>JAVANC010000013.1:13537407-14831574 GCA_033319125.1 Parnassius glacialis | reverse complement strand
GTCTTTATGTCTTCATACAGTGCCATAATATTTACATAGATAATTATGTGAATGTTATATTAATTTACGATATAGTGTAGATTATGATAGTCTCGAGATTAATATGTATCTATTGACACCGTACGACAAACCCGTGGAGCCGAAAAGATTGTCCTCATTTTAGGCGATCAGTTTTAAAATAGTTATAAGGCGTTGTCCTAATACAACGCGATTACGCGATCATCACGCGAATTGACGATGCGAGCGGCCGCGAGTTCCGCTTCGCTTCGAAATCTGCGCACATTATTGGCGTCGGAAACGCCCAGTTTTTACTTTCTGGAAATATATGGATGACCAATTCTGCTGGTCTTGACAGCAATGAAAAAAAAACGAAATGGGTCGCAATATGCTTTGTTGGAAATGAGACCGATACGTGGTGAATTTCACAATGAATATAGGTCGGGTCCCTGCCCCGTTACCCGACGGCACGACGCGATTGTCGCGCGAATGTCAATTTGGACACCTATTCCACAGCAATATGTTTGATCGCGCGTTCGTACGAACTAAGTTCGTACGTATATGTTTTCAAACAAGTCGCACGATCCCAATGTCAATTAGGACATACATTCGAGATCAGTATGTTTGATCGCATGTTTGTACGAGTAAAATTCGCGCGAACATGCGATGATCGTGCTAACATGCGATTATCGCGCATTCGTGTTGTAGTCTTAGGACGACGCCTAAGTGGTAAATAAACAACAACAATTTGCTACACCAAATATGTAAGTTAGAAAATCCTGTATAAAAATAAATGATTTCATTTTATCAATGTGCCATATTGTTTTAAAAATTAAGATTTCATAAATCGTTAATATCGTCGTCACGTTAATTCAAGATCAACACTATTTTATAGAAAATCAGCTTCTACAGCTCATAATGGACATACCATTATTAGCATAATAATAATATAATGACAATGATGAGCCATAATATAGCCTAAGCTAGATTTAACAACTTCCCTGTCCGCGGGAAAAAAGCACGATAGTTATTTAAAATGTTTTTGACTCAATGACGCGGATGGTTAACGCATATTTCGATACAAGAAAATACAAACTGACAAAACTTATTAATTTATAATATGGATTAAAACAATAGTAATGCAAAAATTTAAATTTAAAAATCTAAAAGATTATGTATTTTTATACTTTGTCTTTATATGTACCATATCAATGATCCCCAAATATGGTGTAAAAATGTATAATACTCATTTAGATTAATAGCTGTAAATGATATCCCTCTCGCATCATTTAAATATCTAAGCGCATAGATGTAAATAGTTCTGTATAAATTTGTAAATAAATAAAGACTAAATTCATGTGTGGTTTTATTTTATTTACTAGACCGCCTAATCTGTTCAATGCCTGAGCTACATTCATGGATCAAATTTAATCTGCGAATATCGATAATTGTCCTGTGCAATTTACGTAATAACATGTGAAATTGGCAAAAGCCTTTACGATACAGGAGAAAGTAGGGGTAACGTTTAAAACGATATTAATAAATAAAAATAAATTTAAAATTAAAAGTGTATTGAAGTTAAACAATGTACTAGATATGTACCGATGATAAAGTTTAGACGGTACGGCAGCGTGGTAGCATGGCGTACTGTTACAACAACTACATTTAATAAAAATTAAAAATAATGTTAGGTTTTCTTAAAAAGATCTTAAATAAAATGTTTTTGTCACTTTCAAGTAGTTTTCATGTTCATTTCCATGTTATTTATAATTTTTATCAGTGCGCAAAAGCTGCAGGTAAATTTGCCTTACTTGTCACGATTGACAGGCCCGTTTGACGCTAACAGTACCAGATGCATCCTACTGCCCATCGCCTGTTTGAGTATTTTACGATTGATGTAAACAAGATTGTCAAACCACCGTCTATCAGAAGCTATAATACTTTTACGGAATTTCCTATTAACGGCTCTTACGACAACTAACTGTACAGAAGTGACCAAACCATGACTGAGTTTAATATTCGGCGGGAAGCAAACCCGCTCCCAAGGGTAGGATGCAAAAAAAGACCGCATCGCGTCCCAATCGGCTGACCTATAGTGCCAAACACGGCGGCAAGCTGCAGATCGCAACTGCGATTGGAGCATGAGTGGCACCGTACTCCGGATCAGACAATGATCCGAAGATCCCAAAGGGGCATCGACGGAGACTTGATATCCGTCTGGATGAGAGGTCAGCAGAAGGTCCAACAGGGAAGGTGTATGGTCCTCCATATCTCGAATCCGCAAATGTAGGCGAAGTAACCTGTTGTTTCAGATCATATGCCAAGGCAAAGTCATAAACAGATTTCCCCGCGTGATAGGTTAAACTTGAACCGAGAAAGTCGGCGTGGTGGGCATTAAATCGCCAAGTATCACGATCTCTACAGATAAAACCGAAAGACCTAATTCCAGATATAGAGGTTGGTTTTGTTTTTTTCAAAACTAGCAAGCAGACTTAGTTCTGCAGCATATGCCGTAAAAAAGATTAGAAGTCTAACTAGTGTTGAAACAGCTAGACTAGTTTACTTTAGCTATTTCCATAGCATAATGTCGTATGGTATTTTGCTATGGGGACACGCAGATGACACTGAAATTATATTTGTTTTACAGAAGAGGGCCATAAGAGCAATTTATGATTTAAAGCCTAAAGAGTCGCTGCGACAAAAATTTAAGGAAATTAATGTATTAACTTTGGCCTCTCAATACATTTATGAAAACGGTAATGCACGTACACAAAAATAAAAGTAGTTTTACAAAAATAAGTGATATTCATTCTGTAAATACTAGGAACAGACACAAGCTAGTAGTACCGGTTACTCGACTCCATCGAGTCAGTAATTCATTCTTGGGGCGATGTATACGCTTTTACAACAAAATTCCAGAAAATATACAAAATTTGACCTGCTCAAAGTTCAAAAACTTTATTAAACTAAGTTTGTATAAAAAGGGTTATTATAGTATTAATGAATTTATAGATGATAATAACCCCTGGAAATGAGGTGATCGCTACCAAGCTATTTCTAATTTGTTGTGTTGTTAATTTGTGTAACATACATGATTGTAAGCTGTTATTTTTTAAAAAAAGTCCCGCTGTGTTTCTTGCTGGTTCTTCCCAGGACAGAGGTTTTTTTTCGAACCAGTGGTAATTATACAAAAGAGTGACTTTCAATAAGCATTATTTATAATCTATATTGAATAAAAAAGTTTCTGTTTCTGTTTCTGTTTCTGTCCCACTAACAGAGATAATTCAGTACTAAAGTGCCGGGACCTAAGCATGAGTTCCAGCTATTCAGAGGTTTCTCATTTATCCTACTTAACCAAGTTTTACTGTATATCACTTCGGGTCCTTTGATCTTTAATGTTGTTAGTCTACAGTTTCATCCGCCTTTGGGCTCATACTTAACCAAACCAAGTCCAGAAAAGAAAAGGACAATACAACGGAAGTGTGTATATTTACAGTCGTATTCCGATATATACTGCGAGGACTGCTCAGTGCTCTCAATGGTCAAAAATCCGTTCCGTTATGGACTGCCGGTATACTGCCGCAACCCTAGGGAAATATATGACGTCATAAATCGCCGCCATTTTTTTACTGTGAGCATTGGCGCTTTCAAGGTAAGGTGCTCACAGTATTTTGATCACGTGTTCAAAAAACAACAACGCTTAGAATTTAAGTTTCCACGAATGATTGTTATTATTATGTATTAATTAATATTGTTTTTCAAATAAACTCGGATATTAAGTTTTAAAAGTACAATATTCAAATAATATTTTTTTTTGTTGAACAGAAAACGTGTACATGATAAATGTTTTCATTTGAAAACAGTGCGTTTCGTTTTAAACAGTAACCAGTATAGCAAACTAAAAAGGAACGGCTTCACAGTTTTCTGAACTGACGTCACAACTTACAGTGTTCGCAGTGTATATCGGAACATACTCTTAATGAACCATTTCGACCTTTTTCGTACCCCCGCTACTCAAATACTATTAGATAAAAACACTTGTTTTGCATGTCTGAAAAGAACTACTTGTGCATTTGGTTTCTTATTTAGTGAATAAATCTATTATAGTTCTAAAATTATTAATAGTGTTACATAGGTCACTCAATAAGTTTTAAGATGCTCGAAATTTAAAGATGGAACGGACCCGTGTTATATGTTTCTAAAAAGCAAATTTATTTAAAAATAGAACCCCATAAGCCAATTGCTCAATACTAACATAAAAACAAAGTTCTATTAATTTTCCTGCAACGCTTCCCGCGCTTTTCATTAAAAACGATGGCGCTTAACCGTGAACATTTGCACACTATGATATATTATGATTTTGATTTTGGTTTAACCAAACAATTAAGTTTACAGCGGTTACAATCAGCATTAGGGGACTGAGCTCCATCACGCGCAGTAATTTTTAGGTGGTTTGTTGAATTCAAAAGGGGTAAAATTAATCTTAAAGATGACCAAAGAACAGGAGCCCCGCAAACAGCAGTAACGGCAGAAAATGTATGGACTACTGAAATGTTGGTGCGAGAAGACCGATGAATCACAAATACGACTATCGAAAAGATTGTAGGCATTAGTTCGGGGAGCATTTATACCATCCTACATCAACATCTTGGAGTGAGGAAGCTTTGTTGTCGATGGATTCCTCGTTTGCTCTCCGAAAGCGAAAAACAGACTCGTGTGGATTGGTGCCATGAAATGCGTCTACGTTTTGAAAACGGGGCATCTAGGCGTTTTTCAGAAATCGTTACTGATGACGAGACATGGATCTATCAATCATCGTCATCATCATTACAGCCCTTCATAAGTCCACTGCTGAACATAGACCTCCCCAAAGGAATGCCACAAAGCACGGTCCTGAACCACCTGCTTCCATCGACTTCCTGCATGCCTTACCAGGTCGTCACTCCATATCGTGGGGGGTTGCCCTACACTTCGCCTACCGGTACGAGGCTGCCACTCGAAAACCTTTCTTCCCCATCGGTTGTCAGTTCTTCGAGCTATATGGCCGGCCCACTGCCACTTCAGCTTACTAATCCGTTGGGCTATGTCGGTTACTCTAGTTCTACCGCGGATATCCTCATTTCTAAGTTTATCACGCAGAGAAACTCCGAGCATAGCCCTCTCCATAGCTCGCTGAGCGACCTTGAGCTTCCTCATACGGCCAGCTGTGAAGGACCACGTCTCAGTTCCGTAAGTCATCACTGGCAACACGCACTGGTTGTACAATTTTGTTTTAAGGTTTTGAGGTATGTCTGACGAGAAGATGTGTCGTAGCTTCCCGAACGCTGCCCAGCCGAGTTGAATCCGTCGATTGACCTCTCCGTCGAAGTTGGACTTACCTAGTTGGACTATTTGTCCCAGGTAAACATACTCGTCAACAACTTCGAGCTTAGTGCTCCCAACAACTACCGGCATAGGTGTGACATGAACATTAAACATAATCTTTGTTTTGTCCATGTTCATCTTAAGACCTATCCGTTGGGAGACACTATTGAGGTCATTGAGCATAGTGCTTAGGTCCTCCAGCGATTCTGCCATAAGGACTATATCGTCAGCAAATCGAAGGTGAGTGATGTACACGCCATTGATGTTGATACCGTATCCTTTCCAGCCCAGAAGCTTGAAAACGTCTTCCAATGCAGCGGTGAAGAGTTTCGGGGATATGACGTCACCCTGTCTTACACCTCTCTGCAATTGGATAGGTTTCATACTCTGGTTCTGTACTCGAATAGCCATCGTAGCTCTACTGTACAAACACTTCAGCACTTCGATATACCGACAGTCAACTTGACACCGCTGAAGGGACTGCAGCACCGCCCAAATTTCGACGGAATCAAAGGCTTTCTCATAGTCCACATACGCCAGACATAGTGGCAAATTGTACTCTTCGGACTTCTGTACAATTTGCCGAAGGGTATGTATGTGGTATATAGTGCTAAAGCCCTTTCGGAAACCGGCTTGTTCGGGAGGCTGGAAGTCGTCAAGTCTGCGCGCGAGATGATTCGTAATGACTCTCAAAAACAGCACGTAGACGCAGCTCAGAAGGGAAATCGGTCTGTAGTTCTTCAAGAGAGCGTTGTCACCTTTCTTGAAGAACAAGACCACCGCACTTCTGCTCCACGCCTCCGGTGTAATGCCACCATGGAGGACGAAATTAAAGATCTTCTGAAGGACTTCAAGTACCGGTCTTCCACCCGCTTTCAGAAGCTCTGCTGTAATTCCATCCTCGTCTGGGGCCTTGCCGTTTTTAAGGTGCTGGAGAGCCATTCTAATCTCGCTCAGACTGACGTCTTGGATATCTTCGGAATAGTGTCGGATGAGACTCGCACTTGGATCGTTACTCACACTTGCGTGTGGCTCCAACGATGACGTGTACAGCTGTCCATAGAACCTCTCAATCTCACTCAAAATCTCAGGTGTCCCGGAAATGATGACGCCACATTCTGTCTTCAGCTTTGACAGTTGGCTCTTTCTGGCAGACAGATCTCTGGCAAAGACTTTGGAGCCTTGGTTCCGCTCGATCGCTTCTTCAATACGAGCTGTATTGAAGAAACAGAAACTTTTTTATTCAATATAGATTATAAATAATGCTTATTGAAAGTCACTCTTTTGTATAATTACCACTGGTTTGAAAAAAAACCTCTGTCCTGGGACGAACCAGCAAGAAACCCAGCGGGACTTTTTTTTTAAATAACAGGTTACAATCATGTATGTTACACAAATTAACAACACAACAAATTAGAAATAGCATGGTAGCTAAGTTGCGTAAGTCCCGCCGCATGCATTTGGAGATCTGTCTGTTCAGATGCCTGTATGCTGTCAATTCTGTTGAAGAATGTAGCTTCATCTCCCGTCTAACAGCCATAAGACTAAGAGTGTGATCGGAGAGTTTTTGTGTTCTTCTGCGGCGGGTCTTGCAGAACTTTTCCGCTCCGACCGCATGGACAGTTTCCACTAGCTTGTCATTCATATCGTCCACTTCATTGCAGTCTTCTAGGCACCGAAAACGGTTTTGTAACTCGAGCTGAAAGGTTTGGGGACTTTGGAACAGAACACGGGGGGACGGAGCGTTCTCCAACTTAACGTTTATGTTCAGTATGCCTCCAACCATTCGGTGATCGCTGCCGGTTTTCACCCTCGCGATCACTGAGACATCACTGAACAGTTGTCGTCTGGTCGTCATAATGAAGTCAATCTCATTTTTGTCGAACCGTCTGGGCTCGACCAGGTCCACTTTCTGTGGGGCCGCTTCGTGAAGAAAGAGTTCATCATAAAGAGTGCCTCTTTCTCCATGAAGCTGCTGGCCCCTTGGGTTCCGTTGCTCTATTCCAAATTTCCCTACTTTCAGCTGACCGTTCTCTCTTGTGCCTAGTTTTGCATTGAAGTCTCCCATTTACACCGTATATTGGGTTTTGGAGGAATGCATGGCTCTAGAGATATTCTCATACATTTCCTCCACCTCCTCATCGGGGTGTGCCGAGGTTGGTGCGTAAACCTGTATGACCTTAAGCGAATACCGTTTGGTGATTCTGAGTATAAGGTACGCAACCCTCGTCGACACACTCCCGATCTTTACAACGTTGTTAACGAGAGACTTGTGGACGATAAATCCGACACCTCCTTGGGATAGATGGTCGCCCTCCCGGTGATAGAGCAAGTTGCCGGATTCGAGGATTACCGTGTCCTCCCACTCTCTTCGGACTTCGGATAATCCTATAATATGCCAGCGCTCCTATAATATGTATCTCTTCTTCCAGCTCCACGATCTTTTCGTCAGTCCTCAGGGTGCGTGCGTTGTACGTTGCCAGGTCGAGTCGTCTAAGGTGGCAACCGAACCATGTCATAGTTGCCACGCTTGTCGAGCGGGTTGGCTACCGCAGTTTTTTTATTGTAATTTTGGCTATAATCAGGAAGATGCTGCTGCCCATCTCCTGCCTGTTTCCCTTTGTCGCCTTTTACGACACCCACGGGAGGATATGGGGTAGTGGATATTCTTGACCGCCACTACACGGCAATCTATCAATATGGTCCTAAAAATAAAAGGCAATCATCGGTATGGGTCTACTCAGAAGGACAGTTTTCGACAAAACTGCAAAGACCTCTCAACGTCGGCAAGACAATGGTGGCTAGTTTTTTTTTGCGGAGCGGACATTCTTCGACGTCAATACTGGAAAATTGTAGGTCAATCAACTCTGAATGGTATACTACAGTTGCATTACCCAAAGTTTTTCAAGCTGTGCGGGAGAGAAGACCAAAGCCCGGGCTTCGGGGAGTCATGCTGCGTCACGATAACGCCTCTTCACATCCCTTAGAACAAAAGCATTTATTGCGGAATCTGCTGTTGAAATTCTAAGTCATCCACTCTACAGCCCTGACTTAGCTCCTTGTGATTTCTTTTTGTTCACAAGAGTCAAAGAAAAAATAAAAGGCAAGTTTGTTTCAAGCGCCGAAGAAGCGATTTCAGACCTGTGAGATCAAGACTGGCAAAAGTGTTTTCAGAGTTGATTTAGGCGAATGGAATTTTGTATAGAGTATGATGGAGAATATTTTGAAAAGATGTAAAATAAATATTAATAGTATCTAGAATACTTTTTGTATATCTTATAACTTATTGAGTGTCCTACGTATATTAACCACTCACTGACTTTCTCATCAGAAACAGTCAATCCACTTCTAGGTGACTCATAAACTTGAAATTTGGCATTAGGCAGATTATTATACACACCTGAAAACTACAAATTAACGAAATTTGGTGTCGTCAGGTGTTGACAGAGTTATGAGCACGGTTAATTTTAAATACCTCTTTATTTAACCAATGAGTTTCTTGACGTTTTTGTAGTTTATAAAATAGGAAACAGCGAACATAAACATAGGAAAAACTTTCAAGGTCATGGAGTATTTAGATTATTGAAAGGATAAAACTTTTTAAGAAATAGTGATATTCCACAAAAAAATATAAACATAAAAAGACTCTATAGTTGTTTCATATAATGTTCAACACATTTCCACAGATGCAATACTTTAAGCAACTGCTATGGCGCTTGGCATCCACTCAGATTTTAACAATGACGAAGCCGACAACCCCAAACGTCGTTTGTACTGCAATTGCCCCCTTTCAAATGATTTCGCTATATACAGCGAAGATAAAATAATGAAATAAATTAATAGATAATGTTCAACAAAATATTTGTCGATAACCGACTATGTTCCTGGCGCCACAATGTACATAGTAGTAAACAAGAGCACAAAGAATAGTTATCGTATCATACACACGTTCCATTTATAGAGTGCAATACTTTATCTAGAGTATCCGGATTTAGTATAGCCGTGGCTTTCATTCAGTGTACTACAAATTCTGTGGACATATTTAAAATGGAAAACAATACTCATAGTAAACAAATCAACGATGAAAAAATTAAAATAAATATCCATACTTATAGTGCGGAAAATAACACGTGGGGCTATATCGTTTGTTTTGGAATAGTAATCACGTTTGTAAGTATTAATTTCTCAATTGTGATGATTATGATCTACTTTAAATGTAAATAGCTGTTTTATTAATCCAACTGCGTATATTTGTGTTTAACAGCCAATGACAGTATATTTTTGGCCCAGATAATATTATAGCTTGTTGTTTTGTTTTGGTTGTACTTGTACCCTATTGAAAACAAATTTGTGGACTACGTATATTTCTTTTATAGAATAGGGGGCAAACGAGCATGCGGCTCACCTGATGGTAAGTGACTACCGCCGCCCATGAACAACCGCAACACCAGGGGAATTGCAAATGCATTGCCGGCCTTTTAGAAAGGTGTAAGCTATTTTCTTGAAGGTCCCTAGGTCGTATCGGTCCGGAAAAATCGCTGGTGGTAATCGCCTCCACAAGGAAGTTGTACGAGGGAGAAAACTTCTTCTAAATCGCACAGTGGTGGACCGCCAATCATCCAGATGTTATGGATGGTAACGCGAGTTTTGTGGCAATGTGCGATGGTGAAATTGAGCGGCTGGAATTAGTCCGAACAATTCCTCAGAGCACTCCCCGTGATAGATGCGATAAAATACGCAAAGAGATGCAATATTTATAATATTTCCGAATTGATTCATTTATATTCGTTTCTTTGTATTTTTTTCTAGATTGCAGGAATAGGTCATGTTAATTCATTTGGGCTTATTTACAATGATTTTATAATTGATACAAATTCTACGGCAAAGTCATTAACCACAGCACATGGAGTATTTGCTATTATGCTTGCTATTGGAGGTAAGGCTGTTTTCTTCAATTTATTTTAAAAAATATAAAAAATAACTGACAAGTTTCTTGATAAATATCTTTTTCAAATGAATACTAGTCGATTAATCAATGTTACTGTGTAGACAAAATACAAATAGATTAAATTTAGAAATATCCATTATGTGATACACTTTTATGGACGAATATAAGGGAAGTCTGAGCAAGTGAACGAGTTTGTGAATTTAAGATGTGATTTTATTAGGGATCGTAAACGTGATAAGAATAGAGCGATGAGTAAATGCTGGACACTGAGTGAATGGCAAACTAGACAAACTTAAAAAAGCATATATAGCAATTTGAAACGCTGTATTTATTCTCCATGTGAATGTATGGGTAGTGAAAGTCGGCATGAGGGTAAAACTAATGCTGTAGAAAAGTGAATGATCGAGTGAGATTTTGTGATAAGAAAAATGATGGTGAGTGGATGCTGTGGCTCATAGACATCTACATTAATGCTCAATGAGCGTTCCGCATGAATTTAACTGAGTATAAACTCTAGCTGAAAAATAAAGAACTAATAAATCTACTAAAAATTTCGACTAAATATGATGAAGTTACTGTTACTTTAGTGGAGCGGTTTCTACAATCTCATTTAAAATAGCGCGCCATTTGCGAGGCGTCATTATTCACTTACAAGTGTGGTTAGCAAGAAGATGTTGTTACTAGCATTATTAAAGGACTGCTACGGTGGTTTGGATTGAAAAATTAATTAGGAATTAGTGAAAAAGCAAATTATGCTGTAGAAGTGACTGATAGAGTCGGCAAAGGACACCATAAACAGAAGTTAATCGACCGAATTAGCAATATATTGAAGATGAGCAAAGTTAAAAGTACCCTTAACCGGTGAACATATTTTATGCGCAGATATGTGGCTGTGAAAGAAGCGAGAGATATACGAGTATGTCAGGATTTTTTCATATGGAAATTTTTAGTCTCAGACAGAGGGGCTGTTTGACGGCTTAGTTTTTAAATGTGATGTATGTTCTTTTGAGGTACATACATCACATTTAAAAACTAAGCCGTCTACGAATATAGAAAATTTTGAGAGCAGTTGTTAAAACTGTATAAGGCCTTTAAATATAAGAAAATATTTATTTACAGGATTAATTCTCAATATAATGCTTAAAAACTATTCCTTAAGGCTAAGTGGGTGTGTAGGCGCATTTTTATACTCCACTGGTTCAATTCTCACAATATTTGTAACGAACACAAACCAACTGCCTATAACATACGGAGGACTACAAGGAATTGGTTTTGGGATGATGGTCCCTGTTTGCTATTCAAGCTTAAACTATTACTTCGTTAGGAGTAGAACACAAGTAATGAGTATAATAAAAGCCATTCAAGGGTTTGCATTAATTTGGTACCCACAGTTGATAAAAATGCTGATGTCAAATTACGGATTTAGGGGCACCCTGTTAATCATATCAGGAGTATCATTCCATACATTCCCTGGCATGATTGTAATGAAGACGAGTGTTAAATCAACGGAAGTTTTCAAAACCGCAAGTATTTTTTTATCTATTTTTGTTAATTTAATTTAAATATATACGACCAAATACTTAATACTTTTATGAAATCAACAGAAAATGTCAATGGTAATAAAATCGAAGAAAACGTCGATTTATTAACTATTGAGAATGGAAAAACAATCGTCGATTCGAAATTGAATGGCGAATCTCGCAAAATTAAAATTAATAAAATGAGGTGAGCGAATATACTTAATTAAAGTACAATAGATTAATTAAAAATTATAATTCTAACTTCATTAATTTTAGAAAAGAGCTGTTTAAATTAATAAACATGAAAGTTTTAAAAGATCCAGTTTTCTACAACATCTGTATTGGCCAGAGTTTCGTTAACTTTTCCGACTTGACGTTTTTCATCTTGCAACCAATACTTCTATTCCAATATGGTTATACAACGGTATGTATATTATCAATTTTATTTATTAACTTATAAATATTAAAGTGTTTTCAATCACTTAGCAGGTTTTTTTCGTGTTTAAATTTGTCATTGATAGATGATAAGGCAGATAAATACAGTTAAATTTAAATATCGAAATCCATAATATCTTTTAAAAAAATAATTAAGTGTTACATCTTTTATTAATTTTTATGGAATTCATGATTATATAATATTACTAACCACACGTCTGGCATCGTATTTCATTTGTATACAGAAGAAGTACGTGTATGACATATATATAAGAATTCAATGTGACCATATCCATCCATTACAGGCTATAAAAGTCCACTGCTGAACATAGGCCTACCTCATAGACTGCCTCGTCGGGGGATTTTACCATAGTTGCCACGCTTTGCGAGCGGGCCCCCGCAGAGTTGTTTTCCGGAAGATACTGCTGCCAATCTCCTGTTTGATTTCCCTCTGTCACCTCTTACGACTACTTCGGGACGATATGGGCACTACATGGTTAATATGGCCATATGCCTATAGCAAAATAAATAAATTTATCAAGGTCACGACGAGTAGGCAGATCGATACTAAAACCTTGGTATGTATGGGCGCATGTTTTCATGGCTTCCGCTTAACAGTCTCGGGGGCGAATGTTCTCGAGATATTGC
Organism: Parnassius glacialis; assembly: GCA_033319125.1. NCBI lineage: Eukaryota > Metazoa > Arthropoda > Insecta > Lepidoptera > Papilionidae > Parnassius > Parnassius glacialis. Next base: position 14,818,662 of record JAVANC010000013.1, on the reverse strand, counting down.
CGATATGCGTCGAATGTGAAACGCCATGGGATTTTAATCGGTGCGAGTCCGACATAACTATCCTATAAATATCCTTACAATCCGGTATGCGTAGACATGAAATAAAATCTCTAATAATGAGGAATAGTTTTGTCATGACCGCGATTTGTATGCGAATGGATACCAATATCAGTTAATACCGATTTAATTCAAAATGTTATTTATTGGTCACTTCATTACTGGCTATTTTTTTAATTAAAACTTCAATTAAAGAACGATTCGCGAGATTATATTCTGCATCCATAATAAATGTATAAATCATGAAAAGTTTGAAAAAAAAGAGCCATTTAAAATCGTAATTTATAATGAATTGTAAACACTTACATTCAAAGCAAACTTAAAGGTGTTAGATCAGGTAACTTATAAATAATAAACTTTGACTTTGATAATAAACTCTGACTCAGAAATGACTGATTCGTTTGTCTAGTGGTCGTAAGCGCGATTGCTCATCATGAGTTCCCGGGTTCTGGGTTAGCAGCCCGGAGTCAAAAATTTGGCAATGTTTCACCCCTTTGCCTCAAAAAGCACGTAAAGCAACGCAACACAAAGAGCACGAAAACACAACCGCAGAGAGATCAGGCGCAGATCATCTCCGGTTCATTATGTTGGATTTCCATTCCATCGAACAGTAAGAGGGGTGGGATAGAGTGCACCTGTGTTAGCACACACACTTGTGCACTATAATAATCATTTCCTGCACATATGGCTAGTCTTTATTGAGGCTGAAATTCGGTCTAGAGGAAATTCATTCATTCAATATAAACTAGTTATACTTAGAATTATTCCTGTTCTCATGTGTTTTAGTTTTATACATTACGTACATTGTTATACATTCATCTTATTGACGTTATAAATAACTTCAGTTAGTATTTATCCCTCATAATATGATAAATATATATCATGGAGCATTAATTGGCTTGCTAGGATCTTAATGTTTTATCTGAAAAAAAATTAACTATGACCCTAATCATACTATTAATTTAATGCGGTCACTGTTATATATGAGTATGTATAAAGTTACTAAGTTACACTGCTCTAGCGTGAGTTTGTAAACGTTATGTCCTTGAAATATTATATTACTCAGACATGGAGGTTTCACGATGTTTTCCTTCACCGCCGAGCACGTGGTAAAGCAGCACTTATGTTTGAAATTTATAGCTTACTAGCCTGCGAGGATCGTACCTAGTTTGCTCGCGTTCTATACAATTTAAGGCCAGCGCTTAGCCCATGAATTAGTTACATTTTAAATAACGTATTGATTTTATTGTTACCGTAAGATCCTATCAAAAGACCATTAGTGAATGAAGGCCTCCACATAGATTGCCTTATAGAGGAGATTTTGCTATATGTAATTGCCACGCTTGGCATGCAGTTTTATTATATAGTTGTTATAAGGAAGACACTGATCCTCTTCTTCTGGTTTGTTTTTCTTAAGACACCCACAGGATAATATGGCATAATGGAGGTTCATACACCGCCACTACACGGTGAACTTAATGCTTTATTTTACATAATTATTACATTCATAGTTATTAATAGTCAATCTTAAAGTATTCTTGACTTTTAAATATTAATTTTTGAATGATCTACGATGAAAGATCTTCCATTATCATGAAGTAATTGATGTTTGGGCAGAATTCGAACGTCAAACCCCTCATTTCTCAACGTAACCATGGTTGCTGTAAAGCACCCGATACAAAACGACATACGCATATGTATAATATGTAAAATCAGATTTGTTGAAAAAGTATTGCAGTAATTATTAATCGACTAAGAAATGTATGAGCATTATGTTTACATCTATTATTTCAGACGCAAGTAGCGACATGTATATCAATCTCCGCTGGGGCTGACGTGACTGGACGTTGCGTGCTTGCAATTATTAGCGGGATCGTACCTATTAACACGAGGCTTTTATACTATGTTGCCACACTGCTCACGCTTCTTGTAAGAATTAGTAAGTTACAACAGTATACACTTTCATTATAATCATAGTTACAGCATTTACAAGTCCACTACTGAACAAAGGGCACTTCTAGGTAATGCCACAAAGCACGGTCCTCAAACCCCTGAATCCACCGACTTCTTATATCTCTTACCAGGAGTTGTAATGTAACCAAGTATCAGGTTACTTCTGCACATTACTTTCAGTTACAAATGTTTTAGAATTATACTTAATATAATATAATAATAATAATTAAAACTTAATATAATAATACTTAAGTTGAAGACAAAATGCTCACTTCGACCATTTTTTATTCATATCAATATCTCAAAAACTTTTGATATTTTTGATTAATTTTAAATCTTACGCAGATGAGTTTTAATATTTTGTTATTTTGATCAATATAACTTGATGTTTCTAATATTCTTATGAACCAAAAAATAAATTTTCGGAGCTGCACCAATTTATAAATTTACGCAATATGAAAGACACTTTAAGACATTATATTAAAGTAAACTATAGTAATATATTTTTGTCTTAGATCCCACGATCAGCGAGAAATTTAGGTTTACGTTTGTAGAAACAAAAAATTTTAATCAATACAAAGATTTTTTACTGATTCTAATAATAATTTTCATAGCATAATCAATGTTAAAGTTACATACTTAGTTTGAGAGCTTTACAAACTAGATAAGACACATCGTCTTATTTTTCACACGGATCTTGGATAGGTAATTCATTTTCACATCTTTAATATTATAAGGAATTTCACAAAGCAACTCTCGACTCTATTAATAACATTAAAAATACCTGACTCTATTAGAATTTAATTTTAGATGATTGAATTGATTCTAATGTAATAAAAATGTATGGAATTCATAATAAAAGAAAAGTAACAACCGATAATAGGTGGTGCATCTTTTTAATTATACTCAGACCGGAGGTCGATAGTGCAGTCCGATTGCCGGTGCGTCTTTAATGCCATTGGGGAATGCATGCTGTGTATGTAAGGGCAAGTGACACCGCGCCGGTACAAACGATATGCCGGTGTGTATGCACTTGCCTACGTACTTGCAAGTGATGCCGGTGGAAACGATGGGTCGGAGCAAGTGCCGGAGAACTCTGTCTTAAATATCTGCGGTGAGTCGAGATGAAGACAAGTTGGACTGGCTTGCGGGAACTCAAGAGCAGAAGACGATACACACGTGTCAATAGTAGGAGTTCTTGAGGATAATGACGAGGGCTTGAAGTTGTAGTTTCCGAAGGATGTTGGTTGCGTCATTGGGTGTGGTGGTAACCAATTTAGCCGTGTAAGGACAAGGGAAGATCTTCCACCGAGCAAGGTATTTAGCACGGGGAGCGGCCAACGCCCTGTGTGGATGTTTTGAGCAATTATATATAACTATACCTACCACAGTACCTCGGAACTTTGATGGCTCGATTTAGGTTTCGTTACATTTCGCTTGTGGCGCGACGATAGTGCCGCCACAGAGCCTCTACTTTGAACCTATAAAAATAAGTGGAAATTATTTTTAGAAGTTTTGAAGTTGATTTTGCTTTTTAAGTTCCAAGAGAGGAATTTTGTTATCTCAGTGCATGTATGAGTACTCTAAACGCGTACAGAGCACATCCGCGTCACGTTTGCGTTACAGCTGAAGCTATCATACAAGTTATATATAATTTTATATTTAAACTGTATTGAAAACGTTATACATCGGCAGCATGTGTAAACGTGTATACATACAGACAAACGTCCGAACGGAGATCAAACAATGACAAGTGAACTAGAAATACAGAACAATGTTCAAATAATACAAGGTTCAAGGTTTCGGCGTTGAGGTAAGCAGAATAAAGGCCAAACGTAAATAGCTTTTGCTTCAGGTCGGTTTTATGGTTCAATAAATAATGTTGAATCGTATGAACCGAATGAAATATATCGATGTCTTAGATTCCTCTGCATATCCTGAATCTCATAAACCATATATTTAATATCAATAATAACAATACCCTCGGCACTTGCTTGAAGCGCACGGTCTCTGGGCTATGGTTTCTGATACCATTTTCCTTGCTAGATTTTTTTAAGCTCGGTTACGAGTAGTATTTACGTGTTATTACAAATATAGTGGTTACATTTGGACATATGTATAACTACTTTTACTAAACTGAAGTGACAAACAAACTTACAATCCAACTGATGGTAAGTAGCTATCTACTACTACTGGTAGAGCCACGCTGCAGTCACGGTTGTAGCAAAATTTGGTCGGCTCACCCGGGGAAGAACCATGCTCTCACAGCGTGAAATAGCATATCAAATAGATAATGCTCCTGTGTTTCGTATGGCGAGTGTAAAGAACCGGCCACTCTTTTAACTGGAAGCAAGGCATTCCGTCTTAGTCCTCAGGGGTGACAACACATCTGCATTTTGATTTTTAACCGAGGATAAATTTTAGATGTCTATGAGCCACATCCACTTACCATCAGGTGAAACGTGTGCTCGTTTGTCACCGTTTTTCTATAAAAAAAAAGAAACTTGCAGCCAACTTCAAGCAAAGAAGCCTTCAGATGCGTTGTCCTCCAGGATTTAGATGGAACGCCTGTAATTTATTGGCTGTCTATAACCTTCAGGCCGGAACATAGCAGTACAAGCACTGCTATTTGGCAGTAGAAATAATTAAGAAGGTGGTACATACCCTAAGTGAAATGAAAAAAAAAATTGAGTCCTAACGCCTAGTAACACGACACAAATACTAAAGCAAAGCCGTTATATTCCTAGTGTATAAGGGAAAAGGGTCACAGCAGGACTGTAAAAATTACCGTGGAATTAGCCTGCATTGTCGGAAAACTGTATGCTAATGTTTCACCAGTTTCTTTCATATTGTAAAGTTATGAAAGAAACTGGTGATAAAATTTCAGTAAAGTAAGATGGATTTAGAAAGGGAATGGTATGTACGGATCGGGTCTTATCTATGCGCATGTGCACAGAGACGTGTATTATCAGAACCCGAAAGATTTCTGTACATTTGTAGACTTGGAAAAGGTTTATGAGAGAGTTGACAGGGTTGCTTCGTAGCAAGCACTGGTCTCGTTTGGGTTGAACAATGGGGTGATACAAGCATAAAAATATTTTTATAGGGAGGGAATCTAATGCTTATTGTGTCTTTTTATACTATCTTAGTCCTCAGAGGTGACATCGCATCTGTAGCCTTTCTTTTCTTTTCTTCATCTTTAATAGAAGTCGGTTGCAGGTGTCCACTATACACTACAACATTACAATTATCATGAACTTTTATAAACTCACTACTACATTTATTCGCCAACTGACATGCAGTTTCTAAAAGAGTTGTCCTACTCTCAACACAGGATAGGCGAGTCCGTACACATACTCTCACTGTCGCGGCCTTTTCCGATATCTGTAAGGCTTATGGGGCAGAAGAGCCTGCCGCTCTTCTACATAGAATGTCAAGTTTTAATCATTATGCATAACTGAGATAGTGTGAAAACTATTAAGAGAATGCGTCTACTGCTAAGATGGTCTCAAGGGAAAGTCGGGACAGAATTGTGTCAGAGTCACAGCGCGGGCAATAAACTCAACGCGGATTGTCTCAATGCCGTCACGATGTCGCCACGATCTTGCTCAAACTTCCGGCTCTATGGAAAACAAATGGCGCACTTGTTTAAGCGGAAAATACGCCATATATTCTTTTATTTACATCTAGGTGCTCATTAACCAAATTTCTAAAGGAAAAATTTTGTTTGGAGTTTGAGTAGCTAAAATTTTTGTTACATCTTAAAATTGCTATGAGGTGGTAGGGTAAAAGAATCCGTCACTTCATTTCGTTCTGTGGGTATCGTAAAAGACGACTATATTTAAGAGATTTTTTTTTATAGGAGAGGAGGCAAACGAGCATGCGGCTCACCTGATGGTAAGTGACTACCGCCGCCCATGAACAACTGCAACACCAGGGAGGGAATTGCAGATACGTTGCCGGCCTTTTAAAAAGGAGTACGCTCTTTTCTTGAAGGTCCCTAAGTCGTATCGGTCCGTAAAAATCGCTGATGGTAAACGATTCCACAAGGAAGTCGTGCGAGGAAGAAAACATCTTCTAAATCGCACAGTGGTGGACCGCCAATCATCCAGATGGTGTGGATGGTATCGGGAGTTCTGCCGCGATGTGCGTTCGTGAAATTTGGCGGCTGGGATTAATCCGAACAATTCCTCAGAGCACTCCCCATGGTAGATGCGAAAGAAAATGCAAAGAGATGCAACATCTCTTCGCAGCGCCATTGAGTCGAGCCGATCGAAAAGGACTCGGTCGTCGACAATTCGAGCCGCTCTGCGCTGGATGCGGTCAAGTGGAAGGAGCTGGCACTGGGGAGCCCCTGCCCAGAGATGGGAACAGTATTCCATGTGAGGCCGAACCTGCGCCTTGTAAAGTTGCAGGCGGTGTGCCGGCATGAAATACTGTCCCGCTCTGCTGAGCACGCCAAGCTTTTTAGAGGCCAATTTGGCCTTCTCTTCCAAGTGACCACGAAACTGCACGTCACTCGATATGTCGACACCGAGGATTCCGATACTGGCTGAGGCAACCAGGGGAGTGCCTTGAAACTGAGGAGATACGACAAAGGGGTTCATTTTAGCGGTAAACGCGCAAACTTGTGTCTTCTGAGGATTAAGCTGGACTAGATTTAGTCGCCCCCAGTTCGAGACTTTGTCTAGCAAAGACTCGACTTCAGACACAAGTTTGTTCCGATACTCAGAGACGTTTTTCCGAGAAATATTAGCACGGCCGGTGTATAGAGCATCACCAGTGCTGTCATCCGCATAGCAATGAATGTTACCAGTTAGCAACATATCATTGATATGCAGAAGAAACAGCGTTGGTGATAGCACACAGCCTTGTGGAACACCAGCGTTAATAGGCTTGTAGTCAGAACATGCACCGTCTACAACGACCTTGATGCTCCGATCTGCAAGGAAGCTGGTGATCCAATTGCACAATTTCTCAGGAAGCCCATAGGAAGGGAGCTTCGAAAGAAGCGCTTTGTGCCAAACCCGATCGAAGGCCTTCGCAATGTCCAGACTAACGGCCAACGCCTCCCCCTTGGACTCTACTGCCTCCGCCCATCTATGGGTCCGGTAGACCAGAAGATCACCAGCTGATCGACCCCAACGAAAAACGAAAACCGTATTGGCAGTCACTAATCAGCTGGTGATCCTCAAGGTACCGGATGAGCTGGCAGTTGATAATGGATTCCATTATTTTGGAGAACAAGGAGGTGATCGCGATAGGCCTATAGTTGGACGGGTCTGAGCGGTCGCCTTTTTAGGGATCGGGTGGACAAAAGCTGTCTTCCATGAATTCGGGACTATGCCTTGGGAGTAGGAGTACCGAAAAAGGTGCGTTAGGACCGGTGCCAACTCCGGAGCACACGTCCTCAGCACAATTGGGGGGATTCCGTCAGGCCCACTCGACTTCTGGATGTCCAGGGAGAGAAGTGCTTTGCGAACCGAGCGCTGTGAGAACAGCACATCCGGCATGGAGCACTCACACCGCGGGATGGTCGGCGGTGTTTTCCCCCGTCATCAAGAGTCGAGTTGGACGCAAAAAGGGAGCCTAAAAGGTCGGCTTTGTCTTTTGCGTCATGGGCCAGTGAGTCGTTCTCCCTGTGCAGAGATGGTAGTGATGGCTTACAGAAATTCCCTTGGATAGCCTTGGCGAGAGACCAGAATGCACGGGTTCCCGAAGGAAGGCGAACTAGTTTCTCGCCAATTCTGCCTATGTGCTCTGACTTTGCCTTGGCAATAACTCTTTTGAAGGACTTGGAGGCGAAGTTATACTTCTTTTTAAGTATGTTGTTGTTTACATCCCGAGTCGCCGAAGCCGCAGCCCAGGCTTGATAACACTCCTGCTTACTGTGTAATGCAGTTTTACAGGAGCGACCAAACCAAGGCTGAGATCTGCCTCCGATGGGTACCACAAATGATGGAATAAATAGTTCCATTCCCTGTAGCACCACATCAGTGACAGAGTCAGCAACAGCGCTGGGATCATCCGGCGAGAAGCAAACCCGCCTCCATGGGTAGGATGCAAAGAAAGACCGCATTCCGTCCCAATCCGCCGACTTGTAATGCCAAACACGGCGGCAACCTGCAGAACGCAACCGCGAAGGGAGCGTGAGTGGCACCATACTCCGGATCAGACAGTGGTCCGAAGAGCCGAGAGGGGCATCGACGGAAACCTGATATCCGTCCGGATGAGAAGTCAGCAGAAGGTCCAACAGGGAAGGTGTATGATCCTCCACATCTGGATCTCCATATCCCAGAAAGTTCCTATGATTTCTGATAGATGGCGGAATTGCGGTATGGAATATAGATTGACTGGTAGAGAATGCCTCAAGGCAATAAGTCTGCCATTTGTATTTTTTTAGAAGAAAGAAACGAGCATGCGGCTCACCTGATGGTAAGTGACTACCGCCGCCCATGAACAACCGCAACACCAGGGGCATTGCAGATGCGTTTTTGTTTTAATTAACATTAATACAAAAACATACAAAAATTATATTAATACAAAAATTAACGCCAATTCACTAGCTAAGAGTAGCGATTATGGCAAATACCTTAATCGCCTGACAACGGGATAGCTAAAGTCCAGCTGTGGAATATTACAGGATGATGAATAAAAAGAAAACGGCTTCGTGGCGCAGTGGCTTAGCAATGAGTTGCTGCGCTGGGGGTCGCGGGTTCGAATCCTACACGGAACAAGTATTTGTATGGCCTACAAATACTTGTTCCGGGTCTGGATGTTTTTCCTTGTGCAATTTGTGTTTGTAAACTGCCTCCACGAGACAGCAGAAAATCCTAGTGTGGGGTGACGTTTTTTTTAAAAAAAAGAAGAAAATACTGAAAAAAATTATTAACTGTATTATTATCTCAACACGCATTGGAGCAGCGGAGCGAAAACTTTCTTGCATTAAAACCCTCTCAAAAGTGAGAGGAGGTCTGGTCCCAAAAGTGAGTCGTATATTAGATTTTATTAGATTAGTCGTAAATTCAAAATGTCACATTTTGTTAGTACTCAACTTTTAAAACATCTCATTTATTTTAGTTATGCTACAAGTCCGCCAGTCTGTTTTTGTCGCTGTTGTAACTGCTGCTCTGGGAGTACTTCGCGCCTTTCTCCACGTAGCAAGTCCACTCGTAGTCTCCGACTATGTTTCTCATCAGGATTTTCCTGGAGCTTACGCCTTGAACATGCTTGCCGCTGGATTAGTTAATGTTATATTCGCACCATTTATCGGTAAGGTGACAAGAATATTTGAAAATAAATACATACATTTGGAAAGTAACAAATTGAAATATCTCAGTTTCTGATATAATTTTAATGTTCATACTTTGTAGTGATGATGTAAGAATATCCACTACCACATATCATCCCGTCGGTGTCGTAAGGCGATAGGAAGAAAGTAAAACAGGAAATGGGCAGCCAGCATTTTCCTGATAACAATTCAAAATAATAAAAAGCCGCGGTTGCCAACCCGCTCGCCAATCGTGGCAACTATTACAAACTATGGGGGAGGCCTATGTTCATCAGTAAACTTTTATAGGTTGTAATGAATGGATGGGTGGTTTATACTATTGCATTTGGAACTGTGAATATGTAAACATTTCGAAATTAGTTCAGATTTGCAGTTATAAAATAGGCTAATGTAAAACCTAAATTAACAACAGCATTAAACCCTTAAAATTAAAAGTGTAACACTAAAAATTAAAAGTGCTTTTGGATTTCCGCTTTTAAAAATTGATCCAATCGTTAGAACTTATACATTGGTATCTTTTCGATATAGGCTAACCTCGAAGTCAAACAAAATCTAGATAACTCTTAATATAATATCAATTTTTTTTAGTAGTACAAATTCATAGTATATAATGTAATAATTTGTTCACAGGTTTGGTAAAAGACGTATACGAAGATTACGTCCCAGCTTTCTACGCATTAATAGTATGTTGTTTGCCTTGCTTGTTATTTTGGCCTATGGAAAAAATATTCATAAAATAGCATGGATAAAGTCTATTAATAATAAAATTACTAAACATAAACTAAAATCAACTTAAGGTCAGAAGAACACGCGAAGTAACTACACCGTTGAAACTTCTTCAAAGAAGAAAAAGATGTCATTACCATTGTGTATAAATATAATATTTACATAATGTTTATTTTATTTTTTTCCATCGTCAATATAAAGCAAGTTTACCATTTAACTCCATCACAAACTATCTCAAAATACGCTAATTTATTATTAATATTATTTGATATCAATATCATTTTATCATATACCAGTGCGCGCCCCGGCTTCGTACGGATGATTTCTAAATTTTGACAACAGCTCCACCTACCGGGTCCAATTTCAAAGATAAACCATCCAAGGACCGTCTCAAACACACACAAAAAATTTCATCAGAATCGATCGAGCTAGTTTCGAGTTTTAGCGAGATTAAGGGACAGCTATTGATTTTATATATAGAGAAGATATCAGGGTGGCCTGAAAAGTTTCCGACCTAAACGTGAAGATGGCAGTAATCGACAATAAAATCAGGTGAATGCAGTTGTGCATCTTTTGACTGTTACGGACTAAAATTTCAGCCATTTTGGACGCGTAGTTGTTAATTGACAGTCGTATGACTGAGTCCATGTGAGTGTTTTTGTGAAAATGGAAAAAATTGAGTTTCGAGCTATTATTAAATTGTTGTTTTTGAAAGGTAGTACGCCTACTCAAAGATGAGTTAGATTCTGTGTATAAGGACTCTGCACCATCATTTACCACAGTGAATTTTTTGGCAGCTGAATTTAAACGTGGCCGTGGGAGCTTAGGGACGTTTAGGATGTCCAAAACTGCAACTATTGACGATAAATCGCAAAAGCTTTTTTTGTAGGATAGGGTGACAAACGAGCAAACAGTCCACATGGTTAGTGGTTGCTGTGGCCCATAAACATCTACATCTATCCTCGAGTGCGAATCAAAATACAGATGCGTTGTCACCCGTGAGGACTAAGATGGAATGATTATTTTCCAGTAAAAAGGGTCTCCGTTTCTCTACACTCACCATATGGAACACAGCAGTCTTAAGCTGCTATTTTACGTTGATATTCTGTGAGCGCGTGGTACTTCCGCGGTCAAGCCGACCCATTCGTGCTACAACTATATTATACCGTAAAATCTGGCAATTTTGCCATATTTGGAAGCACCTTAAAGTTTAGGACCAATTTTCCAACAAAAAATGTACTATCACACTGGGCGTCAATGTTAAATTTAACATTTTATTCTTCATAGATTTGGTATTTATTAGTGGTTAAAACAAGTAATAACATTAAATAGACAAAATACTTAAAAAAAGATAATGGCAAAGTTAACCTCAGTTTGCGGCAACTTTGCCATCGGGGTTTATGATGAAAATAATAGGATTTGACTTCAAGGCTGAAGATAAGTTTATCTCATAATATAATACACAATACTCAGAGTTATGATTTGCTCCTTTAATTGTGTTGTAAATAGCAAAGTTTACTTTTGTGGCAAAGTTGCCCTCCCATTTTTCAATATTTCATACAAACTTGAAGATATGTGTCAGGGTTGTCAAAAATCTTAATTACGTACTTTACTTAAATTCTTTATTTCAATATTTTCATAACAATTTTTAGCAGGTATACGTTTTTTTTAATTAAATTCTCAATAATTATAAATAAATAAACATAAGAATAATTATGAATAATTTTCTTTGCTAGAGACATCGTCACTATCAAGAAATTCAACTTTCCGCCTTTTCGTCCACGTTATGCTTTTATTAGGCAATTTCCGCTTCTCTGTTTGAGTATTATTATTATTAAGTCTAGATGTGCTCGCCATAGGGTTTTCATATAGATCAAAACCTTCCTCATCTATTGTAATACCAGTTGACGATTTTTGACAAATGTCAAAGTTTAAATCCATTCTGTTTTATGTTATTGGGCCATATTGTGACAAGTCAAAACATTTTTTGTTCTTTAGTGTATTTTTAACGTCAGATAATATAGTTACTACTTTGGGGACCTATTTTCCTAAAGTGATATCATTTTATTAAGATAAGGATTTTTTTTTATAAACCACCTAAATTTTAATTTCCAACAACAATTAAAACTAGTTAAGGTATAAGTAAGCGATTAAAATGACACTGTTCTTTGGGTACAAATTATATTAATACTCTAAGTTGAAAATACGAAAAATACTAAAAGTAATAATATTATTAATACCCGACAACGCAGTAAAATAATATAGATTTCTCTTTTCTTTTCTCTTTCTTTTAATAAAAATGAATCGATTGAATGTCGATCTATTAATTTTTAGTTAAAATAAAATCGGTCCAATAGTCTGCTACGGTGAAACATCTATACAAACATACATACATAGATTGATAATTTGAATCGCCATAGTCGGGTCAAAGTATAAACTAAAAGTGACAACCCTTTGTAGTAGCAAAACATGGCAAAATAACCGTCACATCGTGAAATCACTAGTATGGTAACTTTGCCAAGTTAGTGTTATAGACAAATATTAAGTTTACTATATTAAAAACGAAATGTTACATTTCCTAACCATTAATATTACGTTATTACAAAGATATAGGTACGCACATTCAGTATTTAAACTAAAATCCACAAAAGTTCTGGAGCACTGAAAAAGGTGTTTAAGTCGCCGGCACAATTACGCGGTAAAATAAAATGTCAAAATTTACTTAGATATTGCCATAATGATTTCTTATATTTACGCGAACACTACACATTTAAATAAAACTAATTTTACGGATTTTATCGCGTATATTAACTTATTTTATATTCCCGACGTTTCGAGCACTTTACAGCACCCATGGTCACGGGCGGGACTGAGGTGTATGACGTCCCAATGTCATAGTTAACCACGGCTACCTCCAGATTAAAAAAATTTATTATATTTTATTATTTTAATCTGGAGGTAGCCGTGGTTAACTATGACATTGGGACGTCATACACCTCAGTCCCGCCCGTGACCATGGGTGCTGTAAAGTGCTCGAAACGTCGGGAATATAAAATAAGTTAATATACGCGATAAAATCCGTAAAATTAGTTTTATTTAAATTAGATATTGCCAAATTGAAAATAATGCTGTTAGCATACTTAAAATGACAAATCTCAAAAAACGTTACGTTTTCCGTTATAATCGTAATTTTGTACCAGTACACCACTGATGGTAAAGTTGCCTTCCATTGGTAGAGTTCCAAGACTTGACTGTACTAATATAGTTGCATGATGGCTCTACCACGTATAAAATCGTTCACCCAATAGTGCTAGACGACCGCCGAATTAAAGTGAAGGAGATAACAGAGGCTCTGAAAATGTCCAAAGAACGTGTTTGTCACATATTAAATCAAGATTTAGGCATGAGAAAGCTGTCAGTGCGTTGGGTGCCGCGTTTGCCCACGTTAGACCAAAAACGTGTTCGAACTTCGAATGAACATTTCCAACGCTCTGTTGGCACAGTTTAGGCGCAGTAAATAACCGCGTTTTGGCGCCGATTAATTACTGTAGATGAAATTTGTATACACCATTATACGCCCGAAACAAAAATACAGTCAAAACAGGAAACTGCAAAGAGGGAACTGGCTCCAAAAATAATTTAAAATTAAAAATGTTATACAGCCAACTTCAATATAAGTTATTTCAGACTAACTAAAAAACTATTGGTCAGACCTTGATCAAATTCATATGGGACCACACGAGAACTATCAGCTTGCATATAAAAAAAGAATCATCGATATCGGTTCACCCAGTACAAAGTTATGAGGTAACACACATTAAAAAAAACATACAGTCGAATTGAGTACCGTCTCCTTTTTGGAAGTCGGCAGAAAAGCAAAAACTCTTTTTTCTGCTATGAAAGTGATGTGACTGAGTTATCTTAATCAATTACGTTCAAAAAGGAAAAACCATTACAGGTGCATACTACGCATTATTACTTGACAAACTGAAGGCAGCGTCTCATACCTCAGTGGTTGCCATGGCAAAAATCTACGAATTACGGTTTGAACTGCTTGACAATCAGCCTTACTCACCAGATCTAGCCCCAAACGACTTATTTTTGTTCCCTCATCTAAAAATAGCGCTCGGAGGACACAGATTTTTTTCAAATGAGGAGGCCATCACCTTTGTGAATCACCTTCGTGAACAATTATTTTGCAGGGAAAAACGCCGAGTACTATTTGGACGGGTTAGAGATAACTATGTAGAGTTACAAGGAGATTGTGTAGAAAAATAAAAAAATAATAAAATATGTATCTTTGTTAGTTCGGAAACTTTTCAGACCACCCACGTATATAGTTAAACAAATAACATATTAAAAGCAAGCATGGCTTTCAAATATCAATTTGATATTCTGTTGGAACTATACAATATTTACATTTACATAATATATATAAAAGTAAATAAACAAGGCACAGCGAGTTATTAAAATTACTCCCATACTAAGGATCTCTTGAATACTGATACCTATGTTTTCACAATATAGGTCTTTATGAATATAGACTTAGTTCTACGTATAACAAATATAATTATGTTTAACACAAGCGGCTTGCCCCGGCTTTGCCTGAGTAGGATTTATTAATGTGGCGTTATTTATATTTATGATTATCAATGACTATTATTAAATATAATATGTTATTATATTATATATGTATATTATATAATTTTTTCAAAAAAATATCCAAGTCCTTTTGATAAAAATTAACCTAGATCACTCCTGGTATGGCTCTCAATCTATTATAAAGTTTCATCACACAGCCCAGACAGATAGAGGCTTATATACGACTTATATATGTCCAATTTCTGAGTGGGTTTTAGGGCAAGGAAATATCCGCCGCGCTGTTGCCTGTCACCAATGCGTGTTGGCGAACTTCACATGTATTCGAAATATTTTTTTATCTTATTTCTCAGACATGCCGGTTTCCTCACGATGTTTTCCTTCACCGCCGAGCACGTGGTCAATTAGACAGATAAACAGAGAAACAAAAATTTTCCTCAGCTCAATATGAGACAGGTACTTCGATATTACACACAAACACTTCACTTTTATTTATATTATATTTGTAATTAGTCATAGATAATGTTTAACAATAATAATTTAAAATTAAAAACTTTGTGCAGCCGACTTCAATATAAGTTATTAAGAATAACTCAAATAACTCAAAAACTATTGGTCTGACCTTGATCAAATGGGACCACACGAGAAGTACCAGCTTTCATATAAAAAAAGAAACATCGAAATCGGTCCACCCAGTAAAAAGTTATGAGGTAACACACATAAAAAAAACATACACGTCGAATTGAGTACCGTCTCCTTTTTGGAAGTCGGCAGACAAAATAACTGAGATACAGGTCGTGTAGTAGACAATCCATCACCCTATTTCTTGCTAGTGTCGTAAGAGGGGACTAGAGGAAACGCCAAAGAAACGTATGGCTTTTGAATTTCAATATAATTTTAGATTACAATTCATATTATTTACACGTAAAACACCCAGACCTGTGACTAGAAGCAGTGTCAAAAGTGTGTTACATCTGGTATTGCTAATGCCAATCTGCCTGCCAAACGTGGCAACTTTTTTTCTACTGACTTCAAAAAGGAGTCGGTACTCAATTAGACTGTAATATTTTTTTCATGCGTGTTACCTCACAACTTTTTCTGGGTGAACCGATTTCAATGATTCTTTTTTTATTTGAAAGCTAGTGCTTCACATGTGGTCACATATAAATTTGATCACGATCTGAGCAATAGGTTTTGAGCTATTTTTAATAATTTATATTGACGTCGGTGGTACAAAATTTTTAATTTTTAATTATTATAGGATAAGGGTGACGCACACAGTCCACCTGATGGTAAATGGTTTCTGTGGCCCATAGACATATACATCTATCTTCGATTACGAATCATAATGCAGATGCGTTGTCACCCGTGAAGATTAAGATGTAATGCCTCGTTTCCAGGAAAAAGGGACTCCGGTTCTCTACACTCACCATACGAAACACAGCGGCGTTAAGCTGCTATTTTACGTTGGTGTTCTGTGAGAGCGTGGTCCTTCCCCGGTCGAGCCGGCCCATTCGTGCTACAACTATACCACTAATAGCTGTAGCATGGCTCTACCACGTATATAAAAGCCTCTCTCATCTGCAGTATAATTATAGAAACTATACTGCAGATGGGAGAGGCTCATGACCAGCAGTGGAATTTTACCAAATTTTGATGTTGGAACAGGAGTAGTGGTAGCTCGCAAACTACTACTTGGCATGTTAACCCTTTCGCTGTCCCGTGCACTACATATAGGACACTGCTATTGTCTTACTATTGTGTCTAGAAACCGGACAGTGAAAGTGTTAATACGATATATTCCCTCACCGCAAAGTACTCAGTAAAGTAACATCTAAAATCGCAATTTACAGCGACGCAGTCACGGATCCAAATCGTGTTGCAGGCGCACAGATCGCCTAATAATAAATCCTTGTAGTTTCATTGACAGTATTAAATGTCACTAAATTTAAATATTCTTTCTTTTTTCTGTTATTATATTTAACATGCTAAAAAGTGATAAAATCTGCGAAGAACACTACGGAGGCAAGCTCATTATAATTCAGAAAGACTTCTCTACTGTGTTAAGTGACTGCAGAGCCCTTCAGCGAACAAGGTTCTTTTAGCCGATAGATGTAAACTTAATTAATACAATTTTTGGGTCGTATGATAATTTTTACATATCTATTATTATTTCATGTATACATAATTTTGTAAACATATACATATGTACTAAATTGGACGTAGTTATGCAAAAAGGATCCAACCCGCATTAAGTTAATTTGAGTTTATGATATTTGAAGTATCCATACTTCAAATATCATAAACTCAAATTATCACTATGGTTTCTGTCTGTTCGTAATTTTTCTTCTTATTTGTGTTACGTTTGCTAAAATTGTTACATCACATAATAATATAGACCACAAACATTATTTTTCAAGTCAACATTTTTTGACACAAACTCGGGTTGGACCTTTTTTGCATAACTACGTCCAATTGTAGTATTCATTTAAATGAAGTAATTTAAATTTATAAACAAATTATTATAAATCTCAGGCATATTTTTTACGTAAAATAAATTATTTTATTGCATCCTAAATCCAAATATGTAATCCTTATCTATGCCAATAGAGAAGCGAATCACAATCATAATTACAAAAGAAAAAATAAGTTTATTGCTTACTATGTTATATTACTTATATGAAAACCCAAAAAACCGTAATCATAATACAATAAAAAGTTCAAAACATAACTGTTTATTTAATCGCACCTATGCTATTTAATTTCTTTTATAACATTTAAACAACCCTACTACATAAATAACAGCCCATAAAACTCTTAATAAACGGGTAATAAAAAAATATTTTAAGTATAAATATATACGCAATTGCATTAAAAAACTTCTATAATTGTGTATAACTACTAAAAAGCTATTAGCTACCTTAAGTTCAAAGGTTTTTACACTGATAAATGTGAAAATATAGAGAATAAATTTGCACGCACCCTTTAAATGATCCTTTGGAACGACCGGTGTGATATCGTTGCATGTAAAAGGCGGCGGTTTGTTGACGTCGTTTCTATATTATATTCTTATTCGTGGTATAATCCAAAAAGAACCTTACTGCCTATAAGAATTTATTAGTTTGTGGGTAAGCAAAAAACATGTATTCGCGACGTTGTAGGTATTATATAACTTTCCGTAGCTTCCATGTTCTGTGAAATTTGTTAAAGAACTATCCGCTAGTCCGCCACTCTTTACAATCGATTGAGACAATAGCTAGTTTATATTCGTTATTTGTAAATTTTATATACATTTTTTTACGTATATTTGGTAATACCCTGATTTGACTAACTTAGACTTACACGAATTCGGAGTTAGAAGGTTTTTAGACCGCGTCAATTTTTCTGTGAATTTATCTTTAACTACTCAAGTGTCCATAGCGAAACAAGTATCGAAAAACAAAATATCGACTAACGTCCGCTGACAATTAAGTATGTATCCAAACTAAGAGAACGTCACACCGTCTAAAACCCACTTAAATATCCTTATGATTATGTTATACTCTTGACTGTGATTAAAATAATAAATATTTGCACATTATCTATGAACTAGTGTAGTGTACATAAGCTTGAATATATACTGGCGTACAAAGTTTATGGTAGCATATATATCATAAAGATAGTAGCAGACATTATAAGTACAATCATTACGTTTTAGATGGTGGTGTGAAGGGTTAAGTGATAGGAAAATTTGCGTGAGAAGAGTAATCTTTGGTTGACGTCGAAATAACTTCGCTTTAAGATGCCGGTTAAGTTTGTTCATAACAATATAACTTGTTGCAATGTCTATGGTTTTATGACATGTTATAATTTGTTTTGTTAATTATTGGAACGTAGTTTTGGAATGTAGTTCCTTATCGGACGGTACGAATTTGGCGGATGCGGGCTAGGCGAGAAAAAGTGTAAGATTTTTCCGTCACGACCAATTGCGTTATAATGTACTACGCACATTATAGTACATTATAACTCAATTGTCACGACCCCTTCTGACGTAGTGTAGACGGCGTTGGCGGCTATAAGGAAGCGAGATGGAATAATATCCATCTCCCTCGCACTTTTTCTTATCTTGCAATGAAAGAAATATTATTTTCTTTTAAATGACGCTTCATTGTAATAGACGCTAGTAATTCATTTCTTTGTTCCAGTCGAGTGTTCCACGACACTCACGCATGTTTTTATTTCTTTAACCTTGGTTAATCATAACTTGTAGATATTTATTCCAAAATTATACCCGACTTACGCAAATTCAACTTACACAATTATCGGTCGGTATCACCTTTTGTGTAAATTTGTATTAAATTTATTTTAATGTAAATATAGTAGCTACGGATATGTTTTTTTTCTCAATTGAAATAAAATGAGACTGTGACTTAAAGCTAATAGGGTTTAGGAGTGTTGTTTTGTTTTGTAATGATTTGTGCCTTCCTTCCTAAAATAGTGCTCTTTATCCCAAATTCGTAATTTTCATATTTAAATACATATAATTATGTAAAAGTTATTAGTTACGTTAAGGTCGAAGGTTTTCCGTTGATAGATGTGAAAATAAGCTCAGAAAATTTGCACGCACCCTTTAAACGATCCTTTGGAACGACCGCTGTGATATCGTTGAATGCAAAAAACGGCGGTTTCTTGGCATCGTTTCTTACTCATAATATATTCTTACTCGTGATATAAAAAAAAATCTGAATTTTTGTATCTGTTTTGCAAATAAATGTCTTAGTTTGTTTATGATTTTTTTTTTATAGGATAAGGGTGACAAACGAGCACACAGTCCACCTGATGGTAAGTGGTTGCTGCGGCCCATAGACATCTACATCTATCCTCTATTACAAATCAAAATGTAGATGCGTTGTCACCCATGAGGACTAAGATGGAATGCCTCATTTCCAGTCCTCATTCCCCTCACTCCTCCAGCCTCCAGCCACCTGCACTCACCAAGCGAAACGCAGAGGTAAACCTCTACTTCACGCTGGTATTCTGTGAGGTCGTGGTACCACCCCGGTTCGAGCCGGCCCATCCGTGCGACAGCAAAAGTTGCCCCGTGGCTCTACCACTGTTAAATTTTTTCTTTTTTACTGTTAATTGATTCTCATATTGTTGTTGAAAATTCACACGAATCAAATCCAATACTAGCCATAATGTAACCAATAAGAATTGTGATATGATTAATGAATAATAAACGTTTTCAGAAATGTGGAACGTTTGCAGGCTGTTACTTCTCTTTAATTTGAATGGAATTTGTTCACAGTTTTGTGAAATATCGATGTTATATAATGTTAGCATTGCTCTGCTCTTTTGAAGTAATATTTTCCGTCCATGGCTCTTTAATCATCTTAGTTGCTCTCAATACTGTGCTTCTAACTAGATATTATGAAAGCTATGCTAATACACATGTGCAAAGCGAGTCATTTTTTTTATATATGATAAGGGTGACAAACGAGCACACAGTCCACCTGATGGTAAGTGGTTGCTACATCTATCCTCTATTACAAATCAAAATGTAGATGCGTTGTCACCGGTGAGCACTAAGATGGAATGCCTCATTTCCAGTAAAAAGGGCCTCCAGCCACCTGCACTCACCAAGTGAAACGCAGAGGTAAACCTCTACTTCACGCTGGTTTTTTGTGAGGTCGTGTTACCACGGCCCATCCGTGCGACAGCAAATGCTGCCGCGTGGCTCTATCACTGTTAGAGTCATTCAAAGCCCTATATGCTTTGTATATATGTTATGTGTACATTCCGTACACGCTAATAGTTCAAGTTTCATTTAGCAACTTCGTAAATTTAGTAATATTGTCGAATAACCTTTAGTTAATTTATTTTAAATAATAACTTATAAGTCAATAATAATAATTAATAATAAGTTATAAGTCACCGATTAACGAAAGAAGATGCTTTCGATGTGTAAATAAATTACGAAAGATAATTTTCGAGACTCGTAATGACGATGATTTTTTTGTTAATATTTAAAAAAACAAAATTGCCATACTACTCTCTCGATAAGGTAACAACAACAAAGTAAAAATATGGATTATACTTTATGAAGACATAGAGACTAATGTGCCTTAAGTCCGATAATTCTTACATTCATAGTTTTCATTTGTTTTTGTTTTTTGTTTACATTTATACTTTAAATAATAGAAATAAAATATATAGCAAAAAAAGCTTTTAACTTATTTCATAAAAAACGGAAATTTCATACGTATATCTAATCATTAAATAAGACCAAATAAGGTACACGAGAAGCTAACAAAAGCGTGTTAACACTTTCGCTGCCCCGTGCACTACATATAGGTCACTGCTATTGTCTTACTATTGTGTTTAAAAACCGGACAGTGAACGTGTTAAATATGTTATAACTTTTTTTATATACAATAAACATAATAAGAAGATTTATACTTTTGTTTTTAGTAATGTAGTAAATTATTTGATATCAATCTATTAAATTTATTTTGTTATTTATAGGGACTATATTCACGTCAATAAAACTTAATTGACTTACTTTGTAATAGTTATATATTCTTAATGGCATAATTATGCATTCAAGAGTAATTCAATAGCTAATCTCGTGATTTAAAAGTTGCTCTGATAGCTTATCTTTGGAATCGACTAATATATTAAATCCGGTATAATATAGATTTTTTCATAGTACGTATGCAAGATTATAAAAAATAACCTTAAACTATTTTAAAATTACCGACGTAAATATGTACGACCAAATATATGTCATTTACATCACGAAGCTTATAAAAACGACGGCGACAAAATGCCATCGTTATTCATTCAACGGTACATTAGTGGTCGCTCAGAAGGATCGTTTAGAGGGCGCGTGCAGATTATCTTAACCGACGAATCAATAAAAAAAATATCAAGGAAAGATATAGCTAATGACTAATAATTTTACAAGTCAATTTGAAGATTCAAGACGCGTTCGGGACAACTCAATGAAAGAACTGAAGATTTCTATTTTGTACATAAAATTACCACCAGCGAATTTTCCAGACCGATACGACTTAGGAACCTTCAAGAAAAGAGCTTACACCTTTCTAAAAGGTCGGCAACGCATCTACAATTCCCCTGGTGTTGCAGTTGTTCATGGGCGGCGGTAGTATTAAATAAACATTAAATATTTCTTAACAGTATACCAGGGATGCATGAAATTAGAAAAATGGATTTTTAACGATTTTTTGCTGTCGCGTAATGCCCGAATGACAGGTCTCGGCAATCGTAAGGCCGCGTTCCGACGACACGCACCCGCTACGCGCACGCCACGCGCGTCAGCACCCGCGTCTAACTCACTTTGACATTTGTAGCATATAATTTGAGTCTTATGGCAAATCAATAAATCTGAAATTGCATTTATCGACGTTCAACCGCACATACCTCGCACACGCCATGCGCCCGCCTCGCTCCCGCTCCGCGCCGGCCCCGCGCTCGCCCCGCACACGCTCTGCACCCGCCCCGCTACGCCCTACGCCCGCGCTTTTTATACAATTTCAGATTTATTGATTTGTCATAAGACTCAAATTATATGCAACAAATTTCAAAGCGAGTTAGACGCGGGTGCTGACGCGCGTGGCGTGCGCGTAGCGGATGCGTGTCGTCGGAACGCGGCCTAAGAAACAACTACAGTTGGGACTGTGTTTATAGTTATACCTATGTAAAATTAACGAAATATTCATCCTGTATTCCCCTGTTTCCTCCTCCGGGACTACAATAAACATTAAATATTTCGTAACAGTATATCAGCGATGCATGAAATTAGAAAAATTGATTTTTAACGATTTTTTGCTATCGCGTAATGCCCGAATCCCAAATCTAGGCAATTGTAAGAAACAAGTATAGTTGGGACTGTTTATAGTTAAATCTATGTGAAATTGACGAAATATTTATCCTGTATTCCCCAGTTTCCTCCTCCAGGACTACAAAACTAGACCGATATTTTTCGAAGAACAATGTAAGAAGGATTGTGGCTAGTTCTAAACATAAACATAACATAAACACTCACGCCTGTCATTCAGAGGGGTAGGCAGAGACTATTGAATTCCATTTGGCACGATCCTGACGCACCTCTCTCGCTTCCTCCACATCCATATACCTACGCATACACGCTCGTCGGTTAAAGGTACTCTTAATTTGGCCCATTTTCAATATTTCGCCAATTTGGTCGATAAACTTTCGCCTAGGGCGACCCTTCCCGACTCTGCCATTCACCTCTGCAACATAAATTTGCTTTATCACTCTTTCCTCATTCATTCTTTGTACATGTTTCTACATGGGGATGAGTCGCTCGCGTCCGTAGGCTTTGACCACCTAATCCTAGGCCCACCCTACACGTGTCCCCCGGGTGGTGCTAAACAAGCGACAAAGCCGAAAGAACTGACTCGGCTCCTCGCCGTGTGGTAGCGGCGTAAAAAATACCACACCCTACTTTCGCACCATGAGGCATAAAATTAAAGAAATGGCCCCGAGTTCCCGGCGCCCCTTTAATGGGGCAGGGGTGCGAAGAATCTCCGGGAGGAAAACCGGCGACGAGGTTCGCCACCCGTCACGTTCTGTCCCCCGGAGGGGCGAAAAGTGGATTGCGGAAGCCCGTGCCCGTTCTGTATGTTTTTTTTTGTGTTTGTTTAGTTTGTCTGCTGAATAAATGTAATAGGTACATAAAATTATGCTGTTTGGGTTTCGTACGAGTCTACTACGAGTACATGAAGTTGCCAGAAAGGTCTCATATTAAAGAAAGATATTCTGTAAGTTGATTTTTTTTTATAAAAGAGGGGGCAGACGATCATGCGACTCATCTGATGGTAAGTGATTACCGCCGCCCATGAACAACTGCAACACCAGGGGAATTGCATTGCCGATCTTTTATAAAGGAGTAAGTTTTTTTCTTGAAGGTCCCAAGTCGTATCGGTTCCGAAATTTTGTCGCTGGTAAACAATTCGACAAGGAGGTTTTACGAAGAAGAAAACTTCTAGTAAAACGCACAGAGGTGGACCGCCATACATCCAGATGGTGTGGGTGGTATCGTGAGTTTTGCCGCGATGTGCGATCGTGAAATTTGGCTGCTGGGATTAATCCGAAAAATTCCTCAGAAGTGGCAACTAATGGGCTCATATTTGCCATATGCAACAACTGTGGGAGAAGTTTTATTAATATTAATGATATGTCTTCGCAGGAGTAGAAATTAGAAAATTAATACAGTTCACTAGTTTGCCCACCTGTAGCTCAACAACACCGCATCGCTCCACCATATTTAATAATTTATTACTTACTGGTACACTGCACAAAATTAAACACTATATTACCTATACAATGCAAACTAATCCATTAAAAAATCTCATTTAGAACATCTTATCATTTCGGGTAGTGCTACGAAATCAAATTTACAAAAATGACTAACCACACAAAATAACCTTATCAAAATATTGCTGTGATTGTCCGCAATTAATCTCTACTAATATCATGTACAGCAATTTTTTTTAACTTAAGTCAACTTTATATCTACCAAACATACCTAATAATAAGAATAATTATACGTGGTAGAGCCACGCTGCAGCTATACTACAGTTGAAGCACGAAAGGGAATGACCACGCTCTCACAGAATACTAGCATAAAATAGCAGCTTAATACTGTTAAGTTTCATATGGGTGGAGAAAACCGGAGACTTTTTACTGGAAACGAGGCATTTCATCTTAGTTCTAAGGGGTGACAACGCATTCTGCATTTTGATTTAATGGAGGAAATAAGTAGTGTCTATGGGTCACGGCATTGGCTTACAATCAGGTGGACTGTGTGCTCGTTTTTCGCCCTTATTCTATAAAAAAACAACCATAAAATTAATATATTCATACATAATAAGAAATACACAAATACAATTTATGAAATAGAAACGATGTTATACTTTACTGGCCATTAACATCTTATTATGGAAAATGTAGCATACTGTACGAAGGAGCACATTTATAAACATAATTAAATAAAACAACTCTTTAAAACTTTCATAATTAAATTTATACTGTACTGAAACAAAATCAAATTATATTAAGAAAATACATAAAAATACATATATTAAGACAATCTTTTGCTATGTATTTTATGATTGATTTTCAAAGTAAATTTTGAGAATTTGGTGGGGGCCAGAGTATACTGAGAGTAAATTATGTCTTAAACAGTTAACCGTTCAAAAAGTTCTATCAAAGCAAAAAAAAAATACATTTTACAATATTCAAAAAATGTCGCTGTATTTAAAAACTGTAGTATAACCATGTGTTGTAATAAATAAGGCTAATTTGATTTTGGGATTACTTTTTTTAGCATTATTTGTTTTTAGGTATTGTTTTTAAATTGTTCTTCCTTCAATAAAAGTCTCTCTAACTTTAAAACATTTATTTGAAAGAAAGGAATAGTGTAATTAAAATAAAAGGTGAGTAGGTAATTGTTCGCCGTAAATTTCACAGTACGCTAGCTGATTAATCACGTGCTCGGCGGCGGGGAAACCATCCTAAAGGAAGGAATGCATGAAAACCCTGCATATCTGAGGAAATAAAATAATTCCTAAAAAAAAAAGAAAGGCCGCCAACATACACTGGATCAGCGCAGCGTACTTATTGTTCCATAACCCCCGCACAAATAAGAGTGATGCTTTTGTTCAGAAGTGAGATGTATATAGGCTGTAACATTTTTTTAACTTTTACATTGAACTCGTACGTTTTGATTTTATTTAAATCTGATACGACCTTCATGCACGGTTGCGCAGGAAACACACAAACACCTTCACAAACTTTCACGTCTATAGTATTATGACAATATTATCCATATTTATACCATTTCTGAAATACCTCCGTTGTGAATCCAGTCATAAACCATAGTTTTGATTTACTAATATGATTATATTCTAAGCTTAGAATAATAATCTAAGATTCTAAGCTCTAAATTCGAATAAAACGATAATATCACGATTAGATTTATTGATATATAATTTAAAATTAAAAATGTTGTACTGCCAACTTCAATATAAGTTATTAAGAATAACTCAAAAATTATTGGTCTGACCTTGATCAAATTCATATGGAAGGAGTTATGAGGTAACACACATAAAAAAAAACATTTGAATTGAGTACCGTCTCTTTTTTGGAAGTCGGCAGAAAACCCTTTAAAATCCTTTCTTTTGAATGAACAATAATTACAAGATTATTGATCGGAAAAGGACTTGACTAATGTTTTATAGCCAATCAATTAAATTCATTAAAAGAGACTCTCTTAATTGTAGGACGATAAAACTTTTCGGCGTTAATTGGCTAAGAAAGATGTATTGAGAAAAGAAATAATTAATACCTTTAACGAACCTAATATTCGATAAAATCTTTTTGTTTTTGTTTAAAGAAAGCGTTAAAAATATAAAATATTAAGTAATAACGTTCTCCGGAAACAATTTTGATCACGGCGGCCAGTCTCCACGCAGACTTGTTATTTACATAGAAATAGATTAAAGTGCAATAGCGAGTGCGTTAGCACAGCTGCACTTAATATATATATATATGTATGTTTGTATATATATGTATATATATAAACCAAAACATGTTCATGGTGATATTTTCACTCTTAACATCCTCAGTCTTCAAAACCTATGACAGTCGCATTGTAATGTAGTGAGGGGAATACTAGCATCTCATCAAACATTAAGAAGCAGAAGCACTCTGAACACTGCTGAAGCTTTGTCATTTCATTTGCTTAAATATAATCGGGTTTATATCTGGTTTAATTAGTATTTATATAAGGACATTTTTAATGTTCGTCTTGAGGACAAAGTGAACAATTTCCTTAGAATTACTTGAGAGGAAAACCCAATAATTGTTTTTAGCCCAACCTGGTATCAACAGTTACGCTTAAGACCATTAACCTAATAAGAAATACAAAATATATAAAAATGAAAAATAACACATTTAACGTAGATTTAAAAAAGAGATGTGATTAGTTTTTATCGACTAATGTCAATAGATAATTTAATAATATTAATGATATGCCATATTATATTAAATACTGACACACATACTTTTTGTTACGTAACGTTTCTTACGAATATCCGATTAACATTTTTATCAAGGAATTTAAATATCATACGTAAAAATTCATTTTTATCGCTGTTCTATGTTAACGTAGGACGGCGATGGCCTAACCCGGGCGGGCTGTATCGACCGGCCCCAGCCGCAGCTTCCCCAGACGAGTTTTGTGCTAGTTTGGCAGCTTCATTGTGTAAATCTAACTTTTGTTTTGATCACTTAAGCCTCAAAATCGCTTAATCGTTGTTATAGAGCACGAGTCACATGATCGACAGAGATCCCTGTGACGTACATCTTTTTATGGATGGAATAAAACTATGTGGAATTGGCACATGAAATTTTATATTCATATAGTCATACATTACAAATATCAAAAGTGTTCTGCTGAAAAAAGGCCGCCCTATTGTCCGTGGGGGGGAATTTTGCCATAGTTACCACGCTTGGCAGTCCAGTTGGTGGTAACTGGTGGCAGGAAAAGTCGTGGATGGCCTCATTGAGACAAATCACCCCCACAACGCCTGACAAAGAAGTAGCATAATGTTAATAGCTTTTCCGGTATTCTTAAAAATATAATCTAGATCCAAATTCGTGGCATTTGTTTGTTAATTTTGGCAATCAAATAAATTATCACGAACGAGGAGCTGTAGCATTAAAATAAAAAAAAATATTAATTTAACGGCAGTTTTACTCATAAATTAAACACATTTGAATTTATATCACTTCGCATTTCTTATCTTCTAATAATATTTCATATTTTATCTGTTGGATGTGAATAGTTTTATTTTAATTTAACTATCAATCAAATAATAAATAATTTGACATTATCATTTTTCCATAATTTATGTCATTACCACTACCATTACAGTCCATCCTCCCCCATAGATAACCTATGAGGTTATATTTGGGGATATATTTGCCACAGTATTCACGCTAGGCAAGTTCACGCTAGGCAAGTTCACGCTAGATAAACTTAGCGTGAACACTGTGGCATGAGTTGCCAACCGCAGTTTTGATTTTTATCCAGCTGTTATCAGGTGGATGCTGCTGCCCATTTGCTGGCTCCATTTCCCTCTTTTGCCTTTTACTGCACCTCCGGGATGGCATGGGGTAATGGATATTCTTACACCGCCACTCAACGGTTATTTAAAAATGAAAAATGGATTTCAAACTGTTACAAAGCAGTACCTTCACTATAAAATCTGTATTATATATAATTTCTAGCTGACCAGGCAGACGTTGTTCTGCCCTTTCCGTCGACCATGTGTCCTACAAAAAATCATTAAATTCACAATAAAAAAATTGAGGGTCACTTATCGGGATAAAAACTATCCTATCTCTCAAGTTGGACCAAACTGTACACAGTGTGCAAAATTTCATTGAAATCAGTTCAGTAGTTTAGGAGTTCATTGCGGACAAACAATGTGACACGTAATTTTTATATATAAAGATTTGCAGCTTCACTGTCAATACGATAACCCAAACTTTCTAAGTGATAGTTATTCTGTCACTATTAGTCTAAGCTAGTTAAATAGTATTTAATTAATCTATACAAATAAATAAAATTGACGTGTGTGTTTGTAATGTCAAAATTATAGCTTTTTACTAAATGCATATGAAAGTATATACGGTACTAATAATAACAAAAATACAATTTTTAAAGTTTTTGTCTGTCTGTCTGTCCGTCTGTCTGTCTGTTTGTTCCGGCTAATCTTAGAAACTGGATCGATTTTAACGGGATTTTCACTGGCAGATAGCTGATGTCACAAGGAGTAACTAAGGCTACTTTTATTTTAGAAAAAGAATTAGGGTTCCGTGCAAAAAAAATTAAAACACCAAATAACACGCGGGCGAAGACGCAGGGAACAGCTAGTATATTAATATTTTGTTAGGTCCTATCTAATCTATTAAAGTAAATAAAATGCGTGGTAATGTGTGAGTAAGGCTATGTATTATATAAAAAACTAGCTGTTCCCCGCGAATTCGCCCGCGTGAAATTTATTACGATTGGAATTCATAAGTTTTAATTTTTTTGTACGGAACCCTAATTTTATTTTCTCAAATAAAAGTAGCCTAAGATACCCCTTATAAAATCAGCTATCTGTTAGTAAGAATCCCGTCAAAATTGGTCTTGCCGTTTCTGAGATTAACCGGAACAAACAGACAGACAGACAGACAAAAATTTAAAAAATTGTTCTATTTGTTAATAAGTACCGTTTATACTTTCATATGCATTTAGTAAAAAAGCTGTTATTTTGACATTACAAACAGATACTTCAATTTTATTTATTTGTATAATATATTATATATATAGATATAAAAAATTGACACCCCACAGCAGTGAAGATTCTCCTTAATAACTAGACAGGCGACAGATAGTCTGGATCAGGCCTAGTATACAAAGAGGTTGTAACTACTAAATCTTTGTCGCAGTCTTCACTAACAGTTATTTATATCCATTACTAAAAAAACACTGCAAATATATACATAAATAATATTTTATATATTTTTTGGAGCAATGCGCCAATTGGCATGCGTAACTCGAAATATTTGCCCACACTCATTACCATCGCCACTACCCACCCTCGTACTGGTACAGCTATTTTCCTTCATTAGGCTACGAGATATCACACGTGGTGGAGCCACGTTGCAGCTATATTATATGCGATATATCATAATATATTATTATTATATTGCTATATTATATTATCACAGAATACCAGCGTAAAATAGCAGCTTAATGTTGCTGTGTTTCGTATGGTGAGTGGTGACTCTTTTAACCAGTAATGAGGCATTCTATCTTAGTTTTTCTATTCTAAAAAAAAACTATTATAATATAATTAAAACACAGTAAACAAAAAATATGAGGATGTTTTCTCACAAAGAACTTAATAGATCGCGTTGTATAAATTACAACTTTTTCTGAATTGCGGTGGCACCCCTTTTTCCTAAAGGGGGTCGCTTCCGATTCGGCAGGAAGGCCACAATGGCCAACGCCAGTCCCACAGGTGGTCTTTAGTAGGTAGGCACTTCTTCAAAGTGAGTCCCACATAACCACGCAGCCGGCTGCCGTGGTATGCTATGAGCATTCACCACCTCCCTCCCCCGCTTCCAAATGGTAACCTCGCTTTGGGCGCAAAAAAAAAGAATTGCGGTGTTAAGGTTTTCCGCTTCTTTTTAATCATATTGAGACTCATTGAAGAAATTTGTACCCATGAGTACGATGAAGTTGAAAGAGCCGTGTAGGCTAACAGCACAAACATCACCAGAAACCAGAAAAGAAACGCCCACCCAAGCTATGCAAGGAAACTCGATTAAAAACTAACAAAATTGCAACAAAATATCGTGATATTGTTTTTATACCCAGAATCCCTCTAATCCCAAATAACTTTGCTTTCAGTTTTAAGCGTGTTCAGTTCCCAGTCAGCGTGTGTTATGCGACGACCGTAAATAAAGCGCAAGCTCAAAGTTTACGCGTTCCAGGAGTGGACCTCAGTACTAAGTATTAACTGTTTTGCACATGGCCAACTCTATGTTGTTTTTTCCCGTGTTAGTAGGCCCCATAACATATTTGTATACCTACGCCCCGGCCGTATACTTCTAACGTCGTTTACACAGAAGCTCTATCATAAACCGCTTAGAACTTTGAGCATAACGATTTATTTGTTACCACTTATTGATACAGTAATGATATAAATCGTTTAATATTCTCTTAACTAAACGTCAAATTCTTTAAGTAAAACCTATATACGCGAGCTACGCTGCGGGTACAGCTAGTCTAATATAAAATTAATTTTATTACTTTGAACTTCTTAATGCACAATGTATTATTATTTTAATAGATCTTAATACAAACAAAATTAATGATTTTTGAATATTTCAAACAGGAGCTAACGTAAAATAACAAAAAAACAAGAAATAATTTAAGTCACTTCGCTACATTTAAACTTTTAATATGATATAATATGATGAATAATGAATTATTAAATTCTCGTAAGTAAAAACTCGTGCTCTAATCCAAAGTCCCGAAACCTTTCAGCTCGAGTTACAAAACCGTTTTCAGTGCCTAGAAGACTGCAATGAAGTGGACGATATAAATGACAAGCTCGTGGAAACTGTCCATGCGGTCGGAGCTAAGTTCTGCAAGACCCGCCGCAGAAGAACACAAAAACTCTCCGATCATACTCTTAATCTCATGGCTGTTAGACGGGAGATGAGGCTACATTCTTCAACAGATTTGACAGCATACAGGCAACTGAACAGACAGATCTCCAAATGCATGCGGCGGGACTTACGCAACTTCAACACAGCTCGTATTGAAGAAGCGATCGAGCGGAACCAAGGCTCCAAAGTATTTGCCAGAGATCTGTCTGCCAGAAAGACCCAACTGTCAAAGCTAAAGACAGAATGTGGCATCATCATTTCCGGGACACCTGAGATTTTGAGTGAGATTGAGAGGTTCTATGGACAGCTGTACACGTCATCGTTGGAGCCACACGCAAGTGTGAGTAACGATTCAAGTGCGAGTCTCATCCGACACTATTCCGAAGATATCCCGGACGTCAGTCTGAGCGAGATAAGAATGGCTCTCCAGCACCTTAAAAACAGTAAGGCCCCAGCAAATTGTACAGAAGTCCGAAGAGTACAATTTGCCACTATGTCTGGCGTATGTGGACTATGAGAAAGCCTTTGATTCCGTCGAAATTTGGGCGGTGCTGCAGTCCCTTTAGCGGTGCCAAGTTGACTGTTGGTATATCGAAGTGCTGAAGTGTTTGTACAGTAGAGCTACGATGGCTATCCGAGTACAGAACCAGAGTACGAAACCTATCCAATTGCAGAGAGGTGTAAGACAGTGTGACGTCATATCCTCGAAACTCTTCACCGCTGCATTGGAAGACGTTTTCAAGTTTCTGGACTGGAAAGGATACGGTATTAACATCAATGGCGAGTACATCACTCGCCTCCGATTTGCCGACGATATAGTCCTTATGGCAGAATCGCTGGAGGACCTAAGCACTATGCTCAATGACCTCACTAGTGTCTCCCAACGGATAGGTCTTAAGATGAACATGGACAAAACAAAGATTATGTTTAATGTCCATGTCACACCTATGCCGGTAGTTGTTGGGAGCACTAAGCTCGAAGTTGTTGACGAGTATGTTTACCTGGGACAAATAGTCCGACTAGGTAAGTCCAACTTCGACCGAGAGGTCAATCGACGGATTCAACTCGGCTGGGCAGCGTTCGGGAAGCTACGACACATCTTCTCGTCAGACATACCTCAAAACCTTAAAACGAGATTGTACAACCAGTGCGTGTTGCCAGTGATGACTTACGGAACTGAGACGTGGTCCTTCACTGTTGGCCGTATGATGAAGCTCAAGGTCGCTCAGCGAGCTATGGAGAGGGCTATGCTCGGAGTTTCTCTGCGTGATAAACTTAGGAATAAGGATATCCGCAGTAGATCCAGAGTAACCGACATAGCCCAACGGATTAGTAAGCTGAAGTGGCAGTGGGCCGGCCATATAGCTCGAAGAACCGACAACCGATGGGGAAGAAAGGTTCTCGAGTGGCAGCCTCGTACCGGTAGGCGAAGTGTAGGGCGTCCCCCCACGAGATGGAGTGACGACCTGGTAAGACATGCAGGAAGTCGATGGATGCAGGTGGCTCAGGACCGTGCTTTGTGGCATTCTTTGGGGGAGGCCTATGTTCAGCAGTAGACTTGTGAAGGGCTGTAATGATGATGATGATGATGATGATGAAATTCAACTAATTTTTACGGATTTTATAGCATTTAATTTAACTTTTTACGGGATCCAAAAGATCTATTAAAACCCGCGTGAAAGAACATATAGCTGACTTGAAGCACTGACGTTCCGGGAAGTCTGCTGAGTGTGAACATGTTCTAGATCGTCCCTGCCATTACATTAGATTTGATAGACCACAAAACCTCGCAAAAGAACACCGGTTCCTACCAAGGTTGATTCGCGAAGCTATTGAAATTAAAAAAAATATCATAAAATATAAACTCATTTCAATAGTGAAGATGGATGGGTGCTGCCATCTACTTGGGACACTTCAATAAATAAAATTAAATCCCAACCCAAGCATATCACTGCAAGACTTCAAGATACTGTAAGGTCATTCTGCGTAGATCTGACCAAAAATTAATATTTAAAAACTGAAGGTAGCCGGGCTAACTATGACATCGGGACGTCAAACACCTCAGCCCCCCCCCCCCCCCCTTCCCCGAAAAGCACCCGAAACTTCAGGAATTAAAAATTAATTCCATAAAAAAATACGAAAAAATTAATCGCGATAAAATCCGTAAAAATAAGTTGCATTTAATGTGTAGTCTTCGCGTAAATATTTGAAATAATTATAATGAATTATTGTAATTATAACTGTATTAAAATGATTCAGAATAAATGATACAGCTAATTACAAAATAGCTACTGTGTAAACACCCATAAATTGGAGTGAACAAGTTGTGGTTGAGAACTTATGTTAATTACAATAAGACTAAAACAAACAAATTGATTTGACATTTTAATCACCTAAAGAAGATTTAGCTTAGTTTTATGTCATACATATATATCAGTATAGTTAGAACCTTTAGAATAAATTAATTTTACATAATTACTGTCGGCTTAATGGTGCTGATAATATGGTCTCGGTGCTTTACAATGTTCCATAATCCTTCCGACCATTCTTAAGAATCGCTTTGAATTCCTTTATAATACCCACTCAAAAGATCTGAGATCATCAAAAAATGTATTACAGTCAGGTCTGGCAACTTTACCGATAGATGTTAACTTTGCCATCAGGGGTGTGCTGGTACAAAATTACAATTAACACGGAAAACGAAACGTTTTTCGAGATAAGCCATGTTTTGGATGAAAATACAATAACTAATTGAGAGCAATGCTTTCGATATGGCAACATGAAACTTTGGCATTTTATTTTAACGTGGAATAGTGCCGGCGAAATAACCTCTTTGTTCAGTGCTCCAGGACTTTAGTTTTTTTTTTTTTGTTTAAAATACTGAATGTAGGTCTATTATATAAGTATATCTTTGTAGTAACGTAATATAGTGGTTATCAAATGTAATATATCGTTTTTAACATGTTGGTCATAAACTTTATCTATAAAACTAACTTGGCAAAGTTAACATACTAGTTATGCCATGATGTGACGGTTACATTGCCTTGTTTTATTACAACCAAGGGTTGTCACTTTCAACCTATATTTTTAATCGATTACAACTATTTAAATAAAGTGTTCTGCACTTGACATTATATGTTTGTATGTATGTTCGTATCGATGTTTCATGTTATAAAAAAATAAGTTAAGTATGTAATCTAGGATTTTGACAACCCTAACACATATTTTCAAGTTTGTATGAAAACTTGAAAAATAGGAGGGCTGCTTCGCCACAAGCGTAAGCTTTGCTATTTGCAACACAATTAAAGAAGCAAATCATAACTCTGGGTGTTGTGTATCATATTATGAGGTATACTTACCTTCAACCTTAAAGTCAAATCCTATTATTTTCATTATAAACCCTGATGACAAAGTAGCCACAAAGTGAGATTAACTTTGCCATTTTCTATTTTTAAGTATTTTGTATATTTAATGTTAGTATTTGTTTAAATCTATACAAATAAATAAAATTGAAATGTCTGTTTGTAATGTCAAAACAACAGCTTTTTACTAATTGTAGTTTTTTAATAAGTATATAATACAGTACATGTAACAAAAACACAATTTTTAAAATTTTTGTCTGTCTGACTGTCTGTTTGTTCCGGCTGATCTCCGAAATGGCTAAACCGATTTTGGTGGGATTTTCACTGACAGATAGCTGATGATATAAGGAGTAACTTACGCTTCTTTAATTTTAGAATAGTAATTAGGGTTCCGCGCAAAAAAATTAAAACCCTAAGTTACACGCGGACGAAGTCGCGAGGAACAGCTAGTCATTAATAAATACCAAATCTATGAAGAATATAATGTCACATTTTACTTTGACGCCCAAACTCACAGTACATTTTTTGTTAGAAAATTGGTGTTAAACTTTTAAGTTCTTCCAAAAATGGCAAAGTTGCAAGGTTTCACGGTACTAAATATGCCTGGACACGTCGTTTATTGTTCAATCAGTCCGCTTATGGAATGTCCACCTCAGTTAGCGAGAAGCTTTAGAAATATGTACACAATCACCATCTTAATCTTCAATTGCGTGCAAATTATTTAAATTTATTAATTAAACAGGCGAAACAAAAAAAAATCGGTGTAGGCGTTCTTATCGCTTCAAGTGATTTCTTCTAGACAACCTTTAGATGGACAGAAAAGTGTATTAATGTTTTTTTTTAATACAGTGGAATCTCGATAACTCGAACCACGTCAAGTTGTAATCTTCAGTAAGACGAAAAAAAATTTCCATTCTGCTCTACCACGTTAAAAACGTTTTTAGTATTACATTAATACAAGACTAAAAGTTGTAAATCAAATATAACAAAAAAGGCAATAAGATAAAATATATTAAAATACTATAAAGATGTGATAAGGAGGAATCAAATAAATTTTGAAAGATGTAACCCACTTACAGTCTACACATATTAGTATGCGTTGTCATGTTTTATCGCACTGCGTACCAGTTCCACTACGTGTACTGCCTACCTTAAAAAGTGCGCCTTTGCTGAAACATTTTCTATGAAGATTGCTTCTTTCCTTAGAACTACTAGCACTAAATAAATACGCAAGTATTTATTCTTTTCACTTTGTTATTATGATTACCTTTACCTAATTCTTTTGAGCATGTTTTTACGTCAAAAATTTGGCCTTCTCATATGTAAACTCTTTTGAAATGGATTACAGTACCTACCGATAGCTCGTAAGTATAGTGAGTCATCTAATATTTTAGGTATTTTCAGGTTTTGACGGTATTGACTGTAAAAACATGTTATTTATCAGACTGTGTCGGAACAACTGTATATAAAAGTCATAAATACTTTTGGAAGTAATCTAACGTATACTGGTTCATATTGTGTCATTTAAAATTTCAATACGACGTACTCTAAGGTAACTACCCGGATTCAGTATACGCGGGACGCGAATGGGGTTCTTAGAGCGACATGTGCAAACTGGACCAGTACACAGCGTTCGCGTGGCACGTGAGTATATGTCAATTTATTTGTATATTTTTGCGATCAATATATTAGATTTGATTTATATAATCACTATATATACTATTAATTTAAATAAGCATGGAGGGAACACTGCAAAATGCTAGAGCAAAACTTATGCTTAATTTAGTAGATTTAAGATACTCAAATTATATTAGGTATTCACGAAAATTTTGAATATAACAAGTCAGTGGAATCTTTTTAACACACACAATTATGACAGTAAATAATCGCATTATTTTCGTTTATAAATTATTATAAATTCTGTACATTCTATACTGGGTTAAGTTAAGATATGTAGATCAGTATAAGTCGTGATAGTTTACAGTAAATATTACACATCATGACTTAGTATTCTAATTTTTAGTATTAAAGGGATTAATTTTAAACTGTCGTCTGTCTGTCAGTCTGTGCTGCTATAATTTGTCTCATTAATGGCATGATATAAAGAGCATGTTTACTTAATTTTTTTTGAGTCCACTTTGCCACCTCGTGCTTACTTTACCAAAGATGATCTGTCATGTCATTTGTGGGAAAATTGTATGCTAAGATACTAATTAAAAGAGTTATGAAAGAAACTGATGGAAAAATTTGGGATGTGCAAGGAGGATTTAGAAAGGGAATGGGATGTACGGATCAGGTCTTTTCCATGCGCATGATCGCGAAAATTTTGGCCAAAAACCAAAAATTTTTTTGTGCGTTCGTGGACTTGGAAAAGGCTTATGACAGAGTGGATAGGAATGTGTTATGGCAAACACTGAACTCATTTGGGTTAAGCGCTGGGTTGATACGTTAAAGTCTCTGTATAGGGACTCTATTGCTTGTGTCAGGATCAACGGGGCCTACTCGGACTGGTTTGACATCCATAAAGGTGTCAGACAGGGCTGTGTAGCTTCCCCGTGGCTTTTCAACATATTTATGGACAGTTGTTTGGAAAATTTGAAAGTAAAAGAATGCGGGTTAAGAATGGGTGAGTTAACCGTCAAATGCCTTTTGTACGCCGATGATCAAGTCACACTTGCGTCGTCGGCGGCCGAATTGTAAATGATGGCTACATTAATGAACAGGCCATTAAAAGAAAAGGGAATGAAAGTTAATGCAAGTAAGACGAAAGTTATGATTTTTGAAAGAGAAGAAAGTAAAACGATATTTGAAATAAGAATAGAAGGGGAGTTGGTCGAGCAAGAAGATGAGTTTGTGTATTTGGTAGGTATGATAAGGATATAGAACGACGAGTGAACGCAGGAAATAGAGTGAATGGGGCTATACACCCTATTGTGAGAAGTCAGAACGTGTCCAAAAAGGCACGTATGGCAATTCACTATGCTGTGTTAGTCCCTACTTTAATGAATGGTAGGGAAAGTTGGGTGTGGCAGAAGAAGCACGAGAGTAGAATAAATGCTGTAGAAATGCGATCATTAAGGAATATGTTAGGGATGAATCTGAATGACAGAGTGAGAAATTGTGTGCTAAGAGAAGAGTGTGGCTTGCAAGATAATGTTGTGACCAGGATTAAGAAGGGAATGCTTCGGTGGTTTGGGCATGTAGAAAGAATGAATGAGGAAAGAATGACAAAGCAAATTTATGTTGCAGAGGTGAACGGCAGAGTCGGGAAGGGACGCCCTAGGCGAAAGTTTATCGACCAAATTGGCGATATATTGAAAATGGGCCAAATCAAGAGTACCTTTAACCGACGAGCGTGTATGCGTAGGTATATGGATGTGGAGGAAGCGAGAGAGGTGTGTCAGGATCGTGCCAAATGGAAGTCCATAATCTCTGCCTACCCCTCTGGGTGACAGGCGTGAGTGTTTATGTTATGATCTGTCAATTATCGATCACGTAGCCCTAGAAGATAGTGATCGTATTCTAGAAAGTTTGCCATCCAAAGCCTCCACATTTCCTGATAGTATTATTGATACGTCACCTGAGTCAGTCTCGCCTTCAAATTCGCCATCAATAATAGAAAATTCAAGAGAATCCTCATTTATCGAGATACTTGACTATTAAATTACTATTAAGATGCAAGTGATAATTTCACAATTACGAATTAATATATAAAATTGAATAAAGATTTAGAAGAGCTGATGATGATGAGACATTGTTATACAAGTTTTGTGTCGACACATTCTTACAATATAAAACATTTTTATGGGCAAATAAAACCAATGAATGTTATTCCAATATTGAAATTAAAAACGAACAAACAGTTCTTGGCTGTGGAAGGAAAAGGGGAGATCTTCCGCCGGGCAAGGTGTTCAGCCCGGGGAGCGTCCAACGCTCCAAGTGGTAGTTCGGAGCTATTCTTTATATACTGCTTTTTACTTCGGAGCTTTGATAGCTTCGATAGTATTTCGCTTGTGGCGCGACGACAGCGCCGCCACAAGTTCACCTGGTAGTAAATCACTAGTACATCCCACGGACACTAGATTCATAAAAGGAGACAACAGACGAGCTATCACCCCTAAGGGCTATAATTGAATGCCAGCAATTAATCTGACTCTCATATTCTTCAAACCGGAATGCCGCGCTGGGTGTATTGATGTCTGGCGGCAGATATAAGTAAGAAGGTTCATACTTACCCATATGAATACCACCTACTTACAGCATGACATTATAACTCAACGCCGGATTAGTACGCTGAAGTGGCAATAGGCCGGCCATTTAGCTTGAAGAATTGACAACCGACGTGGAAGAAAGGTGCTTGAGTAGCAACTTTAAGGAAGTTTAAGCGAAGTTTAAGGTGGCCCTACACTAGACAGAGTGACGACCTGGTAAGATATGCAGGAAGTCGCTCAGGACCTTTGTGTCATTTGCAAAGGAGACATGATGATTGGCAACAATACCAAATAATACACCATCATCATCATCATCCTCAGCTTATAGCATCAACATCACAGAAAGTAGATAGATGATTTGCCTCTACGGGCCACTCTGGTTATGTAAACATACTTTCTTACATCTAATATAGTATATCGGTATCTTGACATTATTTTATTACGTGAGCAGTTTCTCCGCAGTCTACCCTAATGATGCTGTTTTTCAAGACCGATCTAAGCGAATGACTAACTACCGAGGCAGGAAGTCTATTAACTATACGGTAACTGTTCCATTATTTTGAATGCTCACTCATGTGTAAACATGGCGAACCATTATTGAAACTGTTTGGATAGTAAATATAAATTAATATAAGGTTTCACCTATTTGTGTATTATGATTTCTTATATTTACGCTAACACTACACATTGAATAAAACTACTTTATCGGATTCTATCGCCTTTAATTATACATATTTGTAAATTCCCGGCGTTTCGGATGCTTACAGCACCATTGGTCACGGGGGACTGATGTGATTGACGTCCCGATGTCAGTGTTGAGCCAATCTGTAAATTGGCGAATTGATCTGCCTCACTATTGGATGTAGAGCGTTTTGTTTGCGTGTTTTGGTAAACTACCGAAGTTGTATGGGTTACCAAAAATACACAAACCGAACGCTCCATTACGTCCAATAGCGAGTCAGATCGATTCACCAACTTACAGATTGGCTCAACACTTAGCAAAAATACTATCACCACTCAGAGGACACACAAGAGCACACACTAAGGATTCATTCATTCATTCATTTTTTCAGTAAGATAAAAGACCTATGCCTTACAGTCAATAAAACCATAGTCATTTTTGATGTTCAGTCTCTATTTACATGTCTACCTGTTAAAGACTGCATCACATTGTAACTAGGAAACTAGAGAAAAACAACATGGCCACAGAATATGCAGAATTACTCAGATATTGCCTTACATCTGGCTATCCATCGTGAAAAGAAGAGTTTTACAAGCAAGTAGATAATGTTGCGATTGGCTCACCGATATCTCCTATTGTCGCCGGTATATTCATGGAAGACTGAGCAGAAAGCCCTGCTTACTGCACCATAACTACTTTTACGGATTATATCGCGTTTAATTTACTTAATTTTAATTCCCGACGTTTCGAGTGCTTAATACCACCCATGGTCACGCTGGGGAAGGGGGGGGGGGGATGTCATGGAAATTGACGTCCCGATGTCAACGTTAACCTAGAGTACCTTCAGCTTTTAATTGTTACTATTGGTATACTTGGGATGTTTTTTTTTTTTAATTTCAACAGCCTCACATATCATCCTTTCCAGGAATTGATGTTCTTCCGCGACCATTTGTGGTCTATCAAATCTGATGTAATTATTGGGACCGTCTATGATACACAAACTGTTGCCTTCGTGAAATGTTGGTGTTTCATGTCAGCTATATGATTCTTTATGAGGGTTTTATTGATTTTTTTTTTGTTTGCCCTGTATAAGAGTTACCACATTTATAATCTAGCTTGTACACACCTGCATCTTATAGTGGGATATTACACTTGATAGATGATAAGAACTGACTAATCTTCTTCGGTGGCTTGAAGAATGTTCTAATAGAAGCTCGCTTCAAGATGTAGTCAATCTTGTCTGTGACTCCTCTAACATATGGTAGTACAGCAGGCACACGTTCAACTGTGGCCCGCTTGACTCGGTCACTGTGACGTAGGCGCGGGACCCGAAGCCTGTTGTCATGCAAAACCTGCTTGACGTGCTGAAACTCGGTTGCCATATGTTTGCTGTCACAGATCCCTCGTGCTCTCTAAGGGATCAGGGAATTAAACGCGATAAAACCGTAAAAGTAGTTTTATTCAAAATGTAACATGATATATTTGTCCTTAGTTACTAATTACTAATAATTAATAAATAAATATAAATACCTAGTACATTTACAAAATGTTAAAATGAGTCATTAGATAACAAGGCCCTAGATCAAGCTTTCTAGAGACCTCTTGATTCAGAGCCCTAAACGTGTGCCCTTCGTGACCCTGGGGTAGAAGCGAAACTTGTGGCAGCATCCAATCATTTGAATATTTTAATATGGTAATAAAAATATAAAATGTTTGTCGACCTTTATGCAATACGATATCTCCTATCAAAATATTGTAAAACTCTTATTCATTTAAAAACAGTTTAAAAATTATTGTTTACATTACTAGTTTCTGCCCGCATGATAACAGAAATGCCGTTAAAATTATAAATAAATAATAACGAAAACATTCCGTATGTGAATCCAGTTCACAATCAATTTGTGCTCAACCTTTCAACATTAGCGAGGATTAAAATATTCTATATCCGAGAAATAGATAATAACATCTTACAAAGGATTTTAATTCCTGCGATTTGATAGCTCTTGTACCTAATGACACGTGAGCTAACATGACAATATTAGCATGAAACAGTCGTTTGGTATACTTATAAAGTAAGGGTGAATATTTATAATATTATATAATATTGATAATATTGGTGCACCGAAAAGACAAACAAAATTTCAATTTCTTACGTCCAAAAATAAAGAGTTTTCATTTCATTTTCATTTTATTTAATACTGTCTGTCTCTCATTGTCCTACCATATTAAGAGACTATTAAGAAAGACAAAACTTGAATATCCCAGTAGTAGTAGAAACAATAAAATATAAACCGAATTGTGCTCAAATTGTTAATTGTATGCATCGGGGCAGTTACGAAAATGATTATATTCCTATACATACGAGTATTAATTTCTACCAAACGCAGCGACATATATTTACTAGCAACATATGACTAGATGTCATCATAATCACCCATCGACCCTCCAGTTGATTCCAGTAAATATGTCACTGCGTTTGGTAGAAAAATATTTGATTATGAAAATCGGAATATTCCCATTTTCGTAATTGCCCCATTGCACTTATCATTTTTATTGTAGTTTTCGTGGATTTTTTTTAACCTTGGCCTCTTCCATTGTAGGGATAACTTACCATAATCCTCAAGATTTTTTTAATAGGATAGGGTGACAAATAACAGAAACAGAAACAGAAACTTTTTTGTTCAATATAGATTATAAATAATGCTTATTGAAAGTCACTCTTTTGTATAATTACCACTGGTTCGAAAAAAAAAAACCTCTGTCCTGGGAAGAAACAGCAAGAAACGCAGCGGGACTTTTTTTTTAAATAACAGCTTACAATCATGTATGTTACACAAATTAACAACACAACAAATTAGAAATAGCTTGGTAGCGATCACCTCATTTCCAGGGGTTATTATCATCTATAAATTCTTTAATACTATAATAACCCTTTTTATAAAGTTTTTGAACTTTGAGCAGGTCAAATTTTGTATGTTTTCTGGAATTTTGTTGTAAAAGCGTATACATCGCCCCAAGAATAGAATAGAATAGAATAGAATAGAATAGAATAGAATAGAATAGAATAATTTTTTATTCAATATAGATCACATTTGTAATACTTATTGAAAGTCATTTTTTACTTTACCACTGGTTCGAAAAAAAAGACCTCTGTCCTGGGAAGAACCAGCAAGAAACCCAGCGGGACTTTTTTTTTAAAGCAAATTTTACAATAATGGTTGTACTAACTATATAAGTACAAAATTTATTTTAGAAACAGCTTGGAAGCGATCACCTCATTCCCAGGGGTTATTATCAACCATGTATTCATTTATACTATAATAACCCTTTTTATACAGTTTCAACTTAACAAAACATTTAAACTTGCTAATAGAGAGAGCCCGTACACTTTCCGGGACCTTGTTGTAATAGCGTATACATTGCCCCAAGAATGAATTACTGACTCTGTGGAGTCGAGAGACTGGTAACACTAGCTTGTGTTTGTTTCTAGTGTTTACAGAATGCACATCACTTTTTTTTACTAAAACTACCTTTGTTTTTGTGAACATACATTAAATTTTCGTAAATATACTGAGAGGCCAAAGTTAATATATTTATTTCTTTAAATTTATCTCTAAGAGACTCTCTCAGTTTTAGGTTGTAAATAGCTCTAATGGCCCTCTTCTGTAAAACAAAAATAGTTTCTGAATCAGCCGCATGTCCCCATAGCAAAATCCCATAAGACATTATGCTATGGAAATAAACTAATCTAGCTGTCTCGACACTAGTGAGACCTCTAATCTTTTTTACAGCATAGGCTGCAGAACTTAGTCTGCTTGCTAGTTTGGATATATGGGGGCCCCACTGAAGCTTTGCGTCGAGAGTGATGCCAAGAAAAACAGTGGATTCAACAGGGCTCAGTTCTTCCCCATTTAAAAACACATTGGTACTCAGATTTCTAACATTCGTTGTTGTAAATTTAATACATTTAGTTTTATTTCCGTTTAAATGTAAATTATTAACGTTAAACCAATGCACTAATTTTGATATAGCATTATTCACTTCGTCTCATTTAAATGATTTACGTTTAAGTTTAAAAATCAAAGAAGTATCATCAGCAAATAATACTATATCATGATTATCCTCTACAATAGAAGGTAAGTCATTAATATACACTAGAAACAGGAATGGGCCGAGAATTGAGCCCTGAGGGACACCCATTAGTACAGGTGAGCCGGAAGAACTTTTACCATTAATAATAACTTTCTGCATTCTATTACTTAAATATGAAATTATAAGTTTAAGCGCTGTGTTCTTGACACCATAGTAGTGTAGCTTCCTGATTAATGTATCATGGTGAACGCAGTCGAAGGCCTTGGAAAGGTCACAAAATATACCCAAAGCATCCCCTGAATTCTCCCATGCACAAAAAATATGTTTAATAAGCTCAACTCCAGCGTCAGTTGTTGAGCGACCCCTAGTAAAACCGAATTGATTTCTATGTTGCAATTTATTAATATTAAAGAAACTTAACATTTGATCTAAAATTATTTTTTCAAAAATTTTACTAAATGTTGGTAGTACAGAAATTGGTCTAAAATTGGCGGGGTCTAATGTACTACCAGATTTATATAAAGGTATGACTTTACTAAGTTTCATTAAATCAGGAAACACACCAGATTCGACGCTTGTATTAAATATAGTGGCTAGATAAGGTGCTATTATATCTATTATAGATAAAATAACTTTAACGGAAATCCCCCATAAATCTGCCGTTTTCTTAACATCAATAGTTTTAAATATTTAACGATATCTTTTGGCAGTACTCTATGGAATTTAAAAGTATTTGAACAAGCCTTTACATTTTGTTTAAGCAATGATTCGGCGACAGTAGGAGAAGAGTTTAATGATTTAGTTGTCAAAAAAGGAACATCAGTAAAATGTTTCTCAAAAGCCATAGCAACTTCTTGATCAAATCGGGTCAAATTATTGTTAATATTCAATTGAAAATCCGAGTTGCGCGGTTTGACCTTGCCCGTTTCACTATTTATTATTCTCCAGGTCATTTTAATTTTGTTTGATGCAGTTTTAATTTTGTTACTTAAATGTAAAGCCTTAGCTGTGGCGCACACTTTTTTAAATATTTTAGAATATGTTTTTACATAATCTCTAAATATAACACTACTATTAAATGATCTTTCATTATAAAGCTCGTATAACCTTCGCCTACTCTTATAAATTCCTACTGTCTGAATGTAATGCCATTCGAATCGAACTCCATCGAGTCAGTAATGAATTACTGACTCGATGGAGTCGAGTAACCGGTACTACTAGCTTGTGTTTGTTCCTAGTATTTACAGAATGAATATCACTTATTTTTGTAAAACTACTTTTATTTTTGTGTACGTACATTACATTTTCATAAATGTATTGAGAGGCCAAAGTTAATACATTAATTTCTTTAAATTTTTGTCGCAGCGACTCTTTAGGCTTTAAATCATAAATTGCTCTTATGGCCCTCTTCTGTAAAACAAATATAATTTCAGTGTCAGCTGCGTGTCCCCATAGCAAAATACCATACGACTTTATGCTATGGAAATAGCTAAAGTAAACTAGTCTAGCTGTTTCAACACTAGTTAGACTTCTAATCTTTTTTACGGCATATGCTGCAGAACTAAGTCTGCTTGCTAGTTTTGATATATGAGGGCTCCATTGAAGCTTCGCGTCTAGTGTGAT
Organism: Parnassius glacialis; assembly: GCA_033319125.1. NCBI lineage: Eukaryota > Metazoa > Arthropoda > Insecta > Lepidoptera > Papilionidae > Parnassius > Parnassius glacialis. The sequence goes on along the minus strand of JAVANC010000013.1, from coordinate 14,773,806 downwards.
TCCAAGAAAAATGGTGGTATCTACAAGACTCAGTTTCTCCCCATTTAAAATTACATTAGTAATTAATTGTTTGACATTTGGAGTCATAAATTTTATACATTTCGTTTTAGTGCCATTTAAATGCAAATTATTAACATTGAACCAATTTACTAATTGAGATATAGCATTATTTACTTCGTCATATTTTAGCAATTGTCGACTTAATTTGAAAATTAAAGAAGTGTCATCTGCAAATAATACTATATCATGGTTATCTCCTACTATGTAAGGTAAGTCATTAATGTATACAAGAAACAGAAAGGGGCCTAGAATTGAGCCTTGAGGCACGCCCATCTGTACCATCGACCCGGAAGAACTCATACTGTTAATGACAACTTTTTGCGTTCTCTTACTTAAATATGAAATAATTAATTTAAGAGCATCACTTCTTACACCGTAGTGTTGAAGTTTCCTGATTAATGTTTCATGGTGAACACAATCGAAGGCTTTGGATAGGTCACAAAATATACCCAAAGCATCCTGTGAATTCTCCCATGCATTAAATATATATTTAATCAGCTCAAAACCGGCATCAGTTGTCGAGCGACCCCTTGTGAAACCAAATTGATTTTTATGAAGTAAATTATTTATATTAAAGAAATTTAACATTTGATCAAGAATAATTTTTTCAAAAATCTTACTAAGTGTTGGTAGTACAGAAATAGGTCTAAAATTAGCGGGGTCTAATGTACTACCAGATTTAAATAAAGGTATTACTTTACTATACTTCATTAAATCAGGAAACACACCAGATTCGATACTAGTATTAAAAATAGTAGCTAAATGAGGCGCGATTGTATCTATTATAGACGCAATAACTTTAACGGAAATCCCACACAGATCCGCAGTTTTCTTAACATCAATAGTTTTAAAATATTTTACAATATCTTTTGATGATACTTTATGAAATGTAAAATTCTTTGTACATGCATTTACATTTTGTTTAAGTAATGATTCGGCGACCGCAGGAGAAGAATTCAGTGACTTAGTGGTTAATATCGGAATATCATTAACATATTTCTCAAAAACCATTGCAACGTCCTGATCTGATTCGGTTAATTTGTTATTAACACTTAACTGGTAGTTTGAATTGCGAGAGTTAATCTTACCAGTTTCGCTATTAATTATACTCCATGTCATTTTAATTTTATTAGAAGCTGTCTTAAAAATCTGAAAAATGTCTTAAAAAATGAGCACACAGTCCACCTGATGGTAAGTGATTGCTGTGGCCCATAGACATCTACATCTATCCTCGTTTGCAAATCTAAATGCAGATGCGTTGTCACCCGTGAGGTCTAAGATGGAATTCCTCTTTTCTGGTATTCTGTGAGAGCGTGATCCTTTCCCGGTCGAGCCAACCCATTCGTGCTACAACTATACTACTAATATATTTTCAATGGGGCCCCATATGTCTAAATTAGCAAGCAGACTTAGTTCTGCAGCATATGCTGTAAGAAAAATTAGAAGTCTCACCAATGTTGAGACAGCTAGATTAGTTTATTTTAGTTACTTTCATAGCGTTATTTCTTATGGAATTTTGCTATGGGGTGGTAATGCGACTGACATTGAAGCTATATTTGTTTTGCAAAAGAGAGCAGTACGGGCGATTTACAACTTAAAATGTAATTATGTCCTTAGATAAAAATTTAAAGAAATAGACATATTAACTTTGACATCGCAATATATTTATGAATACGTAATGTATGTACATAAAAACATAAATAGCTTTGATAAGAATAAAGATATTCATACTTTAACAACTAGGAACAAACATAAGCTTTTAATACCAGTTACTAGACTCCACAGAATAAGTAATTCATTTATGGGGCAATGTATACGTTTTTACAAGAAAATCCCAAAAAATGTACAAAATTTTCCAATAAATAAGTTTAAGAGTTTTATTAAAGAAAAACTGTACAAAAAGGGTTATGGTTATAATATCAAGGAATACAAGAAAGAAAAAACCTCTGGGTATGCGGTGATCGCCACCATGCTGATTCTATTAAAACTCATTTAAAATATGTATAAACAAAAAAATCAAAATTATTGTAAAGTGAAATATGTTTAAAAAAATACCTACTTACCTATATATATATACACACACATAGAATTATTGATATTTGTGATATTTTATGTGTAATGATCTACATACAAAAGTATTACTAGACGAACTGAATTGGTTTATTTGTGTTTCCAAATTGAGTCTGTTTGTGATGCGAATTCAAGGCTCGATACTAAATAGCTTTTATAAAATATAAAAAAGTCATCACATACTCAGTCAAAAGATATAAACAAACAGAAAAAATATATGGTTGAATTATCCACCAGCAATTTTATCTATAGTATAAATTACAACAGGTAAGCAAACCTAGGTACGAGACCCGTAAAAACTAAAACACGCAATAAAAGTGTAATGAAATATAATATTCATAAATCCACTTTTACTTTTGCGTATATTTAAGCTTCGAAACCTCTACTAAAAAGAAAATAATCCTTAATCGTGTTTATCTTCAATTTCCTTCGCCCTAAAATCGCTTGACTCGGTCGAAATCATTCTGCCTCGCTTCCCACTGAACGCTTTCCCTGTAAGTGGAAAGTCGGGAAAATTTGACGATACTATTTGGATGACTGCCAAACGCCGATCCCGTACATTAACGCAGTGTGTTATTGTTATATGCTTAGAGATGCCGTAAATAACATATCTGTCCCATTACTGCTGATTCAATTGAATACAGGGAAAGTGCGTTATATCGAGTGAATATTATGTTATGTTAGTGTGTGAAAATGAATTTATGTTGTTCAACTCTAATATGTACAGGGTTATTTTGCAATAACCGGCCAAATTTGTGGAGAAAGTTCAAAATAAGTAATACAGGCAAATGGTGAAGAAAAATAAGTCAGTACAAAAAAATTAAATAACATGGAAATGAAATTCCGTAGATTTCAACTCAAATTACGTAGATCCGTGGACGATAAAAAAATTCCGTAGATCTACAGAAAAATCCATAGAGTTGGCAACGCTGTTCAAGAGTTAATTCTCTGTTATTTTTGTTTATTAACACACGCTTTTATTAGCTTGGTATGTATCTATGTAACGGAATTTTAGAATGTGATTTTCATCGCTTTTGTAGATAACCGAAGTAATAAGTAGAAAATGATATTCAATATGTTTATAATAGTGATTAACATAAAAATATAATTTTATTGTAAAAAAGCGCGGGTGCTTTTCCAGATATTCTTATGATGATGCTAATTTTACAAATATCCACATATAAAATTGAAGTGACAAACGAACTCACAGCCCACGGCTACTTCAACCCAAAATACATACAACCTTCTTCGAACAAAGATGTCAAAAACGCGTTGTAACTAAGATGGAGTTTGAGAACTAAGATGGAAGGCGTCACAACCTTTAATTATACTGTCTCTATACCCTTCACACCGGAATACAACAGTGCACGTATTGCTGCTTGACGGTAGAAACGACTCCGTCGTACCCAGACAGAAGTTCCTAAGCTACTAACATAGGACTCTCCTATAGATAATTATGTAGGTGCACTATATACTATTTACTAGGTATATTCCCTTGTCTGCCTCTTTATCGTGTATTAGTGGTCGTAAAAGCGACCCATGATCTTGAGATCCCGGGTTCGAATCCCGGGTCGGACCAAAATCTGTTATTCGGTTTTTCTGACAAGATATTCTCAGTAGCAGCCCAGAGTCTGGAATTTGGCGTTGTTTCACCCCCGTTCCTCGGAGAACACGTTAAGCCGTTATTCCTGCGCCTGATCTTTCTCCGGTCGTGTCGGACCACCGTTCCATCGAATATGAGAGTGAGGGAATAGTGTGTGCACTTGTGCTTGCGTATACACTCGGGCACTATAAAGGATGACTCACGCTAGACCGTGCCGGGTCCGAGCCGAGTGTCGGCCGTAGCACGGTCACCGAGCCGGCCCGTGCATGTTATTGCAACCGACCGGGCCCCGACCGAGCAAATATCGTTGCGCCGTGATGCAGTATACTCGTCCGAGCAAAAATACTGTTGTAACTAGACTACAATCATGTTGAATTTAGACGATATGGAATTAGCGGCTATTGCGATCACTCTGGACGATGAATAATCTGATAAATCTTCTACTACAAGTAAATGGCCGCGCCGAGCCGAGTTGTTTCCGAGCGTTGTCCGTTGCCCGGCCGTCACTCGGTTGCCGCTCGGTATAGCGTGAGTGTGTCCATACAAAATATATGTAATATTAGTTGACCGTGCTACGGCCGACACTCGGCTCGGACCCGGCACGGTCTAGCGTGAGTCATCCTTAATCCTGCCCTGCGCAGATGGCTAGTCTCCGTTGAGACTGGCCACCGTGACCGAAACTCGGTCTGGAGGACCTTATTGTTATATAATCTTGCAGTTAGAAATAATTAGTTTTTTTTTAATAGAATAAGAGTGACAAAGAGCACACAGTCCACCTGATAGTAAGTGGTTGCTGTGGCCCATAGACATCTACATTTGTTTTCGTTTGCGAATCAAAATGCAGATGCGTTGTCAGCCGTGAGGACTAAGATAGAATGCATCTTTACCAGTAAAAAGCGTCTCCGGTTCTCTACACTCACCATACGAAACATAGCAGTGTTAAGCTGCTATTTGACGCTGGTATTCTGTGAGAGCGTGGTCCTTCCCCGGTCGAGCCGACCCATTCGTGCTACAACTAAATTTTTAATATAGCTGCAGCATGGTTCAACCACGTATAAAAGTTGCACATAATAATTAACTGCTAATCATTATTTACCACGTACTCGGCAGTGAAGGAAAACTTCGAAGGGGAAACCTGAATGTATTAGAAAAAAAAGAAGAATTTCGAAGACATGTCAAGTCCGCCAACACGCATTGGGGCAGCCACTTCCTTGACCTAAAATCCTCTCAGGTGAGAGGAGGCATGTGCCACTAAGGGACGTATATAGGCTGTAACTCTGTAACTTTACTTTACGTAATTATTTTGTATTTTTATGGTATTTTTATCATTTCTTACAGGCTCTCAAAGGTGCACTAACTCTCCCTATGTTTGCCACTTATCACAGACGTAATTGATTGCGTCGGTTTTTTTATTCCATTGAGTTGTTACCATGAAGTTGCAGATGACCAAGATATGCAGTGGCGCCTTACTGTTTATATATACCCGCAATCGCAAATATAGGTAGCAATGAAGAAAAGAGAATGTCTGCATACAAAAAGTTTGTCGAATCTCGAATAACTTTAAAAACGGTTATTCGTGTATAGGTTCTATATAAAATTCTTCATTGCAATCACCCCCAAACAAGGATTACAAAGGTTGCACTTTATGTGTAATAATAAAAAAGATACCTATTACCATCTAATTGAAATCTAGTGGGGTAGGTACAGTGAGGTGGAGAGCTGTAGTCACAAATGGTCTAGTAGAGATTTTTTTATTGATGAAAAAAGATTAGGTAGGTAACAAACCAAACACATGCTGTACTTTATTACTTTCTATTCATGTATTATACTACTACTTGTGAGTAAGTACTTATATCTAGCCCATTTTTGACCGTGTCATTAACCATTATTAGCCGTGTTTTTAAAAATGGTTAAGTATTTTCAAATTACACGTTTCACCTTGGTTCTTTGGCTATATTTAACAAAATCCGTATATCGGAATAAGTAACTTGATGTTATTAGTAATATATTTTTAATTTTCGATATATCTACCTACATAGAAAAATTTAATGTTTACTATAACTATAATCTATTATTCTTGCTACGGTACTGAAAGGCGCCCTCTATTTTAATTCCTTTGTAACGCTAGAATATCTATTCTACATGGGTACTCTAAGCTGAGCTTAAAGTCCAGTTAACTGCCATCTAGTGTTACAGTGTTAAACTAAGGAATTCGAAGTAAGCTCGTAACAGAACTAGTCTAACAAACCGTCAATAGATGGCCTTCTAGACTTTTTTAAATAAATATTTATAACCCCAAATTTATTATAAAAAAAAGAGTTAATTAAATAAACTTCTGTAGAACGCCTAGGCAGTTGGTACTCTCTATAAAATATTAAATGCTATTTTGAATCAAAATTTGCACGTTAGTTTGAACAGTTCCCACTAGTTCAACTGAATATAGGGTACCTACCTAAAATCTTATAAAATTGAAGCTGTAGTAGAACCACGCTGCAGCTATATTATGATTGTAGCCTTAGAATAATAACACCTAGAAGCCGGGTCCGCGTCCGTAATGCGAGGCAACTCAAACTAAGGCAGTATGGCTTAAAGGCTTATTACATTACACGATTTATCGGGCCCTGTTTATCGTGTGCCCTGCCTACCAGACAGGGCGCTGCTTATTACACTACGCTAGAAATCGCTTCCTGCCTCAGTTGTTACTCGAACGTGGAAACGATTGCACGTCTAGCATTATGGCGCAGACTTTATCTAAACGTCAAAAAATTGCTTTAGTGTTTTTTTTTACGTGGTAGAGGCATGCTGCAGCTATATTAGTAGTATAGTTGTATCACAAATGGGTCGGCTCGACCGGGGAAGGACCACGCTCTCCAGAATACCAGCGTAAAATAGCAGCTTAATGCTGCTGTGTTTCGTATGGTGAGTGTAGAGAACCGGAGACCCTTTTTACTGGAAAAGAGGCATTCCATCTCAGTCCTCACGGGTGACAAAGTATCTGCATTTTGATTCGCATACGAGGATAAATGTAGGTGTTTATGGGGCACAGCAACCACTTACCATCAGGTGGACTGTGTGCTCGTTTGTCACCCTATCCTAAAAAACTTTGGCTGGCCAAGGCCAAGCTAAAAAAGGAAGGAAAATGTGGATGAAAATATATTTGCTCCTCAGAGAAAAACTATCGAATATGCATATAGTCAGCGTTTTGGACCCAGGTCTGTTGGGATACGAAACTATTTTAAGGAGTAGGTGAAAACCAATTCGATGAGTTATTAAGTTTAGTAACGCCTTTAATAGAAAAAAAAATACTTTAATGATTTATTATATTTACGCGAACACTACACATTGAATAAACCTACTTGTACGGATTCTATCGCGTTTAATTATTTTTTTATAATTCCTGACATTTCGGGTGCTTTACAGCACCCAGTCCCCCGTGACCATGGGTGGTAAAGCACCCGAAACGCCGAAAAAACGAAATTAAACGCGATAGAATCCGTAAAAGAAGTTTTATTCAAAAGAATACTTTTTTAAGAGAGATAGGTTGTCAGTTTACGATTTTGGCCACTGGAAACTCCTATCAAGATTTAATAAGGCATAATATCTTTGTAGATGTCGATGACATTGAGAAGGATCTTTTTCTTTAGCGCATGACATAAATACGAATAATGATTTAGATAGTAGATCGATACAGTAGAACTTTAAATAAACAGACGTGTAGACTCTGCGCATGCGGCGACGCAACTGAGCTCCCTGCTTCCCTGTCTCTTATTACACTACACGATCCACAGCGCGGCAGGGAAGCAGGGCGGTCGGAACCACTCGGTCGCCCTGTTTAGGGACCCTGACTCCCTGTTTCTTATTACACTACCCTGTCCCTGCGGACAGGGCCCGAGAAATCGTGTAATGTAATAAGCCTTTTAGTTCAATACTCGGCCCGTTAGTGCTCAAGGTCGTGTCGTGTTGACAACAGTTCCCGAAATTTTAATTAAAAATGACGGTTTCTGCAGTGAACGGATGTCACAGCACATCAGAGAAACACAAGAAACATAATAACATTACATTTCACGTGTAAGTAATACTTTTGAACTTATATTTTTACGTAAAACATTCATCAAAAATAAATATGAATTTTTAAAAACTGACACATGACATTGTAATATGCCTATATGGAAATGTTGTCAGTGGTAGAAAAAATCTCCCACTTTTTGCCGTGTTATTAAAAATAAAACACGTCAATAGGAATTAAATACTTATAATAATAATACTTCATTTTCCGAAAGATTTGATGATGAAGATAAAGAATTGACTCAACACTTATTGAAAACACCGATTCCAAATGATGTCTGATTTGAAATTATACGGGGTAACGATGATCCTAACTGCAGAAACCACATTGTTGGCTATATAGCTGGAAAGACATCTCACAACCCGAGTAAAATGTAAATATTGCATTGATAACATGCTTGCTAAAGAGAAACTTTGGTTCCATAAATCGGTATGTATGAGGGATAAAGGTGATTGGTTTACGCCTCAAAAGAAGTTTATTCTATTTGTAGTGTTGCTGAAATTGATCTGAGACGTTATCTAATAGAAAATTCAGGCAATATTTTCGAAAAAGAAGTCACACTTCAAATTATGAGAAGATTCCTAGGAGGAACTCGTATTTTGTATGATTCGAATTTGACGAGACTTATTGTCGAGCGCTACTTAAGAATTAGACTGTTCAAAAATCCAAAAAAAAAAAAATACTTTACGATTCGTATCATCAAAGCGGTAGTTGTTCAGGAAACAGTTTCAGTTACAAGGCTACTGATATAAATGATTTTAATATTCATTTGTGTTTTTCATATAAAGTTTTCTCAATAACTTTAAACTGGAATGCATCTACTGTGTAAAACCTGCCAAAATTAAAATGTTCTTATGTTTTTCGTATTGTAGCTTACGTTATGCATGCAGTGAGGTGCGATGCACCATTATTCGACGATTATTAAAAACAGATTAGTTAAAACAAACTGAATAATGCATACTGAATTCACCAATCGTTCGTCGAACAGTCGTGTGTCGGGCATTGGGCGGGTGTGTATATTGAACTTGCATTAGTCGTAATTATAACGTCTCTATTCAGTTACAAAGAAAAATATGCTACAATCACATTTCGATGGCTCATAAAAGTGCTTGGCTAGACAGGCAAATACCCTATTCAAGAACGTTTTGAATTTGGCGGACTACACTTCGATAACAGAATTCGAACAAACTTATTTTCACATTTGTATCAGTAATACGTTACGTCGTAACTGTTAGTTTAGTATAGTTTCAACTTCCCTACTTTTGGGGAAAAATTTAATGTATTGGGAACATTGTTTTTTCACTTGTGTGCGTTTCGTCTAGCATAAACACAACTTGCTTACGCAAACATAAATTTTTTCTTGCCTCACGTTTGAACGTCCGCTTTGTAGGGAACTATCGTTCTAGGTGTTATTATTCTAAGATTGTAGCACGAATGGTTTGGCTGAAACTGGGTAGTACTACGCTCTCACAGAATATCAGCGTAAAATGGTACTGTTGTGTTTCTTATGGTGAATGTTGAGAACCAGAGACCCTTTTTACTGGAAGCGAGGCATTCCATCTTACATCTCAGGCATCTGCATTTTGATCCTTAATCGAGGATAAATGTAGATATATTTATGAGCCACAGCATCCATTTACCATCAGGTGGACTGTGTGCTCAATTGTCACTTTTATTCTATAAAAAAAATATCGAATAAAATTAAATTATAAAATGAAAGTTATTGTAAGTAATGGATTTCCTTAAGAGACATACCCTTATAGACCTTAAGAAACTAAAAAAGTTGGTGCTGAATTATTTTTATTTTCTGTGAGTTTCTCTAGTCGGGCGACGGTGGTAAAACACACTGGTTTACATAATGCTAATCATTTTTGCCTTGAAGAAACCCGCATTATTGAACGGAACGCGGGAATGACAGACAAATTATTCCACCCCTTTTCTCAAACGATGAAACAAACATTTTGTCGTTTATCGGCAACAAAGGGGAGAAAATTTGCCGTTTGTTTAATTTGTTTTCAACTTCAAAATTTTGATTGTGTTCTTCAGTTTCGCCTAAACTATTTTAGTGTGGGGGCCAAGCATAATAGTGCATTAGGGGGCGTCCATTAATTGCGTGAGGCTATTTTGGCGAATTTTCTACCCTCTACCCATGGTGAGATGTCGTGAAATATGACTTGACTTGCTCGCACAATTCCCACACACCCCCAATCTCTCCTGAGATTTTTTAAATGCGTATTTTTAGTGTAGATACGTTAATCTGTGTTTATTTTAAAAAAAAAACTCAATTATTTTTATATAATTTTCGCGTTCGCATAACCACGATAAATATTACTGTGTAGAATTTGGCCATATTTTACTTAATTTAAACCAATTTTTTCGAAATTTTACATTGTTTTTTTTTGTGGAAAAAAATTACGTGATATGTACCAAGACCCTCCTTCTCCTTTACGTGATAATGGGTGAGATTCGGCTATATTCTAATGACTTGGCAGGCAAGTATTACTCAACAGCATATCTTCTTATGGTTTTTGTACCTTTCACCACTTGTTTAATTTCCAACAGTTTAGTTCTGACCTTATAAGAAGATTCCTTAACACATTGCTTGCAATAATTCTGGGTCCCTCGCTATTGTTATTCCTCGACCCACAGAATACTATATTATAGTATTCTATGCTACGACCTATCGCTTTGTGTTTTGCATTCTCTGCCGGTATCGTTTAACGTTTAAGTTGACCATTAAGACCACCGAAAGATGGCGGTATGCCTATATTCTTTACACTAGAAGTGAAATACTGATTTGGAGCAGTGTTAAAAGAAAAAACTGATACTACGATTGCTAATCTGAATGCTATGCTTTGCAATTATAGCAAGACTTCTCTACCAAATGACAGATAGTGAAAAGAAGATATGAAGATAGTATACACGAGATATTCCGTATATATAGAGATATCTGTGCTTGCGCATACATTCGGATACTTCTGGATAATTCTGGACTGTGCTGATGAGCTACTCTTAGTTGAGACTGGCCACTGTGACAGAAATTTAGTTGGGAGCACACTCAACCCAACAATAAACCCAATTCTCAACTCAACCTAATACTTAACTCAACTCGAGACACAACCGTCGCACTGATGATAATCACATCAATTCATAATTATACTAATGACTTTAAGTACTGTTATGCGAGGCAATTTATATTTTTTTTTAGAATTAAGTCTTAATTACTGCTTTCATGTGATTATTGATCACAAATATTAAATAAATTATGTATAAATTGATTATTTGAGTTCGTTAATGCAGTAGGCCTTATTACCCTACCATAGTAAAATAAAGCCTACTAGCAAGGTTTTACGAAATATTTAATTTCGTTTTTCTTTATGGCAAATGTTACAATTATTCGTTCATACTTTTTTAGAAACTGTACTAAACTAATAATTTTTATTAAAATCTGTAGACCAAGTTAGATATTTCTGATTTTTTTTTCGATTTTCGCTTAGCTAGGCCTTATTATTAGCAGGTAGCTTATATAGGGTCATTTATCGATGACTATGAGATATTACTGGTTATTCCCGTTTTTGACTCTTTCGATATCCACAAGATGAAACAATGATTTCTCTTAGGTCATCCCGATGTAGCAGTTTTTTTTAAATTGAAGGTGAAGAATCTATGAAATGATTAATCCACTGGGTGACAAGACACAAGGATTTAAATAACTTTTTGTCGACTTTGCCACGCACTTAGCCTTTGAATGCATATTTTAAAACTCATATATATTTTACTTAAAGTTGCAGCCTATATACCTACGTCCCACAGTTGGGCACAGGCCTCCTCTCATTTCTGAGAGGGTTTTAGGGCAAGAAAATGTCCACCACGCTGCCCCAATGCGTGTTGGCGAACTTCACATGTCATCGATTGTTTTTCTTATTTCTCCGACACGCAGATTTCCTCACGATGTTTTCCTTCACCGCCGAGCACGTGGTAAATCAGCATTTAAAATTGCAATTAACAATTTCATTGGTGCCGGCGGGGATCGAACCCGGGTTATATATTACTCGGGTATATTTCACTTAACCGACCTAAATCATATTCCAGTAAATGCTATATATTTAATTTGTCAGATAGACTATGGTGATGTAGCCTCCAAAGTCATGTCCGTCAAATTTTAAGGTAGGTAGGATATTTCTGCCCGACTGGCCTTGGTGCACTCTCGGTCGCTCGCCACCCTTGACCTAGAGAGCACGGATATTTCTATTTCAACCAGACCGCTCTTGACTTTGATTTTAAATTAACTACATTGTTTATAAACCAATTTTAGTACCGCTTGTATTAATGTTTCTATATCATAAATACTTTTCTATCGTCGTTTATTGATTACTAATATTTCTGTAGAACACAATTTTAGAAAGACTGAGATTAGATGTTAACCCCAGTTTTTTTACGTCTGTGAGATTGCTGAGCTAGAGTAAGGTCAAACGGCTAGTGTTCGACGCGATCTGTGACGTGGCGGTGGGTTTTTCACAGCTGCCACTCTAGGTACTTTATGTTTGATAATCACGCCCAAAGACTATGGTATTTAGGGTAAGCATGTCAAACGCTCCTCTGTGCTGCAATGGCGCAATCAGTTTCATTCGGGTTACCTATTTGAGTGTGTGCGATAATATTTTTTCCCGTCAGTATTCAATCGATTATTAAAATGACATTTATGAATTAAAGGTCATTCATATAGTAATAAAGATATTATATAGCTTCAGTAGATACGATATAGTATGTAGAAATTCTATTATTCTAGAGGCGTTTGTCTTTCTTATTGTAAGGGAAATTTGGTGAAAGTTCTTTCGACACTGGTTTTGGTAAAATGAAGTAGGTCTTCCAGACCGAATTGCGATCACGGCGGCCAGTCTCAACGCAGATGTAGTCATCTGCAAAGGACAGGCTTCCCTCACTCTCATAGTCCGATGGAACGGTAATCCGACACGACCGTATGTAGATCAGGCGCAGCACCAACGTCTTCACGTGTTTTCCCAGGCAGGTTTCCGGGCTGCTACTGAGAATTTCTTGACAACAAAACACAATAGCTGATTTAGACCCGACCTGGAATTAGAACCGGTGATTCCATGATCCGCAATCACGGCTACGACCACTAGACCAATGATGCAGTCAGTATTGGTAAAAATGAAATAACGAACAGAGGTACACATTAGAGAGAGGTAATTTTTCATTAAGAAAAAATGGCTTATATTAGTCCTCGGTCAAACCACATGAGTAAAGAAAGCAAACCAATGGAAATTAGGTACTTATTTTTTCAGTTTCAAGGCACTCCCCTTGCTACCTTAGCTAGCATCGGAATCCTCGGCGTCGACATATTGAATAGTGTGCAGTTTCGTGGTCACTTGAAAAAGGAAGGCCAAATTGGCCTCTAAAAAGCTTGGCGTGGCACAGCGCTTGCAACTTTACAAAGCGCAAGTTTGGCCTCACGTGGATTACTGTTCTCATCTCTGGGCCGGGGCACCCCAGTGCCAGCTCCTTTCACTTGACCGCATCCAGCGCAGAGCGGTTCGAATCGTCGACGACCGAGTTCTTTCTGATCGGCTCGGATACACTGGCACTGCGTAGCGTTGCATCCCTTTGCATTTTCTATCGAATCTACCACGGGGAGTGATCTCAGGCTGTCGTAGCTGAGTCCGAAGATCCCAAGCGTGCTCTCAGCGCCTGGAACGAGCACGCACGGCGTAGGTGGGTAGGCGTGGGCGTCTCTAGGCGACGCCCTCAGGTGAATGCGGCGATTGCAGGATCGGCGACTTCAGCCCAGACAGGAGCTTGCAGGATCCTCAGCGACTTCAGACAGCGCAGTGGCCTGCAGGATCCGGTGACTGCAGGCGGGACAGAGGTTTGTAGGTTCCGGTGATTTCGGGCGGAACAGAGGTTTGTAGGTTCCGGCGACTCCAGGTAGAGTAGAGACTTGTGGGATCTCGGCGACTTCAGGCAGAGCAACGTTTTGTAGGATCCGGCGACTTCAGGCAGAGCAACGGATCGTAGAGTCCAGTGGCTTCAGGCAGGATAGAGGCTTGCAGGATCCCGGGGCAGAGCGGCCCCGGGATAAGGCCTTTAGAAGATGCTTCCGATACGAGAACTGAAGCAAGACTGAATTTCTTCACCGATTGTTCGGCTTTTATATCTTTCTAGAGAGAACGGAAAAATTATTTAAATTAAAAGGAAATTTATTGTAAATGACCTACAGCCAAAAAGTATTTATGAAGAAAGAACATCAAACCAGAGACGAATTTGAATAAAAGTTACCATGACAACTACAAAAACGATGGTTATCAAATATAAAATTTTTGGTTTTTAGGAATATAATTGGAAAATCTTTACCTTTAAGTAAGAAATGAGATATTATTCAAATAGGAAAAACTGATGCGCGACAGCGCACCGAAGCCTGAAATTGTAGAGTTACAGAGAATTCAGTAAAAGACCAAAAAAAGGTAAGGCTTCGTTGACAGCTAGTTTAAAAGTACTAAATAGTGTGAAAATACGCAGTAAAATGATATGTTATTGTGTAAAAACGTTACAGGATCCTATATAAATAAAGGTGATGCAAAATATAAATGCAGAGAATCAAAAACAGAATGGAAAAATAGTATAAAGTGATGCAAAACATGAATGCAGAAAATCAAGAACAGAATGGAGAAATAGTATAAAGTGATGCAAAACATGAATGCAGAATATCAAAACAGAATGGAGAATTAGTGTACAATGAAATGTAAGTAGTATAACACTACAAGGCATTGTTCGGATTAATTCCAGCCGCCAAATTTTACGAACGCACATCGCGTCAAAATTCACGATACTATCCTCACCATCTGGATGCTTGGCGGTCCACGATTGTGTTTTACTAGGAGTTTACTTCCTCGTACAAATTCTCTGTGGTAAACACACCGGCGATTTTTCCGGACCGATACGACTTAGGGACCTTCAAGAAAAGAGCTTACACCTTTCTCAAAGGCCGGCAACGCATCTACAATTCCCCTGGTGTTGCGGTTGTTCTTGGGCGGCGGTAGTCACTTATCATCAGGTGAGCCGCATGCTCGTTTGCCCCCTCTTCTATATAAAAAAAATATCCCATCACTAGTTTCAGGCAGGACTTTCGGTTCGGTATTTTCAAACATAATCCGTAATTGTCGCCGGCATCTCCTGTGTTAAGGAACCCTGAGTTAGATAGGTGGTTTAACCGTGTGCAGGTATAATTGGTCATACACAACAACACACTTGCAAAATACTACCATCATACTGAGGCTTTCAGGCTTACCGTTTTTATTTTAACAAAATCGTTGTGTTATGTTAAATTTATCACTTCGAAGGTATAGAATATTTCAATGTGAGGATATTCTTAACGCCAGTCTTTACCTGAAACAATTAAAAATATATATATCAGCGTATTGTTGACTAATGCTAAATTCATATTTACTTATATATTAACAAACATAATATCATATCATATCTATGTACTACTCTGTGTAAAAAGTATCGGGAATATGTCAATAAAAAGACCCGCGTAAAAGAGGTCGTTCTAATTTTTTTACTGCATGTTGGTAGCACTGTACTGATTTAGCGCGCAAGTTTGAGCGGGATCTGTCATTTAATTTGTTTTAAACTACACTTTTTGTTGGTCATAGTTTTGAGTTCTCGGCGATTTTTACAATGGAAAATATTGTTGAACAAAGAGTGTGCCTTAAATTTTGTGTTTCGAATGATATTTCATGTGGTGAATCACTAAAAATGTTGCGAAATACCTACGGCGAATCGTGTATATCGAAAACAAGGGCTTATGAATGGTATAAGGCTTTTAAAGAAGGCCGAGAAGTAGTAGTAGACTTGCCTCGTTCTGGTAGACCATCAACCGCTACGACCAAAGAAAACATCGACAAAATCAAGAAGCTAGTGCTCGAAAATCGACGTATGAGTCTGAGAGAGTTGGCTAGTGAGGTGAACATATCTTTTAAGTCCGTCCACAACATTCTCATTGACATTTTAGGCATGAAACGCGTCGCCGCTCGACTAGTTCCAAAAGAGCTCAATTTTGTTCAAAGAGCGCAGCGAAAGCATGTCGCTGAAGACATGGTTTCCCGAGCTTCTACGGATCCGACCTTTATGAAACGTATAATAACTGGCGACGAGACATGGGTTTATGAGTACGACATGCAAACAAGTCAACAGTCTTCAGAATGGCGTCTCGAAAACGAGCCGAAACCCAAAAAACCGCGGCAAAGTCGCTCCAAAATCAAGGTGATGCTGACAGTTTTTTTTTTGACTACCGTGGTGTGGTTCACTCCGAATTCCTTCCAAAGGGAGAAACAGTGAATAAAGAATATTATTTAGGCGTCATGAAGCGTTTGCGTGAGAGTATCCGCCGAAAACGTCCAGATTTGTGGCAACACAACTCATGGATGCTGCACCATGATAATGCACCATCACACACAGCCATTATAGTGAAAGAGTTTTTAGCGAAAAATTCAACAAAAGTTCTCGACCAAGCACCGTATTCACCTGATATGGCTCCGTCTGACTTTTTTTTATTTCCCAAGTTAAAATAACCACTTCGTGGAAAACGTTTTGAGTCGATAGAAGCCATAACAAAAAATTCGCTGAAAGAGCTAAAGGCCATACCGCAAATAGCCTATGAAAAATGTATGGAAGACTGGGTAAAGCGTTGGAGATGTTGTATTGCAAGCGACTTTGAAGACGATAAAATAAATTTAGATGAATAATTTCTATTTTTTGTTTTATTGACAAATTCCCGATATGTAGTACACAGAAGGTATAGGTATCCTACATAATATTATGTGGAAGAATTGAATGGAACGAGGACTAATAATTTTCTGCTAACCAGATGTCGTTAGTTGACACTGAGGTAAAGCTTTTGTTACACAATATTATTTAATTGAGAAGTTGTTTTTTGATAAAAGTTTATCAGTTTCTAGAGTATTATAAAACAATGCGTCAGTGGTTTGCTCTTTAATTTTTTGCACATTTATAACTTTTTTTAAATTTTTCTACTTTTATGAAAATCTGTAGATTGGTTTATTTATTTTTAATGTTATTAATATAAAATATACCTAATAGTACAAAAATAATCAATAACTTTTACATTTTCCGAACAAATTAACTTCCCCACTATGAAATCTGTCAAATATTATTCCTCACTTTCCAGTAGCGCCGCCCTGGTGGCAGAAAAAGTCGTGGATGCCCTCATTATAATATATTACCTATTATAGATGAAGTACATATGTAGTTGTATTATTATATTTTAAACGAATTCCATAAACGAGAAGTTATTATATAATAAATGCTTATGTCTCGGATACGTCTAAACCGATTTGAATGAT
Organism: Parnassius glacialis; assembly: GCA_033319125.1. NCBI lineage: Eukaryota > Metazoa > Arthropoda > Insecta > Lepidoptera > Papilionidae > Parnassius > Parnassius glacialis. The sequence goes on along the minus strand of JAVANC010000013.1, from coordinate 14,756,624 downwards.
TTTTTCATCTACTAGGTATATCATTTTTATTATCTAGGTATATCATTAATTATAATATACTCTATAGGTAGTTTTAAGAAAAAAAATTAGATAAAACAGCATACGCGTTGAGTATAGCTGCATATATATACCTAACTAGCTTGTGAAGTCGGATTCGAAATATTTTTTTTATAGGATAGGGTGACAAACGAGTACACAGTCCACCTGATGGTAAGTGGTTGTTGTGGCCCATAGACATCTACATTTATCCTCGTTTGCGAATCAAAATGCAGATGCGTTGTCACCTGTGAAGACTAAGATGGAATGCCTCTTTTCCAGTAACACTTACCATACGAAACACAGAAGGGTTAAGCTGCTATTTTGCGCTGGTATTCTGTGAGAGCGTGGTTCTTTCCCGGTCGAGCCGACCCATTCGTGCTACAACTATACTACTAATATAGCTGCAGCATGGCTCTACCACGTTAAAAATGCATTCTTTCTAATAACTCAGAAATTTCTTGTAATATTAGATAGCAATATTAGAGGAAATTATTAAAGTTTAAGTTAAAGTTACAGTCTACATAAATTCCACTGCTGGGCACAGACAGGCCTTCTCTCATTTCTTAGAGGGATTTAGGGCAAGGAAATGTCCACACATGAACATGCGTTGCGGTAGTGCGGTGGTAATTATTATTAATTTCAAATTATATATATTTAATTTCAAATTAAAATACTGAGAATGGACTGTTTCATATTTGAGAATATACCGTTTGGATTGCCTCTTCCATCCTTTATCACCGATCGCAACCGGATCCGAAATAAACCGATGTGATGAAGCATTTATATTTAAGATTTGGTGAATACAGCATTTGGTAGGGATCCATTTTGTGTCTGTCTGTCAGGGCCGTTATTCAGAATGGCTGAATCTATTGTGATGAACCTTTACAACCATATAGATAGCAATGCCAGGAGTAATTTAAGCTATATTTTATTAAATAAATAATATGCAGGATTTTTTGTGAAATCGAAAAACTGCGAACATGGAAATCGATATTTAACGCGTAATAATCGGCCCGTAACATGGGATATAGCAAAATAACTCTGGGTCTGGGACATGGCTGGTTGTGAATAATTTACTCTGAAATGCTATCTTAAATTGAGTGTAATGTTGTGGCTTGTCCAGCCCACACGATAGCGATGCCTTTATGTTTTGAAAAAACAGCCACGCGCGTCATTGATAGGATAATAATTTTCTGCTCACCAGATGTCGCTAGTTGAGACTGAGGTAAAGTTTTTGTTACACAATGTAATTTAATTGAGAAGTTGTTTTTTTAATAAAAGTTTATCAATTTCTAGAGTATTATATTAATACACAAAACAATGCGTCAGTGGTTAATTTTTTGCACATTTTTAACTTTTTTAATTTTCCTACTTTTATGAATATCTGTAGATTGGTTTATTTATTTTTAATGTTATTATTACAAAATATAACTAAAAGTACAAAAACAAACAATAACTTTTACATTTTCCGAACAAATTAACTTCCCCAGTATGAAATCTGTCAAATATTATACCTCACTTTCTAGTGGCGCCGCCCTGGTGGCAGAAAATGTCGAGGATGCCCTCATTAACGCTTCTAACACCGTAAAGCACTGTAGTCGTGTCGTAAGGGCACCAACTACCCTATATCATCTCATGGTTGTCGTAGGAGGCGATAGAGTGAAATGAAACAAACGGTGGACAATAGCATCTTCCTAATTACACCTCAAAATAATAAAAAAAAACCGAATACCCAGAGTGGTAACAATAGCATACCCAGCGTGGCAACTATGGCGTACATCGGTTCGCAAGCACAAAGAGTCCTTCTGGGAGAGGAACCGGCGATAGACACTGAGGTTTTATTTTTAAATGTCATGCTATTTATCTACGCGGTAGAGCCAAGCTCTATTATGGTTATAGTACAATGGGTCGGCTCGATCGGGGCAGGACCACGCTCTCACAGAATACCAGAGTAAAATAGCAGTCTAATTATTTTCGTATAGTGAGTGTAGAGAACAGGAGACCCTTTTTTATATTTTTTTATTTTACTTATACTCAGGATTTTTAAACCAGAGAAAAATATATATGTCTATAGGCCACTTACCATCAGGTGGACTGTATGCTCGTTTGTCACCATTAAGCCGAACGTTCACCACAAACTAAACTTAGTTTAACTTAGATCGCATAGCTGAGCCAGTTTTGCCCATCGCAAACTATGCCAGCTAAGCTAGGTAAAATAGCCAAACTAATTTAAATAAACCTAGCAAGCTAACAGCATAGCAAAGTGGCGAAGCAATCAGCTTTGTAGCGGTTTCTAACGGTTGCCGTTGAGCAATCAGTTTCAAAATAGGAGGTTCAGATGCCTGGGTGATCAGTAATCGATTGCTGAAAACAGAATTTGAAAATTCGAAACCGTTCTCGAGATAATCGTGGGACAGACGGACAGACATCGTGAAATCAATAAGTGTCTTCGCAAGCTTCGCCACTTAATAAAACTAGTTACGGATTTTATCGCATATATTAACTTATTTTATATTCTCGACGATTCGAGTACTTTACTGCACCCATGGTCGCATGGTTATTATTTATATATTTGTAGTTAATTTAATTTAAGAAGTTGAAGTAACCAAAAAAAAAATTCAAATGGCTGGCGTACCTTAAATGTTTGGATTGAATCTGTAACCGTCATCTAAGTACCATAACTTATATATTATATTAAATACAAGTATAAAAAGGCCAGCGTGGGCTTAGCCCACTCCACACATGTTATCTTTAAAATCAGTACAAATACTAAAAGTAAATAAGATATTATATGCGTTTCGGCCTAGTCTCGTCTTAGCGAGCGATCCAGGCAGCCAGCTTCACTTGTCAATTATGTTTAGATAACGCTTTTGAAATAATCGCAAGAACTGCTGGGATTCAAGCCAAGAACCCGCGAGGTTGGAATGAAACGGTGCTAAGATATAATGTATAAAAAAAGTAAAGCCGCGACTTCAGCAGCTATTATTAGTAAATTATTTTATTCTTTCTAAATTTTACTTTGCAGCCGTCTTTGAAGTTTATATTTTTCTCCAAATTTATATGGGACCCGTAGAGGGAGTATGTACAAGCTAGTAGTTCATGCTCTCTCTACGATGGGACCCCTTCTGAAGATATCTGCCAGTGAAAGTCCCATCAGAATCGGTTCAGCCGTTTCAGAGATTAGCCGGAACAGAACAGAACAGCCGGACAGACAGACAAAAATTTTAAAAGTTGTGTTTTTGTTATAAGTACCGCATAAACTTTCATATGGATTGAGTAAAATGTTGTAATTTTGAAATTGCAAACAGACATTTCATAGATAAAATTGAAATGTCTGTGTGTAATATCGAAATAACCACCTTTTATTGAGCTGAGAAGGTTTATCTGCATGCAAATAAGACATAAATAACAATTTTAACATTTTTGTCTGTCTATCAAACAAACTGTAAAATAAAAAGTAATTGATGATTATCTTAATTTTTAATTAAAATATAATATAATCCCACCTAGGCGTAGCCGGGGCGCGTCGCGCGTATAACATATAATTTTGTCTCCAACAGAGAAGTTGATGACTTTCATAAGTCTATAAAGGAGTATCTTGCTCCCAATTATAAACAACAACAGGGCCGTATGATTTCACATTATTGGGTCCTTTGTTAGGGGCAGACAATGATATTGTTTGTGTAACGGAACATGTCTCATCCAACGGAACACTCATCTGTGAGATACGAGTACTATTTATACGGATGAGTGTTTTCTTTAATTGTATTTTTGATTTGAAAGTACTAGGTAGGTAGGTATTAGGAATCCTTTATTGCCCAGGAGTTTGTTTGGGTAGGTACCACCCTCTACAGAGGCAGCGCCCGCGGCTAGTACCTCATCGACGCCCTTGTAGCGGTCATATAATATAAACTATAACTACCCATTTTGCAAATAAACTGTACTATGATTTATAATATAGTTTATATTTGCAAAATAATTAGGACATGACAACAGGTGGGCGTGAATGAAAAATGTGATGAGAGAGGGCGATGTAGGAGTAAACGAATAGATAATTAGTTTTCGTTTTAAAACTTCTGCGCGCGTTCCTTTCTAACCTTGCGCTCCTAAGCGAGTGACTAGTTTAGTTTGCCTTTAGGATAATCCGCCACTGACCATCTTACCGGTCTCTGACACCAAATAGTATTGCTTGCACTGCTGTGTGTCTGAATGGTATACTGAGCAAGTAAAATGATAGGATACGAGGCATTCCACTTACTACTTAGTGACACATCTGTAGCCCACTTTATTTGAAGTTAGCAGCAGGTGTTCATGGACTGCAATAGCAGACCATCAGGTGAATGTTAAGTTTGTTTGTCACTTCAGTTTAAAAAAATAAAAAAGCAATGGGTTGGCAATAGTAATATAATGCTGCTATGTTTCGTATGATGAGTGATAAAAACCTTGTTGTCAGAAATGTCACGCTGCATTCGTATTGTAATAGATGTAAATGTCTATGAGTTAGAGCAGCATCCAGCATTTAATAAGTGGTAGAGCCACGCTGCAGCTATATTATGGTTGTAGCACGAACGGGTCGGCTCGCCAGGGTATGGACAACCCTGTCACAGAACACCAGCGTAAAATAGCAGCTTAATGATGCTGGGTTTTGTATTGGGAGTATAGATAGAGTGTAAATCACATCTTAGTTCTCAGGACAACGCTTCTGCATTTAGATTCTCAAATGAGGATAAATATAGATGTTTATGGGCCACAGCATCCACTTACCATCAGGTGGACGGCGTGTTCATTTGTTACTTCTATAATAAAATAAATAATTAAAAATTCTAAAACCCGATTGCATAAAAGGCAATGTAAATGTAATGCACTAAATAAACCGGAACAAGATTGAGAATAAAAAACAAAATTAAAATAAACTATAAATAAAGTAAACTCCAATAAGGTGTAACAGAATATATTATGAGCTGAAAGGCCCTCGTCCACAGTGCGAGCCTAGCGCGGTTGCGACGACGGGCGCGAATTATCAAACATATGAAAACGCCGTTTGCGTCCATAGTGTAGTGACTAAGGCAGACGCCTAGCGCGACGGGCATGAGCGGGATAGCGCGCGTAGTTTTCAAACGTTCATATCCGCGCGTTTTGGCCACACTACGGGCCTATTAAGCAAGCGATCCAATGCGCGGGTGCGGGGATATCAAACCAGTTCGGTCTTATCGCTCGGCCTAAGCGCGTTTTTATTTTTTATTTTGTTAAAAAAATTGTATCTTCTCTAGTGATTTAGGTGATATTTTACACAGGACGTAATCAAATGTTGACACGGACATTCGAGTATACTCAAAGAATTTTCTAGGGTACTATCTCAATTCTTCATACAAATTAAAAAATTCACCATTTATTTGTCGGTGTTTAAAGCGATAAGGTTGTTTTTGATTTACAAGGATTTTGTAATAAATAGACGTGTGCCCGATACGAGTTTTTATTTTGAACTAACATTACACATTACATTTCTTAGTGGACTGTATAATTTTGCTACATATCGATAGCTAGTTATAGTTAAGATTCATTAGGTAAGTGCACGCTTTAACATTCCGCCCCCCAAAGGACGCAGTCCTTTATTATGAATACATAAACAAGAATAGGTACACAATAAAAATCAAAGTTATCACAACACACATTAAAATAGACATAGCACCACATAATTATTACTTTAAATGCAATGTAAGATAAACACAGGCAATGTTTTCGACTACATATTATTTTACATAACTGCAACATGGTAAGTACTAAGGTAATCAACAAAGGTATGTATACTTTACTAACAAATTTAAGGTAAGTAACTTACTAATCTCATTTGTTTATATTATACTATTATTACATATCATATTATTTTAGGTAGCGGATACATTTTTACACGGCAAGTATGGGTTTTTTTACTATTAATTTCATATACAATTTTAGGTAAGTAGGTAATTTACATGGAATAGTTATTTTGTTAATATACATATTTTATTCACAGGACGTTTAAGGACGCCGCCTTTACATTTAATTGTTACAACACGAGTGAGATTATCAGGTCCAACATGTTTTTTTATTATTTTCCCTAATATCCATTTACTAGGTGGCACATTATCTTCTTTTAGGATAACTATGTCATCGATTTCTGGCTCAGGTTGTTTTTTATTCCATTTATGTCTTTGATTAAGATTCACGAGATATTCTTTATACCATCTGTTCCAGAAATCGTTCACCATTTTTTGTGTTAGCCTCCATCTTTCTAGGTTAGTTACATTTTTACAAAGTGTATAATTTTCATCTGCTAAGTTTAATAAAGGTTCACCAACCAAGAAGTGGCCTGGTGTCAGTGGTAGTGGGTCATCGGGGTTATCACTTAACACTGTTATAGGGCGTGAATTTAAGCAAGCTTCTACCTGTGCTAATACAGTAGTTAATTCTTCGTATGTAAGTGTACTGTTACCAATTACTTTTTTAAGATGCGTTTTTGTACTGCGCACTCCAGCCTCCCACAAACCCCCAAAATTGGGCGCATGTGGAGGTATGAAGTGCCATGTAGTACGTTCTAAAGTTAACAACCCTACTACTTCTCTTGGAATAGAAGACATGGCATTATGAAACATATCTCGTAGCTGCTTATTTGCTCCGACAAAATTTGTGCCATTGTCACTGTACAGTTCATGACAATGCCCTCTTCTCGCTGTAAATCGCCTGAAAGCTGCGATAAATCCCTTAGCCGTCATATCTGTGACAGCCTCTAAGTGTATAGCACGAGTTGCCATGCAGATAAACAGGCAAATGTATCCTTTGTAGGATTTGGCTCCCCTGCCTGGCGAGAATCTAATATTAATGGGACCTGTATAATCCACACCAGCTGATTTAAAAGGTCTACTAGGTTTTAATCGAACCTCTGGTAACTGGCCCATTAATTGCACAGTATTCTTCTTCGAATATCTAATACAAGTTACACACTCTCGGTAATATCTTTTTGCTTGATCCTTAGCTCGCAGTATCCAGTATTTCGACCTCATGTAATTCAGCATTACTTGTGGCCCACCATGTAGCGTGTTCTGATGAGCATCCATAATTATTAGTCTACTAAGATGGCTCCTAGAAGGTAAAATTATAGGATGCTGTGTGTCGTATACAGTTTGAGACTGTTGAATACGCCCGCCAACTCTTAGGATTCCATTATCATCGAAAATGGGATAAAGATTGCGTAGTTTGCTCTTCTTGGGAACACATCCTTCAGATTTTAGCTGCTTTATTTCTTGATTAAATTCAATACCCTGAACTTGCCTAATACAATTTTCCAAAGTTTCTTCAATTTCTTGAGCTGTAATAAATTTAGTAAAATTTCGACGTTCGTCTTTATTTCGTTTTAAATTAAGCCATCTTCTACAGTATGAAATAACTCTAAGCATTTTAGATAAATTAGAAAACTTAGTCCAAACTAATTCCTCTTCAGTTTTAAATAAAACAGTTAAAACTCTGGCTCTCTCCTCTTCCTGTGTATCCAAAACATCAACTGATTCCAGGTTTAGATCCAGTGCAGATAACCAATCTGGGCCGTTCCACCACAGTGAATAATTTAACAGTTCCGGGACGTGTAAACCTCTTGAGGCACAATCTGCCGGGTTTGTATCAGTCGTGACATGAGCCCATTGCTTGTAATCTAAAATGTTCAGTATATCAGACACTCTGTTGCTCACAAATGTGTTCCATCGACTTGACCCACCTTTCAGCCAAGCTAAAACTATGGTTGAGTCTGTCCACGCGTATAAATTTTCCTTGGATATGCTCATCACTTGAGATGTCTCAAATATCAATTTGGCTGCTAATACCGCACCACAAAGTTCCAATCTAGGTATTGAAATTTGTTTCTCGATGGGAGCGACCTTTGTTTTTGCTGATATTAAGCTCACGTACACCTTACCATCTTCAACAACTCGAATATATACTGCTGCTCCATATGCTGCCTGCGATGCGTCTGCGAAGACATGCAACTCTATTTTAGATGCCTGAGAACAGCTTAACCACCTTGGTATACTGACATTTTTAATGTGAATCAAATTCTCTCTGAACTGTAACCATTCTGCCAACAACTCTCCTCTTATAGTATCATCCCACTCTAGTCCCATTTTCCATAATTTTTGTATCATCATTTTTGCTATAACAACAACCGGAGCTATCCACCCCAGCGGGTCATATAATTTGGCTACATCAGAAAGTATTCGACGTTTCGTAACCTGTTCTTTTAATTCTGGTAAGTTGAGTGAATATACAAAACTGTCTGCTTCTCGATTCCAGCTAACTCCTAGTACTTTTACCAAACTGTTGACTTTAAGAGGAACTTCATGATCATCTCGTTTGTTTTTACCGATATATTTTAATACGGTCTCATTATTACTACTCCACTTTTGTAATTCGAAGCCTCCTAAGTTCAGCAGTTTGTTCATATCAGTGTAGATACTAATAGCTTCATTTTCAGTCTCGCATCCCGATAATAGATCATCCATATAGAAGTCACTCTTTGTTATTTTAGCAGCAATCGGAAAATTAGATTTCTCCTCATCCGCTAATCTTTGTAGTGATTTCACAGCAAGGTATGGTGCGCATGCTGTACCGAAGGTTAATCTCACAAGTTTGTAGTGTTTAATTTGCTCAGTCGGTGACGATCTCCATAATACTCTTTGAAAATTTGTGTCTTCTTCTGCCACACGCACCATTCGATACATTTTTATAATATCTGCAGTAATACAGATTTTATGAGTCCTCCATCTCATTAATATGTGACGTAAATCTTGTTGTAGCTTTGGACCTACAAGCAGATTATCGTTCAAGGAAACATTATTAGCGTCTTTACACGAAGCGTCGAAAACCACTCGAAGCTTCGTAGTGTCTTTATCTTCTCTTACCACGCCATGGTGAGGAAGATATACCGCTTTAGGATTGTTAATCTCATCAGAATGCACTTCAACCATATGATCTAAATTGATGTACTCATTCATAACCTTATGGTATCCCTCACGAATCGTATCATTTTTTGCTAATTTCTTTTCTAATAACTCAAACCTTTTAGCAGCTATTTCTTTTATTCCACCATTTTTATACTCTGCGTTTTCTGTTTTAAATGGTAATTTCACCACAAATCTTCCTTCTTCGTCTCTGACTGTTGTAGCCTCATAATATTCTTCACAACTTTCTTCTTCCCTTGTCAATCTTTTCTGTAAATTATTTGGCTCGTTTTCTAAATCCCAAAATAACTTAAGCATCTCATCTTCTTTATGTTGAACATGCAAGCTTGTGAAGTTTCTCTTTTTTGAAGTTAATTCTCGTGAAATATTTCCCGATAAAACCCAACCTAGGATTGTATTTTGTGCTAATAAATTACTCACTGGATGTTTAATAATGCCGTCCAACAAGACGTCGCTATACACTTCAGCTCCAAGAAGAATGTCTATTCTCCCTGGTGTTGTAAACCCTGGGTCTGCCAACTCCAAGTCTTTTAAGTCTGGCCACTCAGGAGTACCTATGTTAGTGGAAGGTAGTAGTGTTGTTAATGAACGCAATACATATGCATTTACTCGAACTGAAACATTGTGATTGTGGCATGATTTCACGAAAAATGAAACCATGTGTTTTATTCTCGTTTGCCCCTCTCCCACACCTGACACCCAACCACTCACTGATTTACGCGTAAGCTTAAGTAACTGAACTGCCGCCTCTGTCATAAATGAAGCTTGTGACCCTTGGTCTAACAATGCTCTCATAACGTATTTGCAACCATTCCTACTATCTACCAACACATTAGCGGTAGCTAACAGGACACTGTTTGATTGTATATGTTTACTAGAAAAGTTGGTTACAATGTGTGACTCATTACATACAGGACTAGTCTTACCTCTAGATTGCTCGCTCGCTATACCTGTAGTTATGGTTTCACTTTCCTTTGGTTTCTCGATCTTCTGTTCTCTCTCGAAGTGCAGAAGGGAGTGATGCCGCCGTCCACATCTTCTACAGCAAGAAGACTGTCGACATTTCTTCACGGAATGAAATGGCGCTAGGCAATTGAAGCATAATTTACTCATTTGTATGAATTCTTGTCTTTCTTTGACTGACATATCACCGAACTTCTTGCAGGAATATACATAATGCTCTTCACCGCACAAGATACATTTGATTTCGTTCTTTTTCTCATCCTTGTTAACATTTGAATGGAAGACTTTAGGTTTAGCTACAGGTTTAGGTTGCACAGTTTTCGTTTTATTACTTTCTATCATTTCTAAAGTTCTGAACCTTGCTTCTAAAAAATCTCTCAGTTCTAACCAAGTAGGTAGATCGCAATTGCTTGCACAAATTTGTTGTTCCCACAGCTTTATAGATTCAGAATCTAATTTCGATACAACTAAGTAGCTAATAATCATGTCCCAAGTATTAGTTTCCACACCAATGTTCTTCAATGCCTTCAAACAGGTTGAAGTTGTGTCTACTAGTTGTTTAATTAAACTCGCCGATTCTATGTGTATAGGCTTTTGTGTAAATAAAATCTTCAAAATGGCGTTGCAGTTAAATCTCTTATTATTATAACGTTTTATCAATTGATTCCACGCTTCTTCATAGTTCACGTCAGTCGTAGAAAAGTTACGTAACAGTGCCTCTGGTTCTCCTGATAAATTCGTCTTTAAATAATGTAGTTTTTGTACGGGTGATAGGTACTCATTTTTGTGAATAAGAGTTCCGAATAAGTCGTAAAATGTTTGCCACTCTTCATATTTTCCTGTAAATGTGGGTATTTTTATCGTCGGTAATTTAACTCCTCTATTCTGCACATCAGCCATTGGGGAAGATTGAGAATACACAGAGGGTTGTAACTCTGGTGCTTCCACAAAAGACTGAAGAGCTTCTTTCAAAGTCGACTTATAGTCAATATAGAATTCCTCAAATACCTCATAAACGTCCTCCTTAAAATAAGAATGTTCCTTTTCTTCCTCTTTGGTAATTTTCAAAATAATGCTTTTATGACCTTCTTGAAACTCTTGCCGTAATAACTCCAATTGTTCTAATCTCGTTTCCAAATAAGGTTTCTTAATTCTATCTTTCGGCGATTTCTTATAATTCTTTTCAGCATTTTTTAGGTTTTGTAATAGCTTATTTTGATAAAACAGAAGCTTCTCCATCGTAATATTCGCACCGCACACTGCTCAACAAGTATGTAAGTACAACAGTTCACAATGACTCGGTAAGTTCAACAAATTCTTTAAGTACGAGGTAGGTAGTAAGTATATATGCTTTAGTTTGTATTTTTCGTATTATAACTCGTTATAACCCGATCACTCACTGAATTTACTAAAACAACACTCAATTCGTAAATAATAGTTCCACAGTACCTACTTCAAATAGTCTTTCAAAGTTCACAACACGTTATAATCTCTATTTAAAACAATATTCACTACAATGTAATTACATTAAAAAACTGCGCATTGCCTTATCGCTCAGGGATGCTATTGTTCTCGTGGAATGACTCGGCGCTTGCACTGGGCCGGTCGACGAACCGAATCCGGTACGATTTAGGACCAAATGTTTAAAGCGATAAGGTTGTTTTTGATTTACAAGGATTTTGTAATAAATAGACGTGTGCCCGATACGAGTTTTTATTTTGAACTAACATTACACATTACATTTCTTAGTGGACTGTATAATTTTGCTACATATCGATAGCTAGTTATAGTTAAGATTCATTAGGTAAGTGCACGCTTTAACAGTCGGTTTTTATTTATTTCGTTTCGTTCGTTCTCTAATATTCAAAATCTCCCATCTCAGGATCGGACTGTCTAGTAGAAATACTAAATCCTCGTCCATGGTTTACAACACCTGTAATACGTCTAAGCACATCAACAGCTCGCTCTAGCTCGCTCGTCACTGTGGCCACAGCACGCGCCCGCCGTCGCGCCCGCAACAGGCTCAAGTCGCCGCGCATTCACTGTGGACGCACACTAAGTTTAGTAGCAAGCGAAACCCATTACCTAATTTTCTTTCGGTTTATAATTTGCAATCGGGGCCCCGCCTGCTACTAAACTTAATGTGGGTATTTAACTTAGGCTTTTTGCAGTCAGGTTTTTGATTTTTTAAATTATTTATTTTATATTTAGACTTTTTAATGTCCCGGCACACTCTTATGAACAAAAACTGTGCTACCTATTCATATGATAGCACGAGGTCCGACACAAACATGGCCCTTTGTGTCTCTTGTCTTTGTGTTTGTGTGTCAATCTTTGTAATCCCCTATTAATTTCCTTTATTTTGATACCCTACTCGATAGGTTTGATTAATTTTTTTATTAACGTATTACAATTTCGCGGCAAAACTCCACAATTATTTTTTTGAAGCAGCTATCTAAGGACACTTGGGTTTATAAGACTATATAATGATACCTTAACTGTCGAAATCCTTCCAGCCGTTTGGAAGATAGAGGTAATAAGGAAATTTAAAAACAAACAAGATACGCGCGAAAAACATAACCCTACTTTGGCAGTCGGAAAAAAAAGGCAAACCACATAATTTGATATGAGGAAACAGCTAAAATTATGTAATACATTTACTTACACTGATCAATTTAGTTGACAAAATAATCGCTTTTATCGTGTTTTGCATGTATGAAGAGGAAATTATAATATGTTGAGAGCAGATACCACTACGTTACGAGCACGCTTGCAAAATATAATTATGTTTAATAGTACAGTTGAGGTTTATTAGCGATTTTAAAGGGAAGATAGACTATGTTATTGTTTCATAACAGTACATTTTAATACTGTATAATTTACTCTAATAAATATTATAGTACCCGTGCGGTTAAAAATGGGATTGAAAATGGCGTCGCCTCTATTCACATCTCGCTCGCACACTATCGCTATTCATACACACGCTCGCCGGTAAAGACTGCAAAAAAATACGTTGCGATATGCCTTTTTATACCTTAGGAGTCTCTGGTACGTTCTATAACTTCAGTCCAACTTGTCATTGAAATCGATGATAACAAAACGCCATAAGCTACAAAAAAATCTGATCGACTTTGCTAATTTGTGAGCTACGACGCGTCACGAGAGTTTTCGTCATAGTTATCGTTGATTTAGTTTGTTAATATTTTTGTATAAAATATTTATGCCATGACTAACCATTTTTAAAATTTTCGTTTGTCTGTCTGTCCGAGCTAATCATCAGAATGGCTGAACCGATTGTAATAACACTTCACGAACAAATAGAGAAGTAATACCTCTATCTCTACATATTCTAGACTAAATTTTATGCGAATAACTTAGAGATTTAATTACAATAGAAATATTGATAAGACGACATAAGTGGTCTTTAATGATTGTCACAAGTCTGAATAACGTCACATTAATACATCCCATTCAGGCGAAGCCAGAGCGGGTAGCTAGTTATAAATGTTATTTATTAAATTAAGCCGCTAAAAAGAACCCCTTCGTCGTATCTCCTCAGTTTCAAGGCACTCCACTTCTTGCCTCAGCCAGTATCGGAATCCTCGGCGTCGACATATCAAGTGACGTGCAGTTTCGTGGTCACTTGGAAGAGAAGGCCAAATTGGCATCTAAAAAGCTTGGCGTGCTCAACAGAGCGGGATAGTATTTCATGCTGGCACAACGCCTGCAACTTTACAAGGCGCAGGTTCGGTCTCACATGGAACACTGTTCCCATATCTGGGCTGGGGCTCCCTAGTGCCAGCTACTTCCACTTGACCACATCCAGTGCAGAGTGGCTCGAATCGTCGACGACCGAGTACTTTCCGATCGGCTCGATTCATTGGCGCTGCGAAGAGATATTGCATCTCTTTGCATTTTCTTTCGCATTTACCATGGGGAGTGCTCTGAGGAATTGTTCAGATTAATCCCAACCGCCAAATTTCACGAACGCACATCGCGGCAGAACTCCCGATACCATCCACACCATCTGGATGATTGGCGGTCCACCACTGTGCGATTTAGAAGAAGTTTTCTTCCTTGCACAACTTCCTTGTGGAATAGTTTACCACCAGCGATTTTTCCGGACCGATATGACTTAGGGGCCTTCAAGAAAAGAGCCTACTCCTTTTTAAAAGGCCAGCAACGCATCTGCGATTCCCCTGGTTCCCCTGGTATTACAGTTGTTTATGGGCGGTGGTAGTCACTTACCATCAGGTGAGCCGCATGCTCGTTTGCCCCCGCTCCTATAAAAAAATAATTTACCCACTTGGGTATACAATTATTTTCAAATATTTTCCCATTAGTAGAAAATGTTCAATTTACCGAATAATATAACGTTACAACAATATACAGTATCAGTGGGTTTTCACTATTGGTACTATGCACGTTGACGGTAGGTGCTCGATTAGCCGCCGTTTCTAATCCTATTCTTTATCCGTACGGATTGTAGGTAAGTGCGATTTCATGTCCAAAATGTTCAATATTCAATGGCTGTATTGGCTGATTTGATTAAAAATGGGGTATAAGGGGGGAATGATGGGGGATGAGGCTGCTCCGTCTGTAGGAAGTATGTACTTGAATTCTGCGGAGTCCACCCTACTCGACTCTACAGAGTCAGTAATTCATTCTTAGGGCGATGTGTATCCGCTTTTGCAACAATATCCCAGAAAATATACACTTTACATATAAATCTGACTTCACGTTTAAAAACTTTATTAAAGAAACATTTTTTTACGGTTTATTATATATAAGGGAGACAATAACTCCTGGGAAAGAGGTCATCGCCACCATACTATTTCTTATTTGTTTTCTGTTGTTAATTATTGCATCATTCTAATAATTGTAAACTGTTCCGTTATTTATTTTCACAGGACAGAGGATAGAGATATTTTCCGAACCAATGATAAATTAAACATTAGTGTGACTTTCAATAAGTATTATTTATAATCTATATTGAGTTTTTATTCTAGTTTCTATTTCTATTTATATTTCTGTCAACCTACACGTGTCATCCGAGTAGAGATAATGAGAATCACCACTTTCCGGTGATAGATTTCAGCGGCTGGCTTTTTAGGTAATACCTACAACAGCAAATCCATGTCGCCAAATGCAATTGTGGTGTTCTTGCATGACGCCTATTGAAGCTACAATATGGGGAATTGGTCTGAACAGCAGCGTTGCGTGTGTGAACCGGATGCGATTGAACAACTGTTCATGTGTCAGGTATTTTTTCACAGAGGGTATCCAGATCCGAGACACGGTGCTCCACCGTCAAAACTCTCTGGCAGAACATCCGGCAGTGGAGCTATTTGATATCTCGCCAAAATTATTAAAACATACTTCAATAGGCCTACACTGCCTCTGTTAAAACCTGATGGTACATTAGTACCATCAGGTTTTAACAGAGGCATGTATGCATTAATTGCATACAGCTAAAGAGAGTGGTGTGAAGTGGAACTTTAGGACCAAATCACTTGGTCCTAAAGTTAGGTACCTACCTTATACAATTAAAGTTAAAAAAAGTTAAAGTTACAGCCTATATACGCCCCACTGCTGGGCACAGGCCTCCTCTCATTTCTGAGAGGGTTTTAGGGCAAGGACATGTCCGCCACCCTGCCCCAATGCGTGCTGGCGAACTTCACATGTCTTCGAATTTTTTTCTTATTTTTCAGACATTCAGGTTTCCTCACGATATTTTCCTTCGCCACCGAGCACGTGGTAAATCAGCACTTAAAATTGCAACTAACAATTTCACTGGTGCCGGCGGGGATCGAAGCCGGGTTGCTCGCGTACTGTGAAATTTACAGCGAGCGCTAACCATCTGAGCTACCACGGCTCTCCTTATATAATTATTTGAAAGTATTCTTTAGCTGTGCGAGAATCGAACTCGCAACTCGCTATTCCGCAGCAAAGAATAAGTCACTATTTTATCGAACCATAATCTCTTTAGTCTAATGAATAGTTTTGGTTTAGTGAACTAATAGGTATAGTGTCCTTTTATATTTTTTTATAAAAACTTAAACATGCGTTTCTTGCAACTTTTTTCATTGCCGCCGAATACGTGGAATTTGATCCCAGTACATTTTATTTTCTGTGTTCTAAATTCAAATCATTATCAATCGTCTTTTCTTAAGATAATGGAGGCGGTGCAAATGAATTAAATTTATAACTTTCCTTTCCATGTGTGGCATTATTTATAAGTGAATTTTTTTTACAACTCTGTTAATGATCTACGGCTTTTTCTGCCACCAGGGCGGCGTCACTTAGAGATAAGATGACATATTTGTCAGATTTCATGGCGGGGAATTTAATTTGTGGGCAACATGTATGGTTTCATATTTCTTTGTGTAATATTAGCACATTTTAATTAGATTAGAAAGGAACAGAACCAAACTATGGATATTTAAAAAAAACTTTTCGATTATATATCATTGAGTAACAAAAACCTTAACCCTAGTCCCAACTAGCGACATCTGGTGAATGGAAGATTATTAGCCCTCATTGAATCAATACCGGTGGCTTTTTCTATACTATAGAACTGCAGAGAAGTGATGTTGAGACCAATAATCATGCTGGAAGCGTGTGCGATCCAGTGCTGATGTTATTTATTGACTCCAGTCAAAACGTCATATTAAGTTGTGGCTATCGGGACAATGATATGGTGGCTGAGTGGCACTCAGGGTATAGTTGAACTGATGCAAGAGAAGACCGAAGACTGGTTTTGAAGTTGCTGTTGGAACATCAGGTCCTGGTGAGCGATCAAACTGTGAATAGGAGACTGCTGATCAGACAGTCTACTGAGAAATTTGTGCCAATTACTCTTCCTCCAAGCTATCGTGATTGAAAACATTTTTTTTGGGTTTTGTCGGAATTAACATATTACGATATTTAATTGTATTCGGTATCCGTAATGGTGGCCACACACGGTCAGTTAAACTGATCAGTTTAACTGACGTACATCCAAAAACTGACCGTGAATGTGAAATCTTAAGTTGAAATTTTTAACTGACGGCAACACACGGATTTTATTCGGGCGTGCTGTCAGTTAAACTGCTCCGTTGAACTGACGTACACCCAAAAACTGATCGTGAATGTGAAATCTAAAGTTAAAATTTTTAACTGACGGCAACCTACGTATTTTTCCGGGCGCACCGTAATCCGCTGGCTTCAGTTCGTTTCCGTTATTGGTAAGTACATACTTACTTAGTAGCTTTTATATATATTATATAATTTTTATAACATTTTTTAAGATTTTATATTATTTTATATATATTGTTTTTATTAAAAAAAAACGTTACCCCCACACTAGGATTTTCTTCTGTATCGTGGAGGCAGTTTACAAACACAAATTGCACAAGGACAAACATCCAGACCCGGAACAATCATTTGTAGGCCATACAAATACTTGTTCCGTGCGGGATTCGAACCCGCGCCCCCCAGCGCAGCAATTCATTGCTAAGCCACTGCGCCACGAAGCCGTCATATATATTTAGAAAAGTTGGTTTGACAGAGGATGGAGACCAAGGTGATTGTAATGATGTCACCTTCCTTATGGTGGACTCAGAAGGTGGGTAAAGGATCTCAGGGATGCTACTACGTAGAACCATCGTGTTTGGACTCATTTTCAAACAGGTAAATGGAGACCTAGATGACTGTGATGATATCCTTTATGTTGACCTTTATGTTGGTGCAATCCGAAGGTGGTAGGATCTCAGTGACGACACTAGATAGAAAGACCGCGTTTGAACTCATTTGAATGGGCACATAAAGACCTAGGTGACTGTTATGACCTCACCTTTTTGATGGTGCAATCCGAAGGTGGGTATAGGATCTCAGTGATGCCACTAGATAGAAGGATCGTGTTAGAACTCATTTGAAAGGGCTCATAAAGACCTAGGTGACTGCTGTGACTTCACTTTTCTGATGGTGCAATCCGAAGGTGGATATAGGAGCTCAGTGACGGCACTAGATAGAACGGTCGTGTTTGAACTCATTTGAAAGGGCTCATAAAGACCTAGGTGACTGTTATGACCTCACCTTTCTGATGATGCAATCCGAAGGTGGGTATAGGATCTCAGTGGCGGCACTAGATTTAACGATCGTGTTTGAGCTCATTTGAAAGAGTTCATAAAGACCTAGGTGACTGTTATGACCTCACCTTTCTGATAGTGCAATCCGAAGGTGGGTATAGGATCTCAATAACGGCACTAGATAGAAGGATCATGTTTGAACTCATTTGAAAGGGCTCATAAAGACCTAGGTGACTGTTATGACCTCACCTTTCTGATGGTGCAATACGAAGGTAGGTATAGGATCTCAGTGGCGGCACTAGGTAGAACGATCGTGTTTGAACTCATTTGAAAGTGTTTATAAAGACCTAGTTTAATGTGATTATATCTAGACTCGGAAGTTAAAAGAACTTAAGTCAATTCTTTTTGCATGCAAAAATTTTACAGGGGAGGGTTGTATTCGATTGATTTGAAAAAAATTTAGTACGGTTTTTATTTTTATTGTTTTTTATTACATAATCACGAAGTAGTTATACGTTAAATTTAGTATATTTCAAACTTATTTACTATTATCTGAAATATCTGACTTAAGTTTTTATGAACGCAAAGAAATCACAACTTAAGTTTTATTACTGTACTAATACAACTACGTAGCTTATTAATGTTTAAGAATATAAAAATGAACAATTAATAATCTTTAATAATTATAATAATGCTTATAAGTTAAGCTTTAATAATAAACTAAAAGCTACTTTCTTCAGAATTTGATATATCTGGATCAACGTCAGTTGTGTCTGCAGCAGTTACTAAATTCTGGTAAAATTTATGGAAACATTCCGGTATTAAAGGTAAAAGTGATATTATGTCACGTTATTTTTCAATGCTTATTGGTACCGGTATTTTAAAAATATCAACGGTTCTGTTTGTAATTTGAACTGATCAGTTGGAATGATCAGTTGAACTGACCGTGTGTGTCGAATTTTTTTTGGATTAAATCCGTTTGAAATGATCAGTTGAACTGATGTCAGTTTAACTGACCGTGTGTGGGGACCATAACACTATTCGGAAATTGTCGACATGACCAAATCGTCTAGAAGACCATCATAACGAGAAAGTATGCTGTACATAATAGAAGCCTTTCTAATGACACATTATTTATTAATAAGCGTTTGTCAATTTGACGATTTGGTCAATATCTAATTTGAATAATAATTCAATATCGACATAGATTGCGTCATCGAAGGCAAACTGAATTAAGTTGCAGTGCATTTGCGTGGATCTATCGAAATGAAACTGTGGCGAGTAAATTAGTAGCTAGAATGGACCTTAAGATCACGCCACCACTACATCATACGTCGTCAAAGGATTTTCAAACCAAACACAAATTCACCCACTCTTCTCAAACTTTTTCTCATAATAATATAATATAATCAATTAAAGACTAAGAAAATATTTGTTGTAGCGGTGTAAGATTATCCACCATCACATATTTATCATACCACACATATTATCATCCCCTGGGCCTTGTAAGAGGGAGAGAGGTGTAGAGGAAATCATAGCCAGGATATGGACAGCAGCATCCTGTCAAGCGTGGCAACTATGTCGTCCAAATAACACAAAAACATACCCCCATGAGTGATATTAAACAACGGCAGCCAGTTCCCGGCTGCCCCGCAATTCCTAAATTCAAGGCAAGGGCAGGACAGGGGGCTTAATTTTTATTACAGCAGAGGCTCAGTGGCCATTGAGACTACTCGACCTGGCAATATTTAAAGCCCTAGAGCTGAAATAAGAGATAGACAAGTTACGCTAGGATATTATTGAATTTTATGTTTTTACACCGGGAGGGTGACCGTCCCAAAAAGGTTACGGATTTATCGATCACAAGTCACTCATTTAGAATCAATAAACGGTAAAATTAAAAGTAACTGGTTTACGCACCAACCTTATGACACCCCAAGGTGGTGGAAGCGATCTATAAGGATCTCATGAAATCCTTTAAGCATACTTTACGGTATTCCAGACTTAAATCGAGAACACTGTATAAAAAAGAATATTGAGCTAAAAGTAGCAAAATTTGGATTAGGGAGACTAAACCCAATGGGTCAACAGCTGGCCAACTTCATCGAGAAAGTTCAATGTTATGACAAACAATATTTTCCTGCATCAGCCAAATTCCTCGTATCCACAATCAGTAGAATGCCACGTGTCCAAGTGAGATTGGCGCTTGAGAATTTTTTTTTATTTCAATTTCAAAATATTCTGGATTATTGTGTGAGGTACTATTGCAAAACTCCTTTGTTCTCCCTTTATCCCCCTGTTTGTTTAAACACAATCATTGGGAGTTTCTAAGTATAAAAAAAGGAAAAAGAATCCTTTAATGGAAGTACATTTTTTTTCCATACCTAAGTTTTTGTTTAATATAATCAATTCAGAATGTTTAATGGATTCATTAAGGAGATTTTCTCGTCATTGTTGTAAAAAAGGCTTAAGAAAATAACAAAGGACAGTTTCATTAATAAACGTTTAGTTATTAAAGTATCGTAGTAAATAAAGAGGTTTCGGTTTAAAATTGTAAATTTGTTTTCAATATTTGTTTAAATTATTTACTTTAGAGCCTAAACAATGGTGACACACTCAGTGGTGTCTGGCTCAAGCTGAAGGCTTGATCATCTTCATCATCATCATTACAGCCCTTCACAAGTCCACTGCTGGACATAGGCCTCCCCCAAAGAATGCCACAAAGCCATATAATAGTTATAATATCCATACTACTACTCAGGTGAGCCGCATGATCGTTTGCCCTCTCTTATATTTTTTTTTATAGGAGAAGGGGCAAACGAGAATGCGGCTCACCTAATGGTAAGTGACTACCGCTGTCCATGAACAACTGCAACACCAGGGCAACCAAGTGAATTGCAGACGCGTTGCCGGCCTTTTAAAAAGGAGTAGGCTCTTTTCTTGAAGTTCCCTAAGTCGTATCGGTCCGGAAAAATCGATGGTGGAAATCGATTCCACAAGGAAGTCGTGCGAGGAAGAAAACTTCTTCTAAATCGCACAGTGGTGGACCGCCAATCATCCAGATGGTGTGGATGGTATCTGGAGTTCTGTCGCAATGTGCGTTCGTGAAATTTGGCGGCTGGGATTAATCCGAACAATTCCTCAGAACACTCCCCGTGGTAAATACGAAAGAAAATGCAAACAGATGCAACATCTCTTCGCAGCGCCAATGAATCGAGCCGATCGGAAAGAACTCGGTCGTCGACGATTCGAGCCTCTTTGCGCTGGATGCGGTCAAGTAGAAGGAGCTGGCACTGGGGAGCCCAGAGATGGGCACAGTATTCTATGTGAGGCCAAACCTGCGCCTTGTAAAGTTGCAGGCGGTGTGCCGGCATGAAATACTGTCCCGCTCTTCTGAGCACGCCAAGCTTTTTAGAGGCCAATTTGGCCTTCTCTTCCAAGTGACCACGAAACTGCACGTCACTCGATATGTTGACGCTGAGGATTCCGATACTGGCTGAGGCATCTAGGAGAGTGCCTTGAAACTGAGGAGATACGACAAAAGGGGATCTTTTTAGCGGTAAACGCGCAAACTTGTGTCTTCTGAGGATTAAACTGGACTAGATTTAGTCGCCCCCAATCCGAGACTTTGCCCAGGAAAGACTCGACTTCAGACACAAGTATTAAAAATATTATATATAAATTATTATATAAAAATTATTATATATAAAAAAAAACCTACAGAACAACACGAAAGAAACAAAGACACAAAGTAACTAAAAATATTAAATGATTTTATTTTATTAGAAAATGATTTTAAATATACTGTCATAATTACAACCCGTTACAAGTCCACAGCTAAACACAAGTCACTCTTACAAATTAACACAAATCAAGCTCCTGACCTACCTGCTTCCATCTAGTCACTACATGTTTCCTTAGGTCTCACTGATTATTCTAATGCTTCCTCTACGCTACTCGCGAAGTAATTTCGTCGAAGTGCTCGTCGAAGTTGATCGCAGTCCAAACAACGTGACCACACACTCGTGCTACTTCGCGAAGAGCTCAGGCGTCTTGAGTCTCCCGCACCGTTAACTTGAATGATATTCAAGAGGCAGCTGCTATAGGTACCTAATTGTGTGAACAGTACGACGTCAATGCGTTAACTAAATAAATAATTGTGTAGAAAGTTACATATTTAATATTTATATATAAAAAAATGTTCATAACTGGCGTACGCCGAGTAGTGTAGTGAGACGCTTCGTGATCCTCGCGAGTAGTACGGAGGAGGCATTATGCGTTATGTCTCCTCCATACTACTCGCGAATTAGATCGAAGTTGGACGAGGCGAATAGTGTAGAGAGGTACTTCGATTCGCTTCGTGCAACCTCGCTCGCCTCGGGCGACTTCCGATTGCTGTCGGTTTTTTGCGCCAGAGTCAAAGGACTTCGCGAAGTCCCCCGAAGTTACACGAAGTGTCTCACTACACTACTCGGCTTACGGCAGTTATGATTTTTTTATATATATAAATATTAAATGTGTAGCTTTCTACATAATTATTTATTTAGTTAACGCATTGACGTTGTACTGTTCACACAATTAGGTATCTATAGCAGCTGCCTCTTGAATGTTATTCATGTTAAGGGTGCGGGAGACTCAAAACGACTGAGCTCTTCGCGAAGTAGCACGAGTGTGTGGTCACGTTCTTTGGACTGCGATCGACTTCGACGAACATTTCGTCAAAGTTACTTCGCGAGTAGCGTAGAGGCGGCATAACAAATGGCGCGTCTCCCAAAACTCAGTTATCTCGGTAAATCACCCTAAGATTTGCTAATAATGTGGCTAATATATAAAAAACAATAGTCAAGTAGTGTCGTAACACTACCTGGGGGTATAAAATTGAAATTTCTTATTAACATTCTTTTATCTATATATATTAATCTTAACCTTAAGTCATGACTGATTCGACAATATTGTAAAAAACGAACATCGTGCGGTGATTAAATTCCTCAATAAACAACGATAAACTAAAAAAACATCCTTGAAGAAATAATGAATGTTTACCAAGACTCTGCTCATTCAATGTCAACCGTACAGATGTGGTCAAGTGAATTCAGAAGAGGTAGGGAAAGCATCGAATATGACCGCCGCTGAGTGGGCCAATCACAGCGGCTACAGAAGAAAATGTGAAAATTATTGAAAAACTTTTATTAGAAGATGCACGAGTAAGAATTAAGATATTAGCAGACATTATTAACCTATGCTTTCGTGTCATACACACCATATTGTATGACTATCTCAACATCACAAAAGTCTGTACAAAATGGGTGCCGCAAATGCTCATTGCGCTTCAAAAGCAGCCGCGGGTTGACTGTTGTAGGGAGGTTTTAGAGCTGTGTGGTGACGAACCAACAAGTGATTTCGATAGAATATTTACAGGAGATAAAACGTGAGTTCACCAGTATGAACCTGAGAGTAAACAAAAGTCTACGCAATGGCATAAAAAGGAACCAGATCGCCCATGAAGTTCAATATCACTCCATCAGCCAGCAAAATCACAGTGTTTTGGGATTCCAAAGGAACACTATTGATCGAATACACAAAAAGAGGTGAAACCATCAACGCAGACAAATACTCAGCCATTTTACACCGTTTAAGAGAAGCAATAAAAGAAAAGAGAAGAGGAAAGCTGACCAAGGGAGTGCTGCTTCTGCATGACAACGCACACGGCTCAACTCGCCAAGGCTACTTGTACGAAGCTGTGGATTTGAGGAAATTAGCCACCAGATCTAGCACCTAGTGACTAATTTTTATTCCCAAAGTAAAAAAAGTCCTCCGGGGAAAGCGATTTACTGACGATAATGAGCTTGAATTTGCTGTAAATTAGCATTTTTAAGGCCAAGACAAAAAATATTTTTTCAAGGGAAAAGGAAAGCTATTTTCACGAACAACTAAATGTATTGATGTCATGTGATACTATATTCTGATATAAGCTATCATCATCATCATCATTACAGCCTTTCAGAAGTCCACTGCTGAACATAGGTCTCCCCCAAGGTATGCCACAAAGCACGGTCCTGAGCCACCTGCATCCATCGACTTCCTACATGTCTTACCAGGTCGTCACTCCATCTAGTGGGGGGTCGCCCTACACTTTGCCTACCGGTACGAGGCTGCCACTCGAGAACCTTTCTTCCGTTTCACCGTAGCCAAGAATAGCGGGTCCCCGGCGGCCCCGCTATTCCTGGCTACGGTGAGACTATATTTAAAAATAAAAAATATTTCATAATTTTATCTTTTTTCTAACAATGTAAGTATTTTAGTAAATAGCTTGCGGAGTGGTCCCATAAATTTGATGAAAAAATTATATTCTTCCATCAAATTTATTCCTCTTCTATTATACCTAGTCAGGTCATAAATTCTGTCACATGTTTAATATAAAATAATTGAAACAAGTTTATTCATTATGTAACCATTTATATACCAAAATGAATTTAACAAAACATAGATTCTTATGACACTAAAGTTTATTCAAAATGACCTCCGTGATTTTGAATACAGACCTTCAATCTGCGCGGCCAGTCGTCTATCGCAGCAGGAACGAGGTCCATGTCAATATCGGCGGCTGCCTTAATCAAGGATGTCTTGAGTGACTCCAAATTGGGATGAGGCTTTGAGCACGCCTTTTCCTCTGTGTTGCCATATCTTGTAATCTAACGGATTCAAATCCGGATGGAGGAGGGCCAGTCTTCGTGCCGGATGAAGTCGATTTCACGCGCCGCCAGCCAGTCTTGTGTGCTCTTCGCTCTATGAGCTGGCGCCGAATCTTTTTGGAATACCCAGTGCCTGTTATTGAACATGGTATGAGAAACAGGTTCCACAAGGTTCGTCAGGACTGTATTTTGATACACAACTGCATTCGTTTTTACACCTTTCTCACAAAAATGTACCTCTGTTAAGCCCCAATAAGAAACTCCCAACCATATCATGAGCGAGGATGGAAAATGACCTCGTTGGACACGCGGAATACGGTTGCTCGCTTCTTCACTACTGTGTGCGTACACATTATCATTTTGTTTGTTGTAGCTCTCTTCTACGGTAAAAAATTTTTCATCCGAAAAAAGAATTTCCCGAAATTTTTTCCCGCGTACCGCTTCAACAAAGCGCGGCGTCTCAGGGCCATTAGACGAGCATTCAAACGATGTTCTGTTTTTCTTCAATATGCCCGAAGCCCTAAGTCTTCATTAAACACCATTTTCACCGTGGTTCTGCTTAACCCCATCTGAAGGGCCAACAGTTTCTGCTTACGTTTGGGATTTCCTTGACTTCGCGCCTTCACAGCTTTTATCACTGCAGGAGTCCTAGCAGACCGAGGGCGACCACTTCTTGACCTGTCATCTACACTAGAGTCTTCATTGTATTGTTTGATGGTACGATAAACGAATCTTTTGGTTATATTCAAATTTTTCAGTATGTCAAAAATTTGAATTGGCGCGTAACCGCAACGATGCAACGCAATAACTGCAACACGGTCTTCTTTAAGTGTCCACTCCATATTTAAAAATGAGTAAAATTCTAAAAAGTATACAGTTTTATTTTCATGAACAATTCGAAATTCGAATTCAATAAACTTTTTTGTGGCCAGCATTCTAAAAGAAAAGTTTTTACTGTGTGACAATACTTATGACCTGACTGTGTATAAGAATGGAAAAGTAGAAGATGAATATTCTGATGTTACTAAACAAATTAAAATTATTTCCACTGAATAGCTTCCAAAGGCTTAAATTTTTTCATACTATTTGTTTAAGCACCGACTTTATAAGCTATTATGTAGAAATTACTTTTTTCCTCGTTTTGGAAGTGGAAGTGGAAGAATTTTACTTTTAGTAAAATGTAAAAACCAACATTTTACTAAAAGTAAAATTTTCATTTTTATTGTTACCATTGTGTCTTTTTTCATTATAGCCTAAGTATTTAAAACGTAAATAATATCATACGAACACTATACATATTATGAATACTATCATACAGAAAATTTACCATTTGAAAGTAATAAGTCTTGTGTACCAAAATAACGTTGAAAAAAAAACGAAAATAGCAATTTTGATCCATTCGCTAAATATTTTTTTATATTCACGCTGATAATTTTAATATTAAATGAGTCATCGGAGCTAAACACTGTCAATGGAAAGACACAATGCCAATGAATGACGTTCGAGCAATTTATAGTGCCACCAACTTATCTGTTCAGTTGACAGCGTCGCTAGTGGAGTGCTTACTATTGCCATTTAAGAAATTTACCGAGGAAATATGTAACTACATAATATTCATTACACATAATATAAAATAAAATTAATTTCGTGTTAATATATTAAAATTAGTGAGAATTAGTGTTATTATATATATTATTTATATTTTATAAAAATAATTGTGGTCGTGATCTCCGAGTTCAAGCAGCCGAATTCCAGGAATTTCTGTTTTGAAAAAAGTACCCGCGTTAGCTACTGGTTCCAATAATCCATCTCCTGAACCACTGGAATCGCTTTCACTATCTGACACTCTATAATAAAGGGTTCATTTAAATACACGTCTTTTAGTCTGCATTCATTTTCAATTTTTTTTACATGATTACAAATGTATTTCCATTGAACCGGTGTAATTTCATGAAATGAATCTTCAATTAATTGGGGCATTAGAACATTAGCAACACAAACTACAAAGTTAGGTACTTTAGATTAATTGCAGTAAATTGAGATAATTTTTTTTACTGTATCATAGGTACATTATTTGGTGATTTTAATTTTCCATATCTGGCAATACTAACCTGTTGCGGCAGCAACGCTTTCATACAGGTTTTCAAATGGTATAGTTGGGACATGTACACGTTTCTCTTCTTTCATAAAAGATAAAACTTTTAGGATAATCTATCGCGCATCATTTTTAATATTTATTTACACTTTTTAAAAACACTCACCTGATAGCTCAAAATAAATAATAGCTGACAGCGAAATGACATTTACAAAATGGCGGTTTTAGTTCCAATTTTGTCCACCTGAACAGATAAGTTGGTGGCACTATAAACTTCATTTTTCTTTCATTTTGAATGGTTCATTGAAAATGAAAGGGAATAATGAGGAATGTGAAAGAATAATTATGCGTAAGATTATGGGATATAATACATAGTTAAAGTTTTTTTTTATAGTATAAGGGTGGCAAACGCACACAGTCCACCTGATGGTAAGTGGTTGCTGTGGTCCATAGACATCTATCATCGATTAAAAATGAAAACGCAGTTACGTTGTCACCCTTGAGGACTAAGATGGAATGCCTCATTTCCAGTAAAAAGCTTCTCCGGTACTCTTCACTCACCATACGAAGCATAGCAGCGTTAAGCTGCTATTTTACGCTGGTATTCTTTGAGTGTTGTCCTTCCCCGATCCATCCATTCCGATCCATTCGTGCTACAACTATACCTATCACTAGGCATGGGCCTACCGCGTAAAAAATTAAAGTTGCAGCCTATATACATCCCATTGCTGGGCACAGGTCTACTCTTTTCATTTCTGCGAGGATTTTAGGGCAAGGAAATGTTCGCCGCGCTGCCCCAATGCGTGTTGGCGAACTTCACATGTCTTGAATCATTTTTTCTTATTTCTCAGACATGCAGGCTTAGTCACGATGTTTTCCTTCACCACCTGGTAAATCAGCACTTAAAACTGCAATTGACAGTTTCAATTGTGCCCGCGGGGATCGAACCCGGGTTGCTCGCGTACTATGAAATTTACAGCGAGCGCTTAGCGCTAAAGCTACTACGGCTCTTATATCTGTATATAGTACACCCAGCTAACAGATGAGGCTCTTGGTGACCGGCAAAATCAGACCTACTTTAGAATCGCAGACTGGCGACGGCATCTATCATTACAAGTACGACAGTACTAATAAACAGATGCATCGCCTCTATGTTCATCAACCTTCCCGCTAAGTATAGGCAAATCATTTACTGGCGCATACTAGGAGAGGTCTGTGGCCAAGGGTGGATTTGAACAGTCTGTTGTTTCTTGAGTGTTGCATACACAGAAAACCAATTATGAATTTCCACATTAAGGGTAAAGGAAAAGAATTAGCATAAAAATATCTTGCTAACATACATATTTTGCACGTTCTGAAAATAGCGTGTAAGTGTTATTGATAGGGAGTGATTATTGATAATAATTCAAAATGGCGACTATTTTTATCGCGTGTCCTGTTATAGTTTCAAGTATTACCAGTCAATTTCTACCGAGTAGACAAAAACAAACAGACAAGAAAGTAAGTTTTATAATATATAATTTTTTGTTTTAGTTTTATAATAAATATTATAACAGCATTGCCATCTAGTTCTGAGCTAATATGTAAAGATTCAAATCTACATCGTCGGGAAGTCGATTACAAAAATTTGTACTGAACAGACAAACAGAGAAGAAAGCAAGTCAATAAAAACCGGTCAAGTACGATTCGGACTCGCGCATGAAGGGTTCCGTACCATCGTAATACAAGTTTGAAGTACCCCTTTTAATTTTTAATCTGTTTTAATTTTTATTATTCTTTTTTATAGTGCCAACAGAAATGCACATTCTGTGAAAATTTCAACTGTCTACCTATTACGGATCATGAGATACAGCCCGCTGCCAGACAGACGGACGAACGGACGGACGGACGGGCGCACGAACAGTAATAGGGTCCCGTTGATTACCCTTTGGGTACGGAACCCTAAAAACGAGGTAAACATTCAATTAAACAATGTAACGTTAAATACAATATTGTGGAACTAAAGAAGCATTCAATAAAGAGATTTTATTACATGCAATGGCAATTTCAACCATATAATATTATATAATACTTTTCCAGTGGAATTCAATGAAGACGGTCTTTTAACAAAGCGAAGGTGGAACAACAACAAGCGAATTTACTGAACTGAGTATGTTTCTGGAGTAATATCAAATAGCAGTTCATCGCGAACTATGTTTACTCAATTTTAAAACGGTATTTCTAAGTAACGTTTCTAAAGTAGCTTAAGCTAACAAAAGTGTTCACTATCACGATATATAGAGTAGACGGGTAGAGAATGCCTCAGACAATAAGTCTGTCTGTATAGGTCATATAGGTGTGTAGCGGCGGCGGCAGAGGGAATCAAACAAAGGATAGACAGCAGCATCTTTTCTTTTTTTTCTTTTTTTATAGGATAAGGGTGACAAGCGAGTCCACAGTCCACCTGATGGTAAGTGGTTGATGTGGCCTATACACATCTACATACATCTATCCTCGTTTTCGAATCGAAATGCAGATGATTTGTCAGCCGTGAGGACTATGATGGAATTCCTCTTTTCCAGTAAAACGGGTCTCCGGTTCTGTACACTCACCATACAAAACACAGCAGTGTCAAGCTGCTATTTTACGATGGTATTCTGTGTGAGCGTAGTCCTTCCACGGTCGAGCCGACCCATTCGTTCTACAACTATACAATTAATATAGCTGCAGCATGACTCTACCACGTGAAAAAATTCTGAAAAAAATCTTCTTGATAACAATAAAAATAATAAAATAAAACTACGGTTACCAATACACCTGTTAATCGTGCGAACTATGGCAAATATCGCCTATGAGGCGATCTATGGGGACGTCACCAGTGGACTTTATAAATTGTAATGTATTAATGATTATACATCATATGAGATATATTATGAAGCTAAATACATTATAAAATGAATAATATACTTTATGACAATAAGCCATTAAGGTAAAACGTTGAAATGCATTAAAATGAAGTGAAACGAAATCGAATTTTTAATATCTACTACCGTTTTAAAATGAGGGTTCACTATCCGGACAAGAAACGACGAAAGATATACCGCAGGTTTATTAATTTAATAAATAAATACTGGCAATTCTATTTTAATATTACTAATACTATCTTTAGCCATTCCTGGTAAGCTTAAAATGCTTGTACTAGTAGTGGTTCACGACAGTAGTCGAATGGCGGATTCGAACCAACGACCTTTTGAGTTCTCGGTCCGCACTATACCGTTAGACTACTGTCGCTTTTAGATATCTACTTTTTTGAAATTTTGTAAAGGTCAATGATATGCTATTCTTAACAAAATTGAAAAGGAATAGGTATTAAAAGTATATTATGTGATAAATTATATAACAACACGAAAAATTAACTAAATAAAATTAAAACGTAATAAATATGTTGTAAAACTTCGAGGTGATCAGACCCCAGATCGTGGTAGATCCATGCTGCAGCTATGTTAATAGTATAGTTGTAGAACGAATGGGTCGGCCCGACCGGGGAAGGACCACGCTCTCACAGAATTCCAGCGTAAAATAGCGGCTTAATACTGCTGTCTTTCGTATGGTGAGTGTAGGGAACCGACAAAATGCAGATGCGTTTAAATAAAAATAAATAATCTCAATAAATAATACGTTATTAATTCGTACAGCGCAAATGTAGAAAGTTTTTAGTTATGACAAATAATCCAAACATACTTCTTAATTTTAAATGCCTGTATGTTTTAATTTGTATAAAAACATGTAACTTTTTAATAACTGGATGAAATACACAGGTCGTTTTCACAAACAATGAGCTAACTTGGTTTCTGGCTTCGTACATTGGCACTTTCCCAATGCAACTGCATATGGTACAGAGACAAATATAATAAGATAAATGCAAATCTAAACCCGTTAGCATTCACATTTAACTTCAAAAGCAAATAACTATAAAGCGGATCTCGTAATCTAAGTGACAATTTTGGTGACTGTAATTTTATTACCCTTTAATGAAACTAATAGCAACCTAATACAAGGCGTCCTTATTTTATAATCTTATTACATCATCTCACTAGGATTATATCACTAGGATCGTACCAGCTCATGAGTAATGCATTTTGTATAAGTTTTTTTAATATCTATTATGTTATGTACACGCTTCATATTAGATTGGTCTGTATGTATCTATAAATTTAGCAGCATTACTAACAAGCACTTCCATAAACATTTCTGACTATGTCTTAGATATTATGGATAGATACTAGGTTCACCTACAGTTCATGATCAATGGTTGTTCAAGTTTTATTTTTACTCAAATATTATAATGCTTTCGCCAGCCGTTTGTCGTTTGAGCATCGACTACTTTATTTTTTTTTCTTATTGAAGCCAGTGTTTGGCTATAATCCCACCTCATGGTAAGTGGTGATGAAACCCTAGATGATGAATTACACAGTCTTAGCGTAACAAAAGTTGTTGCTATGAAAAAGTTAAAGTTTCAGCCTATATACGTCCCACTTCTGAACACATGCTTCCCTTAATTTCTGAGAGAGTTTTAGGCCAAGGAATTGACCGAAAATTTTCCTAAATTGAATACATATAATTAATGTCTACAAAATAACCCCTATTTCCATTGATTAATAATTTGAATTGCGTAAATAATTTCCCGAACTGCTCAGCCGAACAGCGTATGGTCCTAAAGCCTTTTCGGAAATTGGTTCTATTACTCGAGAGGGAAGCCGTCAAGAATACGTGAGAGACGCTTCCTAATGACTCTCGAAAGCAGAAGCGGCTCGGTATATTCTACCTCTAGTTACACTAGATGGAGTGACAACCAGTAATTACCACTCTTAGCAGGTGAATTGGCAATAACCTCTCGCACTTCACGCTGCTTCTCGTCAGCGGTGTGGGTATTTACAACTGAAGAAGCGTGATGATTAAGCTGTTTTTGGAATGTTTTTAGAATTTCCCATAATTTTCTGCCGACTTCCAAAAAGGAGACGGTACTCAATTCGACAGTATGTTTTTTTTATGTGTGTTACCTCAAACCTTTTTCTGGTTGAACCGATTTCGATGATTCTTTTTTATTTGAAAGCTGGTACTTCTCGTGTGGTCCCTATGAATTTGATCAAGGTCGGACCAATAGTTTTTTAGTTATTCTGAATAACATATTAAAGTCAGCTGTACAACATTTTTAATTTTAAATTATCTTTTACGACGACACTAGTGAGACGAAATAAGATGATAAATTCACTCACTTCAATCCACCACGCGGCAATCACAATATTGAATATTTGATTTAGTACAGGTTATCAAAAGCGGACTGGGGATAATAGGCCTATGATGTAACTACATGTAATATGTGGTTACATCATAAGTAGCCAAATAAGGTAGCCCCCTTCGCAGTGGCCACACTTGGCAGACAGATGCAGATTGTTATTATTTTTAGGTCTTACCAGGAAGATTTTGCTGTCTATCTCCCCTGTTTCAGTTCCCCGAAGTCCCCTTTTGCGAAAGCTATGGGATGATATGGGTAGGGGGTCTAATTGAAGAACAAAATCGGTATTACGAGGGTGAATGAAAGTTCTTAGAAAATCACAAACTGAAAAAACTAGCAAATTATTAGTTTTATTATATCCTTTCAAAATTGTGTCCATTTACATTAATACTTCGCTGCATCCGATAGAACCACTGAAAAAAGCACTTTGCACACTCGTCCTTAGGGGTCTCTACGACGGCATTTAGAAACGCAGCCACTGCTTCCTCGGCGTCCAAAAAACGTTTTCAAAATAAATAAAAATCGCAAGGTGCGAGGTCGGAGCTATAAAAAAATATAGCATATAAATATAGCATTTGTAAACGATGTATATATATATTTTTATTATATCGTTTACAAATGGCCAGTTCTAAAAACATTCAGGATCGCCCTCGTATAGAATAGAATAGAATGATTTTTTTTTCAATATTGATTACAGCTAACTCTGATTGAAAGTCATTTTTAACTTTTACTACTGGTTCGAAAAAAGCCTCTGTCCAGGAACAATCAGCAAGAAACCCAGCGGGACTTTTAAAAAAAAGCATAACTTACAATATAATATTTATACAACTGTCATGAAAACATTCAGAAACGGCATGGTAGCGATCACGTCATTCCCAGGGGTTATTGTCAGTCATGTACTCTTTAGTAGTATAATAACCCTTACTAAACAATTTTATGTCTGTTGAACGGATAGGTCGGTTCGACCAGGGAAGGACATAGGTCACACAGAATAGGACATAGTATGTTACGCGACATCTTCGTCAATTTTAATTTTTTTAAATTACGCTTCAAATAGGGTATAGAATGGTATAGAAATAAAAATTTTAAAGTGTCTATTTAGACAATATCTATACAAATAAATAAAATTAAAGTCTGTTTGTAACGTCAAAACTACAGCTTTTTACTAAATGCATATGAAAGTACGAGTATATACGGTACTTATAACAAAAATACAATTTGAAATTTTGTGTCTGTCTGTCTGTTTGTACCGGCTAATCTACGAAACGGCTGGATCGATTTTGACGGGACTTTCACTGGCAGATAGATGATGTTATAAGGAGTAACTTAGGCTACTTTTATCTTAGAAAAAGAATTAGGGTTTCGCACAAAAAAAAATAAACCACAAATAACACGCGAGCGAAGTCGCGGGAAACAGCTTGTTTTGAAATAAAACCTGTATTAAAAAAGTAAGAGCCGACTTCAAATAATTAAAAAGACTAAAATCAATCCCATGACACTTGACACTATGTCTTACCGCCGACTTCAGATTTCTTTTTGATTAAAAGAATCATGCCCACTTTCCATACATTTAAAAACCTGATAGTGAAAGTTGATGTATAATTATAAAGTATAGTAGAAAAACTACATGTAAGCTTAGAAAATAATGTTATATAGTCATTATTACGATTTAAACGCTACGAATCCCAAAAAATACCGATGTCACTTTTTAGGTTAGGATTTGCCGTAACCAAATAGGTAATAAAGAAATAAATGTGCTATAACTTATTATTAACGCTCGAAGTTAAGATAGCAATTCTTATCTAGTTATGGTCTAAAACGTCTTTTTTACTTTGTGAATTTCTTGAAACCAACTGCCCCTAAGTCACCACTTACTCTCGATGATTGTCACCATAAATTGAGTGTCTAGTTCTATCTGCTATTTATTCAGCACACATAAATACTTACTAACTACATTTAGTTCATCTTGTATTGTCAAAATGATCACTTATCAACCAAACACATTATTGGCCTATGGT
Source organism: Parnassius glacialis (assembly GCA_033319125.1). NCBI lineage: Eukaryota > Metazoa > Arthropoda > Insecta > Lepidoptera > Papilionidae > Parnassius > Parnassius glacialis. The sequence goes on along the minus strand of JAVANC010000013.1, from coordinate 14,722,486 downwards.
ACATACTTACATACATACCTGATGAACAAAATGGGATAAGCAAATAAAACACTATGTTAAAGTGGCATCGTTTATTAATTATCATCATTTTCACTTAAATCTCTCACCACTACGTAATCCAGAAATTCTGCTGGAGCAGAAATATTTTCTTGATACTATATAGGGTTGTAAAAAGAAGTAACACAAACAAAATGGCATAGTACACAACGAGACGCCAACCCAACAACGAAGAACTGCGCCGATGCCAATTGCAGTACTGTCAAATGTCCAAAAAAATCTGTTTCATTCGTCTGCACTCGATGACATACTGAATGATTAATTTATTTTATTATTATATTATTTTATATTAATATGTACTATACAAATACAAATAAATAAATACTTACTGATTAAATGACATATAAAATAATGTATAAAACTCATAAACAAAGTTAAATAAAGTAAAGCAGCAGTGTATAAAATGGAACGTAGATAAATCATAGAAAAAGGGTAGTTGAGATGCGTTCAAATATATAACACGTTTACCCTTGACGTAGAATAAGCTTATAGAAATATGTAAAAATATTTTTTTCCTGCGTTTCTTTTAACATTGTGATAAGCGTAATTAATTTACAATTCAATTAGCTAAATTTTAAGATTTATTTCATTACTATACATTGTCAGGTGAAAAATGGGCATTGTTCTTCGACATAATATAGAAAATATCTGTTAAGACTTACATTACTTGAAGTGACAAAGTACAGAAGAGGATTGTAGTAGGTAATAGATATTAGTCAAGAGTGTCAATGACATTGTGGGTTTTTTTAAGAATATTTACCGTACGTAGGCGTATGAAGAGCGCTTGAGAATATACTCACTAAAATATCGTATGTATTACATCGGTTGCTCAATGGGAGGTAAGGGTTGCATATCAATTTGATTTAGAATTGAAACATAGAGTTTCAATAACATTTTCTAACAAATTGAAATCAGCTTTGAAAATAAACTAATAATATCCTCCAGAACTTTCTCAACTCGAACTCTTACAACCAATCAATAGTCCAATGGGACATCAATCTCACACGATCGAAGAGAGATCAGCCGCAAGACTAACGATTTTCCGAGGCACAGCGGTGAAACACCGACGAATTTCTGACTCTGGGCTTCTACTGAAAATTTCGTAACGGCTAACCCAGTAACTGATTTTGATATAACTTAGTATTTGAACTCGGGGCCACGAGATGAGCGGTCGCGCTTATAACCACAAGACTAACGAGGTGGTAGCAAAGTTTTGAAAATAAATATATATGAAATAAAAAACAGGTTCATGTTAATAAAATATAAAATTTAAAACACGAATCGCATATAAAGTACATAAATGCTGATAGAGATACCTCTTAGCTGAGTGGAAATCCAATATGGCTTGCACGCATCTGATGCAAATAATTGAATTCGATATCTGATTCTATTACTTCGGGATAAAATGAAATTCTTTATGTCCATTGCGATAAACCTTTGTATAAATATACAGCATATTATTAATATTCATTTTGTATAACCCTTTAATATATTTTTAAATATAGCTCTGTTGTTTAGTTTTAAATAAGACTGTCTGAACTCTTAAGACGTGGGACATTGTTACTTTATTTTATTTTATTTTTTATTTTATTTTATTTATTAACGAACAGCAAACATATACAAAATACAGCAATATCTAAAATATAATAACATGATGTATTAATAATGATGTAGCCCACAACACAGCGTGTAGCGACACATATTACTTACAATGTTAAATTAAATAGTCGCGGATGCTGAACAAAAACTTAATTACTAAAAACTAAAAAACAAGGAGCCAAACTAATATTATTTTTGTTGGGTTTGTACAAAAATTAAGGTTCTATTTGATCTTGTTGCTCAATTTTCAAAACAAAATCGCGGGGAGCAAAATCATGTTGCGCATTGCTGACACCGTCGCATAGTATTTAAAAGTTTTGGAGTCTGAATCTAAAATAACATTAAACAAAAGGTAGAGGCGAATTGAAATTATTGGTCCTTTAAAACATACTTTTTGAATGAAAAAAAAACCACGTAAGTCTATCGCTGCAAAACCTCACTCGGGGAGAGCCTTGTGAGATCATGAAGATCTTGCAATGGAGATCCAGCAGCATAGTGCTGTGTTTGGTATGGTAGGGAATGAAAACCAGAAAAAAATACAGATACCTTTGCGGTAAAAATCATTTGCATTTTGATCCATAATCAAGGACGAATTTAGACATCATAGCATGCTCTTACCATCAGGTTGACTGTGTGTTCGCTTGCGCCTTGAGTTCTAATAAATAATTAAAATTAAAACAATTCCGTAATGATAGCAGTTATACGAGTACGAGATTTAACGATTACGGTTTTAAAAATATGATAAAATAATGGCCAATTTGCAACCCTGAAAACCGTAACAACTTCAGAATAACCTGATGCTATAAACTACGCAGAAGATGAATATTCCCACAATTGTACACAGAAGCACTTATGCTCGAAATCGTGCTAACTTCCTTCTTTCCTTTTTTTTTTTAAGAATGAGAGGGTCAAGCGAGCAATCAGTCCACCTGATGGTAATTGGATGCCGTGGCCCATAGATATCTTTTCTTTTATAGGAGAGGGGGCAAACGAGCATGTGACTCACCTGATGGTAAGTGACTACCGCCGCCCATGAACATCTGCAACACCAGGGGAAACGCAAATCTTACTTAAAAGGCAACGCCGGCCTTTAAAAGGAGTAAGCTCTTTTCTTGAAGGTCCCTAAGTCGTATCGGTCCGGAAAAATCGCTGGTGGTAATCGATTCTACAAGGAAGTTATGCGAGAGAGAAAACTTCTACTAAATCGCACAGTGGTGTACCGCCAATCATCCAGATATCATGGATGATCTCGCGAGGTTTGTCGCGATGTACGATGGTGAAATTGAGCGGCTGGAATTAGTCCGAACAATTCCTCAGGGCACTGCCCGTGATAGATGAGATAAAATACCCAAAGAGATGCAACATCTCTACGCAGTGCCAGTGAGTCAATCCAATAGGAAAGAACTCGGTCGTCGACGATTCAAACCGCTCTGCGCTGGATGCGGTCAAGTGGAAGGTGCTGGCACTGGGGAGCCCTTGCCCTGAGATGGAAACAGTATTCCATGTGAGGCCAAACTTGCGCCTTGTAAAGTTGCAAGCGGTGTGCCGACACGAAATACTGTCCCGCTTTGTTGAGCACGTCAAGCTTTGTAGAGGCCAATTTGGCTTTCTCTTCCAAGTGACCACGAAACTGCACGTCACTCGATATGTCGACACCGAGGATTCCGATAATGGCTGAGGCAACAAGGGGAGTGCCTTGAAACTGAGTAGATACGACAAAGGGGTTCTTTTAAACGGTAAACGCGCAAACTTGTGTCTTTTGGGGATTAAAATGGACTAGATTTAGTCACCCCCAGTCTGACACTTTGTTCAACAAAGTCTCGACTTCAGACAAAAATTTGTTCCGGTACTCGGCGACGTTTTTCCGATTAATATTGGCACGGCTGGCCGGTGTTGTCATCTGCATAGCAATGGATGTTACTGGTTTGCAACATATCATTGATATGCAGAAGAAACAGCATTAGTGATAGCACGCAGCCTTGTGATGCTTCGGAAGAATCGGTTATTACTATTAAAACTATTTCGCTTGTCTTTAGAATGAACCACAAATCGAGAAGTTTAATTTCGATTAACAATGCCAGCTCAAGTGCAAATTTATCTCAAAAGGGGTGATAGCAGCATTAAATATTCGGGTTACGCGGTCAACGCAATATCCTTCTATCCTAACACCAGCGTTAATGGGCTTGTAATCGGAGCATGCACTGTCTGCTACGACCTTGATACTCCGATCTGCAAGAAAACTGGTGATCCAATTGGACAATTTTTCGGGAAATACATAGGAAGGCAGCTTCAAAAGAAGCGCTTTGTGCCAAACCCGATCGAAAGTATTCGCTATGTCCAAAATAACAGCCAACACCTCCCTCTTGGACTCCACTGCCTCCGCCCATCTATGAGTTAGGTAACCTAGAAGATCACCAGTTGTGCGATCTCGACTGAAACCGTACTGGCGGTCAATAATCAGCTGGTGAACCTCTAAGTTCCGCATGAGCTGGCTGTTAATAATGGTTTCCTTTACTTTGGAGAACAAGGAGGTGATAGCGATAGGCTTGTAGTTGGACAGATCTGAGCGGTCGCCTTTTTTAGGGATCGGGTGCACCAAAGCTGTCTTCCATGAGTTCGGGACTAGGCCTAGGGAGTAGAAGTACCGAAAAAGATGCGTTAAAACCGGTGCCAACTCCGGAGCACACGTCTTCAGCACAATAGGTGGTACTCCATCAGGCCCACTCGACTTGTTGACGTCCAGGGAGAGGACTTTACACAGCGCTCGGTGCTTTACGCACCAGGCGCTGTATAAACAGCACTTCCTACATGGAGCACTCACACCGTGGGATGGTCGGCGGTGTGTTCTCCCCGTCATCTAGAGTTGAGATGAAAGCAAAAAGAGAGCCTAGAAGATCGGCTTTCTCCTTTGCGTCATGAGTCAGTGAGTCGTCCACCCTGTGCAGAGATGGCAGAGATGACTGACAGAAGTTCCCTCGGACAGCCTTTGCGAGAGACCAGAATTCAAGTGTTCCCGAAGGGACGCAAACCAGTTTCTCGTTAACTCTGCCGATGTACTCTGACTTTGCCTTGGCAATGTCACTTTTGAAGGACCTGGAGGCGGAATTATAGTTCTTTTTAAGAGCGCTGGTATTTAAATCCCGGGACGTTAATGGGTCAGCCCAGGCCCGGTAGCACTCCTGCTTATAGCATGATGCAATTTTACAGGAGTGACCAAACCATGGCTGATTTCTGTCTCCGATAGGCACCACAGATGAATGGAATAAATAATTCCATTCCATGAAGCTACCCTGCTTATAGCATGATGCAATTTTACAGGAGTGACCAAACCATGGCTGATTTCTGTCTCCGATAGGCACCACAGATGATGGAATAAATAATTCCATTCCATGAAGTACCACACCAGCGACAGAATCAGCAACATCGTTAGGATTATTTGGTGAGAAGCAAACCCGCCCCCAAGGGTGCTGTTGGAGTACTGCGATTGGAGTGTGAGTGGCACTGTACTCCGTATCAGACAATGGTCCGAAGAGCCCTTAGGGACATCGACGGAGACCTGATATCCGTCCAGACGTGAAGTCAGCAGAAGGTCCAACAGGGAAGGTACATGTTTCTCCACATCTGGGATCCGCGTACGCGAAGTATCTAGTTGTGTTAGACCATATGCCAAGGCAAAGTCATAGATTGATCTACCCGTATGATCGGTTAAAAGGGAACCAAGCCATTCAACGTGGTGGGCGTTAAATCACCGAGTATCACGATCGCTGGGGATAGGACCTGTTGTAGCATGGAGTCTGCAGCCGTTTGGACGTGATCGATGAGTTGGTCTGTGTCGGCATTACCGCTATGGGACCTATATGGGCACCCGTAGACGCGGGGATGGTCATCGCTGTCTACGCGCAGCCATAGGGTGGACAGGTCCATTTCACCTTTAAGACTGCCGAGGCGTCGAAAACAGATGTCCTCTCTGACGTTCACGTAAACTCCAGCCCGGGGCACAAAGGAGCGTTCTAATTTGTACCCCGGGTAGGAGAGATACGAAATATAAGCCGGGGAGAATACCTGTGTCTTGGTTAGAAAGAGCAAGGCCGGCTTTGCTATCTTCAGATGGTAGTGGACGGCGTTAAGGTTTGAATGAAGTCCCCTGATATTGCAGAAATTCACGGAAAGCATGGCAAGGGTTGCCTTTGTCTTATTGCTCCGCTTGTCCCGAGCAGGTTTCGTCTTGAGCGGAATTTTACCCCGCGGAGCACGTGGGGCAGCCTGAGCACCCACGCTCATAAAAAGTAGGGTATCTTGGGCGTGGATGCCCAGCGAAGGATTCCCAAGGGATGCTGGTACACTCCTGGGGTAGTGTTCCTTTTAATTCCGCTACCATGGTGATGTGGGGGGGAGGATATTGCGCCTCCAGCCACCTGCACTCACCAGGTGTAATGTAGAAGTAAACATCTACTTCACGCTGGTATTCTATGACGTCGTGGTACAACCCCGGTTCGAGCCGGCCCATGCGTGTGACAGCAAAAGCTGCCGCCTGGCTCTACCACTGTTTCGACATTTATCTTAAATTAGGAATCAAAACGTTGTCACCCCTGAGGACTACGATGGAATGCCTCTTTCCAGTCTTCGGTTCTTTACTATTCGTTCTAAATATCGCACGTTTAATGCAAACAAAAGGAAAGTTTTTGCATTAACTTATATTCATCGTCGAGACCAGAGAAGTACCTAAAGGCAATATCAGCTAACTGCTTATTGTTTTCTGTTTTCAAAGTCGTTATTGCGAAATTTTCTTAATGAAATAATTTTGAAATTAATCTTCAAAAATACATACCAAAAAGTTTTATGCGGTTATTTTTTTTAAATATTATATGTTTTTTATCTGTTCTTTTTTTTTGTACGCTTCACTATATGTGAGATGCCAGTATTGTCTTGAGTATTTTATAGAATAAGGATGACAAGCGAACACACAGCCCACTTGATGGTAACTGTATGCTGTTGCCCATAGACATCATCGATTAAGAATCAAAATGCAGATGCATTGTCACTCCTGAGGACTAAATTAAATGCCCCGTTTTCAGTAAAAAGGACCTCCGGATCTCTATACTCACCATAAAACACAGAACAGAATCAGAAACAGGAGCACAGCAGCATTGAGCTGCTATTTTACTCTGTTATTCTGTGAGAGTGTGGTCCTTCCCCGGTCGTGCCGAACCATTCGCGCTACAATAAATAATATAGATGCAGCATGCAATACAATATAGTAATATACAATTACAATATAGTAGCATGCGTATGATGCTATTTCTTAATTTTTTTTAAAATTTAAACCTATTGAAATAATTTTTATCGTCAGCATAATGTTTCCGTAAAATTCAAATAGGTATCTCTATCAGATCTACATAGATAATATAGTTATAATTCTGCATAGTGCATTAAATTAATGAGGTTACGGTGTAATGCTCTGTCTCTATTTCTCGGAGTGATTTTCGCATAATAAAATATAGTAAAGTAATAAATTTACAGGGTGTAAGAAGGAGGTGGGAGTGATACCACCACAACCCCCTACCTCAATACCTACAATTTAATCCCCGCGTATCTTCTGCAATATTCATCATTTCAAAAGTAATTAATTTTTGTCAAGTTTTAAATTTGGTTACTGTTGTTCAACTAAGGTAAAAGTATAGTAAAGTTATAGCCTATAAATTGCACTGCTGGTACAGGCCTTTACTAACTGACGGTTTCTGGAGTAATTTGTTCGCCTTGCTGCTTAAATGTTTTTCTCGAATTTCATACATCTTCGGAACATTTTATTCGTCAAATAAACAGATTTGGATGTTTCCCTTTTATATGATGTTTTTCAGTACCGTTGATCACGTGGTGAATCAGTGTAATCTTCAGCAAAGTTTTATGCTGTAAAATTTGCTTAGGCCTATCTACTACGGTTAAACACGGGTATGTACTACCTTTTTATTCTAATAGTAGTACAACACTAGGACTTACATACAACATTGTCATTTATCTCTGCTTCGATCAACCTTCGTGGTAACACCTTGTATTAGAAAATAATTAAGCTATAGGAAACCAATAATGGGTTTTCGCTAATAGTAAACTTACATTAATATTTGCATACGGTGAATTACCGAATGTTAATAGGTTAAATAAGTAGGACGAACCGGTATTCGCTGAAGGTCATACAGGTTTACGCACCAACCTCGGCACATCCCGATGAGAAGATGGAGGAAATGTATGAGGATATATCTAGAGCCATGCAAATTTCATTCAAATGTCGAAGTGCCGTGCTGCTGCTATATTAGTAGTATAGTTGTAGCACGAATGGGTCGACTCGACCGGGGAAGGATCACGCTCTCACAGAATACCAGCGTAAAATAGCAGGTTCACTACACCGGAGACCCTTTTATTAGGTGCATAAACGTCGCAAATATTTTTCGCGACTTGAGTCGCATTTTTACCTTTTTTGTAATAAAACTTCAAAATGTATCGAATTTCTTCGTTAGATTCACTCATTTTGACGGAAAGAAAAACAATTGATAAATGGTGCAAAAGTGTTTTTTACTTCTTATTTTTCTTTTTTTTGCCGTGTAGTGGCGGTTGCGCCACTACCCCATACCTTCTTAGAATATCCACTACCCCATACCTTCCCGTGAGTGTCGTAAAAGGCAACAAAGGGAAACAGGCAGTAGATGGGCAGCGGCATCTTCCTGATAACAGTAAAATACAATAAAAAAACTGCTGTTGCCAACCCGCTCGCCAAACGTGGCAACTATGGCAAATACCCCCCAATGATTAAAGCAACAAACAGACGGCCCCCAGTCCCCGGCGGCCTCGCTATTCTTGGCTACGGTGGAGACCATGGTAACGGCGGGGCAGGGGGTGCTAAGAATCTCCGGTGGAGGTTCGGTTGCCACCTACGACGACTCGACCTGGCAACATACAACGCGCGCACCCTGCGGACTGACGATAGGATTGTGGAGCTGGAAGAAGAGATAGACAAGTTACGCTGGCATATTATAGGATTATCCGAAGTCCGAAGAGAAGGGGAGGAAACGGTAATCCTCGAATCCGGCAACTTGCTCTATTACCGGGAGGGCGACCATCTGTCCCAAGGAGGTGTCAGATTTATCGTCCACAAGTCTCTCGTTAACAACGTTGTAAAGATTGAGAGTGTGTCGACGAGGGTTGCGTACCTTATACTCAGAATCACCAAACGGTATTCGCTGAAGGTCATACAGGTTTACACACCAACCTCGGCACACCCCGATGAGGAGGTGGAGGAAATGTATGAGGATATCTCTAGAGCCATGCATTCCTCCAAAACCCAATGTACGGTGTTAATGGGAGACTTCAATGCAGAAATAGGCACAAGAGAGAACGGTGAGCTGAAAGTAGGGAAATTTGGAATAGGGCAACGGAACCCAAGGGGCCAGCAGCTGGCCGACTTCATGGAGAAAGAGGGACTCTTTATGATGAACTCTTTCTCCCAGAAGTGTCGGGCCACAGGAAGTGGACCTGGTCGAGCCACGATGTTTCGACAAAAAATGAGATTGACTTCATTATGACGACCAGACGACAACTGTTCAGTGATGTCTCCGTGATCGGGAGGGTGAAAACTGGTAGCGATCACCGAATGGTTAGAGGCACACTGAACCTAAACGTTAAGTTGGAGAGGTCTCGTCTAATGAAGTCAACGCTCCGTCCCCCTCGTGCTCTAATCCAAAGTCCCGTAACCTTTCAGCTCGAGTTACAAAACCGTTTTCAGTGCCTAGAAGACTGCAATGAAGTGGACGATATGAATGATAAGCTCATGGAAACTGTCCATGCGGTCGGAGCTAAGTTCTGCAAGACCCGCCGCAGAAGAACACAAAAACTCTCAGATCACACTCTTAATCTCATGGCTGTTAGACGGGAGATGAAGCTACATTCTTCAACAGATTTGACAGCATACAGGCAACTGAACAGACAGATCTCCGAATGCATGCGGCGGGATATACGCAACTTCAATACAGCTCGTATTGAAAAAGCGATCGAGCGGAACCAAGGCTCCAAAGTCTTTGCCAGAGATCTGTCTGCCAAAAATAGCCAACTGTCAAAGCTGAAGACAGAATGTGGCAGCATCATTTCCGGGGCACCTGAGATTTTGAGTGAGATTGAGAGGTTCTATGGGCAGCTGCACACGTTATCGTTGGAGCCACACGCAAGTGTGTGTAACGATCCAAGAGCGAGTCTTATCCGACACTATTCCGATGATATCCCGGACGTTAGTCTGAGCGAGATTAGAATGGCTCTCCAGCACCTTAAAAACGGCAAGGCCCCAGGCGAGGATGGAATTACAGCGGAGCTTCTGAAAACGGGTGGAAAACCGGTACTTGAAGTCCTTTAGAAGCTCTTTAATTCCGTCCTCCATGGTGGCATTACACCGGAGGCGTGGAGCAGAAGTGCGGTGGTCTTGTTCTTCAAGAAAGATGACAACGCTCTATTGAAGAACTACAGACCGATTTCCCTTCTGAGCCGCGTCTACGTGCTGTTTTCTAGAGTCATTACGAATCATCTCGCGCGCAGACTTGATGACTTCCAGCCTCTTGAACAAGCCGGTTTCCGAAAGGGCTTTAACACCATAGACCACATACATACCCTTCGGCAAATTGTACAGAAGTCAGAGGAGTACAATTTGCCACTATGTCTGGCGTATGTGGACTATGAGAAAGCCTTTGATTCCGTCGAAATTTGGGCGGTGCTGCAGTCCCTTCAGCGGTGCCAAGTTGACTGTCGGTATATCGAAGTGCTGAAGTGCTTGTACAGTACGGCTACAATGGCTATCCGAGTACAGAGCCAGAGTACGAAACCTATCCAATTGCAGAGAGATGTAAGACAGGGTGACATCATATCCCCGAAACTCTTCACCGCTGCATTGGAAGACGTTTTTAAGCTTCTGGACTGGAAAGGATACGGTATCAACATCAATGGCGAGTATATTACTCACCTTCGATTTGCCGACGATATAGTCCTTATGGCAGAATCGCTGAAGGACCTAAGCACTATGCTCAATGACCTCAATAGTGCTTCCCAACGGATAGGTCTTAAGATGAACATGGATAAAACAAAGATCATGTTTAATGTTCATGTCACACCTATGCCGGTAGTTGTTGAGAGCACTTAGCTCGAAGTTGTTGACGAGTATGTTTACCTGCGACAAATAGTCCGACTAGGTAAGTCCAACTTCGACCGATAGGTCAATCGACGGATTCAACTCGGTTGGGCAGCGTTTGGGAAATTACGGCACATCTTCTCGTCAGGTATACCTCGAAACTTGAAAACGAGACTGTACAAGCAGTACGTGTTGCCAGTGATAACATACGGAATTGAGACGTGGTCCTTAACTGCTGGCTGGATCAGGAAGCTCAAGGTCGCTCAGCGAGCTATGGAGAGGGCTATGCTCGGAGTTTCTCTGCGAAATGACTCAGAAATGAGGATATCCGCAGTAGAACCAGAGTGACCGACATAGCCCAACGGATTAGTAAGCTGAAGTGGCATTGGGCCGGCCATATAGCTCGAAGAACCGACAACCGACGGGGAAAAAAGGTTTTCGAGTAGCAGCCTCGTACCAGCAGGTGAAGTGTAGGGCGTCCCCCACTAGATGGAGTGACGACCTGGTAATATATGCAGGAAGTCGATGGATGCAGGTGGCTCAGGACCGTGCTTTGTAGCATTCCTTGGGGGAGGCCTATGTTCAGCAGTGGACTTGTGAAGGGCTGTAATGAAGATGATGATGATTATTCTTTATCTTAATATCCTATATGTATTGTTAAAACCAGCCAGATACAAACAGTAAAACCAAAAAAAAATTCTTCAATTTTATACAAACAAAATACGAAGAAACTTTCTCCCAGATCTATTATTATATGTGATAATATAATAATATTAGAATTTAAAAAACAAACAAACAAACATGCGGTTCAACAGTTGACAAGTGTCGGTCGCCAAGTATCGCCATGAACAACTGCAATACTAGAATTGTCTATGCATTGCCGGCCTTTAAAAAGGAGTAAGCTCGTTTATTAAAGGCCCCTAAGTCGTCTTTGTCCAGATTTTTTTTTTTTTACTTGCATAAAGGTGACAAACGAATACACAGTTCACCTGATGGTAAGTGGATGCTGTGACCTATAAACATGCACATTCATCTTCAATTAAGAATCAAAATGCAAATGCATTGTCACGCCTGAGGATTGAAATGGAATGCCTCGTTTCTAGTAAAAAGCTAAAAAGGGCCTCCGATTCTCTGCACTCACCATACGATATACAGCACCCTGAGGCTGCTATTTTACATTAATATATTCGTACATGTTAAGGTAATAAAGTCGTGTTAAAAAGGCCTGCTGTTTTAATAGCCCATTGAATTATAGTCATTACAATTAAACGTAAATAAAAAATATTTACTTGCTCTACTTTTTATAATGCATTGTGGCAAGTTTATTACCTTAAGGCAAACAGACCTTATCGCGCTCCTAAAGACTTAAAATGAGAGCAGGCCTGTGCACAGCTGAGCAGTAAAATATTAGAGGCTTTTACTATAACTTTATTTAATTTTATATTTTTGTTCTATCTTTATTAGAGAAATCTAAGGAATTAATTCTTTTCTGAGATTCGATGTGACAATCGAATTTTTAATTACACCACCACCTGCACCTAACATTAAACAAAGGAAGCTACTCATACGTTGTAAACTCATTTATTCCGGCCCTGGGAATGTCTGTTATTATTCTGGCTGTCTATACTCTACAGACTGGAATACGGCAGTGCAGACAATGCAGCTTGGCGGCAGAAATTAGCAATACTTATGCAGTTGGACTCCTAGCCTGGAAAGAGGTCTTAGCCCTAGGCAGAAATATATAAGAGAGTGATATGAAAATAAAATAAAATACTAGCCAAGTGCAAACTGTTCTTGTACAATCAGTGTTTACAGATACATTAAACCCCCTCTACACTACTCGCGAAGTTACCTTGACGAAGTGCTCGTCAAAGTTGATTGCAGTCCGAAGAATGTGGCTACACACTCGTCTAACTTGTAAGCTGAGTCGTCGCGGGTCACCCGCACGCTAATAACACGAATAACGTTCAAGAAGCAGCTGCTGTTAAAAATATAGTATAATATCTATGAATAGTACGACGTCAATTGTTTACTGACGTTCGACGGGCAGTGTAGTGAGACGCTTCATGTAACTTCGCGACACCTCACAATGTCCTTCGACTCGGGAGCAAAAAATCGACGGCCATTAGAAGCAGTCCGAGGCGAAGCGAGGTTGCAGGAAGCGAATTGAAGTACCTCTCTACACTATTTTCCTCGCCCAATTTCGATCAACTTCGCGAGTAGTGCAAAGCACACTTTAAAACAAAACACAACTACATATTACTTAGTTGTCATTAGTTAGATATTATACTAGTTACATATGTCTACCCATATCTTACACGGCACCTATACTCTTACATGGCACCATATACTATACAGCACCGTCTGCTAAGCAAATAACAGCACTATGCGACGTGACTCAATTCACTTATGTGACTTAAGAATATTTAAGATAGTGCCATCAGGAAGCTACCTTACAGCACCCCCTGCTAAGCAAATAACAGCACGACGCGACGTGACTCAATTCACTTATGTGACTTAAGAATATTCAAGATAGTGCCATCAGGAAGCTACCTTACAGCACCCCCTGCTAAGCAAATAACAGCACGAGGCGACGTGACTCAATTCACTTATGTGACTTAAAAATATTTAAGATAGTGCCATCAGGAAGCTACCTTACAGCACCCCCTGCTAAGCAAATAACAGCACGAGGCGACGTGACTCAATTCACTTATGTGACTTAAAAATATTTAAGATAGTGCCATCAGGAAGCTACCTTACAGCACCCCCTGCTAAGCAAATAACAGCACGTCTTTTACGTGACCTAAGAATATTCAACATAGTATAAAACCCAGGGTCTAATTGTTAAGACAGTCCAATAGTAATTAAGTTAATTTGTAAGTTAGTTTGTAGTCCATTATTACTGTGTAATGGACTACAAACACTCACATTGTCACAGTAGTTAAGTTAACTTGTCAGTTAGAAAATAGAAGTAATATAGGAAAAAGAATTCGTCTCCTTCCACTTCAACCCTCCCTAAGCTGCCGTAAACGTTAGTCGCTCATAACATACTTATGTTGTTCACTTGTTGATAAGTTTTTTTTTTGTAAAAATGAAGTGACAAGCTAACTTATAGTCTACGTGATAAGTTGCTACCGCAGTTCATGGATATCTGCAGCTAATTACAAACAAATAAGTTGACAGACGCGTTGCTCGAAGCACAAAGATAGAATTCCTCACTGCCTGTAGTTATACTGGCTGATTATTTGATATTAGTTTAGAAATGACAGAATAAACTTCCATCAGATTATTTTATTGCGTCTTTATAGACGCCTATTTGTAATTTTAGCAAAGTGTTTATACAATAAGGAAAAATAACAAAGCAGTCTCAAGAGTAAAGAAATGATGGAAATTGACGATAAAAGTCTATAATTATTTTTAATATAGGTAATGGATCTGTGGTGTTTTTTATGTTATGAATAAGCAAAAGTTGTTGACTTTATTGGTATCATAAATTAGCAACTACTTTACCCCGCACTAGGATTTTCTCCTGTGTCGTGGAGGCAGTTTACAAACATATATTGCACAAGGACAAACAACCAGACCCGGAACAATTATTTGTAGGCCATACAAATACTTGTTCCGTGCGGGATTCGAACCCGCGACCCTAAGCATTGCAACTCATTGCTAAGCCACTACGCCACGGAGCCGTCATTCACTAACCCATATCGTTAAGAAACAGGAAATAGGTAGCAGCATTTTCTTGGTAACAACTAAAATTTTAAAAAAAACTGCAGTTGCACACCCGTCCGCCAAGTAGGACAACTATGGCAAATATCCCTCCTATGAAGGAATCTATGAGCTTTATACTTTGCACAGCCGTGGAGTTTTGAAAGTATGTAATGAATATCGAATGAAATTCTAATCTTTAATTCTACGAGCTTGGAGCGATCCATCACGGAGTCCCAGTCGCCTCAGATGACCCGAGAAGCTGACTTGGATTAACACTTTCGCTGAAAATGACTACAGGTATAATTTCGGTTGGCAGTCCACCCCACATGTCGGTCACCTCGTGAGCCAGGTCCCTATTATTATTATTTGGGGTATCTACATAGTTTACTCATCTGGTTGGGCTGTATAAATATATAATTGTAAATGAAAATGATAAGCATACATAAATATCAACAAAATAAAATAAATACGAGTACGTAAAAAATACATAAATAAATAAATAAAATTTTATAATATTATTATTATTAAATTGTTTGAATTATTTAATTAGTAAATGTAATCAGTAAATATAACATTACTTTATTTAATCTATATTGTTTATAAATTCTTATAAGCTAGAAGTAGAAGCATTAATGTAATAACCAGGTGTTCAGTATCTACATTTTTAAATTTTATGTCGTCCATATTTTTAAAAGAGTCAGGAATATTACTGTAAATTTTAATGGCATTACAGTAAATGTTTTAGTGGTGAAGTTAGGTTAAAAATAGTTAATGACTAAAAAACGTGTGTGTACTTCTGTACGCACGTAGGAGGCTATACGTAAATATAAAGCTCCCTAGTTTTTTTTCCAATTGCAACATCTATGAAATTACTACTTCACATTGATAATAAAATGTCAGACATTCATCGGAGCCAGAACACCGCATCTTGCAATGAAATGGTGGAGCAGAATAATTTGCAAAAAATAAATAAACCAGAATAATGTTTATTACCGGGCTTCTTTTATTTTCTTCTTTTATTTAATGGCCTTCGAATAAGTAGCGCCTACTTGAAATAATGGCTTCCGTTCAAATGGGCGTCGTAGGAAATGAACATAACATCTTTCATTGTTATTACGGTTTAGGAAAAATGATTTTTGTAAGAATTAATAAATACGTATTTTATTGAAGTTATACTTATTTTGGGGCGTTTGGGAAAAATGATACGAGTGAATTTTTACGATGCGCGCGCACACCGACACTTAAACGACACCATGAAGTTATTACGATGCGCGCGCACAATGGGTAACTGTCTCTCAAGTTTTCGTGGGAACTGATATTTAAGGTAGTTATTTATAATTATTTTTGTTTTTTTTTTTACGCTAAAGAAATATAACTTAGCCACGATACGGATTTAATACGTAAAAAGTTAAAAAAAGTTAGCTAATTAAAATTTAGACTGAGGCAGTTGAAAACTTTTACAACTTACAAATAATACGAGTATGCGTAGAGAGTCGTATGTAATGATGTGCATCATATGAGTACATCCATCCATCCATTACAGTATAATAACACTGCTGAACATAGGTTCCATAAATTGCCTCATAAGGGGGATTTTGCCATAGTTGCCACGCTTGGCAAGCGGGTTGGCAACCGCAGTTTTTCAGTTTTTAGTCGTTATTAGGAAGACGCTGCTACCCATCTCCTTTTTCCGTTTGTTTTCCTTTGTTACCTCTTAGGACATCTACGGGATGATATGGGGTAGTGGACATTCTTACACCGGCACTACACTCGATACTATCTGCCACATACTAAAAGTATTATTTTAATAGTATGTAATTTAATATAACTCACAGGTGTTGTGATTGTCTTGATCTTCATAAAAGATGACGACGCTTATTTCAGAACTACTGACCAATTATTTTTTTTCTACGCCGCGTCAACATACTGTATTTTGTTAGTCATTATGAATCGCGTCGCACATGGACTTAGCGACATCTAGCCATACTAAAATGTCGATTTGCAAAAAGGATTTATTAGCATAGACCACATACATTCTCTCCGAACGAGTTCCCGTCTTGTCGTGGTACATAGGCTGCACTAAAAGTATCGGGAATGGAATATTTCCACTGTTCCTGTCATATTAAAATCTTTTTAATTGAAAACTCCTTGGTTTTAAAAATCGAATACCATTTATTTATTTAAAAAAAGATTCTCGGTCTTGTCTCAAGGTTTTGTCAAACTTGTTTAGTCGTTGAGAAAATGGAATTGACTCGAGAAAATTGACGAATGGCAGGCATATAAAGCTGCGAGAAATCGATGCAATCAGATGGTGAGAGCTGCTAAACGCCGATATATCCACGAACAAGTACTTAATTCATCTTCGGCTGATATATGGAAGTTTCTCAAAACGCTTGGATATGGAAAATCGCAATTTGACTAAAATAGCATCACCTTTTCTCCTGACGATTTCAATCGTCATTTTCTGTCTTCTCAAGCAGTTTCTGATATTTCTAGAGCTAATGCTATCTCATTTATATCTTCCATGCCTCCTTATTCTCACGAAACTTTCACTTTTTCTCCTGTAGACGAAGGCGAGATACGCAAAGCACTTTCTTCTATTAAATCGGAAGCCATTGGTTGTGATGATGTGATTAGGGTAATGGTTATGCACGTGTTGGATGCTGTTTTACCTGTGATAACTCATATCATTAATTTTTCGCTGATGAATGGTGTTTTCCCAACTTTCTGGCGTAAAGCCTTTATTATTCCCATTCCTAAATCCAGCGATTGCAACGCTATGTCCAATTTCAGACCAATTTCTATTCTGCTTTTTCTCTCTAAGGTTCTGGAAGCTGTTGCTCATAAACAGATTTCTTCTTTTGTTTTTTCAAATAATATTCTTTCTCCTTATCAGTCGGGTTTCCGCCCTGGTCATTCTACTACTACTGCTCTTCTCAAGGTGACGGAAGATGTTCGAGAGGGGATGGAAAAATCAAAACCGACCGTCCTCATCTTAATTGATTTTTCTAACGCATTTAATTCTGTTGATCATTATATTTTGTTGGCCCTTCTTTCTCATTTGAATATCTCGTCTTCAGCTCAGGAATGGTTCTCATCATATCTTCGACGGCGCCAACAGGCCGTGCGCACTGGACATAATATACTATCTGACTGGTGTGATGTGTCTACCGGCGTCCCTCAAGGCGGTATAGTCTCTCCTCTTCTGTTTTCAATTTTTATCAATCTCATCACATTAAATCTCAAATGCTCTTACCATCTGTATGCTGATGATCTGCAGTTATATGTGCAAGTGGAACCCTCAAACATCTCTAATGCTATCTCATAATTGAATGATGACTTGAAATACATATCCGAATGGTCCACTGTGTATGGCATAAACGTGAACCCATCTAAGTGCCAGACAATAATCTTAGGTAGCTCACGATTATTATCGAAAGTAGATATTCCCACCGTACCATCAATTATGTTTAAAAATAATGTCATACCATTCTCTCCTTATGTAAAGAACCTTGGTCTGTACGTTGACGGTTGCTTAACATGGAACAAACATATACAGGAGGTGAGTCGCAAAACTACTGGAACTTTGCGATCTCTATATCGATTAAAAAATTTTCTTCCCACCAATACCAAGATTTTACTTGTCCAGTCACTTATCTTACCGATTATTGATTATGTCGATGTGTGTTGCTCAGACCTGTCTCAACATCATTTTAATACATTGGATCGTCTACTTAACAATTGTATCAGATACATTTATGGTCTCCGTAAATACGACCATGTATCTTCTTTTCGTGCTCAGCTAAATTGGCTGCCTATCCGTCAGCGCAGACATGTCAGAATGCTCTGCACCATTTTCACGATTCTGAACTATCCATGTGCTCCCGAGTATCTGAAATCCAAATTTCAATACCTGGGAGATTCTCATAACCGCTCTCTCCGTTCATCGGCTAACCTTAAGTTGCTCACTCCTTTACACCGTACTGGTTATATATCTCAATCTTTCGCCCTCACGGCCATCAGACTCTGGAACGACATCCCTCTTGACATTAAAAAAGCTTCCAACAAGTTTCTTTTTAAAAATCAAGTCCGTAAGCATGTGAAAAATTGTTGCAAGTTTGAACTAACATAGCTTTTATTTTCATACGCATATGTATATTTCATATTTGTTCTGACATAGATAATATTTATATGTATTGTGTATATATGTAGTGTATGCGTGTATATGTGTATGTATGTATTTATATATGTATATATTGTGTGTATTTAAGTATATATGTCTATGTATGTGTGTGTATATTTATAATTATATGTATATATGTATATACAATTTCTTTTCTTTTAGCGCTTTCTATTTTGATTACTGCTGCACCGCCTCTTGTTTGTATATCTCTGTTTAGCCTAATGGTTGACTGGGAGAGAATGCCCTATGGCATTAAGTACGCCATATGTACAACTTTGTGCATGAAAGATTAAATAAATAAATAAAAATAAAATTCAAGAGCGATGATTTATTATGACTTTCGAAGTGGTTTAACACAAAAACATTGTGTTGACCGGATGATTTCTGCATTTGGTGATAAAGCCCCATCCAAAACCACAATTTATCGCTGATTTGCTGTATTTCAACATGGACGTGTCAAGCTCAGTGATGATCCCCGTCAAGGTCGTCCAAAAACTGCAGTCACCCAAGAAAACGTTGATGCTGTGCGTAAGCTCATTGAGGAAGATCGACGTGTGACATACCGCGAAATTCAGGCAACTTTGGACATTGGCATGAGTGAAATACAAATAATGTTGCATGAACAATTAGGTGTAAAAAAGTTGTTTACCCGGTGGATACTGCATTCGCTCTGTGAAGAGCAAAAAGCGGCTCGCGTCACTTGGTGCGTCAGAACTCTCGAAAGATTCCATGCAGGATCCTCAAATGCTGTATACAACATCGTATCAGGTGACGAATTCTGGATATACGCGTACGAACCCGAAACAAAAAACCAGTCACGAGTTTGGGTGTTTGAAAATGAGTTAAAGCCAACAAAAATTGTTCGTTCACGGAGTGTTGCAAAAAAAATGGTGGCCACGCTTGTCTCCAAAACCGGCCATGTTACGACTATTCCTCTTGAAGGACAAAGAACGTTTAATGCAGAATGGTATGCTAGCATTTGTTTGCCACAGGTCGTTTCTGAACTCCGTAAAGAGAACTGCAACCGCCGCATCATCCTCCATCACGACAATGCGAGTTCTCACACCACACACAGAACAAATGAGTTTTTAGAGCAAGAAAACATAGAATTATTAGACCATCCGCCGAACAGCCCCGACCTAAGCCCTAATGATTTCTATACTTTCCCTAAAATAAAGAATAAATTGCGTGGACAGAGATTTTCATCACCTGAAGAAGCTGTGGACGCCTACAAAACGGCCATTTTGGAGACCCCAACTTCCGAATGGAATGGTTGCTTCAATGATTGGTTCCATTGTATGGAAAAATGTGTCAAATTTTGCGGAGAATACTTCGAAAAGCAATAAATACATTTTTAAATGGTAATGTTGTGTCACTTCCTTGATTCCCGAAATTTTCAGTGCCGCCCTCGTAGGTGGGCTTAGTAGTCATGGCGTGGTCATCCACGATGAACAAACACAAGATATATAGCCGGCCCGAGGTGGCTATTCTGAGTGGGTTTGCCTAAAACACTTCGGATGCGCGTTGGTGGACTGTGGCGGGAAAAGTGTCCTCTTTCCCTTCCTGTCGCAGTTGAGGTGGAAACGCGGGGGCAAAGGAGTGTTAGTAAGGCGATCCGCCACTTGTTTTATCCCCCATTGCTCTGGCAGGGCGACACTGCTAATGCTACAATTTTTTTTCTTCTATAGGATAAGGGTGACAAACAAGCACACTCCACCTGATGGTAAGTGGTTGCTGCAGCCCATAGACATCTATATCTATCCTAGATTACAAATCAAAATGCAGATGCGTTGTTAACCGTGAGGACTAAGATGGAATGCCCCATTTCCAGTAAAAAGGTCTCCTGGTCTCTACATTCACCATACGAAACAGCAGCGTTAAACTGCTATTTTACGCTGGTATTCTGTGAGAGCGTTGTCCTTCCCCGGTCTAGCTGACCCATTCGTGTTACAACTATACTACTAATATAGCTGCAGCATGACTCTACCACGTAAAATGTGTAACGGTGGTGAGGCCATGGGGGGTGAGGACAATTGTATTGCGAGTCGCCGATCTCCCTACATTCAGATTTACATCTTAGTAGCATCTTGCAACATTGCGCGGCACACTACTGTGTCACATACTTTAAAATCATACGGAGTCGCAAGATTAATGTGAAATACTGTACTCGTATATCCGAAGAAAAATAAATGACTTTTAACAAAAATTCAATCAGATCTCAAAGAACTTAAAAGAATATAATAATTTTGTATTATGACCCCGAGTCTGATGAAACTGTTAGAGCCTCAAAGGCTAACAGCATTATTTCGTTTTTTTATTTAATTTAATTTTTATTCAACGTTTGTTTTTGCCCTTTAGTGTTTTCTAAGATATATTATCACATTTAAATAAAACTAATTTTACGGATTTTATCGCGTATATTAACTTATTTTATATTCCCGACGTTTCGAGCACTTTACAGCACCCATGGTCACGGGCGGGACTGAGGTGTATGACGTCCCAATGTCATAGTTAACCACGGCTACCTCCAGATTAAAAATTATTAATTTTTGTTCCGATCCACGCAGTATGAACTTACAGTATCATGAAGTCTTGCAGTTGTATGCTTGGGTTGGGATTTAATTTTATTAATTATGGGATCCCAAGCAGATGGTAGCACCCAGCCATCTTCTCTATTGAAATTAGGATGTTTCTTGATTTCAATAGCCTCGCGAATCATCCTTGGAAGGAATCGGTGTTCTTTAGCGAGGATTTGTGGTCTATCAAATCTAATGTAGTGACGGGGGCGATCCTGTACGTGTTCACAGACTGCAGACTTCCCGGAGCGTCTATTCTTCACATCAGCTATGTGTTCTTTAACACGGGTTTTTATAGATCTTTTAGTTTGTCCTATATAAGAGAGACCACATTCACAATCAAGCTTGTACACTCCTGCATCTTGCAGAGGAATATTACACTTGACTGATGGTAAAAACTGACTAATCTTCTTCGGCGGCTTGAAATATGTTTTAATGGAAGCCCGCTTCAAGATGTAGCCAATCTTGTCAGTGACACCTCTGACATATGGCAGTACAGCAGGCACTCGCTCGACTGTGGCCAGCTTCACTCGTTCACTGTGACGTAGGCGCGGGACCCGAAGCTTATTGTCGTGCAAAACTTGCTTGACGTGTTGGAGCTCGGCGGCCAGGTGTTTACTGTCACAGATCCCTCGTGCTCTCTGAAACAAAGATTTACCCACGGTAGCTAACTGTGAAGGATGGTGGTGAGAATCACCGTTTAAATATCTATCTGTATGGGTCTTTTTTCTATACACAGTGTGGCTCAAGGTGTTATCAGGATTCCGAATTACTAACACATCTAGAAAAGCTAAAGAATTGTTTGCCTCTAACTCCATTGTGAACTGAATTTTAGAATTTAAGGAGTTAAGATGGTCTAGAAATGCAGTTACTTTATCTAAAGGGAGAATTGTGAAAGTGTCGTCTACGTACCGCTTGTAGAATCTTGGGTTTACGGGAGAAGTACGCAGGACTTTCTCCTCAAAGTCCTCCATGAATATATCGGCAACAATGGGAGATACAGGTGAGCCCATCGCCACTCCATCTACTTGCTTGTAGAACTCCTCCTTCCACAATAGGTAGCCAGATGTAAGGCAGTGTCTAAGTAATACTGCATATTCTACGGGCATGTTGTTTTGCTCTAGCCTTCTAGTAACAATCGAGATGCAGTCTTCAACAGGTAAGCATGTGAACAGAGACTGCACATCAAAACTGACCATAGTTTCATTGTCTGCCAGATGTAGGTCTTTAATCTCGCTGACAAAATGGTAGGAATCCTTTGTGTGTGCTCTTGTATGTCCCCTGAGCGGTGAGAGTATATTCGCTAAGTGTTGAGCCAATTTGTAAGTTGGTGAATCGATTTGGCTCACTATAGGACGTAGTGGAGCATTGGGCTTGTGTATTTTTGGTAACCCATACAATTTCGGTGGTTTGGCACACGTAGGTATTATCGATTTTACGTCTAGATTTAATCTTTCGGAGTGTTTCTTTATGAGATCACTAGTTGTTTTGAGTGTGTTATTTGTTGGGTCATTTTTAACCTTTTTATAAGTACTTGCATCCGACAAAAGTTCTTGTATTTTAGAATTATAATCCGACGTATCCATGACTACCGTGGCGTTTCCTTTATCTGCGCGGAGAATCAACACTTAGCGAATATACTCTCACCGCTCAGGGGACATACAAGAGCACACACAAAGGATTCCTACCATTTTGTCAGCGAGATTAAAGACCTACATCTGGCAGACAATGAAACTATGGTCAGTTTTGATGTGCAGTCTCTGTTCACATGCTTACCTGTTGAAGACTGCATCTCGATTGTTACTAGAAGGCTAGAGCAAAACAACATGCCCGTAGAATATGCAGTATTACTTAGACACTGCCTTACATCTGGCTACCTATTGTGGAAGGAGGAGTTCTACAAGCAAGTAGATGGAGTGGCGATGGGCTCACCTGTATCTCCCATTGTTGCCGATATATTCATGGAGGACTTTGAGGAGAAAGTCCTGCGTACTTCTCCCGTAAACCCAAGATTCTACAAGCGGTACATAGACGACACTTTCACAATTCTCCCTTTAGATAAAGTAACTGCATTTCTAGACCATCTTAACTCCTTAAATTCTAAAATTCAGTTCACAATGGAGTTAGAGGCAAACAATTCTTTAGCTTTTCTAGATGTGTTAGTAATTCGGAATCCTGATAACACCTTGAGCCACACTGTGTATAGAAAAAAGACCCATACAGATAGATATTTAAACGGTGATTCTCACCACCATCCTTCACAGTTAGCTACCGTGGGTAAATCTTTGTTTCAGAGAGCACGAGGGATCTGTGACAGTAAACACCTGGCCGCCGAGCTCCAACACGTCAAGCAAGTTTTGCACGACAATAAGCTTCGGGTCCCGCGCCTACGTCACAGTGAACGAGTGAAGCTGGCCACAGTCGAGCGAGTGCCTGCTGTACTGCCATATGTCAGAGGTGTCACTGACAAGATTGGCTACATCTTGAAGCGGGCTTCCATTAAAACATATTTCAAGCCGCCGAAGAAGATTAGTCAGTTTTTACCATCAGTCAAGTGTAATATTCCTCTGCAAGATGCAGGAGTGTACAAGCTTGATTGTGAATGTGGTCTCTCTTATATAGGACAAACTAAAAGATCTATAAAAACCCGTGTTAAAGAACACATAGCTGATGTGAAGAATAGACGCTCCGGGAAGTCTGCAGTCTGTGAACACGTACAGGATCGCCCCCGTCACTACATTAGATTTGATAGACCACAAATCCTCGCTAAAGAACACCGATTCCTTCCAAGGATGATTCGCGAGGCTATTGAAATCAAGAAACATCCTAATTTCAATAGAGAAGATGGCTGGGTGCTACCATCTGCTTGGGATCCCATAATTAATAAAATTAAATCCCAACCCAAGCATACAACTGCAAGACTTCATGATACTGTAAGTTCATACTGCGTGGATCGGAACAAAAATTAATAATTTTTAATCTGGAGGTAGCCGTGGTTAACTATGACATTGGGACGTCATACACCTCAGTCCCGCCCGTGACCATGGGTGCTGTAAAGTGCTCGAAACGTCGGGAATATAAAATAAGTTAATATACGCGATAAAATCCGTAAAATTAGTTTTATTTAAATGTGTAGTGTTCGCGTAAATATAAGAAATCATTATATTATCACAGTCACAATATCATCTAAATAATTACATTAAAAAACTTAACCCCAATTATTCCACTCTTAGAGATAAACTTTTGTCTTCTAATTTATATGGGGCCACCCTTGAAGTAACCTATTCAATAAAATAAGAATAATCAAAATCTGTTCACAATTGTATCGCGTTACATACATAAAAAAACCTAGAGTCGAATGTAAACCTCCTCCTCTTTTGTAGTTGGCTAATAGGGGCGCTATTGTTTTACATGTACATTCTGGCTTGCTTTGCGAACACCAATGTAATTAAGTTTTTGTGTGTTTTTGAGATGTATTCAGTATTCCTGGATGCTAACACTAAGTTCGGTGCAATAAAGGCGACAGCATCGTAATATATAACAGCTCTCTTCACCCCATTTTTTCACCGGTTAATCCTATAATTGGATTACGCTCTAGGGCCAATAAAATTTTGAGCGCACTGGATAGATAACAATGTATAAATAAAATGTATTCAGTAATTATCGTTCTTTTGACGGTGATTTAATATTATTTTATACAGTTTTATAGCTTACATACTTTTTACAAATATATACATATATACATACATCATCATGATCCTCATTACAGCCCTTCACAAGTCCACTGCTGAACTTAGGTCTCCCCAAGGAATACCACAAAGTACGGTCCTGAGCCACCTGCATCTATCAACTTCCTGCATGTTTTACCAGGTCGTCACTCCAATGAGCCTACTTATCCGGCCAGCAGTGGAGGACCACGTCTCAGTTCCATAGGTCATCAACTCGTGCGTATTGCCAGCACTGGTTGTATAATCTCGTTTTCAAGCTTAGAGGTATACCTGACGAGAAGATGTGTCTTTCTCATAGACCACATATGCCAGATATAGTGGCAAAATGTACTCCTCGGACTTCTGTACAATTTTCCGAAGGGTAATAATGTGCTATGGTGCCTTTTCGGAAACCGGCTTGTTCGGGAGGCTGGAAGTCGTCAAGTCTGTATGCGAGACGATTCGTAATAACTCTCAAAAACAGCACGTAGATTCGGCTCAGAAGGGAAATCGGTCTGTAGTTCTTCAAGAGAGAGTTGTCGCCTTTCTTGTAGAACAAGACCACCGCAATTGACGGCTCCGTGGCGCAGTGGCTTAGCAATGAGTTGCTACGCTGGGGGGCGCGGGTTCGAATCCCGCACGGAACAAGTATTTGTATGGCCTACAAATAATTGTTCCGGGTCTGGATGTTTGTCCTTGTGCAATTTGTGTTTGTAAACTGCCTCCGCGATACAGGAGAAAATCCTAGTGTGGGGGTAACGTTTTTAAAAAAAAATTCTGCTCTACGCCTGCGGTGTAGTGCCACCATGGAAGGCGTAATTAAAAAACTTCTGAAGGGCTTCATGTACTGGTTTTCTACGCGTTTTCACAAGCTCCACTGTAATTCCATCCTCGACGGGGGCCTTGCCGTTTTTAACGTGCTGGAGAGTCATTCTAATCTCGCTCAAAAAGTCGTCCGGGATATCATCGGAATAATGTCGGGTAAGACTTGCTCTTGGATCGTTACTCACACTTGCGTGTGGCTCCAACGATGACGCTACGCATAGAGCCTCTCAATCTCACTCAAAATCTCAGGTGTCTCGGAAACGATGCTGCCACATTCGGTCTTCAGCTTCGACAGTTGGCTCTTTCTGCCAGACAGATCTCTAGTAAAGACTTTTGAGCCCTGGTTCCGCTCGATTGCTTCTTCAATACGAAGAATATTAAAGTTGCGTAAGTCCCGTCGCATGCATTTAGAGATCTGTCTGTTCAGTTTCCTGTACCCTGTATGCTATTAAATCTATTGACGACTGCAGCTTCTTTTCCCGTCTAACAGTCATGAGATTAAGTGAAGTGAGTAAAGGTGAGTGTGATCGGAGAGTTTTTGTGTTCTTCTGCAGCGGGTATTACAAAATTTAGCTCCTACCACATGGACAGTTTCCACGAGCTTGTCATTCATATCTTCCACTGCACTGCAATCTTCTAGGCACTGAAAACGGTTTTGTAGCTCGGGCTGAAAGGTTTCGGGACTCTGGATTAGAGCACGAAGGGGACGGTGCCTTGACTTCATTAGACGTGACCTATCCAACTTAAGATTTAGGTTCAGTGTGCCTCTCAACATCCGATGATTGCTGCTGGTTTTCACCCTCGCGATCACTGAAACATCATTGAACAGTTGCCGTCTAATCGTCATAATGAAGTCAATCTAATTTTTTGTCGAGCCGTCGGGGCTCGACCAGGTCCACTTCCTGTGAAGTCGCTTGTGAAAAAAGAGTTTACCATGAAGAAACCCTCTTTCTCCATGAAGTCGTCCAACTGCTAGCCCTTGGGTTCCGTTGCCATATTCCAAATTTCTCTACGTTCAGCTCACCGTTCTCTCTTGTGCCTAGTTTTGTGTTGAAGTCTCCCATTAACACCGTATAGTGGATTTTGGAAGATTGTATGGCTCTACATATATTCTCATACATTTCCCCCACTACCTCATCGTATACCTGTATGACCTTCAGCGAATACCGTTTGGTGATTCTGAGTATAAGTTACGCAACCCTCGTTCTTTACAATGTTGTTAACGAGAGACTTGTGGACGATAAATCCGACACCTCCTTGGGACAGATAATCGCCCTCCTGGTGATGGAACAAGTTGCCGGATTCGAGGATCACCATGTCCTCCCCTTCTCTTCGGACCTCAGATAATCCTATAATGTGTATTTGTGTGTGTGCGTGTGTGTGCGTGTTCGTGTGCGTGTGATTGTGTGTGTGCGTGTGAGTGTGCATGTGCGTGTGAGTGTGCAAGTGCGTGAGAGTTTGCGTGTGCATGTGAGTGTGCGTGTGCATGTGAGTGTGCGGGTGCATCTGAGTGTGCGTGTGCGTTTGCGTGTGCGTTTGCGTGTGCGGTTGCGTGTACGTGTGCGTGTGCGTGTGCGTGTGCGTGTGCGTGTGAGTGTACGTGTGAATGTGCGTGTGCATGTGAGGGTGCATGTGCGTGTGATTAAGCGTGTGATTGAGCGTTTGCGTGTGCGTGTGCGTGTGAGTATTCGTGTGAGTGTTCGTGTGCGTATGCGTGTGTGTGTGCGTGTGAGTGTGAGTGTGAGTGTGCGTGTTTGTGTGCGTGTTAGTGTGCGTGTGCGTGTGAGTGTGCGTGTGAGTGTGTTTTTGCGTGTGAGTGTGTGTGCGTTTACGCGTGCGTGTGAGTATGCGTGTGCGTGAGAGTGTGCGTGTGAGTGTGCGTGTGAGTGTGTGTATGCGTGTGAGTGTGCGTTGAGCGTGCGTGTAAGTTTGTGTGCGTGTGAGTGTGCATGTGCTTGTGAGTCTGCGTGTGTGTGCGAGTGTACGTGTGCATGTGCGTGTGCGTGAGCGTGTGCGTGTGCATGTGCATGTGCATATGCGCGTGAGTGTGCGTATTGCGCGTGTGCGCTAGAGTGCGAGTGCGCGAGGGCGCGAGTACGCAGGTGTACCTACCTCGTTGCCCAAATGCGTGTTGGCTGACTATTCTGATTCTTTTATATAACTTTAGGGTTTTTTCTTTGGCTCTGAGTACGGAGGATGGTCAGTGCAATATTGTAATTTTACTGGTGCAACAAACTTAGTTTTGCTGGAGTAATCTAAAATTTTACATGCAAACGCTTATTCTTCGAGCTAATTTTAACTTAAAAAATATAATTTTGATTGCCTAACGTCATTGAAATCTTCCCTGTATGGATAATGTTATCATTTATAATTAAAAATTTTGTACAACCGACTTCAATATAAATTATTAAGAGTAACTCAAAAACTATGGGTTAGGCCTTGATCAAATTTATATGGGACCACATGAGAAGTACCAGCTTTCAAATAAAAAGAGAATCATCGAAATCAGTTCATTCAGAAAAAAGTTATTAGGTAACACACATTAATAAAACGAATGGAGTAGGTACCTCCTCCTTTTTGAAGTTGGTAGAAAATGTTGTGATTACAACAATCACAACATTTTATACCGACTTCATATGTCTAAAAGTACAGTTGAAAATCGGAGTCAGAAATTACAAAAGAAGTGTACACAAGTGACATACCTAAAATGAACACTGTCGGAATCTATAGAAATACATTGAAACACCGCAGCATGACATTATCTGCCGACTTCCAAAAAGGAGACGGTACTCAATTCGAGTGTATGTTTTTTTTTTCTCGTTTTTTTATGTGTGTTACCTCATAACTTTGTACTGGGCGAACCGATTTTGATGATTCTTTTTTTATATGAAAGCTGATAGTTCTCGTGTGGTCCCATATGAATTTGATCAAAGTCAGACCAATGTTTATTGAGTTATTCTCAAATAACTTATATTGAAGTCGGCTATACAAAATTTTTAATTTTAAATTATACGAGCATAATATTTACTGCTTGTACCCTTTTTTATTTTAATAATTTAAAATTAAAAATTTTGTACAGCCGACTTCAATATAAGCGACTTCAATATAGGTTATTTAAGAATAACTCAATAACCATTGGTCTGACCTTGATCAAATTCATATGGGACCACACGAGAACTATCAGCTTTCATATAAAAAAAGAATCATCCAAATCGGTTCGCCCAGTACAAAGTTATGAGGTAACACACATAAAAAAAAACATACACTCGAATTGAGTACGGTCTCCTTTTTGGAAGTCGGCAGATAAACTATGTAATTTGAAGAATCGATGTGCTTAGTGACACATATACTTAATACTATTGACCTCGACATTCTTGTGCGTCTGCGTCTCACACGTCACAGTTAACAAGCATCCAAGCAAGGGGTGCGTCTTTCGTCAGCGTCAATCTAATCACTCACTCATTACGTATTGTTAAAAGTTTCGTATTCAATAAAAAGTGTTCAGTAAAAAGAACGTTTTTATATTTTTAGTGTTTAGTTTTTATACATCAAAAGTCGCAATTTATTTGGCAAAAAAGTTTTCTCTTATACGAGGGCGGCACTGAAAATTTCGGGAATCAAGGAAGTGACACAACATTACTATTTAAAAATGTGTTTATTGCTTTTCGAAGTATTCTCCGCGAAATTTGACACATTTTTCCATACGATGGAACCAATCATTGAAGCAACCATTCCATTCGGAAGTTGGGGTCTCCAAAATGGCCGTTTTGTAGGCGTCCACAGCTTTTTCAGGTGATGAAAATCTCTGTCCACGCAATTTATTATTTATTTTAGGGAAAGTATAGAAATCATTAGGGCTTAGGTCGGGGCTGTACGGCGGATGGTCTAATAATTCTATGTTTTCTTGCTTTAAAAACTCTTTTGTTCCGTGTGCGGTGTGAAAACTCGCATTGTCGTGATGGAGGATGATGCGGCGGTTGCAGTTCTCTTTACGGAGTTCAGAAACGACCTGTGGCAAACAAATGCTAGCATACCATTCTGCATTAACCGTTCTTTATCCTTCAAGAGGAATAGTCGTAACATGGCCGGTTTTGGAGACAAACGTGGCCACCATTTTTTTTGCAACACTCCGTGAACGAACAATTTTTGTTGGCTTTAACTCATTTTCGAACACCCAAACTCGTCACTGGTTCCTTGTTTCGGGTTCGTACGCGTATATCCAGGATTCGTCACCTGATACGATGTTGTGTACAGCATTTGAGGATCCTGCGTGGAATCTTTCGAGAGTTCTGACGCACCAAGTAACGCGAGCCGCTTTTTGATCTTCAGAGATCGAATGCGGTATCCATCGGGAAAACAACTTTTTTACACCTAATTGTTCATGCAAGATTATTTGTATTTGACTCATGTCAATGTGCGTTTGAAAATGCCAATTACACATCCACGTTGAAATTCAGCAAATCAGCGATAAATTGTGGTTTTCGATGGGGCTTCATCACCAAATGCAGAAATCATCCGGTCAACACACTGTTTTTGTGTTAAACCACTTCGAAAGTCATAATAAATCATCGCTCTTGAATTTTCTTGAGTCAATTCCACTTTCTCAACGACTAAACAAGTTTGACAAAAACTTGTGACAAGACCGAGAATCTTTTTTAAATAAATAAATGGTATTCGATTTTTAAAACCAAGGACTTTTCAATTAAAAAGATTTTAATATGACAGGAACAGTGGAAATATTCCATTCCCGGTACTTTTAGTGCAGCCCTCCTAATTATTCGTTTCTTCATAATTATTGTTTGCTCTTCTTTTGATAAGCGGTAGATGTTCATGTTAATGTTGTTAAGCATTAGCATAAAATTAAAGATCAGCATAATTTGAGTAGCTTATAAATATACACGTAACTACATTTATTACAACGTATATAATTATATATTTGATAAGCACAGAAACGAATTTCGACTAAACGGAAACTTTGATAATAAAAGTAGTGGTGCTAACCGTGAAGTAGCAGTATAAAAATATGCAATGCCTATTCTATAAATAACTTAAAATTAAAAATTTTGTACAACCGACTTCAATAGAAATTATGAAGATTAACTCAAAAACTATTGGTCAGACCTTGATCAAATTCATATAGGACCACATGTGAAGTTCCAGATTTCAAACAAAAAAGAATCATCGAAATCGGTTCACCCAGTAAAAATTTATGAGGTAACACACATAAAAAAATTTAAAAAATTAAATTGAAACCAATTCTTAGACGACACCTGAAATTTCAAGCTATAATTAAATCATGTATCGTGTACCTACTTATGACGTAGGTAATCGAAGTTATACTTGATTCTGTATTGAAAATGACAAACATAATACTTTTACAGTAATTTTCCTTGTGTTCTTAACAAAATTAAATAATCCTTTATAATAATTATATTATACGGATACTTACAGTAAAGAGTATGTCATTTCTAGGATTTTAAATATTCAGTTCTTGGAAATCATTAGAAGATCAAGTAATTTCTGGTTTCAATGATAAGAAACAATATAAATTAATTTAAGTTTAGGATACCCTGTTCTAAATTAAAATGAGTTTCGACTAGCCCCCACGTACTTCAATAAAAATTTATAACCATTTACCGAATTATATAAAAATCTTAGAAAAGCCTGCGCAATTTAATAAACAATTAAAACATTCCCCATAAATAATAAATTAGTTAGTTTGTTAAATCCTATATATACGTCCCACTGCTGGGCACAGGCCTCCTCTCATTTCTGAGAGGGTTTTAGGGCAAGGAAATGTCCGCCATGCTGCCGCAATGGACTTTGGCGGTCTTCACTTGTCTTCGCAATATTTTTAGGGTTCCGTACCTCAAAAGGAAAAAACGGAACCCTTATAGGATCACTTTGTTGTCCGCCTGTCTGTCTGTCTGTCTGTCAAGACCCTTTTTCTCAGGAACACGTCGAGGTATCAAGCTCAAATTATATCAAATAATATCAAATACTCAAGTCTACTGTCCCTTAGAGCTGTGAAAAAATCAAACTTCTAAACCAAAGCAATCAAAAGATACAGCCGTTTATGCCGTAAATTTTCGACATTCGCAAGGGAATCAAAACCTACAGGGTACTTCCCGTGAACTCAGAATCTTGAAATTTGGTACGAAGCAACGTTTTATAGCACAGATAAAGGGAAAATTGCGAAAAGCATAAATTTTTAGTTACATCATATAATAAAAATATCTTTAATAATTTTAAACTTATATACCTACAGATTTGTTCGGAACTCTCGGTGCGCGAGTCCGACTCGCACTTTGCCGGTTTTTTTCTTATCTCAGACATGACGTTTCCTCACAATGTTTTTCGTCAACGCCAAGCACGTATTAAATCAGCACTTATAATTGCATTAACAATTTCACTGGTGCCGGCGGGGATCGAACCCGGGTTCTTCTGGGAAATTTACAGCGAGTGCTTAGCCCTGAGCTACCAAAGCTTAATAAATACGTACGAATAGACACGGAGCAATAAATTTTTATTATAATTAAAATTATTTTTTTCGATAAATAATTTAAACTTATCTGACTAATTTATTTAAAATAATAATAATATTCAATGTTTACGATATGATATTTTATAACTTATGTTTAAAAGCTAGATACTTCTAAAATAGTAAGCCCTTTAGTGTTGATATGCCCTTGCGGGGCAAATATCAATAATGTACCATCTTAAGTTTGTAATGTGACATGCAATAAACAATTTGAATTTGAATTTGAATTTAAATTTGAATTAGATAAACCCTTTTAATCGACCTCAGAATGATACGAGGGTGGATTGAAAAGTACTCGGCCTAACACAGATCCATTCAATTCTAAAAATCAAATCTACCCACATTATTTAGTTCAGTTCAGACTAGTTCATTGTGTGAAGTTCGAAACGTGTGCGATAATTAGTTGTGATTTTATAAATTTATTAACAAAGTAATCGGACATAATTTCCGCGAATGGAGCAAATCGAGCAGCGTGCCGTCATTAAGTACCTCCATAAGAAGGGGCTATCATCAAAAGCCATCCATGATGACATGGTCAGTACATTAGGCGATTGTGCTCTGTCATATTCATCCGTCAAAAAATGGATAGCAGAATTTAAGCGTGGTAGAGAGAGTGTGAAAGATGAACCCCGCTCTGGAAGGCCTTCGACGTCAACTACTGACGAAAATATTAAAAAAGTACTTGATTTAATAATGGGAGACCGCAGATTAAAAATTAGAGAGATAGCCGAGATTATAGGCATTTCTTATGAACGAACTCAAAACATCATTGTCAACGAGTTGGGTTTCCACAAGGTGTCTGCGAGGTGGGTTCCGCGACTGCTTTCAGTTGAACAAAAAAGGACGCGATTGACTATTTCACGCGACTGTTTGGAGTTATTTGAAGCCGATGCAGATGATTTTTTGAATCGTTTTGTTACTATAGACGAAACATGGGTTCATTACTGTACACCGGAAACAAAACAACAATCAAAACAGTGGAGAAGACCTGGTTCACCACCCCCTAAAAAGGCTAAGTCGATTTTGTCGGCAAATAAGGTGATGGCTTCAGTATTCTGGGACTCGAAAGGTGTGATTATGATTGATTATCTTGAAAGGGGTCAGACTATAAACTCTGATTACTACTGCACCTTACTACGTCGTTTACGAGAGGAAATAAAAGAAAAACGTCGAGGAATGCTCAGAAGAAAAGTCCTGTTTCATCAAGATAACGCCCGTGTTCACACGTCAGTACAGTCAATGGCTGAAATTCACAACTGTGGCTTTGAACTGTTACCGCATCCGCTGTATTCACCTGATCTGACACCATCAGACTTCTTTCTGTTCCCTAACCTAAAAAAGCACTTGGGAGGTCAAAGATTTTCGACAAACGACGAGGTCAAAGCAGCTGTAGACGCATATTTTTACTCTAAGAAAGAATCATTTTTTTTCAACGGTCTAAATGCTTGGAAGGGGAGGTGGCAAAAGTGTATTGAACTTGATGGTGATTATGTAGAAAAATAAAAATATAACTGATTTAGTATGTGTTTATTTTCTTGGTTAGGCCGAGTACTTTTCAATCCACCCTCGTATGATAGTGCTAAATGTGTACGCGCTATAACAGAGGAACTATTTCGTACTTACCTACCTGTACCTACTACAACGCATGCGCTACGAGATCAAAGGTTGGTAGTGCAGTGCCAGAGATACGTCAAAAATCACAACCTTTATAAACCCGAAAACACCCAATATTTAGAATTTGCACAAATTTGGATTACAGCTGGGTTGGGAAACCAGAACTCTGATGATAGGGGTAACATAAAAAGCCAAGCTATCACATTATGATCAAGTATAACAAATCTTCCCCACAATGTGAGTGGCTTACTACTATAGAATGTATACTTGTAGAATGAGCACTGCGTTAATTTCAATATTTTGGTTCCACAACATTTGGTTTTCAAATTATATTTCAAGTGACGCCGAAATCAAGCCAAAACTATAAATCTGACCCAAAAATATGCATGTACATACAATATCATTTGCAACCAACAACATGGTTTTGGATGCATACACATATGTGCGCCCTGAAATTGAATTTTACGTGATGTCTGTCATATAAAGTAAGAAGAAAGATGTTTTCGTTAGTGCGTGTCAAGTATCTTCGACGTCACTTGAAATGTACTATCAGTAAGTAATATTGGCTTGAATTAAAAGTGTATCATGAATAAAACTACGTAGTTAAATCTGACAAGTTCAAAAAGAACAATGTCTTTACCGTGAATAAAACGACTTGCTAGAACAGTCCGGCTATTATATTAAAACGGAAAACTTATGACTGAAATTCCGGCGAGTCTTTCTTTTATTTTTAAGTTGTTGTCACGACCTATTTGTATGTTAGTACAATGAGTGACGTTTTTCATAGTTGTACTAGCACTGTTATGATACATTTAAAACGTGTTGGCAGTAACGAGATCTCATATTTTTTTTATAGGATAAGGGTGACAAACGAGCACACAGTCCACCTGATGGTAAATGGTTGCTGCGGCCCATAGACATCTACATCTATCCTCTATTACAAATCAAAATGTAGATGCGTTGTCACCCGTGAGGACTAAGATGGAATGCCTCATTTCCAGTAAAAAAGGCCTCCGGCCACCTGCACTCACCAAGCGAAACGCAGAGTTAAACCTCTATTTCACGCTGGTTTTCTGTGAGGTCGTGGTACCACCCCGGTTCGAGCCGGCCCATCCGTGCGACAGCAAAAGCTGCCCCGTGGCTCTACCACTGTTGAATTGTCATTAAATACAAAATCAAATCATAAAGCTTTTTGAGTTAATATAGAAAGAATAATTTGTCACATCAGTGCGCAAAAAATATGACAGCATAGATCACAAATGATTCAAACAGTTTAAGTTAAAGTAAAGAAAAGTTACAGCCTATATATGTCCTACTGCTGACCACAGGTCTCCTCTCATTTCTGGAGGATTATGGAAGAATTATTCTGACGCACTACTTTAGTACGTGCAAGCGTTCTTTAAATGCTTTTAACATGCTATTTAAAAAAATCATTAAAGTTATAAGTTTAATAATATTTATATCCTTGGCATGGTACACTAATATGCAAGCACAGAATGCACCTAACTATGTCTTTTAAACGACAAATTTCCCAATAGTAACTAAGGGATGGAGAAACTTAAAAGAAGCCTTCGCAAAGGTGGTGAACCTTAGCGTTCACGCTATTGTGAGCCTTCGGCCGCTAATTTAGCGTTGAGCAAGGTTGTTCCCGGCTTTACTCGCGGTCGCGTGACAGTTCACAGGCATCATAATCGCTTCCGGCCGGAGGTTACCTGCTGCTAACATTGTAATTTTTTTTTTAAATTTTAGTCACCCGAACAACCATTTAAAAGTATATATTTTAATTATGAGCGCGTAGGTTCCCCGGTCTTTTTTTGATTTTTGAATAAGGCGTCACACGACAGTCTTGAGATCGGAACTCGAGATGTCGCTATTGCAGTGTCCACAGACAATTCAAAGTAAATTATTATGCCCGAACACTTAGTATAGGCTAACTAGGAAGAAGGTAATGATTTGTAAAAACCGTAATTAATTATCAAATAACGTCACGAACTATGTCATTGAATATAATATCACAGAAAACTTGATAGGAAAAAATTGTGTAATAATATTTTGATATAATTATTTCGGCATTTAAATATTAGGTCCTTACATATGAAATTGGCGTTTTGTACGGGAGGAATATAAAGTCAATTTCTTTTGTAAAATATATTTAATTAATCAAAGTATGCACCGTTGTTATCTATGCACTTTTGCCACCTCATATGTAGTTCATTGAACCCTTTACTAAAAAAAAACACGAAGGCGAGAATCAATAAACTCTTTGAAGACGGTTTGGACTGTCGCATCGATGTTGAATTTTTTCCTTGTAAGAAGTTGTCCGAATTCCGGAAAAAATAGTAATCTGTTGGATCAAGGTCCGGGAAGTACAGTGGATATCGCAGATATTCCAATTGTAGCTCATCTAACTTAGTGGTTGTTTGTTATGCAGTGTGTGGTCTTGTGTTGTCGTGAAGCAGCTGTGGCCTAGAGCGATTGACCAATCTCGGTTGTTTAGCAGCTAGTTTTTCCTTCATGGTTAGCAGTTGCTAACAATAGATATCTGCCGTAATCGTTTGGCCAGATTTTAGAAAGCTGTAGTGAACGACACCGGCGCTAGTTCACCAAACACTCACAATTAACTTTTTCTGAGGCAATTTTCGTTTAGGGCAGGATTTGGCTGGGTCTCCAGGGTTCAGCCATTGCGACGAGCGCTTCGTTCAAGTTTTTTTACTTTCCCGATTAGCTTCAAGTGGATTAATACAGTTTTATCACTTACCCCGAAGCCTGTAGTTATCTCTGAAGTGCTTTGTGATGGATCCGCTTCCACAATAGCCTTTAGTTCTTCATTTTCCACTTTGGTCTCCGTCCGTCCACGGGGTTAGTTCTGAATTTCCAGAACGAAAACGTTAAAACCAAAAACATACTGTGATTTCTTTTCCGACACCACCGCCGTACACATCATTAATCCTTCGAGCGGTTTCAGCAGCACTGGTGCCATGGTAGAACTCGTACTCTTAAATATGCAGATATTTCATGTTTTCCATTATGCGGTAATAAGCAACGCCAAAGAAAAAAATAATGAGGAAAACTCAAATGAATGACTGTTTTCAAAACTCAAACGTTCAAGCTAAATGAATTTATAAATTTGAATTTGGAATTCTTAACCAAAGAGGAGATATTTCAGATCAAAGTGGTCAGTACGACAAAACGCTGATTTGAAATGTAAGGACCTAACAAAAACTGTAAGCGACTATTATAACCCAGCTTGTAGCGGTCATGTAAACTGTGCGAGACAGTTGACAGACAACAGATCTCAAATCCCTACGCAATTTTCGCTATTCATTGTAAACAATACAACGATTCGAAAAACATGTTATTAAATGTAAGTGCTTGTATTAATAGAATATTAAGTAAATACTTAAATGAAATAATTATTTCATTTTACTAGATGGCACTGTTTCTAGATTATGAATGTAAAAATTGTAGCTTAATACATAAAATTAATTCATTTTATGTCGCAAACATAATTATTCCTAAAGCAGGCCATACACGCTGGGGTGTACCTGACAGGTTTACCTGTACAGTTTAACTGTACAGGTAAACCGGAGCGTGTATGTCGCACAACTGTGCAGGTTTCCTCACCTGTACAGGCAAGTCAAAAAAATATGAATTTTGATAT
Organism: Parnassius glacialis; assembly: GCA_033319125.1. Taxonomy (NCBI): domain Eukaryota; kingdom Metazoa; phylum Arthropoda; class Insecta; order Lepidoptera; family Papilionidae; genus Parnassius; species Parnassius glacialis. The sequence continues at coordinate 14,684,852 of JAVANC010000013.1, read as the reverse complement.
TTTTTTCCTGCCGGTATACCTGTGCACTTTAACTGTGCAAGCAAAACTGAGCGTGTGTGGCGGTCGCCTGCGCAGGCGTCAGTTGTCCGGTAATTGCTAGAGGGGCAGAACGCGTGGCGCTCTACTGTATAGATACAATATGGCGTCTCGTAAGCGGAACTCGGTCATGGAGGAGTTTATAGAAATTATGGAGTATAGAGTAGAAGGAGGACCATCTCTGTATATGAAAAGTGTCCCTAAAACGTATTCAATAAGGGTGGCGCTGCAGTAGCATAGGATAAATTTAAAAAAAGTGCCAAAAGTAATTAGAGTAAGATAGAGAAATAAACAAGGACCGACCAATTCGGTTGGTTTTGTACTACGTAAATTGTTGAGATTTTGTATACTGGCATTTTACTAACTACTCTAGTCATGAAATTTTTTAAATATTTGAATTTAGCTGACTTCACTCCGTTCACAACAGTACAACCCTATTGTGGTAAGTTTTGGAACCTCTATTTTCAGTAAATAGTAGGACAATTTTTCAACTTTCGCCCCTTATAAGATGGTTCTCCTTGTACGAGGGCGGCACTGAAAATTTCGGGAATAAAGGAAGTGACACAACATTACTATTTAAAAATGTATTTATTGCTTTTCGAAGTATTCTCCGCGAAATTTGACACACTTTTCCATACGATGGAACCAATCATTGAAGCAACCATTCCATTCGGTAGTTGGGGTCTCCAAAATGGACGTTTTGTAGGCGTCCACAGCTTCTTCAGGTGATGAAAATCTCTGTCCACGCAAGTTATTCTTTATTTAAGGGAAAGTATAGAAATCATTAGGGCTTAGGTCGGGGCTGTACGGCGGATGGTCTAATAATTCTATGTTTTATTGCTCAAAAACTCTTTTGTTCTGTGTGCGGTGTGAGAACTCGCATTGTCGTGATGGAGGATGATGCGGCGGTTGCAGTTCTCTTTACGGAGTTCATAAACGACTTGTGGCAAACAAATGCTAGCTTACCATTTTGCATTAACCGTTCTTTGTCCCTCAAGAGGAATAGTCGTAACATGGCCGGTTTTGGAGACAAACGTGGCCACCATTTTTTTTGCAACACTCCGTGAACGTACAATTTTTGTTGGCTTTAACTCATTTTCGAACACCCAAACTCGTGACTAGTTTTTTGTTTCGGGTTCGTACGCGTATATCCAGGATTCGTCACCTGATACAATGTTGTATACAGCATTTGAGGATCCTGCGTGGAATGTTTCGAGAGTTCTGACGCACCAAGTAAGGCGAGCCGCTTTTTGCTCTTCACAGAGCGAATGCGGTTTCCATCGGGAAAACCACTTTTTACACCTAATTTTTCATGCAAGATTATTTGTATTCGACTCATACCAATGTCTAAAGTTGCCTGAATTTCGCGCTATGTCACATGTCGATCTTCCTCAATCAGCTTACACACAGCATCAACGTTTTCTTGGGTGACTGCAGTTTTTGAACGACCTTGACGGGGATCATCACTGAGCTTGACACGTCCACGTTAAAATTCAGCAAACCAGCGATAAATTGTGATTTTGGATGGGGCTTCATTACGAAATGCAGAAATCATCCGGTCAACACACTATTTTTGTGTTAAACCACTTCGAAAGTCATAATAAATCATCGCTCTTGAATTTTCTCGAGTGTCTTTGTCTTCTCGAGTGCAGCCTATGTACTCTACACTCCATAATAGAAATATATAAATCGGAGTATTGTCTTTGGTGCGTAAAATCTAAAGAGTATCAGAGCAGCCTATGAAAAACTGACAGTAAAATTAAAGGAATTGGAGCCCAATGCCACAATAGGACGGTGTAATAAAAAAATAACAGACTGCGGAGTAATCTTTCGGCTCAAATTTCAAATGTTTCAATAACTTGACATGAGAGTACTGTTTTCTTTGCAGTAACCATGCTTTGCACCACTGTTCACGGTGTTTTCGTTTAAATTTTCTTTTCTTTAATAAAACAAACAATAAACATATTAACGCTACTGTGTTGAGATCAAGCGCCGTTGACGGTGCCATGGTTTCAACTGAGAGTTTGTACAGGTTTACCGCTACATTTATGGTCTCTACTCAGCTTAAGTTTACATGTACAGTTGAACTGTACAGGCAAACCTGTCAGGTACACCCTAACGTGTATGGCCTACTTTATATGTAAGTATTTAGAAAAAAACTACATATATTTACGGTTTTTATCGCGTTTAATTTAATTTATTCTTAATTCCCGATGTGAGAACATGGGTGCTCTACAGCATGCATGTTCACAGGGGGCATATACTCAGGCTATTAAAATTAATAAAAACTAATTTCAATAGAAACGAAGGCTGGGTACTAACACCAGCTTGGGAACAATAATGAATGTATTTGTTGATTAATTCATTACGTCTTAATTTGGAATTGCATTAATGCGATAATAAAGACAATTCTATTATTCGAAGAAGGAACAGCTCTCGGTATTCTCTACGGATATCTGGTTTATGATTGGCGTACACATAATGATGTGTATATTGTATTATGTAATTAGTTAACAAAACAACGCACCTATTATACCTATAATTACCGTTGATATTTCGATATTGATTACGAATATATTTTATTGATCCATAGGAGCATGCTCTTGGGGTTTCCTCTCGACTTTCAGAGCATTACGAACTAAAAAAGTGTCTTTGGCTGCTCCATCTAATGATTTCATTCACTGAAGGCCATGTGATCTTGTAGCTAAGATGCGAAATAAATGGTTCCCATAACTTTTTACAGGAATAAACGTAGGCATACCTTAAAAAATCATAATAGTTAAGTACACCGCGTGCGATATCTACAGGTACCCATGAAATTGTTAATTGTAGTTAAGTGCTGATTAATTACGTGCTCAGTAGTGATGGAAAACATCGTGAAATCTGAATGTCTGAGAAATTTATATATGAGGTCATGTGGATTAGTGAAGCGCCGCATAATTGCCCTGTGATTGTATTAGTAATGAGTATAGGCCTATTTTTTACATGGGGAAATGCCTACGCATACCCGCCTCGCGGGGACAAGGACTGGTTGTGTTGGACTTGCAGGGACTAATGGTGTTCCACCTTCGCCGCATATTGGCAGGGCCACGAGAACGCTTTCGCACACATCCGCGGCCCCACCAGCGCCTGCAGCCCCACATCGGGGAAGGACCTCTCCTCTCCATTCTCCTCCTCAGGCAAGGCGCGCCAGGAACACACCCGAGTTCGATATGCGGAGGCCATGGGGCCAGCGCTCGGTAGCACCGGCTTTCCCAACCCCAGCGGCAGATCTAGTCTCTGGCTCCGCCGCCAACTAAGTTTCGGCCGCGGAGGGTAGGGATGGCGGTGCCTCACAATACCAACACTCCTCTTCCTCCGCGACTCCACCTCGGCTGCAGCGCTGGAAGGAGAGGACACCCCTCACGCCGCAGCCCACCGACGCACATGCGAAGTGGGCTCTCCAAGCCCACTTGGGGTGGCCACCTCGGGCCAGCCAAAGGGTTCCTCTTCGTTCACCGCGGGTGACCAAGCTACGGCTACTAAGCCCCCCGCTACGACAAAGTGGAAACCCGTTCGGGGGGGGGGGGGGGATAGATATAGGCCTGTACCCAATATTATATATAGGATGTAACTTAACTTTTTATTATTTTTATTATAACATTTATATAGATATTTTACGACGAAAGGGAAAAGACAAAATCTACTAACCTATTTCATCCCGTGGGTGTCGTAAGAGGCAACAGAGGAAAACTGAAATAGGCGTTGTGCAGCAGCATCTTCTCAATAACGATTGAATAATTTAAAATTAAAAATTTTGTACAGCCGACTTCAATATAAGCGACTTCAATATAGGTTATTTAAGAATAACTCAATATCCATTGATCTGACCTTGATCAAATACATATGGGACCACACGAGAACTATCAGCTTTCATATAAAAAAAGAATCATCGAAATCGGTTGGCCCAGTACAAAGTTATGAGGTAACACACATAAAAAAAACATACACTCGAATTGAGTACCGTCTCCTTTTTGGAAGTCGGCAGAAAATACTGTGGTTGACAACTACCCAGCCGGGCGTAACAAAACCTTCCCATGAGGCAATCTATAGAGAGAGGTGGCCTATATACGGCAGTAGACTTTTGATAGGCTGTATTAGTGAATAAAGATAAGGTATCAGTGAATATGGCAACCAATTGACAAATGACCGTGTAGCGCTGTTGTAAGAATACCCACTACCCTATATCGTCCCGTGGGTGTCGTAAGAGGCGACAGAGTGAAAATAAAACACGAGAAAAATAAAATACAAAAAACTATGGTTGGCAACGGTTGCCAAGTGTGGCGACTATGGCAAAACACCCCCTATGATGCAATCTATGGGGAATGTACAGCAGTGGACTTTTATAGGCTGTAATAATTCGATAGATAGTAATAATAATATAAGAATATGGCAAAAGTCGTGTATGACGCATACCCACCAAAATATGGTGAAGACTTCCGAAATCCGACGGATTATAAATTCGATTGTTTGCTATCTGTCTAATAAATGCTGTCTGTTTGTTTACCTAAGGATCGAAAAATTGGCCCTGAGTCGTATTACTTACGCACAGTAAACCACACCCAGTGTATACATGATGTGACCTGGTTGCAGATATTTCTTCAATGATTATACTATAGTATATCTAAAATGCCCAATTTATAGTATTTTTTACTGACGTACTCTATTCATATATGTATTGTTATAAGAATCACAAATTAAATAATACTTGTTTATTTTATTTCTTGACATAATATACTTATTAAGTTACTTTGAAAATGTCTTTATGAAAACCTAACAGCCTTGTTAAGAAATTGAGATATGACCTACTTTTATTGTGAACTCTGTCCTTTGTCGCTGCTTCGAGGTCTAACGGGAACTTTTACAATATTGCTCTTTTTTAATTTAATAATCGTGTTGAAAGTAGATGATTAAAGAAGAGATTCTATATTTTTTTGCGTCTTCTAAAACATTATTTTAGATTAACCAGCATGAAACCCAGCAGGACTTTTTTTTAAAACTCTCTGTCTAAGATGTAAAACATCTGATACTGCGAACAATCTACCTTTACATGAAACTAATTTCTACGGATTTTATCGCGTTTACTTTAACTTTTTAATTCCCGACGTTTCGAGTGCTTTTCAGCACCCGTGGTCACGGGCGGGATAGAGGTGTTTGACGTCCTGATGTCATAGTTAGCCCGGCTACTTTCAGTTTTTGAATATTAATTTTTGGTCCGATCTACGCAGAATGAGCTTACAGTATCTTGAAGTCTTGCAGTGGTATGCTTGGGTTTGAATTTAATTTTATTAATTATAGAATGCCAAGCTTGGTTATGAAGAAATTAGCCCGCTGCACTGCTAATGATTGTTTGCCGACCTCATATTATGTCATACAAATATTTTATTATGCCCCGTTCATTTTTAATATCAACTGTTTCAAAATATATAATATTCGTTACTAAGGTTTTCCTTCTTTTAAATAAGTAAAGAGCGAAGTTTTATATTTAAAAAAAAGTATTTCCATATCTGAACCTTTATATTTCTAAGTAATTTGAACACGCAATAGCGTTTTAACATCAAATAAATAATATTAGACTTTAGAAAAAATAAAACAACACGCATCGATACTAAGCTGATTATTTTATTTTGTCCCGGTGATCCTAATCGGGATACTAGGATAAAGTTATTAAATTATTATATTGTCGTCAGTCCTTGATACGAGTGTAAATTTTCAAGTTAATCGGCTGTCTACAAGTTGGTGATAATAATTTTAGAAGGTTCCGTTAATAGCTAGAAACTCATTATCATTTGAATGAAAAATTCGGACCTAATACCCAAAATTTTAAAAGAAATGTCACGCATGTGAGACTTTATTAAAGGCACATACTACAGCGCTAATGTTAATTAATGCTAAGGTACCAGAAATCTAACCCGAGATAAACGTGTGAAGGGTGAACAATCATAAAAAGTAATGTACATGATAGAAGAAAGTTTATAAAATGTAATGAAATAATGAGTTTTGTATAAGATTATAAATATTAGATTATATAGTATTATAAGTTATTAATAATTTACACGTGGTAGAGCCATGCTGCAGCTATATGACTGGTATAGTTGTAGTACGAATGGGTCGGCTGGACCGGAGAAGGACCACGCTTTCACAGAATACCAGCGTAAAATAGCAGCTCAATGCTGCTGTGTTTCGTATGGTGAGTGTAGAGAACCGGAGACCCTTTTCACTGGAAACGAGGCATTCCATCTTAGTCCTCACGGGTCGCATCTGCATTTTGATTCGTAATCGAGGATAGATGTAGATGTCTATGTGCCACAGCAACCACTTACCATAAGATGGACAGTGTGCTCGTTTATCACCCTAATCCTATAAAAAAAACTTCAGCTTACTGAACCGTAGTATATAATACTAAGCTGTAGTAACAATGGGCCGGACGTATGGCTCGAACAACCAACAACGGATGAGGAAAAAAGGTTCACGAGTGGTAGCCTCGTACCAGTAAGCGAAGTATAGGGCCCCACTAGATGGAATGACGACCAGATAAGGTATGCAGGTGGCTCAGGACCGTGCTTTATGGCGTTTCGTGGGGAGGCCTGTATTCAGCAGAGTATTTGTGATGGACCATGTGATGATGATAAGATAATTAATAAAATGTCCTAATGCATACAAACTTTGAGAGTAAAAGGCTGTCCTAGTTTAATATACGTTGTTTACTTTATTTCAAAATGTTGGTTATTTTCTTCAGTAATGGACTAGTACGGTTGTACTTCCAGTAACAAATAATAAGAAATTATTCTTTATAATAATTTATTTAAAAACTTCTTCACAATATGTTAATGCGTCACATTGCTTTTGCATCAAGTTGTTGTGAGATTTTGAGGGCGGCTTGAACCAGCAGACGGTCATTAACTATAGTATCTCTAGGCGCCGTAGCAGAAACAATAACTTAGGTTCGCATTACCAACGGAAAAAATCCACTTCAAACCATTATTTTTAAGCAGTTTTTTAACAGTGGTAGAGCCACGTGGCAGCTTTTGCTGTCGCACGGATGGGCCGGCTCGAACCGGGGTGGTACCACGACCTCACAGAATACCAGCGTGAAGTAGAGGTTTACCTCTGCGTTTCGCTTGGTGAGTGCAGGTGGCCGGAGGCCCTTTTTACTGGAAATGAGGCATTCCATCTTAGTCCTCACGGGTGACAACGCATCTACATTTTGATTTGTAATAGAGGATAGATGTAGATGTCTATGGGCCGCAGCAACCACTTACCATCAGGTGGACTGTGTGCTCGTTTGTCATCCTTATCATATATAAAAAAAGCAATGGTACAAGAGTAGCAACCCGCCGCCGGTTAAGTTTCCGCCAATACATTTTAATAAATATTATTTTTCAGGAACATCCAGGTTTCTATTTAACCACGCCACTAATTTAAAAGTACTTTGTATGTCACTATCATGCGATAGTTATTATTATTACTTTTATTTTATAAATAATTATTAGTTATTAGTAAAAAGTATTCTGTTTTTCACTTTCAACACTGAGTTACAATTTAAGGAAGTGTTTGGTTACATAGGTATAAAACTACCGGGATCAGCAATAGTGATTTCATTCAAATAAAAGAAAGAGAAAGGGGACATGGTAAAATAAGAAAGGTCTAACTTTGCATGTTTCTAAAGGCAGTGAAAAATAATTATGTTTTTTTTTTAAATTAAGTTTAAACTCGTCAAGCAGTTATCAAGATATTTTAGAAACATCTATTTCTTACCATAGACTAACGGACGGCGACGATAAACAATTTTCATTGGAGTTTTTTTAATAATACCTAATGAAGAAATTAATGAAAGCATCATTTTTATTTATGAGTATTAATAAAAATCTTAATTTTCTTTACGTAGAGTTCTTTAGTGATATATAAAAATATTTTACCGAACTTAATGAGAGCGGGTAGCGTGACTGTCTGAAGTTGACAGCAAAGGCGAACCTCTTCGCGTTGCGTTAAGTTGCGCGTAAACTTAACTTTCTTGTAATATAAAGCCAGTATAAAACATGGATGTATTTGATCATATAAAGAGGACAGCGCTTTCAAGCTGTAAAGGTATAACGTTTCCAAGGCATATTTGTTATAGAGCCGTTGTATTTTAGGATTTGTAAAATTTATCGACCTACATTGAAACCACATTGTACACCTAGCGCTAGTCAAGGAATGCAACGTTTATAATATGTATTACATTTTTCTTAACATTGTGTTTTATCTATAAGTTGTAACCGGTCAATTTTAACTTTAAGACTGATAAACGTAGTTATGATATCTCGTCGATTACCCCCTAGTAACAAATTAGGCACGTAAATCAGCCGTCAATCATCTAAGCTGCAGGAGGTCTGGACCCCTTGAGAGTTAAGATTTTAGAAGACTTCTGAACACATGCTGCTGTCGGAGAGAAAAAAAAATAGTTTCAGTATCTCGCCATCACACACAACCTATTGGCAGTTGACGAGATTGATTGTCAAAATGATGCGGTACAAAACCCGTCGGGATTTCGCCTTTGTGGAGTAGGAAAAGATCGATTGTGTGGACAATATTGATGTTTACTAGAAACGCAGTTAAACATACTACACCATTATTTTTCTACGTTTTTTTAGAATATAACCTTATATAACCGAGCACAATTATTTAAAAACTAACTGGCTATTAATTTATGAAATCTCTAATATATTTGATTTCCGAAATGTAACGCCTGATCCTATTAATTTATCATTACAGCCCTTTACAAGTCCACTGCTGAACATAGGCCTACCCCAAGGAATGCCACAAAGCACGGTTCTCAGCCACCTGCATCCATCGCATCGACTTCCTGCATGTCTTACCAGGTCGTCACTCCATCTAGTGGGGGGACGCACTACACTTCGTCCGCCGGTACGAGGCCTGGCCGGCCGCCACTCGAGAAACTTTTTTCCCCATCGGTTGTCTGTTCTTCGAGCTATATGGCTGGCCCATTGTCATTTTAGTTTACTAATCCGTTGGGCTATGTCGGTCACTCTGGTTCTACTGCGGATATCCTCATTTCTAAGTTTATCACGCAGAGAAACTCACAGCATGGCCCTCGCTGAGTGACCTTGAGCTTTCTCATTCGGCCAGCAGTGAACAACCAAGTCTCAGTTCCATAGGTCATCACTGGCAACACTCACTGGTTGAACAATCTAGTTTTGAGGTTTTGAGGTATGTCTAACGAGAAGATGTGTCGTAATCTCCCGAACGCTGTCCAGCCGAGTTGAATCCGTCGATTGATCTCTCGGTCGAAGTTGGACTTACCTAGTCGGACTATTTGTCCCAAGTAAACATATTCGTCAACAACTTCGAGCTTAGTGACACTATTGAGGTCATTGAGCATAGTGCTTAGGTCCTCCAGCGATTCTGCCATAAGGACTATATCGTCGACAAATCAAAGGTGAGTGATGTGCACGCCATTGACGTTAATACCGTATCCTTTACAGTCCAGTAGCTTGAAAACGTCTTCCAATGCAGCGGTGAAGAGTTTTGGGGATATAACGTCACCCTGTCGCACGCCTCTCTGCAGTTGGATAGGTTTCATACTCTCGTTCTGTACTCGGATAGCCATCGTAGCCCTACTGTACAAGCACTTCAGCACTTTGATATACCGACAGTCATCTTGGCACCGATGAAAGGACTGCAGCACCGCCCAAATTTCGACGGAATCAAAGGCTTTCTCATAGTCCACATACGCCATAGTGGCAAATTGTACTCCTCGGACTTCTGTACAATTTGCCGAAGGGTATGTATGTGGTCTATGGTGCTAAATCCCTTTCGGAAACCGGCTTGCTCGGGAGGCTGGAAGTCGTCAAGTCTGCGCGCGAGACGATTCGTAAAGACTCTCGAAAACAGCACGTAGACGCGGCTCAGAAGGGAAATCGGTCTGTAGTTCTTCAAGAGAGCGTTGTCACCTTTCTTGAAGAACAAGACCACCGCACTTCTGCTCAACGCCTCCGGTGTAATGCCACCATGGAGGACGGAATTAAAGAGCCTCTGAAGGACTTCCAGTGCCGGTTTTTCACCCGCTTTCAGAAGCTCTGCTGTAATTCCATCCTCGCCTGGGGCCTTGCCGTTTTTAAGGTGCTGGAGAGTCATTCTAATCTCGCTCAGACTCTCGTCCAGGATATCTTCGGAATAGTGTCGGATAAGATATATGGTGCTTAAGCCTTTTCGGAAACTGGCTTGTCCGGGAGGCTATTAAATCATATAATTACAGACAAGGAGCCTGTCAGCCTGACAACTTTTATTTGAAGTTTATCTGTGAGTTGTGATAGTTTCCTACCATTAAGTGTACTGAAAGTACGTTTATCACTTTATTTTTTATAAAAAAATATGAAAAACATGAGATTGCAAATCATCGGTCCCTAACAGTGCAATGTTATTTTTGAACGTCGTCTTAGGTACGAGTATATTGAAGTTATACATTATACTTTAATGCTTCAGGCTAAATTATTCATAAATATTTTCGTACTTTACAAAATTAAAATATGTTACCATTAAAGCTTTCTTTTATTAACATTTACCTCTGATGACGTTTAAATTTTCCGAGTGTACACTATTAATATAATTTGTTTATTTATTATTAAATTGAATATTAAAGTATTTAGTTATAGCATATATAATATGTGGCCCATAACTGGGCACAGGCCTCTTTTTGTTCGTATCTATATATAGTTATAGGTCACCGCGTTGCTCCAGCGTGTATTGTTGTACTTGTTGTAATTCATAAAATTGAAACTAAACCCAAGCATACCACTGCGAGACTTCAAGGCACAGTCAGTTCATTCTGCGTAGATCGAACCAAAATTATTAATTAAAAAAGCTGAAGGTACTCCCGGTTGACTCTGATATCGGGACGTCAATCACCTCAGTCCCCCGTGACCACGGTTGCTGGAAAGCAACCGAAACCTCGGGAATATAAAATAAGTTAAGTAAACGCGATAAAATCCGTAAAAGTAGTTTTATTCAATGTGTAGTGTTCGCGTAAATATAAGAAATCATTATGTAAATATATACACTTGGTACAAACTGCGATGAAGCTAATATAATGCAAATCTAAAGTTTTAATGTTACTTGGTTGAAAATAATTTATGTCATTTTTCAAATGATCTTTATAACGAAATAAAATAATAAAATAAAACAAAATATTCACACCAATACTTAATTGTATAAAGGTTAAAAAGGTTGCAAACATACTCGCCAGAGATTGCGACGACTGGTTTGTGAAACTGTTCCCAAATCATATTTAGTGGAATAACTTCAGTTGTTGACTTCACTTTCATACTATATATAAATAAAAATAAACATAAATAGCTCATGTATCCATTACTGGACATTATCTCTTGTATCACTAACAATACCCACTCAGGCGGTTTAGCAATGCCAGTTTTAATGAAACTAATGTCCTATGGTTTAGGTAGTTTAATCTATACAAACAAATAAAATTGAAGTGGCTGTGTGTAATGTCGAAATAATAGCTTTTTACTATATGCATATGAAAGTATATACGGCACTTATAACCAAAACACGATTTTAAAAATTTTGTCTGTCTGTCTTTCTGTCTGTCAGTTTGTTCCGGATATAATCTCGGAAACAGCTGGACCGATTTTGACCGGACTTTCACTGACAGATAGCTGATGTTATAAGAAGTAACTTAAGCTACTTTTATTTTAGAAAAAGAATTTGGGTTCCGCGCAAAAAATTAAAACCCATGAAATCCAATCGCAATAAATTACGCGCGGGCGAAGTCGCGGGGAACAGCTAGTCGATTTAATAAAATTAAACCACAGTCCTTGCATAGCAATGTGTTTAAACAAAACTTTTACCTTTTGAAATATGTAATTAAAATGAAATAACTATATATCTATTATTATTTTGTTTTTATACAGTATTCTCATCTGGTTGAGCAATTTATATTGATTAATGAATATATTAAAAGAAATAAATAAATAATACATAAGTAAATAAAACCCAAACCAGATGGAAGCTCTCAGCGGGGAAGACCAAAATGGCCGAAGGTTAGGGCGAAAGGGAAAGAAATCGGCGGACGATGCGGGCTAGGTCGACGAGCACCGCCTTGTGCATTTGAGCCCGGAGCGGTCCATCACGAATTCCCAGTCACCCCAGACGAACGGAAAGACTAACCGGGGTTAGACCGTTCGCAGATACGACTACAGGAATAATTTTGGGCGGCAGATCACCCCACACATCGGTCACCTCGTGAGCCACATATTTTGTTCGCTTATCTGTTTCAGCTTTCACGAAGAATTTTCCTCATACGGAATTGTTATGTCGACCAACAATACCCTTGAATAAATCCGTTCTATCTTCACAATATTAGGTTTATTCGCATAGATAGTCTTATCTGTGATGATTCCCGGTCCCAGTAGAGCCTGGTGCGGTCACTTTTGAGCTCGGCTTCCAGCAACGTACTTATAATAAGGCAGTTTCTCATCCACGAGATCTTATTTCAGGGCGAACTCCTGGTGTAGGATCCTAGCTAAGTTGTGTTGGTGCAAGTTCTCAAAGTTAGAAAGCAGCGAACAACCGGAGATGACATGCTTAAATTTGGGATTCATAACAGTGCGGACGTTTCTATCCAGGGCGTTAAATTCAGTTTGAGTCCACCTGAGTATGCCAAAGGTGACACAATTATATGCGCCTGCCTTATTCACGCCTGACAAGAGGATGTTAAACACTTTTGTTAAGCATGCAAAAAACAGATCGCTAACTGATTATTTCATGTCCGCCTCATCAATACCTATATTTTGAGACATACCCAGGTATCGGTATGTTTCAGCTTCGGAAAGGGTTCTTATGTTGATGGGAAAAGCTAAGTATATTAGTCTATATCCCTCAGAGTTAACAACCCCATCCCTTCAACATGGAGAACCCCACCCCTTTCAACATGGAGGACCGCACACTTATCCGTCCCCAGCTTCATTCTAATAGAATTGCTAAAATCTATTAGAATGGATTATTACTATTGAATGTTTAGGAATTCCATAAGATGCGAGCGACTGGAGGCGTATAATTTGAGATTATCCATATATAGAAAAGGAGGGTAACTTTTGTATCACCTTTACAAAGCTGAAATCCCCTCCCGGAGTCCTCCAGTAAGGTCCTCTAATAAGAGATTTTACGAAGAGGCAAACCATATAGGACTCAAACATTCGCCCTGAAAGAAAAAAAAGAAGTATCTATCTATTATCAATATAATAATTATTTTGGTCCACCGGACCTGATATGAACTAGCAATCTGTAGATTTAACTTAGCAAATTTAACGCTGTTGAACAATTCCGATCTAGGTATTAAAGCACTAGCATAGTCAAGGACATGAAGTAAACCTTATTTTTTATACTAAAACTGTAAAATTTTACATTACCTTCATGGTCTCATTAATATTATGTAAAACGTACTTAAACAAAGGCATTTAAATATGACAAAAGGACAATAGAAATTTAAGGAATTATGATTTAAAAGTTGTTTTACGTCTTTCTTGTCGAATCACGATAGTGTTCTTGTTTCCTGGTGTTATAAAGTACTTGCAAAAAAGTAAGTTTTTTGAATTCATCGCCACTTTTGTTGAAGATTATTTATTTTATACAAAACTTCCATATCAAGATGGTCCATATAATTCATTATTACCTAAAGAGATTGTAACACGTTGCTCGATCATTTCGATGGTGAAGTAATGTCTCATAATTCCATCAAGTTATGGCTAGAAGTCAGGAGGCTTGTACAATTTTCTTCGCTTTCGAGCTAAGAGTCATGAGTTTTGAGATTTTTTTTTCAAAATAGGAGGTTCAGATGCCTGGGTGATCAGTAATCGATTGCTGAAAACAGAATTTGCAAATTCGAAACCGTTCTCGAGATAATCGTGGGACAGACGGACAGACGGACGGACAGACGGACAGACGGACAGACGGACAGACGGACAGACGGACAGACGGACAGACGGACAGACGGACAGACATCGTGAAATCAATAAGTGACTTCGCAAGCTTCGCCACTTAATAAGTGCATCTGAAAAGTAATAGAATAGAATAGAATAGAATAATTTTTATTCAATATACATTAAATATGTAATTCTTATTGAAAGTCATTTTTTATTTTACCACTGGTTCGAAAAAAACCCCTCTGTCCTGGGAAGAACCAGCAAGAAACACAGCGGGACTTTTTTTTAAAATAAATTTCACAATATAAATGATTACGAACTACTTACAAAATTTATTTTAGAAACTGCTTGGAAGCGACCACCTCATTCCCAGGGGTTATTATCAACCATGAGGCAGTCGACTGCCTCATTGGTCTAGTGGTTGTAGTAGTGCGACTGCTGATCATGAGGTCCCGGGTTCGAATCCCGGGTCGGGCCAAAAATAAAATCAGTTATTGAGTTTTTCCATCAAGAAATTCTCAGTAGCTGCTCGGAGTCGGGAAGTTGGCGGTGTTTCACCCCCGTGCCTCGGAAAGCACGTAAAGCCGTTGGTCCTGCGCCTGATCTCTCTCCGGTCGTGTCGGTTTACCGTCCCATCGGGCTATGAGAGTGAGGAAATAGAGAGTGCACCTGTGATTGCGCATACACTTGGGCACTATAATCCTGTCCTGCGCCGATGGCTAGTCTTCATTGAGACTGGCCGCCGTGGCCGAAATTCGGTCTGGAGGACATTATTATTATTATTATTATTATTATCAACCATGTATTCATTTATACTCATAATTTTTTATTGGATAAACCAATTTCGATGATTCTTTTTTTTTTGTTTGAAAGCTGGTACTTCTCGTGTGGTTCCATATGAATTTGATCAAGGTCAGACCAATAGTCTACTTCACCTGAGGATGCCTCGTGTAGAGGCGAAACACGTGTCGTATTTTTGAGGGTGGTGTGTCCTGCCTAGTGTGGTGGTGCTTAGGATGGTAGTGCTGGGATTGACGGCGACAGGTATAGTGCGCGCGATTGAGGGAGGGTGGGAGGTCCCCCTTAAAGCTGGGCAGGACACATCATTTTCTTTCTTTACGCGGAATTAAGCAAATTAATTTATAACAACCCCAGAAACAGTGATAATTAAATACATTCTAAGAAAAAAAAATTCAAGGGTTACACAGCATTGCCTTAACGGAGTAGACAATTTGTACATCATAATAATGAACTCATCGAAATTCGAAACTTTTCTAGACAGTACGTATGTACGTACATCTCTTAGAAAGTTTTGATTGATTCTAGAGAATTCGTATTTGATTAGAGGGGATTTAAATGTCTTGATAGAAAGAGTTACTATTTGTAATCTTTAAACAAAAGTATTACCTACATTGTTCATAGTAAATATATTTTCGTTTTTCTTTTTTATATAGGATAAGGGTAACAAACGAACCCACAACCTGATGGTAAGTGGTTGCTGTGGCCTATAAATATTTACATCTACTCGATTAAGATTAAAAATGCAGGCGCGTTGTCACCCGCGAGGACTAAGATATAATGCCTCGTTTCCAGTAAAAGGGATCTCTGGTACTCTAAACTCACCATACGAAACACAGTAGCGTTAAGTTGCAATTTTACGCTGTGAGAGTGTGGTCCTCCCCGGTCAAATCGACCCATTCGTGCTACAACTATACTACTAATATAGCTGCAAGATAACTCTACCACGTATAAAATTTCGTATTACGTAGAAATTTCACACAAAAATTTACAAATTATTGTGTGAAAGTGTTTTATTTTGTTTAAAAGAAATTCTTTTTATAACTTTGCCATCATTCGGAACAGCAGCCTATATATTTATTTATTTATTTATTTAACTTTTTTGAACCTTATAAAATATATAAGTACAAAAGGCGGACATAATGCTTAAAGCATTTTCTGCCTGTCAACCTTGAGGAGTGGAAAAACATCGAAGGCGGTTATTATAATACATAACAGTAAAGAATAAGAAATATAATGAATTTAGAAATTATAGTATATAAACATAAGGGTAAAAAAATACATATACCATACATATGTATATATATATATATATATATATATATATATATATATATATATATATATATATATATATATACATACATACATACCACATATATATATATACATATATACACACAAATATACATATATACGTAAAAAACATATGATGATGAAATTAGCTACTAACACAGATTAACTAAGATGATGACGCCAACTTAGGAATTCTTTACGACTTTCAAAAAATGTTCTTTAACATACTTTTTAAATGTTACTTTGTTGGAGCGTTGTCTCAAAGTTTGAGGCAGTGCATTCCAAAGTCGCGCAGCTCGTACAGTAAACGAGGAAGAAGAGAAACCGGAGCGGTGAAGTGGAATGGAGAGCGTAAGAGTCTCCGAAGAACGTAGAGGTCTTTTATGCGTATCAGATAGAAATTGAAACTTACGTTTCAAATAGTCAGGACAACGATTGTCAAACAAAATAGAAAAAAGTGTGAGAAGTGTCCTGACTTGCCGCGGTTGGCGAATGGGAAGCCAATTTAACTGAAATCTAAAGGAGGAAACATGGTCAAACTTGCGAAGACAGAAGATGAATCGGACACATATAGTATTTGCTATGTATAGTATATAGCAAAGAGATTTAAATATAAAGGTATACTACTACTACTTAAATGTCTTTAGTATACAGTAATCTATAGGGGCAGTTTTTCAAACGTCAGATACATAGAGCAACACGTGTTGCTCTATTGTCTCATATAAGCTATCATCATCATCATCATTACAGCCCTTCACAAGTCCACTGTTGAACATAGGCCTCTCCAAAGGAATGTCACAAAGCGCGGTCCTGAGCAACCTGCATCCATCGAGTTCCTGCATATGTTATCAGGTCGTCACTCCATCTAGTGGGGGGACGCCCTACACTTCGTCCGCCGGTACGAGACCGCCACTCGAGAACCAGTTTTCCCCATCAGTTGTCGGTTCTTCGAGCTATATGGTCGGCCCATTGCCACTTCAGCTTACTAATCCGTTGGGCTATGTCAGTCACTCTGGTTATGCTGTGGATATCCTCATTTCTAAGATTATCACGCAGAGAAACTCCGAGCATAGCCCTCTCCATAGCTCGCTGAACGACCTTGAGCTTCCTCATCCGGCCAGCAGTGAAGAACCACGTCTCAGTTCTATGGGCCATCACTGGCAACACGCACTGGTTGTACAGTCTCGTTTTCAAGTTTTGAGGTCTACCTGACGAGAAGATGTGCCGTAATTTTCCGAACGTGCCCAACCGAGTTAAATCCGTCGATTGACTTCTCGATCGAAGTTAGACTTACCTAGTCGGACTATTTGTCCCAGGTAAACATACTCGTCAGCAACTTAGAGCTTAGTGCTCCCAACGACTACCGGCATAGGTGTGACATGGACATTAAACATGATATTTGTTTTGTCCATGTTTTTTTTATTCAATATAGATCACATGTGTAATTCTTATTGAAAGTCATTTTTTTACTTTACCACTGGTTCGAAAAAAAACCTCTGTCCTGGGAAGAACCAGCAAGAAACCCAGCGGGACTTCTTTTTAAAGCAAATTTTACAATAATGGTTGTACAAACTATATAAGAACAAAATTTATTTTAGAAACAGCTTGGAAGCGATCACCTCATTCCCAGGGGTTATTATCAACCATGTATTCCTTTATACTATAATAACCCTTGTTATACAGTTTCAACTTAACAAAACATTTAAACTTGCTAATAGAGAGAGCCTGCACACTTTCCGGGATCTTGTTATAATAGCGTATACATTGACCCAAGAATAAATTACTGACTCTGTGGAGTCGAGAAACTGGTATCACTAGCTTGTGTTTGTTCCTAGTGTTTACAGAATGCACATCACTTTTTTTACTAAAATTACCTTTATTTTTGTGAACATACATTAAATTTTCGTAAATATACTGAGAGGCCAATGTTAATATATTTATTTCTTTAAATTTATCTCTAAGAGACTCTCTTGGTTTTAGGTTGTAAATAGCTCTAATGGCCCTCTTCTGTAAAACAAAAAGAGTTTACGAATCCGCCGCATTTCCCAATAGCAACATTCCATAAGACATTATGCCATGAAAATAACTGAAATAAACTAATCTAGCTGTCTCGACACTAGTGAGACCTCTAATCTTTTGTACAGCATAGGCTGCAGAACTTAGTCTGCTTGCTAGTTTGGATATATAAGAGCCCCACTGAAGCTTTGCGTCGAGAGTGATGCCAAGAAAAACGGTGGATTCAACAGGGCTCAGTTCTTCCCCATTTAAAACACATTGGTACTCAGATTTTTAACATTCGTTGTTGTAAATTTAATACATTGAGTTTTATATCCGTTTAAATGTAGATTATTAACGTTAAACCACTGCACTAATTTTGATATAGCATTATTCAACTCGTCCCATTTAAATGATTGACGTTTAAGTTTAAAAATCAAGTTCATCTTAAGACCTATCTGTTGGGAAACACTATTGAGGTCATTGAGCATAGTGCTTAGGTCTTCAAGCGATTCTGCCAGGACTATATTGTCGGCAAATCAAAGGTGAGTGATGTACTCGCCATTGATATTAATACCGTATCCTTTCCAGTCCAGAAGCTTGAAAACGTCTTCCAATGCAGCGGTGAAGAGTTTCGGGGATATAACGTCACCCTGTCTTACACCTCTCTGCAATTGGATAGGTTTTGTACTCTGGTTCTGTACTCGGATAGCCATCGTAGCCCTACTGTACAAGCACTTCGATATACCGACAGTCAACTTGGCACCGCTAAAGTGACTGCAGCACCGCCCAAATTTCGACGGAATCAAAGGCTTTCTTATAGTCCACATAAGCCAGACATAAAGGCGAATTATACTCCTCGGACTTCTGTATAATTTGCCGAAGGGTATGTATGTGGTCTATGGTGCTAAAGCCTTTACGGAAACCGGCTTGTTCAGGAGGCTGGAAGTCGTCGAGTCTACGCGCGACACGATTCGTAAAGACTCTCGAAAACAGCACGTAGACGCGGCTCAGAAGGGAAATCGGTCTGTAGTTCTTCAAGAGAGCGTTGTCACGTTTCTTGAAGAACAAGACCATCGCACTTCTGCTCAACGCCTCCGGTGTAATGCCACCATGGAGGACGGAAAGAGCTTCTGAAGGACTTCAAGTACCGGTTTTCCACCCGCTTTCAAAAGCTCCGCTTTAATTCCAGCCTCACCTGGGACGTTGTCGTTTTTAAGGTGCTGGAGAGCCATTCTAATCTCGCTCAGACTGACGTTCGGGATATCATCGGAATAGTGTCAGATAAGACTCGCTCTTGGATCGTTACTCACACTTGCGTGTGGCTCCAACGATGATGTGTACAGCTGCCCATAGAACCTCTCAACCTCACTCAAAATCTCAGGTGTCCCGGAAACAACGCTGTCACACTCGGTCTTTAGCTTCGACAGTTGGCTCATTCTGGCAGACAGATCTCTAGCAAAGACTTTGGAGCCCTGGTTCCATTCGATTGCTTCTTCAATACGAGCAGTATTAAAGTTGCGTAAGTCTCGCCGCATGCATTTGGAGATCTGTCTGTTCAGTTGCCTGTATGTCGTCAAAGCTACTCAAGACTGCAGCTTCATATCCCGTCTAACAGCCACGAGATTAAGAGTGTGATCGGAGAGCTTTTGTGTTCTTCTGCAATGGGTCTTGCAAAACTTAGCTCCGACCGCATGGACAGTTTCCACGAGCTTGTCATTCATATCGCCCACTGCATTGCAATCTTCTAGGCACTGAAAACGGTTTCGTAGCTCGAGCTGAAAGGTTTCGGGTTTTTGGATTAGAGCACGAGGGGGACGGAGTGATGACTTCATTAGACGTGACCTCTCCAACTCAACGTTTAGGTTCAGTGTGCCTCTCACCATTCTGTGATCGCTGCCGGTTTTCACCCTCGCGATCACTGAGACATCACTGAACAGTTGTCATCTGCTTGTCATAATGAAGTCAATCTCATTTTTTGTCAAACTGTCGGGGCTCGACCAGGTCCACTTCCTGTGGGGCAGCTTCTGGAAATATATTAGCTATGCTATTCATCAAATTGTTTTTATAGGAGAGAGGGCAAACGAGCATGCGGCTCTCCTGATGGTAAGTGACTACCGCCGCCCATGAACAACTACAACACCAGGGGAATTGCAATGCGTTACCGGCCTTTTAAAAAGGAGTAGGCTCTTTTCTTGAAGGTTCCTAAGTCGTAACGATCTATTATTTGCCTGAATATAAAAGTGAAACGAAATAAAATATTATATTCATACATCTGTAATCTTTCTATTCCTATAAATAGCTTATACCTGATAATTGATAAATGAGTCATTCGAATAATTAAGGCCACCTTTTTTGTATTAATAATATTATGGATTGAAACCCAACGGATTGACAATCATGTTTGTTCGAATTTTATCATATGCTGGCTTTGTCTATGTTATATTTCTCTAATGTAAAACTGCTTTACGAGGGTGACGCTAAAAGTTCTTAGAAATTCAAAACTGAACAAACTAGCAAGATATTGGTTTTATTATATATTTTCAAATATTGTCCAGTTTTTTTTATAGGATAGGGTGACAAACGAGCACACAGTCCACCTGATAGTAAGTGGTTGCTGTGACTCATAGACATCTACATTCATCCTCAATAAAGAATAAAAATGCAGATGCGTCGTCACCCATGAGGACCAAGATGGAATGCCTCTTTTCCAGTAAAATGTGTCGCCGATTCTCTACACTCACCATACGAAGTACAGTAGTGTCAAGCTGCAATTTTACGCTGGTATTCTGTGAGAGCGTGGTCCTTCCCCGGTCGAACCGTACCATTCGTGCTACAACTATACTACTAATATAGCTGCAGCATAGCTCTACCACGTATAAACAGCATAGCTCTATCTCATTTACAATAATACATCGCTGCATCCGATGGAACCACTGGGAAAAGCACTTTGCCCACTCGTCCTTAGGGGTCTCTCCGACGGCATTTTGAAACGCAGCCACTGCTTCCTCAACATACATAAAACATTTTCCTCGAAGTATTTCTTTTATTTTCCGAAATAAATAAAAATCGCAAAGTGCGAGGTCGGGTCTATAGGGCGGGTGACCCAGTAATTCCACGTCTGACGTCGCCAAGTAGTCGATTATTTGCTTGTCGGTGTGCGATGTGGCGTTGTCGTGGTGAAAGAGGATCCTATTGCTAGGTCGTTTCTCCCAAACTTTTTCCAAGACAAGTGTTAACAATTGTTAGTGTACCACTCTTCTGTAACTGTTTTTCGATCCTCAAAAACAATTGTTGCGTAATGACCTGTCCGAAGAACGTGGCTACCATATTTTTTCCCACTCTTCGACCTCTTTTCACTTTAGTTCGCAACTCCTTGGAAGGAAACACCCAGACAGCAGACTGTCCCTTAGCTTCAGGATCATAACAATAAATCCAGCTTTCGTCACCCGTAAGTATGTCGAACACAGCATTTTAATCACCTTCGTTAAATCTTTGAACCATTTCATGACACCAATCAACACGATGAAGTTATTCGGCCTCTGTCAAATTATGAGGTATCCACCGGGCACAAAGCTTCCTGAACCTCTAAATGTTCATGGAAGATTTTGTGCACTTGACTCATACCTATGCCTTAGCTTGTCCGAATCTGCTGATAAGTTACTCTTTTGTCAATCTCTATCATACACCGCACAACACTGATGTTATCTTCAGTCGTCGCCGTAGAAGGCTGTCCCTCACGCAGATTATCGGTGAGATTAGTGCGATCACGTTTAAACTCATTAAACCAGTTGTAAACAGTGGCACGAGATGGGGCTTCATCGTGAAAGGCCAATCAAAGTCTATCATGACTTTCTTATTGACTTAAATGCCATCGAAAGTCATAAAAAATCATTGTACGAAAATTTTCTCGCGTTAAATTCATGCCGACGTGACACAGACAATTTTCAATTTGCAGCCAAATCGTAAACAAATGACAAATTAATAAAATACATACACAATAATATTGGCAAAGAGTTCCATTTACAAAATTTTAACTTATTTTTTTATTATATCGTTTACAAGTGCTTATTTCTAAAAACTATCAGTGTCGCCCTCGTAATTCAACTCACTGAAGCACTTTACTATCTACGAGTAAGTATGAGTCATCCAGAGTGTAATTTAGTAAATGTGCGTCATTTAGAATAATGTTCCCAAACATTACAAAAGCTTAATTCTAACTGTTGTAGAAAGGTGTGTAATGTTATTGTAACAACATTTATTGTAACAAAATGATTAAAATAATATTAAGAGTAACGTTACTTTTCTATAATGATTTCTTATATTTACGCGAACACTACACATTGAATAAAACTACCTTTCCGTAAAGGTAATTTTATTCAAAGTTACCTTTCAATGTATCCGGTCCATTAATATACTTTTGCAATTTTTATTCTTACAGATATTTACTTTAGACTTCACATATGTCATCACACAAGTTTCCCATATGTACACATATGTCATCACAGAAGTTTACATGACATCTAACGATTTATGATATCATTACACTACACGTTGTTAAATTTACTATACGATATTTTTCAATTTAGGAAAATTGACGAGCTTAAAGTTTAATGATGGAAAAACATAAACACTCACGCCTGTCACCCAGAGGGGTAGGCAGAGACTACGGACTTCCATTTGGCGCGATCCTGACACACCTCTCTCGCTTCCTTTACATCCATATATCTACGCATACACGCTCGTCGGTTAAAGGTACTGCTAATCTGGTCCATTTTTAATGTATCGTCGATTTGGTCGATAAAACTTCGTCTATGGCGCCCCTTCCCGACCCTGCCGTTCACTTCTGCTATATAAATTTGCTTTGTCACTCTTTCCTCGTTCATTCTTTCTACATGACCAAACCACCGAAGCATTCCTTTCTTAATTCTTTGTCACAACGTCATCTTGCACACCACACTTTTCTCTTATCACACTATTTCTCACCCTGTCATGCAGATTCAGCCCAAGCATACTCCTTAAGGACCGCATTTCTACAGCATTTATTCTACTCTCATGCTTCTTCTGCCAGACCCAACTTTCACTACCATACATGGGAGATGAGTCGCTCGCGTCCGTAGGCTTCGACCACCTAATCCTAGGCCCACCCTACACGTATCCCTCGGGTGGTGCTAAACGAGCGACAAAGCCGATAGGATAGACTCGGCTCCTCGCCGGATGGTAGCGGCGTAAAATCTACCACCCCTTAGTTTGCACCATGAGCCAAGAAGAAGAATTTAATGATGGGTGTTTTCAATTTCACCTTTTTCGCATTATGGTATATATAATATGTAAGATATGGTAGAACAACAAACAATTACACTAACAGCATTGAGACTATGGCAATGAAACAAAATTAAATTTCTTATATAATAACCAGCAACTAAGTAAATATAGTTTGTATTTTGCTATTAATGTACAAGCCTAATTTTAAAGCAATTACCGTTTTTAATCTACTCTGACCATTGAGTTTTACCTATGTGTACGTAGTACTTAGATATTGATAACTTTCTATTTTTTTAACTTACCATAAGTCAAAGTTCATCTAACAATATCTCCTGGTGGTAAGCGGTAATGAAGTTTTAGGCTTTAGGTGGTAAATTGCACTGCTTAGTGTAACGAAAGCCTATTCGTCGTTGATGAAAACCTTGATTGTAATCGGACGAAAACTCTTCGGAATGTATCGTCCAAATGATCTAATGAGACAACAAGGATACAAGAGTAATGATTTATTATATTTACACGAGTACTTGTCATTGAATAAAACTAATTTTATAGATTTTATGGCGTTTAAATTAAGTTATTTCACTTATTTTAATTCCCGACGAAAATCACCCGAAACTACATTAACAGCTGCAGTTTGCAGTCTGTGAACATGTTCAAGATCATCCCCGCCAATACATCAGATTTGATAGACCACAAATCCTCGCTACAAAACACCCATTCCGACCAAGGATGATTCGTGAGGATCGTGAAATAAAAAAAACATCCAAATTTCAATAAAAACATGGCTGGGTGCTACCACCTGTTTAGGATCCTATAATTATTAAAATTAAGTACAAACCCTAGCATACCACTGTAAGACTTCAAGATACTGTAAGCTGAAGGTAGCCTGAGCTAATTAATTGATAAAATAAGCATCGGAACACAAAAAGCAATCAAACACCTCAGGGGGTCTGACCCCGTGACCACGGGTGCTGTAAAGCAAAACTTTTAATGGGTAATTAGTCGCCCCTGAGGTCTGAGATGGTAAGCCAGTTACAAGAGTACCCGTTTCTCCACAATAACCATACGAAACACAGCATTATTATGTACACTATTATTCTGCGAGAGGGTGTTTCTTCACCAGTGCTTTTAAAAATGTGTTTTATTTTAGTTTGTCCAGAGAAGGTAGAAAACTCTTCGGAAATATTATTTTGAAAAATCTTTTTCTGTTTTAATACTATTTGCTAAATTAAGAAAATTTAAGTTATGTCAAGAGTAACATGATATGTCTTATACTCAGAATTTACACTACCCTTATCAACAATGATTACCCTAACTCGTGATGAGTGTTGACATATTCTCGGCGAAGGCTTACCGCTAACGGATGGACGGACTCCGTAAAATAACACGCTACGGTTACCACACAAGGGTCGGCTGACTTCGTACAATACGTCTATTCCTACTCTATTCACCCTATTTTCGCAAGGTTCACTGGAATAAATATAAGGTAGAATAAATATATAATTATATATTTAAATATATTGTCCAGTGTTTTCTGTCAAGAAATTCCCGATAGCAAAGTCAGTAAGTAAAAAACCCGGAGTCAAGAAGATGGCGCTGTTTCCTCCCCGCGCCTTGAAAAGCATGTAAAGCAGATATCCTTGCGCCTGATTTCTCTGTGGTCGTGTCGAATTGCCGTCCCATTGGACTGACTATGAGGCTAGTATCCGTTGAAACGGGCCGCCGTGACTGAAATTTGGCCTGAAGACATTATTAGGATAAATTTTGACAATGTTGCATATAAACAAAATGGTCAAAGTGGTAACTTTTGTTTCATTTATTTACTCTATTTACAAGGCCTTTTAATATGGACATCAATCTCATTAATTTGGCGACAGCAGTTCATTATTTTGGGGTATTTATAGAATATTCTCATCTGGTTGGTCTGAATAAATATATTAAAGGAAATAATAAATAAACATAAATACATATTTAACATACTAACATAAATAATATTTATTTATTTATGTTAGTATGTTTAAATATGTTTAAATATAAAAATTACGTGTCACGTTGTTTGTCTGCGATGGACTCCTAAACTACTTAACTGATTTAAATAAAATTTGTACACTGTGTGCATTTTGATCCCACTTGAGAGATAGGATAGTTTTTATCCCGATAAATGACCCTCAAAATTTTTTATTGCGAATTTAAGGATTTTTATAGGAAGGGTCATTGGAAAGGGCAGAACAACGTCTGCCTGGCGATCTAGTAAAAACATAAATAAATAAAGTCCTAACCAGATGGAAGCCCTCGGCAGGGGAGATCAAACGGCTGAGAGTTAGGGGGAAAGGGAAAGAAACCGGCGGACGAAGCGGGCGGTATCAAGAGGCACCGCCTTCTGCATTTGAGGCAGTTCATTATTATTATATATATCTCGGTGAAGAGGCGACGCAACACAATCTACTACCCCATGGGTATCGTAAGAAATGAGAGAGGAAAATTAAACAGGAGATGAGCAATAAAGATGGCAGCAGAAATTTTCTGAACTCAAACTAACTAACTAAAAGTTGTAGTTGCCAACTTTGACATATAAACTATGGCAAATATTCATCCTATGAGACAATCTGTGAGGGAAGCCGTTGTTCGGCAGTTGACTTTTGATAGGCTGTAATCAATCATGAATGAAATGAATTAAAATATACTAAAGGTGTTTACGTATTGACTACAAACGGATATACTCACCACAATACACTTCCCTCCATTTTATTAACGAATTACATCCAAGCATGCTTTAAATCGTTGTGTAAGCGTATTGTAAGCGATTTATCGTCTAATCTATCGCCAACTAGCATGGCTTCTAATGAAATAGGTCATACGTATAAAATCCGAAACTGTTGCCAAGACTAAGGCTGTCTAAACCTAATGCTTCAAAAAACCTTTACCATTATCACAGAATAGACCATTATGCCTTTAATACCTAAAAAGCCTGAACTTAGCATTTAGAATCCTAAACAATGCGCCTGTTAAATATAACGTACGCTTGACAGGTTTGAATCTAATATTAATTAACTTAACTAGTCCCATTGGTTACCCTTTGGATACGGAACCCTAAAAAGTTTAATTGTAACTGATTAAAATTTGCTTAAATAAGTATCAAAAATATAGCACAAAGCATTCTAAGTATTATTCATTTATTTAATTATAATTATGCAGTGGCCGTATAGTGGCGATGTAAGAATATCTATTACCCCATATCGGCTTGTGATTATCGTAAGAGGCGATAAAAGTAAACTTAAACAGAAGATGGCCAGCAGCATCTTCCTCATAGCAACATAAAATTTTATAAATTGCGCTTGCCAACCCGACTGGCTGGTGACTGGCAAAATCCTTCCTATGAGGCAATCTACTGGGGAGGTTTTGTTGAGCAGTGAACTTTCATAGGCTGTGATTGATGGAAAATTACTACCGTACACAATCTTAAATACTAAAATATAATAGTATTAGAATAGCAATAGTTTATTTCACGCAATAGATCTTTGTTGTCTCTATCCTGTGAATGCCACGCGTATTTTGGTAAGTACAAAAAAATGAACATAACCTTACTTCACCTCATGTGTATACCAGTAGGCATTTGCCATTTTAATAGACATTTACTTGTTGTGTGTAGGTACATAAATCGAACTATTCACGTCATGTGTGTTCTTGATAGAGGTACACCGCAGACTAATGATTCAATGCTGTCAAAGCAAACACGTTTTCCCCAAAAGGGTTTGTTAAATTCTTTCAATGTGTACACTGCAAACTTATTGTACCTTTTGTTTCTGCGATATATAACTAGGTAGATCGAGTCCGTCATCGAAGTAATTACTATAGTTGAACTAAGCTAAACGAGCAATAAGGAATTCTATACACGTGTTTCCAGTAGTGCCATATGGATTTGAAGCGTGGTTCTTCACCGCTTATTTTTTTTGTTTTTCTCTCTTTAGACTTTCTCTGTATTGTAGAATTTGAAATGAAGATATCCGAAGTAGAACTAGAGTAACCCACATAGCCCAACGGATTAGAAGTTTTTTTTTTATAAGAGAGGAGACAAACGAGCATGCAGCTTACCTGATGGTAAGTGACTACCGCCGCCCATGAACAACTGCAACACCAGGGGAACCAATTGAATTGCAGATGCATTACCGGGCCTTTTAAAAATGAGAAGGCTCTTTTCTTGAAGGTCCCTAAGTCATATCGGTCCGGAAAAATCGCTGGTGGTAAACGATTCTACAAGGAAGTTGTGCGAGGAAGAAAATATCTTCTGAATCGCACAGTGGTGGACCGCCAATTATCGAGACGGTGTGGATGGTATCGGGAGTTCTGCCGTGATGTGTTTTCGTGAAATTTAGCGACTGAGATTAATCCGAACAATTCCTCAGAGCACTCCCCGTGGTAAATGCGAAAGAAAATGCAATGCGGTCAAGTGAAAGGAGCTGGCAATGGTTAGCCTCAGCCCCGAGATGGGAATGGTATTCCATGTGAGGCCGAACCTGCGCTTTGTTTAGTTGCAGGCAATGTGGCGGCATGAAATACTGTCCCGCTCTGCTGAGCACGCCAAGCTTTTTAGAGGTCAATATGGCCTTCTCTTCCAAGTGATCACAAAACTGCACGTCACTCGATATATCGACGCCGAGGGGAGTGCCTTGAAACTGAGGAGATACGACAAAGGGGTTCTTTTTAGCGGTAAACGCACACACTTGTGCCTTCTGAGGATTAAACTGGACTAGATTTAGTTGCCCCCAATCCGAGACTTTGTTCAGTAAAGAATCGACTTCAGAGACAAGTTTCTTCAAGTACTCGGCGACGTTTTACCGTGAAATATTGGCACGGCCGGTGTATAGAACATCACCAGTGCTATCATCCGCATAGCAATGAATGCAACTGCAATGGTTTGCAACATATCATTGATATGCAGAAGAAACAGCGTTGGTGATAGCTCGCAGCCTTGTGGAACACCACCGTTAATAGGCTTGTAGTCAGAGCATGCACCGTCTACAACGACCTTGATGCTACGATCTGCAAGAAAGCTGGTGATCCAATTGCACAATTTCTCGGTAAGCCCATAGAAAGGGAGCTTCGAAATAAGTGTTTTGTGCCAAACCCGATCGAAGGCCTTCGCAATGTCCAAGCTAACGCCCAATGCCTCTCCCTTGGACTCTACTGCCTCCGCCCATCTACAAGTCAGGTAGACATTAGACTGGCCATATAGCGCAAAGAACCGACAACCAATCGGGAAGAAATGTTCTCGAGGGGCAGCTTAGTAATATAGGGCGAAAAATAGGGCGGCCCCCCGCTAGGTATATATAGAAAAGAATAAATTTAAAAAATCAACTCGTTCAGGTTGCCTATCCGCAGGTAATCCTGGATAAGCAACGGAGACGCTTCAACTTCTTAAAATCGTCAAAATACAAAAAAGTAACATTTCTGGATTTGTACTAGATAATTGATATATTAAAATAATTTCTATAATTATACATTGTATGAACTAGCTATGTCGTGGAGAAGCAGTGGACTAGAGTAATAAATAAATAAGTCGCGGTTGTTTGATTGAAAGATTCTCCAACATCGGTTGCAATTCTTGAACATAATATATTTCGGCTCTAATTGTTGTGTGCCTAAACGGTGTTTCATCACAAGTGGCAATTAAAATCAGTATTTTTAGTTTTTTTTTTATATAGGATAAGGGTGACAAACGACCACACAATCCACATGATGGTATGTGGTTGCTGTGGCCCATAGCGATCTACATCTATCCTCGGTGACGAATCAAAATGGAGATGCGTTGGCACCCGTGAAGACTAAGATGGAATACCTCATTTCCAGTAAAAATGGTCTTCAGTTCTCTACACTCACCATACGAAACACAGCAGCATTAAGCTGCTATTTTACGCTGGTATTCTGTGAGATTGTGGTCATTCTCCGGTCGAGCCGACCCATTCGTGTTACAACTATACCAGTAATATAGCGGCAGCATGGGTCTACTACGTAAAAAGTATGTCAGTAAGTTACAACAATTATTGTTTATTGCAACTTCACCGCTATTTTCATGTTGCCCTTCAATAAGTCCATAAAGTACCTGTACGTTATTTTGGAGCATTGAAGTTATATGTACTACGTAATATAGACGCCGCAAATAAAATGCAAATAAAATAAAATGTGCGACAGTGTGGGGTGACTGGGGCACGTGGAAGGAGAGAACGAGAGATACTGAATATTCTTTTATAGCACGGACAAAGTAAGTTTGAACCCGTGGGCTCTACCGCGTGATCCAAGTGACCAAATCACGACGTCTCTTCTACTACGTGGTACTTATTATTTAAATATTTTGGAGCTATTTTCTCAACTTGACTGACGTACATAAATCAATATCGTTTTGACGTCTTTAACAACTTTGAAGTCTGCAGCTAGTTCTAAATCCATGCAAAGCCATGCTGCAACTATATTACTGGTATAGATGTAGCACGAATGGGTCGGCTCGACCGGAGAAGGACTACGCTCTCACAGAATACCAGCGTAAAATAGCAGCTTAACACTGCTGTGTTTCGTATGGTGAGTGTAGAGAACCGGAGACCCATTTTACTGGAATAGAGGCATTCCATCTTAGTCCTCACGGGTGACAACGCATCTGCATTTTGATTCGCAAACGAGGATAGATGTAGATGTCTATGGGCCACAGCAACCACTTACATCAGGTGAACTGTGTGCTCGTTTGTCACCCTATCCTATAAAAATGCTGTAAGAGGTGACAGAGGGAATTTTTACGCTGGTTTGAAAACCAGCGTAAAATAACAGCTTAACACTGCTGTGTTTTGTATGGTGTGTGTAGAGAACCGGAGACCCCTTTTACTGGAAAAGAGGCATTCCATCTTAGTCCTCACGGGTGACAACGCATTTGCATTTTGATTCGTATTCAAAGATAGATGTAGATGTTTATGGGCCACAGCAACCACTTACCATCAGGTGGACTGTGGGCTCGTTTGTCACGCTATCCTATAAAAAAAATTTAAACAGAAGATGAGGAGCTGCATCTTTCTGATAACAACTGAAAATAAAAAATAACTGCCGTTGCAAACCTACGAGGCTTGGCAACTATGGGAAAATCCTATGTTAAGCAGTAAACTTTTAATAAGCTGTATAAATGAATTTTAATTTTGAACTCTAAAGCGAACACAAGGTATCTAACTGTATACTTTGAAAATGAAAATTTTGTAAGTCAAAACCCTACACGGATATTCAAATCAAGTTGGGGATATGTTTTCTTTATCCGATAGATAACGGACAAAGCACTGGCGACCGTCTAACTTCAGAAAACTTTGCACTTAGAGCGTACCCAATTCTACAGAGAGTTGACGGGAAGAAACGGCTTATACCAATGCTGCACTTAATAACGGGTATATAATGCTGGTATTAGTTAACATTTTCACGTAAAATACTAAGTAAATAAATGCTATATAAGAGACTTTCAAATAAAATATTCTTTGTAATAATTTTTATCAATTCCAATTAAATTTAATTAAAATTTATTTCCTTTTAGAAATTAAAACGCAAAATAATTGCTATCCGTGCACCGCAATAAGAATTATTTTTAATGTATTTTCTTTTTTAAAAAAATCTTTTTTTTTAAATCAAAGAAACTTATAGTCCACCAAGTGGCAAGTCGCTACTGTATTCCATGGACATCTAAAAAATTAATAAGGCTACATTTTTATTTAAACTGGCTTTATGGCTCTGGGTTCTAGCCCTTCTGAGAAATAAGGCTACATACGCGTTATCACCTCTGAGGACTAAGATGGAATAACTCACAGCCTGTAGTTATAGTAGATCTCTATACTTTTCAGACTGTAACAAATCAGTTGCACACCCATTTGGCAGTAGAAATAGACAAGCGGGTGGTGTAGATACCACTTATTTACCTATTCATGCTCCATGGTCCATTCATGGACGCACCAGCTACTTTTGTTTTTTTTTTTAATTTTCCGTATACTTTTAGCACTGACTCACTGGCACTGCGTAGAGATGATGCATCTCTTTGCGTATTTTATCGCATCTATCGCGGGGAGTGCTCTGAGGAATTTTTCGGACTAATTCCACCCGCTCCATTTCAACATCGCACATCTCGACAATCCATACCATCTGGATGATTGGCGGTCCACCACTGTGCGACTTAGAAGAAGTTTTCTTCCTCGCACAACTTCCTTGTGGAATCGATTACCACCAGCGATTTTTCCGGACCGATACGAGTTAGGGACCTCCAAGAAAAGAGCCTACTCCTTTTTAAAACGCCGGCAACGCATCTGCAATTGCCCTGGTGTTGCAGTTGATCATGGGCGT
Source organism: Parnassius glacialis (assembly GCA_033319125.1). Classification (NCBI taxonomy): domain Eukaryota; kingdom Metazoa; phylum Arthropoda; class Insecta; order Lepidoptera; family Papilionidae; genus Parnassius; species Parnassius glacialis. The sequence goes on along the minus strand of JAVANC010000013.1, from coordinate 14,653,128 downwards.
CGGTAATCACTTACCGTCAGGTAAGCCCCATGCTCGTTTACCGCCTCTCCAATAAAAAAAGCATATGAATCTAAACCTGAAATAGATAAATTAAAAAAAAACAATTGTTTTATTTAATTTTCCCCAGATTATTCTTTATAACTGTTTACATAGACGAATCAAGAGGAATCATTATCGATTATGTAAACAAATTTTTAATAGAAAAGATAATAATAGTATTAATATTAGAATTAAATTATTTGAATTTGTTCAACAGGCTGCAATATCGCGTAGCATCGAGTGTGCACCAGATAGTAGTTACTTATTCCGACCCAATTAATGAAGTCTGCATCCGATTTAGTAAGACAATCTGTCGCCTGCATTCGACAATCTAATATTGGTTGTCTGAAATATAAATATCACTGCAAACTTATATAATTTGAGTTTCCGTATTATCTAACGCCGCAAACTTGCGGACTCCGCGTTGCTATTGAGAATTTCTCGACAAAAAATCCGAATAACTCCGAATAATCCGAACGCGGGACGTTATGAACAGCAGTTGCGCTTACGATAACTAGACCGACGAGATGGTCATCGAATATAATAATATGATTATGATAATGAGAATGTAATGGTGTACTAATTATAATATGATAAGAATTTTGAAACTATAGAACAGCAAAAATTCAACAATAAATTAAAGATTCGTCATTAGAATATATTTCTTTTTTTCAAAATAATAATTAATGAGTACATTAGAATATATATTTATTAATTAATAAAAGACGTCATTAACCTTTTATCTATCTTTATTATAATAAAACTCTAACAGACGTCTGTCTGAACACGCATCACGCAAAAATCTGTGAACCGATTTGGATGGGACTTTCGCCAGTGAAACTGATGTTATGAGAAGTAACTTAAGCTACTTTTATTTCAGTGTTCCGCGCAAAAGAATTTCATACGGGCGACGTCGCGGTGTACAGCTAGTTAAGAAATAAGAATAAAGTTACATATAACTGTGATCACCTTTAGTTAGTTAGGTTGCTTAGCAATCTAATCATGTTATTGATACAGCTGAATGTTATTGATGAAGCTAAACTTCACACTAATATCACAGTTGTCCAAAGTGTAACATATATATACATATCTATATAAATTCGATATATTTCTGTTAAACAATAGGACCCGTTATTGTGATACAATTTTGAAATCGGTTAAGTAGAAATACTTTAAAATTATTAGACACTGACAGTTTAGCTCGTTTTTTATTTACAAAAATCGCACTTTAATTTGCATTTTAAGTAAAAACTTAGGGTTACAATAAGACAAAACTTATTTTTTTATTCAATAGCTCTAAATTTACATAAAGAACAATATTTTTTCACAACTGCAAAATGAAAAAATAATGGTTTGAGATGAAACTACAGCAAAAATGGTAACAAAAGAAAGTAAATTCGTAAAAAAAAACAACATGAAAGTTAAAATGGCTAAAACTATATGTTATAGTAAATTATCTGGTTTATCGAATCCTCAACGGTGGACTATTTACGCTACATTCTGTATAAAAATAAAATTGAAGTATCTGTTCTAATATAGAAATAACTGCCTTACATATATTGAGCTGAGGGGATTATTTGCAAGCCATTAAAACATAAAGGACCATTTTTTTATTTCACTCTATCGGTCTCTCTGTCCGTTCTAATCTTCAGAATGACCGAACCAATGATAATGAAACTTCACGAACAGATAATAAGCAGTGCCAGGAGTGAACTAGGCTATATTTCATCTTTTAAGATGAAATATAGCCTAGCCTAGATGAAGTATTTATACTTGAAGATTATTTTGAACAGAAAATTCATAAAATAAATAGACTTTGACTAAAATTTAATAACGCCACATTAACATATACCTACCCAGGCGGAGCCAGGGAGGTCTTGAATGAATGAATGAATTTCTTTAGTTTGCAAATATGGGTGATACAGATTGTGGTGACAAATATATCGTATAGATTCCACCATATTTTACCAGAAGGCATGCAAAAAAATATGAATTAATTAATTATTTTATCAATTTACGTAGATATGCCATTCACAACGCAATATCACATTAGATTCACAAAAATAAAAAAGTCTCTTTAAATTACATATAAGTCTAATAAGTCAATCGGTACATTATTATCACTATTATTTAATTATTATAAGCCATCGTCAAATTAATCACATTAATAATAATACAATTTATAAATAAATATCCACGTGATAAACGTACAAATTTTAATATAACATTTTGTCCATAAAAAAATCATTAATATTCTAGTTTTTATTTATAGGAGAGGGGGCAAACGAGCATGCGGCTCACCTGATGGTAAGTGACTACCGCCGCCCATAAACAACTGCAACACCAGGAAGGGAATTGCAGATGCGTTGCCGGCCTTTTAAAAAGGAGTACGCTCTTTCCTTGAAGGTCCCTAAGTCGTATCGGTCCGGAAAAATCGCTGATGGTAATCGATTCCACAAGGAAGTCGTGCGAGGAAGAAAACATCTTCTAAATCGCAAAGTGGTGGACCGCCAATCATCCAAATGGTGTGGATGGTATCGGGAGTTATGCCGCGATGTGCGTTCGTGAAATTTGGCAGCTGGGATTAATCCGAACAATTCTTCAGAGCACTCCCCATGGTAGATGCGAAAGAAAATGCAAAGGGATGCAACATCTCTTCGCAGTGCCAATGAATCGAGCCAATCGGAAAGGGCTCGGTCGTCGACGATTCGAGCCGCTCTGCGCTGGATGCGGTCAAGTGGAAGGAGCTGGCACTGTGGAGCCCCTGCCCAGAGATGGGAACAGTATTCCATGTGAGCCCGAACCTGCGCCTTGTAAAGTTGCAGGCGGTGTGTCGGAATGAAATACTGTCCCGCTCTGCTGAGCACGCCAAGCTTTTTAGAGGCCAATTTGGCTTTCTCTTCCAAGTGACCACGAAACTGCACGTCACTCGATATGTCGACTCCGAGGATACCGATACTGGCTGAGGCAAGAAGGGGAGTGCCTTGAAACTGAGGAGATACGACAAAAGTGTTCTTTTTAGCGGTAAACGCGCAAACTTGTGTCTTCTGAGGATTAAACTGGACTAGATTTAGTCGCCCCCAATCCGAGACTTTGTCCAGCAAAGACTCGACTTCAGACACAAGTTTTTTCCGGTACTCGGCGACGTTTTCCGGAGAAATATTGGCACGGCCGGTGTATAGAGCATCACCAGTGCTGTCATCCGCATAGCAATGAATGTTACCAGTTAGCAACATATAATTGATATGCAGAAGAAACAGCGTTGGTGATAGCACACAGCCTTGTGGAACACCAGCGTTAATAGGCTTGTAGTCAAAACATGCACCGTCTACAACGACCTGTACAGTTTGTCTTTTTATTATAGTACAGTTTGCCGTGTAGTGGCGGTTAAGAATATCCCCTACCACTATCTTCCCGTGGGTGTCGTAAAAGGCGACAAAGGGAAACAGGCAGGAGATGGGTAGCAGCATATTCCTGATAACAGAAAATTATAATTTAAAAAAACCCGCTCGCCAAGCGTGGCAACTATGGAAAATACCCCCCCATGACAAAAGTTACAAAAAGACGGCTCCCAGTCCCCGGCGGCCCCGCTATTCCATGCTACGGTGGCGACCAAGGTAACGGCGGGGCAGAGCGTGCTAAGAATCTCCGGTGGAGGTTCGGTTGCCACCTAAGACGACTCGACCTGGCAACATACAACGCACGCACCCTGAGGACTGACGAGAAGATCCTGGAGCTGGAAAAAGAGATAGACAAGTTACGCTGGCATATTATAGGATTATCGTACGTTACGATATACGTACGTTATCAAGCTACTGGACTGGAAAGGATACGGTATTAACATCAATGGCGAGTACATCACTCACCTTCGATTTGCCGACGATATAGTCCATATGGCAGAATCGCTGGAGGACCTAAGTACTATGCTCAATGACCTCAATAGTGTCTCCCAACGGATAGGTCTTAAGATGAACATGGACAAAACAAAAATCATGTTTAACTTCCATGTCACATCTATGCCGGTAGTTGTTGGGAACACTAAGCTCAAAGTTGTTGACGAGTATGATTACCTGGGTATGTATGCCGTGTAGTGGCGGTCAAGAATATCCACTACCCCATATCCTCCCGTGGGTGTCGTAAAAGGCTACAAAGGGAAACAGGCAGGAGATGGGCAGCAGCATCTTCCTGATAATAGCCAAAATTTCAATAAAAAAAACATGCGGTTGCCAACCCGCTCGCCAAGCGTGGCAACTATAACAAATACCTCCCAATGACTAAAGCAACAAACAGACGGCCCCCAGTCCCCGGCGGCCCCGCTATTCCTGGCTACGGTGGCGACCATGGTAACGGCGGGGCAGGGGGTGCTAAGAATCTCCGGTGGAGGTTCGGTTGCCACCTTAGACGACTCGACCTGGCAACGTACAACGCACGCACCCTGAGGACTGACGAGAAGATTGTAGAGCTGGAAGAAGAGATAGACAAGTTACGCTGGCATATTATAGGATTATCCGAAGTCCGAAGAGAGGGGGAGGACACGGTAATCTTCGTCTCTTTCTTCCAGAAGCGGCCCACCAGGAAGTAGGCCTGGTCGAGCCCCGACGGTTCGACAAAAAATGAGATTGACTTCATTATGACGATCAGACGACAAGTGTTCAGTGATGTCTCCGTGATCGCGAGGGTGAAAACCGGCAGCGATCACCAAATGGTTAGAGGCACACTAAACCTAAACATTTAGTTGGACAGGTCTCGTCTAATGAAGTCAACGCTCCGCCCCCCTCGTGCTCTAATCCAAAGTCCCGAAACCTTTCAGCTCGAGTTACAAAACCGTTTTCAGTGCCTAGAAGACTGCAATGAAGTGGACGATTTGAATGACAAGCTCGTGGAAACTGTCCATGCGGTCCGAGCTAATTTCTGCAAGACCCGCCGCAGAAGAACACAAAACCTCTCCGATCACACTCTTAATCTCATGGCTGTTAGACGAGAGATGAAACTACATTCTTCAACAGACTTGACAGCATACAGGCAACTGAACAGACAGATCTCCAAATGCATGCGGCGGGACTTACGCAACTTCAATACAGCTCGTATTGAAGAAGCGATCGAGCGGAACCAAGGCTCCAAAGTTTTTGCCAGAGATCTGTCTGCCAGAAAGAGCCAACTGTCAAAGCTGAAGACAGGGTGTGGCAGCATCGTTTCCGGGACACCTGAGATTTTGAGTGAGATTGAGAGGTTCTATGGGCAGCTGTACACGTCATCGTTGGAGCCACACGCAAGTGTGAGTAACGATCCAAGAGCGAGTCTTATCCGACATTATTCCGATGATATCCCGGACATCAGTCTGAGCGAGATTTGAATGGCTCTCCAGCACCTTAAAAACGGCAAGGCCCCAGGTGAGGATGGAATTACAGCGGAGCTTCTGAAAGCGGGTGGAAAACCGGTAGTTGAAGTCCTTCAGAAGCTCTTTAATTCCGTCCTCCATGGTGGCATTACACTGGAGGCGTGGAGCAGAAGTGCGGTGTCTTGTTCTTCAAGAAAGGAGACAACGCTCTCTTGAAGAACTACAGACCGATTTCCCTTCTGAGCCGCGTCTACGTGCTGTTTTCGAGAGTTATTACGAATCGTCTCGCGCGCAGACTTGACGACTTCCAGCCTCCCGAACAAGCCGGTTTCCGAAAAGGCTTTAGCTCCGTAGACCACATACATACCCTTGGGCAAATTGTACAGAAGTCAGAGGAGTACATTTTGCCACTATGTCTGGCGTATGTGGACTATGAGAAAGCCTTTGATTCCGTCGGAATTTGGGCGGTACTGAAGTCCCTTCAGCGGTGCCAAGTTGACTGTCGGTATATCGAAGTCCTGAAGTGCTTGTACAGTAGGGCTACGATGGCTATCCGAGTACAGAACCAGAGTACGAAACCTATCCAATTGCATAGAGGTGTAAGACAGGGTAACGTCATATCTCCGAAACTCTTCACCGCTGCATTGGAAGACGTTTTCAAGCTTCTGGACTGGAAAGGATACGGAATTAACATTAATGGCGAGTACCTCACTCACCTTCGATTTGCCGACGATATAGTCCTTATGGGAGTATCGCTGGAGGACCTAAGCACTATGCTCAATGACCTCAATAGTGTCTCCCAACGGATAGGTCTTAAGATGAACATGGACAAAACAACGATCATGTTTAATGTCCATGTCACACCTATGCCGGTAGTTGTTGGGAGTACTAAGCTTGAAGTTGTTGACGAGTATGTTTACCTGGGACAAATAGTCTGACTAGGTAAGTCCAACTTCGACCGAGAGACGGATTCAACTCGGCTGGGCAGCAATCGGGAAACTACGACACATCTTCTCGTTAGACATACCTCAAAACCTGAAAACGAAACTCTACAACCAGTGCGTGTTGCCAGTCATGACTTACGGATCTGACACGTGGTCCTTCACTGCTGGCCGTATGAGGAAGCTTAAGGTCGCTATGGAAAGGTCTATGCTCGGGGTTTCTCTGTGTGATAAACTTCGAAATTAGGTTATCTGCAGTACAACCAGTGTAACCGACATAGCCCAACGGATTAGTAAGCTGAAGTGGCAGTGGGCCGGCCATATAGCTCGAAGAACCGACAACCGATGGGGAAGAAAAGTTCTCGAGTGGCAGCCTCGTACCGGTAGGCGAAGTGTAAGACGACCCCCCACGAGATGGAGTGACGATCCGGTAAGACATGCAGGAAGTCGATGGATGCAGGGGGCTCAGGACCGTGCTTTGTGACATTCCTTGGGGGAGGCCTATGTTCAGCAGTGGACTTATGAAAGGCTGTAATGATGATGATGATGATGACAGTTTGTCTGCTAAAAACGTTGCGTAGTCTTGTCTTAAATAATCGCTCGCTAGTTTTTTGTTTTGTTTATATAAAACAGAAGAAATAAACGAACTTACATTCCATCTAATGGTAAGTGTAGTGCAGTCCGTAAACACTTGCAGCTAACTCCATTCAAAAGAAGGCAACCCATTTGTTGCTACTGCTGAGGACTAAGATGGAATGTCTCACAGCCTGTAAGTATACTGCCTCATACTCTTTAGACCGTAAGCTGTTTTTGGCGGCAGAAATACGAAAACGCGTAGACCTACCGCGGGCAGACGCCTAGACAGAAAACGAATAGACAGAAGCAGACAATGGTTTCATCATTAATCCATATAATATATTATATTATGATATGATGTAGTGATATTATGCAATTAAGTGGATTACTGCATCAGAAACAAAAATGCCTCGTTTGCTTTTTTTTTTCAATTCCTTTCCTGGCTTAATTAATTTTGTTACATGTTACATGCGTTGTTTTATACAGTTGCGATAAATTATTGTATTGTCATCGGTTTTGGATATATTTTTTTTTTGAAAATTGCAAATTTTGAAGTCAATCTACCGTCTACAAGATAGTGAAAATTTAAATAAAATATTTTGTTATACAGGGTTATTTTGAAATAACCGGCCAAATTTGCAGAGAAGGTTCTGAATAAGTAATATAGGCAAATGGTGAAGAAAAATTAATAAAAAAATCTCGATAATTCTGTCCTTTTATCTTTTAAATTCAAAATGCGTGTTAATGCATTATTTTAACTTGTTTACTGCGCACGCACACATTCTTAAGGGTCGATCGGTAGGCAAAAACATTGTTGCCCATAAATCACACGCAATTTGGGATAATTTTAAATAAAAGTAGAAGCCTTATTTACTAAAAACTAATTTTAAAATTAAATTTAAAATTTGGCTACTCTTTGAAAAATAACCCTGTATAAATACCCTGTAGCGTGTTATGTGAAAAGCAGTAAAATTTTCAGTGGTTCACATTAACCTATAACAATCGAAATAAACTCAAAAATAAAAAATCATCCCATAAAAATTCTTAATTACTTAAAAAATACTACTACTCTATTTTAAGATGCCTAAAATTTTTACTTACTTGAAACAGTTTCATTCATCACGTCTAGGACGTAAATTTATCTTATAGTACACTAAAACTTTAATGTTCCCTAGTTTCTTATATTACACTGTAAAAGTTTTACGCACCCTTAAGTATTTCAAGAAGATTTTTCTTTGTGATAAAAGTCGCTCACGGATCATTGTTTGTCTTAAGTTTTTATTTCATTGTAAACATCGTTTTTTCAACACTTTTGATTTAAAACTCCTTGGTTCGAAGGCCAACATGGGCATAGTTCTGACAATGAGCGAAACGGTGTAAAGCATTTCCCGTACTGATGCCTTGATATTGCTATATGTATATATATAATTAAAGTATAAGCGTTACGTTAAAAGTTTGCCACGTCTCACATCACACGATTTCACATGACGTTTAAATATTAGTACCTAATTTTTCAAACATGTTCAAATAATCAGCTAACTTGTGGATATTATTTTCCCTTCCATTAAGCTCCTTTCAGAGGATAATGCTAAGATGCTAAAATTATATAGTAACTATCATAGATTTTTGTTTCTTTTGACGTCCCGAATACTTATAATTTACATTGCACAAGTTTCCACAAAATATTATTAATTACCACAGCAAGTACTAGTAAAAAAGATTTACTGAAATAAAACATTTTTATTATTATTTTAGGGGTATCTATATAGTTTTCTCATCTGGTTGGGCTGTATAAATATATAATTGTAAATGAAAATGATAAACATACATAAATATCAACAAAATAAAATAAATACATAAAAATTACTTATTATTATTATTATTAAGTACTTCTATTAATTTACTTCTTCTTTTTATAGGGTTTGCGCTTATCAGCTTATCCGGCGTGGTGTAAATAAAAGTAAAGTTACAGCCTTATTACGTCTCACTGCTGGACACAGGTCTCCTCTCATTTCTGAAAGGGTCTTAAAGCAAGGAAGTGTCCGCCACGCTGCACCAATGCGTGTTGGTGAACTTTACATATATTCGAAATATTTTTTCTTATTCCTCAGACATGCAGGTTTCCTCCGAATGTTTTCCTTCACCGCCGAGCACGTGGTAAATCAGCACTTAAAATTGCAATTAACAATTTCATTGGTGCCGGCGGGAATCGAACCCGGTTTGCTCACGTACTGTGAAATTTACAGCGAGCGCTATCCATCTGAACTACTCCGGCGTGATGAATTGACCCTTTTTACTGATAGAGAGGCATGATGGATCATAGCCCTAAGGGGTGACAAGACATCCGCATTTTGATTTTAATAGATGACAGATGTAGATGGTTCTACCGCACCCCCTTACAAACTAGTCGACAGTGTGCCCCTTTGTTTCCCCTAATTCTATATAAAATATAGTCCTGCTTGTATTACTTGTTCGGTAACCTATTATTGGAAATTCCTTTTGTCCAGCAACGGAGTCAGGATTGTTATTGTTATTACTTGGATTTTTTAAAATTTCGAATTTCACTGTAATACAAAGACTGTTCTTATTAGATAGCTAGAGTTTTGAAATTTCAGTGTCGCACAGCTGAACTATCCTTTTGTTCATGTTTGAACAATACATAATATCTCTCAGTAAGTAATGCCTTCTGGACAGTTTGATAAAAGGATACCTTGCTATATAAGCTCTTCCCTAAGGATGTATATTTTGTGCACTGTTTTGTTAACTACCCTGAACCGATTACTAATATAATTATTTATTTTTAATACAGGTTTATTATGATTTTCTGCGCGAATACAAATAAAATCGATAACTTGATCACACTTATTTCGATATCTAGATGTCCATTTGTTCAAAAACATATGTAATCCTAATCCAAATATCAAAAGTCGAAATTTATTTGACAAAAAGTTTTATCTTATAATTGTTCGCTTCTTCATTATTGTTGCTTGCTCTTCTCTACATATTATAAAACAAAGTCGCTTCCTGCTGTCTGTACGCTTAGATCTTTTAAACTACGAAACAAATTTTGATTTAGTTTTCATTAATAGACAGAATGATTTAGAGGAAAGGTTTATATGTATAATATATGCATATTAAATATTATATAATTCTTCTGTCCGCGTGTATGTGACTAAACTCCTCCTAAACGGCTGTACCGATTTCGATAAAATTTTGTGTGTGATTAAGTTGATTAGAGAATTGTTTAAATTCACAACTGGACCCGGTAGGTGGAGTTGTTATAGAGATCCAGAAATCAACCGTGCGAAGCCGGGGCGAATCGCTAGTGTTTTGATAAACGCTAGATGTTCATGTTAATGTTATTAAGTATTAGCATAAAATTAAAGATCAGCATAATTTAAGTAGCTAATAGATGTATACGTATTGATATTTTTATTACAACGTATGATAGATGTTTGAGGCAAGCATTCTCTCAGTACGCTAAGGAAAATATTATGAACATAAAAGAATATGGACTAAACGGAAACTTCGATAGTAGTAGTGGTGCTAGCCATTTATGTAGTAGCTGTATAACAATATTCACTACCTACACGTGGCAGAGCCATTTGTAGCACGAATTGTTTAGCTCGAACGGGCTCGAACGAAAGTACCACGCTCTCACAGAATACCAACGTAATATAGCAGCTCAATGTTGCTGTGTTTCGTATGGTGAGTGTAGAAAACCAGAGACCCTTTTTACTGGATAATAGGCAGTTCATTTTAGTCCTCAAGGATGACAACGCATTTGCATTTGGATTTTTAATCGAGGTTACATGTGGGTGTCTGTGGGGCACAGTATCCACTTAGGCCCTTCGCACACGGCGTCGTATCGTAAGCGTATCGTAATACGCGCGTAGAACGAGAGCAATACGAGCGCGTACATGTTCAAACAAGTCCGCACACGAAGCGGTGCTGCAGCGAATCGTAGGAGATGTTTATTGTCATTACGATAGTCGTAGTGCACTGACGTAAAAAAGCAAACGTATAAAAAAAATACTGTTCATTAATTTCTTAAAAAATTTAACTGAATTTTAATTTTTTTTACTTCTTACGACTTTTAATTTTAATGGGTATGAATAGGACCGAAAAATTGATTGAATTCGTAAAACTGGGTGAAGCGTTACCTTGTCTATATAATCATTCATTAAGTGAATATTCAAGGAAATATGTAACGGATAAAGGTTGGGCAGAAGTATCGTCATAAATATCGCTTTCTACTTCTTACATAATCAAACAATAAAAATCCTCTTCGTCTAAAAATAAAGTAAGATAATCTATCAGTTCAACCAACACATCTGGTACCGTAGAAACCATGATTACAACTGAGATCTTACAAAACGATACGTTTACTCTACGAATCGTTTGTAGAACATTGCAGGCCTCGTACGCGTTGCGTAGTAACGATACGCTTACGATACGACTACGTTTACGACTCGTGTGCGAAGAGCCTTATTCTATAAAAAAAACCATATCGTCACCTAGATGTCGTAAGAGGCGACACCCTCTATCGATGGAGAATAAACCTGGAATACGGCAGCCGGCGGTAAGCAACTATGGCAAATGTCCCCCTTATACAACAATCTATGGGCGAGGCCGATATTCAGCAGTGCACTTTAATAGTGTAATGGAAACATTAATATACTGAATGTAACAGATAGCTAAGGTTTAGTTATTTTGGATAACTCTGTCGACATGGCAAAAGCCTTCATAAAGTTAAAAAAATTATAGTCTATTTATGCCCCACTGCTGGGCACAAACCTCTCATTTCTGAGTTTGTTTTAGGACAAGAAAACTTCACATGTCTACGAAATATTTTTTTTTTATTTATCAGACATGCAGGTTTCCTCACGATGTTTTCCTTCACCGCCGAGCACGTGGTAAGCCACATTAAACAATGAAATGTGTCCGAGCTATAAGTAATGCGACTTATAATGATAGTTGCAAACCCTTATTTAAAGAACTCAACATACTTCCGTTAACCTGTACGTACTCGTATATTAGGGTAATTTGTGCTAATATTGTAATACGTTAATAAGTTGTTTTACCAAGTTTTGAAAAATCTTTTCTAAAAACGAGCAACTCTTAAAAACGTCTCACACCTTTATCGCTGCTTCTAGTCACTGGTCTGGTTATTTTGTTGGCGTCTGGTTTAAGCAGGATAATCATACCACCATCTGTAGGAATCAATATGATATTTCTGGTATTATCTATTGGTATTACCCCTTGTGTCGGAAGAGGTGACTACAATCGACGGGACGAAATGAACTCTGTTACGACATCAACAAATGGTATTTTGTGATTATTTAAATTTATTCAATATTACATATTGTAAAATATCAGGTAGAAATCCGAGACGCGGTAGCTCAGAGGCTCATTTGACAGTACTCAAACAACCAAAGATCGATCCCCGACGGCACCAATGAAACCGTTATTTAAAGTTTTTAGTTCTGACCAGGTGATCGGTAGTGAAAGGAAAACGTCGTGAAAAAACCTGCAGGTCTGAAAAATTAAAAAAAACGAAGACATGTGAAGTCCGCCAACTGGTAGCACGACGGACACTTATTTGCTCTGAAACCCTCTCTAAAATGAGAGGAGGGTTGTTCCCGACAATGGGACGTGTATAGCCTGTAACTGTAAAATATTAGATATTTTAATGAAGAAAATATATTTTACTGTATAAATACGTTTAAATAATATAATATGCCACTTAACATTTGCTTTTAGCACTGCGACAAAACTCAAACACTAAAATCGAATCTCACCTTAGGTGAATTGTAAGGTTTCCCAGGAAATAGCGACCTTTTACATAATGGTCTTTTAACAGTCTCTGTTTAAGACAGTCGCACAGAAAGATTAAGCCGTCTACCGTTTCAGTAAGTATTTTTTCGTGCGAACAATAAATTAAGTTCATGGTATACCTAATACTAAATAAAAAAATAGAAAAAAAAGTAGACAAAAGAAAACACAGTCCACCTGATGGGAAGAGGATACTGTGGCCCTTAGATACGTATGTTATGGTCTACATGTAATTATTCCGGTTCTAGATGCTGTCTATCTTCAAGTTGTGTATGTAAAATGCCTCCATGATACAACAGAAGTGTGGGGAAACGTTAAAGTTTAAAAAAAGAAGGAAATAATCGGCGAAAAAGTTTGAAAATCGAATTTAAATCACAGAGCTGAAGGCTTATGACATTTTTATTAGTATATGCCGTGGAGTGGCGGTGTAAGAAAATCGAATATTTACTACCCCATATCATCCCGTTGGTGTCAAAAGAGGCGACAGAAAGAAACAAACTAGGATACGGGCAGCAGCATCTTCCTAATTGCAATTAGAAAATGAAAAATTCCGGGCCCTACTCGCTTCCTAAGAGGGGCAACTATGGCAAAAATCCCCCTTATGAAGTGATCTATGGAAAGACTTATGTTGAGCAATGGACTTTGATAGGCTGCAATGGATAGAAAGCTTTAAAAGTTGTCAATATTTAATCTTACATAGCCTGGCCTTTGCCCTTTGCGTGACATGCAAAATGATACAATGAATTTTTTCCAACATTAAATTGTAGCTACCTGAAACATATTCGTATTCTCGGCAAGACTTTGACAAACTTACTACAAAACGTTGCAGATGTTATAAATCAAAAAGATTGTGGTATATTCTAGAACTAACCTTGAGAAGAAAATGTACGATTAACGTATTTTCTACGAGCAGTTTTAGTACTCAGGCAACCAAACTAATTAATATTTCTCAGCCTTTGAGTATGTTAGTAAATAACATTGAAATATTTTCATAATAATAATTACTGAAGTATCCATACCGTGTCAATAATCGTATAAGAACGCGTAAAAATCGAGTTGGTGAGGTTCAGTAATACTTTATGAAAAGTTTTCTTCTATTTCAACTAACTTGCTAGTTAATGGCAGTAGGTTCATTTGGTGGTTGGTCTCCTTTTTTGTCTGTTAATCCGTCTGTGTAGATACCACACCTTTTACCTTTTTCTGCCGAACAAAAGCTGTGCATGCAATTCAGTATAATTACAAGCTGTGATCCCTGGACCCAGGATATTAATAAAAATAAACATGAAAATTATAAATTTTATGAAGAACTCTTAATGACGGGCTTCCACGACTCTTTCTGCCACGAGGGTGGTGCCACTTTACAATGACGTAAAATATTAGACAGGTTTCATAGCAGGAACAATAATTTCTTATAAAAATGTATACTTTAATGTTTCTTTCCATATTATTAGTTACATTTTCTATTAATTAAATAAGAACTGAATATACTAAATTATAAATGTAATTAAAAAAAGAAGAAAAAAAGAGTTTAAAAGTACAAAAAAATTTGAAAATGATACTCTAGATAATGATAAACTATTATTTATAAACCAATTCCTCAATTAACGGATATTGTGTAACAAAAACTTTACCTTAGTTTCAACCAGCGACATCTGGTGAGTGGAAGTTTATTAGACCTCATTAACGTTTATATAACACAATGCACTCAAAATAAAAGTTTTTTTCACTTATCTTTAATATCCCCCAAAGGTTCTACAGTAAGATAACCTAGGACATAAGCGCTCATCTAAATATTTTATAGTAAGAGAGAAAACCTAGTTCGATCCCCGCCAGAACCCTGGAAACTATTAAGGCGACACATCGAAAACCGTTGAAGCGGGCTACGCCGGACTGACCCGAGTGTAACATAACTTCTATAAAAACTTCAAAAACGCCGTCATAAGGTCTAAAATTGCGTAGTGCCCGAGACGATTAAGACCGCTTAGAAATCGTTTAGAATCTTAAAATATTTTAAAAAAATTATTGATTTTAATAATCAAAATAATGAGCAAGTAAATTACGAATATTGATGTTATGAATGTATCTGAGTGGTTCCCAAGCATATACGTTAAGTAATATCGTTGTAATTTCAACTATAGTGATTTTTAGAAGTGTTTTCGCAAATAATTATGATCGAGACAAAATTTTACAATCGTTTTTTAACAAGCAAATTCAAGATAAAGACATGAATTTACCTATATCAAAATTCCAGTTTCGTTAGTCGTGTCATACTCCTATACTATTCGATGAAATGAGGTGCATTTTTTCGCGGTGTCGCCTTAAATACATTTCCAGTACTTTGTGCTTTGTGGTAAAGGAAAACATTGTGAGGAAAACTACATATCTAAAAATGTAAACAAAAACAAAAAAGTCTACTAGCACGAATTGGCAACGCGACGACGCGACAAAGTGTACTCTACCTTACCGTGAAAAACCCTCACAGAATAGATTATTCCTGTGCAATTGGAACGTATATACAGAGACTTTACCACCAAAAACTAACTACACTACTAAATAAGGAATTTCAAAGTATTATAGGGGCTACACACGATCACTTCTAACTGTCAGTTTTGACTGATCAGTTTTAACTGACAGTGAAAACTGACGTCCTTTGCACCCACACACGTTCAGTTTTAACTATTCTCTTTGACCACAAACAACATTACCATCTCAAGATGTCATCAGCCGACGACGACGCTTCAGCCGTGCTTGGTTTATTAATAATTTAAAAAAAATAGAAATAAAAAAATATACGCAAAGAATGGTGTAAAGAGTGGTTAAAAAAAAGGAAAATTTATTCCCATGTTAATTTATCAACCGAACTAAAAATTGTTTCGAAGGATTGGCACAACTATCTCAGGTGAAGAAATATACCTCAATCTACTATCTCTAGTGTCTCCACTGATTACACCGCCTACACACGCACAGTTTTAACTGATCAGTTCCGTCATTTCAGTTAAAAAATATGTATCAACAATATATCATCAGTTTTAACTGATAATAAAAAAACTGACAGTTTTCATCGTACACACACTCAGTTTTCACTGTCAGTTAAAACTGATCAATCAAAACTGACAGTTAAAAGTGATCGTGTGTAGCCCCTATTAGAGCTCACAGCTATATTTGGGTAACTGCATTTTATAAATGCGAAATTACAATCTTTTATATCATTTTAAAAAAACGTTTATGATCAACAGGAGGCACCAAGGAAATTCCATAACTGTTGCATTTTCATAGTCAATAGCGATCGTAACTAAAAGGGCCTTGGCACAATTGTTATAAGAGAAGCCACAAAGTGAAGAAAATGTAGTTTGACACCTAATACCAAAAAATGACATTATTTTTAATTACTTAATAAATAAAAAGCTTTAATGTATTTGTAAATTGTTGAATACAAATTGACTTAGATTAAAAATACCAATGTCTGAATAGTTGGACGTCACGAAATGAAATCGGCTTAAATAGTTTCTAATTCGTTTGCTATATAACAAAAATTTATTTACTAGATATAATTTTTTATCTATATATTAGTATGAGAAAACAAAGCTGTATACTTGCTACTGTCTATGATATAGCATAATTATAGTTTCTATGGACAAGAAGTGTAGAAATCTAACAATATGTATTATAAATACATTAATTAAAAAAGACATTCATTGTTTACGTCCAATACTACGAGTACCAATGTTAAAAACACAAACAAATCTGTAGTGAAACAGTCGCACAGAGTATAGATTGTAGCCAAAGAAATTACCAACAAATAATTACTACTTAATTTTGCGTAATTTCAAATGTTCTTTTTCAGAAATCTAGAGAGTTTATATCAAGGAAAAAAAATTATATATTGCATACAAAGTTCTATAAACTAAGGAAGAATTCGAGTTTGATTTCGGCCCGACATTTTTTATACATTCTGGTGGCGGAATTTAATCTAATAACTAGTGTACAGTATCTTTTAGCTTATCCTAAAGGGAACAGTCAAAATATTTAATATTTTTTGATTTATGGCCATTTTCAAAAAATCGACCCACAGGAAGCTGAGGAAAACAACAAAAATCAATCGAGATCAATCATTTATTTCACAAATTTTAAAAATTTGCCTCTAAACATTAATTTGTAATAATCAAAGTATATTTTATAATAACAAAAAGTAGTTTTAAACTTGGCTTAGATAATAATTCTATACCTAAACCGGCCTTCAACAGGAACATTAATCATCAAATGATTATTGAACATAAGAATACGGAGGGGCACACTGAAATGATCGGGAATAGAATATTTCGGATTGAATTACAATAAAAACTTTTTTAGAATTTGAATACTGGCCTCTTATAATCTTCATGACATTCAAACAATTAAAAAATGTTTAAAAATAAAAACTATGCTGGTTTGAAGTGGACACGTCGTTAACAAAAATGGAGCTCACGCGTGAACATTTCCGTGCCATAATTTATCATAATTTTCGTCGCGACTTATCTCAAGATAAATTTCTCAGCGAACTTGTTTCGATTTATGATGTTGAAGCACCGAGTCAAAAGACAATATACCGCTGGTATGCCGAGTACCGACGCGGTCGTGTGTCGCTCAGCACTGTTTCTTCTGCAGGTCGACCAAGAACAGCGGTCACGCCTGAAAACATCGCAGCTGTGCGAACTATTATATTAGGCGACCGTCATGTGATATACGAGCAGGTTCGGGCTGTTATCAGTATCGGAATCACTGCAATTCAGTCGATATTACATAATGAGTTGTGTGTAAGAAAGCTAGTTTCCCGCTGGGTTCCCAACAATATGTCCGGCGAGCAAAAGGTGGCTCCTGTAGATTGGTGCCGGAATACTCTGCAACGCTTCAATGGAGGGAAGTCAAATGCCGTTTATAATATCGTCTCAGGTGACGAATCATGGATTTATTCATACGAACCTGAAAGAAAACATCAGTCAGCAATTTGGGTCTTCGAAGACGAGGTCAAACCAATGAAAGTGGTTCGCTCCCGCAGCGTGTCAAAGAAAATGGTCGCTACGTTTGTCTCGAAAAAGGGGCATGTTGCTACAATTCTTTTACAGGAATGCAAAACGGTTATCACTGAGTGGTATATCACGGTTACATGACATGGATATGTTATTTATGTTATGACAGGAGATAAACTGCCAGAAATGATAGCTGAACTCCGAAAAAATAACCCAAAATGTCGTTAACGGCGAGCTACCATACGGCTCGGAAGACAAGTGATTTTTTGAAGCAGGAAAACGTTGAGCTGATGAGCCATCTTCCGTACAGTCCTGACCTGAGCCCAAACGATTTCTTTACAGTTCCTAGAATGAAAGATTTATTACGCGGTCAACGGTTTGAAGACCCCGAAGCAGCTGTGGAAGCGTACAAATGACCCATTTCGTCAACATCAACTTCAGACTGGAATTACTGTTTTAATGATTGGTTTGCACGAATAGAAAAGTGCAAAAACAATAAAATACAATTTAGCTATACCGTGCATGTGGTTTTTGTTATTCCTGATCATTTCAGTGTGCCCTACGTAATTATAATCTCTCTCAATAATAAATTATTTCTTAAAAGTAACAATATGAAGTTTTTGTAACAAATTGTAACTAAACTATACTTCAATCTAGTATTTTACTTAAATCTAGTAACAAAAATAATAATTTTGACAGTCTCGTTTCAATTCTTTTAAGCTATGTTTTGTAATCACAAACAGCTAAACACCCAGGGTATGTAAATAATGTAGATTTATCTTTAATACATCCATCATGTGCCCAATTATTACATATTAGACACTGGACCCAGTCATTTCCTGTCTTTTTTCTTTTTCAGCCGTTAGTCTCTGAGGGTCGTTCTTAATTTTTTCATATCTAATTTTTCAAACTGTATATAAAAAAATTACGAAAGTACAATTTATTTATTGAATTATTTATTTGTAGTTTAATGTTTATGTGTAAAAAAATACTATTATTGCACAGAAACAATATTTTTAATATGATCTGCTCAGGATCCTGTATGGTTCTTAGTATCCTGAGTACTAATTGGACAGGATCCTGAGGCCAAGTTCCCGATAATTTCTGTCTAAAAATAAAATGAACACACCAATTTATAACTTTCAACAAAAATTAACCTAAACTAGGCCTATGCGCTAGCATCTAACATATCATACATACATATTCAGCCAAATCAAGAGTACCTTTAACAGACGAGCGTGTATGCGTAGGTATATGGATGTGGAGGAAGCGAGAGAGGTCTGTCAGGATCGTGCCAAATGGAAGTCCATAGTCTCTGCCTACCTCTCTGGGTGACAGGCGTGAGTGTTTATGTTATGTTTATATTCAGTGTTTATTTCGTAAATAAAAATCTTACCAGGATTCTGTGAACTCCACTAATTACGACACCATTTCACTCGCTGAACGCACTCGGCTCATTAAACAACGTACTCGGTGAGAATAGGTAAATGACATTCTTTGTCTCTTTCATAGGTACTACCGACTTAGCGGAACGGTAAAGACGTACGGCAAATAGTCTAGAGAATACATTTTTCGTATTTGCTAATTCAACAGCGAACAGGATACTGATATAAAATCGTGGGGACAAAATGTAAACAAGATTTATTCAACATTTTTTAAAGAAATACTATAGTAATTGCTCTACCTAGCTAGGAAAAATAGTAAACTTATTAATTTGGGATTCTTTTAAGACCCGAACGTAGAAGTAAACTTATCACGATGCACTTTGAACTAGAATTTGTACGAGGGACACTGCAGGATCCTGAGAATTCGCCACTTTGAACAGTAATTTTGTTCAGAAAATAATTGTGAATCTTAATTACTTTAGTGACCATCTAGAAACAATTGTAATTAATAGTATTCCATGCAAAATAAATATTATTAACACTTAACAATTACTTAACAATTAATTTTATCATATTTTGGCGGAGCCACCAAAAATTACTTAGTTTGTAGAACTACCCATATGTGTTTTAATGTAGAGCTGAAAGTGAAACACAGCTTGATTAATATGCAAAAAATACGATCGAATTTCGACTACTAAGCGACCACTAGTGTAGATAATTTGTTACCTAAATCTTATCTATGCTAAGTGCCTTACTTGAGCTTTCGCGTTGCTTTCGTGTTATGCAGAGAGATACACAGCGCAGCGATGTAAATGTAAAGATGATGCTTAGAATGTACTCGTAGAATTTAAAGCAACATTTTACAGATGAAATATAAATCAAGATGCGAATTTTACTTGTAAAAACGTTATATTATATAATTAAGTTATATTCTTCCTGGTACGTTTTCATTAAAGTATTACTTATTTATTTATTGAAGTGAAAACTTCTTAAGCGGCGTTGTGCACTTTTTTATAATGGGTAAAAAATGGTTAAACTCGGTCAGGACACGTGACCTGATCGAAAATTCGTAAGACGGACGGAGAGTAGAGAGCCTCTCTTCCTAGGGCGTGGCGAAAATGTATGCCTGCGCCTGCTGTTTCGTTTAGGTTTTACTTTATAAATATACTAGATGAAAATTTAATTAATTTTCATTTCATAATTAATATAATTTCATTTTATTATTCAGGTTAGGTTAGGTTTAATTCATTTTAATTTATTAATTAATATAATTTTATTATTAAGATTAGATTCGATCGAGTCTACTGTATTGCTTGACGAAATTGTTAATATAGATACATATGTACTTACACATTATAGATGTAATATTTGTAATATGTTTATACTTTATAGCATTAACCTATATTTTCATAATATCACAATAAGCACATGTGCAGTGTAGGTTTACCAAATAAATAATTTCGAATGAAAATAAATGAAATAAGATAATAATAAATAAATATTCAAGTTTTCACTTCTGCCGGCACTCCCGGAGTGCAACCCGTCGTTTTTATTTATTTATTGATACACTTTATTGTACTAAAGGTACAAACGGCGGACTTAATGCCATATGGCATTTTATACCAGCCAACCGGATTAGTAAGCTGAAGAGGCAGTGGGCCGGCCATATAGCTCGAAGAACCGACAACCGATTGGGAAGAAAGGTTCTTGAGTGGCAGCCTCGTACCCGTAGGCGAAGTGTAGGGCGACCCCCCACGAGATGGAGTGACCACCTGGTAAGACATGCAGGAAGTCGATGGATGCAGGTGGCTCAGGACCGTACTTTGTGGCATTCCTTGGGGGAGGCCTATGTTCAGCAGTGGACTTGTGAAGGGCTGTAATGATGATGATGATGATGATGAACCGGAAAGTTAGCGAGAGATGTGTGTACTGCAGTGGGCTAGGATGAAAACATAAAATTGATAAATTTCACATACACATACACACATACACATCCATATAGATCAAACTTATTTAAACAAATATATAAAGATATAACAGATTATATGTTATAGATATTTATGTGCCAGATGAGCCCAAGTAATTTTCCTTTACTTTTGTTTTAAAAATCCACTTGTTAGGGGATTTTCTTATTGCTAAGGGAAGCGCTTTCCAGAGTCGTACAGCTGCAACAGTGAAACAGTTGGAGAGGAAACCAGTACGGTGAGATGGAATTTGCAGTACGAGATTATTATGAGAGCGAAGATTGCAATCATGGGAAGAACCCAGTTATTGAAACTTACATTTCAAATACTCTGGGACCAATGGATCGTTAAGGATAGTGAAAAGAGTGCTAAGAATTCTAAGGTTCCTGTATTGTATTTCTATGGCAATATTAAAGTACGTATTACAAAGGCAGCGTGCCAAAAGTAGGTTAATGTAAATTAAGTCCCAATAAAATAAAATAAAATACACGAATAGCTTGACATAATCCAGCAGTATCCTATAAAACACACACAGTGACCAGGAATGACAAATAGCAAGAGGTCAGCATAATAAATCGAAGAAAACCCAACCAAAAACGGTGCAAGAAAGTAGATGATCGCAAGACTACGGTCTTGTGTTCTATTATAATTGTTTAATAATAATCAAGATGATGAGCCGCGGTAGCTCGGAAGCTAAGCGCTCGCTGTAAATTTTACTCGAGTTCATACCATGTGTAGGCAGTGTACGTCCACTACCCCATATCATCAAATGGGTATCATAAGAAGCGACAGAGGGGAACAAATCAGCAGTTTTTAACGTGGTAGAGCCATGGTGCAGCTATATTAGTAGTATAGTTGTAGCACGAATGGGTAGGCTCCACCAGGGAAGGACGCACTCTCACAGAATACCAGTGTCAAATAGTAGCATAACGCTGCTGTGTTTTGTATGGTTACTGTAGAGAACAGGAAACCCATTTTTTAACTGGAAACGAGGCATTCCATCAAATGAGTTCCAAGACTGAAAATGCATTTGCATTTTGATTCGTGATCGAAGGTAGATGTAGATGTATATGGGTCACAGCAACCACTTACCATCAGGTGGACTGTGTGCTCGTTTGTTACCCTCATTCCATAAAAAAAAAACTTCAGCTTACTAAACCGTAGTATATAATACTAAGCTGTAGTAACAATGGGCCGGACGTATGGCTCGAACAACCAACAACGGATGACTAAAAAAGGTTCACGAGTGGTAGCCTTGTACCAGTAAGCGAAGTGTAGGCGTAAGGCTCGTAGGTAAGCGACTAAAAATATAAAAACTGTGGTTGCAATTAGCCAAATATCCCCCAAGGAGAGGCTTTTAGCATTTGCTAAATAGTGAAGAAGAACGTCTTGAGGAAACCCGCACGTGTGAGGTATAAAATATTTTTCGAGGACATGCGAAGTCCACTTACGCGCACTGGAAGCGCGCGGCTGAGTAATTGCTTCATAGTCCTCTCTAAATTGAAGAAGACCTGTGCCGTATATAGGCTGTAACTCTACTTAATGTATAACATTAATTAAAATTGTAGTTATTTAGTTTTAGTAATAGCGAAAATTTGTATTTATTATACCGTTGTAACTTACTTTTATTTGATTTATATTGTACGAGTATTAAGATTTGAAACTCACTTATGGAACGAAGTTCCTTATCACACGGTACGAATTCGGCAGATGGGGGCTAGGCGAGTAAAAGTGTAAGATTTTTCCGCCACGACCACCTTTGTATAGCGCGAGTGAGATGGAATAATATCCTTCTCCCTCGCACTTTTTCTTATCTTACCATAAAAGAAACATTATTTTAAATGACGCTTCATTTTAATAGACGCTAGTAATTCATTTATTTGTGTTTGTTAATCAATATTATATTACGTTTATCAATAATAATATACTACGAAAAAAACTTCGTTCTCACCGAGTGTTCCACGACACACACGCATGTTTTTATTATTTGGCAATTTAAAGGGATATATATGTATAGAATTCAACTTTAAAAGGCTGTAATGAATAAACCATAGAATGAAACTTACTTACAGAGTTACGTTCACAGAATTAAACTCAGTTTTAGAGTTTTCATCGATTCAACGAATACCGCATGCTTTACCTGAAAAAAAAATAAACAGTATGCTTTTTAAATCTGTCAGGTGTGCTTCCCACTGTAAACTACACTGCACACAAAATCGACATTAATAATCTTTCAAGTGAACTTAAAAAGACTGTCGAAATTGAGTTTGCTCTGTTAGTTAATGTATCTTAGGGTCGATTTGTCGATCCGTAGATAAAATATCTAATAACTATGCAACCTAAAGGACCAATTTTTAAATTTTCAGATAAAAGTGGTAGATATAATTAAAACAACATAAACAAATAAATAATTACAGTTTCATTGATTGGTTTTTATAGCCAGTTAAGTTATAAATTATTTGATAGATAACTTTTAACTGACAATTGAAAAATCGGCCCTAAATGTCAAGTAATTGATTGTCTATTTTTCATTTGTCATTTGTCTCACGAATTTGAAACAAAAATTTTGATTTAACAAACGTTAGAGCAGGACAAACTATGTCCATTTTCTGTAAGGGAAAACCGTCACTGTCAAGTGTGTTAAGTCGAGGTGATGTTTGGTTAGTGATCATTAATTTAAAGCTCTTCTTTCAATATAAAATCGCAAATAAATCAAAGAATTGACCGTGTAACCGCTATGTAAGAATACTCATTAAATAAGACACAATTCAAAAGTCACCAAAAAGAAATACTCTATGCAAAGATAGTAGGTGCATCGAACCGGAGGGAGGCCTTCAAAGGGGATTTCGTCCCTCTTATTATTTCCTTTCTATTTCCATAATAATAACATTTCTACTTTATAAAATACCACGTAAAAGTAAAATGTTGTATTTAACTTCATATGTCATAAGCTATTATCTGGATAAATACATTTATTCCTCCGGTTGTCAAATAATTCGTCGTAAAAACCCTTAGAGAAAATTAAATTTAACGCTATCCGTGAAAGAAAACTACTTGTTTGTTTATTTGGGCTTCTAAAAATCGGCCCTTAGTGGTTTAATATTTTAAAACTAACTTTCTCAATACTTTATACGCAGGTAGGGATTTATTTAAGTAAACCATATCCTTCTAACTGGTAATGGGGCATTTAATTTTAATTGAACACTAAGAATGACAACGGATATACTCACGTTTTTAATCTAGGATAGATGTACCTACATGTTTTGCCACAGCTTCCATTTACCATAGGCGAACTCTAAGCTCGTTTGCTTGAATCGTTTGCACCCCACTTTTATTAAAAATTAAAATAACCTAAAGGATCATCATCATCATCATTACAGCCTTTCATAAGTCCACTGCTGAACATAGGCCTCCCCCAAGGAATGCCACAAAGCACGGTCCTAAGCCACCTGCATCCATCGACTTCCTGCATGTCTTACAAGGCCGTCACTCCATCTCGTGGGGGGTCGCCCTACACTTCGCCTACCGGTACAAGGCTGCCACTCGAGAACCTTTCTTCCCCATCGGTTGTCGGTTCTTTGAGCTATATGGCCAGCCCACTGCCACTTCGGCTTACTAATCCGTTGGGCTATGTCGGTTACTCTAGTTCTACTGCGAATATCCTCATTCCTAAGTTTATCACGCAGAGAAACTCCGAGCAAAGCCCTCTCCATAGCTCGCTGAGCAAACTTGAGCTTCCTCATACGCCCAGCTGTGAAATACCACGTCTCAGTTCCGTAAGTCATCACTGGCAACACGCACTGGTTGTACAATTTCATTTTAAGGTTTTGAGTTTTGTCTGACGAGAAGATGTATCGTAGCTTCCCGAACGCTGCCCAGCCGAGTTGAATCCGTCGATTGACATCTCGGTCGAAGTTGGACTTACCTAGTCGGACTATTTGGCCCAGGTAAACATACTCGTCAACAACATCGAGCTTAGTGCTCCCAACAACTACCGGCATAGGTGTGACATGGACATTAAACATAATCTTTGTTTTGTCCATGTTCCTCTTAAGACCTATCCGTTGGGAGACACTATTGAGGTCATTGAGCATAGTGCTTAGGTCCTCCAGCGATACTGCCATAAGGACTATATCGTCGGTAAATCGAAGGTGAGTGATGTACTCGGCATTGATGTTGATACCGTATCCTTTCCAGTCCAGAAGCTTGAAAACGTCTTCCAATGCAGCGGTGAAGAGTTTCGGGGATATGACGTCACCCTGTCTTACACCTCTCTGCAATTGCAGTTTAATTAATTGCAATTTAACGCGATCTGATCAAGAAGTTGCTATGGCTTTTGAGAAACATTTTACTGATGTTCCTTTTTTGACAACAAAATCATTAAATTCTTCTCCTACTGTCGCCGAATCATTGCTCAAACAAAATGTAAAGGCTTGTTCTAATACTTTTAAATTCCATAGAGTACTGCCAAAAGATATCGTTAAATATTTTAAAGCTATTGATGTTAAGAAAACGGCAGATTTATGGGGGATTTCCGTTAAAGTTATTTTATCTATAATAGATATATTAGCACCTTATCTAGCCACTATATTTAATATAAGCGTCGAATCTGGTGTGTTTCCTGATTTAATGAAACATAGTAAAGTCATACCTATATTTAAATCTGGTAGTACAATAGACCCCGCCAATTTTAGACCAATTTCTGTACTACCAACATTAAGTAAAATTTTTGAAAAAATTATTTTAGATCAGATGTTAAGTTTCTTTAATATTAATAAATTGCTACATAAAAATCAATTCGGTTTTACAAGGGGTCGCTCGACAACTGACGCTGGAGTTGAGCTTATTAAACATATTTTTTGTGCATGGGAGAATTCAGAGGATGCTTTGGGTATATTTTGTGACCTTTCCAAGGCCTTCGACTGTGTTCACCATGAGACATTAATCAGGAAGCTACAGTACTATGGTGTCAAGAACACAGCGCTTAAACTTATTATTTCATATTTAAGTAATAGAAAGCAGAAGGTTATTATCAATGGTAAAAGTTCTTCCGGGTCACCTGTACTAATGGGTGTTCCTCAGGGCTCGATTCTCGGCCCATTCCTGTTTCTGGTGTATATTAATGACTTACCTCACCTTGTAGGGGATAGTCATAATATAGTATTATTTGCTGATGATACTTCCTTGATTTTTAAACTTAAACGTCAATCATTTAAATGTGACGAAGTGAATAATGCTATATCAAAATTAGTGCATTGGTTTAACGTTAATAATCTGCATTTGAACGGAAATAAAACTAATTGTGTTAAATTTACAACAACGAATGTTAAAAATCTGAATACCAATGTGTTTTTAAATGGGGAGGAATTGAGCCCTGTTGTATCCACTGTTTTTCTTGGCATCACTCTTGACGCAAAGCTTCAGTGGGGCCCCCATATATCCAAATTAGCAAGCAGACTAAGTTCTGCAGCCTATGCTGTAAAAAAGATTAGAGGTCTCACTAGTGTCGAGACAGCTAGATTAGTTTATTTTAGTTATTTCCATAGCATAATGTCTTATGGGATCTTGCTATGGGGAAATGCGGCTGATTCAGAAACTATTTTTGTTTTACAGAAGAGGGCCATTAGAGCTATTTACAATCTAAAACCGAGAGAGTCTCTTAGAGATAAATTTAAAGAAATTAATATATTAACTTTGGCCTCTCAGTATATTTACGAAAATTTAATGTATGTTCACAAAAACAAAGATAGTTTTAGTAAAAAAAGTGATATACATTCTGTAAACACTAGGAACAAACACAAGCTAGTGATGCCAGTTTCTCGACTCCACAGAGTCAGTAATTCATTCTTGGGGCAATGTATATGCTATTACAACAAGGTCCCGGAAAGTGTACAGGTTCTCTCTATTACCAAGTTTAAATGTTTTATTAAGCTGAAACTGTATAAAAAGGGTTATTATAGTATAAATGAATACATGGTTGATAATAACCCCTGGGAATGAGGTGGTCGCTTCCAAGCAGTTTCTAAAATAAATTTTGTAAATAGTTCGTAATCATTTATATTGTAAAATTTATTTAAAAAAAATGTCCCGCTGGGTTTCTTGCTGGTTCTTCCCAGGACAGAGGGTATTTTTTCGAACCAGTGGTAAAGTAAAAAATGACTTTCAATAAGAATTACACATGTAATGTATATTGAATAAAAATTATTCTATTCTATTCTATTCTATTCTATTCTATTCTATTCTATTCTATTGGATAGGTTTCGTACTCTGGTTCTGTACTCGGATAGCCATCGTAGCTTTACTGTACAAGCACTTCGATATACCGACAGTCAACTTGGCACCGCTGTAGGGACTGCAGCACCGCCCAAATTTCAACGGAATCAAAGGCTTTTTCATAGTCCACATACGCCAGACATAGTGGCCAATTGTACTCTTCGGACTTTTGTACAATTTGGCTAAGGGTATGTATGTGGTCTATGGTGCTAAAGCCCTTTCGGAAACCGGCTTGTTCGGGAGGCTGGAAGTCGTTAAGTCTGCGCGCGAAACGATTCGTAATGACTCTCGAAAACAGCACGTAGACGCGGCTCAGAAGGGAAATCGGTCTGTAATTCCCTAAGAGAGCGTTGTTACCTTTCTTGAAGAACAAGACGACCGCACTTCTGCTCCACGCCTCCGGTGTAATGCCACCATGGAGGACGGAATTAATGAGCTTCTGAAGGACTTCAAGTACCGATCTTCCACCCGCTCCGCTGTAATTCCATCCTCGCCTGGGGCCTTTACCGTTTTTAAGAAGCTGGTGAGCCATTCTAATCTCGCTCAGACTGACGTCCGCGATATCTTCGGAATAGTGTCGGATGAGACTCGCTCTTGGATCGTTACTCACACTTGCGTGTGGCTCCAACGATGACGTGTACAGCTGCCCATAGAACCTCTCAATCTCACTCAAAATCTCAGGTGTCCCGGAAACGATGCAGTCTGTCTTAAGCTTTGACAGTTGGCTCTTTCTGGCAGACAGATCTCTGGTAAAGACTTTGGAGCCTTGGTTCCGCTCGATCTCTTCTTCAATACGAGCTGTACTGAAGTTGCCTAAGTCCCACCGCATGCATTTGGAGATCTGTCTGTTCAGTTGCCTGTATGCTGTCAAATCTGTTGAAGAACGTAGCTCCATCTCCCGTCTAACAGCTATGAGATTAAGAGTGTGATCGGAGAGTTTTTGTGTTCTTCTGCGGCGGGTCTTGCAGAACTTAGCTCCGACCGCATGGACAGTTTCCACGAGCTTGTCATTCATATCGTCCACTTCATTGCAGTCTTCTAGGCACTGAAAACGGTTTTGTAACTCGAGCTGAAAGGTTTCGGGACTTTGGAACAGAGGACGAGCGGGACGGAGCGTTGATTTCATTAGACGAGACCTCTCCAACTTAACGTTTAGGTTCAGTGTGCCTCTCACCATTCGGTGATCGCTACCAGTTTTCACCCTCGAGATCACGGAGACATCACTGAACAGTTTTCTGGTCGTCATAATGAAGTCAATCTCATTTTTGTCGAACCGTCGGGGCTCCACCAGGTCCACTTTCTGTGGGACCGCTTCTGGAAGAAAGAGTTCATCATAAAGAGTCCTTCTTTCTCCATGAAGTCGGCCAGCTGCTGGCCCCTTGGGTTCCGTTGCCCTATTCCAAATTTCCCTACTTTCAGCTCACCGTTCTCTCTTGTGCCTAGTTTTACATTGAAGTCTCCCATTAACACCGTATATTGGGTTTTGGAGGAATGCATGGCTCTAGAGATATCCTCATACATTTCCTCCACCTCCTCATCGGAGTGTGCCAAGGTTGGTGCGTAAACCTGTATGACCTTCATCGAATACCGTTTGGTGATTCTGAGTATAAGGTACGCAACCCTCGTCGACACACTCCCGATCTTTACAACGTTGTTAACGAGAGACTTGTGGACGATAAATCCGACATCGCCTTGGGACAGATGATCGCACTCCTGGTGATGGAGCAAGTTGCTGGATTCGAGGATTGCCGTGTCCTCCCCCTCTCTTCCGACTTCGGATAATCCTATAATATGCCAGCGCAACTTGTCTATCTCTTCTTCCAGCTCCACGATCTTCTCGTCAGTCTTCAGGGTGCGTGCGTTGTACGTTGCCAGGTCGAGTCGTCTAAGGTGGCAACCGAACCTCCACCGGAGATTCTTAGCACCCCCTGCCCCACCGTTACCATGGTCGCCACCGTAGCCAGGAATAGCGGGGCCGCCGGGGACTGGGGGCCGTTTCTTTGTTACTCTCATCATAGGTGGGTATTTGCCATAGTTGCCACGCTTGGCGAGCGGGTTGGCAACCGCAGTTTTTTTTATTGTAAGTTTGTTGTTATCAGGAAAATGCTGCTGCCCATCTCCTGCCTGTTTCCCTTTGTCGCCTTTTACGACACCCACGGGAAGATATGGGGTAGTGGATATTCTTAGCCGCCACTACACGGCAATGTTTTGTTAAGTTGAAACTATATAAGAAGGATTATTGTAGTATAAACTAATACATGGTTGATAATAACCCCTGGGAATGAGGTGGTCACTTCCAAGCTGTTTCTAAAATAAATTTGTTCTTATATAGTTTGTACAACCATTAATTTAAAATATGCTTTTTTAAAAAGTCCCGCTGGGTTTCTTTCTGGTTCTTCTCAGGACAGAGGTTTTTTTTTCGAACCAGTGGTGAAGTAAAAAATGACTTTCAATAAGAATTACACATGTGATGTATATTAAATAAAAAAATATTCTATTCTATTCTATTCTGAGGGGTGTTACTTTGAAGGGCACAAAATAAATATTGATGAATAAATAAATATATTTTGATAAAAATAAAAGTCACCTTACTTTTTGATCACACCTCGTATATAAGTTTATCGAGGGAGGAAGCCTCATAAATTTGAAAAAATTGGCTTTATTTAAGTCATTTATATTTTAAAAATATGTAGCTAATTTTATTATGTTAAGCTTTAGTGGTTATGTATACTGCCTTTCAGAAAAGTTTGCAAAAGAAATCAAATGCTTACAAGGATAAAGAAACATGAAGCCATAAATTTCTTTGATTTTTTTGATCAGAGGTTGTATGAAAATTTCCAATTGCTTTGATGATCAATGGTCCTTTACTCTAGTTACGACCAAATGGCACAATAGTTACAGTCCTACTAGGTATGTTTCTTCTGGATTCAAATTTTAAATGGAGCCAAATCTTCTTCAAAAAAATATTTTTTTCGTGTTAGGATGCTTGTGATTACATCGATGTTTTTGAGACTACATCCAATCTTTAGCATATGATAAGCGTAAATGTATTCGTAGTTTAAAACTTGTAGCCCTACACATTTTTATGGAGTCCGATAAAAATAAGATATTGCGTTCGCTTGGTGGAAACCAGCTAAGCCAAAAACAAAACAATGTCTAAAATCAGCTAAGCCAAAAAAAACCAAAACAAAAAAAACATGTCTAACATAAAAATAAAATTGAAGTGTCTGTCTGTAATATCGAAATAACTGGATCCTATTAAGTTATATATTTTTTTTAACACTTATAGTTTTGTATCTTTAGTTTTGTTTTGCCTGCCATTGTGAGTTTTAATCGAAGTGTCGTGTCAGCGAAAAAACTGAGCGATACTGAGATGTAGGTACGAGTCGATCAATCATTGGTTCTAACCCGGATCGATCGTGATTCCAGTGGGCAGTGGGTAAGGGTAAGGTGATTGGGCTCAAAAGATACAACCATGGTGATCGTTTTATCATTTTTCCATCGCGAGCACAATTATGTATTATTATTACTAGTTTTTAACCACGACATGGTCCGCGTAGAAGTCTAACAAAAAAAACTTCAGATTTATAATAAAGATATTTATATGTAGCTAAATTGTCGAAAAACCGCTTTAAGCTAAGTTTTATAAATATTTTCTTGAAAACAACATACGGTATGGAAAATGTTGAAAATAGAAATTGAAGATCTATTAATTTCACGTCACTTTCTATTTCACTTTTTAGTTTTGTTGTTCTTTCTTTCCTTTATCACTATTTTAGCGTTGAAGTAAAAATAATAACAATAGATTTCGCATCAAAACATTAAGAGATAGAAGATAATTTAAATTTAATTTTAAAATTGCAAATCGGAATAAAATTGGACAAGGCTTTTTCGTAAGTGTCTCTGATAATTATGAGATAATCATCAAAAGCCATTTCTTATTTTTCGTATTTTACAGCTTCACTAAAAAATCCTGAACGTTTTTTGATAAAATATAGCCTAGAACTTTGATCATTCCTTGCATAGCTCTCTATCTTTTGTTAAGTTTCATCACAATCGTTTCTGCTATATTCTGTAGATTATTCCGGACATACAGACAAAAGTTTCAAAAATAGTAATTTATTTCGTGATAGCCTACAAATAACTCGTAATATTAAACTCAGGGGGTTAGCAATTTCTTTTTATGTGTCGGAACTTTTTTATATGTGATCCGATTTTAATGAGTTTATTTTGTTTGGAAGCTGGTGCTTCTCATGTAACCCCATATAAATTTGATCAAGAGCTGACCAGTCGTTTTTGAGTTATCCTTAATAATGCGTATTTAATTGACTTCGACTACATTTATGATGTTCTCATTTTATTTATATTGAAGTCGGTTGTACAAAAATTTTAATATTACCACTTATATTATATTTTATTCTTTTTTTATAGTATAGGGTGACAAACGTACACGCAGTCCACCTGGTGGTAAGTGGCTGCTGTGGTCCATAGACATCAAACAGTTCTAACATTTATCCTCGTTTGCAAATCAAAATGCTGATGCGTTGCCACCCGAGGACTAAGATAGAACGCCTCGTTTCCAGTAAAAAGGGTCTCCGGTTCTCTACACTCACCATAGAAAACACAGCAGTGTTAAGCTGCTATTTGACGCTGGTATTCTCTGAGAGCGTGGTCCTTCCCCGGTCGTGCAGCATGGCTCTACCTCGTAAAAAACTCTTCAATTTTATGTTAATGCTTACAGAATCTAATAAAATTTAAATACTAATATATTGTATCTCACACAAAAACAAGAATGTGAAAAGGGGGCCAAGTTAGGTACAGACGAAGTTCGGGTTGGCTTCCCTGATAAAAAAGTTAATATTAGAATGGGCCCCTAGTATATCATGAAATAACCACGATACCGCATGCCATTGCGTGGCTTTTCGCAGCCTCTTCAAGCATGTGCACACCGTGTCGCGTCGTGGCTCAGTGTGAACTGACCCCTTTCCTATATCGGAGAACACGGGAATAACCCGCTAATCAGTATTTTGCACGATTGGTTATGCCTAATTATATTAGTTCTAGTCATGGAACTGGAAAATTACTCAATGTTTAATATTTTACAGAAGTACATACATACATTAATTAAAATAATTTACAAGTTCAATTCTACGAATGTTGTAGACTATTTAATTATGTTCACTGCCATAAAACATTCGTTCACAAATATGATAAAAACGACGAAAATACGTACACGTCTTCCAAGTATGGCACGATTTTGCTAATCACCAAGTTTGGTTTGCAGGTCGATTGCGTAACCATTTTTGCGGTTTTGATATTGGCCAGTTTTCATTTTACGAAGCTATGTTTAATTATTGCTATTAAATTGAAATTTATATCACTATCATTATTCCCATAGCACAGTCCCATAAAGTCACCCCGTCTTAAACCTATCTGTAGTTTGATAGGTTTCCTACTCGAGTTCCCTACTCGGAAAGACATCATAGCATTACTTTACAAGTAATTCAGTCTCTTGATATACTAACTTTCAACTTGCTACCGCTAAGGAATTACATCGCCCAAGTTTGAACTGGATTGAAAGCCTTCTCAAAATTCACATAAGATAGACAACTGCACATTATACTCTTCAGTCTTCTGCTGAAAAATATATATGTGGTTTGTGCTACTAAAACTTTTTCACAAACAAGCGTGTTCGAGAATAGGCTGGTCGCCGAATCTGCATGCAAAACGTAGACGTAGCCGAGATTTAGAAAGGAAATAGATCTTTAATATGGTTTTATTGCCTTTCTTGAAGAATAAAACTAGCACACTTTATGTCTTCCGCGCAGCACTACCGTGAAGGACACGGTTGAATAGCTTTTACACAGCTCAAAGACTAAGTATCGGCTTACTACCTGATTTCAAAAGTTCTGCGGTAATTTACTTCAGCCAGCGCTTTTCCATTCCTAAGTTGCGCGAGAACAATTCTAATCTCGCTCTGACTTACGTCCGGGATATCATCGGAAGAGTTTCGGATGAGACTTGGGCCGTTTCTGACACTTACGGCGGTTCTATCAACGATATTTATAACGGTCCATAAAACTTCTCTATTTCAATAAAAATCCCAGAGTGATCTATATTCGATAGCTTGTTAGCTGACGTATCAATTGAAAACTGCAGTATAATTTCCCGTCTAGCGAGTAAGAGTAAGAGTTTTTCTATTGGGATGGGTATGGTAGTTAATTCATCATTGATATTATCCACGTATTGAAATCTTCTAGGCATGGAAAAAGATAATAAAAAAAATATCCTATAAAATCTTAGAGTTCTCGTCGTAACCGTCTGACCTCAATGTACGTGAGATATATGATGCAAGGTCCAATCGTCGTTGGTGGTTACCAAACCTCTTTTTTCTTCTTCTTTGCATCCCCTACCCCGCTATTTAAATGGCTGCCACCAGAATCAAAAGAAGCAGACAGTTTATTGTTTATAGATTTCACAGAACACTTATATGCCAAAATAGTCACGCTGGGCAAGTGGGTTGGTTATATTCGTTGTTTTCACCTAAACAAGAATTTGAATAAATATAAATGTAAAATTTAACATTGGTTTAGAAATCGTTAACTATTACCGCGGCAAAAGGTCAAGAGCCTTTCAATTACAATATAACAAAGGCTCGTTTCATTTGCGTTAGGCATTAAGTTATTTAAAAGTTATTTTGTTTCATTTCGAAATATTACGGGACACTTTTTCTCGTTTATTTTTATGAAAATTGTCTTTGAATTTCCATTTGTTTTTAATTAAGTAGGACTTTTTTAGTTTTAGTAACATCCATTTATTAATTCATTTATATAATATCATCATCATTATAGCCCTTCACAAGTCCACTGCTGAACATAGGCCTCTTCCAAGCAATGCCACAATGTGGCTGCCTCGTATTGGTAGGCGAAGAGTGACACTAGATGGAGTGACGACCTGATAGAAATGCAGGAATTCGATGGATACAGGTGGCTCAGGACCAATGTTTGGTAAGGCCTATTCATTCACTATAGCTTATCAAAAGACCACTGCTGATCTTAAGCCACCCCCATACTTTGCCTCAAATTGGCGATATTTACCATATTTGCCACGCTTGACAGGCGGTTTGGCAACCTCAGTTTGTTATTATATTAAGCTGTTATCAGGAAGTTGATGCTACCCCTATCTTGTTTTAGTTTCCATGACGCCCATGTGATGATATGGATCAATTTATTCTCTTACACAGCCTCTACAACACAAAGTTTAGATAGAACTATATAATAAACGAAGTATATAAGTAATTCTACTTCATTAGTGACTATAAACCTAGGGTTTACCGTCATCCCGTAAACAGCCCATTATTGAACATGGGACAGTCGTATAATGCTGACTTCTCACGGCACGATATTACAAGTCGCGCCAGCTCGCTTACACGCCCGTTACGTGGCCCGTGTGAACGTTGCTACGTTTATTATGTCACTGCCTCAATGAATTGTAAACATTTCCAAACATTAATTCTATATGAAAACGAACCAGTTTTATGGAACTAGCGTGCCTCGGTCTGTCATGCTCATATAATCTTTTTTACGTGGTAGAGCTATGCTGCATTAGAAGTATAGTTGTAGCACGAATAGGTCCGCTCGATAGGGGAAATACCAGAATACCAGCGTAAAATAGCAACAAAACGCTGCTTTGTTTCGTATGGTGAGCGTAGAGAATCGGAAACGCTTTTTACTGGACACGAGGCATTCTATCTTAGTCCTCAGGTTAACAACGCATCTGCATTTTGATCCTTAGTTGAGATGTCTATGTGCCACAGTATCCACTTACCATCAGGTGGACGGACAGTGTGCTTGTTTGTCACTCTTATCCTATATATAAAAAAATGGCTCAACGCGGTGTGGTTAGCACTCGTAATATCACGCACCGTGAGAAGCCAGCCTTTACCATAATTGACATGCTTGGCTGGCAGATTTCAGATCGTGTGACATCTCGCATGGATTATGCGTTTATTTATTTTGAATTATTAATTATTTACAAAATAGAAAGCAATATCCTTTAGGTAGTTGCCGTATAGTGGCGGTCAAGAATATCCACTACCCCATATCCTCCCGTGGGTGTCGTAAAAGGCGACAAAGGGAAACAGGCAGGAGATGGGCAGCAGCATCTTCCTTATAATAGCCAAAATTACAATATAAAACTGCGGTTAACAACCTGCTCGCCAAGCGTGGCAGCTATGGCAAATAACCCCAATGATTAAAGCAAGAAACAGACGGCCCCCCAGACCCCGGCGGCCCCGCTATTCCTGGCTACGGTGGCGACCATGGTAACGGCGGGGCAGGGGGTGCTAAGAATCTCCGGTGGAGGTTCGGTTGCCACCTTAGACGACTCGACCTGGCAACGTACAACGCACGCACCCTGAAGACTGACGAGAAGATCGTGGAGCTGGAAGAAGAGATAGACAAGTTGCGCTGGCATATTATAGGATTATCCGAAGTCCGAAGAGAGGGGGAGGACACGGTAATCCTCGAATCCGGCAACTTGCTCTATCACCGGGAGGGCGACCATCTGTCCCAAGGCGGTGTCGGATTTATAGTCCACAAGTCTCTCGTTAACAACGTTGTAAAGATCGGGAGTGTGTCGACGAGGGTTGCGTACCTTATACTCAGAATCACCAAACGGTATTCGCTGAAGGTCATACAGGTTTACGCACCAACCTCGGCACACTCAGATGAGGAGGTGGAAAAAATATATGAGGATATCTGTAGAGCCATGCATTCCTCCAAAACCCAATATACGGTGTTAATGGGAGACTTCAATGCAAAACTAGGCACAAGAGAGAACGGTGAGCTGACAGTAGGGAAATTTGTAATAGGGCAACGGAACCCAAGGGGCCAGCAGCTGGCTGACTTCATGGAGAAAGAGGGACTCTTTATGATGAACTCTATCTCCCAGAAGCGGCCCCACAGGAAGTGGACCTGGTTGAGCCCCGACGGTTCGACAAAAAATGAGATTGACTTCATTATGACGACCAGACGACAACTTTTCAGTGATGTCTCCGTCATCTCGAGGGTGAAAACTGGTAGCGATCACCGAATGGTTAGAGGCACACTGAACCTAAACGTTAAGTTGGAGAGGTCTCGTCTAATGAAGTCAACGCTCCGTCCCCCTCGTGCTCTGTTCCAAAGTCGCGAAACCTTTCAGCTCGAGTTACAAAACCGTTTTCAGTGCCTAGAAGACTGCAATGAAGTGGACGATATGAATAACAAGCTCGTGGAAACTGTCCATGCGGTCGGAGCTAAGTTCTGCAAGACCCGCCGCAGAAGAACACAAAAACTCTCCGATCACACTCTTAATCTCATGGCTTTTAGACGGGAGATGATGCTACATTCTTCAACAGACTTGACAGCGTACAGGCAACTGAACAGACAGATCTCCAAATGCATGTGGCGGGACTTACGCAACTTCAATACAGCTCGTATTGAAGAAGCGATCGAGCGGAACCAAGGCTCCAAAGTCTTTGCCAGAGATCTGTCTCCCAGAAAGAGCCAACTATCAAAGCTGAAGACCGAGTGTGGCAGCATCGTTTCCGGGACACCTGAGATTTTGAGTGAGATTGAGTGATTCTATGGGCAGCTGCACACGTCATCGTTGGAGCCACACGAAAGTGTGAGTAACGATCCAAGAGCGAGTCTTATCCGACACTATTCCGAAGATATCCCGGACGTCAGTCTGAGCGAGATTAGAATGGCTCTCCAGCACCTTATAAACTGCAAGGCCCCAGGCGAGGATGGAATTACAGCGGAGCTTCTGAAAGCGGGTGGAAGATCGGTACTTGAAGTCCTTCAGAAGCTCTTTAATTCCGTCCGCCGTGGTGGCATTACACCGGTGGCGTGGAGCAGAAGTGCGGTGGTCTTGTTCTTCAAGAAAAGAGACAACGCTCTCTTGAAGAACTATAGACCGATTTCCCTTCTGAGCCGCGTCTACGTGCTGTTTTCGAGAGTCATTACGAATCGTCTCGCACGCAGACTTGACGACTTCCAGTCTCCCGAACAAGCCGGTTTCCGAAAGGGCTGTAGCACCATAGACCACATACATACCCTTCGGCAAATTGTACAGAAGTTCGAAGAGTACAATTTGCCACTATGTCTGGTGTATGTAGACTATGAGAAAGCCTTGGATTCCGTCGAAATTTGGGCGGTGCTGCAGTCCCTTCAGCGGTGCCAAGTTGACTGTCGGTATATCGAAGTGCTGAAGTGTTTGTACAGTAGAGCTACGATGGCTTTCCGAGTACAGAACCAGATTACGAAACCTATCTAATTGCAGAGAGGTGTAAGACAGCGTGATGTTATATCCCCGAAACTCTTCACCGCTGCATTGGAAGACGTTTTCAAGCTTCTGGACAGGAAAGGATACGGTATTAACATCAATGGCGAGTACATCACTCACCTTCGATTTGCTGACGGTATAGTTCTTATGGCAGAATCGCTGGAGGATCTAAGCACCATGCTCAATTACCTCAATAGTGTCTCCCAACGAATAGGTCTTAGGATGAACATGGACAAAACAAAGATCATGTTTAATATCCATGTCACACCTATGCCGGTAGTTGTTGGGAGCAATAAGCTCGAAGTTGTTGACGAGAATGTTTACCTGGGACAAATAGTCCGACTAGGTAAGTCCAACTTCGACCGAGAGGTCAATCGACGGATTTAACTCGGTTGAGCAGCGTTCGGGAAACTACGACACATGTTCTCGTCAGACATACCTCAAAACCTTAAAACGAAATTGTACAACCAGTGCGTGTTGCCAGTGATGACTTATGGATCTGAGACGTGGTCCTTCACTGCTGGCCGTATGAGGAAGCTCAAAGTCGCTCAGCGAGCTATGGAGAGGGCTATGCTCGGTGTTACTCTGCGTGATAAACTTAGAAATAAGTATATTCGCAGTATAACCAGAGTAACCGACATAGCCCATTGGATTATTGAGCTGAAGTGGCAGTGGGCTAGCCATATAGCTCGAAGAACCGACAAACAATGGGGAAGAAAGGTTCTTGAGTGGCAGCCTCGTACCGGTAGGCGAAGTGTAGGGCGACCCACCACGAGATGGAGTGACGACCTGGTAAGACATGCAGGAAGTCGATGGATGCAGGTGGTTTAGGACCGTGCTTTGTGTCATTCCTTGGGGGAGGCCTATGTTCAGCAGTGGACTTATGAAAGGCTCTAATGATGATGATGATGATGATAACAAAACATTTAAACTTGGTTATAGAGAGAGCCTGTACACTTTCCGGGACCTTGTTGGAATAGCGTATACATTGCCCCAAGAATGAATTACTGACTCTATGGAGTCGAGAAACTGGTATCACTAGCTTGTGTTTGTTCCTAGTGTTTACAGAATGTACATCACTTTTTTTACTAAAACTACCTTTGTTTTTGTGAACATACATTAAATTTTCTTAAATATGCTGAGAGGCCAAAGTTAATATATTTATTTCTTTAAATTTATCTGTAAGAGACTCTCTCACATTTAGGTTGTAAATAGCTCTAATGACCCTCTTCTGTAAAACAAAAATAGTTTCTGAATCAGCCGCATTTGCCCATAGCAAAATCCCATAAGACATTATGCTATGGAAATAACTGAAATAAACTAATCTAGCTGTCTCGACACTAGTGAGACCCCTAATCTTTTTTACAGCATAAGCTGCGGATCTTAGTCTGCTTGCTAGTTTGGACATATGGGGGCCCCACTGAACCTTTGTGTAGAGAGTGATGCCAAGAAAAACAGTGGATTCAACAGGGCTCAGTTCTTCCCCATTTAAAAACACATTGGTACTCAGATTTTTAACATTCGTTGTTGTAAATTTAATACATTTAGTTTTATTT
Source organism: Parnassius glacialis (assembly GCA_033319125.1). NCBI lineage: Eukaryota > Metazoa > Arthropoda > Insecta > Lepidoptera > Papilionidae > Parnassius > Parnassius glacialis. The sequence continues at coordinate 14,613,889 of JAVANC010000013.1, read as the reverse complement.
TCGTTTAAATATAGATTATTAACGTTAAACCAATGCACTAATTTTGATATAGCATTATTCACTTCGTCACATTTAAATGATTGACGTATAAGTTTAAAAATCAAGGAAGTATCATCAGCAAATAATACTATATCATGATTATCCCCTACAAAAGAACGTAAGTCATTAATATACACTAGAAATAGGAATGGGCCGAGAATGGAGCTTTGAGGGACACCCATTAGTACAGGTGACCCGGAAGAACTTTTATCATTGATAATAACTTTCCTCAGAGATACAATACACTTGTGCCAACGCTTTTTCCAATCCTCAAAGCACTTTTGATAAGTACTTTTTGATATAGCCTTCAGCTCATCCAGCGATGCGGTCTTTATGTCCTCAATGGTTGCAAAACGCCCTCCTTTCATGGATTTCTTGAGTTTCGAGAACAGGAAAAATCACAGGGGGCTAAATTCGGTGGATACGGTGGCTGTAGCATGATTATGGTATTTTTCTTGGCCAAAAAACAGCTCTTCAGCTATGCTAATGCGCCGATTATTTTTGTCAAAATTTAGTAATTTGGGAACAAACTTCGCCGGCACACGTCTCATGAACAAAACGTCCGTTAAACTTGTTTGGCACGAATCAAATGAAATGCTGATATCATCAGCAACTTCTTTTGTGGTAATTCGACGATTCTCAATACTATTTTCTTCACTTCTTCAACGTTCTCATCAGTTGATGACGTGCTGGGGCGTCCAGAGCGAGGTTCGTCATTGGTGCTTTCTCGGCCTTCTTGGAAGAGTTTATGCCAATGGTAAACATTTATTTTACTTAAAGTAGACTCACCGTATCCCACTGTCAACATTTCAAGGCTTTTAGAGCTCTGGATTCCATTTTTTAAACAAAATTTAATGCAAACTCTTTGATCCATGTTTTTCGTCAGTAGAAAATCGCCGAGCACGCAACACACTTCTAACTTTAATGCCTCTCACAAACAAACAAAAAATTCTAATACACTTGAAACTTATAAAAAAACATAAAAAATAGAAATCGAAAGTCGAACGGAAGTAGTCCCCGAAATTTGAAAAGTCACCTTACTTTCTGATCACACAATAATCTATAATATGGCCTAAACCCTCAAAAATACATTCGTCATTACAAGTTAATATATTTTAACTTATTATGTTACACATAATATTTGTACCCAAGGAAAGAGACAGGGGAACGATCAAAACGTGGTACAGATAATTTATTTGCATCCTGTTAATTAATATATTATTTTATTATATTAGTATTAGTGTATATATATATATGTAAATATATATATATATATATATATATATATATATATATATATATATATATATATATATATATATATATATATATATATATATACTAGCTCGCCAGGCAGACGTCGTTCTGCCCTTTCCAAGGACACTTCCTATAAAAATCCTTAAATTCGCAATAAAAAATTTTGAGTGTCACTTAGCGGGATAAAAACTATCCTCTCTCAAGTTGGGCCAAAATGCACACAGTGTGCAAAATTTCATTAAAATCAGTTCAGTAGTTTAGCATTTCATCGCGGACAAACAACGTGACACGTAATTTTTTTAAATAAAGATATATATATATATATATATATATATATATATATATATAACATGTATTATTTTTATTTATTGCATTATTTTATTTTTATTTATAGTATTATTTAATATAATTTACGTAATATTTTATATGTTACTAGCTAACCAGGCAGACGTTGTTCTGCCTTTTCCGAACGACCATTTGGTTTCCCAAAAAAACCTCCTGAAATTAGCAATAAAAAAATTGAGGGTCACTTATCGGGATAAAAACTATCCTATCTCTCAAGTTGGACCAAACTGCACACAGTCTGCAAATTTTTTTTGAAATCGGTTCTATTTGTTGAATACTTACAGTAACACGTGGTGGTTATACTACTAAATTGTAGCTTATATTAAACGTTTGTATTTTTAACATAGCGCCATCTATTAAATATTTACTCAATCCAGTCAAAAGATATCGTCATCTGACAGAATCGTTTGGAGCTAAAAGATAATTGTGACTGTCAAATAATAGACAAATAATTTTCAATAAAATAATATTGTATTGCGACTATAAATTGAGATGCAAGCTATCCTATCTTTTAAGTTGGACCAAACTGCACATTGACCAAAATTTCATTGAAATCAGTTCAGTAGTTTAGGAGTCCATCGCGGACAAACAACGTGACACGTACTTTTTATATATAAAGAAGATTTATAGTAGTAGTAGTAATGTATGCACTAAGTTTGCCTTTTCAATATATTTTCCTTTGTGGGTCTACTGGAAGATATTTCAGCAAATTATGGAATAAGTAGAACATTTGTATGAACTCACTATAAGACTGTCTCTGTATCTTGTTGTAGGTACATAAATAAATTAAAAAGAAACATGCATAGATGCGGAAAACACCTATGCCCTTAAGACTGTACTTTTGATCCCATTACATGAGCATAATAATTTTTTTTATAGGAGAGGGGGCAAACGAGCATGCGGCTCACCTGATGGTAAGTGACTACCGCCGCCCATGAACAACTGCAACACCAGGGGAACTAGGGGAATTACAGATGCGTTGCCGGCCTTTTAAAAAGGAGTAGGCTCTTTTCTTAAAGGCCCCTAAGTCGTATCGGTCCGGAAAATCACTGGTGGTAATCGATTCCACGAGGAAGTTGTGCGAGGAAGAAAACATCTTCTAAATCGCACTGTGGTGGACTGCCAATCATCCAGATGGTGTGGATGGTATCAGAAGTTCTGCCGCGATTAGTGTTCGTGAAATTTGGCGGCTGGGATTAATCCGAACAATTCCTCAGAGCACTCACCTTGGTAAATGCGAAATAATATGCAAAGGGATGCAACATCTCTTCGCAGCGCCAATGAATCGAGCCGATCGGAAAGGACTCGTTCGTCGACGATTCGAGCCGCTCTGCGCTGGTTGCTGTCAAGTGGAAGGAGCTAGCACTGGGGAGCCCCAGACCAGAGATGGGAACGATATTCCATGTTTTTTTTATAGGATAAGGGTGACAAACGAGCACACAGTACACCTGATGGTAAGTGGTTGCTGTGGCCCATAGACATCTACATCTATCTTCAATTACGAATAAAAATGCAGATGCGTTGTCACCCGTGAGGACTTAGATGGAATGCTTCGTTTCCAGTAAAAAGGGTCTCCGGTTCTCTACACTCATCATAGTATACACAGCAGCGTTAAGCTGCTATTTTACGCTGGTATTCTGTGAGGCCGAACCTGCGCATTGTAGAGTTGCAGGCGTTGTGCCGGCATGAAATACTGAATGCATGAAAATACATGAAATAATAAATAAAGGTATACGGCTCGTCTTGTAGCAATATAATGTCCGTTGTTGATTGCTTTCAAAAATATTTCGGAATATGTACCGTAGATGAGAGAAGATATCAACTTCTTTAATAACTATGGACAAAGTTAACTGTAACCAGTATACAAGCTATGGTTCATGATAATGATGAATATAGTATAGTTGAAACTACAAAGTACAGTACAGTGCAATGTCGTGTGACACCCAAGACAAGATTCATTTGAAGACTGGATAATTTAAGAAATATGTTTTGTTATACACATATTTTAGGCGATAGGTTCAATTTCCATTTTTCAATTAAAGTTTTAATTATACGATCAATTGGTTGCATCTACACTGTAGCCCTTACGACTTTTACTACAATACGATGTATTTAATGATACAACTGTTTGCTATTACATTTTATTTATAGCAATATCCAATTCGCTACTTTTCTATTTTTCGATAAAAATTGCATATAGTATCATCATCATCATCATTGCAGCCCACACGAGTCCACTGCTGAACATAAGCCTCCCCCAAGGAATACCACAAAGAACTGTCCTCAGTCACCTACATCCATCGACTTCCTGCATGTCTTACCAGGTCGTCACTCCATCTAGTGGGGGGTTGCCCTACACTTCGCCTGCCGGTACGAGGTTGCCACTCGAGAACATTTTTTCCCCATCGGTTGTCGGTACTATATGGCCAGCCCATTGCCACTTCAGGTTACTAATATGTTGGGCTGTGTCGGTCACTCTAGTTCTACTGCGGATATCCTCACTTCTAAGTTTATTTCGGAGTTCTTTGCATTAAGTATAAACTTGATTAAATAATATTATATCAACTTTGAGTATACACACTTGTCGTGTGAGACCAGGTAGTCATGGGGCAAAATTCTATTTAAATTACGAAATACGCAATAATATTGATTATTTCAGAGCAATACAAATTTCGAGGACACGTGAAGTCCGCCGATAAGCCAACAGGACTGACTGTTCGACAACATCGTAGAAATTAGCGAAGACCGGTGAACAGCAGTGGAATGTTATAGGCTGAACCTGAGACTAGTCTTAACTAGCAATCAAATGTTTGTCCACATTAAAATAACTAATTAATCATTCCTTTCGATCTATAACCCAAATGCCTGAATAGTAAAATTGTCAATTTAAAAGTGAAGGTTATACACTATAGACATTGTTCCATTAGGCAGTAGCGAATTTTTTTGTAATTTCATATAAAATTAAAAAAAAATATCACTCATGAAATAAAAATGTCATTCATATGTGACTTCAATAAGTTGGTTGTCAAATATTACTGAACTCAAAGTTAGGCTTCGAACATAAACCTAGCAGGTTTCTTCATAAAAAATAACTATTGTTTTTTCTTTTTTCTTATAGTAAAATTATGCATGGGTGAAAAATATTCATTTATTTCAAAAATATTTTTAAATATTTACTAATTACCTAGTTTACTACTGTAACAGATCTATGTTTGTAACTAGTATGTTTATTTAATTTATACGTAAAGCTTAAAAAACGAATTTAGATTTACTACATGAAACTACTACAGTTCAAAACACTATTAAATTGCTGACTGAGTGTTGCGTAATAGAATTAGCAACTAATCTGTCGAGGAACGCTATGGCTTCCAAGTATATGGGTCAAACAAATTTGGTTTAGTATTTCAAAATCTAAATCTTCGCAGCAACGAACTAAATCTTCGTTTAGATAAAATGAAATCTTAAAATTATTTTTAATAATATAGTATAATAATCGATATACCGGCGCTAAATTATTTTATTTAAAAGGGCTATGCATGGATTTCCTCTGTCTGATAAAATCCGTAATGATGGTATCCGCAGCAGAATTAGAGAAACCGATATATCCCCATAAAAAAAAACTGAAATGGCATTTGGCCGGCTGTATAGGTTGATGAAATGATTACCGATGGGAAAGAAAGGTTCTAGAGTGGCAGCCACACACCAGTAAGCGGAATGTAGGTCGGCATCTACTAATGGAGTGACGACCAGTGGATGCAGAAGGCTCAGGACCGTGCTTTGCGGCATTACTTGAGGATGCCTATATTTAGCAATGGCCTTGTGAAGGGATATCATATTAACAACAAAATCCGTCATGTCTGTTTTGTTAAGGCTGCTTGAACTTATTTTAATAACGTTTGGGTTAAGCTGTAACGGATAAAAAATTTGTCGCCAAATGTAGCGAATCCGCCGTTATCTTCAGGTTTGAATTGAATATTTAGATATATGTATCCTGTTTCCAACTCACCTGTCAGAGTTTTAGTACAATTTCTACAACCATATAGACTTATATGTATTTTTTTTATTTAATAAATCAGTTTTTTTGACACATGTGTAAATTATCGCCTGTCACGTTATAAGATTTATTGAACAGGAATATATTTTCTGCCGACTTCCAAAAAGGAGACGGTACTCAATTCGAGTGTATGTTTTTTTTATGTGTGTTACCTCATAACTTTGTACTGGGCGAACCGATTTCGATGATTCTTCTTTTATATGAAAGCTGATAGTTCTCGTGTGGTCCCATATGAATTTGATCAAGGTCAGACCAATGGTTATTGAGTTATTCTTAAATAACCTATATTGAAGTCGCTTATATTGAAGTCGGCTGCACAAAATTTTTAATTTTAAATTATATACGTGGTAGAATCATGCTGCAGCTATATTAGTAATATATTTGTAGCATGAATAGGTCGGCTCGATCGAGGAAGGACCACGCTCTCACAGAATACCAGCGTAAAATAGCAGCTTAACGCTGCTGTGTTTCGTATGGTGAGTGTAGAGACCCACGTTACTGGAAAAGAGGCATTACATCTTACTCCTCACGTGTGACGACGCATCTGCATTTTGATTCTTTATTAAGGATAAATGTAGATGTCTATGGGTCACAAAAACCACTTCCCATCAGGTGGACTGTGTGCTCGTCTGTCACCCTATATTATAAAAAAATGTACAATTCTACAATTATGTAAATTTTCACCATGACAATTTTGTAATTTTCTTTTCTCTTCACGGTAATATAAAGAAATGTAAATTTTTATTATAAATTGTAAATTATAACATTTTTAGATATGGCCTAGGCGTCAATTTTTCATTTACATATACATCAATTTACTAATTTATGTAAAATAAAACGTTTGCAGGTAACTTCTCGAAAACCGTCCCGACATTCATTAGCGGCTGTGGTAAGAATGACACAAAGATGCTACATAAAGATGCGAAAGTGAAATGTGTTCACAATTAATCTTCTGAACTTAGTGTCATAGATATCCAGCGATAATCCAGCGTTTCTCTAAGCTCAGTAGCTTACTGGTAGATATGGGCCTATCCCATCGTAGGAAGGCATTGCCATAATCGCCACACTTGTCAGATGTTTAGTATCTATACCGCCGATCCCAGTAGCCATTTTGAATATTTTACATTTGGTAATAACAAGATAATTATATCAGAAGCAATGAGATAGTCTTTTGTATATTGCAATTTTTCCGGACCAATAAGACTTAGGGACCATTAAGAAAAGAGTCTACTCGTTTTTAAAAGGCCGACAACGCATCGATTCCCCTGGTGTTGCAGTTTTTTTTTTGTTTGGCGGTAGTTACTTACCATTAGGTGATCCACATGCTTGTTTACCCTCTCAATTTAAAAAAATACGACTACAACTTTAAGGATTATTTTATACTGCCACGATACTGAAAGGAACAATTTACTGCTTTAATAAAATTATTAGTCTATTATTATATTTTTTTGATTACAATTTCGAGTGATAATTTATATGAAAAGATGTTTTTAATGACTACATTTAAATTGTTCCTAAAGACTTTTTAATATCATTTTAATTCAGAGAAATCTTGAAGATCACTTTACTTTTTCGTTACTGATTTCGATCTTTCAATTTCCTTTCATTTTCCTCGCTCAGAGACATAGAATTTTATGAAAATTATGGTCGCAACGATCGTGCGGTATGAAAATACTATACGTTTTTATTTGAATGGAGAAATAATAATTACGTATTTACAAAGTTAAAAATAATTTATGGCCGTTTTCTTGATGAATAAGGGTGACAAACGATCACATAGTCCACCTGATGTTAAGTGGTTCCCATGTCACGTAGACATCTATTCTCGATTAAGAATCAAAACGCAGATACCTTGTTACTTCTGAGGACTAAGATAGAATGCTTGGTTTCCAGTAAAGGGTTTCCAGTCCTGTACACTCACCATACGAAACACAGCAGTATTTTACGCTGACATTCTGTGAGAACGTAGTCCTTCCCCGGTTCAGCTCACCCATTCGTCTTCAATCCTCATTCATTTTTATCAATTCGTTAATACTGGTCCGTCAATCGTGTAAGTCGTAAAAGTTGACAAAGCAGAACACAAGCAAACTATATTTACAACTAGCTGTTCCACGCGACTTCGCCCGCGGGTTATTTGGGGTATTCATTTTTTTTGCGCGGAACCCTTATTCTTTTTATAAAATAAAATTAGCCTAAATTACTCCTTGGGACATCAACTATCTGTCAGTGGAAATCCCGCTAAAATCGGTCCAGCCGTTTCGGAGATTAGCCGGAACAAACAGACAGACAGACAGACAAAAACTTTAAAAATTGTAAATTTTTTTTTATATATGGTAAGGGTGACAAACGAGCACACAGTCCACCTGATGTTAAGTGGTTGCTGCGGCCCATAAACATCTACATCTATCCTCTATTACAAAAGAAAATGTAGATGCGTTGTCACCCGTGAGGACTAAGATGGAATGCCTCATTTCCAGTAAAAAGGGCCTCTGGCCACCTGCACTCACCGACCGAAACGCAGAGGTAAACCTCTACTTCACGCTGGTTTTCTGTGAGGTCGTGGTACCACCCCGGTTCGAGCCAGCCCATCCGTGCGACAGCAAAAGCTGCCGCGTGGCTCTACCACTGTTGTTGTCTAATACTGTTGTATTGTTATTAGTACCGTATATACTTTCATCATTTAGTAAAAAGCTGTAATTTTGACATTACAAACAAACACTTCAATTTTATTTATTTGTATAGTTTGTATAGATTTATATATTATATAAAACTAGCTGGTAACCGGCGCGATATTGCCGCAGGAAATAATTGTGGAAATTTTGTTTTAAATTTGGAAGAGTTATACAATATGTAACAAAAACCCTGTGGTTCCCATTAAGTACGTTATCAGGGTCATTAATAATCAATCAATAATCTTTTTATTTTATTTATTACTAGCTGTTCTCCGCGACTTCGCCCGCGTGTAATTTAGGGTTTTAACTATGTTGCGCGGAACCCTAATTATTTTTCTAAATTAAAAGTAGCCTAAGTTACTCGTTATAACATCAGCTATCTGCCAGTGAAAGTCCCGTTGAAATTGGTCCAGCCGTTCGGAGATTAGCCGGAACAAACAGACAGACAGACAGACAGACAGACCGACAGACAGACAAAAATTTTAAAAATTGTGTTTTTGTCATAAGTACCGTATATACTTTCATATGGATTAAGTAAAAAGCTGGTATTTTGAAATTACAAACAGACACTTCAATTTTATTTATTTGTATAGATTACACTTTCCGCATTTATTAAATCAGAGATTGACTATAGTATTTCGTGAGTACAATATTATTTGCTATAATAAACATACATACAATTTTTAGATAATTACTTTACAAAATCATTAACCGTAACGTTGCCACACTAAGAATCTTCACCTGTATCGTGAAGACAGCTTACATATGTTAATTGTACTAGAACAAACATCCATACCTGGAACAACCATTAAATTTGTAGACTACACAAATACTTTCTCCGTATGGAAATCGAACCCGCAGCCTTCAGCGCCGTAACTCTATGCTAAGCCACTGCGCCACGGAGTCGTCACCTATATTTTTTTATAGGATAGGGTGACAAACAAGCACACAGTCCACGATGGTAAGTGGTTCCCAAAGACATCTACATCTATCCTTGATTACGAATCAAAATGCAGGTGTGTTCTCAGCTATGAGGACTAAGATTGAATGCCTCGTTTCCAGTAAAAAGGGTCTCCGGTTCTCTACACTCACCATACGAAACACAGTAGCTAACGCTACTATTTAACGCTGGTATTCTGTGAGAGCGTAGTCCTTCCCCGGTCGAGCCGACCTATTCGTGCTACAACTATAATAGTAAAGCTGTAGCATGGCTCTACCTCGTATAAACTATACTCATTTTAATTTCTATTTTTATTTGATAGAAAACATTTTAATAATAAGTAAAAAAAGTTAATAAAATCAAGGAAAAAACGAGTAACATAACAGAAATAAATATTAATATTGATAACTTTTACTTAAACCATGCGTAAAGTTTACAAGCATTAAACTTATTAGCAACTCATTTTTTATACACGTGAGGCTTAAAAACAAGTATACAGACTATCTGATGGGAAATGGATGTTACGGTTTATAGAATAATAAAATCAATATAATATGTTACAGCCGTACGGTTATGGATGGATCTCTTTTCCTCTACATAATACTAAGATAGAATTGAACCAAAATCTTCTCAATATCTTTGAGTGCCTTTTTAATAACTGCATGAAGTTTATTTTTGGCCTTCGAAAATAATGACAATATTATATCTCAATTTCGTATTCGCCTTAAACCCGAGAATGTTGCACTTCCAGAATATTGTCGGTTCTTTACTCCATTTTAAATGATTTATCCTCCCCTTCCTACCTTTAAGATGAATTTCAGTACCTTTCCTCTAAACACGACAGGGTATTTCGCATTTCAACTAATCTGAAGATTTCACTACCATTCCATTTTACGGGCTTTATTGGCAATTCTTTTACTGTTCAGGCTACACTACTATGGAACTCCTTGCCTGAAGACATTAGGAAAGCACCTATCGGTTGGGAAGTACTATAGAGGTCATTGAACATAGTGCTTTAGGTCTTCTAGCGATTCTGTCATAAGGACTATATAGTCGACAAGTCGACGGTGAGAGATGTTTTTTTTTTATTTATTTTTTATAGGAGAGGGAGCAAACGAGCATGCGGCTCACCTGATGGTAAGTGACTACCGCCGAAAAATCGCTGATGGTAATCGATTCCACAAGGAAGTCGTACGAGGAAGAAAACATCTTCTAAATCGCACAGTGGTGGACCGCCAATCATCCAGATGGTGTGGATGGTATCGGGAGTTCTGCCGCGATGTGCGTTCGTGAAATTTGGCGGCTGGGATTAATCCGAACAATTCCTCAGAGCACTCCCCATGGTAGATGCGAAAGAAAATGCAAAGAGATGCAACATCTCTTCGCAGCGCCAATGAGTCGAGCCGATCGGAAAGGACTCGGTCGTCGACGATTCGAGCCGCTCTGCGCTGGATGCGGTCAAGTGGAAGGAGCTGGCACTGGGGAGCCCCTGCCCAGAGATGGGAACAGTATTACATGTGAGGCCGAACCTGCGCCTTGTACTCGCCATTGATGTTAATACCGTATCCTTTCCAGTCCAAAAGCTTGAAAACGTCTACCAATGCAGCGGTGAAGAATTTCGGGGATACAACTTCACCCTGTCTTACACCTCTCTATAGTTGGATATGTTTCGTACTCTGGTTGGTTAGTTAATACTGTGATTTAATTATATTACATTATTATTTTCATTTTCAGAAATATAATAATATAATTATATTTCTAGGATTAGGGCAATCGTGCATCGCGGGTACCCATTCAGCATTAACAATTTATGTTTAGTTTTCACTTGGTTTACTTAAAAACAACATTTTAATTTAAAATGTAACAAATAATATACAAATGAACAAACAATAAGAGACAATAAAATGTTGCATTTCTTAATAATAATGATAGTTGCCCTTATGGTAGGTGTGACAATAGTTTGTCTGTCGAGTCATATTATGGAAGCCTTTTGTTACTTTTATCCAGATATGTATGTGTGTAAAGGATAGTTTTTATCTATAGATTATTATATTTCTGTATTCATATATATTTGTGTAATTTATAAGCCTTGTTTTAATATGTTATATCTATTTACGTTTATTATATTTAGTTATTTAAGTCACCTGCCACAAAATTCTCACCACACCCTGGGGTGACTGGCAGAGAATGCTAATTGTCACTTTGTAACCTTTATGTTATGGTTAAAACAACTAAATAATAATATAATATAAACAAATAAATAAGTAATATCCGCTATGCCCAATCCCTTTCTCTTTCAAAAATCTTTTCATAATCTTGTAATTTTTTTATTTTATTGTATAATTTATGTAAAACTCCTCCTATCTGTTCGCTGAGTGAACAATTCTATGCGTAATAAGGTTGTCTGGAAAAAATTGCTTCCAGGGCGATAAGACCGCCTATTGTACCTTTTCTATTCATTTCATTTCGTTTTTGTTTCAATGCCTGTTATTGTACAGTAAAAAATACATTGAACGATAACCTGATTGATTGAAAACCATATCAAAATTGTTTAAAATGTTATAATAGCTTTCTTTCCCTATTTCCCCCAAAAATCCTTAAATATGTGTTACTAAGTTTCTTATCGAAAGCTCGTAATAGTTTTGGCAAATATATAATTAAAACATGGCAGAATATCAAATAATATTTCATCGTCATATTTTTTTTTGAAATTGTACTAAAAGTTATTAGAAAAGTAAAAATAAAAATGTTACAATTGATTTTTCCGTTTTTTACATTTTAATTGTATTATTTACTGCGTACTTTCAGTGGGTCTTGAGTCAATTAGTTTGATAAAACATCCTATTTCCCCGTCTTAAGGGTTGTATGACTGAGTCATAAAAAGCAGCCACTGTCCAAATTTCAGATTTATACGTCAAGCTTTTCGGGCTATGTTTTGATAGAGTCAGTCACTCAAGACATCCACTTTTATATACTAGGTTAAAGATTCCAAGAACACTTATTGAAAGTCATTCACCTCCTATCTACTACTCGTATTATCTATATCATCATAGACACCTAAAAATTAAAAGGCAGATGCGTTGTTGCCAATGAAATACAATATGGAATGGCTCGTTACACAATATTTATTTACACTATACACAAATTTAAAGTGCTCGCATTCCAAACGCGTGGGCGCAAGGCAAGAAGCGTTACGTCACCGGTTGTAAATTATGAAAATTTTCTGCAGGGCACTATATATGGCACGCAGGCAATGCACTCCAGGCAATCCACTAAACAGTTTTATTTATTATACCTGCTTTCGAAACTCACATGACATGCGGTCGCATTTGTTGTGCTCCAGCCTTAATAATCGTTTAATACACGAGTAATTACACCAAATCTAATTAAATTCAAATAAGCCAATACATGTTTTTATCATTTTAAAATAAACAGAAGTAAGTGTGGTAATTAGAGGTCTTAATATAACCACCCATTCCATGTCGCGTGTGTTACGGACTATAGATTTTATTGGACGTTACATCGTCCAAAAGTTTTACTTCAAAATTGTTATAATATCTTCAAATCAGTTAGTGTAAATAAAAATATAGACGTTACTTTCGTTCAAAAGTTTTACTTCGAATTTGTCTTCAAATAAGTTAGTTTAAACAAAAATAAACGACGCGAACCTAAACAATTGTATCAAACACAACTGAAAATACTGTGTAAAGAAAATCAAAGTTTTTTAGCTGATAATAATCTGAAATTCATGCACAATTGGTTCAGTTTTACCTTCTTTGGAATGAAGTCTTGTAGAAAGAAGAACTTTATTGCTTAACGTTTAGAAACTATATTGGTAAATTTCGCAAATAAATATTAACAGCAGTATTCCTTGTGGATATAATTCCCTTTTTAATTAATTCACTTTTATCATAAGATATTGTATTTCTTTATAAATAGGAATTGCTGCAAGTAGGTTTTGTTCAAGCTTACGAAAAATATTAATTATTTATACTTGCGAATGTTGTAATTTGTTCACACACACAAAACAAGAGCTGGTGAATATCCAAGTCATAAAAATTAAACATATTATTAGTGACGTAATAAGTGACTCAAAGGCTTAAGGGCGCTGGCCGTAAATAAAAAAGTAGTGGGTTCGAATACGCCACCCGGTTAATATCGTGAACTATACTTAAACGTGGTAGAGCCATGCTGCATCTATATTAATAGTATAGTTGTAGCACGAATGGGTCGGTACGACCGGGGAAGGACCACGCTCTCACAGAATACCAACGTAAAATAGCAGCTTAATGCTGCTGTGTTTCTTATAGTGAGTGTAGAGTACCGGAGACTCATTTTACAGGAAAAGAGGCATCATTCTATCTTAGTCCTCACGGCTGACAACGCATCTGCATTTTACGAAGATAAATGTAGATATCTATGGGCCACAGCAACCACTTACTATTCGGTGAATTGTGTGCTCGTTTGTCACCCTTATTTTATAAAAAAAATTAAATGAGACGTTTTCCGGATTTTATCGCGTATATTAACTTATTTTAAAATATATTAAATTTTAAACTGAAAGTAGCCGTGGTTTACTATGGCATTGGTACGTCGAATACCTCAGTTCCCCTCGTGACCGTGGAAGCTGTAGAGTACTCGAAACGTCGGGAATTAAAATAAAAATAAGTATTATATACGCGATAAATCCGACAAAACTTAGTTTTATTTAAAAGCATTACTTATATTTCAACTTAAGAATAACATGTATTCAATTGATCCAAGATCCCCGATCCTCACGGTTAAAGCAGGAAATAAACAAATACTGTGTATAATCATAAGTGAAAAGTATGAAATTCCAGTGTCATTTATTTTTACAAATTTATAAAAAAAAAATGTATATAGAGACAGTAATATAAGAAAAAAATATCTTCATGATTTATTATTCATAATTCAAAAATATAAATCATTCATTTACATAACCATTTATCACTACAATAAAATCACTAACACTAAAGCAAAATAAAGAAAACTATCTCGGAAATCAAATTTCTAAATTTAAATTTTTTTTCTAAATCAAAGTATTTCTTTCATATCTAACATTGTGGTGGTAGGCAACAACAAAGTAGTGATAGATATCAATTGGCGTTGCGTGATGAAGCCTCTCATACAGATATGAACAGTGTCATGAGACACTGTTCATATCTGGTTCAATAAATTTAAGCGTAATCGTAGTAATGTGTTGATTTACTTGAAGGACCCTTTGTACCTATCTGCAATTACTAAAGATAGTTTGGAAAATCCAAAAGTGCACGTCTCATGAGTTTCATTTAATTTTGATAAAAAAAAAATTGTATTCTTTTCATAAAATTTATCTATATCTTATATGTGTTTTCAATTTAGCCTTCTATTATTTTAACAGGTAGTGTGCGCGATAAATGCCAAATGTGTACTTTGGAAAAACGGACTTAACACTACAATTGCATTTTATACCCATTATATGCCAGTGCATCACCGACAATATCATCAGACAGTTAGTGAGATAAAACTCTGGATAATAAATCGCACTGTCGTAACGGAACCAAAATATAAAATTCACTCTTGCCTTGATAACACCTAGATTGTAATAGAATGACTAGACAAATTATTCCACTGGCAAGTTGAAGCACTGACTACAATATACAAATAACAATGATTATTGCAATCATGGTCATCATTTTGTTCCCAACATCCATTTAATTTCTGTTATTAACCAAAGGAACTATTGTTTTATCCACGAGATTTGATTGATATTTGAGGTAAAATTTCAATAATAAATCTGAGAATGTCATACCTTTCTGTTAATTGTTATTCAATTATTTTTGTTTATTAATATTTAAAGTTATTAAAAGTTTTGCCAAGGCAAGGTCTGAGCACATCGGCAGAATTTGCGAGAAGCTAGTTCGCCTTCCTTCGGGAACCCGTGCATTCTGGTCTCTCGCCAAGGCTGTCCAAGGGAACTTCTGTCAGCCATCTCTTCCATCTCTGCACAGAGAGGATGACTCACTGGCCCATGCCGCAAAGGAGAAAGCCGATCTGTTGAGCTCTCTTTTTGCGTCCAATTCGACTCTAGATGACGGGGGGAAAACACCGCCGACCATCCCGCGATGTGAGTGCTCCATGCCGGATATGCGATTTACACAGCGCTCGGTCCGCAAAGCACTCTTCTCCCTGGACGTCAGCAAGTCGAGAGGGCCCGATGGAGTCCCTCCCATTGTGCTGAAGACGTGTGCTCTGGAGTTGGCACCGGTTTTTACGCGTCTTTTCCGGTACTCCTACTCCCAAGGCGTAGTCCCGAACTCATGAAAGACAGCTTTGGTGCACCCGATCCCTAAAAAAGGCGACCGCTCGGACCCGTCCAACTACAGGCCTATCGCCATCACCTCCTTGTTCTCCAAAATAATGGAAGCCATTATAAACTGCCAGCTCATGAGATACCTTGAGGATCACCAGCTGATTAGTGACCGCCAGTACGGTTTTCGTCGGAGTCGATCAGCTGGTGATCTTCTAGTCTACTTAACTCATAGATGGGCGGAGGCAGTAGAGTCCGAGGGGGAGGCATTAGCTGTTAGTTTGGACGTAGCGAAGGCCTTTGATCGGGTCTGGCACAAAGCGCTTCTTTCAAAGCTTCCTTCCTATGGCCTTCCTGAGAAATTGTGCAAATGGATCACCAGTTTCCTTGCTGATCGGAGCATCAAGGTCGTAGTAGACGGTGCATGCCCTGATTTCAAGCCTATCAACGCTGGTGTTCCACAAGGCTGCGTGCTATCACCAACGCTGTTTCTCCTGCATATCAATGATATGTTGCTAACTGGTAGCATTCATTGCTATGCAGACGACAGCATTGGTGATGCCTTATATACCGGCCGTGCCAATATTTCTCGGGAAAACGTCGCCGAGTACCCGGACAAACTTGTGTCTGAAGTCGAGTCTTTGCTTAACAAAGTCTCGGATTGGGGCCGACTAAATCTGATCCAGTTCAATCCCCAGAAGACACAAGTTTGCGCGTTTACCGCTAAAAAGAACCCCTTTGTCGTATCTCCTCAGTTTCAAGGCACTCCCCTTACTGCCTCAGCCAGTATAGGAATCCTTGGCGTCGACATATCGAATAGTGTGCAGTTTCGTAGTCACTTGGAAGGGAAGGCCAAATTGGCCTCTAAAAAGCTTGGCGTGCTCAGCAGAGCGAGACAGTATTTCATGCCGGCACATCGCTTGCAACTTTACAAAGCGCAAGTTCGGCCCCACATGGAATACTGTTCTCATCTCTGGGCCGGGGCACCCCACTGCCAGCTCCTTCCATTTGACCGCATCCAGCGCAGAGCGGTTCGAATCGTCGACGACCGAGTTCTTTCTGATCGGCTCGATACACTGGCACTGCGTAGAGATGTTGCATCTCTTTGCGTATTTTATCGCATCTATCACGGGGAGTGCTCTGAGGAATTGTTCGGACTAATTCCAGCCGCTCAATTTCACCATCGCACATCGCGACAAAACTCGCGATACCGTCCATACCATCTGGATGATTGGCGGTCCACCACTGTGCGATTTAGAAGAAGTTTTCTCCCTCGCACGACTTCCTTGTGGAATCAATTACCACCAGCGAATTTTCCGGACCGATACGACTTAGGAACCTTCAAGAAAAGAGCTCACACCTTTCTAAAAGGTCGGCAACGCATCTGCAATTCCCCTGGTATATAAAAACTATCCTATCTCTCAAGTTGGACCAAACTGCACAGTGTGCAAAATTTTATTGAAATCAGTTCAGTAGTTCAGGAGTTCATAGCGGACAAACAACGTGGCACGTAATTTTTATATACTTATTCTATAAAAAAATTGTTGTAAAGTTGTAGCATGAATTGGTCGGCTTAACCGGGGACGGACCACGCATGTACATAACCATCATTCCCTTACCGTTTTTATAGCTCGCGACCTAAAAGGCCCTGAGTACGATGAAGCTATAAAAGCCAAAATGCTAATAGCATTAACATCTCAGAAACAAGCCAGACCTTCGAAAAGACCCCTAAAGAGTAGTAAAGTAAAGAGCAAAGTTACAGCTATAGGTACATTCCGCTTTTTATATTTATATAGAAGAGGGGGCAAACGAGCATGCGGCTCACCTGATGGTAAGTGACTACCGCCGCCCATGAACAACTTCAACACCAGGGGAATTGGAAATGCGTTGCCGGCCTAAAAGGCCAAAAGGCCAAAAGGAAAGGTGTAGTAAGCTCTTTTCTTGAAGGTCCCTAAGTCGTATCGGTCCGGAAAAACCGCCGGTGGTAACCAATTCCACAGAGAAGTTGTACGAGGCAGAAAACACCTAGTAAAACACACAGTCGTGGACTGCCAAGCATCCAGATGGTGAGGATGGTATCGTGAATTTTGACGCAAGCCTGTCCTCATTTACAAGAGTGCTACGAAGGAGTTTGTCAGACATGCAGGTATCCTCACAATGTATTGCTTCACGTGGTAATTAATCTCTTAAAATTACAGTTAAAACAGTCATTGGTGCTGGCGAGGGGCAAATCAAACTATGATATCTGCCGCCGATTAGCATTAGTCTTACTCGCGGTTCAATAAATGAAAGTTGTACCAACGAAAGCAGTAGTCAGAAATAACGACCATTTATAAAAACAATAAAGTTATTAACAACTTTTTATTACAGACCTTTTTTACAAGAGCTCTCAGTGTCCATGAAAAAACTTCTTAAAAACAAAAAAGCAATATTCACAAAATGTAATAAAAGACGAATTAAGCAAGCTTCGTTCTGGAAAACTTCTAACAAACACTGCTTTATTACTAAACTACCTTAGATACGGCAGCACTTCAATGTTTAATTAAATGCTAATCAAATTAAGGGACTGTGACGCAACAAAATCAGTATCTACTAAATTATGCGACTATTTTAGTTAGTTACTGAAGCAAAGACTCGTTGTAATAAATTTAATATAAACTTTTACTTATAGAACAGTATAATTGTTGTAGTTTAATATTTAATAATTGTTGTAGTACGAGTAAAGTAAAATGCAATTTTTAAGATTATCGTTAAGAATTGTAGAGTATAGGATGTCCGCAGTTAAACCAGGCAACCAAAATAGCCCAACGGATTCCAAGCTTAAGTGGCAGTAGAACTGACATGTAGCTAGAAGAACTGAAAGCTGATGGTGAACCGAAAGTTATCGAGTGGTTGCCTCGTATCGTTGAGCAAAGTGTAGGGCTTTCGTTTTGCAGATTTTACTGCAAAATAAACTTTAATAACAAAATAGTAAATTGTAATATAATTTTTAAATAATTGCTTCTGAAGTCGGTGCTACTGCATAGTGTATTGAAGGAGAATTAGAGACCCGATTTCAGAAACTAATATATAGGAATTAATTAGTTTTTGTATTCGATTAGTAATTTTAATAAAATATTATTATTTTATTCTTTTGATGGAATGAATGGAAAAGGAGTGCAACAATTTAACTACTAGGACGTCGTCTACATAATTACACGAAATTTTTCATCAAATTTTTCACCCTTAGTGATCAAATTTATAGTGATCAAATTTACATAGGTGGTCCCATGTTTTATATCTGAATTAAAACCTAATACATAAAATAGAATCATTTAAACCCGTACAGCCGTTTCCGATAAATTGTACGTACATAAAAATATACGCGTCGAATATAAAACCTTGTTTTTTGAACGCGGTTTAAAACTGCAACGATATTGTAGCTAACTGGCTAATCATCCGGATGCAGCGATGCTGGGGTTTTAAATCCCGCAAAGAACAATTGTATACGTGGCCTGCCTTTTTCGCGTCTGGATGTATGTATGTTCGTGAACAATTTATGTATGTAAAACGCCTGAATCATACAAGAAAAAATTCAAGAGCAAGGTTACGTTTTTGATAAATAAATGTAAATGTTATGTAACTTAACTCAATATACATACTTCAAATTAAGTTGGTCGTTGCTGCTGGTGATAAGAGGACTGGTTTTTTTCTCGCTCAAAGGCTAAGTATAGCCGTTCAGCGGGGAATCGCAGCTAGCGTTCTTGGCTCGATACCGCGGGGAGTAGGACTGTATGATAGTTAAATTACTAGTTTAAGACTTTTTTTATTATAGTTTTTAATTAAGTTTAAAATAATTTGAAGCTAACTACTGTGGACTATTTTCTGCCTAGTGGTCCGTCTGCATAGGTAACAGCCTCTTATCTATTTCTGCTGGCATACAGCAGTACGTGTATGGATTTGTTCTGTCTGAATAGTATAGACAGCCTTTAATTATAGGCTCAGAAGGATTCCATCTTAGTACTCAGAAGTGACAATGCATCTGCAGGAGCCCACGGCCTGCAGTAGCGAATTAGCGTCACGTGAACTGTAAATTAGTTATTGACATAATTTTTTCTTAAATCGTACTTCTGGAATTATAACTTCTCTTTTGGATCAAATTCTTGACCAATTATTTACACAATATATTTCGTAGAACGTATCTTTGAATATTTAACTACACGGGTACAAATAGATTTTTTTACGGAGCTTCTGAAAGCGGATGGAGAACCGCTACATAAAGTACTTTAGTAGCTTTTTAATTCTGTCGTCCATGGTGGTGCTCTCACTCAAGACAGGTGAAGCAGTAGTGCAGTCGTCTTGTTCTTCGAGAATGGCGACATCATTCTATTATTTTCGAGAGTAATAACGGATCCTCTATTAACTTACACCACATAAGGGTATCCGTCCACAGATTGTACAAAAGACGGAAGAGTATAATCTGCTACTTTGCATTACGTATGTAGAACATGAGAAGGTAATGAATGATAATAGATTAAAAAAAAACTAGCTACGTAACGACTTGAGTTCAATGCAGCTATAACCAAAAAGACAAGAACCACCGCGAATCAATAAATCTAGTGGTCCAAACACTTCGAAAGCTTTGCTCCGCTGCACATGTTTATCACAAAGTTTTTAGATTTAGCCCAAGGCCCGTGTGTAATAGTATTTTGCGTCAGAGCGTATTCGGCAACATAAGCAACTTCAGGATAATATAATCCTATAATACAACAGTCTCTGTCACTCTTGCTCGACGAACACAACGCTCAAATGCAGGGTACATTTGAGCGTTAATGCTGCTGTCCATCCCTAGTCTGTGTTTCGAGTTCAGCGTTGCTGTACTGAATTTTCATCACCAACCGTATCCTAGATCCTCATCTCATCTATTAAAGCAATAGATTGGTATTTCTCGAAAAATAGTATAAATCTAATGCCTAAACTACCTGTGTAGATTAATAATCACGTTACCGTTTGCTTACTGAAAGTTGTTGATTAAATATCGAAAACTATGATTAAATTACAAAGTTATAGAAGGAGAAATACGAGTATAATTAAAGATCAATTTATTAATTGATAGAGTTACATTTTTTGTGGCAAACTGTTTTTCATCTCATCGAGACTTATTTCGTCATTTAAAACTTAAACAAAAAAAACTAATTCACGGATTTTACTTTTCTAATACTTTGCAGCATCCACGGTTACAGAGGCACAGTGTTATTCAATGTATTAATATCATAAATAAAAAGAAATACGTATAAACAAATTCAAGACACTTATCGCAAAGCTTTGCTAGAAAACTCATAACAAAAAGAAACGCAAAGGACTATCTATATCTCTAAATTTATATCTATATTTGCTAGACAGTATGTAGAGGTCGTCTAAAAACTGCACGCGCCTTTCTTGTATTGTAAGTAGATTTTATCACTTTTATCCTGTTAAATATATTAAAAATTATGCTAAGATCTACCAAAAACAATGAGGATTGCCCAGATTAAGATGGCATTTTATTTAATACCATGAAATGACAAAATGTACCAATAATACACAGCAGGTCGGCACTTATTATGATCTTCTATTTTGTTATATGAATAATTTTTCACCACACCATGTGTTGACTGACAGAGAATTTTGACCGGTATTTAGTCCGCGCCTATTGTAAGCTTTATGGTTACAACAATAAAGCTTTTAAATAAATAAATAATATAGGCCTCCCCCCAAGGAACGCCACAAAGCACGGTCCTGAGCCACATGCATCCATCGACTTCTTGGATGTCTTACCAGGTCGTCACTCCATCTAGCGGGAAGACGCCCTGCACTTCATCCATTGGTACGAGGCCGCCGCTCGAGAACATTTTTTCCCCATCGGTTCTCAGTTCTTCGAGCTATATGGCCGGCCCAGTGCCATTTCAGCTCACTAATCCGTTGGGCTATTTCGGTAACCACGGATATCCTCATTTCCATAGCCCTCTCCATAGCTCGCTGAGCTACCTTGAATTTCCTCACACGGCCAGCAGTGAAGGACCACGTCTCAGATCCGTAAGTCATCACTGGCAACACGCACTGGTTGTATAGTCTCCTAACAACTACCGGCATAGGTGTGACATGGACATTAAACATGATCTTTGTTTTGTCCATGCTCATCTTAAGACCTATCCGCTGTAAGGCATTATTGAGATCATTGAGCATAGTGCTTAGGTCCTCCAGCGATTCTGCCATAAGGACTATGTTGTCGGCAAATCAAAGGTGAGTGATGTACTCGCTATTGATGTTAATACCGTATCCTTTCCAGTTCAGTAGCTTCAAAACGCCTTCCAATGCAGCAGTGAAGAGTTTCGAGAAGACAATTTTTGTCGAACCGTCAGGGCTCAACCACGTCCATTATCTGTAGGGCCGCTTCTGGAAGAAAGAGTTCGTCATAACGAGTTCCTCTTTCTCCATATCGTTGGCCAACTGCTGGCCCCTTGGTTACGTTACCCTATTCCAAATTTTTCTATCTTCAGCTCACCGTTCTCTCTTGTGCCTAGTTTTGCGTTGACGTCTCCCATTAACATCGTATAGAGGGTTTTGGGGGATTGCATGGCTCTAGATGTATCCTTATACATTTCCTCGATCTCATCATCGGGATGTACCGAGGTTGGTGTGTAAACCTGTATGACCTTCAGCGCATACTGTTTAGTGTTTCTGAATACAAGGTACGCAACCCTCGTCGACACACTCTCAATCTTTACTGCGTTGTTAACTAGAGACTTGTGAACGATAAATCCGACAGATGGTCCCAAGGAAAATAGTTGCCGGATTCGAAGATTACCATGTCCTCCCCCTCTCTTTGGACCTGAGATAATCCTATAATATTCTAGCGCAAGTTGCCTATCTCTTGTTTCAGCTCCAGGATCTTCTCGTCAGTCCTCAGGGTGCCTGTGTTATATGTTGCCAGGTTGAGTCATCTTAGGTGGCAACAGAACCTCTTCAGAAGTTCTTAGCACCTCCTGCCCCGCCGTAACCATGTTCGCTACTATAGCCAGGAATAACGGGGCCGCCGGAGACTGGGAGCTGTCTTCTGGTAAGTTTATTCATGGGTGACATTGTTACCACGCTTGGCAAGCGGGTTGGCAACCGTAGTTTTTTTATTGTTGTTTTGCTGTTATCTGAAAGATGCTGTTGCCCATCTTCTGCCTCAATTTCCCCTCTGTCGCTTCTTACGACACCCACGGGACGATATGGGGTAGTGGGTATTCTTACACGCACTACACAGGGAAACAAATCTATAGTTTTTACTATATATTATGTGTTAGTTAGTAGATATTATGTGTTTTGTAATTTCACACCGATAAGTTTACTAATATTACTAGCATCATTGACCTAGTAACCTTCACGATAAATAGGGTGTACTCGTATGTGTGAAGTATGACCATTTTCGTTTCCACTACTCTGGCGTCGTGCCAAAACATCCACGATCAACAGGTATTATATCTCACTGTTATGAACATAAATATAAAATAAAAAGTTTTGACATTTTATTTGCCATAATTTTGATGTTATATGAAAATACATGTAAAGAATCTGCAACTTTGTATATTTATGAATACTAAAACAATCATATTAATAAAAATTAAGTAAAAGGTTAAAAATAATAATTAAATTTCCAATAAAAATATAACCAACTTCAACAATTAAAAAAATCAAGTAATAGCATCTGAAGTCGGTGCTAAAACATATTGCATCAAAAATTACGAGTAAGGGCGATTGTCCACCGCCGCCGTTACCGGGGCGGCAATGAGAACGAGATGACGGCGCCCAGGTAGAGAATAGCCGCCTGTCCACCGCAAGCCCGTCGCCCGAACGCCGTCATCCCAGCTGCCGAAGCTTAGATTAGACCGGCGCGACCGCTAGAACTCGGCCCGAGATTGTGACGGGCCGTTGTAATAGTAATACAAAACACGATTAAACTTGTCTATCCACGCCGGAGCGGCGCCATGACCTCGCACCGCGCCGATTTTTTGTTTTCAAGGGAACGTATTCGTGGACACCCTATAGTAGTTAAAAAACTTCTCGACAGGCTGCCGCATCTTGTCGTGAAGTACATAAAACGCTCCTGTGATGTATCTTTCACGTCTTATCGGATGAATCAATAATTCCTTGCATCACCTATGCCTTCAAACGTACAAAAGCAGAAAAAGAAGTTGTCGCCGATTGAACGCAGCCATTCCCTAGTTTGTTTTATTTCTACACACTACCACGCACGACAGCTACAACAAACTGACTGAACCACCCACAGAAATCATCGCGGTGGTAAACGATCGTCGTCGTCGTTTTATTTAACAAATTAACAAATGTATTAAGTAAATAAAATTAATCATACTGAATAAGATTCTCTTAATATACCAATCCTATTATACGAATCCACGATTTCATAACTTCAGGCTACCTAGTGTCTATTTTACGTACCACTTTGAGAGTCAATCAATGTTTGTTCGATAAAATGACTTTACCTATAGACTGAAGTAGATGGCGCTATAACAAAGCAATTTTACTCAAAAGAAAATATTCTTCTGATTTATTAAACTAAAATTAAGTCTAAAATAAGGACTGTAACATTTCAATAAATAAATATGATCATTTCATTTGAAGGTTTCACTTCTCCCGCTTGTGACATTTTTTTAATTTTACCCTTTTGAGTTGTCTACGGCTCGTAATATCAACTGTTGTTTATATTACAGTTTTACTAAATGGCATGTAAATTTAATATGACTTACATTTAAACTTGTCTTGATGTTAGTTACAAAAAATTGCCCGATTAGTTAAATATAAAATATGACAATATCAGTATATCGTTTATTATTTTTTTGTTCAAGATATTTAGGACTCACGGCAATTAATTAAAACAAGTTTTGAAACATGACTAACGTAGAGAAGATTTAGGGTTTTTATGCAATAAATGATATATTATTTGACTTGTTAACACAAAATGATAAATGATTAGAGATTTGTTGATCGTCATCTTACCCTATAATTATTTTTATGTCACTCGATCTTATTACATAGACTATTACGTTTAACATCAAAGAAGAACACACTTTATACAACAAACAGGTGTCATAAGAGCGGTTTTATTTTGACTCAGAACAAACCATCATTGATTTTACGAAACGATTCTTAAAAATAGTTCGAGCTTAGAATTTTTGGATTAAATTGTTTTTGATATAACCGCCTAAGGAAAACCACAAGTTACTAAGGTTGTCGTTTAAATATAGTACGTTAAAATTTTTATTCTCTATTTCCACCCATAGAGATGCTTTTTTCTTCAAATTTATATTTTTTTATATTATAAGGATGACAAATAAGCACGCAGTCTATCTGATAGTAAGTAAATTTTGTGGACCTTAGATATATACATCTGTGTTCGATTAAAAATCAAAATACATATGCGTTGTCACCCCTGAGGGTTAAGATGTAATGCCGTCTTTACAAATAAAAAGGCTTTCCGGTTCTCTACACATTATTAAGCTACTGTTTTACGCTGGTACTTTGTGAAAGCGTGGTTCTTCCCTGGTCGAGCCGAATAATTCGTGCTACAAACACAATATAGCTCCAGCGTGGCTCTACCACGTGTAAAAGCCACTTGCTGTGTTATTGGTTATAATTGCAGCACCAATGAGTCAATTCGTCCATGGAAAGACCATTCTTTCATATAACACCAGTATAATGTTGCTTCATAGTATATGATGAAAACCGGAGGTGCTTTTTACTGGCAACGAGGCATTATATCTTAGTTCTTAAGGGGCGACAACGCATCTGCATTTAGATTTAATGGTAGCTCACTTTGAGCCGCATCCATTTGCTTTTAGATGAGCAGTGTGCATTGCATTCACCCATACTTGTATAATAATGTTGGAAAGGCAGAAGCCTTACTCATTACTAACGATAAAGCATATTTTTTTAGTTCAAATGCATTGTCCGCTTATCTAATGATGGCACTACTGTATAAAACATAACGTAATGTAAAAATCTGATTACAAATGAGTGTCTTTATAGCACAAAGCGTATTAGGCTTAATTAAGTTAGGCCAGTGCTCTTTACCGTCTTCGGCTTTATCGCCACTTACCAACAAGATGGATTGTAGTCAAACACTAGGCAGTTAATTAATTCTGCACCACAGAAATCTTAATCGACGTATTCTGCCAGTTTCTTATAGTTACAAGCATATCATAGACATCGTTTTATTTATTAGTGCTCCGTGGTAAATTTAGCAAAATGAAACACTTATGAAATACCCTCGATTTTTGTCTGTCAGAACGAATGTTTCACGCAGATAATTGATATTGGATATAAGTATAAAATGGGGTTATCCGAATACAGACGTAAGAATAATAATTATATGTTTGCGGCACGGTACCCTAATTATGCTCATCATATTCTTTGCCATTATAGTTGGAACTTTCTCAAAATGCTCATGAGAAACTTCATAACAGGTAGGTGTGTGATATTTAAGACACCGCATAACCGACTTGGTCACATAAACGTCTGACTGTATCAGCCTACTTTTTAGTCATTGGTCTCGCAATAATATCGTTTTGCGCAAAACACTTGAATATTCACTGAGACTTACACCTTTAGCCTATATTAAAACCGACGTTTTAATACCGAGGATGCGATTTCAAAGCTGTTAAGTGATGCCCACGCTTTATGTTTTCAATTTTGTTGAATTTTAAAAGGATGTTGCAAATGAAATCGTTGCAGATGTGTGTGTTTCTAATACACGTATGTGTAGTTTAACAGAGTTAATACAAATCAATTAATTGAGTAAGTGTTTTTAAATGATCTGCGCTATGCAAAATAAGCAATTTATATTTTGCAACTTAACAAACATAATAAACCTGTTTACCATTGCTACATCCATAACAACTTTGTATCACAAGTAACCAATACTCAGAAATAATTTAAAATTAATTTGAATATTACATTTATCATCACCAATATAATGTTATAAACTATTTGCTGCTAACCTAATAAAATCCTAAATACTGGTTAAATACGATATAATTAAACGTTATACCGTTTCATCACGTAGTGTTAATGTGTGAGACTGAAAGTCTATCACATTATCTCTATAGATGATGGAGTGCCCATCTCGGAAATATTATCGTCATCATCATTCATCAGTTTTAAATATAAACATGTATAGACAGTGTAAACTTTATTGCTAAACTGGTCAAGCTGATCGCCCGATAGCACCCGCAGTCAAAATGTGAACCTTTACCTTTATATAAAGGCACAATGACTGCGGATCGCCAATCATCCGGGACATCCCCCGTCCGCCAGCACAAATTGCACAGCAGATGAAAGCTGTCCCAGACGCGAGGCCCACCATACTTGACCATTTCAGCAGTAACTCTGTCTAGTCCCGCAGCCTTACCACATTTCAAACTTCGAATCGCACGTTCAATCTCTTTCATACTGATGACCTCAGTGTCATCGAGGTCCGGGTCTGGCGTACCAGTCTCGGCGTCATCCCCGGATCCCTCACTAAGATCATCACACGCATACATTTCTCTATAAAATTCGCTCCATCGCTGCATGACGTCCGATTTGTCTGAGAGGACGTCATTAGTTCTCGAAAGCACTTTGTTCATTCTTAAGGCCGTCGCACCACTTCGGGTCCTTCCAACCTCTTTCCAGAAGAGTTTGGAGTTCTCCTTAAAGTTGTGCGACAACCTTTCGTCCGCTTCCATTCTACACCTTTCACGCACTTCCTCAATCAATGCTTTCGTGTGAACTTTTTGCAGCTTATATCTTTCTTTCATCTTCTCTCTCATATCCTTATCATTACTAGAGGCCAAGTAGTCTAACCATGCTTTCTTCTTCTTCTTTACAGCTTCTTTCACTTCATCATTCCACCATGCATCTCTTCTTTTACTACTGCCTCTTTTAATCGTTCCACACACTTCTTCCGCTGCACTTACCATTCCATTCCTAAGGTTCTGCCATGTTCTTTCAACACATTCTTTTCTGCCATCGATGTTGTCAAGCTTTTCGGCTACCCTCGCATGATATTTGTCCCTAGTATCCGCTTCCTGAAGCTTCCAGCTTCGGATGCGACAGACCGACTGTGGTTCTGTTACTGCCGTCCGGTAGCGCCAACCCGCGAACAGGCCCCTAAATCTAGTAATCACTAGATAGTGATCCGTTCCCAGGTCAGCACCCCTGAACACTCGCGTATCCATCACCTGTTTTCGCAGTCGGTCATCCACCAGGAACAAATCGATCATACTTCTCTATACGATTCTACATATGGATTTTCTTGTGATTAAACATAGTGTTTGTCACAAGAAGACCCTTTTCCTTGCATACCGCCAGTATAAGCTTGCCAGCATCATTAACCCTTTTATCCCCAAACTTTCCAAGCACCGACTCGTACCCTGGTCGAGCGGTACCAACCCATCCATTCAAATCACCACATACAACAATTCTTTCGTTTCCCCTAGCCAAATCTAGAACTTCTCTTACATTCTCCCAAAACTCCTCCAGCTCAGCCCTGGACGACGAAGCTACCGGCGTATAAACAGCCAAAAGGAATAACTTCGTCAGTCCCAATTTAAAGCGAACCCAGAGAAGTCTTGAGTTCACAACCTTATATTCAGTCATAACATCGACCAACCGAGACGACAGCAGCAACCCCACTCCCTGGCGGGCGCTCTCGCTCTCTGGGACTCCGGACCATAGAGCTAACGCCCCGCCAGGGAGCTCTTCAGTACCACTGCCCTTCCGTTTGGTCTCCGACATACACACGACATCTAATTCAAAATTTAAAAATCTCTTTCTTTCATTATTTCGATCAACTCATTCGTCTTATCTCTCATGCCTCCTCTAACATTCCACGTGCCAACTCTGCACTCTGTCCTCCACCTTCCGCCGTGTCGGGCTGTGCGTGACGGGTGGCGGTCCCCATCGCCGCTTTGCGCGCTGCATTCCACACCAACGGGGACGAGCTGGTGTGCGTCGCCTTGGGGGGACGCCCTAACCCTCGTTGGCATGGGTGCGCAGCTAAGTAGAATTGCAGCCCTGAAAAGGTGAAAGTTTACTCGAAGGTTTTGACACGTAGGATGCAAGAGAAATCGGAAAGATTTCTATGGGAGGCACAATGCGGATTTAGACCTGGAAGAGGATGCACGGATCAAATGTTTTCTCTCCGCATGATCACGGAAAAGCTTCTGGCTGCTAACCAGAGGATTTTCTGTGCTTTTGTGGATCTTGAGAAAGCATTTGATAAGGTTGTAAGGAAGAAAATGTGGGAACTGTTGCCGGGGTATGGTGTGGATGGTCGATTGCTAAGGGCTGTGCAGTCACTTTACTGTGACTGTAAAGCCTGTGTGCGGGTAGGGCATGACCTGTCACCCATGTTTAGCGTCCAAACGGGCGTAAAACAGGGTTGTGTCATGTCTTCCTGGCTGTTCATACTGTATCTCGACAGCTGAAAGATAGCTGTTTGGGTGTGAAATTGGGTGACATTAAAGTAAATTGTCTGCTGTATGCTGATGATGCAGTGCTTATTGCACCATCAGAGGCAGAACTGCAGGCATTAGTCACGTGTATGAAAGAGGAATGTGAAATTAAAGGTCTCCGCTTGAATGCTAATAAAACTAAGGTTCTGGTATTTGAAAGGGACGAAGAGAGAACGAAGTGTGAAATATGGGTAAATCAGGAATGTCTAGAACAGGTAAATGAAATTGTATACTTGGGGAGTGCTTTTAGCCGGGATGGAAGATGTGATTTAGATGTGGACAGGCGTGTCGCTGCCGGGAACAAAGTCAATGGTGCCCTAACTGCGTTAGTCAAAAGGCAAGGCATAGTGAAGAGTGTACGCCTTGCAATACATAACGCAGTGTTGGTACCGACTTTGTTATATGGCAGCAAAACCTGGGTATGCCAGAAGAAGCATAAAAGCAAGTTGAATGCAGTGGAGATGCGATCTCTTCGTAAAATGTGCGGCGTCACCTTGGCCGACCGAAAGCGAAACGAAGTGATTCGCAATATGGCAGGTTTGAAAGACGACCTTATCACAAAAATTGATAAGGGCGTACTTCGATGGTTTGGGCACGTTGAGAGAATGAGTGAAGACCGAATGGTGAAGAAAATATATAGCGCGAAAGTTAATATTAAAAGGTGTCGAGGTAGACCGAGACTAACTTTCGAAGACCATGTGAGCAAACTGCTCGAAGAGGGGAGGGTCAAGAGTACTCGGATACCTAGACGTGCATGTATGAAGAAGATAATGAATCTGAAAGAAGCGAAAGAGGTATGTAAGGATCGTGACACTTGGCGATCTGTTCTCTCTGGCTACCCCGTCAGGGATTGTGCGTGATGATAAGTAAGTAAGTAAGTATAGACAGTGCTTTAAAGAAAAATGTTAGTTTAGAAGAGTCCTTTAAGAATCAGATGGGACAGCAATCCGAAAAAACTGAAGAAAGATCAGGCAGAGGAGCGGTGATTTAAGGGTTTTCCGAGGCATAGAGGTAATACACAGCCAGGCTGTTGCAGAAAATTTCTTAAACGAAAGCGCCAATAACTGATTCTGACCCTGACCGGGAATTCATTTCAAAACCCGGGAATACATGATCAGCTGTTGCTTTTACAACCATTAAACTAACGAGGCAGTAATTAGAACTAGGTGGAAATAAAAAGCGGGTTATTCCGTTTATCCACCCTAAAAAATCCACCCTAAGATGGAAGCTCGGAATCACGTGTTCATCTATTCACTACAAACGGGGTGGATAATCGGTATTCGTGTATATTATTTTTCTTCCGATTTTCTCCCTTGGCTGTGTACATTAATTAAGAGAAACATGATAAAAACTGGCCCAAGATACATAATAGATTGTAGCATACTTATAAAAAGATATACATATTTTTTCTTTTGAAAGGTCAACGCTGATATAAAAGCAGTACCTTATAGGACTACAGAATCATTTGAGTCTTGGCATAAAATAATTGAAAATGAAGTTAAAGCAAAACATCCAAAAGTAACGTTTATGGATGCTTGCAAACTAACTATTTTCTCTAACACATCTGTTGAAGCAAAGAAATTTTGAAAACGATTGCAGATATAGGTACATTAAAAGAGTGACGAATTTATCCAGGATATCAAATTATGTCTACTCAATAATGAAAATTAGTGTTGGTAATTTCCTGGACATATTTTAGAATTTATAAATTACGCAATAATATTATTTAAAACAAGAAAGTTTAATTTGATTTAAATACAATACGTAATGCATGGACTTAAACAGTCAGTAACGGTGACAGCAATACGTAAAATGATTTTTGTTTAAGTTTGTTTTTGTAAAACATTAATTAATAATTTAAGTGTTTGAGTTGAACTGTACTTGAGGTAAAAATTGGGAAGAACAAATAAAATGAACACGCAATCCAAGTATCCACCCTAGGATGGGTAAATAAACGGAATAACCCAAAAAATCAATTAATACATATTATACTGTATACAACTTTATAATATTTAGTACACTTCTGACCTAAGGCCAAGTATGCTCCAACGTAAATGTACGTTTTCTTGTTATCTAGAAATAATAAGACGTTTAAGATATTATTCACGTGTTACATGAATAGGTTATCTAATATAATTAAGAAAAAATGTTTCCTTATTACGGTCACGACAACAAATAAAACAATTTGTTTTATTTTGTATATTATATATCTTTATATATGTATAAAAATTGTTGTTTGATTGCATTGTTTGTCCGCGATGAACTCCGAAACCACTTAACCGATTTTAATGAAATTTTATAAATGTGCATTGCTTACTCCAACTTGGAAGATAGGATATTTTTATCCCGATAAATGACCCTCAATATTTTAATTACGAATTTGAAGATTTTTTAAAGGACAAAGGATCGTCGAAAATGGCAGAACAAAGTCTACCTGGCCAGCTACTATACTATAATACCCGGTGAATTGTTATGTTAAAGCTAATTACCCGAGAAATAAAAGTATGTAATGCGTTAACACGCGAGAAGTATGACGAATTCTTTACCAAGTACATTAACCTTGCCGTAACCGATTTAATGTTAATGTATAAAAAGTCTCTCAAAATTACCTTTTAAATAAAATCAACCGACATTCTTTTTCTAGAATTTGGGTGACAAACGAGCACACAGCCCACCTGATGGTAAGTATCTATCTTCAATTACGAATCAAAATGCTGATGAGTTTTCACTGTTGAGAATTAGGAAGGACTCATTTCCAGTAATAAGGGTTTCCGGTCCTCTACACCCACCATACAAAATTCGTGACAAAAAAAACCCATTCGTGGTCCAACCATAATACAGTCGCAGTATGGCTCTTCCACGTATCAAAACGACATCAAAAAACTAAAAGAAATATATAAAAGAATATAAGGTAAGTTGGAAAACCCAAAAGTGCACGCGTTTCATTTAATTTTGATGAAAAAAAAAATAGTGACAACAATTATAACAACAAAAAAAAACAGAGAATCTGATCGACTTTCATTAATGACTTTTAAACGGTGTTGATTTCAATTACAAAAATCAATAGGGATCCTTCTTAGAATTTGGGGAATCTTATTTAATACTATATACTTATCTCAATCTATTGCTTACATTTCTATTAAGCGAGAAGACTCACTGACGCACAGACCAACGGACGGCAGTCTATATATTTTTTCAGTTACATTTTTTGTTATGTAATCTAAAGTGAATCAATTAGAAAATAAACCAATCTTATAATTCAATGTCTGTAGTTATTGTAACGTTAATAATGTTAATAACGTAAAATAATATGGATTTGATGTCTAGCTAACGATTTTATGTGGCGAATTGAGGTATGACCTCTATTTCGCTATCGAGAATAGAGCACTCCATCAGGTTGTGAGGCGTGCAATAAAATAATTTCATTTTCTTAGCTCGATGCTAAGCCACAGTGTATAGAAGTATTAAAGCTGCTACATGAGGCGTGCACTATTGGATTTTCCAAACTATTTTGTTATTATAGGCAGACACTTAAATTTATTTTATATATATGTACTTATAGATATGTCGCATATTTAATAAATATAAAAGAGGATGTATGAAATCGTTTAACTTAAAATCTATTTGATCGATCACCTTGAAAATTGGTAAATATACATATTTTTCAATGGAGAAGGTTTATATTAATACACTAAAAAAAAATAAAAAAAAATTAGAAACAGCAAATTTTAAATTTTGGATTTTATTTGCTTTTTTTCAATCAAGCGCGGCAATTACGAAATTAAACTATATGCGCTAAAATAAAAAACGTTGCTGAACACAACCTATGATATTAAGGCTCAATTTACAATTTACATAAAGAAGCGCGACTTCTTTTATCATATCTAGTTTGCACGTTACACAATTAACATAAAATTCATTTTACTATGTACAATTTTGGTTACAAAAATTCGCTTCCATTCCATTCCGCCTCAATGTAAATTCAGCCTAACAGGCTCCGAAACTCCGACTTTAGAATATGAAATTATTTTATTCTCTTTAGTTATTTGAAGTCAGCTTTTACCTAAAAATAGTTACATCAAAAGTTTCCTCCTATTACATCTATTTTTCCATCCTTTGGGGAAAGTAAAACCTACTTATTAAAAAAAATCTTCAATATGGGGTCTCAATAATCGATGGGCATCCACGACGTTTTCCTCCACCAGGGTGGTGCCACTTAATAATGAAGTAAAATATTCAACTGATTTCATAGCAAGGGAAATTAATTTGTAAGAAAGTGTAGAAATTATTGTTTCTTATTGAAATATTATATTAATTAGAAAAGAAATAGGTCAACCAAGCTACGGATATAAGCAGAAGAATTAAAAGAAGTTATAAATGTGTAAATAAATCAAAGAATACAGCACTGAGGCATTGTTTTGTGTGTTTTCTGTGTATATAAATATACCAGAAACCGAAAAACTAATAAACAAATCATAATCATTGATGATGACACTGTGTAACCATTTGCGTGATAAATAAGTTCACCTCAGTTCCAACTAGCGACGTCTGGTGAGCGAAAGATTATTAGCTCTCGCGTGTCGCATATCGCGATATCGCGTAACATATCGTTTTTAAAGTCGGCTTAAATACTACGACCCAATACTTGTAATAAGCCTTTTATATGTCACACTTTTATATGTAACACCACGCTTGGCAGGCGGATTAGCAATCGCAGACCCAGACGTCTCGCATCTTTGACGCTGCTCTCCGTTGCTAGTCTGGATATTTAAACTATAACATAAACAATGTCCAGCGTGTAGTGGCGGTGTAAGAATACTCACTATTCCCTAACGTCCCGCGGTTGTCGTAAAAGGTGACGGAGGGAATTATACCAGGATAGGCCCAGCAGCAGTTTTCAATAGCCTGTTATGTGTAGCAAATATTTTTTTATAGGATAGGGTGACACGAGTACACAGTCCACCTAATGGTGAGTCGTTGCTGTGACCCATAGACATCTACATTTATTCTCAATAAAGAATCAAAATGCAGATGCGTCGTCACCCATGAGGACTAAGATGGGAAGCCTCTTTTCCAGTAAAATGGGTCTCCGGTTCTCTACACTCACTCTACAAAACACAGCAGTATCAAGCTGTCATTTTACGCTGGTATTCTGTGAGAGCGTGGTCCTTCCCCGGTCGAGCCGACCCATTTGTGCGATAACTATACTATTAATATAGCTGCAGCATAGCTCTACCACGTGGTACGTATAAATATGGCAAAATCCACTTGTGAGGCAATATATTGGGAGACCTGTGTTCACCAGTGGACTTTGATAGGATGTTATGATGATGATAAACAAGACGGTTTATCACTACATATCGGAAGCCGTGAAATCTTTCTGGCATATTTTTCCATAGTCGCCTCTTACAACACCCACGAGACGAAATTAGGTGATGGATTTTCCTACGCTGCTGCTAACACAAGCACTCGCTGTGGTAGTTTAACTCAAATTTCATTTATTAGACATTTTACGTGAATAAGTACATATACGTTTAGAATATAACCGGATATATAAATCGTCGTTGACGCCGCCAAGGGGCGAACCTCTATTTTTCAAAAAATTACAGGAGCGCAAGAAAACATTTATTAATCTCCGATTTTTTTTATACGATAAGGGTGTCAAACGAGCACACAGTCCACCTGATGGTAAGCGGCCTATAGACATCTACATCTATCCTCTATTACAAATCAAAATGTAGATGCGTTGTCACCCGTGAGGACTAAGATTGAATGCCTCATTTCCAGTAAAAATGGCCTCTGGCCACCTGCACTCACCAAGCGAAACGCAGAGGTAAACCTCTACTTCACGCTGGTTTTCTATGAGGTCGTGGTACCACTCCGGTTCGAGCCGGCCCATCCGTGCGACAGCAAAAGCTGCTGCGTGGCTCTACCACTGTGTAATTATTAAAGGATTAGTACCTTTTTTTCATCAGAAAATTAATCTTATTTGTAGTTTTCCATTAAATCTAATATATTTATTTTTCTGATGAAAAATATCTAATAATCGGGGAATAATAAATGTTTTTTGCTCTCCTGTAATTTTTTTGAAAAATTGAGGTTCGCCCCTTTACGGCGTCAAAGACGAAATATGTTAAACATGTTTTCACTAATAATATTGTTTTTATTAAATGTTAGAATATTGCTATATTTTCTACTAGTGACCCGCCTTTGCCTGTTTAAGATCTTTAACTAACAACGCTCTGTTTGAATATAAGGCAATAAAAAACCATTTATTTTACTAATTTTTGTTTTTCTTTTGAAAATGTCCAAGATTTTCTGATAAAATATAGAATAGTTCACTCCTGGCATTGCTCTTTCTGTTCATGAAGTTTCATTAGAATCTGTTCAGCCATTCCGAGGATAACCCCAAACAGTCAAACAGACAGACATACGGATAGAACCAAATTGAAATTTGATGGTTGGTCATGACTTAATAACCCTTTAGGTCAATATAGGAGAAACTATTGCACGCCTAATAACGCAAAGTTTTATTAAGTAGTACTTTACTCTTGACACGTCAAGGTCAAGCCAATTTGTGTTCTTAAAATGCCTCTACTTATTGCACTTATACGATAATTCGATTAGCCGTATATCAAGAAAACACTAATTAATGCATCTTATACTTTCTAGAATATCATTTTACGTTATTAATTTAAAAAAAATAGTTTTTTTCAAAAAATTTACGTGGATGTCCGTATGTTGATTTTGTATGTGGTCACGATAACTCCTGAAAAAATTGACGTATCAAGACCGGGTTCTTTTTATTAGCTTCAGAATTACATTAATTGGTTCCCTATTTGATATCAATAGCTTAGTACGCTTAGGTTGTTAATAAAATTATTTTCAACTTTTATAACTTTTATTGCTATTAAAAATTTAAAGGCATTTTCATATTTTTTATCCCTTATAGACAAAGGACAAATATAACGTAGACCCTGAAACGATTTCATACTTCGTGCACATTATTACTTGTAGACATTATTATTTTCTTCCCTGTAGGTGACACTACCTGTTAAAATAATAGAGCGCTAAATTTGCAACACGTAAATAATATATTTTAAAAGTCAGGAGTAAAATTTATTTTTTTCATTTTAATTAAATGAAACGCTTAAATGAGGCGTGCACTATGGGATTTTACAAACTATTTTGATATTACAGATAGACAATTCAATTTTATTTATATGTATGTATAGAAATGTCGCATATTTTATATAAATATAAGATGATGTTTGTATATATGAAATCGTTTAACTCAAAATCTAAATGATGAATCACCTTGAAAATTTGTATACATAATATGTATTTTCAATGGAGGTTGGTTGGTTGGAGGTGGAGGGAGGAGGAGGAACATTTAAAAACAAAAAAAATTGAAAAAATTAGAAAAGAAAAAAATTAGGTTTTATTCAATCAAGTGCGGCAATTAATAAATTTAATTGCATGCCCTGATATAATAAACGTTGCTAAACCCAACCTATGATATTAACTGGCAGGATAACGTCTACGTCGTTCAGTTATTTTTTAAATCTCGTCTTATGTCACGGAATATTAAAAATATGTATATCACAATTCATGATATTTGTTACACGCGACACGTTACTAATATGTGTTTTAATATGATATTTTATATGATAAATAATAATGCTTAAAGCACGAGTAATACGAGATAAGAATACACAACTAGCCTTATTCGATAAACGTGCGAACGAGCATTGCTGTAACACAACTTGATAGCATATCTAACATTAAACATGAGAAACAATAAGTCAATTATAGAATAAATGAGTGACCTCCAACGAACCATCGTATGACATAACTGCATTATAAGCGATTGAATATGAATTGCACATTGTTTATTTCGGAACAATAACGACGAAAGCAATAAAAATAAACGCGGACAGCAAATAGTTAGCGGCAATTTTAATAACACGTAATTCTAGGTTATTTTCGAATTTAATATTGCTTTGTTTCTATTGAAAACATTAAATAATTCAAGTAGAAATTTAGAACACATGCAAGGTTTAGCTAAGGCACCTAGCCATAAAATTGACCAGCTGACGATACTCTACAGTTGTAATAACGTTTTGTAACAAGTAACAACGTTGGATCTTGAAATTTCTTGTAGTCGAAATTCCAAAAATGTCAACTGCACGAGATATAGTAGTAAAGTAATATAAGACAAAGGAAGAGAAAACCGTAACATATAGATAATTCCTTTTATATGGAACTCAGAATCGACAGAATAGCAGGCACCGCTTAACCATAGCATTATCAAATTTCAAGAAATTATCAAATACGATATCAAGAGAAAACTGTCAGCATTTAATTGTATTATCTCATGGGTGCGAAAGAAGCTCGTACAGAGGGAAATGAAGCAGGAAATGCAGCACCTTCCTAATAACAACTTAAAATAATTAAAAAAATGCTTGCCAACCCGCTTGCCAAACGTGTTGCCACGTTATTGCTCGTATCCTCTATATGTCAATCTATGGGGGCAGCCTATGTTCAGCAGTGGAATTCTGATTGTAGTAAATTACGTAATAAATTGAGATTTAGAGATTTAGTGTTTGAACCAACCGGCACTATAGACTCTTTCCTGCCCTAAAGCTCTTTTAAAAATTACAGTATCCTGAGCCCAGCAATAGGACGCATCTTACTGCTTCTTTTATTTACTATGTGAGAATTCAAAATACCACAACATACTCAATACAATTTTCCACTCACTGCAAAAGAATAGGCGTACGCAATTACCGTGATTGCTTCATACGACATCTTAAAATGTAGCAGTGAATAATTTATTTTTAAAGCTCTCATGACTTAACGTTCAGATGCATATATGTATGAACCTTGATAATAGTTGATAATTAAATCGCTATACGAGTTGATACTCGGTTATGAATTAATATTTACATAGCGATAGTGTACTATCAAGACACATGAGGTAGTCACGTGCGCGCGCATATTGCAATGTTTTGACGTTATAAAACATCGACTCTAGATGCGCGTTGGTCAATGAACTTAGTTTGAGTATTATCGCAATATTATCAGATCTAGATTATTTTACCATGATGATGACGTAAAAAATCTCGAATCAATTAATGTATACAACAATCATATCACATCTAAGAGCATATGAAAGACAAAGATATAAAATTTTGGTTGACTGCCGGTTATCAAAAAGTTACAGCCTATACCTATACGTCCCACTCCTGGACACCTTTATTTCTAAGAAAGTTTTAGGGCAAGGAGCTGTCTACCGCGCCGCCCCAATTGGTGTTGGTGAACTTCACAACTTTACATTTCTTCGGATACTGTTTTATTAAGTCTCATACATGCAGGTAAAAAAATCATCTTCAAGCACTTGGTAAATCAAGACTTAAATTGCAATTAACAATAACAATATGATTGGTGACGGCAGTGATCGAGCCTGGATTGCTCACGAACTGTGAAATTTACAACCAGTGCTTAGATAAAACCACTATTAAATAGGTATAAAACATTATAAAAGCGTTTTGCTTAGTATAATAGTGGGTCTGCCGGATATATAATATCAAAATAGCGATTACGAGAACTACTCAATAGGTGGTGGAGTCTATAATTTACTATTTCTACCAGATATAAAATTTCCGGACGGGGAACGAAAAGCAGTGACTGAGTTGACAAACGTCTCGCATTGGCAAGTCAATCCATCTGCCAAACGTGATATTAACAAATTCTCCCTAGTATGGATAGACTCATGTCCAGCAACTGTTTAGGGTCTGATGAGGATGAGGGATGCAAATAATAAATATTTGACCATTTTTGTACCTTTGGGAAAGTGTATAAACTTCACGTAAGCACGACGTTTCTACAATTAATAAAATCTCAACGCATTCCGCACTTGCCGATGTAATCACAATTTGTAGTGCAATTGTTTATTCGCGTTATGTAAACCAAGACGTCACCTGTAGCTTGACTCGTAAATGTTTATCCGATTAAATACCTCAGCTGCAGTTGCGTGGAATTTTTTAATTTGTTCTAGATTATACAACGAAATCGTAATATGTATAATCAAAAAATCACTGAACATACATAAATCAAAATATAAAGATTTCTCATGTTATGTTGTTATTATTATGTTATTATTTTCAGTTTAGAGAACCGTGATAGCTCAGATGGTTAGCGCTCGCTGTAAGCTTCAGAGGACTCGAGCAAGCCGGGTTCGATCCCCGCCGGCACCAATGAAATTGTTAATTGTAATTTTAAGTGCTGATTTACCACGTGCTCAGCGGTGAAGGAAAACATCGTGAGGAAACCTGCATGTCTGAGAAATAAGAAAAAAATATTTCGAAGACATGTGAAGTTCGCCAACACGGATTGGGGCAGCTCGGCGGATATTTCCTTGCCCTAAAACCCTCTCAGAAATGAGAGGAAGCCTGTGCCCAGCAGTGGGACGTAAATAGGCTGCAACTTTACTTTTTCTTTACTTTATTTTCAGTTTAGGATTATTTAAAGGTCCTATGAATATTGCAGTTTTTGTGATATAATATTATGATAAGTTTTATTACGCAATTTCCCTGGTGTTGCAGTTGTTAATGGGTGGCGGTAGTATCACTTACCATCAAGTAAGGCACATGCTCGTTTGCTCCCTATTATATAAAAAAATATAGTCGTTTTTTTAGGACTGTCCTACAATCTAGAATGAGTGGCTACCTCACTCATTACTGCTGAAATGTTATTTTATATTATTCCTTGTACCTATTTATGAATGAGTGTTATAGCTGCTGCTGGTAATTCTAGCGATATCTCATATCAGTTATAATATAACAAGCGCTTGTTTGTCTTTAACTGCTTATGATTTCCTAGTATTGTAATTTGTACTAAAACAAGTTTGAATTATATATTATTACTTATACTTGTTGTGTATTTGACTTTTTCTAAATATTTGATGTTCAAAAGCGCTTCAAAATTGACATCAACACAACATTATGACGTGTTGTGGGAAAAAAACATTCCTTTCCGCGTTTTAACTTTTAATCGTAAGAAATTTTGTCTTTACATTGACTACCGTATGATTAATATATTTTTAACTTATTATGGCTGCGCTGTCGTTGGGCCGTAAGCAAAACGCACCGATGCC
This sequence comes from Parnassius glacialis, assembly GCA_033319125.1. NCBI lineage: Eukaryota > Metazoa > Arthropoda > Insecta > Lepidoptera > Papilionidae > Parnassius > Parnassius glacialis. The sequence continues at coordinate 14,573,597 of JAVANC010000013.1, read as the reverse complement.
TAAATCGCGTCATCAAAGCTCTGAGGTTACGTAGTACTCTAAGGTAGTACTATTATTTATTCTGTGGTGCCATTTAGAGAATTATTTCTCAAAGAGTAGCCAAATTTTAAACTTAAGTTCAAATACATAAATAATGAAATACCGTTATTGCAGTTTTTGAAAATACGAGTAAACTTCTCCTTTATATGAAATTATCCCAAACTGAATGTTATTTATGGGTAACAACGTTATTGCCTACCGATCAACCTTTACGAATATATACGTGCGCAGTAAAATCAGTTAAAATAATGCATTATCACGAATTTTGAATTTAAAAGATAAAAAGGACAGAATGTTTCAGATCTTTTTTAATTAACTTTTCTTCACCAAAAAGGACAGAATGTTTCAGATCTTTTTTAATTAATTTTTCTTCACCATTTGCCTATGATACTTATTCTGAACCTTCTCTGCAAATTTGGTCGGTTATTGCAAAATACTCCTGTATAGAACAGCTTGGAGCGTTGGCCGCTCCCCGGGCGGAACACCTTGCCCGGCTGGAAATCTCCCCTTTTCCTTTGACCTCTAAATCTTGACTACAGTCCAACTCAACAACAACAATCAAATGCTTGACTACAAACTACAATCCAAGCTGGTGCTAAGTGTCGACCGCTGCCCATGACAAACTGTAACACCAGGGGAATCGCAAGTTGGGTTGCCGGCCTTTTAAAAAAGAGTAGGCTTCTTGAAGGTACCTAAATCGTATCGGTCCGGAAAAATCGCTGTTGGTAGAAGATTCCACAACGAACTTGTGCGAGGAAGAAAACTTCTTGTAAATCGCACAGTGATGGTACATCGGAAATAGCTCGGTTGCCGACAATTCGAAACGCTCTGAGCTGGATGAGATCAAATGGAAGGAACTTGCACTGGGGAGCCGCAGCCCAGAGATGGTAACAGTATGCCATGTGTGGTCGAATCTGCGCCTTGTAAAGTTGCAGGCAGTGTGAGAGCATGAAATACTGTCCCCGCCATAGAAATATTATTATTATATCTATGGTCCCCGCTCTGCTGAGCACGCCAATCTGAGTTTTATTTACTTTCACCTCTCCCGATGTCTGTAACCAAATCTAGTTAAATTTGACCCACTTCCCGTTTTACGATGAGCTGAAATTTTACATTCATACATAAGTTAGATGACAAAACAACATTGTTCTTACATGGAGCTGATCTGATGATGGAACCGTGAGGTGGCCATGGGAATTTTGTAATAAACCGACACAACTTCATCGAGTTTGAGCTCGTTTGATTTGTCTTGACTAAGTCAGGTCAGGTCAGGTCAGGTCTGATGATTAAGTTGGTCGACTATTATATAAAATAAATACATATTGATAATAACTGTATCAAATTTCGTTTAACCGCATAAGCCGTATCAAGTTTCAAGTTTTGAAAATATATGGTTATGATGAGGGATGATTTTGACATAGACGAAGGAGCTTCATTATCGTTTAAAGGTTAAGAAGTGTAAAACGGCTTATTGCTAATGGGACTGAAATTATTCATAAATTTTTAGTTCTGTTTTTATTATGAAAGAAAAGCTTCTTTTCCGTTTATTTATTTATTATATAGGCTATTTAAAAATATTTGTTGCGGACTTAAAACATAAATATGTTATTTGTATTTTAGCACAAAAAAAGAAAATAACAAAATCGGTCCCCAATGCCGCTTTGGTTGACTTTTAATTTAAAATAATTAAGAATTAGTAGGTATACATAAAGAGATAAACCTTTCATTGATATTTTTTATATTTCATAAAGATCAATCAATAATAAATTTAATCATATTATTGGAGGGAATGCATAATACGGATTAAAATTCTTATGACTAAAAAGCAAAACAAGGAAAGGAATGCTTGTTACCAATACGTCAGAACATGTCAACATAGAGCAATACGGGCCACCGGTGGGCCGGAGGTGGAGGGGAGTAGCCATAGAGTTTTTCCTTGACACAAAACTGACTGTCATTTTTTACGGGGGCAAAAATGCGTACACAAAACAATGGTCTGTCACTACGAAACTCACACATAACAATTGAAACAATATACAAACAATTTCACACACACATATGACATTAAAACAGTATCTCTATGCTCTCGGTCACAGCGACAACTCGGATACAGACTCAGGTCAGCCTCTCGACCGATTTGTATATTGTATGAGGGATAGCGGCCTGTGCCAAACAAAACGAACGTTATTATTGTAATTTTTAAGTTTAAAATAAACGAAATAGCAATAATGGAATTAACAATTACTTATAAATGAAAGTTAACATTATATTTATGGAAATTTGACGGAACAGATTTTTTGCAGCAAAATAAACTAAACAATTCGGCATTTTTGTAGGACGTCGATTCAGCCGCGCTACTAGATTTAAGCCGCGTATCGATTATGCGCCCCAAGAGTTTGAACAATTTGGCGCGCGTTCCAAGGTGGTAAGTTGCGTATCGATTATACGCTCCAAGAGGTCGAACGTTGGCACGTGCTGCGCGAAATGGATACCGCCTTGGAACGCGCGCCAGATTGGTCCTTGGAACGCTCAAACGTAGAGCGGGCCGCTTCATTTGGTGTCGGTTTTTTACCGCGTATCAAAGTAGCTAAGCTTTGTTTTTTTTTTTTCAAACATAGGAAGTTCCAATTTGGTACAAATGCCACGCGCGCCAAGCGTGCTATGTTGATTATGGTTTTGGGAATTCCCAACAATTTCAAAGTCCCGGGACACGGGACAGCTTATATATATCAAGATCCCGGGAATTCCTGGGACTTCGAGACTTTTAAGAAACAGCTTTTTTTTTTTTTTTTAAGATTGGTAACCCTTTTTTGAAGAATTTTAATTGAGTTAATTTTTGGTGAAACATTAAAAAGAGGCAAATTTTTGTAAAAATCAACATTTATTAAACAATTAAACAGAAATTTAAATAACTTTAATGTTAATTTCAGTCTTAATAATTGCTTTGTTTATTGCTTTTAGTCACACACAGATGCACTTCTAAACAGTTAAATCTTATAGTTATGAAACGGACTTAGTTAAAATCATACTAATTTTAATAACTTTACTATTATCTAGTAATTCTAGTATCTAATCCTAGTTCATAATCTCATTGTTAGTTCTCATAATCACATATTTGTTTCATTTATTGTGTTGCGTACTCAGTAGTTACGTAGTAGACCAAGTAATTATTCATTAAACCTACACATGGCGCTAGGCTCCTTCAATTATTTGAAAATAAAAATGATTACATAACAATTTCGACAATCTTGTCTCGTCTCGAGTCTCGACCCGAAAACCCCGAGACTCGAGACAACTTAAATTACGAAAAGTTTATAGTTGATACACTTCGAACATTTGGAGCGCGTTTCGCGGAACGCAGGGTCGGCGCGGCCATTCATGGCGCGCGCGCCAGGAATTCTTAACCGATACGCGGCTTTAGTCTAGTGAGCAGTTTGGCTGCAAGTAGTTTTATTGTACGGTGTACGCATAGGATTAGGATCACTTGGGTTTATATTTTGATAGAGGGAACACCTGCGTATGGTCTCGTTTTGCTCTATATATGTCAATGGGCATTTTTAAGCGCTTTTTGTCCATTATTTTTAAAAAGTATTACGTTCATGCGTGTTCAATAAATGACATGATAGTAAGTAAGAATGCATGTAGCCTGTACATACACACCTAAGGTAGGCTCCCCTCTTGTGCTCTAACAATTTCATAGTTGGATTTAGAGCATGGAAGTGGAAGAGTGCACTGCCTTGCCACAATAAATATTGATAAACTTGACACTACTCTGAAGTAAGTTAATTTATCAACGTTTAGGGTCCCCAATAATATTTTGAGCATGACCGTATTCAGCGATATATCGAGTACAATCGCGTACACTTGTGACTGTAACAACTACTATGCATATCATGTCTTGTAATCCACGGCATCCACGATATTTTCTGCCACCAGGGCGGCGCCTCTAGAAAGTGAAATATAATATTTGACAGATTTCATAGCGGGGAATTTAATTTGTTCGGAAAATGTAAAGGTCTGTACTGTCTCTTTCTGTACTATTAGCTATATTTTATATTAATAAGATTAAAAATAAATAAACCAAATCAAACATATTCATAAAAGTAGAAAAATTAAAAAAAGTTAAAAATGTGTAAAAAATTAAAGAGCAAACCACTGAGGCATTGTTTTGTGTATTAATATAATACTCTAGAAACTGATAAACTTTTATTAAAAAATAACTTTTCAATTAAATTACATTGTGTAACAAAAACTTTACCTAAGTGTCATATAGCGACATCTGGTGAGCAGAAAATTATTAGCCCTCATTAAAAGTCAGCCACAACACTTCATCGAAACTCACTAAAGAATCTATTGTGTGATTTAATTCACTGGTGGATGCTTAAAAACCATAATTTTTATTCAGCAAGTAAATAATAATGTCCTTCAGATCTAATTTCGGCGACGGTGGCCAGTCTCAATGAAGAGTAGCCATCCGCGACAGGATTAAATTGGTGCACGAGTGTCTGCGCAAATACATGTGCATAGTCTATTGCCTGACTATCTTTGTCCGATTAGATGGCAAACCGACACGTTTGAAGAGAGATCCGGCGCAGCACCAACGGCTTTACGAGGCAGGGGGTGAAACACCGCCAACTTACTGACCTCGGACTAAAAATTTCTTAACCGAAAAACTCAACAACACATTTTGGCTCGTATACTACTTACGTAAGTAAATATATGTATTATAAAAAGGTATTTTACCTTATACAGTATTTTAAACAAATACGTCTCACAGTATGTTAAGTTATAATGTAAAACTAGAAGAGGATTGCTATGTTATTGTCTCAGAACTCTTGTTACGGCAGGAAGGACTTCCGAAAACCGTTTTTCATACTAGCATGCTTGTTGCCAAGATAACAACGCGCGATGTATTTATTAGCTTAGTGGTTAACTTTTAAATTTATTTATCATATAAATATAAATCTTAACATTACAGAGTATTATTTTAGCAAATGATGAATAGTCTAAACTTACACCTTGTAGGTGCAAGATGCACACAAATTGGAAGCATAGTGTACTGTCAAAGTCAAAAATATTTTATTCAGTTCAGAATTATCAGGGCCCCGTGGCGCAGTAAGTTACCATTGATTTCGGAAGCTGAAAACTGCGGGTTCAAATCCCGCATGGAACAAGTCTGGATTATCTTTGTGCAATTAATAAATGTTAAAGGGAAGAGCGCTGCTGTCTGAAACACAGATATTAAGTTATCTAGTTCAGATACAGATTTTCACGGCATTGTATTTATTATTAAGCTGTATCTCAAAGTGTTTGTATCCTTTGTATCCTAATTTAAGTATGTAAACTACACGATACAGGAGAAAATCCTATAATAATTAAATGGAATTATATCGATATTAAAATGTTTAATGGTACCGTAGCGCAGGGGTTTATCGATTGGTTTTGGCACTGCAGGACCGCAGGACTGTGCCTACGACCATGCATGTTTGTTACCTACGACCTACAAATATATTTTTTATTGGAATGTGTGTTCTTATCCAATTTATTTATGTAAACCACCTCCTGGATACAGAAGAAAATCCTAGTGTGAGGATAAAGTTTTTCTACCGACTTCAAAAAGGAGACGGTACTCAATTCGACTGATGTTTTTACCTCATAACTTTTTACTGGGTGAACCGATTTCGATGATTCTTTTTTTATTTGAAAGATGGTGCTTCACATATGGTCCCATATTAATAGATCATGGGCAAATCAATAGTTTTTAAGTTATTCTTAATAATTTATATTGAAATCGGTCGTACAACATTTTTAATTTTTATTGAGAAAAAAATGTGTATTGTGGCAGCTTATAAATAACTAGTCCAGATAGAATTTTATTTCCATACGTCCTTATCCCCAAGGTAATATTAATAATACCTAATGGTAGTAGCAGAAAGTCCGGCTCCTTCTTCAATAATAGTCTCTTAAAGTAATTGAAGACTTTCTATGGATTGATGATAAGATTTTTATAAATCTGACAATCAGACTTAGACCCGTATTAATAAACGTTACTCAACGACGAACTCAAGTGCGTAATCATTTGATACGCCCTCATTACGATATCAGCATCTTAAGATCGTTGCTAGTTAATAAACACATAGAATAGAATAGAATAGAATAGAATAGAATAGAATAGAATAGAATAATTTTTTATTCAATATCGATTATTACATAATTCTTATTGAAAGTCATTTTTTATTTACCACTGGTTCGGAAAATACCTCTGTCCTGGGAAGAACCAGCAAGAAACCCAGCGGGACTTTTTTTTTTCAAACATATTTCATTTAACAATAATTTCATTTATACAATTTTTAAATGATTTTTAATAGAACCAGCATGGTGGCGATCACCTTATTCCCAGGGGTTATTTTCATTCATGTATTCCTTGATATTATAATAACCCTTTTTGTACAGTTTTTCTTTAATAAAACTTTTAAACTTGTTTATTGATAAACTTTGAATATGTTCTGGGATTTTGTTGTAAAAGCGTATACATTGCCCCATAAATGAATTACTATAAAAACACTATCTCAAAACACTGTAGTTACTTAGGAATACTTTTCTGTGACTTGCATTCAAGTACACTCACTTGAGAGTCGAGTTTCGTTTATTAATCGGTGTGGCACTCAGCTGATATTGTAAACCTAAACCGCATATTGAGATATGTTTATTAATAAGATCATAACCTCAATATTGTACTCAAGTGCGTGTACTTGAGCTGAGTAACGTTTATTAATACGGGCCTTGCAGTTCTCCCTATGGTAGATGGCTGCTCCAGTCCAAGGATAAATGCAGTCAACTTCACACAAAGGAGGCTACAGATGCCTAGCCAACTTGAGGACTAAGCCTGTATGTTTACTCTCTCTGGCTTTTTATCTATAGTCTTTAGACCGAAACATAGCAGTGCAAACACTGGCTATTTGTCAGAGGAAATACATAAGGGAGTGGTATCTACCCAGGTGGTTTACTAGGCAGAAAAGAAGTTCTACCACCTACCACACAATTCAAAGTCATTCCACGAATTATTGCGTCTACAAAATATATATTCTTGGCATTTTGATTAATCTTTTTTAATTCGAAATATAACAAAATGATCGATTTTATTATGTCGCTCACACACGACCCTTATTCAATGTATCCATTAAAAATAACATGTCAGAAATGTTTACAGTTGATACAAAGGTGCGTAGGAAGCTTGTTATATAACTTAATCTCCTGAAACTGAATCATTTTATATCAAACGAAAGTTTCAAATGTTTTGTAGGATATACATAAAAGTTTTGAAGAATTCCGTATATGTTATAAAGAGAATATTTTCGCAAGATTGAACAAAACAAAAACAAATAAGAAAGAGGACAAATGTTAATTATTTCAATATTAAAGTGACAAAGGTCACCTGAGGTTAGTGGTTACTGCAGATGAACTGCACACTGATAAAGTGACAAAGATCGATTGTTACTTCTGAGGTTTAAGATGAAATTCTATACAGTTTATAATTATAATGACCCTCATACCCTTGAATACGAAACACTGCAGTGGGTTTATTGCCGACTAGCTGATACCCGCGTCTTCGTCCGCATTGCTTGATATATTAACAAAGTTTCCGTAAATGTGAAGGACAAAACGTCAAAAAGATCGCAAACAAAAATATACTTTGCTTACAAAATGTATTTGTAAATTGCTCCGTTTGTAGCTAAAATATATAAATTATCTGGGTGAGTAACGTGAGAGAAAGCGACGTAGTGTTGACCGTGTGAAAAACCCCGAATAAAAATCATTGTTTCTTAAAACTTTAATAACTTTCTATTAAATCATCTCTTAATATTATGACTGTTAGACGGGAAATGGAGCTGCAGTCTTCAGTAGATTTGACAGCATACAGAAAACTGAACAGACAGATCTCCAAAGGCATGCGGCGGGATTTACGCAAATATAATACTGCTCGTATTGAAGAAGCGATCAAGAGGAACCAGGCCTCCAAAGTATTTGCCAGAGATCTGTCTGCCAGAACGAGCCAAATGTCAAAGCTGAAGGCCGAATGTGGCAACGTTGTTTACGGGATACCTGAGATTTTGAGTGAGATTGAGAGGTTCTATGGGCAGCTGTACACGTCATCGTTGGAGCCACACGCAAGTGTGAGTAACGATCCAAAAGCAAGTCTTAACCGACTCTATTCCGATGATATTCCGGACGTCAGTCTAAGGCTCTCCAGCACCATACAAACGGCTAGGCCCCAGGCGAGGATGGGATTACAGCGGAGCTTCAGAAAGCGGGTGGAAAACCGGTACTTGAAGTCCTTAAGAAGCTCTTTAATTTCGTCGTCCATGGTGGCACTACACCAGAGGCGTGGAGCAGAAGGGCGGTAGTCTTTTTCTCCAAGAAAGGCAACAATTATCTCTTGAAGAACTGCAGACTGATTTCCCTTAGCCGCGTCTACGTGCTGTTTTCAAGTTATTACGAATCGTCTCGCATGCAGACTCGACGACTTCCAGCCTTCCGACAAGCCGGTTCCCGAAAAGGCTTTAGCGCCACAGACCATATACATACCTTTTGGAAAATTGTACAGAAGACCGAGGAGTACAATTTGCCACTATGTCTTGCATATGTGGACTTTGATAAAAGCCTTTGATTTCGTCGAAATTTGGGCGGTGCTGCAGTCCCATGAGCGGTGCCAAGTTGACTGTCGGTATATCGAAGTGCTGAAGTGTTTGTACAGTAGGGCTGATTTGCCGTCGATATAATCCTTATGGCAGAATCGCTGGAGGACCTAAGCACTACGCGCAACGACCTCAATAGTGCCTCCCAACGGATAGGTCTTAAGATGAACATGAACAAAACAAAGATAATGTATAACGTCCATATCACACCTATGCCAGTAGTTGTTGGGAGCACTAAGCTCGAAGTTTTTGACGAGTATGTTACCTAAGACAAGTAGTCCGACTAGGTAAGTCCAACTTCGACCGAGAGGTCAATTGACGGATTCAACTCGGCTGGGCAGCGTTCGGGAAATTACGACACATCTTCTCGTCAGATATACCTCAAAACTTGAAAACGAGACTGTACAACCAGTGCATGTTGCCGGTGATGACTTATGGAACTGAGACGTGGTCCTTCACTACTGGCCGTATGAGGAAGCTCAAGGTTGCTCAGAGAGCTATGGAGAGGGTTATGCTCGAGGTTTCTCTGCGTGATAAACTTAGAAATGTGGATATCCACATTAGAACAAGAGTGACCGACATAGCCCTACGGATTAGTAAGCTAAAGTGGCAATGGACCGGCCATATAGCTCGCAAAAACCGACAACCGATGGGGAAAAAAGGTTCTCCAGTGGCAGCCTCGTACCAGTAGGTGAAGTATAGGGCGACCCCCCACTAGATGGAGTGATGACCTAGTAAGACATGCAGGAAATCGATGTATGCAGGTGGCGCAGGGCCGTGCTTTGTAACATTCCTTGGGGGAGGCCTATGTTAGTGGACATTTGAAGGGATGTAATAATGATGATTTAAAGATTATTAATAATCTATGGACCTTTTTATTTTAAAAATATGTTGTAATATACATTCTTATAACAAGTAAAAACTTTCATGCTTTTTGATATGGCCGCCAGTGTCGCTTTTTACAAATTTTTTCCAACCCGACATTCCCAGTTCAGTTGATTTGATTCATTTGATGAGATTTTATGGTTCTCCGTTTTTTCTTGTTGTCGTCCATGCATTTTGATGAACTGCTTTATTATTTTTCGATAGTTCTAGTTTATTAAACGTAGTAAATCCACACTGTAATTGTAGATGAAGCACAAAACGGTCTCCTAGACTACGGGAAAGCATCGATCGAGCTTTAAAAGAATATCACCATAAAATACCGAAAGTGGTAGAAACGTTGAAGAGCCATGCTGCAGCTGTATTACAGTTGTAGCACGAATGGATCGACTCCACCGGAGAAGGACCACCCTCTCACAAAATCAGCATGAAGTAGCAGTTACTGAATACGAGGCATTACACCTTAGTACTCAGGGATCTGCACGCATCACGAGGATCACCGTGAGATCACGAGAGATCACGCATTTGCATATTGATTCTTAATCGAGAATAAATGTAGATATGTCTGCAGGCCACAGTATCTACTTACCATCAGGTTTGTACTCGTTTGTGACGAATATTCTATAAAAGAAACCAGCATAATGCTGCTGTGTTTCGTATGGTGAGTAATAAGACTAGTATGTAGCATTAAACTTTTTCCTTAATGTATATTTTCAATTGTTTTAATATGAATTAAACTTCTTTTAATATTTTATCATACGTCATAATATAAATGCATAAAAAAATTCAGTATAAAATATCTTATTATCGTCATTTTATGAACAAACTGAGCAAATGACTCGCTCAAATGAGTCTCATATACAAATACTTTATACGAATCTATTTCTTAAGTAAGTAGATACCCAGTGAGTACCGACATAATAATGCTACCACAGATAAGGCACATCTCAAGCTAGCAGACTAAGCATGTTTGTCGTAACTACGTTTGTCAACATTCAGAAACATTGCTCAGTGGATTATTTCATAGGAAATTTGAAGTTGTTTTTGCTTAAAATTTCAGATCAGGCTTGTCTCTTCTTTTTTTATAAAAGAGGGGTCAATCGAGCATATGGCTCATCTGATGAGAAGTGTCGACCGCCGCCCATGAACAACTGCAATACTAGGGGAATTTCAGGTGCGTTGCAGGATTTTTAAACAAGAGTAGGTTCTTCTCTAAAATTTCCCTAAGTCGTATCGATCCGGAAAAATCGATGGTGGTAGTCTATTTCACAAGAATGAATTGTTAGATGAAGGAAACTTATATGTTATAATTAAATTACATCTTCTCTTATATTTTACCAGTCTTAAAAATTATTCGCTACTATGTAGTCATCACATTCAAGTACTACATACCCGTTATACGAGTAGCTTAGCCCCGAGCATTTCTATCGCATCGAATTCATGTCGCCATTGAGTGAAATTGTATGACAAAACGTAGTTCCATTTACGTCTGCCTGGGGCACTGTTTATATTTTCATACAAATTTAGTCTTTGACGATACAAAAACGTCAGTGCTAAAAACTTGTGCGGAAGACACTCGCCAAAACCAATTTAATTGTTGATCGCTATTTTAATTATTGGTTTAAATTAGCCCTGAGGAGAAATAAAGCTTAGATGTCCTCGCCATATTGGTAAGCGTACCTAAAAAGATATTTAAAGGATAATATAATACGAATTATATTATAAGTCCTTTAAATTAAATTAGATTAAGTCACTTAGAGGGACGCAGCTCTAGAATAAGACGTATAAGGCAGATTAATTATTTTAATTTATCGTTACAGCCTATTATAGTGCACTACTGAACATAGGCCTCCTAAAGATTGCCTCAAAGGGGGATATTTGCCGTAGTTACCACGCTTGGCAAGCGGGTTGGCACCCGCAGTTTTTTATTTTTAGTCGTTATTAGGAAGAAGCTGCTGCCCATCTCCTGATTTCTTTCCCTCTGTCGCCTCTTACGACACCCACGGGATGATATGGGCTAGTGGATATTCTTACACCGCCACTACACGGTACATTACGGTATAAATTTAATAACCACAAAACAAATTGGTACATACAGAGTTACAATTACATGATTACCTGAAGTAAGTCTAAGAAGAAGGCTTATGTGTCTTGTGATGAGTTTATTATTTTACACTTACTTCCCACTTCATCATTGTCATTACAGCCCTTCACAAATCCACTGCTGAACGTAGGCCTCCCCTAATGAACACCACAAAGCACAGTCCTGAGCTACCTGCATATCTTCCTATGGGTGTCGTAAGAGGCGAAAGAGGGAAACTGAAACAGAAGATTGGCAACAGCATCTTTCTGCTGACAGAATTTCAACAATAATATTTTGGGAATTTTACAACATTTCATGTTTTTTTGTAGAAATCGTCTAGTAATCGTTAAAAATGAATGTGCCCCGCTATTTTTAGTACAAAGTGTATTTGTGTCACTTTTATCATGTCAAATTATGATAAAAATTCTAAAATCTACAAAAAAAAAACGTGCGCGCATATTGAAATTGTATGATACTTAGGGCGGATTCGACCAAACTTAGTATAAGTCTTATCCTGAGAATAAAACCACTAATTACTCTCGAGTTAGAGAACTTTCGTTTTACCAAATCTTAACCCAGGTATAACTGTCTATCCGAGAGTAAATTGCTATACCGCCAAAATTCATGGAGTAAACAAGTTATCCCAGAGTATTTTAATGGCGACCGATACATTTTAACAGCTGTTTTCGTATGCTTTGTTGAAAATAAAAGGATATTTTATCGTTGTGCATTTATAATTGCTTGTATTTTTGTGATAATTGTAGGGATTATTTTTTTAAAATAATGCAACGTTTACGAAATATGATCGAAGATTCTGTCAATTTTTGCTTCATCGTAAGCCCGTTTGTTTTTTTATTTTCAATGACACTAAAATGTTTTTCTACTAGTTCTAAAAACAAATTCTTTTTCGAAGGTAATCAATTTGGGATACGTTTTTTTCTGCAGACATTTTATTTCAAAAGCTAAGAATAATATTAGAAGAATAATCACACTGACAACTCAACTGGTGTTAATATTCTAGTGTTCAGTTACAGTTGATACAATTATAATCCGGCAAAACTAAGTGGGCACAAAATCTTGCTTTGAGCTATGTAAACAATTGTATTTCGATTTTAGTTGGCTTACATGTTTATTCATTTTTCATTCACCACCTCTAGAGTAACAATACCCAGCATTAGCTACTCTACGTTTGTGTTGGAAAAACGCAAACGAAGTTATCTGAGAGTAAGAGCAAAGAGTAAAATTATTCTAGGGTTAGTTTCTCTGGAGTAACATGATATTTGGTCGAATCCACCCTTAATATGGTAAATGTGACAAAATCTCCCAGTTTCATCAACATCTTCAGTCAATCTCTACTCGACTTACAATTCACTTGGATAACAATTTAATGTTCTTTTATTTTACTACAACTGTTAAACCAAACGCCGACATCTTACTCAGACCACTAATAATATAGATGTAATTTCGGATATTATTTCTGCAATCACATTTCCAGGGTTGACTGAATTTAATTAAAAAAAAATGGTAAAGTGGTATCTTATTTTTATAGAATATGGGTTACAAAATATCACATAATCCACCCGATGGGCATCTTTTGCATTGATGCAGTCCAAGGTATAAAGGTATAAATTCCTCATCGACCCGTAAAGTCCACTACTAGATGTGGGCATCTCCCGTTATAGGATTGACGACCGCAGTGTTAAACGTCTTGCACCTTTGACGCCAATGTCCGTCGATACATGTCCAGGACTACTAAACATGAATAAATGAAAAAAGAAAATAACATGACATAACTATCGAACATTTGTTTTTAAAAACTAAAGTCAGCAGAAACTTAAATTGTATTAGCGTGTCCGCAATCAACTCCGTCTACTTGTAGGTACACCGTAGTTTCCGTGTCACTGAATAATTTTACTCCGCTCGGGCAATGCTATTTTTCTCTATCCCCTACATCGGTAAAGCACCGTATTTTAAGTCGAATGTTGGCAAAGGGAGCAATGCGCAAAGGACAAAAAAGTGCTTGAATGAAAGCTTGCACACGGCGTCCGTGATTAGGACTGAAATGAGTTCATGTTATTACGAACGCTATTTTTAATATTTATTTATTTTATTTTTACATTATAATAATCCGACAGCTTAAGAATCTTTAGTTAGTTAAGTTAATCTTAATTACATGTTAATTACGAGAAGCCAATAAATAATAGGTTCTCACTAATAGAATTTTAGTAACATAATCTTCGTCGTTTAAAAGACATTTTATAAATATACTAGTGATGCTCCCCGGCTTCGCACGGGTGATTTCTTGATTTCGACAACAGCGCAACCTACCGGGTCCAATTGTGAATCTAAACCATCCAGGGACCCACTCAAACGTACACGTTCATCAAAATCGATTTAGGAGTTCAGTGACAAAAATACACACAGAAGAATATATATATATGTATATATATATATATATATATATATATATATATATATATATATATATATATATATATATATATATATTCTTCTTCTAAAAATCGAGTAATATACTCGTAAGTTACATATTCGAATGCACATATATTTAAAGAAAATGTATGTAATAATAAAACTTGTACATATAATTTAAAGCCATAGGCCCTTCGCAAACGTGGACACCGATGTTACCGACATGGCACTCCATCACAGGAAACCGTAGTTTCTGTGTCCGATAGCGACAGTGGGACACGGTCGCTGATTGCTACTTCTGGTCACTGTTAACAATACATTGCTTGTTTTCCGTCAGTTTCACGATGAACGTCGATGAAGAAACGTTAACTTTGCTCGTTGTGTTGATTATACGTTGACGTAGCGTCGTCGCCGTCAATATTTATAGGAAAATCAACCACGTCAACATCAGCGCCGTACACTTGTAAGCTTAGTGTTGTTTGTGTCGTCAACTGACGACATAAAGTTTCCAGTTACCTACAGAGAACACTTTTTCATTAGCGGTCGGTATGTGTCAAAGGGAATCAACTGGACATTAAAAGTGTCTGCGTCTGCACAAGGAATGGCTGATTTCAAATTTATTACATAAAATAAAACATTCGTATACGTGGTAGAGCCATGCTAAAGCTATATTAGTAGGCGCAGGTTCGGCCTCACATGGAATACTGTTCCCATCTCTGGGCAGGGGCTCCCCAGTGCCAGCTCCTTCCACTTGACCGCATCCAGCGCAGAGCGGCTCGAATCGTCGACAACCGAGTTCTTTCCGATCGGCTCGACTCATTGGCGCTGCGAAGAGATGTTGCATCTCTTTGCATTTTCTTTCGCATCTACCATGGGAAGTGCTCTGAGGAATTGTTCGGATTAATCCCAGCCGCCAAATTTCACGAACGCACATCGCGGCAGAACTCCCGATACCATCCACACCATCTGGATGATTGGCGGTCCACCACTGTGCGATTTAGAAGATGTTTTCTTCCTCGCACGACTTCCTTGTGGAATCGATTACCATCAGCGATTTTTCCGGACCGATACGACTTAGGGACCTTCAAGAAAAGAGCGTACTCCTTTTTAAAAGGCCGGCAACGCATCTGCAATTCCCTCCCTGGTGTTGCAGTTGTTCATGGGCGGCGGTAGTCACTTACCATCAGGTGAGCCGCATGCTCGTTTGCCCCCTCTAATATAAAAAAAAAAAAAAAAAAAAAAGTATAATTGTAGCACGAATGGGTCGGCGCAACCGGGGAAGGACCACGCTCTCACAGAATACCAACGTAAAATAGCAGCTTAACGCTGCTGTGTTTCGTATGGTGAATGTAGAGAACCGGATACCCTTTTTACTGGAAATGAGGCATTCCATCTTAGTCGTCACGGGTGACAACGCATCTGCATTTTGATTTGTAATAGAGGAAAGATGTAGATGTCTATAGAACGCAGCAACCACTTACCATCAGGTCGACTGTGTGCTCGATTGTCACCCTTAACATATAACATAATTCACTGGTAGCTTGTATCCCACACAAAACACAAAAGTGTCTGTCTACGTTTTCGCAGCGCCTAAGCGATTAATTAAAATCAATTTACTATAGATTCAATGTCAGTGTAACGTTTTGAGCCAGGCATGTCCTCTAGTACTGAGGAGAGCCTTACTGGAAAGACCACAGCACAATCTTAAGTATATCAATAAAAAAAAATTACTGCATGATATAAGACAGTCTTTTTATAAACTTTAGCTGAAACCTATAATCCTTATTTTTAAAAATGAAGCTTAGTGACTCCTTTTTAATAGAATAAGGGTAAACAAGCACAATCCACCTGATGGTAAGTGAATGCAATGACCCATAGACATCTACATTTATCTCTGATTAAAAATCAAAATGTAGATAGGTTGTCACCCCTGAGGACTAAGAAGGAATACCTAGTGTCCAGTACAAGGGGTCTCCGGTTCTCTATACTCACCATAGGAAACACAGCAACATTTAGTTGCTATTTTACACTGGTATTCTGTGAGAGCGTAGTCCTACCCGGACAAGCCGACCCATTCATGCTACAACCATAATATAGCTCCACCATAGTTCTACTACGTATAATATACAGTATAAAACCAAACCAACCAAACAATGATTGATGCATGCGGATCATGTTAAACTTTTCCAAAAAGTTCCGAGGCTTCTTTATATATATGAACGAACTATATGTCATTTGTAATGAAAAAATAATAAAACTCTTCAATTGTGATTTTTACACTGCAAAGGACACATTTCTATCTCTTTCATCAGCGCATCGAGACAGCGAGTGTTTTGATCGATCAACTGTCCTAAGCTAAATTGACTAATTTAGGGCATGTCCTGTGAATAAATTGTAGCTCATAACTTCAGGTCTTGTTTAAAAATTCGCATCTTTGTTCTAGCGGAATTCTTCATTTCACGCGATATCATTTTTATTTCCTTATAGGGTATCGTCGAATTCCGGCTCCGACAGCGTGCAAAGCCCGTCTAATCCTAACAGCAAGATGTCGCACGATCTTTTATTGTATCTAACGAAGGCATTGCTAGTGCTGGAGATAGCTGTCGATAGTACACAAACATAGAGCTGATGATTACTTTTTTTATATTTTATACAAGTATTAGCTAAACGTCTGACAATTGGCTCCATATTATACCTATTTTGAGCAAGGCAATCTTTTGTAAGAATATGCACTAGAACATATCATCCCGTGGGTGTCGTAAGAGGCGACAGAGGTAAAGAAATCAGGAGATGGGCAGCTGGATCTTCTTTATAACGACTTAAAATAAAAAAAAACTGCGGTTGCAAACCCGCTTGCGAAGCATGACAACTATGACAAATATCCTGCTATGAGGCAATCAATGGGGGAGGCTTATGTTCACCAGTGGACATTAATAGGCCGTAACAGTAACGGCTTTTTGGCATTCCTTGGGGGAGGCCTATGTTCAGCAGTGGACTTGTGAAAGGCTGTAATGATGATGATGATGAACAGTAACGGTAATCTTTTTATTTTACTTATCTTAACTTGACTAAAGTTCCACCTGGTAAGTAAATACATGTAAGCAACTAGGTACTGCGATTCTTTTTTCTTTAATGCCGCAATCCATAATTTTAATTAATCACGGTCATAAATAATATTATGTGAAATGTAGGTCCAATTGTCCATAATAACCGAATTCCAAAATTGAATTCAGAATTATTTTTTAACTTTAAAAATAATTTATGATCAGATTTGAATAACACAAAACATTTGAATTGAAATGTCCAAAAAAATGTTCGACGTGATCATACGTACAATTTCTTTTTATTGATTAATAATATTTAACAGATTTTTATAATTAAAAATTTTAGTCACCCACCGAATGTTTAAAAAAGATGATTTTTTTTCGAAAATCGCTTAAAAATATATATTCCCCTTATCAACGGAGATGGTTAAAAAAAACTAATTTAGAGAACAATAATTGAGTACTACGTGACCAACACAATTATCAGTCGTCAGAACTAGGGAGGGCACACCGCAACGGTGATTGGTCACTAGGGGAAGCGCCGGGAAAATGGCAGGGTGCGGGAGCCGAAACCGCATTCCTGTCATGCACCTAATTATTATTTTGGTCAAGTTGCAAGTAAATGCTTTTCTACTTTTTAACACTTACCTAGGTACTATAAATGTGCTAAAAACAGTTTGAAAAACGTTCAAACACTATGTAGTTAAAACAAGCTTATTCTATCAAGAAAATAACCCCTGGGAATAAGGTGGTCACCATCATGCTGGTTCTAAGAAAATTCATTTAAAAATTGTATAAACAAAATTATTGTTAAGTCAAATATGTTTAAAAAAATCCAGCTGTGTTTCTTGGTTTCCCAGGACAGAGGTGTTTTCCGAACCAGTGGTAAATAAAAAATGACTTTCAATAAGTATTCTGTAATAATCAATATTTAATAAAAATCATTCTGTTCTATTCTATTCTTCCTCCTTTAAACGTCCACTTCTGGACGTGGGTTTGTTTTCTTCCGTCAAGCTAGTAGGTAGTAATAATATTATATTATATTATTTGGTAGCGGCGTAAAAGAAGGATTCATTACCTTTTTGTCCCGTTGATACGTTAGTAACGGTTACATCGTCTGAGGTCAAAACGCTTGGTAAATTAAGCTCAGATCGAAATTCAAATAAGAATGAATTGACTCTTTCCCCGAAACAAAAATATTTTCACTTACAAAAAACCTAAAAAAACCGTGTGGTATTGTCGATTTTAGTATTACAATATTTGACGCAATAAATAATAAATTGTAATGGTACATTTTAGTCGTAATCGTAACCAAGTAAATGGTCTTGTTATGTTGGAATAAGAGAATACACTATCCCATATCATCCCGTAGGTGTCCTATGAGGCAACAGAGCGAAACTGAAACAGGAGATGAGCAGTAGCCTCTTCTTGAGAAAAACTTCTAAACGTAGTAGAGTCACCCTGCAGCTATGTTATGGTTTAGCATGCATGCTTCATGCTGCTGTGTTTCGTATAGTGAGTGTAGAGAACCGGAGGTCCCTTTTACTGGAAACGAGGCATTCTGTCTTAGTCCTCAGGGGTGACAACGTATCTGCATTTTGATTTTTGATCGGGGATAAATGTGCATTTCTATAGGCCACAGCAGCCCGTAACCATCAGGTGGACTATATGCTCGTTTGTCACCCTTATTCTATAAAAAAGAACTCAATAATGTGCCTGCCAAGCATGGTAACTGTGTTAAGCTGTAACTACCCGAGTTTCAGCGCTATAGTATTTATTATTCGAGTAAAAATGGCATTTAAGTAAGCATTTAGATACTGACGTTAGCTTTCAACAGGGCATCATGGTAATATGACTAAAATAATAAATTTCACGCTAAGCTAAGTGGACTTATTTTCTAAAAGGAATTGGAAGTGAGTGTTATAAATAATCTCCCCCCCCCCCCCCCCCCCCGTGAGACAATCTATGGAGAGACCTATGCAAGATCAAAGATACATGAAAGCTATTGATAATAAGCAGTTACTATAATCCGTAGGAGTTTAACACTACCTGTCTTTGGATTTATTAAATAATGCTTAAAAACACGTGCTTTTTTTTCAAACATGTATTTACATATGTAATCAAGAGATGTTAATATGGAATAATTTTTGATATGCGAACATTCTCTCTAGTTTTATTACTCGCCAATAGTTTTGTCCCTAACCTTTGCGAGCCCATCGATCTGTGAAAACCCTACTTTTTCAATGTTGTCGATAACGCCATTTACGGACCAATTCTGGCGCAAATAGCTGCTTGATGAACTTTAACGTACGTCGTGTTTTATACGTCATGTTACAAGAAGATATTATAATGGAATGGAACTTTTCACATTCGAATACAGTTTAATAATATAATATAATTTCTACTGGACCAAGTTTATTTTTTGTATACTAAGAACGCCCGTTATAATTCGTTCACGTGAAAAACATCATAACCCTTCAAGCCGTTAAAAAAATTGTTCCAAGCTTACTATATACTTAGAACCTTTGTAAACTTTACGCCGAAAGATTCAATAGTTTTCACATTATAAATATCTTTCTCTCTCTACTCCTTTACACTCTTCTTTCTTCCTAAGGAAATATTTTACTGTCACTGTTGTAGGCTTGTGAAACTCTTTACCTCTCCACATTCGTCGTACTAAATCTCTTACTACTTTCAAAAGGCTTGTTAAAACATTTTTTTATAGAATGAGGGTGACAAACGAGCATGGTAAGTGGATACTGTAGCCCATAGACACCTATGCTCTTAGAAACAAAATGCAGATCTTCACAAATCTAGCTCTATATATCGGCCTGTTCAAAATAATGCCTTTAATTAGCTAGTTTGGATACCCAGAATCGATAATATGTCTCAGCTCTTAGTACATCATAAGCTATACATGTATATTATTTCTAATATGCTAAGAATACGTTTTTCTTATTTCTTTACCGAACGACTACCTATTTTTATTTCCTATCCCCTATTGATCATATAATGTAAGATCTCAGTAAGTAACCACATTCATCCCTTAAGGGAAGGTTAAATGAAGCTAATTTACGGATATTAATGCGTTTATTATAATTTTTTTGATTCCAGACGTTAAAGCACCCATGGCCACGAAGGGAACTGAGGTATTTAACGTCCTAGTTGTATAGTCAACGTAAAATCAGTTTCATTTTATAAATAGTATTTGCGTAAATAATAGAAATCATTACGGGTGCTTACATTATAAAAGAAACATACAGCTCGACAATGATGAATCAGTCAATTAGGATAAGTTCTTTAACATATACCCATACATCTATCCTCGATTAAGAATCAAAATACAAATACATTGTCACCCCTGAAGATTAAGATGGAATGCCTCTTTTCCAGTAAAACGGATCTCCGGTTCTCTACACTCGCCATACGAAACACAGCAGCAACGAGCTGCTATTTTACGCTGGTATTCTGTAAGAGCGTAGTCCTTCCCTGGTCGAGCCGACCAATTCGTGCTACAACCATAATATAGCTGCAGCATGCCTCTACTACGTATATTACTTTCAACGCTAATATATAAATTATTTTACGTCTTCTTTTATAATAACATATAAATGCATATATACCTATACATCTTTTTTTTCGTGCACCTATCTTTTCTTTAATATTTTTTTTAAGTGAAAGTGACATCTACGTTTCCGCGAAGGTAGATGTCACTTTCAAAGTGATAAGTTGGCCGCACACATATTTGAAATCTTACTTCTATAGTATTCTGTATTTGGTGTACAATAAAGAACAAATCTGATTTATAAAAACTATTTTTGTTCGTTCGTATTTTATGCACTGCTATACCGTTCATCCGATTGCGCTAAAAAACTTTGTCAACTTATTGCTGGCACTTACGTGAATGTCCTAGGCATAATACAATTTAATTCTAGTAGGTGGCGCGAGGAACCTACCAACAATTTTTTTTAAGTTATTTATCATTTAACATGAATTATTGTATTATCATTCCTATTTAAACAATATAATTCTTTCAATTTTAAAACGATATTTCCACAATGCGGCAGCAAAGCGCCAGTTAGTAGGGAATAAAATAAGCATGTTCATTACACTCTGCGGCAGTCCACAGCTGATACGAGGGCGACACTGAAAGTTTTTAGAACTGGCCACTTGTACACGATATAATAAAAAAGGTAAAAGCCAATATTATTGTGTATGTATTTTATTAAGTGGCGAAGCTTGCGAAGTCACTTATTGATTTCACGATGTATGTCCGTCTGTCCGTCTGTCCGTCTGTCCGTCCGTCTGTCCGTCTGTCCGTCTGTCCCACGATTATCTCGAGAACGGTTTTGAATTTTTAAATTCTGTTTTCAGCAATCGATTACTGATCACCCAGGCATCTGAACCTCCTATTTTGAAACTGATTGCTCAACGGCAACCGTTAAAAACCGCTACAAAGCTGATTGCTTCGCCACTTTAGCTTTAGCTTTAGCTTGCTAGGTTTATTCATTTGTAATTTGTTTACGATTTAGCGGCAAATCGAAAATTATCTGTGTCACGTCAGCATGAATTAACGCGAGAAAATTTTCGGACAATGATTTTTTATGACTTTCGATGTCATTTCAGTCAACAAGAAAGTTATGATAGACTTCGATTGGCCTTTCACAATGAAGCCCTATCTCGTGCCACTGTTTACAATTGGTTTAATGAGTTTAAACGTGGTCGCACTAATCTCACCGATGATCTGCGTGAGCCACGACCTTCTATGGCGACGACTGAAGATAATAATAATAATAATAATAAACTTTATTTCTCTCTACAAAATAACATTTATAAAATATCATTACATTTAAATATCAAGTAACTTACAAATGCTAGTTGTAGAGACTGGTGACGATACTAGGATTCCTTGTGCTACAGCCACCAGGCCTCCACCACCGGACAATAACTCACGTGTAATGTATATTCGGATGAAGGATGTATATAAAAGGAAATATAATATATATATATATATATATATATATATATATATATATATATATATGTATCTAAAAAGAGACAAATAAGCAAAAAAGAGTTGAGTGTGTGTACGCGCGTCACACACACTTATTGTGTGTATGTGTGTGTGTGTGTGTGTGTGTATGTGTGTGTGTGTGTGTGTGTGTGTGTGTGTGTGTGTGTGTGTGTGTGTGTGTGTGTGTGTGTGTGTGTGTGTGTGTGTGTGTGTGTGTGTGTGTACACGATGGTGTGGGTGTGAGAGCGTGTTC
Source organism: Parnassius glacialis (assembly GCA_033319125.1). Taxonomy (NCBI): domain Eukaryota; kingdom Metazoa; phylum Arthropoda; class Insecta; order Lepidoptera; family Papilionidae; genus Parnassius; species Parnassius glacialis. Next base: position 14,551,156 of record JAVANC010000013.1, on the reverse strand, counting down.
ATGTGGATCACACTGTTTTGATAAGTGCCTCACTTTCATCATAGTCTTTCGTCAGTTACCATGTTTTAAAGTATATTTACACTTTGCTCTTTTTAAAGAGTATATAACCAGTATACGGTTTAACTTATTATATAGTAACGGTCCAATAAAACAAAAAATACTCTTTGCAAATGCTGTTCTAAATGTTTGGTGGACACAGACAATATCTTTTATCCTTAAGCGTTGTGTCGAAGGGTCGTATGAAGTTTTAGAATGTTGTTTTAAGACAATGTACAATATAAAGAGTTGACGAACTGTTAGTACATTCCATTCCTTATATAAATCCCTAGTCGTATAAAGGAAATGGTGAAACTTTGCAACCTTTAGGATAGCTCTTTGGGCCACCTGCAGAGATCTTAAATAAGATTTAGCTACACCTCCCCATACAGAAATACAATATGAGAATATGGATTGACAAAGAGCAAAATAGACGCTGCGTATAATTTTGAAGTCAGCAATTTGACGAAGTGTTCTAAAAACGTATATGAGCTTACGTGCACGAGCCGTAAGTTGTTCAATATGAGGCCTAAAAGATAAGTTCTGGTCAGTGATTATGCCCAAGTATTTAATTTTGGTAACAGTTTCTAATCTGGTGCAGCTACATATATTTACGAGATCGCAGGTATGGGCTATGAGTGAAAGGTTTTTATCTAAAGGGAGAGAGACATTACGTATGGCAAATGTAACAAATTTGGTTTTGTCGATATTAATCGTTAGTAGATTCCCATTTAACCACTTAAGAACTCTTTTTAATCCAGATTGTGCATAAGCAAACGTATCTTTCTAATTATCGCCGCTAAAAACGAATGCTGTATCATCCGCAAAGGACAGAATATTCCCACTAGATACCTTCATTGAACATAAATCATTGATGTAAATCAAAAATAAGGTCGGGCCTGATATACTGCCTTGGGGTATTCCGTAAGTTATTGTTTCTTCCTTGCTGGTATGCTCTCCAATTTGAACACACTGTATTCTACCTGTAAGGTAACTTTTAAACTGATCTAGCTGCAAATTCCTGACCCCTAGTCTCTCAAGCTTATTAATTAGAAGCGGGACAGAGACAGTGTCGAACGCCTTCGCTAAGTCCAGGAATATTGCGAGACACTTTTTACCGTCATCCATTACCCGAATCATACGATCTGTGAGCTCATGAACTGCATCATCTGTAGACCTGCCTACACGAAAACCATATTGTTGCTCCGAAAGAAGCTTGTTTGTTTCAAGGTAATTAACAAGTCTTTTGTTGATCACGCGTTCCAGAATTTTTGATAGGGATGTTAAAATTGATATGGGTCGGTAATTGGAGACAATGCCTCTGTCACCACTTTTGTAAATTGGACGAATAATACTTTTCTTAAAAGCACGAGGAAAGATTCCAGTAGAAAGACAGATGTTGCACAGGTATGTTATCGGGGGAACAAGTATATCTTTGTAGGTCTTTACTAAGTAACTTGATATACCGTCCCATCCTGTAGCACAACTATTTTTAATGACATAATGAGATAATGTATCTCAACGTCATCAGTATCTAGCATAACAAATGATTTGTTCGTAGTTTGATTTATATCAGGTTTACTGTAATTAAGTACTTCTTAGGATTTTGTTTGCTAATTTCGCACCTACGTTAATATAATATTTATTAACTTCATTAACAGATTCTATCCGAGTGGAGAGTTTTCCCAGCAAGTCGTTTGCCTCTAGTATATGCTTATTCAGATTTGTTACACTTTTTACTATTTCCTAAATCTTTTTACTGTTATTACCAGCTTTTTTAAGTTCCCTGCTTTGATACTGTATTTTAAGTTTTTTTAGAATATCATTACAGTAATTGTGATATATACGATGTGTTATTCTTAGTGTTTCATTATCAGGTGTTAATTTAAGTTTCTTATGTAGCTTATTATGATTTTTCATGCATCTTAAGATGCCAGGATTTATCAATGGTTTTAATGTGGTTTTACGATGGGACAATCAAATATTTTTAGTGTTGTTTTCCAGTGCTTTTGATAAAGTTTCCACTAAGAAACTTACTACTTCTTCAGGATTGGTATTTCCATAAATTTGATCGAAATTAACGTTTAATAAAAACTGTTTAAGTCCAACATGATCAATTTTCCTAATAATTTTGTTAAAATAACATCTAGTTCGTTTTATTTCAAGACTAAAGCTTACAGCTTCGTGATCAGTTAAACAAGTTTGTATAACAAATGATTTAGCGGGCAAACTTGTTTTCAGCAATAAGCGATCAATACATGTGAACATTCGGGTGGATGATGTAAACGCAGGAAGAAGTCCATGTAATGCTATCATATTAAGATATTGTTCGGCTTGCTGGTCCATATTGTCAGGGGAAATATCTATATTGATGTCGCCCATTACAATAATATTTTTGAAGCCTTTTAGTTCAGTGAGAAGTTGGTTCAAGGATGAAAAAATTGGTTGTCTCGTTTTTAAAGCAGTGTGGACAATAAATCCCTATTGCTACTGTATGTGTTCCAAATTTAATTACTAAGCAGTTAGCTTCTTGAAAAGTGGGCTTTTAAACGGTACATTTCAAGTTACCTTTAATATAGATCAGCACACCGTCGTTCTGATTTAAAGTTTGCTTGGTGGCATGAGAAGAATACGATTCCAACATTCAGTCAATACAATGAGATCAAAATCTATATTCATCCTTTTCATTAGCACAGCCAGACCATCAAAGTTTTGTTTAATACTTCGAATATTCTGATATAAAATGTTTGTGTAGTTATTAGGTTGGCTTATTATAGGACATAAATCTTCAGGATTGCAAATATAAAATTTCGAATTCGTTATATCATCTAGGTTATTCGATATTTCATTTATATTAGTGAATTTTATATGTATTTATTATAACGTAACAAAATGTTTGTAACAGCGTCATACTATTAGTCTTAGGATGGCTAAATATTTTAAACAGCATCGTATAATTAGTAAATCCATAATAAATTATTTTCGATCTTAAAACGTAAATAATCAAACTGTAATAAGTTATTTTATACAACATTCTTTTTTTATAGTTCATGACAATGTAAAAACTATGAAACATAATATAATTTGTGTTACATGGTCTTTGCTTTGTAGGTAAGTGAGTAAATTGTGATTGTTGATTAAGCTTGATATTAAGTGAACAAGTTGAGGTATGTATTAAATAATTATGAGTTATGTGTGGGAGTGTGTATGTAAAAGTGTATGTGTTTATTAAAAAGATAGCTTAGAGTATAATTTCTTAAACTTAACTAATTTATCATAACAACATTCTAGTATAACTAATATTATAACAAATCTTACATCTAGTCATTTAGCATTTTTAAATTCGGAGAGCTGGGTTTCGTTTTTTATGAGAATATGTGGATCTCCATCTTTGCGGCGCAAGTACACATTGTCGTTTGGCGTCCAACAATATAAGTAACCCATGGTTTTGGCTATATCTCTTGCAAGGAAGTAAAGTCTTTTAGACTTTGTTGTCAGATGTTCACTTACGTAAATTCGTGACTCAACGTTCATAATTCCCATATGATAACAATTAAGTGAATCTTTAGGATTTTTTTTTAACATAACGCTTTACTGCATCAATGACCTGACTCTTTAGTAGATTATTTCCAAATTCCGCTACGATTGTAGAGAATGTTGCAACAGTCTTGCTTGGCAAACGATAGACATCACGAAGATTATTTTGTTCTATAGTTACACTTAAGTTCGTGATTAAGGTGAGTATATATTTAAATAAAGTCTCCTTATTTTCAACTTTTATTTTCGGAACATTACGTATCTCAATACTTGTCTTGCGAATGTACCTCTCCAATACATCGTATTTGGTATTTATTATATTTATTTGTGACTCAAGGACCTTGCGATCATTTTCCATATTGGAGACATCTCTTTTCAAATTATTTATTCTGTCTGAGACGAAGTTTATAGACTTTTCTATATCAGAATTGGTTTGTTGGATGATTACGTTTTGATTTGTATTAAGTGCTAATTTTTGAAGTGAAAACTTCTTTAGCGGCGTTGTGCACTTTTTTTATAATGGGTAAAATTGTTAAACTCGCGTCAGGACACGTGACCTGATCGAAAATTCGTAAGACGGACGGAGAGTAGACAGCCGGCGCGGTGTAGGAGAGGAAGTATCCCCCTCTCTTTCTACGGCGCGGCGAAAATGTATGCCTGCTCCTGCTGTTTCGTTTAGGCGGCGTAGGACGCTTGCGCGAACGTTCGTGTGTGTTTATGTTACAGCGTGCCACGCGCATCCATGGAAGGTGACAGCTGATGGCTCGACCGTCTGTGTAGTTGCCACACTGTTGTGTATTCGTAAAATTCGTGTATATATTTTTTTTTTATAGGAGAGGGGGCAAACGAGCATGCGGCTCACCTGATGGTAAGCGACTACCGCCGCCCATGAACAACTGCAACACCAAGGAGGGAATTGCAGATGCGTTGCCGGCCTTTTAAAAAGGAGTACGCTCTTTTCTTGAAGGTCCCTAAGTCGTATCGGTCCGGAAAAATCGCTGATGGTAATCGATTCCACAAGGAATAAAGTGTTTGTAATATGGAAATTGAACAAAGTGCATCTATTAATGAAAAAAGTGACGAAGATATAGCGAAAGAAAATGAGTAAGTACTTTATAAATATACTAGATGACAATTTAATTAATTTTCATTTCATAATTAATATAATTTTATTATTAAGATTAGGTTTCGATCGAGTCTACTGTACTGCTTGACGAAATTATTAATATAGATACATATGTACTTACACATTATAGATGTAATATTTGTAATATGTTTATACTTTATAGCATTAACCTATATTTTCATAACATCACAATTAGCACATGTGCGGTGTAGGTTTACCAAACAAATAATTTCGAATGAAAATAAATGAAATAATATAAATAATCTCCGCCGTCCCAAAATATCAAAAATGCACAACGTTATTCAAGTTTTCACTCCTGCCGGCACTCCCGGAGTGCAACCCGTCGTTTTTTTTTCTATATTGTCTAATCTTGAATTTTGATTTTTAACGAAGGTTTCCAACATTGTTTTGAGCTTGTTAATAGCATCCGTAGAGACTATTTAAGTTTCGTTATCAGCGTCGCTGGTTCGTCGTCGTTTATTTTCTCGTTGTGCGATATTGGAAGACGTAATTCAGGCTGTTCGCGAAGTATCACGAGGCGGTAATCTAAAGAAGCATTTTAGGTTGGTCCTGGCACTAGGAGCACAGATATTTAAGTGAGTAATATTTTGAATTTACAAGGAGTGAGATATGTGAGCTATTTTAGAAAGAAAGAGAATCTTCTGCTTAGTTTGTAATTCTGTGACGTATTTTTCAATAACATTCCAAAAGAAGTATAAAGAGAACAGATTCTGTAAGATACTTTAGTTCACTGTACCTTTTATTTTATTATTTTTAATGTCATTCAATATAAAACAGAATTGTACCAGGAAAACAGAGATATGTCAACTCACACTCACACACTCAATTTTTCAAATGTCCGTCCAATGTCAACAGAAATATATTATGTAGTACCAGGACAGTATTAATAATAAGAATTTAATTCTTCGATGTACAACAGCAGCTTCTTTAGTGACGTAGGTAAGTTGGTACGGTAAAATACTAGGCGAGCAGCAATTAGAGAAGGCAAAAATAATTGCGCTCAGTCACCGCGCAGCGCAAGTCTCTTGGCGTTGCTGTTATCCTACAGCGGGTATGATTAGAGTGTTTCTCGTTTTTTCCTTAAACTTTGCGTATTAGTTGAATAGACTGACTAAATGGTACATACTTGTTTGCCAAAATATATGCAATCTGCCGCGTTGAAACGTAGTATGCTTTGACTTGATGTTAACAATATTTTTACTCCTGTGTTTCTATGCACTCCTATTTTTGCGTAAGGTATTTAATAGTAGAATTATATATTTAATTTAGAGAATGAACACGGAAAATATATACGTGCGCAATGTCCTCTCTCACATACACGCAAACTCCAGCCCGAGGCACAAAGGAGTGTTCCAATTTGTACCCCGGGCAGGAGAGATACGAAATATCAGCCGGAGAGGAAACCTGCGTCTCGGTCAGGAAGAGCAAGGCCGGCTTCGCCGTCTCGAGATGGTAGTGGACGGCGTTTAGATTAGAGTGAAGTCACTACTAAGCGGTCCGGGGGGGGGAGGAGATAAGATAATATCAGTGTTGTGCGGCATATGATAGAGAATGATAAAAGAGTGACTTATCAGCAGATTTGGACAAGCTTAGGCATCGGTATGAGTCAAGTGCACAAAATTCTCTATGAACATTTAGGGGTCAGGAAGCTTTGTGCCCGGTGGATACCTCATAGTTTACAGAGGCTCAAAAACTCCGTCGTGATGATTGGTGTCGTGAAATAGTTCAAAGATTTAACGGAGGTGACTCAAACGCTGTGTTTGACATACTTACGGATGACGAAAGCTGGATTTATTGTTATGATCGTGAAACTAAAAGACAGTCTGCTGTCTGGGTGTTTCCTTCCCAGGAGTTGCCAACTAAAGTGAAGAGAGGTCGAAGAGTGGGAAAAAAGACGGTGGCCTCGTTCTTCGGAAGGATAAGTCATTACGCTACAATTGTTTTAGAGGATCCAAAAACAGTTACTGCAGAGTGGTACGCTAACAATTGTTTGCTACTTGTCTTGGAAATAGTTCGGGAGAAACGACCTCGTAGTAGGATCCTCCTTCACCATGACAACGCCTCGTCGCACACCGCCAAGCAAACAATCGGCTACTTGGCGACGTCAGACGTGGAATTACGGGGTCACCCGCCCTATATCCCAGACCTCGCACCATGCGATTTTTGTTTATTTCCGTAAATAAAAGAAAAACTTCGAGGAAAACATTTTATGTACGCCGAGGAAGCAGTGGCTGCGTTTCAAAATGCCGTCGAAGAGACCCCTAAGGATGAGTGGGCAAAGTGCTTTTCTCAGTGGTTCCTGATGTATTGATATAAATGGATACTATTTTGAAAAGATATAATAAAACTAATAACTTGCTAGTTTGTTTAGTTTTTGATTTTCTAAGAACTTTGAGTGTCACCCTCGTACCACGTCCACTTAATCCAATCTTTATAAAAAAAAAATTAAAACCCATGAAATCCTATCGTAACAATATCCATGCGGGCGAAGACGCGGGGAACAGCTAGTGTTAAATAAATTTAAATCGTTCTAAGGAGGAGGGGTTCCATTGTATTTATATCGGGAATTCGATACATTTTACATAAAATTAAAACCTCGTTTCGTCGGGCCGGGGCGGCATCATCGGCGGCTGAACTGAGTAACGCAAGTATGAGTTTCTGAGATATAACTACATATTTGTGTCATTTGTTGTAGAGATTATAGATCCGTAGATTCCACGCACAGTAAAGTTCCTATGGGAACTGTATCCATGACGTATCGTCACCGCTGGTGATAATCAGGAACTCCTTTCTCGATCAAAGGCATAATGTAGCCTTCAATTCAGTGAGAAAACGCAACCTGTGTTCTTGGCACTATAAATCTAGGAGTGAGACTGTATGATAATTAAGGTTTTAAGTTTTTAAATGTCATAATAAATATTGTATATTTTATATTTATGTGAGTAAATTGAGAATATTCAGGTCACATCAAAGGTTAATCTGTTTAGAATCGGGCACACTTTCTATTTCTCTAAAGCACATTTACTGAATGCAATTAACGTTGGAGGGTTTCATTTCAATACGTATTTAGTAATCAGTGATTGATTTATTTTGTTCTTGAAGTCTAGGGGTAACTTTCAAAATTAATCTATAAACTAGGTAAGTCTATTAATACAGAAGTATACTATTCACTTCAAATAAACAATTTCGCTATATGGTGGTTGCGTTCACCAACCAAGATCTAAAAGAGTTTCACCCAATTTCATATGTGGGTGTTTTAGGAGTTGACTATGAGAAATGACAGAAAGGTTATGTCAAGGCCTCTGATATTTGTATGGGGGTATGATCGTCCCGTTTACGGTTCTCGTCACAAACCATAACACAGTAGCATTATGCTGTTACTTTATGTTGGTATTCTGTGTGAATGTGTTTGGGCGACCCACTCATGATACTGTTTACCACGTATTTGTTACGTAGCTCATTTTCAAGATAGTGGCATATTATTTCAGTGTACTTAAACTTATATTGTGTATCAACTTTGCACAAACTTTTTTTTGTAATAAATATTTTTGTAAATAAATTTTAAGTTATTTACGACCTAACGAAATTTCAACTTTACTCGAAAAAAAATTTATTAATATTAATATTATATTTGTACCATTTTCATAGGCAGTAGTATAAAGACTTCATTCTTATGTGAAGGACAATTACCCCAGGCGGCAGACGCTAGTGACATTTTAAGAAAGAAATCAGCTTCTAGAAAAAATATGAAAACACACACACGCACGCACATAATATGACCATTATATCTTCATCACACATATACATTCAAAGTCCGAAGTTGTTGACGAGTATGTTTACCTGGGACAAATAGTCCGACTAAGTAATCCAACTTCGACCGAGAGGTCAATCGACGGATTCAACTCGGCTGGGCAGCGTTCGGGAAACTACGACACATCTTCTCGTTAGACATACCTCAAAACCTGAAAACGAAATTGTAGAACCAGTGCGTGTTGCCAGTGATGACTTACGGATCTGAGACATGGTCCTTCACTGCTGGCCGTATGAGGAAGCTCAAGGTCGCTCAGCGAGCTATGGAGAGGGCTATGCTCGGAGTTTCTCTGCGTGATAAACATAGAAATGAGTATATCCGCAGTAGAACCAGAGTAACCTACATAACCCAACGGATTAGTAAGGTGAAGTGGCAGTGGGCCGGCCATATAGCTCGAAGAACCGACAACCAATGGGGAAGAAAGGTTCTTGAGTGGCAGCCACTTACCGGTAGGCGAAGTGTAGGGCGACCCCCCACGAGATGGAGTGACGACCTGGTAAGACATGCAGGAAGTCGGTGGATGCAGGTGGTTCAGGACCGTGCTTTGTGGCATTCCTTGGGGGAGGCCTATGTTCAGCAGTGGACTTATGAAAGGCTGTAATGATGATGATGATAATGATGATACATTCAATTGATATGACCACCCAGCGCCGGAAAATAGATTTAATCTTTCTTATATTAAAATTAAGATATTTTCTTAATAAGCAACAAAAGCAATCAGAACCCAATGTCATTTATTTCCTGTATTTCCGTTTTTGTAGTGTATTAAAAACAACTAAGAGGAATACAGCATTGGCTAGTTTTAATTGTATTAAAAAAAGTACATAGCATTATGTACTGTTTGAAGTATAAGTACGTACAGAAAAGCGATTGAAAAGGTAAAGCGCAGTACAAAAGGCGCTTCCTACTAATTGCCTTCATGAGAGGTCTTCGCTGAAACTCTAGATAACGAATTCACAACAGGTCGTTAAGAACCGAGTTGAACAAAGAGCCACAGTGTTCCAAAGATCAAAAGAAAACGAACGAAATAAAGGCAATGCAATTACAACTAATTTTTTACTTTAATTATTTCATTGTGTAGGAAAGCTAAAATAAAATATCATTAAGGTTTTTCTTAGTGTGTCCAAAGCAAAAACGACTATGAACATGATGTTTGATACAGGTATAAAAGTAAGATATTTTTTGATAAAAGAATGGAATATTGAGACGACATTGGCAATTTCCTAATGCATGGGTCGTCGCGAAGACTTGAACACTTCAGGCAAAACAGAAGACACTTCGCTTCCTCGCACATCAAAAGATTTTATCGCCATCGCTACTTCCCGACCATACTTCAGATTCAGTATGCGCACAGACATCGACTTCAAGTATGGCGCAAGTGTCGGCGTAAATCAGGTATACTCTGTGTGTTCAATACGGATTGAAGTAATGACAAAATTTTGGAATTTAACAACAAATAACCGAGACGCAAAAAAAAGAATTAGATCTTTGATGTTTGTATGAGAATAAAAAACAAAGTTATTGTAGCAAATAATTATTTAACACCAACAATACAGAGCGACCGGTTCGTCCATTTTGTTATGGAGTTTACTGTCGCAACTAGTGAACGCAAATAAGTCGCAACGGAACATCTGAGTTGGCAGAGGTTTTCTCTGACGAATATTGATGGATAAGGTCCTCAGTTTGCAATAAGCCAACGAACTTTCAAGTATTAGACAATAACTTCTAAATGGGTAGTTACAAAAATGGCTTTATTCGTGACGGTTCATTGTGCAGACTGCTGATTAATATTTTCTAAATTAAGATGTGTTTATGTTTATGTATGCTATGTTTTTGTTTGCATAAGAACAGTAATTTTCATTAATTTTGGTGGTTAGTTACTAATTTGTCAAATAAAAAAGCATATTATGTAAATTTTAATCTCGCAATTTAATAATAAAAACAGTGTTAGCTCAGGGATAAGCGCTGGCCCTAAAATTGAAATAGTACGTGAGCAAATCGAGTTTGATCCCCGCATGCACCTATGAAATATTTAATTATAATCTCAAGCACTGATTAAATAAAAAACCGGCCAAGTGCGAGTCGGACTCGCGCACTGAGGGTTCCGAACAAATCCGTAGGTATATAAGTTTAAAATTATTAAAAACATTTTTACTATATGATGTAAATAAATATTTATGCTTTTCGCAATTTTTCCTTTATCAGTGCTATAATACGTTGCTTCGTACCAAATTTTAATATTCTGAGTTCACGGGAAGTACCCTGTAGGTTTTGATTCCCTTGCGGCATAATATTTGCGGCAAAACGGCTGTATCTTTTGATTGCGTTGGCTTAGAAGTTTGATTTTTTCACAGCTTCAAGGAACAGTAGACTTGAGTATTTGATATTAATTTCAGCTTGATACCTCCACGCGTTCCTGAGAAAAAGGGTCTTGACAGACAGACAGACAGACAGACAGACGGACAGACAGACGGACAACAAAGTGATCCTATAAGGGTTCCGTTTTTTACTTTTGAGGTACGGAACCCTAAAAACTGCTACACTGTTGCTAACTGGTACATGAAAACATCATACGGGAAGCATGTCATATAAATTGAAAATATTTGCTTTAGATACGGCATAAGAAGCTTTCAACAGCTGGTTGCCAGTCCCCAAAGGCAGTTTTTAGGGGGTATCACTTAGGTTCCCCTTGTAGGCAGTGAGTCCCCCATAACCACGATGGACCGGCCATCGTGGTATGCGTAATGCATTTTCTGCCTCCCTCTGTGGTAGCCCATTTCCAAATTGCTTTGGGCGCAAAAAAACAAAAAATGAATGATATGTAAAGTGCGTGTCCGCCTCTTGCTGTAAAACACTTTTAAAAATGACTTTACTTTTCTGAATGTATTTTCATTGTTTACAGCTAATTCAAAATCCATGGTTGGACCAAAGCTTCCCCAACAGATTGCCTCTAAGGGAAGATATTTGTGGTTGCCAACTCGCATGGCAAGGTTTTTATAATTTATGAGTTGTTATAAGGAACATGCTGCTGCCCGTCATTTGTTTCAGTTTACCTCTGTCGCCTCTTACGACTCCTGCAGAATACCATGGAGTAGTAGATTTTTTGGCGCCGAAACTATACGGTTATTATTATAATAGTAAAATATATAATAAAATGTTTGTTGAAATATTAGGAAAACTTTCATTCCTACCCCATCCTCAATTCTAGTCTTTACATATTGCAGTTTATTTTTACAACTTTTGGAGTGGAATATCATAAAACCTTAAACACATATTTTTAATCGAAAGCTTATAAATAATATATAATAAAAAATACTATTTAATCAATATAAACACAACATAATATACACTATCAAAGATATTATTAAAAAATTAGTAGCATTTCAAATAATAATGTCTTCCTTAATTTTACCCCATTCAAGGAAGAATTATCAAAAATCCTGAATCATATTTCCAAAATACACCAATTTTTATCGATCCACCTTTTAAGGGGTAAAAAATAAGGGAAGATTTTAAACCGTGACACCTTATTTCACTCTCTTAGAGGTTGAATTTCACAAAATCCGTTCTTAGTGGATGCCTACGTCATAAAAGGCAGCTACTGTCCAAATGTGTTGAGTGAAAAATATTATGGTAGGTACGTAGGTACCTAATTCAAAATTAAAACTAAAAATTAATATAAATAATCTTGCTTTACCTATGTGGTTTATAGTTACTTGATACTCAATGAAACTGTGAACTTTATATCAATTTTAAGGATGTCTTTATAAACGAGACTGATTATTTATCAAAATTTTAAAATTTGAAGCACTTAAAGTATTTTTTAATATTAATATTTAGCTTTTATTTCTATACATTTCTTGACTTGGATTGATGGACATAAATCCAGTGATTCATAGAAACGACAGTTGATGAAATTTCGTGAGTAATGAAGATCGGAATTAAACAAGGTAAATGTTTTATTTGATAACTAACTTTGAATAATGAGGCTTAGTAATATTTTAATATTGTATAAATACCTATATGTAAATGTATATCATTCTCAAATATTATGTATTATACGGTATAGTTTTTAGTATTATTAGTTTTCGCAACAACTTCATGACTAAATCATTACTTGGTCGTATACTTTATCTACTTATATATAATTCTTTCACATCTGGTCTGCGTCTGCATCCTTGTTGGAACCAAAATTTTCCTAATATTGAAAGTGCTTATTTGCAGATCAGAATGCATTAGATTGCCGCTACGAGGTCACCTTAGTACGGGACGGATCGCCAAAATGTTTCATACGTGAGCGATGTTCAAAAAAAAGTTAAAATTATTATTATCAAAGTCAAGAAACAACAACATGCACAGGACAAAACTAAAAGTTATTCCAACGCGTATAAATCAATTAATTTGCCAGAAACAGAAACTTTTTTATTCAATATAGATTATAAATCATTTTTATTGATAGCCACTCTTATGTTTGATTACTACTGGTTCGAAAAAACCTCTGACCTGGGAAGAGCCAGCAAGAAACTAAGCGGGACATTTAAGAAAAAATAATAGCTTATAATCATGTATGTCACACAATTAACAACACAAAACTACTTAGAAATAGCTTGGTAGCGACCACCTCATTCCCAGGGGTTATTATTATCCGTAAACTCCTTAATATTATAATAAAACTTTTTATATAAACTAACTTTAATAAAAAATTTAAACTTCGAGCAGGTCAAATTTTGTATATTTTCGGGAATTTTGTTATAAAGGCGTATACATCGCCAAAGAATGAATTACTAACTCGGTGGAGTCGAGTAACTACTTAGCTTGTCTGTTCCTAGTATTAATAGAATGAATATCACTTATTTTTGTAAAACTACTTTTATTATAGTGCACGTACATTATATTTTCATAAATGTACTAAGAGGCTAAAGTTAATATATTAATTTCTTTAAAGTTCTGTCGGAGCGACTCTTTAGGTTGTAAATCATAGGTTGCTTTTATGGCCCTCTTCTAAAACAAATATAATTTCAGTGTCAGTCGCGTATCCCCATAGCAAAATACCAAACGACATTAAGCTATGGGAATAGCTATAGTATACTAGTCTAGCTGTTTCAGCACTGGTAAGAAGAAGAGGATGTCAAACAAGAAGATGAGAGGACGAAATAAGGTTGACTCTGCGACCGTTTCAGACAAAAATGTCAACTGACAAATCAACTCAATGGCGGAATTTGAAGAGGTCCTATGCTAAAAGGCACCCGGAAAAGAAACATGATATCATTTAGTAACCCTGTAAATTTAGTTCAGAAACTCTTTTTTTTAAGTTGGAGTGAGTGCAGATATGTATTAAATAACGATTGAGTTCTCAAAGGAAAAAGAAGAAAAACGAAAATTGTGAAATGTTTTCGGAATAATAAGTTTCAATAAAAATGTAGCAGCGTTTGTATATACTTTATGAAATTCATTCAAGATGACTAGTGTGAACACAGAACGAGCTTAAGTTAAATAGGAGCAAGCGACAAATTATTTTATCACTGGTTTTGAAAAAACAAAACTGAAATTTACGAAAGAGTATGTAGTGTAATATGAATTTTTCTTCTTCCTCTCCTACATCTTCTTCTTCTTTATTAACTTCTTTATGATACGTGGTATAGCCATGCTGCAGCTATATTGGTAGTATAGTTGTAGCACGAATGGGTCGCCTCGACCGGGGAAGGACCACACTCTCACAGAATACCAGCGTAAAATAGCAGCTTAACACTGCTGTGTTTCGTATGGTGAGTGTAGAAAACCGGAGACCTTTTATACTGGAAAAGAGGAATTCCATTTTAGTCCTCACGGCTGACAACGCATCTGCATTTTGATTCGCAAACGAAGATAGACGTAGATGTCTATGGGCCACAGCAACCACTTACCATCAGGTGGACAGTGTGCTTGTTTGTATCCAATAAAAAATAATGTAACATTTGCAAAATCGCAACGCTTCGCAGGTGACTATGCCTCCCATCACCAATGACATTATTCCACGTCTAAAATTAAATAAATGGTATACCGCCAACTTATAGGGAATATAAAACAAAAAAATCTTGTGAATAGAAATATTAAGCAAAATTTAAATTTTTAATTAAGTATACCGCGTATTTAAATTCTCGTAACTTTGAGAACAATATACTGAAGCATTCGCTATAATGCAACGTTTGAAATGAAACACTTTTACATTAATTAGATTCGTCAGAAGTACACAAACAAAAGTGATTACGTTTATTTTAAAGGAGATATAATTTCAAAGTTACAATTTATGATTGACGTTTTAAAATATTATTTTGTATAATTTCGAAATGAAATTATTCCCTACAAAAGTTACAAAAACATGATTGATTTACCAACCAAATACGTTTTACCTACCATGTTTGTGTATCTGCCACAGAAGTTTCTCTTTAAATTGAACGAAATTAATAAGTTGAAAATTGTTTATGATTGAAAATTTAGTATACAATTTTAGTATATCTGGTAGAGCCACGCTGCAGCTAAGTTATGGTTGTAGCAGGAAGGGGTTGGCTCGACCAGGACAGCATACCAGTGTCAAATAGCAGCTTAATGCTGCTGTATTTCGTATGATGACTGTAGAGAACCAGAGACCCTTTTCACTGGAAACTCAACTCAGGGGTGACAACGCAACATTTCTAAGGTCATCGTATGTATATTAAATAATAATATTATGATAATCTTTTTATACTAACTCCACAAGCATACAGTCCATCTGATGATGGAGAACTTCAAAAAATATTATGTGGTAACTATTTTAGTCTTTTTAGTTCCTTAAAGTCGACTATTACTTTATTATTAAAAGTTGAATTTTTATTAATTCAAAACAACTGATTTAAATATTAGCCGCTATTAATTTGTCATTAAAATAACGTTATTTAGATAAAGAAACAATCATACAACAAAATCCCAGAGAATATGCAGGATTAATTATATTGAAAAGTTATTAAGAGTTAAAATGTTTATCAAGCACAAATTATTTAGTAAGTTTGTTAAGTAATAATTATTCTACTAAACAGTATATGATTGATAATAACCCCTGGGAACGAGATGATCGTTATCATACTATTGCTAAATGTTTTCATACTAATTGTATAAAATTATTTTTTTTTAAATGTTCTGCTGGGTTTCTTGCTGGTTCTTCCCAGGACAGAGGTTTTATCCGAACCAGTGGCAAAGCTTGAATGACTTTCAATAAGTATTATTGTAATCTTTAAACAATAGAAATGATTATATTGTATTCTATTAATAAAATAATATTTTTTGCAATGGTAACATTTTCATTTAAAAACTAGCGGTGTCGCTATGGAGAGTTGCTGACAATTACGCAGCTAACCTAATTGAAATTTTGTTTTCTTTTGACTTTGTTTTCTTTGCCTTTCATTTCGTCGAATCGACTTTATATTTAATTTACTTCAAATTATTTCCACTAATTCAATATACAAACATTCGCGTGCAAAAGCAAATATGTAGAATTATTACTTAGATTTTCCTTTTTGTAATTCAACTATGATGTCAAAAAATTATCATTCTAAAATTAATCAATTTGTTTGTTTTTTAGGGTTCCGTATCTCAAAAGGAAAAAACGGAACCCTTATAGGATCACTTTGTTGTCCGTCTGTCTGTCTGTCAAGACCCTTTTTCTCAGGAATGCGTGAAGGTATCAAACTGAAATTCATATCAAATACTCAAGTCTACTGTCCTTTATAGCTGTGAAAAAATCAAACTTCTAGGTCAACGAAATCAAAAGGTACAGCCGTTTATGCCGCATATTTTCGATATTCGCAAGGGAATCAAAACCTACAGGGTACTTCCCGTGAACTCAGAATCTTGAAATTTGGTACGAAGCAACGTTTTATAGCACAGATAAAGGAAAAATTGCGAAAAGCATAAATTTTTAGTTACATCATATAATAAAAATATTTTTAATGATTTTAATCTTACATACCTACGGATTTGTTCGGAACCCTCGGTGCGCGAGTCTGATTCGCACTTGGCCGGTTTTTTTTTCTAACCACCCTATACCAACTTTATTGCCAAATGCACATATGCAGCGGTACACTTTGCTTACACAGATAAAGTTGCGACAAACGACTGTTGGTGGGAAAACCTTCCAAAATTCCGAAACCTAATATCACAGATTGGTGATAGAAGTCAACATTACTATGCAATTTTTTTTAATAGAATAAGGGCGTAAACGAGTACACAGACCATCTGATGGTAAGCAGATACAGTGGCTCATAGACATCTATAAAAGTAAAGTAAAGTTGCAGCCTGTTTACGTTCCACTGCTGGGCACAGACCTTCTCTCATTTCTGAAAGGGTTTTTAGGGCAAGGAAATGTCCACCGCGCTGCCCCAATGCTGGTTGGCGAACTTCACATGTCTTTGAAATATTTTTTTCTTATTTCTCAGATATGCAGGTTTCCTCACGATGTTTTCCTTCACCGCCGAACACGTGGTAAACCAGTACTTAAAATTGCAATTAACAATTTCATTGGTGCCGGCGGGAATCGAACCCGGGTTGCTCGAGTACTGTGAAGCTTACAGGGAGCTCTATAATCTTAATCGAGGATTATAGACATCTATAACTATCCTCGATTAATAATCACAATGCAGATGCGACGCTATCCCTGAGGACTGAGATGGAATGCCTCGTTTCCAGTAAAACAGGACACGGCAAACGCGCACAGTAGAAACACAGCTGCATATTCTTGCTATTTTACGCTGGCGTTCTGGGGAGCGAGCGTGGTCCTTTTCCGGTTAAGTCGACCCATTCGTACCACAACTATAATATAGCTGCATGCCTTGACCACACATGAAACGGTAACGGTGCTGGATTTGCCGCTCGCCTGAACAGCATGGTAAGTACGAGCAACACTTTCAAGAATTTGCTTCGGGCATTATTACTTGGAATGGTGTAAGTTTAACTGTACTTTGACTTTGCTCAGACTTTACTTTCGAGCTAAGACAATATCAGTATTTATAGACCTAACTTCGAAATCGTGGAGTGCGCGCTCATCAAAGCCTAAGTCAACGAAATCGGCGACTTACGTAAAACTCAGGATATTATCCGAAACCACCGTATGAATTTTAAATTGTTGTTTTCATGTTATTCTAATTATATAAAACCGGCAAAGTGCGAGTCGGACTCGCGCACCGAGGGTTCCGAACAAATCTGTAGGTATATAAGTTTAAAATTATTAAAAATATTTTTATTATATGATGTAACTAAAAATTTGTGCTTTTCGCAATTTTTCCTTTATCTGTGCTATAAAAAGTTGCTTCGTACCAAATTTCAAGATTCTGAGTTCACGGGAAGTACCATGTAGGTTTTGATTCTCTTGCGAATGTCGAAAATTTACGGCATAAACGGCTGTATCTTTTGGTTGCAGTGGCTTAGGAGTTTGATTTTTTCACAGCTCTAAGGACAGTAGACTTGAGTATTTGATATGAATTTCAGCTTGATACCTCCACGCGTTCCTGAGAAAAAGGGTCTTGACAGACAGACAGACAACAAAGTGATCCTATAAGGGTTCCGATTTTACCTTTTGAGGTACGGAACCCTAAAAACAATAAATAGGTAGTTTTAGGCCACCTTCTAGTTTTAAATAGCATTAATCCATTTTCTATTAACATAATTTCAAAGTTATTTTTAATTTCTTAAAATCTTCTTTAAAAAAAACTGATTTTGCACTCTTCTCATCCGTTCCCGTTCTCATACGCCTATTTTCTATTTCATATACTAATAAATTATTTATGAAATACAATTTGGACTGTTTTCGATTTTTAAATATTATATTTTTTAAATTTTATTCAATAAAATCGAAAACATTATGCATGGAATAAAGCGTCTATTATTTTTTTTACTGTCTGGTACTTATCATAAGCTTAGCTAAATCTTAACCCGATAATTTCACAAACAAAGATTATGCTAAGCGTATACTTAGCTAGTTTTTCGTAAAAGTAAAGTCTGAGCAAAATCAAAGTGCGGTCTATAGATCTCAGCCTACCAGTGAAATTAAAAACACTGTATAAGAAATAATAATAATACTGTAAAATAAAAAGGCTCTAAAATTTCTTATAAGTATATTATTTCTTAAGTTTAAGAGATATACAGAAGGACTTTCTACCAGCTCTATAAAGTTAGCAGTGAAAAGTCAGCGGAAACCTAAAAATTGTATCTAGAAATTTGTAGCTAATTTGCTTCTAATTAGTTGCCAAAATCGCGATTTTGTTGCTCCAACCGGTTTGAAAAAATTGATTTACTGCTATCTTTACTTTAAAATAGCAGTAAAAACTTTCAATCAACCCCGCCGTTGCGGATAAAACGGGATAATTTGTTGCTAATTAGTTGCTGAAATATAATGGAAAAAAAATGTAAAAAAAAAAACAAAATAAAAAAAAACAAAAAGTTTAAAAAAAATTATATAAATCAAGTTATGTTTCAATGCTGATTCTGAAGTTCCAAATTAATGAAAATTTTGCGGCTGATAAATAAATATATCAATAACTCCCAAACAGCCTACAACAACAAAAAATCGGTCGATAAGTTGCATCAAGTAATAAGTTACAAATAAATGTGTACATGCTGCCGTGTAATGGCGGTCAAGAATATCCACTACCCCATATCCTCCCGTGGGTGTCGTAAAAGGCGACAAAGGGAAACAGGCGGGAGATGGGCAGCAGCATCTTCCTGATAATAGACAATATTATAATAAAAAAACTGCGGTTGCCAACCCGCTCGCCAAGCGTGGCAACTATGGCAAATACCCCCCAATGACGAGAGTAACAAAGATACGGCCCCCAGTCCCCGGCGGCCCCGCTATTCCTGGCTACGGTGGCGACCATGGTAACGGCGGGGCAGGGGGTGCTAAGAATCTCCGGTGGAGGTTCGGTTGCCACCTACGACGACTCGACCTGGCAACATACAACGCACGCACCCTGAGGACTGACGAGAAGATCGTGGAGCTGGAAGAAGAGATAGACAAGTTGCGCTGGAATATTATAGGATTATCTGAAGTCCGAAGAGAGGGGGAGGACAAGGTAATCCTCGAATCCGGCAACTTGCTCTATCACCGGGAGGGCGACCATCTGTCCCAAGGAGGTGTCGGATTTATCGTCCACAAGTCTCTCGTTAACAACGTTGTCAAGATTGAGAGTGTGTCGACGAGGGTTGCGTACCTTATACTCAGAATCACCAAACGGTATTCGCTGAAGGTCATACAGGTTTACGCACCAACCTCGGCACACCCAGATGAGGAGGTGGAGGAAATGTATGAGGATATCTCTAGAGCCATGCATTCCTCCAAAACCCAATATACGGTGTTAATGGGAGACTTCAATGCAAAACTAGGCACAAGAGAGAACGGTGAGCTGAAAGTAGGGAAATTTGGAATAGGGCAACGGAACCCAAGGGGCCAGCAGCTGGCCGACTTCATGGAGAAAGAGGGACTCTTTATGATGAACTCTTTCTTCCAAAAGCGGCCCCTTCAGGAAGTGGACCTGGTCGAGCCCCGACGGTTCGACAAAAAATGAGATTGACTTCATTATGACGACCAGACGACAACTGTTCAGTGATGTCTCCGTGATCGCGAGGGTGAAAACCGGCAGCGATCACCGAATGGTTAGCGGCACACTGAACCTAAATGTTAAGTCGGAGAGGTCTCGTCTAATGAAGTCAACGCTCCGTCCCCTTCGTGCTCTAACTCAAAGTCCTGAAACCTTTCAGCTCGAGTTACGAAACCGTTTTCAGTGCCTAGAAGACTGCAATGAAGTGGACGATATGAATGACAAGCTCGTGGAAACTGTCCATGCGGTCGGAGCTAAGTTCTGCAAGACCCGCCGCAGAAGAACACAAAAACTCTCCGATCACACTCTTAATCTCATGGTTGTTAGACGGGAGATGAGGCTACATTCTTCATTGGATTTGACAGCATACAGGCAACTGAACAGACAGATCTCCAAATGCATGCGGCGGGACTTACGCAACTTCAATACAGCTCGTATTGAAGAAGCGATCGAGCGGAACCAAGGCTCCAAAGTCTTTGCCAGAGACCTGTCTGCCAGAAAGAGCCAACTGTCGAAGCTGAAGACCGAATGTGGCAGCATCGTTTCCGGGGCACTTGAGATTTTGAGTGAGATTGAGAGGTTCTATGGGCAGCTGTACACGTCATCGTTGGAGCCACACGCAAGTGTGAGTAACGATCCGAGAGCGAGTCTTATCCGACACTATTCCGAAGATATCCCGGACGTCACTGAGCGAGATTAGAATGGCTCTCCAGCACCTTAAAAACGGCAAGGCCCCAGGCGAGGATGGAATTACAGCGGAGCTTCTGAAAGCGGGTGGAAGACCGGTACTTGAAGTCCTTCAGAGGCTCTTTAATTCCGTCCTCCATGGTGGCATTACACTGGAGACGTGGAGCAGAAGCGCGGTGGTCTTGTTCTTCAAGAAAGGTGACAACGCTCTCTTGAAGAACTACAGACCGATTTCCCTTCTGAGCCGCGTCTACATGCTGTTTTCGAGAGTCATTACGAATCGTCTCGCGCGCAGACTTGACGACTTCCAGCCTCCCGAACAAGCCGGTTTCCGAAAGGGCTTTAGCACCATAGACAACATACATACTCTACGGCAAATTGTACAGAAGTCCGAAGAGTACAATTTGCCACTATGTCTGGCGTATGTGGACTATGAGAAAGCCTTTGATTCCGTCGAAATTTGGGCGGTGCTGCAGTCCCTTCAGCGGTGCCAAGTTGACTGTCGGTATATCGAAGTGCTGAAGTGTTTGTACAGTAGGGCTACGATGGCTATCCGAGTACAGAACCAGAGTACGAAACCCATTTAATTGCAGAGAGGTGTAAGACAGGGTGATGTTATATCCCCGAAACTCTTCACCGCTGCATTGGAAGACGTTTTCAAGCTTCTGGACTGGAAAGGATGCGGTATTAACATCAATGGCGAGTACATCACTCACCTTCGATTTGCCGACGATATAGTCCTTATGGCAGAATCGCTGGAGGACCTAAGCACTATGCTCAACGACCTCAATAGTGTCTCCCAACGGATAGGTCTTAAGATGAACATGAACAAAACAAAGATCATGTTTAATGTCCATGTCACACCTATGCCGGTAGTTGTTGGGAGCACTAAGCTCGAAGTTGTTGACGAGTATGTTTACCTGGGACAAATAGTCCGACTAGGTAAGTCCAACTTCGACCGAGAGGTCAATCGACGGATTCAACTCGGCTGGGCAGCGTTCGGGAAGCTACGACACATCTTCTCGTCACACATACCTCAAAACCTTAAAACGAAATTGTACAACCAGTGCGTGTTACCAGTGATGACTTACGGAACTGAGACGTGGTCCTTCACTGCTGGCCGTATGAGGAAGCTCAAGGTCGCTCAGCGAGCTATGGAGAGGGCTATGCTCGGAGTTTCTCTGCGTAATAAACTTAGGAATAAGGATATCCGCAGTAGAACTAGAGTTACCGACATAGCCCAACAGATTAGTAAGCTGAAGTGGCAGTGGGCCGGCCATATAGCTCGAAGAACCGACAACCGATGGGGAAGAAAGGTTCTCGAGTGGCAGCCTCGTACCGGTAGGCGAAGTGTAGGGCGTCCCCCCACGAGATGGAGTGACGACCTGGTAAGACATGCAGGAAGTCGATGGATGCAGGTGGCTCAGGACCGTGCTTTGTGGCATTCTTTGGGGGAGGCCTATGTTCAGCAGTGGACTTGTGAAGGGCTGTAATGATGATGATGATGATGCTGCCTATACGGAAAATTTAAAAACAGAACAACAGTGATATTGTTGCTGTTCAGTTATAGAAGCCGTAAGACATATAGTAGAATTAGAAACAAAATAAAATCGATCTATGAGCTGCACTGTGAGTAACGATCCAAGAGCGAGTCTTATCCGACACTATTCCGAAGATATCCCGGACGTCAGTCTGGGCGAGATTAGAATGGCTCTCCAGCACCTTAAAAACGGCAAGGCCCCAGGCGAGGATGGAATTACAGCGGAGCTTCTGAAAGCGGGAGGAAGACCGGTACTTGAAGTCCTTCAGAAGCTCTTTAATTCCGTCCTCCATGGTAGCATTATACCGGAAGCGTGGAGCAGAAGTGCGGTGGTCTTGTTCTTCAAGAAAGGTGACAATGATTTCTTGAAGAACTACAGACCGATTTCCCTTCTGAGCCGAGTCTACGTGATGTTTTCGAGAGTCATTACGAATCGTCTCGCGCGCAGACTTGACGACTTCCAGCCTCCCGAACAAGCCGGTTTCCGAAAGGGCTGTAGCACCATAGACCATATACATACCCTTCGGCAAATTGTACAGAAGTCCGAAGAGTACAATTTGCCACTATGTCTGGCATATGTGGACTATCAGAAAGCCTTTGATTCCGTCGAAATTTGAGCGGCGCTGCAGTCCCTTCAGCGGTGCCAAGTTGACTGTCGGTATGTCGAAGTGCTGAAGTGTTTGTACAGTAGAGCTACGATGGCTATCCGAGTACAGAACCAGAGTACGAAACTTATCCAATTGCAGAGAGGTATATGACAGGGTGACGACATATCCCCGAAACTCTTCACCGCTGCATTGGAAGACGTTTTCAAGCTTCTGGACTGGAAAGGATACGGTATCAACATCAATGGCGAGTACATCACTCACCTTCGATTTGCCGACGATATAGTCCTTATGGCAGAATCGCTGGAGGGCCTAAGCTACATGCTCAATGACCTCAATAGTGTCTCCCAACGAATAGGTCTTAGGACGAACATGGACAAAACAAAGATTATGTTTAATGTCCATGTCACACATGTGCCGGTAGGTGTTGGGAGCACTAAGCTCGAAGTTGTTGACGAGTATGTTTACCTGGGACAAATAGTCCGACTAGATAAGTCTAACTTCGACCGAGAGGTCAATCGACGGATTCAACTCGGCTGGGCAGCGTTCGGGAAACTGCGCCACATCTTCTCGTCAGACATACCTCAAAACCTTAAAACGAAATTGTACAACCAGTGCGTGTTGCCAGTGAAGACTTACGGATCTGAGACGTGGTCCTTCACTGCTGGCCGTATGAGAAAGCTCAAAGTCGCTCAGCGAGCTATGAAGAGGGCTATGCTCGGAGTTTCTCTGCGTGATAAACTCAGAAATGAGTATATCCGCAGTAGAACCAGAGTAACCGACATAGCCCAACGGGTTAGTAAGCTGAAGTGGCAGTGGACCGGCCATATAGCTCGAAGAACCGACAACCGATGGGCAAGAAAGGTTCTTGGCAGCCTCGTACCGGTAGGCGAAGTGTAGGGTGACCCCCCACGAGATGGAAAGACGACCTGGTAAGACATGCAGGAAATCGATGGATGCAGGTGGCTCAGGACCGTACTTTGTGGCATTCTTTGGGGGAGGCCTATGTTCAGCAGTGGACTTATGAAAGGCTGTAATGATGATGATGATGAGCTGCACCAAGTTATTAGTTAGTAATTTTTTGTGTATATACTATACTTACGTGAAAATTTTGAGGAAAAAAAGTAAGCAGAATTTTTGTTGCTGTTCAGTAACGGAAGCAGTAAGTTACAAAGAGCCAGCAACAAAGTAAAATCGATCAATAAGCTGCACCATGTAATAAGTTAGTAATTATTTGTGTACAAGTTATATTTTTATAAAAAATTAAGGAAAAAAGGAAGCTGATATTTTGTTGCTGGTCAGTAACTGAAGCGGCAACTCATAAAGAGCCAGGATTAAAATAAAATCAATCGATAAGCTGCACCACGTTATTAGTTAGTAATTATTTGTGTACATGCTATATTTTTATGAAAATTTTAGGAAAAAAGATAGCAGATATTTTGCTGTAAGTCAATTTTCTCAAAACCGGTTGGAGCAACAAAATCGCAATTTTGACAACTAACTAGCAACAAATTAGCTACAAATTCCTAGATACAAATTTTAGGTTTCACCTGACTTTTCACTGCTAACTTTATAGAGCTCTTTCTACCTATATCTGCCGCATTTTAAGCAATTGTACGTGGTAGAGCCACGCTGCAACTATATTATGGTTGTAGCACGAATTAGTCAGCTCAACCGGGAAAGTAAAATAGCAACTTAATGCTGCTGTGCTTTGTATGGTAAGTGTAGAGAAATGAGACCCTTTATACTGGAAACGAAGCATTCCATCTTAGTCTTCAGGGGTAACAATGCCTCTGCGTTTTGATTCTTAATCGAAGTTTACTATAGTCTGTATACTGTTGTATGCTGCACTTTAAGCATCCACTTACCTTCAGGTGGACCTGATGGTAAGTGGATGCTATGATCCATAGATATCTATTATAGATTAAGAATCAAAATGCAGATGTGCAGGTGAGCAGGGTCTCCATTTCTCTACACTTACGATACGAAACACAGCAACGCTGGTATTCTGTGAGAGCGTAGTTCTATCCCGGTCGAGCCAACCCATTCGTGCTGCTGCTATCAAGATAGCATAGCTAGATTTGGTTAGAGGAAACGAAAGAATTGTTGTATGTGGTGATTTTAATGGATGGGTTAGTACCGCTCGATCAGGGTACGAGTCGGTGCTTGGAAAGTTTGGCGATAAAAGGGTTAATGATGCTGGCAAGCTTATACTGGCGGTATGCAAGGAAAAGGGTCTTCTTGTGACAAACACTATGTTTAATCACAATAAAAACCATATGTATACTAGAGAAAGAAAGAATGAGAGAAGTATGATCGATTTGTTCCTGGTGGATGACCGACTGCGAAAACAGGTGATGGATACGCGAGTGTTCAGGGGTGCGTGCTGACCTGAGAACGGATCACTATCTAGTGATTACTAGGTTTAGGGGTCTGTTCGCGGGTTGGCGCTACCGGACGACAGTAACAGAACCACAGTCGGTCTGTCGCATCCGAAGCTGGAAGCTTCAGGAAGCGGATACTAGGGACAAATATCATGCGAGGGTAGCCGAAAAGCTTGACACCATCGATAGCAGAAAAGAATGTGTGGAAAGAACATGGCAGAACCTTAGGGATGGAATGGTAAGTGCAGCGGAAGAAGTGTGTGGAACGATTAAAAGAGGCAGTAGTAAAAGAAGAGATGCATGGTGGAATGATGAAGTGAAAGAAGCTGTAAAGAAGAAGAAGAAAGCATGGTTAGACTACTTGGCCTCCAGTAATGATAAGGATATGAGAGAGAAAATGAAAGAAAGATATAAGCTGCAGAAAGTTCACACGAAAGCATTGATTGAGGAAGTGCGTGAAAGGTGTAGAATGGAAGCGGACGAAAGGTTGTCGCACAATTTTAAGAAGAACTCCAAACTCTTCTGGAAAGAGGTTGGAAGGACCCGAAGTGGTGCGACGGCCTTAAGAATGAACAAAATGCTTTCGAGAACCAATGACGTCCTCTCAGAAAAATCGGACGTCATGCAGCGATGGAGCGAATTTTATAGAGAAATGTATGCGTGTGATGATCTTAGTGAGGAATCCGGGGGTGACGCCGTGACTGGTACGCCAGACCCGGACCTCGATGACACTGAGGTCATCAGTATGAAAGAGATTGAATGTGCGATTCGAAGTTTGAAATGTGGTAAGGCTGCGGGACTAGACAGAGTTACTGCTGAAATGGTTAAGTATGGTGGGCCTCGCGTCTGGGACAGCTTTCATCTGCTGTGAAATTTGTGCTGGCGGACGGGGGATGTCCCAGATGATTGGCGATCCGCAGTCATTACCTTTATATAAAGGTAAAGGTTCACATTTTGACTGCGGGTGCTATCGAGCGATCAGCTTGACCAGTTTGGCAAGTAAAGTTTACTCGAAGGTTTTGACACATAGGATGCAAGAGAAATCAGAAAGATTTCTATGGGAGGCACAATGCGGATTTAGACCTGGAAGAGGATGCACGGATCAAATGTTTTCTCTCCGCATGATCACGGAAAAGCTTCTGGCTGCTAACCAGAAGATTTTCTGTGCTTTTGTGGATCTTGAGAAAGCATTTGATAAGGTTGTAAGGAAGAAAATGTGGGAAATGTTGCCAGGGTATGGTGTGGATGGTCGGTTGCTAAGGGCTGTGCAGTCACTTTACTGTGACTGTAAAGCCTATGTGCGGGTAGGGTATGACCTGTCACCCATGTTTGGCATCCAAACGGGCGTAAAACAGAGTTGTGTCATTTCTTCCTGGCTGTTCATACTGTATCTCGACAGCTGTTTACAGAAGCTGAAAGATAGCTGTTTGGGTGTAAAATTGGGTGACATTAATGTAAATTGTCTGCTGTATGTTGATGATGCATTGCACCTTCAGAGGCAGAACTGCAGGCACTAGTCACGTGTATGAAAGAGGAATGTGAAATTTAAGGTCTCCGTTTAAATGCTAATAAAACTAAGGTTCTGGTATTTGAAAGGGACGAAGAGAGAACGAAGTGTGAAATATGGGTAAATCAGAAATGTCTAGAACTGGTAAATGAAATTGTATACTTGGAGAGTGCTTTTAGCCGGGATGGAAGATGTGATTTAGATGTGGACAGGCGTGTCGCTGCTGGGAAAAAGTCAATGGTACCCTGACTGCGTTAGTCAAAAGGCAAGGCGTAGTGAAGAGTGCACGCCTTGCAATACATAACGCAGTGTTGGTATCGACTTTGTTATATGGCAGCGAAACCTGGGTATGCCAGAAGAAGCATAAAAGCAAGTTGAATGCAGTGGAGATGCGATCTCTTCGTAAAATGTGCGGCGTTACCATGGCCGACCGAAAGCGAAACGAAGTGATTCGCAATATGGCAGGTTTGAAAGATGACCTTATCACAAAAATTGATAAGGGCGTGCTTCGATGGTTTGGGTACGTTGAGCGAATGAGTGAAGACCGAATGGTGAAGAAAATATATAGCGCGAAAGTTAATATTAAAAGGTGTCGAGGTAGACCGAGACTAACTTTCGAAGACCATGTGAGTAAATTGCTCGAAGAGGGGAGGGTCAAGAGTACTCGGATGCCTAGACGTGCATGTATGAAGAAGTTAATGAATCTGAAAGAAGCGAAAGAGGTATGTAAGGATCGTGACACTTGGCGATCTGTTCTCTCTGGCTACCCCGTCAGGGATTGTGCGTGAAGATAAGTAAGTAAGTTTTCGTAAAATGCGCCTATGGGAGCAACCAGAAATACTTCAAGGCCTCTGTTAATTGACGGTCAATATTTTCAGGATATATTCAAACAGATTTTGAAAGTCCAATTATATTTGACGAATAAGGTAAATACTTTATACAACGGAAGAGTATTCCATAAGACCACCAGTGAGCTCTTAGTAGTTAATAAAGAAAAGAAAGAACTAGGTAGTGTTTTTTACAAATGTAAATGGTTATTTACAAACATAAACTATTGGTATATACCTAGATGGCTCTCCACGTCCACATCCTTCTAGAATATTCAAAGGATAAGAAGCAACATAATACTCGCAACATAATGTTGGAATGGTGAGTGACGGGAATCGAATACAAATATTGTGTCTATATATATATATACGTTTCTTTTTTAATTTATTTATCACTTCACAAAATTTGATACAAACATTTAAACGCCACCGATAAAACTACTGAAATTTGCCGACAGTGCAAATCCACAAAAATCAACAAATTTAAAAAAAAATTATTACGGTCTTAACGAAAATTTAGCTAGCTTGCGTTATAATTACGATCACAAACAGCACTCGTGCTTGAAAAAGAAAATATGACTAAAGTTTAATTTAATATTACGTGTAATTAACTTATCCTTTAAAGTGGTAGGTAATTTATTAGTTAATCGAGGAATCAGGTATCGCGCCATCGTCCGCATACACCCGCGAGCAACAGCCCGAGTTTAAATTAAATTACCTATGTATTTTGTTGCATAAGTTTTGCTGGCATAATTGTTCTTTTAGTAAGTTATAATTAAAATTACAACTACAATTTACAATGTTAAAAAATGTCAAATTTTATTATTTCTAAATTGAATTCTAACTGATTTTGATACGATAATTTTTGATTTTCGGATCGTCTCAACGGAGACTAGTCATATGCACTGGCCAGGAGTATAGTGCCCGAGTGTAATTTGCGCATTCACGGGTGCACTCTTTATTCCCGCACTCTGAAAGCCCGACGAGTCAGCAATCCTATAGGATCGAAGAGAGAGATCAAGCGCAGGGCCAACGGCTTAACGTGCTTTCCTAGACGCGGGGGTGAAACACCGTAAACTTCTTGACTCTAGATTTGTTACTGAGAATTTTTTGAAAGAAAACTGAATAACTAATTTTAATTTTGGCCCGATTTGAACTCGTGAACTCATGATCAGCAGTCGAATTTATGACCACTAAACTAACCTAAACCTAAAACTAACATAAATTTAGATAAGCACTGAGAAAAAACAGGTGTTTCTAATTCTAAACAGACTGGTAATTACATCTGTCGAATAGGCAGCATAATTTACTGCGACACAGTAGGTATTGCATCATTGTGTTTTTATGCAAATTTATTTCAATATTTGATTTCAAAAAAAGGAACAGGTTCTATATTCGACACGTATGCTTTTTACCACGTATTTATAAAGTCACTTTCTTGTTTGTCTGTCGTTCCGGGTGGAAATTAGTAATTGATTTTAAACTAAGTTCTCGATGAGCTGGAAACTTGAAATTTTGAATATAGCTCAAATTCGGATGACAATGCGAGAATATGGTAAAAAAAATAGTAAGAATTTAAAAAATGTATAAAAAAATTCACTTGCTTAACACGCTTTTATTTGCTTCGCGTGTATTGATCTATCTACTCGTATCTATGTATTGGATTTTTTATTGTAATTTTCACCAATTTGTAGACGGGCGATTGACTTTAAAATTTGCGCTTTTATCGAGAACTGATGACAATACTATTATTTAATAAATTTATCCTAGTATCCTTTTCAGGATCACCAGGATAAAATAAAATAATTATCAGGATCATCAAAGCTAAGTTAAAGTAAAGCTAAGTTTTTTTAAACTCTTATATTTTATATGTAATTAGCAGTTTCCCGGCGCGTTGCTGCCACAAAAAAAATTATTGTGGAACTATTGTTTTTCATTTGGAAGGGTTATATAATTTAATTAAGAATGATAATACATTCATTGAAATTTAATGATATGTAAATTTAAAATAAATTTATCTGTACGATACTCACGCCACCTACTGTAAGTTAATTGTACTATGCCTATAACCTTCGCGCAAGTGCAAGCAATAAGTTGGCAAAGTTTTACCGCAATCTAATGAACGTGGTAGAGAGTTTATCACAGTGGTAGAGCCACGCGGCAGCTTACTGCTGTCGCACGGATGGGCCGGCTCAAACCGGGGTGGTACCACAACCTCACAGAATACCAGCGTGAAGTAGAAGTTTACCTCTGCGTTTCGCTTGGTGAGTGCAGGTGGCCGGAGGCCCTTTTTACTGGAAATGAGGCATTCCATCTTAGTCCTCACGGGTGACAACGCATCTACATTTTGATTCGCAAACGAGGATAGATGTAGATGTCTATGGGCCGCAGCAACCACTTACCATCAGGTGGACTGTGTGCTCGTTTGTCACCCTTATCCTATAAAAAAACGGTATAGTATGGCAGCGCATAAAATACGACCAAATGAAAATTATTTTTTATATATTAGATTATTATATTGTGTGTTCACCGATGACTAGAAAACGGCTGAACTGATTTAATTGCTTGTAAACTTGACTACTACACGAAAAGTGGTAAACGAGAATTTTAGTAAAATCTTAACACGTACTTTCAATTTGAAAAATAAAATAAAATACGAAGGTAAAATTTACCAATACGTTGATTTATACATTAAGTTTTATAAGATTAAATAAATCAATGTATTTTTTATTTCGTAAAATATTAACAAATTACATTTTTATGGATTAACCCTCAAAGGCTTAGAATTATTCTGTACAAAAATTTTAAGCTAAGTAACCGTGACTAACATTTTAGACCAAAACAGAATAAAATATAAGGGATAAAATAGTATGAACGTACGCATTAATTTTTATTTGCTTCTTTCCTTTCGTTGCAATAAGAATAATTCCGGTTAATATTCGGCTCGACTGGGGTAGACCATACTCTCACAGAATATTAGTGTGAAGCAAGACAAAAATACTGCTGTGTTTCATATGGTGTGTGTAGAGTATCCGGAAACCCTTTTTACTGGTGACGACGAATTCCCTCTTAGTCACGTATTTTGATTCTTGATCGATGACAGATATAGATGTCTATGGCCCATAGCATACATCCTTATCACCATTATCCAATAAAAAAAAATTTAATTCTTTTTATCTTATAAAGATTTTACAAACGTAAATTGCATATGAATATATATATATACTTCAAAAAATATTTTAAAACCATAGAAATAATTGTTCCGCAAAAGAATACAACCGTCGGTAGTGAGCGCTGCAGTTAATCAAATCAAAATCAAATATCTTTATTCATGTAGACTTTAAACAAGGCACTTACGAACGTCGACATAATTATAATAACTTACTTAGAGTTCTAGAATTCAGCAGTGGACTTTTGAAGGGCTGTATTGATGATGATGTGTTCAACTGAAAGACATTACGACCAAGCGTCTTTATCTACAAGGTAGTCATTGACTGTGTAATATGCTTTCTTTATGAGTGGTTATTTTATGTATTTTTTAAAAATATTTTTAAGTAAGTTTACCTTCTTTGTGGGCATCATAATAAAGAATCGTACATATTGTCCTGCAAAGAGTTGCTTACCTTCTTCAGTCTTAAGGAAGGAGAAATTAATTTATCTAGTGCTGATTTAGTGGATGTCACTGTCTAATCTAACTATTGAAATACTTTTAAATAAATAAATAAATAATTTTTGAATAGATAGAGATATTTACTGTAAAGTAAAGTAAAGTTGCAGCCTATTTACGTCCCACTGCTGGGCACAGGCCTCCTCTCATTTCTGAGAGGGCTTTAGGGCAAGGAAATGGCCGCCGCGCAGCCCGAATGCGTATTGGCGAACTTCACATGTCTTTGAAATATTTTTTTCTTATTTCTCAGACATGCAGGTTTCCTCACGATGTTTTCCTTCACCGTCAAGCACGTGGTAAATCAGCACTTAAAATTGCAATTAACAATTTCATTGGTGCCGGCGGGGATCGAACCCGGGTTGCTAGCGTACTGGGAAGCTTACAGCGATTGCTAACCATCTGAGCTACCAATATTACTATACACAATAATACAATACATAATACAATAGCAATATTTACTGTGAAGCAGTCAATTTGTTAATTTCAAAATGTTCATGTCAATCACTGCAACACCGAACCGCCAATAATATTTGAAAGTTTTAGTCATAATTTTAAAATCTAAACGCTAAAAAATATTAAGCTAAACGAGAAATAACACTAGCAATACAAAACTTAAAATAGATTTAAAGTCAAACGCAGGCTCGCTAACTCACTCGGTCTATAATAACAGTTTGTTTAGACTTTCAGTAACATGAACTTTACTTTACTTCGGAATATACTTATCGAATACATATATGTATATCGTTGAGTAGGGTTACACAATTCCATAAAGTCAACGCTATTTTATATTTTAAGCATTACAGTTGATTTCAGAAAAATGAACGTACAAAAGAAGTTTTTATTTTATTTTATTTATACTCTTTAGATAATACACTGAAATAGATAAACGCTGATAAATAAACTCTAAACTAAATGAAAAGGGGTCTGGTGTTTTTTTTTGAATTTTAACTAACATGAGTGTGTTGACCGTTTAATGGCGATGCAGTAATATCCACTACATCGTCCTGTAAGCTTTTCAGACCGCGAGCCCTTTGTTCGAAGCTATAAAAGCTAACTGGCAAACAGAACTAACATAAGCCTCCATAGCTTAGGGGTTAGAGACCTGATCTTGTAAACCAGGGGTCGAGGTTTTATCCCCCTTTTCCCTAAGGGGGAATGGGTATAAAACCTTTTAAAAATAAATAAATAAATAGATACGGCAGAAAGGCCCTCCAGGCCAAAGCCAGTCCCAGGTGGTGTTTAGTGGGTAGGCACTTAGGTTTTCATAGTGAGTCCCACATAACCACGCAGCCGGCTGCGTGGTATGCTAAGAGTATTCATCACCTTCCTCGCCCGCTTCCTGGAGGGTAGCCCTTTACTTGCTTAAAAATAAATTAACATCAAAGATAATAGTCGCTCTTCTCGTAAGAAGCGACAGTGGGAAGCAAGCCCGTGAGGAGATGGGCAACAGCGTCTCCCTAATAAGAACTAAAAAATTTAAAAAATGCGGTTGCCAATCCGCCTGCTAACGTGGCAACTATGGCAAATATCCCGTCTATTAGGGAATCTATTGGGAGACCTATATACTGTAGTGGACTTTTAGTAGGCTATAATGTTAACGGTAACAAGAGGTACGCAAAACAAAGAAATATACACACAAGCATACTATACATACATACTAAAGATGTTACGGAGGTTCGATTCCGACTCCGAAAGTTCGGAACTTCCGATTCAATTTGCACCTTCGATTCCGATTTCGGTTCCGTTAAATTGTAATCGGAAGTTATATATCGGAGGTCGATGCATAGGGGCGGCGGCGGCCGCGATCAGCGTGTATAAACAAGTTTCTAGTTGTCGTCTTGATGACTTGATGTTTTGTTTCGTATTTGGCAATTGGCATGTTATGCGATCGCGCTTCATTTATACTTATCCGAGTTTTTTGTTAGTTTTAGTAGTGTGTTGGGGTGTAACAATTTTATTTGAATTGGACAATGAAGCCAAAATCAAGTACCATTTGAAATTATTTCAATGAAGTTTCTATGATATTTCAATGAAGGGAATATTGCAAAGTGTAAACTATGTGATAAGATTTATTCACGAAAGGGAGGTACGACTACTTCGTTAAAAAGTCATTTAAAGTCTGTGCACGCCACTTAATTTGAAGAATTCAAAAAAATTTAAACTAAAAAGAAAAATACAGTGCAATAGACCTGCCCTTAACACATCTCTTCAGCCTCCACTTCCGATTCCGATTCCGATTTCGGTTCCGGTTCCGACAAACAAAATTTAAAACTCCGCTTCCGAATTCGGTTCCGATATAACCACTTCCGTAACATCCCTAATACATACAATACGAAAATATAAGAGAAACAGGTAAGATCATTCATTTGTGAGATAGTGAGAGAAGTAGATACATATAACAAAACAAAATTTTGTAAGTAGAACACAAATTGAAATAACTTTAGTCACTGATGAATCTATGGACATAAAACTGTATTTCATCTTGAATCTTATTTAAGGGCGAAATCACTATTGTGTGAGATTAGTATCCTTGACAAAATAGTGACAATAGAAATTTTCATAGAGAACATAACGCAATTTTTAGTATTACTGACGCGAAGATCGCGTTATTTTCTCTATCTGCTACTGTAGGTGAACCCTTTGCTTGTGGGCGTTTCTTGCGAGACGATTCTATAAACCTTCCGTACTCTCATTCACTCTGGTACTGCTAGGTCAATGCTAAAACGAAAGTCGAATGTAAATAACTGGATACGACTTAGAAGAGAACATGGAGCTCAGATCAACAAAGAAGAGAGGCACACACACAAAAAGTACGTCTATGACAGATAGTAGATTATATGCTGTGAGTCAATGATAGAAGTTTTAGATTTTCTATTGACCCATTTTTACTACCATTACCTTTTTGACCCAGTTGCTATGCTTGTTATTTTCTTCACAGTTCACACAACAATAATGTCATGAATCAACCAGTCATATCATAGCCTTCTTTAAACCTAATAAAACGCATCTTAGAGTTATTACATACATAGAAACACATGCACGATTCTACAGTTGAGTGTAGACCATCAAAATCTTAAATGTCAACACAAGTACGTCCCTCCAGCATATTGTCAAATTCCCAATGTAAAGAATATATGACCGACCATCGCTAACCATTTAATAAATCGTCGAACTCCCATTTCTCTGTTACTGACTCAAAATCGATGTTAGCTAGCATTCCTAGTAAATTCCCGAACATTGCTGCTTTGTTTTTTCATTAGCTCATCAGTTTACTACAATAGCTTCAAATATTTGCTGTAAAGGTTCATTGCCTCATTCTGATTCTAGCTGGTACTCACCACCACGGGATGTACTCTCCCCGGGTGACGATCGGGTAGTTGTTACAGATCTCCTTGCTTGCTACCATGTAAAAATTAGTTAATTGTTTTTATACATTTTAGTGCTGATAAATAGTTCGTGAGATTTTTTGGACCACTTCTCCTTAATATATTCGTGGTTAACATCTACTAAACCTAAAATATTTTGATGGTATTTCTAGAATTCTTCCAAATTCTTTTCTAATGTTTTTAACGTACGTTTAATGTATTCGGAAGTTTTCCGCTCACGTCCATCCTTCCTAAAGTTGACACCGATGCTCCTAATGCCCTCTTCCAGTTGCTATTGAGTTTCTGTTAAGCCTTCCATACCGAGAAATAGACTATGTTAGTAAACAGAAGAGGTCTTAGTTGTTTGTAATTTTGCTGGATTAAATACTTGCGTTAAAACGTATAAAAGAGCCGGGAAAATCCTATACATTTAACTATTACTAGCAATGGGGAGAATCTGTACCAACTTTCCGAATGTAAGCCACGGTCACACATTATCATAATATTATTATGGCCATATATGTGGCCATAATAATATTATGACCATATATGGTGTATGTGTGAAATACATAGGACTGCGTGTTTGTGTGTATACTAGCAGCACTCGTACCATACACGGAGGCAAATGTCGTAGTACAATTGCGGCTTCGTTCTTTTTTTTTTGTTTCAAAAGGCAGGTCTTCTCTATCTTTTCCATGTTTTTTTAAATACGGCTATACTGACTAGAGTCGAGGCAGGATTGCGATGGCGTCAATACTAGTACGTCGGCGGTATACTATTACACGACTTTAGTTGCGTATTTTTCTGCGCATTACCCACGCTACAACTCACAATTACTCTGACTTGACTTTGAAGCAGGCATTTTCCAAACTTCCAATGGTTCTTGCAAGAACATTATTATCGTTGGCAATAAAAATAAAACATCGTATTTCAAACGTTAAAAGAATCTCGTGTACCCAGGTGTATGGTTGTGTAAACAACGACACTGAGTGGCAAGTAATTGTGTACATACAATGATAACCGCAATGTGGTCTTACAAGCGAACAATTTTATTTTAGTTTTAACAAAAGAAACCTTAATTGCGGAATACTAAATAGCTAGAGATGATTTGGTGTCCATGAAGACAAAGATGGAAATGCGATTTCACATAATTTGTAATCATACTGGCTTTGCACGCTGTGCAAGCGCTTCTGTGAGTCGGTAGAAATAGGTGAGTGGGTGGCACTGTGTGACTCATAGGTAGTATAGAATAAAATAGAATCATTTTATTCAAAACATGTGGTTGGTGGGATGGTTCGTGTCCATTACATTTCAATTAGAGAATCGCAAAGGTGTACACGTTTCATTTGGTTTCTTTCAGAGAGATCGTGTGGTACCCAAATATCGAGCTTTGGATAGCCAGACTTTTTCAAATGGGTCAAAACTGTTTTGTAGTGAATCCTCAATTCTTCGGCTATGTCTTAACTACTAATATGCCGATCTTGCTTCACTTTTTAAATAATGGCATCGACTTTATGTATGAGGGTGACCAGAGCGAGCTGCATCTTTGACATCAAAATTGTCGAACTGAAACGCTTGAATCAACTTTGTGCTACTCTTACTGACACTACATTAGGTATTTAAACGTCACAAATTTTTTTCTCGCCTTGAGTCGCACTTTTCCCTTTTTCGTAATAAAATTTCAGAATGTAACGAATTTTTTCGTTAGATTTACTCATTTTGGCGAACAGAAAAACAATTGAAAATGGCGGGAAAATATTTTTTATTTTCCTTAATGTCTTAGAATATGTATTGATATTAAAATCAGCCATATACAAATAGTACAACCAAATAGTTTTTTTTTTCAATTTTATGCAAACAAAATACGTAAAAACTTCTTCTATGGTACTAAAGCCTTTTCGAAAACCGGCTTGTCCTGGAGGCTGGAAGTTATCAAGTCTGCGTGCGAGACGATTCGTAATGACTCTCGAAAACAGCACGTAGATGCGGCTCAGAAGGGAAATCGGTCTGTAGTTCTTCAAGAGAGCTTTGTCGCCTTTCTTGAAGAACAAGACTACCGCACTTCTGCTCCACGCCTCCGGAGTAGTGCCACCATATAGGACGGAATTAAAGAGCTTCTGAAGGACTTCAAGTACCGGTTTTACACCGGCTTTCAAAAGCTCCGCTGTAATTCCATCCTCACCTGGGGCCCTGCCGTTTTTAAGGTGCTGTAGAGACATTCTAATCTCGCTCAGACCGACGTCCGGGATTTATTTATTTATTTATTTATTTATTTACTAACTCACAATTGTTATAATATATATATCTTCGGAATAGTGTCGGATAAGATTCGCTCTTGGATCGTTACTCACGCTTGCGTGTGGCTCCAACGATGACATATACAGCTGCCTATAGAACCTCTCAATCTCACTCAAAATCTCAGGTGTCCCAGAAACGATGCTGCCACACTCGGTATTCAGCTTTGACAGTTGGTTTCTTCTGGCGGACAGATCTCTGGCAAAGACTTTGGAGCCTTGGTTCCGCTCGACCGCTTCTTCAATACAAGCTGTATTGAAGTTGTGTAAGTCCCGCCGCATACATTTAGAGATCTGTCTGTTCAGTTGCCTGTATGCTGTCAAATCTGTTGAAGAATGTAGCTTCATCTCCCGTCTAACAGCCTTGAGATTAAGAGTGTGATCGGAGAGTTTTTGTGTTCTTCTGCGGCGGGTCTTGCAGAACTTAGCTCCGACCGTATCGACAATTTCCACGACCTTGTCATTCATATCGTCCACTTCATTGCAATCTTCTAGGCACTGAAAACGGTTTTGTAACTCGAGCTGAAAGGATTCAGGACTTTGGAACAGAGCACGAGGGGGACGGAGCGTTGACTTCATTAGACGAGACCTCTCCAACTTAACGTTTAGGTTCAGTGTGCCTTTAAACATTCGGTGATCGCTACCAGATTTCGCCCTCGCGATCATGGAGGCATCACTGAACAGTTGCCGTAAGGTCATCATAATGAAGTCAATCTCATTTTTGTCGAACCGTCGGGGCTCGACCAGGTCCACTTCCGGTGGGGCAGCTTTTGGAAGAAAGAGTTCATTATAAAGAGTCCCTCTTTCTCCATGAAGTCGGCCAGCTGCTGGCCCCTTAGGTTCCACTGCCCTATTCCAAATTTCCCTACTTTCAACTCACCGTTCTCTCTTGTGCCTAGTTTTGCATTGAAGTCTCCCATTAACACCGTATAGTGGGTTTTGAAGGAATCCATGGCTCTAGAGATATCCTCATACATTTCCTCTACCTCCTCATCGGGATGTGTCGAGGTTGGTGCGTAAACCTGTATGACCTTCAGCGAATACCTTTTGGTGATTCTGAGTATAAAGTACGCAACCCCTGTCGACACACTCTCAATCTTTACAGCGTTTTAACGAGATACTTGTGGACGATAAATCCTACACCTCCTTGGGACAGATGGTCGCCCTCCCCGTGATAGCGCAATTTGCCGGATTCGAGGATTACCGTGTCCTCCCCCTCTCTTCGGACCTCGGATAATCCTATAATATGCCAGCGTAATTTGTCTATCTCTTCTTCCAGCTCCACTATGTTCTCGTCAGTCCTCGGGGTGCGTGCGTTGTATGTAGCCAAGTCGAGTCGTCTTAGGTGTCAACCGAACCTACACCGGAGATTCTTAGCACCCCCTGCCCCGCCGTTTCCATGGTCGCCACCGTAGCCAGGAATAGCGGGGCCGCCGGGAAATGGGGGCCGTCTCTTTATTACTCTCATCATT
The DNA here is from genome assembly GCA_033319125.1 of Parnassius glacialis. Classification (NCBI taxonomy): domain Eukaryota; kingdom Metazoa; phylum Arthropoda; class Insecta; order Lepidoptera; family Papilionidae; genus Parnassius; species Parnassius glacialis. The sequence continues at coordinate 14,512,674 of JAVANC010000013.1, read as the reverse complement.
GGGTATTTGCCATAGCTGCCACGCTTGACGAGCGGGTTGGCAACCGCAGTTTTTTTATTGTAATTTTGCTGTTATCAGGACGATATTAGATTTTGTTTAGATATTGTTATAGTCATGTTTTAAATATTTATTTTCTTAAAACCGAATCAATTATACAGTGAGCTTTCGATTTTTTAAATATATTCAGAATTATTAACGTGACAGTTTGAATAACGTGGTGGAGCCACGCTGTAGCTAAATTAACTTTGCAGCACGAATAAGTTGGCTCACTGAATACCGGCTTAAATTAGCAGCTGAATGTTGCTGTATTTTTATAGTGAGTGCAAAGAACCGGAGACTCTTTTCACTGGTAACTGGTCATGATGCATTCTATCTTAGTCCTTGTGTTACCCACTTGTCACATATTGTCGCCTCTCTAGTCTGCATTACCGGTTTATCACACTAATTCTATAAAAAATAAGAATCGGAGAAGAATAGAATAAAACTATTGTAACGGATTTTATAGCGTTTAATTTTACTTATCAACCGACTTCAAAAAAAGGAGGAGGTTCACAATCTGACTGTATTTTTTGTGCTTTACCTCAGAATTTTTTTCTAGTTGAACCGATTTTAATGATTCTTTTATTTGAAAGATGGTGCTTCTCATGTGGGCCCATATACATTTGATCAAGATCTGACCAGTAGTTTTTGAGTTATCCTTAATAATGCGTATTTAATTGACTTCGACTATATTCACGATGTTCTCATTTTATTTCTTTGAATTCGGTTGTACAAAATTTTTAATTTTAACACTTAAGTTTATATTGAAGTCGGTTGTGTAAAATTTTTAATTTTACCACTTGTTTTGGGTTTATTTTTAATTCCCAAAATTTCGCAGCACCCATGACCACGGCGGACTGAAACTATAACGAATAAAATTCGTAAAAAAAGTTTTATTCAAGGTGTAGTGTGTAATATGTATTATGTTTGCGTAAATATAAGAAATCATTAGTCGGTGAAGAAATTAACAAATTGTGTATAACTTTAAAATATGTTTCTGGAATAAGGGAGAAATGTTCATTTTTAATATGAACTTAACTCTGTCTTTATAACCAGTAACAGAAGAAAGCTGTACGGTGGCGGCATAAAAACCATTGTCCTCTTTCAAAGAGCCACAATCGAACTGTATTATGAATGCAACATGAATAGGACGACTTGTCTGAGGACTACGCTATCATAGAATGCCAGTATCATAGCTATTCTTAATAACTATTTTATAACAGCATAATGCAGCTGTTTTGTATGGTGAGTTACGAAGACTTTTTTCTCGTAATGAGGCAACATAATCCTTAGGCGTGACAACGCATTTGTATTTTGATTTTTAACTGTGGTAGGTGTCTATGGGCCAGAACATCCACTTGTCACTAGTTGGGTTGTGTACTAGCTTATTATTTATATGTAATTTGTACATTTTTTTACACAATATACAACAGCAGAAAATATATCACTACAGAGCAAAGACCCTCAATCCTAAAAAGATTCTGAACCATGCTGCAGCTATATTATGGTTGTAGCACGAATGGGTCGGCTCGACCGGGGAAGGACCACGCTCTCACAGAATACCAGCGTAAAATAGCAGCTTAACGCTGTTGTGTTTCGTATGGTGTATTTAGAGATCCGGAGACCCTTTTTACTGAAAACGAGGCATTCCATCTTAGTCCTCACGGGTGGCAACGTATCTGCATTTTGATTCGCAAACGAGGATAAATGTAGATGTCTATGAGCCACAGCAGCCACTTACCATCAGGTGGACTTTGTGCTCGTTTGTCACCCTTATCCTATAAAAAAAAAAAGATTAACTTGATCGTTGTTTCTTTACCATGAAGGTATCCCCAAGACATCTACAACAAATCTTTATTAATTTCTTGAATGGTGGATATTTAAAGAACTGATTGCTATTTACAAAATAGAAAATTAAAGTAAGCACAGAACTAAAAACTGCCGGTTTCTTACATACTCCAATTATGTTTTGTACGTGGAAGAGCCATGCTGCAGCTATATTAGTAGTATAGTTGTAGCACGAATGGGTCGGCTCGACCTGGAAAGGACCACGCTCTCACAGAATACCAGCGTCAAATAGCAGCTTAACACTGCTGTGTTTCGTATGGTGAGTGTAGAGAATCGGAGACCCTTTTTACTGGAAACGATGTATTCCATCTTAGTCCTCACGGGTGGCAACGTATCTGCATTTTGATTCGCAAACGAGGATAAATGTAGATGTCTATGGCCACAGCAGCCACTTACCATCAGGTGGACTGTGTGCTCGTTTGTCACCCTTATCCTATAAAAAAAAGATTAACTTGATCGATGTTTCTTTACCATGAAGGTACCCACAAGACATCTACAACAAACATCTATACTATAACAAAATGTTTTAGAATAGTTTAAAAAAATTTAATGTTACAGTGAGTTAATTAATAGAATCAGGCGTTACTTTGCGGAATGTATTATATTAAAGTTGGAAAACTTCGGCGGGATGTGCTCTTCTAACTAGGTAAAACATAGTAATAATAATTTCATTTTATTGAGCGGATATTGGCAAAGTAAATTTTTCCAATTTTAATACTTACAATGAGCGTTCTTATGTCTAGTTTGAAGAGCGACTTTCCTTTGCATTTTATTGCCGTTGGTTTCATACGAGCTCTTAAACGTGGACGTTCATTTTAAATCATGTTTAAGCTCGCAAAATATACGATAAATCTGACTTCGTAAAAATTTCACAAGCAATTTTGTTCATCTCCTTGCATTTTATTTAGGCTATCATTTTAACAGTCAGTAATAAATAACACAAATTGCATGTTTAGTTTCATGTTTGGACAGACAAACAGAAGGAGATCCGATATTTGTTTTTTAAACCTCGACGCAAAAAGAGGGGTGTTATAAGTTTGAGCGCTATTTGTGTCTGTCTGTCTGTCTGTTTGTGGCACCGTAGCTCTTTAACGGATAAACCGATTTGGGTGCAGTTTTCTTTATTTAAATTTAAGTTTTATAGCGGAGGTTTATATAAATCTTTTATCAAAATCGATTCAGCCGTTTGAAGATCATCAGCTCTTTTGGTTTCAGAGCTTTTTAAAAATTTTCAACGTAAGTTATTTACACTGAAGTTATTAAAACTGAAACGAAAAACGGACGTACAGTTTACCTGATGCAAATGACATGTCCATGATAAATTCATGGACAACTGCAACCAGCTTGAAACAACGAAGGCTTCACCCACTCATCATCATCATCATCATCATTACAGCCTTTCATAAGTCCACTGCATGAACATAGGCCTCCCCCAAGGAATGCCACAAAGCACGGTCCTGAGCCACCTGCATCCATCGACTTCCTGCATGTCTTACCAGGTCGTCACTCCATCAAGTGGGGGGTCGTCTTACACTTCGCCTACCGGTACGAGGCTGCCACTCGAGAACCTTTCTTCCCCATCGGTTGTCGGCTCTTCGAGCTATATGGCCCGCCCACTGCCACTTCAGCTTACTAATCCGTTGGGCTATGTCGGTTACTCTGGATCTACTGCGGATATACTCATTTCTAAGTTTATCGCGCATAGAAACGCCGAGCTTAGCCCTCTCCATTGCTCGCTGAGCGACCTTGAGCTTCCTCATACGGCCAGCAGTGAAGGACTACGTCTCAGATCCGTAAGTCATCACTGGCAACACGCACTGGTTGTACAATTTCGTTTTCAGGTTTTGAGGTATACCTAACGAGAAGGTGTGTCGTAGTTTCCCGAACGCTACCCAGCCGACTTGAATCCGTTGATTGATCTCTCGGTCGAAGTTGGACTTACCTAGTCGGACTATTTGTGCCAGGTAAACATACTCGTCAACAACTTCGAGCTTAGTGTTCCCAACAACTACCGGCATAGGTGTGACATCGACGTTAAACATGATCTTTGTTTTGTCCATGTTCATCTTAAGACCTATCCGTTGGGAAACACTATTGAGGTCATTGAGCATAGTGCTTAGGTCCTCCAGCGATTCTGCCATAAGGACTATATCATCGGCAAATCGAAGGTGAGTGATGTACTCGCCATAGATGTTAATACCGCATCCTTTCCAGTCCAGTAGCTTGAAAACGTCTTCCAATGCAGCGGTAGCCACTCACATTACTCATATTTCATATAAAAAAAACTAAGACCATAAGCCACAGTCTGTAAGTATACTAGCTCTTTACACTTCAGACCAGGACACAGCGGAGCAGGCACTGTTGTTTGGTAGCAGAAGTAGGTAATAGGGAGTTTTACACGTGGTAGAGCAATCAGGTAAAGTTAAAGTTAAAATGAATTATTTGACAGTAGAGCATAAGCAGCTAATAAATCTAAATCCATAATCTGGGCACAGGCCTCCTCTCATTCCTGAGAGGGTTTTAGGGCAAGGAAATATCCACCACGCTGCCCCAATGCGTGTTGGCGAACTTCATAATATGTCTTCGAAATATTTTTTTTCTTATTTCTCAGACATGCAGGTTTCCTCACGATGTTTTCCTTCACCGCCGAGCACGTTGTAAATCAGCACTTAAAATTGCAATTAACAATTTCATTGGTGCCGGCGGGGATCGAACCCGGGTTGCTAGAGTGCTGTGAAGCTTACAGCGAACGCTAACCATCTGAGATCATGGCTCTTATAAATACATGTGAAATAAGAATTAACATAAGCGAGTAAAATTATACGTATAATATAAATGTTCTAGGTATTGATGGTGACCCTTGGGTCGCCCCAGCTACACCCGTAGCAGTAATGCTTCTAATAAATGTAAATTACGTACTTTTTTAATAAATACGGTACGCCGAGTACTGGCTAGCTGTTTATCACTCATTTCGCTATTAAAATAATTTTGGCACAGGATATTTATTTGAAACTAGCGTATACTTTGTACTGCTACCGTGGGGCTAATAATTTCACACAGACTATGAAATTTACAGCGAGCGCTTAGTCTATGAACTCCTACTAGCACGACTTTCATAGTATTGATGACATTGTTTTATTTATATAGAATAAGGGTGACAAACGATCACACAGTACACCTGATGGTAAGTGGTTGCTGTGGCCCATTGACATCCACATCTATCTTCGTTTGCGAACTAAAATGAATCTTTGAGAGCCTTTTTACAGGACAAGAGGCTTTCTATCTTAGTCCTCACGGCTGACAACGCATCTGCATTTTGTTTCTATATTGAGGATAGATGTGGATGTCAATGGGTCACAGCAACCATTCACCATCATGTGGACTGTGTGCTCGTTTGTCACCCTATCCTATAAAAAAACATCCGACAAAAGTTCTTATATATTTTAGAATTATAATCTAACTTATCCATGACTACCGTGGCATTTCCCTTATCTGCGCGGAGAATCGTGAGTTCTGGTTTATTACGTAGGTTATTCAACGCTTTAAATTCCTCTCTGGGTAGATTCGGTTTCGGCGCTGAACTTCGACGTAACATTTTTTTTTTATAGGATAAGGGTGACAAACGAGCACACAGTCCACCTGATGGTAAGTGGTTGCTGCGGCCCATAGACATCTACATCTATCATCTATTCAAATCAAAATGTAGATGCGTTGTCACCCGTGAGGACTAAGATGGAATGCCTCATTTCCAGTAAAAAGGGCCACCGGCCACCTGCACTCACCAAGCGAAACGCAGAGGTAAACCTCTACTTCACGCTGGTTTTCTGTGAGGTCGTGGTACCACCCCGGTTCGAGCCGGCCCATCCGTGCGACAGCAAAAGCTGCCGCCTGGCTCTACCACTGTTAATAATAGACGAAATGTCTTGACATATCGCATCCAATATTCCTTTCGCATATTGTTTTTATATAAACAGTCTTCGACACTACAGATAATTTCTTCGAACGGTAATATTTGAGGTGTTGTGGCGAAATTAAGGCCTTTCGATAATAATCTAATTGTTGCATCATCCAGAGTTTGTTTTGACAGATTATAGACCGCGTTTAATCTATGATCCGTGTTTGTGGTGAACGGTTGCGTTTCATTCTGACCTTGACACAGATGTTTGACACTTAATTAGGTCGTTAATTTTTGATATTTTATTACTACTAGCTTTATTTACATACTACTAGTTTTATTTAAATGTGCATAAATATAACAAATAATTATGTTATTAGGTTTCCCTTTCAAGTAATTCTCACTAGCAGCCCGGAGTTGGGAAGTTAGCATTGTTTCACCCCCGTGGCTGAGAAATCACGTAAAGGCGTTGGAGCTGCGCCTGATCTCTCTCCGGTTGTGTCGAATTACCGTCCCGTCGGACTATGAGAGTGAGGGAGTCGAGAGTGCACCTGTGCTTGCTCATACACTTGCGCACTATAATCCTGTGCTGCGCATCTGCGCAGCACAGGATTATAGTGCGCACAGGACTAGCCATCTGGCTAGTCTGCGTTGAGACTGGCCGCCGTGACCGTGAATTTCGGTCACTGGCCACTCTAACTTTGTTCTCTAACTTTTTATACGTGGTAGAACCATGCTGCAGCTATATTAATAGTATAGTTGTAGCACGAATGGGGCGGCTTGACCGGGGAAGGACCACGCTCTCACAGAATACCAGCGTAAAATAGCAGCTTAATGACGCTGTGTTTCGTATAGTGAGTGTAGAGAACCGGAGACCCGTTTTACTGGAAAAGAGGCATTCCATCTTAGTCCTCACGGCTAACAACGCATCCGCATTTTAATTCGCAAACGAAGATAGATGTAGATGTCTATGGGCCACAGAAACCACTTACCATCAGGTGGACTGTGTGCTAGTTTGTCACCCTTATTTGATAAAAAAAAATCGGTCTGAAGTTCATTATTATTTCAATGATCACTTCCGAATACTAGAGGATATTATAAACTGAGTTAATTTATTGTAGTTGCGCAATTGTACTGCAAAATAACACTTAATTGACGATGTGTGATATATTGTAAACGTAATTATAATTATATACTAATTACCTGTTGAAAGCCTTGTAGAAAAACCTTTAGAATACTGTGCAAATTGTAATATCGCCGCCAGTGGTCATCCTAGCCAGGAGAATATATATTATTATATATTAGCTTGGTGACGCAGTAGGCTACACACTTGAGTACGAAGCTGTCCTACAAATAAAACCTCCTTATCTGGATATTTATCCAAATGCACGTTATAAAATATATAAAAATATGTACAACCATGCGATAAGTTTGAAACTAGAATTTTATGGTAGAGCTGTGGACAAATAAAATAAAAATCTATGTACCCATTACCACAATTTCAGCTACTGATATTCGATAGTCGCACCTTCATTGCCTAACCCATATAATCTATACAGCGACAAATGTTTAAATTCAACAGCACGCAAAAATAGAGCCAAGCAACAGCTGTATTATCTCTGTAACATACATAAACGGGGCACGGACTGCAGTACACCATGCCTTTCTGTAAAATAGCAGCATAACGCCGCTCTGTTTCATAATGACGATAATCGGAGACCCTTTTAACTAATAACGAAGCACTCCCATCTAAAAACCCAGGTTTGACAACACACCTGTATTTCGATTCTCAATTGAGGTAAGATGTAGGTCTCTACAAGCCGCAACATCCACTTGACTTTAGGTGAACAGTGTGCTTGTCCAGACCGTGTCTTATAATGTAATGTTGAGATGCTAGAATGATGTTGCAACGAAATCTACAAAACTATTATTAAATAATATCTCAAGTTGCTAAAACTAAACTGTTTGCGCTGAAACGCTATCACACACGCGTATATCATGATATACATAATCCTTTAGAACGTTCAAGCCAAGCTGTGGTTATTACATCTAATGAAATCTTAACGATTTACTAGGAAAGCTCCAACGCCCGTGGATGCGCTTTATAACTTTCTTGTTGAGATAAACAAACATTACTATTATCGGATATGTGATTAACGTAGATCTGTAATAAACGAGAACGTATTCAAACATCTACTTTCCAGACACTTAAAATATTACATTATTTTCAACCGACTTCGAAAAAAGAGCCGTTCTTAATTCGTCGGAATATTTATTATTTACTAGCTGTTCCCCGCGACTTTGCCCGCGTGTAATTTAGGGTTTTCATTTTTTGCGCAGACCCCTAATTATTTTTCTAAAATAAAAGTAGCCTAAATTACTTCTTATAACATCAGCTATCTGTCAGTGAAAGTTTAGTCAAAATCAATCCAGCCATTTTGGAGATTAGCCGGAACAAACAGACAGACAAAAATTTCAACAATTGTGTTTTTTTTATAAGTATCGTATATACTTTCATATGCATCTATACGAGTACATGCATGTGAAAGTATATACAATTCTTATTAGTACTAAAAAGCTGTTATTTTGACATTACAAACAGACACTTCATTTTTATTTATTTGTATAGATGTGCAGTGATAATCTTTACCACGGTGTCTGAATTTAATGATTCTTTTATAAAAGAAAGGGGATACCTAAGGGCCACATTTACATCATTGGTCAAAATCTGATAATGAGATCCATACGAAAAATATCAAAATATTACAGTTTCCAAGATATATTCACGACATATGGGCATAAAATTATTTACAAATTCTACCGATTTCGATGACTAAATTCTTTTTAGTTCTTTAAAGTCGGTATTTTACTCAATTAAAGGTTTTATTACAAAACGTACAGTAACTAAGGGCACTTGAAATGTACAGTAAGTACAGTTCTGACTGTATTTCTGTTCGTGGCGTTGGTCTGAGTAGCGAACCTTAACAACACCGTCTGTTAACATGGCAAAACAAATGAAACAGGAGATGAGCAGCTGCATCTTTCTAACAACCACCACCACACTAGTCACGAAAATCCACTGCTTGACATGGGCCTCCCCCATTAAAGGGGGTAAATGCCGTACTCGCCACGCTTGGCAAGCGTGTTAGCGAGTGCAGTCCAAGGTGTTATATTAATAAGGAACGCTGCTGCCCATTCCCTGCATTTGTCCCTTAGTCAGTTTTTACGACACCCACGGGAACAGTTGGGGTGGCGCTATTCTAACCCATGGTGCCGAGTAACGAGAATAACAACTCAAAATATTAAAAAAACTACGGTTGCCAACCCGCCTGTCAAACGTGGTAACTATGGCATATATCTCTGCTATTGGAGCATTCTATTGGCCAGTCCAACTCGTATGTTCACTAGTGAAGAATAGGCTGACAGGCTGTAAGAAATGAATGAAATTTGTAACAACTTTTAATAATTTTTACCACATACACATATGAAAATAATGTCCGAAAAAAATGTAAAGATATGCAAAGTAAACTAACTTGCGATGAAGTCATACAATGAAAACAAAAACATGAAGTTTTATCTTTGTGGGTATCAAAAACCTCTAGAGTAAAATAATTTTCAATTTAAATTTTAAATAAAAAATAATGTAAATATGATATGAAATAAAAGTTTATAGAAAATTTTTCCAATAAAGACTAGGCCCATATCCAGCCAGCATTGTACTTTATTGAGATAATTACATCATTACATGCCTTAATCCTTGCTCCCCTTTTCACCATCGGACAACCAGGCGATCGGGGAGTTTTCACCCCTTTATTATCGATATTATTATATGCTTCGTCTGTCGTAATACGCACAGCTAATAGAGCAAGATCCCAGGGCCATCAGACGTCACTTATTTTCTGACGATCGAAATGTGTAAGATTGAGTAGTGTTAGTATGCACTATGATCGCAGAAAGTAAGGCACGTTTGGTGGCCCTGGGACCTGGATTATAAGCAGTGGAATAATCAGCCTGCGTCTGTCTTTCTATTCAATCGCAACCCAGGCATTTTTAAAGCAAGAGTGCATAGGCCTTTGTTACGCTTAGACAGTGCGACAACCAGTGGGCTACATCACCAATTACCGGGTAATAATCAAAAAAAGATCATGAGAAAGAAGATGAAAAGTTTATATAAGGCTATTCAAATGTAATTAAAATTCAAAATACAAACCAGTCAAAATTAATACAAATAAAATAAAACTTTACTAAACATTTATGTCGAATAATTAATAGAGTTTTGTATACTCAGCTGTGGTGGATCGAACGCCGCCATTGTGAGGTGAACGATGTTTGTATGCAAAACTGTAACCGCTTTCGTGGTTTATCACAAATCCACAATTCATCTAGCTTCAGACTATTAATAATCGCCCTTTTTTTCAAGGTAAGTATTATTTACCTTGAAAATTCAATACATTGCGTTACCTTTTTAATTAAGTATTAAACCTTTTAATTAAAGTAAATACCGTGTTCGAAGACAATAATTTTAAATTTTAAATTTTGTACATCATTATCATTCATCATCATTACAGCCCTTCACAAGTCCACTGCTGAACATAGGCCTCCCACAAGGAATGCCACAAAGCACGGTCCTGAGCCACCTGCATCCATCAACTTCCTGCATATCTTACCAGATCATCACTCCATCTAGTGGGGGGACGCCCAACACTTCGCCTGCCGGTACGAGGCTGCCACTCGAGAACCGTTTTTCCCCATCGGTTGTCGGTTCTTCGAGCTATATGGCCGGCCCATTGCCCCTTCAACTTACTAATCCGTTGGGCTATGTCGGTCACTGTGGTTTTACTGCGGATATCCTCATTTCTGAGTTTATCACGCAGAGAAACTACGAGCATAGCCCTCTCCATAGCTCGCCGAGCGACCTTGAACTTTCTCATCCGGCCAGCAGTGAAGGACCACGTCTCAGTTCCGTATGTCATCACTGGCAACACGCACTGGTTGTACAGTCTCGTTTTCAAGTTTTGAGGTATACCTGACGAGAAGATGTGCCGTAATTTCCCGAACGCTGTCCAACCGAGTTGAATCCGTCGATTGACCTCTCGGTCGAAGTTGGACTTACCTAGTCGGACTATTTGTCCCAGATAAACATACTCATCAACAACTTCGAGCTTAGTGCTCTCAACAACTACCGGCATAGGTATGACATGGACATTAAACATGATCTTTGTTTTGTCCATGTTCATCTTAAGACCTATTCGTTGGGAAGCAATATTGAGGTCACTGAACATAGTGCTTAGGTCCTCCAGCGATTCTGCCATAAGGACTATATCGTCGGCAAATCGAAGGTGAGTGATGTACTCGCCATTGATGTTGATACCGTATCCTTTCCAGTCCAGAAGCTTGAAAACATCTTCCATTGCAGCGGTGAAGAGTTTCGGGGATATGACGTCACCCTGTCTTACACCTCTCTGCAATTGGATAGGTTTCGTACTCTGGTTGTGTACTCGGATAGCTATCGTAGCCCTACTGTACAAGCACTTCAGCACTTCGACATACCGACAGTCAACTTGGCACCGCTGAAGGGACTGCAGCACCGCCCAAATTTCTCATAGTCCATATACGCCAGACATAGTGGCAAATTGTACTTCTCTGACTTCTGTACAATTTACCGAAGGGTATATATGTGGTCTATGGTGCTAAAGCATTTTCGGAAACCGGCTTGTTCGGAAGGCTGGAAGTCGTCAAGTCTGCGCGCGAGACGATTCGTAATGACTCTCGAAAACAGCACGTAGACGCGGCTCAGAAGGGAAATCGGTCTGTAGTTCTTCAAGAGAGCGTGGTCGCCTTTCTTGAAGAGCAAGACCACCGCACTTCTGCTCCACGCCTCCGGTGTAATGCCACCATGAAGGACGGAATTAAAGAGCTTCTGAAGGACTTCAAGTACCGGTTTTCCACCCGCTTTCAGAAGCTCCGCTGTAATTCCATCCTCGCCTAGGGCCTTGCCGTTTTTAAGGTGCTGGAGAGCCATTCTAATCTCGCTCAGACTTACGTCCGGGATATCATCGGAATAATGTCGGATAAGACTCGCACACATAAAAAAACATACAGTCGAATTGAGTACCGTCTCCTTTTCGGAAGTCGGCAGAAAACTAATAAAATTATAACCACATTATATGGAAATTATTTCACTATTTTTAGTTATTGAAGTCTACTTTTACTTTTTATTTAAAAATTAATTTTCTACTATTGACTGGACTAAGCAATAATAAAACAAGCTCAAAGCAACCACTAAAATAGGTCTAAATAATTACAATATAAAAAACTTTATCCCCTATTATACCACCCTAAAGGTTGAATTTTTTTGTAATTATACGGTATCACCCATGAATTACAAATTATTTAATTGAAGTTTCTCGTTTTCGGAACTTTGTTATTAAAAAAACATTTGCAGTAATAAAAACATGATAGCCGTGGTAGCTCAGAAACTGAGCGCTCGCTTTAAATTTCCTAGAACGAGAGCAAACGAGTTCAATCCCTGCAGGCGCTATTGAAATTGTTAATTGCAATAATGCACCAAACAAAACACCGAAAAAAATTTCGTAGACGTACAAATTCTGCCACGCTGGTGCTTGCGGGTTACATTGAAACAGGGTGGCGTGGTGGTAGAGCCATGCTTTATTATGATTGTAGCACGAATGGGTCAGCTCGACTGGAGTAGGACCACTCTCTCACAGAATACCAGTATAAAATAGCAACTCAATGCGAGAGGGTAGAGAACCGGAGACCCGTTTTACCGAAAACGAGGCATTCTATCTTAGTCCTCAGGGATGACAACGCATCTGCATTTTGATGCTTAATTGAGGATGAATTCATATGCTCGTTTGCCTTATTCTATAAAAAAAAACTTTTCACTGCTCTCAAAACTCTCTCAGAAATGAAAAGACACCTGCGCCCAGCAGAGAGACGGGTTTTATCCGCGGGACAAAATAGAGTGATGAATTCACGAATAGTTCTGTTCAACGTTATTATTTAAATACTTATTTCTGTAGTTATATCTCTATTTATGAAAAAAAAATATTTTTATTATTTCTAAATTGTATAATTCTTCGAAACACTATGTCTTAGCACCGGCTTCAGAAGGTATTATGTAGAAATTATTATTTTTTTATATTTGAAGTCGATTCTACTTTTTATAAACAATTTAATTTTTGCGAAATGGAATCAGTATGGAAATATAGTAGTGGCAGTGTAAGAAAGTCTACTACCGCATATAATCCCTTGCGTATCATAAGAGGTGACTGGGGGAAACAAATTAGGAGATGGGCAGCAGCGTCATTCTCATAACGACTAAAAAATAAAAAATAAATCTGCGGTTGCCAACACCCTTGCCAAGAGTCGCAACTATGGCATATATCGCTCATATGAGGCATATGAATCTATCTAGGCCTATGTTCAACAGTGGACTTTAATAGGCTGTAACTTTAACAGGTTACGGTAACCAATATTAAAATTTAAACATTTATATTAAAATTAATTACATATATAAATACTGACTTTTCTTTAGTGTTCTATAAACCGCAATTAATACAAGATTTATGCAACGATTCAGTTTTGTAACACATGTTTGTAGGTCATGGCTGCATAACCTGTTTTGATAATACCGACTTCTCCCCTATGTCTGTTTGACATCACACAATAGCTCGATTCAGAGGGTTCAACCCTACGCAATCAGTCCGAGTCAGACCTCAACATATGTATGATTTCGGATTACGAACATTATTACATATTGATGATACCGAGAATAATTTCAGTAGGGATAAATCGATAGAAATACTAAAGAGAGCTTTGATTTATTTTAAGTTATTTTCATAAATTAAAATTAATAAGCTAAAAGCCTAAATAGCATAAAATGATGTGTCTTTCCTAGATTGAAGAGCACCTCCCGTTCTCCCTTAACTGCGTGCACAGTCACCATCAACGCTGTTTTCAACACAGCTACACAGATCGTTGAGTTTGATACTTCATAGTAGAGTATATTTCTCCTGATAATACCTCGTTTAAAGTCAAAATACGTGTAGTATAATCGACAGCAGTGTGTCCTTCCTAGTGAAGTACACGCTGCAGTGGTGTTGGCATTAGTGGTTACTGTGTTAGTGCACGTAATTGAGAGAGAGAGAGAGAGAGTTGCTAGTCAAACAAGGTTAGATATATCATTTTTATGTTTCAAATCCTTAAATTAATGGAATGGATGTTATTATAATGACGTTTTTATGTTTACACAAGTATTTCGCAGGCTAGAATAGTTTGGAGTAATTGTTTCGTCTGGCAGACGGTTGAACAAATTAAGTACTCCTTCCGAAAAATCCAATTCGTTACAGACTACATTTCGTTCGATTCGACAAACTTTACATGTTCATGAAATATATTTAATAAATTAAATTTCCTTGGAACTTTTCCTTTATTGTGCACCTGGTTAACGAGCACTTAAAACTGCGATTAACGATTTAAGTTGTATTGTTGGCGGTCTAACTTTAAGCTGCTCTGGTGTAAAGTTTAAAACAACGTCTTGTTAATGTCGTTTTGTTTGACGGACACAGAGTATTGTGACTGATTTCTCCGAGTATTCCTATCAATATATTGAGATTATCAATTTTATAGTGTTCGATTCTAACATTTTTCGGTAAAATATTTCATTGTTGTGCTCTTAATATTTTTTAATATATGGAAGGGTGACAAACGAGTCCAGTCCACCAGAAAATGATAAGTGAATGTTGTGGCATATGCCATTTATTAAGAATGTACCGTTCAGTTATTTTTCGTCCTTTTTTTCTATTTTTATTTTATTTTTATATTAAATACCTGTGTAATAGTATTAGATATCAGTGGAAACTTCATTGGTTTTGGGATTACTTTTTTATGTTTTGTAATGTATTTTTCTATTGTACTGTATGTTTCCGTTAGAAAGCAAATGAGTAAATAAATAAATCTTAAATTTTAAATCTTAGATTTATCATTTATTAAGAATCAAAAGCGTTGTCACCTCTGAGGACTAAGACGGAAAGCCTCGTTACGAATAAAAAGGTCTCAGATTCTCGTCACTCGCCCAGACGAAATGCAGCATTTTTATATTATTTCACGCTGGTATCTTATGAAAGCGTGGTTTTTCCGCGCTTTAGCCGACCTATTCGTTCTACAGCGATTATACAGTTATAGTGAGGCTCTACCAAGTACATTACAAAAATATGACGGAGGAAAAATCTAAAAAAAAATCCTATAAAACAATTACTATGTATAGGATAAGAAAAGTTATCAGAAGTTTTTTTAAATATTATTTGGAATACTATTTGAAAATTGTTGCCACCCACCAGTATCATTTAAAAATTTTATTTTAATAAATCTGAAAAAAAAAACAAAAAAGAAAAGTTGTGAAATAAATATTTCTACAATGAGTTAAAATTATCGGGAATAAAAAAACTACTAATACATAATCAATAGCCCTGAATAATTTAATCAAATTTAGATGGAGGACTATAGTTATAAACTTTTATTTTACTATAAATAGTTGACCGCGTAATGGCGCAATAACAATATTCACTACCGCACACCGTCTCGTGATCGTCATCCCTCAGAGACTCATACTTGCGCCACTTATTCAGTTCAGCTGCCTCTGATGCCGCCTCGGATCTAAACGAGATACCCCTGAGATGACTGGCCGCCAGAGTGTCTACGCAGGTAGCATCCCACACTAGGGCTTTACCTCTCTCCCAAGGGACCAATGTCATACCGTCGGGTCTCCTGCCATCGTCTCTAAATATTCCACAAAGCTCTAAAACCGAGGGAACACTTATAGACACAAGAGCCCTTCGAATGATATCGTTCAAAAAACTGTGTCATGAAAACCTACCAGCGCTTTTCTTACATGAAAGTCCGTGGAGCCCAAACTTGTCGACGCTGCTACAACATGGGCACTGATGGGGTTGACAAATCGCTGCTCCTAGTCGGATTCCTACGGCAATGCGCAAGCTTTCCCCATCAAGTAATGTGCCGAGATTACTTGATGGTAAAGCCTGTAACCAGTGACTAGATTCCTTAGTCGAAACAACTAGAAGGCGTGCCTTATCTTGGTCAGTATGGAAATTATGAAACAAATCTTTCTGTACGCCCTGTACCAGCGGAATATCCCACTGTTGTTGCTGGTTAACTTCCAGTAGAACATTTTCACCAGGACAAAGCGTTTGCCATGTCTACTCTGCCTCCGAAGCAAAGAATAGGTCTACTTTATTATTTAAAATTATGTTACATAAGTCACTGACACTATACACGGAAGCAAGGAAAGCAGGCACTGCAACGCTAGAAAGATTTCTTACACCAATGCCACCAAATTTTATAGGTAAAGTAGCTTGAGTCCAGGCTGTTGTATTAAAAGTTAAATTTAGAATTTTTCTATAGCTATTTTAAGTTAATGTTTAATACTAACGAAAAACAACGGGCCACCTAGCAGGTATAGTGATTCCGTATTAACAGTTTTTATTCCTGGACAAATATGATTGAAATTTTGAGTTAAAGTGTCTCTATGAGAAGTAGATAAATTATTGGAAAAAAATATTTCACATTTATTGCTATTTGGTTCGAGACCAATATTTTTGAAATTTCGAAAATTATGAGTAAGATCACTGAAGACGTCATCTGCTCTACCTCCCAGTGCACCGTCGTCTAGGTACCAGACATTCAGCTTGGATTTCAAATTTGAAATAACGGGTTGAATTCCCAAACTGAACAGTGCTGGATCCAGTGGGTCACCCTGCTGAACACTGACAGCAGAATCGGTAACATGGTTTTCGTAAAACAAGTTAGTATTTTGACTATAACATTGCCAAACGTAATGATAAATTTCGGGGGTATTGTTAGCCACTTCTTTCAGCAAGGTTACCCTATCGATAGAGTTAAAAGCATTCTTTAGGTCAACCTTCACAAGAACATCTGCATCAGAGTTTGTTAAAAATGTATGCACTGAATGTACCGCCGCCTCACAGCCACCTCTAGTGTCAAAGCCAAGTTGAGTAGGCTGAAGTTTGGTCTTAAGGTTAGAGATTATGTGCCTGCAAGCTAATTTTGAAGTTAAGCGTCGAAATGTGAAACCAACGGCAATAGGACGGATACCGTTATCCTTTTTTTTTTTTTGAAGGCACATAATCTTGCTCCATATAAGAATGCAGTGAAATTTGGATTAACCTTATCAGAAAGCATAAAATTACATAATTTTGTAATATCTTTAAGAAGTACTCCGCCGGCGTCACCGGCAGAAGCGCTTTCAAAATCTTTAAGATGTTGAGGCGTAATTCCGTCAATGCTGCCAGCAGAGCCATTCGAAAATAACATAATTGCTTCTAAAGTGTCTATTTCAGAAATTTGTAAAGGTTGCATAGAAGTCTTGGGAGGCAGCGGTAAATCCTGAAAAGGTTTGACTGAAGGATGCTTTTGACGAAGACTTTCAAGAGTTTCGACATTACGAGGAGCCAGGATGTCGTCTGAGAATAAAATACGGGATGCATTTTTTAAGTCGCCATCCATTACTTTCGCCTCAACTACTTTTTTTAAATCAAATTTAGGACGAGATAAATGAGTATTAATTGGGTAATCTAAATTTTGAAAAGAAGTCTCTTTTCGTTGAGACGTAATTGATTTATTTATTGTTTTATCAAAACTAAAATGGGAATACGCGAAAGTAAATAATTTTTGGCAACTATTTTCACTATTAGTGAAACAATTTTGAATAGTACATGACAATGCTTTAGCAAGCTGCATCCTCGCACCTCTAGGGACTCTTTTAACCACTGGTACATTACGATGATAATTGTAAATTTGCTCCGAAAAAGGGGAAAAATTTGTGTCATTAGGGAAATTGCTAATAGAGTTGTGAATTTCTACGGTAGGCTGTGAAGCCGAAATACTTTTATTTAATTAATATATTTTAATGACATAATAATTCAACATACACACGACATACCATACCGACCATCTAGTTATTTAATTAGAAACTCTTTTAGTGATCTTTTAGCTATTTTTAGGGTTCCATATCTAAATGGCAAAAAACGGAACCCTTATGGATCCGTCATGTCTGTCTGTCTGTCTGTCCGTCTATGTATCACAGCCACTTTTTTCCGAAACTATAAGAACTATGCTGTTGAAACTTGGTAAGTAGATGTATTCTGTGAACCGCATTAAGATTTTCATACGAAAATAGAAAAAAAAACAATAAATTTTGGGAGTTCCCCATACGTAGTACTGAAACTCAAAAACTTTTTTTCCATCAAACCCATACATGTGGAGTATCTATGGAATGGTCTTCAAAAATGATATTGAGGTTTCTTATATAATTTTTTGCTAAACTGAATAGTTTACGCGAGAGACACTTCCAAAGTGGTAAAAAGTGTGTCACCCCCTGCAACTTCTAAAATAAGAGAATGATAAAACTAAAAAAAAGTATGATGTACATTACCATGTAAACTTCTACTGAAAATTGGTTTGAACGAGATCTAGTAAGTAATTTTTCTTAAACGTCATAAATCGTAAATTATGTTACTTGCTGCTACAGAACCCTTCATGGGCGAATCCGACTCGCACTTGGCCGCTTATTGCTTTATAATATTTAACTTTATTTAAGATAGTGAGAGGATGATCTTTGAGTAAAGAGGGGAACAGGTATTCCAGTGTGCGCTTACCTTGCTAAAATATTTATATATTTTTGTAAGTTGGAAGCTTAAATGTCGGTAACCTATTCAACTTTCGTAGGGTTACATGTCTACTATTTTTTTTTAATTTACTCAACTGTTCCCACTCTTCACACAGGACTGCCCGCATGCTAAGTGTGGCAACTACGGCAAATATCCCTCTATGAAATAATTTATAAGGGAGGCCTATGCGCTTTGATTATATACATGACATGTATATAATCAAAGCCTATGCGGTATATGTTTGGACTTTGCATTGGTCTTTTGATAGACAGTAACGGTAACGGTAACAGTTGCTACACTTGCCGTATCATCATCATCGTTACACATTCAACTGACTTTTTTCATACATTCATTCTGGAAATTAAAGATTTTTGAACATGAGATATTATTATGTAGTCACAAAACCTATTCCTCCGTAACATCCACAAAAATTCTACTACCATTATTATTATAAATACCTACATTGGGGTGAATTCCGCCTCAAGTCACTTTAACCCAGACACGTTGTTATTGCTCGTGAGATATTTTATTGTACTACGAATAAAATGTATTGGATAAATCATACCTACTAATGCTGTGCTACAAAATACGCAAATAGACATTCTACGAATGTTTTCTAATGACAAATTAATTAATTTGATATATATATATAATTAATTAATTATTTTGATATTTCAGTTATACGAGTTTACTTCAATATTATTTATATGTATATATGTACATATTTGTAAATTTTAAGAAAAATTATTAACTAAAGAAAATTACAATTACAATACAAATAGTATATACATGGTAGAACCATGCTGCAACTATATTGTGGTTGCAGCACGAATGGATCGGCTCTCACAGAATACCAGCGTAAAATAGCAGCTTGATCCTGCTGTGTTTCGTATGGTGAGTGTAGAGAACCGGAGACTCTTTTTACCGGAAACAAGGCATTCCATCCCAGTCCTCAGGGGTGACAACGCATCTGCATATTTTCTTTTACTTTAAACCATCAGGTGGACTGTGTGCTCGACTGTCAAAAAAATCTATATTATTTTACTCTCAATTATTTTAATGTTTCGTTTAATTATTGTGGTTATCTTTCTAAGTATGTAGTTACTTTTAATAATAATGTACTCTCTCAGATTTTATACTACCTTCTTCTATCAGTGTCGTAGCATAAACCTCTCCAACATTTTGGAATTTATATTCTTTTAAATTTGTGATCATGATTTATCGAGCTAAATAGATAAAGATTTGATGAAACAATATCTCCAGAGTTAGGAGCATAAGCGAAGATTAAGCATCTTCGTTTATATATTTTTAGATGTGTTATATTTGAAATATGCTGCCTCGCATTGCCATGATACCTGTAAGATACCCTTTCTGTTGGCTAAAAAAGGTCGCTGTTCTTAAGGTTTGTGGCAAGGTTACCTACATTTCTTAAACACTTGAAACCCTAGACGGTAGATCGCACTGCTTTAACGTAACAAAAGCTTATTCGCCTTGAAGACACCCAGATTCGAATCGTAAGGAAAGACAGACGCCGTTAAAGTATTCCATTTCTTTGCTGTACGCATTATAAAAAACGAAGCAAACCGTTTGGTCCTAATGCGTGGAATATCAAAAATTTAAGGTTGATTTCTGACATTCTGGTTACCTGTTGGTGGACAGGGGTGGTATAAATTAAAACATGTAACTCCCGCGCAAATTCTCCGATTGCCTCGGTTACCACCGTTATAGAATACGAAGAGGCTGGTTACTTTGCGCCTGTGCTTGAGACTGACAAGATGGGTTTCAACCAAACCAACTTGACTTCTTAGCACACGTCTCTACTAAGTCCAACGCTGCTAGGTGACATTTTGCAGCACCGGCCAATGTGTCAACAGTACCCAGTTCATGCCCGACCAAGCTTGCGCTTTACGTAAGGTAAGAAATGATCGCAATATTTTTCAATAGTTTTTTTTTTCTTTTATTTTTATAAAAACGTTACCCCCACACTAAGATTTTCTCCTGTATCGTGGAGGCAGTTTACAAACATATATTGCACAAGGACAAACATCCAGACCTGGAACAATTAATTGTAGGCCATACAAATACTTGTTCCGTGCGGGACTCGAACCCGCGGCCCCAAGCGTTGCAACTCATTGCTAAGCCGCTACGCCACGGAGCCGTCAATTTATATAAGTTATTAATTTATTAATAAAAATTTTAGGGCCGTATTTATTTACTATACATAGAAGTCCACTGTCGCATTAGGTTATTCCTGTGATGATAGTTGTTAAATTAAATAAATAAATAGGTCCTTTATGGCTCCAGACAATTAACAGCTGATACAGTTGTTGTAAATCTGATTTCGGCGTAGAAAGCGCAGGTTCTTCTAGTTTTAAATACATTTTATTTCTTGATAAGATCAAAATTATGTTAACAATTTATTTTTCATCGTCTGTAACTAATCTATCCAAAATTGAAATTTCTGTGTACTGTCAAACCTAATACAACTTTCCAGTAGAAACAATAGTTGATACGTGCAGGATTTAAATGTACACTAACGAACCGTCAATTATTTTGTTTTAAGAGAGTTTGCGCACTGCATCCAATCAAACTCGAACTTCTGACGGAATCTAATGGGCTCGGACCGAATTCGGAAGTCGACTATGCACTGCTTCCGACCCAAATCCGAATAAAATACGAATAGATTCGAAAGTATTGGCCATTCTGGTGCTATTTTGCATACAGCGCTTACGTGTGTCCTCTCAATTAACTTTTGTTTCATTTGCTTCTCGTTACTATACGTACAAAGACGCAGGGGAAATAAAAAATTCTGGATACACCCTTTCTTGATGAACCGATATTTAAAGAGTAGCATTTTAAAATAACCACGATAAATTGAGGCAAACGGGACATTTTATATTTATTTCTATTCATTCATTCCAAAATCCTTCGCAAATTTTATTATTGTCTATCGGTTTGTCACTTATACAGGTTAAACTTTCGACACCAAGTGTGTAAAACATCACAGGAGAACGTGGTGACAAGTAGCACGTGCTTTGTTTAAAGAGTATATATAATAACTACGTTTTAGACTGGACGTAGTGCACCAAAAGTTATTGATACCTACTCTCACCATCCTCACCGAGCAGCTGCAACCACCCGTGTGATGGGTCACATTCGATTTGGAAGAATTACGTGGGTGATTACACAAATTACTGTGGCTATTTCTACCCGTGAATATTATGATCCGAACAAGATATATTCCCGACCACGTACTTGATACTGGATTTTGATTGTTGTCACCGTTAATGATACAGCTTATCAAAAGTCCACCCCAGGCCTTCCCCATTGATTGCTTCAAGGGATATACGCCATAGTTGCCACGCTTGCCAGGCGGGTTAATAACTGCATTTATTGCATTCTTTGGTTGTTTTAAGAAAGATGCTGCCGCCCGTCTTTTGATTTGTTACTCTCAGTCACCTCTTATGCGTATGCCGTGCCGAGCAATGGCGGTGTAGGAATATTCACTAACGTACTGTAGGTGTCGTTAGTGGAATTTGATTAGGTTTCATAATTATTGACATAATTTCTAAACGCATGTTCATGTATGATACATAATACATATTTAAATAAGGATAGTAGAGAAATGTTGATGTTTTATAATCAAGATATTAAAAATAAAAAGCTTATAAAAATATAAAGATAATGGAACACCAATCGCTAGCATATATGTGAATAAATTTAGAAGAATATCAATTAACTTACGTTTCACGAGAAAATATTAAATATTTACGTCCTTACTTACAATCGATGATTATCAGTCACCCTAATTAAATATTGTCTCATATCTGTCTCTTTCTAATGGCATAGGTATAGTGAACAAAGAAAGAGAAAGAAAGCAAATTAAAGCATTTCTTAAATAGACGTCGGTTTTTATTAGGAAGACCCTTAGTAGTTCTTGGTGAAACGATATTATGATATAATTTTGTTTTACTTTGTCAAAAGTTATATTAAAATAATATAATAAGTGTATCATTAAACCATACTAAGAAATTATCTAGTCCTAGTCTAAGTTACATATATTAAAACTTATAAGGACGTATATTTAATTGAAAACTAATGCAAAAATAATATGCGGCTACCACACTTTGAAATCAATACAAAAGCGTGCTCAGAGGCTTACTGGTAACCTCAATATGGTCTAAGTCAATTTTATCAACACCACGGTCGCAGCGTAGCCATTCTCTCGGTATTCTACAGAATAAATTTAGTCGAGTTCACGCAGGAATTACATGACTTAATTCCTCCCACTTTATTCTACCAACGGACAACCATACGCTTGGCGAGTCTCAACCCTTTGTTGTGGATATTCCATGCATTCAAAACAAATGGTTTCGCCGTCGTCCGTTTTGTGAACAGCAAAGAATAGAATAATTTGACAGAGTCCGTTCTTTGTGTTTTTAATCCGATTACAATGCGAATTCGTTCAAAACAAGAGTGAATGGGCTTTTGTTAGTTATAAGCCAATGCGCTTTATTATCTTCGAAAACGTCCCTACTTAACATCAGCTGGGACAGTAGCACTGGCTTATAATATCTGAAATATTAAAATTAATGATAAAGGGGTTCAAAGTGCATTCTACTATCGTTTTGAGTAATTGACCCTCGAATTTATACATAAATTGCATGTATCTGTACATATAGGTTAAACAGTCTACAGCTAGACAAAGGTCTCTCTCTGTAATCGCCTACGCTTGGCTGTAACAGACTAACGATCTCAGTTCCATATATATCGCACCTGTGACAATGTTTGAATGAATCAATTTCATAAAATTTCGTTCTTTTTTATTTGAAATTACTTACCTGGGTCTGACAGCAGCTTTCCTTTCAGTTCAACGTCGCTTTCCGCCGACGTGGCCCCGTAATTCTTGTAGGTTTTCCCCGACGGCTCCTCGAATTTGGTCACCTTGAAGCGCTCCGACATTTTCACTTATAATTCCACCAATTGTACACTGATTGACACAAAAACACCTATTCAACACTAATTATTAACACTTATCACATGCACTTATTGATATGCTAACACAGATATGTCTACGAGAATGAACACTGATTTGCTTAAACTACGTAAAAGTTTTCACTAGTTCATTAAGGTAATTTGCAGTTTACCGCCTTTGCCATTCGAACATGTTCACTGCAGAACCTGAAAAAAAAAATTAATTAAAACAATAATTTCACATATTTATATAAATTTACGTGGAACCGTGGAAGATCCGTGTTCTTACAGAATATATTTTTTTTTATAAAATAAGGGTGACAAACGAGCATACGCTTCACCCGATGGTAAGTGATTGCTGTGGCCCATAGGCTACATCTATCCTCGAGTGCGACTGAAAATGCAGATGCGTTGTCACTCGTGAGGACTAAGATGGAATGCCTCTTTTCCAGTAAAAAGGGTCTCCGGTTCTATACACTCGCCATACGAAACAGTTGCCTTAAGCTGCTATTTTACGCTGGTGTTCTGTGAGAGCGTGGTCTTTCCCGATCGAGCCGACCCGTTCGCGCTACAACTATACCAGTAATATAGCTGCAGCATAGCTCTACCACGTAAAAAAGCATAACGCAGCTGTGCTGTGATTCGTATAGTAATTGAAATGAATCGGAAACCCTTTTTACTGGTGACGACGCATTACATCTCTGGGTTGACAACGCATCTGTATATTGACTAGAGCCCAATGACTTCGTCAATCTTACTTAGCGGTACCATGTAGCGACATCTATGGAAATGTATTAAATAAAGAACGATGTATTTAGCGCGTCAAATTTTCATATCGATATACATCGCAACCGCTTCCGTAGATAGATAATAGATGGCGCTAGAGTAGTCCAGTGAGCTCGGCCACGGTCCTTATTGCTTTGTAAGAGAGATTCTTAATCGAGGATAGATGTTGATGTCTATGGGCTTATTCTATAAAATAAAAAATAACTGAAACAGGAGATGGGCAGCAGAAACCTCTTGTTTCAAGAAAAATCTTAAGCAAACACGTTTCTATATTATAAGTGAAAATATCCAAACAACTCTTAAGAAACTACATTATAAAACTAAATTATTAATTAAGATCATTAATAAATATTGACATTATCCGACATACAAAAATTTAAAAACACGAATAAACAGCAAAGGAGCGGAATCAATAATTGCCGGTCTGTATTTCCGTCCGATTACATTAACGATGTCTTCAAGGCAATAGTGAAAAGTCTTTTATTATGCTGAGGCAGCGCTATTTAAAGTCTAGGGCATTAACCATTTACTACCAGGTGGGATTGCAGTTTGCAGTCCAGCATTTGCTTATAATAAGTAAAAAAAATATAAATTTCTCCCCAAAGAACCAAAATAATATTAATAAAATACTTATTAATAAAGGAAACATTAATCCTGCTTCTAAGTAAATAACCGTATTACAGAGCCTTGGTGGGGATAGAAGACTCAATCTTAAATTCCATAGGACTTACGCGAGCAAGCCGAGATCATCGCAATATGACGCGTCAACATATTATTGAGAATTTGGTGAATATTATATTTTTTGGTCACTTTCTTTTCATCCGCCTGGATAGATACCACTCTCTTATCTATTTCTGCTACCAAACAACCATGGGTGCACTACTGTGTTCCCGTCTGAAGGGTATCATCATCATCATAAATACAGCCCTTCACAAAGCCACTGCTGAACATAGCCCTCCCCTGAGAATACCACAAAGAACTGTTCTGAGCCACCTGCACTCATCGGCTTTCTGCATATCTTACCAGGTTGTCACTCCATCTACTTCGCCTACCGGTACGAGGCTGCCACTTTAGAACCTTGAAAAAGGGTACTATAACAGACTGTGAGTATTCCATCTCAGTATTTGGAAGTGAGAACGCATCTGTGGCCTATTTTCTTTGAAGTTGGTGGCATGTTTCCATGAGCTTGTAATTTCAATATTATTAACAAAAATCTTTTATGGTGGAAGGCCTTGTAGCTAATGCCTCAAAAATTAAAAATAAACCGCACAAAAATGTTTAAGTTTAAATAACATTAGTCAGTGTTATTTAAACTGTTACTATACTATGTTACAAATGAGGTTGCCAATAGGAGGAGATTACTAATAATTTACATAGTGTCATTATGTAATAAGATGAATATTGATAGACTGCGGATTTTTTTTTTATCTGCGGTTTTTTTCTTTTTTTTTATCTTTTTTATCTTTTCTTGGTGTATTATCGATTTGGACAAATGTTTTTTTTATATATTTAAGTGATAGATAAATTAAACAATATAGTAAATGAGTTGGACTCCTATTCGGTTTCCGAATCTGCTCTTTGCGATGTTGAGGACTGCTTCCACTTGGATCCAAACCCTAGAACTTCCCTTAAAATTATAAGTCAAAACATCAGGAGTATTTCACATAATTTCTCTGAGTTTCTTACATTAATTGTGAGAACGAAAGTGCGCTGGGATATTATTATCTTACACACTTCCTGTAATTAACGGTTATAAGACATTTAGTACAGAAAACAACTACACACAAAATGATGGCGTTGTTGCATATATAAATAGTGATCTTAATGTATCATTTGAAGAAATTTGCTTCCGCAACGCGAATTGTCTTCTTTTAAAGATAAATAGAGATATTATTATTTTAGCCTTGTATCGTTCTCCTGCTGTTAGAGATTGTACTGAATTCATAGATTCACTAGATGCTTTACTCGTAAAAACAGCTAATGTTAATAATGTTGTTCTTGTAGGAGATATTAACATCAATATTAGTGACTCTCTACAGGACCAACATAAGTTTAACTACCTTAATGTAACTGCTTTACACGGCTTGTTACCAGCTCATACTTTTCCTACCCGTAAAGATAGCTGCCTAGATCATGTTATGCTAAGAACTAAACTCCCAGCTAAAACTCTTGTTGTAAATTCTGCGTTAACTGATCATGAGACTGTAGCATTTTTTCTC
This sequence comes from Parnassius glacialis, assembly GCA_033319125.1. NCBI lineage: Eukaryota > Metazoa > Arthropoda > Insecta > Lepidoptera > Papilionidae > Parnassius > Parnassius glacialis. The sequence continues at coordinate 14,486,185 of JAVANC010000013.1, read as the reverse complement.
GTAAAGAAGGTCCCAAAACAGCACACAATGACGACAATATTTCGTACAGATCATAATGGAATTACAACTGATCTTGCTAAAATGAATTTTGATTCAGTTTACTCTACACAAAATCCAAATATTGCCGCTAATTGTCTTGTCCAGTCCTTACAGAAAGTTTTAGACGCTAATACTAAAAAGATTGTTTTACCTAGTCGTAAAAAGATTATAAAGCCGTGGATTACTCCAGGACTCTTACGTTGTATGAAGCATAGGGATAATTTACACAAAAAAATGAAAAAAGAGCCGGGTAATGAAGTACTTAAGTTAACGTTTACGAGATACAGAAATTATTGCAACAAACTTCTAAAAAAGGTAAAAAATGAATATGAAAAAAATGAAATAAGAAATGCAGGTGCAAATAATAGAAAACTTTGGGAGGTAATAAATAGAATAACCAACAGAAATGCCGCAAAAGCATGTTCCACTCAACTATTATCAGTATGTACCACACCAAAAGAATCAGTAAATAATGTTAACACGTATTTCGCTAATATTGGTAGACAACTGGCCGAAAAAATTCTTGAGAACTCTGAATTGAATCTTTCTTCTACTAATAATAGCTTAGTCCATTCCATGGTTCTTTTGCCTACTGATGAAGCCGAAATTGCATCTGTAATAAATATACTTAGAAGTGACTGTGCAGTTGGCTGGGATAAAATATCTGGTGATTTCCTAAACAAAATAACACATTTATTGTACCTCCTCTTACCCACGTATGTAACCTGGCCCTCACTTATGGTATATTCCCAATAGCTTTTAAAAAATCCCTCATTCATCCTGTTTACAAAAATGGGGACAGAGACTGTTTAAGCAACTATAGACCAATATCTATATTACCATCATTATCTAAAATACTAGAACGCCTGATGAATAGTAGGTTGAAAATTTTTCTTGAAACGAATTCCATACTTTCTCCAAATCAATTTGGTTTTCGTTCTGGTAAATCAACAGCTGATGCCGTTCATGAACTAATTGAATTTATTGTACTAAGCCTTGAGAAAAAAAGAAAACAATAGGATTTTTTTTAGATTTAGCCAAAGCCTTTGACACGGTCTCTGTTCCCATATTGTTGCATAAAATGGAGAAGCTTGGTATAAGGGGTGTACCGTTGCAGCTTTTCAAAGATTACCTTACAGATAGAACACAGTCCGTAAAAATTGATAAACACGTTAGTGATGAGCTCCCCATCTGCTATGGTGTTCCCCAGGGAAGTATTCTTGGCCCTACCCTGTTTCTTCTTTATATTAATGACCTTTGCAAACTCAAACTAGTAAACGGAAAAATTGTAACTTTTGCAGATGACACAGCCCTACTATTTACTGGTGATTCATGGCCAGATGTGTTTAACTTCGCTCAGATTGGCTTAAATAGAGTGTCCAAATGGCTTCGAGATAATGTGTTAACCCTCAACGTGGAAAAAACAAAATACTTGTCCTTCTCTAAACATAATAATAAATATGCAACCTGCACAGATCATGTTATTACTGCTCATTCTTGCAATTTTCCTAATTGCCTAACATGTTCATGCACACCTCTGCAAAAAGTAAATTCAATTAAATACCTTGGTATTTTGTTGGATGATAAGCTAACTTTTCATGAGCATATACATACACTTTCAAATAGGATACGGAAATTAACATATATATTTAAAAAACTCCGTTGCGTAGCAGATTCTAACACTATTAAATCTGTCTATTTTGCTCTATGCCAATCTTTAATAATATATTGTATTACGTGCTGGGGTGGAGCTACCAAATCATCGCTTCTCCCACTTGAAAGATCGCAAAGGTTAATCTTAAAAGTAAGTAATTCTCTTCCCTTTAAATTTCCAACCAGTCAACTTTATAAAATTTCCAAAGTTCTTACAGTCCGGCAATTATTTATTTATATACACGGTACTAAAAAAACATGCTCAATTAAAATATGATCAAAAAAATTCACAGCACACGAGACGCAAAGACCGGGTATGTACCTCTCATTATAACCATTGTACCTACTTTTCTAGGAGATTTTTTTGCTATCTTGGCGGATACCTGTATAATAAACTTAACAAGGAACTTAATATCCACGCCCTGCCTAAAATAAAAGCAAAAAAATGTGTCCATGAATGGTTACTGAAAAGGGACTATAAATATACAGAAGATCTCTTTGCAACACTTGTGTAAATGTTGTAATTTTCGCATTCACACACACACGCAAACACACACACGCACACACACACACACACACACACACACACACACACACACACACACACACACACATCCACTAAATTAAATTTATTAAATATTTACTTATAATAATACTTACCACAAGTAAATGAATTATAACTTATCATGGTTATTAAAATATGTATTCTAAGATTACATACTTTTGTATTTGTCAACTCGGAGGGAGACCTGATGACCTGAAATACAGGTTCGTCGCCTAGTTTGGGCATCAGTCTCTCACATTACTTTGTGCCTTTTTTTTTGTCATAAATCGATTTTGTTAATTTAATGTGGTGAGAAAATAAATTATATTATTATATTATTTATTTATTTATGTTTATATATATATATATATATATATATATATATATATATATATATATTGTCCTTCTCATGGATTTCGATGACGGCGACCCTAAAAATTAGGATATTTTCCTATCAGGAGCCCTGATATCTTACTAAACCGAACTTGATCTTAAAAGCTCTTTAACATGCGTGGCAGTAGAGTTGTCCAACTGAGTTGCAGGTGTATGTAGGAGGGACTAGGTCTCTCTCTCCGCAGTTGGCGTTTTACATCTAAAGTCTTGAAGCGGCTTTCTTCAAATGATTTTAAGCTTTTAAAATAGTTTAATAATAAGTAAAATAGTACGCATATCATGTGCGACTACAATTGTCGTGGTCCAAACAAACATGTAGTGTCAGCACTTCCAGTGGAAGTACGGCGAAACACAAGCAATAAAATGCAAACCTGACGAAATTACGAACTGCAGCAACGTAATTATTCACAAGGAGCTTAGTTACTCGACGAATTTGAATTTACAAGTAGATTCAGCAAGTAGATATGTAAACGAAATATGCTTGGTGGATTCAAGCCGTTAAAAATATTGCGATTATTAAATTATATTCGATCGTTAGGTGCACATTTAATGAAATTTATGTCATATATTATGTGGTATTTATTATATTTAAAATGAATTAAAAAAATTAAACAATTTTATGCATACAGTCCACCTGATGGTAAGTGAATGATGTAAAAATTAATATTTTTATTTAACTACATAATTAAAACACAACAATATAACTTTTTATTTAGATATTCTTTATTTTATGTTACGGTAAACTACCTCCTATTTCTTCCTTTTGTTTGGTTTATTACGTGACGAAGGTCTGAATACACATTAGCAATATTTCGACCCGAGGAAATAACAAAAAAAGGCAGAACAACGTGAAAAAACATCGGACAGATGGCAACACAAATGGGAAGCGGTCTGCTGTTCGAGACTTCTCTGAAACTAAGTTATTTCGTTCCATTTACATTACATACGACGTTCTTTTATTGCGTTATTGTTTTAGACTATCGACAAATAACAAAAGATTTTTTTTTTCTAAAAAACCAGTCATTATTTTATAAGACGCGAAGGGTAAATGTTTAATTCTACAAAGGTCCTTTGCTGTTCAAATAGCTAAATTCAAGTCCAGTAACATTCGTCAAGACGATTTACCATTTAATAACGATCCTTCAACTGTTAGGTACATGAATAAATGTGAATATTTATAAAACCGATCGTAATAAATAGCAAAAATTTAGTGTTCTTTTACACAACGATTTTTTTAAGATTCATGAGCATATGTATATGATTATGTGAGTTAATTAGTTCTAAATCACGGTCCGACAAATGAGCCGACTATACAATCTCCATGTAATACCGTTTTTAATCAAAGATTATAAATCTTAATCAAGATTACCAGAAGGGTGATAAGAGTCGAAATTAAGGATTCACAACTTTTGACGCAATGAAGAAAGGTTTTTAAATGTCTTACTTGATTTTGATTTAAATCATTTTTTACAGTTTGATTAAGAAAAGCCAAAAAAACCAAATACGTGGTCCCAAAAATTGTACTTACGTTCTGTAATATACAAAATTAAGTAGGTAGTGACTAGTGAGTACGAATGATGTTCCAAAAAAAGGGTTGCCAAATTTTTATATCAAATATATATTATATATCAAATATAGTATTTTCAAGAGAGATATATATATATATATATATATATATATATATATATATATATATATATAACATAATATAGGTAATTTGGAGTGACAAATGTTCTACTTAAATTTCAATTTTTTTTTTTTACAATAAAATCGAATGGTTTCGCATTAGGACATCATCAGAGTTGATTGATATGAAGTTATTTTAAGTGAGAACAATCGCAAGTACTTATTTGTATAATTTATCGTTCCCCGTATACGGTATCCCGTATACGGGGAACGATAAATAGTTTATTAGGTAGTATTTCTATTAGGATTATGAAATTGCTATTTTATATTGAAAAATTTAATTACCTGTTTTACTTTGAAAAAAAAATTATATTTATTTATTTACTCAAATTATTTACCCTCAGTATCTTTACAATATTGTCATCTCAGTCTTAGATCATTTATGTCTAGAATTCATTTCTATCATCATCATCATCATCATCATAACGTGAATAATCTAAAGCTATCAACTGCGTAGTAAATATTACACTTGTAGTATCACCGGTACGGGTATACCCGCCAATACAGAGGCACTCACTTTATGCCGATGTACCAAAATGCTATTAGCAAATAAAAATGCATTCATTAACCTTTCCGCAGCGCCATAAAGTGTCATATTTATGACAGTCAACTGTCATTCGATATAATTATACCGAATGGCAGTTGTCTGATACCGAAACAATCTGGTATGGAGTGCAGACAGACAAATGACACCCAATCGATATCTATCGAAAGCCACGGCCGATGAGCAATGACATCTGAACTACGGTTAAGTATACTCAACTAATGTGTTACAACTCTGTTTTAAGTACTTATAAGATGTACAAAGTATGGTGAATATTTTATTAGAGTTACAAACGTGTTTACAGTTCTTCTAAGGTAAGTGAATACTCAAATTTACCTGCAACCAACTTTAATAATGTCCTCCAGACCGAATTAGGGTCACAGCGGCCACTCTCAACGGAACGTAGGCATCTGCGTAGAACAGGATTATAATGCAAATGCAAGAGTATGTGCGCAAGGAAGGTGCACACACTTTAGTAATCCTATGGGATGGTAATCCGATACAATCGGAGAGGAATCGGGCGTAGGACCAAAGTCTTACATGCTTAGCGAGGCATGGGAATAAAAACTCAAAACTTCCAGACTCCGGTTCGCTACTGAGAATCTTTTGGCAGAAAATCCTAATAACTGCTTGTGGTCCTACTCGGGATTCATCAAACCTGGGAGCCCATGATCAAAAGTCGCACTTACGACCGCTCGACCAACGAGGCAGTCATCGTCAACCAAGTTGACTGCCTTTATGGGTCTATGGTCTAGTGAAGTTAGGTAGGTATTGAATTTCAAAACAGGCGACAGATGCGTCATCATTTATTTAAAGATTAAAACGAAACACCTCAAACCTTATAATGATACTGACTGTTTTACTTTTTTAAACTGAAATATTATAGAATCTATAATGTGCCTTCAAACGGCAGTACACCGTCTATCATATAGAGGTGCACCGCCATAAAAAGATAGTAGTACTGGTATCACACCGGACTCATTGGCAACAAAGAAGCCACAACGCCTAAGAAATATTTTTTATATTAAAGACATATACAATAATATCCAGTTTGTTCTTACCTCAATCATATACTCGTAATCCTAGGATAAATACAGAGTGTATTAACGCAATCCCGACAATGCTATATGAAGTAATAGCCGTAACATTACAAAAGTAAATCGTGCTCCATATAAAACATTTACGTAGTTATAGCGACCATTTATAAATTTAACAAAATGAAGAAGAAGAAGTAAAAATAAATACGCACATTGTAAACGAACTACATCATATCTTTAAGTGAAACCATTAACACTGATCGATATAAAATATAAAAAATGAAATAAAAATTTAAGAGGTTAAATATAATAGTGATACATTGAAGTCAGAAAGTTTAAATTATTTGCATAATAGTTCAATAACTTTAGCTGAAAAAATTGGCAAAATTAATGGAGTACTTTTATCTATCGGCATATGTACATTATAGAGCGAACTTAAAATTTATTCTCTCTCCCTTCCCCTCCCGTGTGAACCCCCCCCCCCCCCCCCCCGGCTCAAGAAACTGTCCCGAAGCGTGGTTTTTTGCAGTTATAAGAAAACCGTACGAGATACATGAAAAGTATGCAGGTACGAAATAATCCTTGATTAATTTGCTATCAACCTTTTATACATACAAAAGCAATATTACAAATACAAGTTTCTGCGCAATCTGCGACGAAATATGAAAATTTTTCATCATTTATCTTTTTTTATTAAAGTTTAGTTTAGTTAGTTTACAGAAGAATAGACAAGTTTTCATCGATGAACAAGAGGGCATTTTGATGAGTACTTGATTAAAATCAGCCAAATTTACTACGGATTGACGCCAAAAGATGTCATACACGTCTTGGCGGAACAGTTGGTTGCTTTTAATAAACCTGAACTTTAATTTTAAAAAAAGATAAATTATGAACAATGTTCATATTTCGTGGCAGATTGCACGGAAGCTATAAATGGTATCACTTTTGTATGATAGCAAATTAATCAAGGATTATTTCGTACCTTTCGGGACCTTCAAGAAAAGAGCCTACTCCTTTTTAAAAGGCCGGCACGCACCAGCTATTCCCCTGGTTGCAGTTGTTCATGGGCGGCGGTAGTCACTTACCATCAGGTGAGCCATGCGGCTCACCTGATGGTTATTTGCCCCCTCCTATATAAAAAACGTGTACACTGTTCATGTACCTTGTACGTTTTCTTCAAAACGCACTTCGGGATACTTTCTTGGGCGCGGAGGGTGACCCTCAATCGGGAAGGGAAGGGAAAGTGTATAAAATTTAACTTCGCTCTATAACATACATATGCTGATAGATAAAAGTACTCCATAGATTTTGCCAATTTTTCCATACGCATTACTATCTAGAATGCTTGAACTAAAAAACTTCAACAGGAGAAGTCGATGTTTGCAGGAGGAACATATTTGAAATCCGTACATTTCTAATATATAAAATAGTACACACAAGACAATCATCCGTGACCCGCGGGTGTCATAAGAGACGACTATGAAATAGATAACAATACAAAATAATTAAAAAAAAACTGCCGTTTTATGGACTTTGAAAGGCTATAATAACGATAATGATAGCATAATAATATTAATACAAAATAAATTAATAGATACACATTATAAACAGGTCTTAATATATGAAATTGTCATTTTAGGCAAAATTAAAATTGAATAAAATTAAAAAAAAAACCTTCAATCTAAAGTATTTCATCATTCTTGCCATGTCATGAGCAAGGTGCACGGATGCCTCTGCTATTTAATTCTGCTGCACAAGAATCGATGAACTCTATGAACGCGTTCTTTGCTGCTTTTTCTGAATTGAAATGTTTACCTATCCAAAAGTTAACTAAACTTCGAAAAAGTTCTTAGGGTTCATGGTTATAAAAATATAGTAATATTCTAGAAACAACTCTCAAAGTAACAAATGCACACCCACATAGCAGCTATCTTATTATGGTTGCAGCACGAATGAGTCGGCTCGATCGGGGAAGAACCACGCTCTCACAGAATACCAGCGTAAAATAGCAGCTTGATGTTACTGTGTTTTGTGTGGTGAGTGCAACCGAAAACCCTTTTTGCCGGTGGGGTGCCAATACATGCACATTTTGATTCTTAATCAAGGATAGAAATAGGTGTCTGTGGGCTTCAGCTTCCACTTACCATATCACATACTTGTATTCTATAAAAATAGGATTTACAAAATTTCAAACCAATAATATACATTTGCAAATGGCCAGCTCAAGAAAACGGCTATTCCATAGGTACGAAAACAAGATGCCAATAAAATGCGGGTAACAAAACGAAATTGGAGGCATAACCTCTGAGCTTTTTACATAAAAGAGTAATCGCAAATATCAAAGGAAAATATATTTTAATTTAATAGAAATAATATATCCCCAATTCAATAAAGCAAATATTTTTTTTCATATAGACCTACGTTTGATCCGAATCTATTATGTAAGTAATGTACTGTGTAAGTACAATAAGAGTAACACCTATAAAATATATTTTATATTTTATAGGTGCCTAGAAGACTGCAATGAAGTGGACGATATTAATGACAAGCTCGTGGAAACTGTCCATGCGGTCGGAGCTAAGTTCTGCAAGACCCGCCGCAGAAGAACACAAAAACTCTCTGATCACACTCTTGATCTCATGGCTGTTAGACGGGAGATGAAGCTACATTCTTCAACAAATTTGACAGCATACAGGCAACTGAACAGACAGATCTCCAAATGCATGCGGCGGGACTTACGCAACTTCAATACAGCTCGTATTGAAGAAGCGATCGAGCGGAACCAAGGCTCCAAAGTCTTTGCCAGAGATCTGTCTGCCAGAAAGAGCCAACTGTCAAAGCTGAAGACCGAATGTGGCAGCATCGTTTCCGGGGCACCTGAGATTTTGAGTGAGATTGAGAGGTTCTATGGGCAGCTGTACACGTCATCGTTGGAGCCACACGCAAGTGTGAGTAACGATCCAAGAGCGAGTCTTGTCCGACACTATTCCGAAGATATCCCGGACGTCAGTCTGAGCGAGATTAGAATGGCTCTCCAGCATCTTAAAAACGGCAAGGCCCCAGGCGAGGATGGAATTACAGCGAAGCTTCTGAAAGCGGGTGGAAGACCGGTACTTGAAGTCCTTCAGAGGCTCTTTAATTCCGTCCTCCATGGTGGCATTACACCGGAGGCGTGGAGCAGAAGTGCGGTGGTCTTGTTCTTCAAGAAAGGTGACAACGCTCTCTTGAAGAACTACAGACCGATTTCCCTTCTGAGCCGCGTCTACGTGCTGTTTTCGAGAGTCATTACGAATCGTCTCGCGCGCAGACTTGACGACTTCCAGCCTTCCGAACAAGCCGGTTTCCGAAAGGGCTTTAGCACCATAGACCACATACATACCGTTCGGCAAATTGTACAGAAGTCCGAAGAGTACAATTTGCCACTATGTCTGGCGTATGTGGACTATGAGAAAGCCTTTGATTCCGTCGAAATTTGGGCGGTGCTGCAGGCCCTTCAGCGGTGCCAAGTTGACTGTCGGTATATCGAAGTGCTGAAGTGTTTGTACAGTAGAGCTACGATGGCTATCCGAGTACAGAACCAGAGTACGAAACCTATCCAATTGCAGAGAGGTGTAAGACAGGGTGATGTTATATCCCCGAAACTCTTCACCGCTGCATTGGAAGACGTTTTCAAGCTTCTGGACTGGAAAGGATACGGAATTAACATCAATGGCGAGTACATCACTCACCTTCGATTTGCCGACGATATAGTCCTTATGGCAGAATCGCTGGAGGACCTAAGCACTATGCTCAATGACCTCAATAGTGTCTCCCAACGGACGGTCTTAAGATGAACATGGACAAAACAAAGATTATGTTTAATGTCCATGTCACACCTATGCCGGTAGTTGTTGGGAGCACTAAGCTCGAAGTTGTTGACGAGTATGTTTACCTGGGACAAATAGTCCGACTAGGTAAGTCCAACTTCGACCGAGAGGTCAATCGACGGATTCAACTCGGCTGGGCAGCGTTCGGGAAGCTACGACACGTCTTCTCGTCAGACATACTTCAAAACCTTAAAACGAAATTGTACAACCAGTGCGTGTTGCCAGTGATGACTTACGGAACTGAGACGTGGTCCTTCACTGCTGGCCGTATGAGAAAGCTCAAGGTCGCTCAGCGAGCTATGGAGAGGGCTATGCTCAGAGTTTCTCTGCGTGATAAACTTAGGAATGAGGATATCCGCAGTAGAACCAGAGTAACCGACGTAGCCCAACGAATTCGTAGGCTGAAGTGGCAGTGGGCCGGCCATATAGCTCGAAGAACCGACAACCGATGGGGAAGAAAGGTTCTCGAGTGGCAGCCTCGTACCGGTAGGCGAAGTGTAGGGCGTCCCCCCACGAGATGGAGTGACGACCTGGTAAGACATGCAGGAGGTCGATGGATGCAGGTGGCTCAGGACCGTGCTTTGTGGCATTCTTTGGGGGAGGCCTATGTTCAGCAGTGGACTTGTGAAGGGCTGTAATGATGATGATGACTCTTATTGTGTACTATGTGAGCTATGTTATTATATAAGGGCCTAGAAACGCCCTACTACATTGTACAGGATACTCGTTTGTAAAAGTGTAACGTTATATTTATTGTACTTCATGGGTAGGTAGAATGCCCCCTTTACCCTTTTGAGTGGACTGAGAAAGATCACTAGTTCAAGGTGACAAGTAAAATGTCTTCGAAATAGTTACATTACGAACTTCATCCAGTATTTTGCTTTTTTTATTTTGTTTTTTTTTCTAAAAATGTATTCAAAACAGAACCATTAATAGAATCAAGCGTTACTTTGTGGAAATACAATAAGTTAAGCTAAGCGGTCAGCCACCGCAGAGTCTACTTCACCTGAGGATGCCTCGTGTAGAAGGTAGAAGTGAAACACGTATTATCGACGGTGGTGTGTCTTTTGTAGTGTAGTGGTGTTGGGAGTAGTGGTGCTGGGATTAGTGGTGACGGGGATAGTGCACGCAATTAAGGGAGAACGGTAGGTGCTATTTAAACTAGATAAGACACAGTATTTTAATTTATTACGTGGACCTTAACAAAAAAGTTTTTAAATTTTTCTGCCGACTTCCAAAAAGGAGACGGTACTCAATTCGAGTGTATGTTTTTTTTTTTTTTTTTTTATGTGTGTTACCTCATAACTTTGTACTGGGCGAACCGATTTCGATGATTCTTTTTTTATATGAAAGCTGATAGTGCTCGTGTGGTCCCATATGAATTTGATCAAGGTCAGACCAATGGTTATTGAGTTATTCTCAAATAACCTATATTGAAGTCGGCTGTACAAAATTTTTAATTTTAAATTATAACATCTTTAAAAACAGAATCATTCAAATCGGTATACCACTTTCCTAGAAATCGTTAAATATACATAAATAAAAACATACGCGTAGAGTATAGAATGTTCTCGTTTTTGTAACTCGGTTAAAAACATGAGTGATTGACAAAAATGTCGATTCTATGCAAATAAGGCTTGTTAAAAACCAAAGTTATTACAACGCTTGTATTCTGATAACAGTCATGTCACAAATTGGTTTGTAACACTTCACGAACTATATAACCACGATTATATTACATGCTAATTGTGTGATACTGGTTAAAAACAGAACTTTGAACGTCGGAACCTTTTGCCTTTTAATACCTTCTGGAAATTCCTGGGAATAATTTGTCAACTTAATAATATATACAATCTCTTAAAGACACCACATATACCACGTATGACATACATATTTAATGAACGTTACCTAAATGCTTGAAAACACTCTATTCTGAATTTTTTATATTTTATAATTTTTTAGAATTTAGAAAAAGTTACGTGTAGTAACACGTAACTTTTTAAGCAAATTGTCGTTGCCTCGCCTTATTCCCACAATTCTCTGTAGAAACTAATTCAATAAAAAACATCGGACTCACGTGCATACAATAAAGTTAAACGAAGTAGAATTACACAATGCAATTTTATATGCCAGGCTCAAATGAATTAACTGTACGTAGGACCTAAATGGATTATTCTAAATAAATGTAGAGAGCTGTTAGTGATTTTCGTTACTTACATTTTATTTATAATTCTCTCTAATTTTATGAAATTGCACTGAATATATTATTAAACATACACAATATACCACTATATTCCAAAAATATGGATTTAGATGGAAAATTTTAATAAATAGATAGGTGTCTAGCCCATCACCTTTACAATCATCATCATCATCATCATCATCATTACATCCTTTTGCAAGTCCACCGCTGAACATTGGCCTACCCCAACGAATGCGACAAAGAATGCCCCCGAGTCACCTGGATCCATCGATTTCCAGCATGTCTTACAAAGTCGTTTTACATCTAGTGGGGGGCCCTACACTTCGCCTACCGGTACGAGGCTGTCACTCGAGAACCTTTTTTCCCCATCGGTTATCGGTTCTTCGAGCTATATGGCCGGCACATTGCCACTTTAGCTTACTAATCCATTGGGTCTCTCTGTCGGTCACTCTGCTTCTATTGCGGATATCCTCATTTCTAAGTTTATAACGCAGGGAAATCCCGAGCATAGCCCTCTCCATAGCTCGCTGAGCAACCGTGAGCTTCCTCATACGGCCAGCAGTGAAGGATTACGTCTCAGTCCCATAAGTCATAACTGGTAACACGCACTGGTTGTACAATCTCGTTTTCAAGTTTTGAGGTATACTTGACGAGAAGATGTGTTGTAATATCCGGAACGCTGCCCAGCCGAGTTAAATCCGTCGATTGACATCTCGGTCGAAGTTTACCTTAGTCGGTCTATTTGTCCCAGGTTAACATAATCGTCAACAACTTTGAGCTTAGTGCTTCCAACAACTACCGACATAGGTGTAACATGGGCGTTACACATGACTTTTGTTCTGTCCAAGTTCATCTTAAGACCTATCCGTTGGGAGGCACTATTGAGGTCATTGAGCATAGTGCTCAGGTCCTTCAGCGATTCAATATCCTCGGCTATTAGAAGATAAGTGATGCCATTGATGTTAATACCGTATACTTCCAGTCCAATAGCTTGAAAACGTCTTCCAATGCAGAAGTGCAGAATTTCGGGGATATAACGTCACCATGTCTTACACCTTTCTGCAGTTGGATAGGTTTCGTACTCTCTTTCTGTACTCGGAGAGCCATCGTAGCCCTAGTGTACAAACACTCCAGCATTTCGATATACGGACAGTCAACGTGGCACCACTGAAAGGACTACAGCACCGCCAAAATTTCGACGGAATCCAGGCTTTCTCATATTTCACATACATAAGATATAATGGCAGATTGTACTCCTCGGTCTTCTGTACAATTTGCCGAAGGGTATGTATGTGGGTTATGATGTTATATCCTTTTCGGCAACCGGCTTGTTCGGGAGGCTGGAAGTCGGCCAGTCAGTATGCGAGACGATTCGTAATGACACTCGAAAACAGCACGTAGACGCGGCTCAGAAAGGAAATCGGTCTGTAGTTATTCAAGAGAGCGTTGTCACCTTTCTTGAAGAACAAGATCACTGCACTTCTGCTCCACGCCTCCGGTGTAGTAACACCATGTAAGGCGGAATTAAAAAGCCTCTGAAGGACTTCAAGTACCGGTTTTCCACTTGATTTCAGAAGTTCTCCTGTAATTTCATCCTCACCCGGGGACTTGCCGTTTTTAAGATTCTGGGAAACCATTCTTATCTCGCTCAGACTATCGTCCGGAATAACATCGGAATAGTGTCGGATATGACTTGCTCTGGGATCATTACTCACACTTGCGTGTGGCTCCAACAATCGCACTCAAAATCTCAGGTGCCCCAGCAGACAGATCTCTGGCAAAGACTTTTGATCCCTGGTTCCGCTCAATGGCTTCTTCAATACGAGCTGTATTGAAGTTGCGTAAATCTCGCCACATGCATTTGAAGATCAAATCTCATGAAGACTACAGCTTCATTTCCCATTTAACAGCCATGAGATTGAGAGTGTGATCGGAGAGTTTTTGGATTCTTCTGCGACGGATCTTGCAAAAGTTAACTCCGACAGCGTAAACAGTTTCCACGAGCTTGTCATTCATATCGTCCACTGCATTTCAATCGTATAGGCACTGAAAACAGGTTTGTAACTCGAGCTGAAAGTTTTTGGGACTTTGGATTAGAGTACAAATGGGACGGAGCGTTGACTTCATTAGACGTGACCTCTCCAACTTAAGATTTAGGTTCAGTGTGCCTCTCAACATCCGATGATCGCTGCTTTTTCACTCTCGCGATCATTGAAACATCACTGAACAGTTGCCGTCTAGTCGTCATAATGAACTGAATCTAATTTTTTGTCAAACCGTCGGGGCTCGACCAGGTCCACTTCCTGTGAAATCGCACTGAAAAAAAAAGTTCATCATAAAGAGTCCCTCTTTCTCTATGAAGTCGTCCAGCTGCTAGCCCTTGGGTTGCCCTATTTCGAATTACTCTACCTTCAGCTCACCGTTCTCTCTTGTGACTAGTTTTGCGTTGAAGTCTCCCATTAACACCGTATACCGTAACCGCCACCGTAATATATCCTTATACATTTCCTCCACATCCTCATCGGGATATGCCAAAGTTGGTGCGTAAACCTGTATGACCTTCAGCGAATACCGTTTGGTGATTTTGAGTATAAGGTACGCAACCCTCGTCGACACGCTCCCAATGTTGATAACGTTGTTCACATGAGACTTGTGCACGATAAATCCGACACCTCCTTGGGGCAGATCGTCGCCCTCCCACTGATAGAATAAGGTGCAATCATTGGGGGTATATTGGCATAGTAGCCACGCTTTGCGAGCGGGTTGGTATCATGAAGGCAGTTTACAAACATAAATTGCACAAGGACAAAAATCTATACCCGAAACAATTATTCAAATATTTGTTCCACGCGGTATTCGATTCCGCAGCCTCCAGCGCTGCAACTCTTTGCTAAGCCACTGCTCCACGACGCCGTCAAAATGTTTCCTTTTATTTTTAATGAATGAAAGCAACATGGACATATCTAAAAAAATCAATTGTTTATCGCATCGGCATATGTACATCCAATGAGCAAAGTATTTGAACTGCGATGACTTACATCGCTACCATTCAATTTTGAACAAAAAACAAGAGTAAACACAGAAAAAGATTTATATATCCAAATTAATAACATGATTTTCATCAATACATCCTATCAAAGTCCATTTCTGAACATAGGCGTCCCCATATGACTGGCGCAACTATAGATAATAGTTGCCACGTTTGGCAATGTTGGCAACCGCAGTTTTTTAATTTTCCAGATGGTTTTATGAAAGCACTACTGCCCATCTTCTAGGCTGTTGCCCTCTGTCGATTCTTACGGCACCCACGAGACGATATTGGCTGGTGGATATTCTTACACCGCCACTACACAGCAAACGTGGGCATCTTTTATTATTTGTAGAGTATGAGTAACATTTTTAAAACTTCAAGTTTTTAATAAAATATTCGCACAAATTCCTTGTGGAATCGATTGCCACCATCGATTTTTCTGGACCGATACGACTTAGGGACCTCCAAGAAAAGTGCCTACCTTCCTTAGAAGATCGGCAACGCATCTGCAACTCCCCTGGTGTTGCAGTTGTTCATGGGCGGCGGTAGTCATTTGCCATCAGGTGAGCCGCATGCTCGTTTAACCCCTCGAGCATCTATAAAATAAAATATAAAATATTTGAAGCACATTTGAAGACTGCCAACACACATAGGAGCACCGCGGCTGACTTACTGCTCTTTAAGCGACTTAGAAATTAGAGAAAGCTTGTGCTCAGCATTTTGATGTATATGTACAGTGGGGTCACTGTAGAAGCGTGCTCGTCGCGACCCCTGCCAGCCCTTTTCAGGGCTGCAATTCTACTTAGCTGCGCACCCATGCCAACGAGGGTTAGGGCGTCCCCCCAAGGCGACGCACACCAGCTCGTCCCCGTTGGTGTGGAATGCAGCGCGCAAAGCGGCGATGGGGACCGCCACCCGTCACGCACAGCCCGACACGGCGGAAGGTGGAGGACAGAGTGCAGAGTTGGCACGTGGAATGTTAGAGGAGGCATGAGAGATAAGACGAATGAGTTGATCGAAATAATGAAAGAAAGAGAATTAGATGTCGTGTGTATGTCGGAGACCAAACGGAAGGGCAGTGGTACTGAAGAGCTCCCTGGCGGGGCGTTAGCTCTATGGTCCGGAGTCCCGGAGAGCGAGAGCGCCCGCCAGGGAGTGGGGGTGCTGCTGTCGTCTCGGTTGGTCGATGTTATGACTGAATATAAGGTTGTGAACTCAAGACTTCTCTGGGTTCGCTTTAAATTGGGACTGACGAAGTTATTCCTTTTGGCTGTTTATGCGCCGGTAGCTTCGTCGTCCAGGGCTGAGCTGGAGGAGTTTTGGGAGAATGTAAGAGAAGTTCTAGATTTGGCTAGGGGAAACGAAAGAAGTGTTGTATGTGGTGATTTGAATGGATGGGTTGGTACCGCTCGACCAGGGTACGAGTCGGTGCTTGGAAATTTTGGGGATAAAAGGGTTAATGATGCTGGCAAGCTTATACTGGCGGTATGCAAGGAAAAGGGTCTTCTTGTGACAAACACTATGTTTAATCACAAGAAAATCCATATGTATACTAGAGAAAGAAAGAATGAGAGAAGTATGATCGATTTGTTCCTGGTGGATGACCGACTGCGAAAACAGGTGATGGATACGCGAGTGTTCAGGGGTGCTGACCTGGGAACGGATCACTATCTAGTGATTACTAGATTTAGGGGTCTGTTCGCGGGTTGGCGCTACCGGACGGCAGTAACAGAACCACAGTCGGTCCGTCGCATCCGAAGCTGGAAGCTTCAGGAAGCGGATACTAGGGACAAATATCATGCGAGGGTAGCCGAAAAGCTTGACACCATCGATGGCAGAAATGAATGTGTGGAAAGAACATGGCAGAACCTTAGGGATGGAATGGTAAGTGCAGCGGAAGAAGTGTGTGGAACGATTAAAAGAGGCAGTAGTAAAAGAAGAGATGCATGGTGGAATGATGAAGTGAAAGAAGCTGTAAAGAAGAAGAAGAAAGCATGGTTAGACTACTTGGCCTCTAGTAATGATAAGGATATGAGAGAGAAGATGGAAGAAAGATATAAGCTGCAAAAAGTTCACACGAAAGCATTGATTGAGGAAGTGCGTGAAAGGTGTAGAATGGAAGCGGACGAAAGGTTGTCGCACAACTTTAAGGAGAACTCCAAACTCTTCTGGAAAGAGGTTGGAAGGACCCGAAGTGGTGCGACGGCCTTAAGAATGAACAAAGTGCTTTCGAGAACTAATGACGTCCTCTCAGACAAATCGGACGTCATGCAGCGATGGAGCGAATTTTATAGAGAAATGTATGCGTGTGATGATCTTAGTGAGGGATCCGGGGATGACGCCGAGACTGGTACGCCAGACCCGGACCTCGATGACACTGAGGTCATCAGTATGAAAGAGATTGAACGTGCGATTCGAAGTTTGAAATGTGGTAAGGCTGCGGGACTAGACAGAGTTACTGCTGAAATGGTCAAGTATGGTGGGCCTCGCGTCTGGGACAGCTTTCATCTGCTGTGCAATTTGTGCTGGCGGACGGGGGATGTCCCGGATGATTGGCGATCCGCAGTCATTGTGCCTTTATATAAAGGTAAAGGTTCACATTTTGACTGCGGGTGCTATCGGGCGATCAGCTTGACCAGCTTAGCAAGTAAAGTTTACTCGAAGGTTTTGACACGTAGGATGCAAGAGAAATCGGAAAGATTTCTATGGGAGGCACAATGCGGATTTAGACCTGAAAGAGGATGCACGGATCAAATGTTTTCTCTCCGCATGATCGCGGAAAAGCTTCTGGCTGCTAACCAGAGGATTTTCTGTGCTTTTGTGGATCTTGAGAAAGCATTTGATAAGGTTGTAAGGAAGAATATGTGGGAACTGTTGCCGGGGTATGGTGTGGAGGGTCGATTGCTAAGGGCTGTGCAGTCACTTTACTGTGACTGTAAAGCCTGTGTGCGGGTAGGGCATGACCTGTCACCCATGTTTAGCGTCCAAACGGGCGTAAAACAGGGTTGTGTCATGTCTTCCTGGCTGTTCATACTGTATCTCGACAGCTGTTTACAGAAGCTGAAAGATAGCTGTTTGGGTGTGAAATTGGGTGACATTAAAGTAAATTGTCTGCTGTATGCTGATGATGCAGTGCTCATTGCACCATCAGAGGCAGAACTGCAGGCATTAGTCACGTGTATGAAAGAGGAATGTGAAATTAAAGGTCTCCGCTTGAATGCTAATAAAACTAAGGTTCTGGTATTTGAAAGGGACGAAGAGAGAACGAAGTGTGAAATATGGGTAAATCAGGAATGTCTAGAACAGGTAAATGAAATTGTATACTTGGGGAGTGCTTTTAGCCGGGATGGAAGATGTGATTTAGATGTGGACAGGCGTGTCGCTGCCGGGAACAAAGTCAATGGTGCCCTGACTGCGTTAGTCAAAAGGCAAGGCGTAGTGAAGAGTGCACGCCTTGCAATACATAACGCAGTGTTGGTACCGACTTTGTTATATGGCAGCGAAACCTGGGTATGCCAGAAGAAGCATAAAAGCAAGTTGAATGCAGTGGAGATGCGATCTCTTCGTAAAATGTGCGGCGTCACCATGGCCGACCGAATGCGAAACGAAGAGATTCGCAATATGGCAGGTTTGAAAGATGACCTTATCACAAAAATTGATAAGGGCGTGCTTCGATGGTTTGGGCACGTTGAGCGAATGAGTGAAGACCGAATGGTGAAGAAAATATATAGCGCGAAAGTTAATATTAAAAGGTGTCGAGGTAGACCGAGACTAACTTTCGAAGACCATGTGAGCAAATTGCTCGAAGAGGGGAGGGTCAAGAGTACTCGGATACCTAGACGTGCATGTATGAAGAAGATAATGAATCTGAAAGAAGCGAAAGAGGTATGTAAGGATCGTGACACTTGGCGATCTGTTCTCTCTGACTACCCCGTCAGGGATTGTGCGTGACGATAAGTAAGTAAGTAAGTATGTTACAGTTAAAACTCATAACCGGTCGAAACCACTTTATACTGTAAAAAAATCAGGCAAAAGTAGTTTTGACTAAGGGCGATTTTCAATACCACTTTTAAATGATTTTTGCAAAAAGAAGTTTTAACTAAGGCCGTTGGTTAAATCTACTTTTAACTGCAAAATACTGGGTAACAGTAATTTTGATCAAATTACATACATTAAAAGTAGTTTTGACCAACAATGTTAGTCAAAAATTCTTTTGACTTACTATTTGAATTTCTGAAATTAAAATGTTCAATTTCTTCAATATTTTATTTTATATCACTATAATGTACGAGGCTTTAGGGAGGCCCAAGGGCCACCCCAGACGCACCTACTGTTCCTAATATTCCGAGTTTTAACAAATAGTCTGAAGTTAAAATCAGACAACACCACTTTTGACTCAGTACGTTGGATAAACCATTAAAATCAGTCAAAACTGTTTTTACTAAGGGCATCGGTCAAAACCATTTTTGTCTGATGTTTGCAGTCAAAAGTGGTTTTGACCGGTTATGAGTTTTGACTGTGACATATATAAAGTCTGTATAAAAATGAGAAACTGGAAAAGATTCAATAGGATTGATTCGTATGAACTTTAAAATCTATGATCAGACAGAGGCAAAAATTTACCTTAGACCACAGCATGAGGAAATATAATGCTTATGCTATAGATAGGGTTAAGACCTGAATTCAAACAACGTTTGAATTTTTCATCGGTTATTAGATCTAGATCGCGTAGTGGCGGTGTAAGAATATCCACTACCCCATATCCCGTGGGTGTCGTAAGAGGCGACAGAGGGAAACAAATCAGGAAATGGTCAGCAGCGTCTTCCTAATAACGTCTAAAAATAAAAAACTGCGGTTGCCAACCCGCTTGCCAAGCGTAGCAACTATGGCAAATATCTTCCCTGAGGCAATCTACGGGGGAGGCCTATGTTCAGCAGTGGACTTTAATAGGCTGTAACGGTAACGGTTAGATCTGTCTAGAGATTAACAATTGAGCAAAACTAAAACTGTTCTCTAAGCCATATAAAGTAATTTAGTAGTCGAGAACTGTAAACACTGAGCCAAGTGTTAGTTTTTTTTTATTTTGTCTACCTACTTTAAAATACCCTTCCGAAATAGGTAAATTTACAGCTTGCGTAAATCCTACAACTGAGCACACAGCCGCTTCAAATTAGAGGATTTTAGGGTAAGGAAGAAGAAAGAGTCCGCCGCACTGTAGCAATTATCACAAAATAATATATTATTTCTAATTTTACAAGCACGTAGACTTACTTACGATATTTTCCTATATCACCGAGCACATTTTATCACTAAAAGTTATATAATGAATATGGTACCTATAGATACAAAATAAATAAAACATAGTAGGAATTAAAAAGAAATCCATGAGACAACATTTTCTATGTTTATATAGTGTTTATATTAGCATACATAGTTATTGCTCTCTATGAAATTTAATGAACGAATTGACAACTATTGCCACAATACAAGTTTATACAAATAAATGTTTAAATGAAACTTTAGTTACAGCCTATATACGTCCCACTGCTGTGCACAGGCCTCCCCTCATTTCTAAGAGGGTTTTAGGGCAAAGAAATGTCCGCCACGCTGCCCCAATGCGTGTTGGCGAACTTCACATGGCTTTAATTTTTTTTCTTACTTCTCAGACATGCAGGTTTCCTCATGATGTTTTACTTCACTGCCGAGCACGTGGTAAATCAGCACTTAAACTTGCAATTAACAATTTCATTGGTCCCAGCGGGGATCGACCCCGGGTTGCTCGCGTACTGGGAAATTACAGCGAGCGCTAACCATCTGAGCCACCACGGCTCTCATGAAACTTTAAATGAAACTAATTTTACGGATTTTATCGCGTTTGATTAACTTTAATAAATGTAAGAAATCATCATACTTATATTTTTTTTAGGTTAAGAGTGACAAACGAGCACACAGTCCACCTGATGGTAAGTGGTTGCTGCGGCCTATAGACATCTACATCCATCCTTGATTACGAATCCAAATTGTTGATGATGAATGATGAGTTTTGAGCCGTGAGGACTACGATGGAATGCCTCATTTCCAGTAAAGATTCTCCGGTTCTATTCACTCACGATACGAAACATAGCAGCGTTAACCTACTATTTTACGCTGGTATTCTATGAGAGCGTGGTCGTTCCCCAGGCGGAATGGCCATTCGTGCTACAATTATTCTACTAACATAGCTGCAGCATGGCTCTACCACGTAATAAATTAGAATAAATCGAATAAACCGTCACTATGTTATATCAGCACAAAATTATAATCACGATATACATTGATGCCGGCGTAGATTCTACTTTGTTTGCTCGCGTACTTGCTTTGAAACTTTGAGTTGAGCACTTATACCCGAGCTAGCACAGCTCTACCAACAAGTTATACAAAAACTAACTAACTCTAAAACATACATCTTTAAACTAATAATTTACATCTATAAACGAAATAATTTCTAAAGTTGTTAACATAAAATAATAAAATAAAATTTATTTCCTCATAAACAGTATGTGCTAAAAAGTTACAAGACAATAAGTTATAAAAAGAAGCATAATATACTACAGTTTTCTCAGCATGACCATATTATTTCATAACGCTCAAGGAACGGTGCACACTATACAGCTTGTGGTTAATGTTGCTACAATGAAACTATAGTCTGTTCACTAAGATAGTGTCGATACATCCGGAAGCGCACTTCTTATTTTGATTTTATTTTATTATTTTTTACTGTGTTTGATAAATAATTATTATTTTTATTTGATCAATAAAATAGTATTCTATTATATTCTTAGAATAGAAATATAGTATTCTATTTTATTCTTATGGTTATTGTAATAAAAGAGGAATATGAATAATAAACACAAGTTGTGTAACAAAGAGAATTTAAATGACATATATGAGTAGGTATGTAAATATAAACGAAAGTAAAATAGACACTGTTCTTCAGTGTGTCAGAAGTGTCGGAGTCATTGCCACATATATTTATAATAAGGCATTCAACGTCAACACGTTCTGAATCCATACTAAAATAGTAATTTTATTATTAGTTCACTCAAAATTTAACTTCAGGCAATTCGCTGTCCTTATGTATACGCAGCAGAGTCAACAAAAACAACTTTTCACTACGGCGTTTCGTTTTAAAATGCCAAATTTTCCTGCGGGTGTACGCCGCACGTGGCGACCTTTGACAAGATGCGGCATGTGCGGAGGCGGCGTAACACAAAGGCGACCGTATCTAAGCGAACAGACTATACATATTTTTAATGCACTCAATAGGGTCAATGCAAAAGTCCACTGGTGAGTATAAGCTTAGAGGCTTATGTTCACTATGACTCTGATAGGCTGTGACGGTAATAGTAATAATTAAAATCAGTATAACTTAATCATTACAATTACAGACGGCTCCGTGGCGCAGAACCAGTATTCGTAGGGCCTGAAAATTGTTCCAGGTCTGATTGTTTTTAATTGTGAAAGGAGATCCAGAATGTATGGAGGATCTCCATACATTCTTGGGCCCAAGCGAAAAGAAAAATGAAAGTAGGACCATTTGAAAGCGTATATATAAACAATTCATAGCTGAAAATCTGGCAAGATTTGTCAATCTAGGAGCTGAGTTATTGTAGAATAAGTAAAGGTCAGATTATCTATTACCTAAGATGTAACAGGTGATTTTTCACTGTTATTACATTGTAACAGGTTATTTTTCACTATAATTACTTAGATATAAAAGCAGTATCAGTATAAAATCACCAAAAAAAGCTGTGGTTAATAATGAAACGAAATGGTGAAACGATTAACGAAAGATAAAACAACAACAACTAACTGTTACTTGTTGGGATTTTGATATTTTGTATTTTTTATTATTATTTTGCAGATATGTACGCAATTTTGATCTCCCTAGTTAACACAGAAAAATAATCGAAAATAGATGTTAAAATGCTCAGTTTAATCGATAATCGATTATATTGCGCTCGTTTCAAATATAATCGAAAATCTGTCTTTTTCTTTTAAGTAAATAGTTTGAAGTTTGAACTGTCAAGTCAAGTTTCAAAATGAGAAGTCCTCTATTGGAAGATAACGTTCCGAAACGAGAATTTCGAGTGTATTCTTTATGGTAATCGATTTATTGCCATCAATAATACACTACAATCGATTTTCTAACTTATTTCTTATTTTATTGTTTTTTTCGAAATATAGATTGTAAAAAGAGTTACTTTTTTGTATTTTACTTAAGAAAAATATGACCAATTTTTTTAAAGTATAAATCAATTAGTTAACATCAGGTCCAAAAATCCCATTCACCTTTATGTTTGTAATTTGCTCCCGATACAGGAGAAAATCCTGGTGTGGAAGACGTTTACGTATAAAAAATAAACCATAAAAACATAAGCAAAGTAGAATTGATTCATTTATTGCAATTAAATTTATCCAGTTCTTTAAAGATATTAACTACTAAGTTAACCTCTAATTAAATTTTTCCGACAGGATTATAATGAAAACAATATTCTACTTTCAATGTATTGTTATTATATTTTTGTATGTAAAGGTGGTCATGGAATTGTTGTGACCTTCGATCATGTAGTTAAGTAAGTTAATATTTATTCTGTGTTTATACGCCTAGAAGTGCGCCGTTTAAACAAAGTTTAAACGCTTAAAATTTTATTACTAGAAGAACATAATTACATCATAGTGAGTAGGTACTTTGATTTAATTTGTAATATGCGCAACAGCTTAGAACAAGTCTGATAAGCGAATTCCAATTACTAGGTTAGCATCAACAAAACAAATATGTTTATATTAATTAAAAACATATCGTGTTGTAACTAAAATGGGCCGTAACAATTATACTACTATGTTAAAAAGACTAAAGAGATTACAAGATTTAAATAAAACTAATTTTACGGATTTTATCGCGTATATTAACTTATTGCATACCTTAAGCGAAAGCGCAAGGTAATGTTCTACTATCGCCTAAAAATTAAAATTCCAACATTTTATCGAATAAAATCGTATCTAGCAATCATATTATACATATAAATGATATAAAAAGCACATTGTTAGAAAGATAAATGATTGTTGAACTTATTAATAATTATTTTAAATCGATTAATTGCTATTTTTAAATAAAAAAAAGAGTTTTAGTGGCTTATGGTGTGGATATATCATGTCCCCGTGGCTTGTAAACACTATAACTTTTGAAAATATCAATTGTTTAACTCAATCTAATTTTTAATCTCTTCATCTATCATGTGGGAAGCCACTGAATGTAAATGGCAGTGTAATTTTGTTTTGTTTAGCTATAATTAATTTTTTTCGGCTCCAAAATGGCGAAATTTTCGTCGATTTGCTTGCCTCGTATATAAATTGTTTCTGTAAATGGGGATCTACAGCCACAGAGTAGTTTAGTTCACAGAGTACCTTTGTATTAAGTTTAGCTTTAGTTCGGCTTCAGTTGCCGTCGTGAGTGGACATTGTTTCGGTTGTTTGCAGCGGCTCAAAAAGATCGCTGTACAAATACACAATATTCGAATAACCAAATTTCTTAAATACTTGATTATAATAATAATAAGAGATTTTTTTATTACAATATTTAAAAGCACAGAATCAATAATAGTAGTACTTACTAAAAGTAAGTAGTATAATTTTTTTGTCATGGGTGACATTTTCATGCTTTTCGAGGGTGTCGAAACCGATAGTGCTGTCGAAATGTAAATCCAAGATGGCGGCTGAATTAGGTACCAATTTATTCATCATGGGTGTCATTTTCATGGTTTTCGAGGGTGTTGAAGCCGATAGTACTGTCAAAATGTAAATCCAAGATGGCGGCTGCAAAATATATAAATTTTTTCATCTTGGGTGTCATTTTCATGGTTTTCGAGGGTGTTGAAACCGATAGTGCTGTCGAAATGTAAATCCAAGATGGCGGCTGCAATAGGTATCAATTTTTTCATCATGGGTGTCATTTTCATGGTTTTCGAGAGAGTTGAAGCCGATAGGGTTGTTGAAATGTAAATCCAAGGTGGCGGCTGCAATGGGTATCAATTTTGTTCATCATGGGTGTCATTTTCATGGGTTTCGAGGGTGTTGAAGCCGATAGTGCTGTCGAAATGTAAATCCAAAATGGCGGCTGAAGTAGGTACCAATTTTTTCATCATGGGTGTCATTTTCATGGTTTTCGAGGGTGTTGAATCCGATAGTGCTGTCGAAATGTAAATCCAAGATGGCGGCTGAAGTTGGTACCAACTTTTTCATCTCGGGTGTCATTTTCATGGTTTTCAAGAGTGTTGAAGCCGATAGTGCTGTTGAAATGTAAATCCAAGATGGCGGCTTCAATAGTTATCAATTTTTTTATTATGGGTGTCATTTTCATGGTTTTCGAGGGTGTTGAAGCCGATAGTGCTGTCGAAATGTATTTAAACTACTTTAATAATTCCGTATAATCATGTTATACGTAATTTTTTTAATGCGCTTAAGGTATGCCCAATTGGATTTACCAATTTATTTTATATTCCCGACGTTTCGAGCACTTTACAGCACCCATGGTCACGGGGGGGACTAAGGTGTATGACGTCCCAATGTCATAGTTAACCACGGCTACCTCCAGATTAAAAATTATTAATTTTTGTTCCGATCCACGCAGTATGAACTTACAGTATCATGAAGTCTTGCAGTTGTATGCTTGGGTTGGGATTTAATTTTATTAATTATGGGATCCCAAGCAGATGGTAACACCCAGCCATCTTCTCTATTGAAATTAGGATGTTTCTTGATTTCAATAGCCTCGCGAATCATCCTTGGAAGGAATCGGTGTTCTTTAGCGAGGATTTGTGGTCTATCAAATCTAATGTAGTGACGGGGGCGATCCTGTACGTGTTCACAGACTGCAGACTTCCCGGAGCGTCTATTCTTCACATCAGCTATGTGTTCTTTAACACGGGTTTTTATAGATCTTTTAGTTTGTCCTATATAAGAGAGACCACATTCACAATCAAGCTTGTACACTCCTGCATCTTGCAGAGGAATATTACACTTGACTGATGGTAAAAACTGACTAATCTTCTTCGGCGGCTTGAAATATGTTTTAATGGAAGCCCGCTTCAAGATGTAGCCAATCTTGTCAGTGACACCTCTGACATATGGCAGTACAGCAGGCACTCGCTCGACTGTGGCCGGCTTCACTCGTTCACTGTGACGTAGGCGCGGGACCCGAAGCTTATTGTCGTGCAAAACTTGCTTGACGTGTTGGAGCTCGGCGGCCAGGTGTTTACTGTCACAGATCCCTCGTGCTCTCTGAAACAAAGATTTACCCACGGTAGCTAACTGTGAAGGATGGTGGTGAGAATCACCGTTTAAATATCTATCTGTATGGGTCTTTTTTTCTATACACAGTGTGGCTCAAGGTGTTATCAGGATTCCGAATTACTAACACATCTAGAAAAGCTAAAGAATTGTTTGCCTCTAACTCCATTGTGAACTGAATTTTAGAATTTAAGGAGTTAAGATGGTCTAGAAATGCAGTTACTTTATCTAAAGGGAGAATTGTGAAAGTGTCGTCTACGTACCGCTTGGAGAATCTTGGGTTTACGGGAGAAGTACGCAGGGCTTTCTCCTCAAAGTCCTCCATGAATATATCGGCAACAATGGGAGATACAGGTGAGCCCATCGCCACTCCATCTACTTGCTTGTAGAACTCCTCCTTCCACAATAGGTAGCCAGATGTAAGGCAGTGTCTAAGTAATACTGCATATTCTACGGGCATGTTGTTTTGCTCTAGCCTTCTAGTAACAATCGAGATGCAGTCTTCAACAGGTAAGCATGTGAACAGAGACTGCACATCAAAACTGACCATAGTTTCATTGTCTGCCAGATGTAGGTCTTTAATCTCGCTGACAAAATGATAGGAATCCTTTGTGTGTGCTCTTGTATATCCCCTGAGCGGTGAGAGTATATTCGCTAAGTGTTGAGCCAATTTGTAAGTTGGTGAATCGATTTGGCTCACTATAGGACGTAGTGGAGCATTAGGCTTGTGTATTTTTGGTAACCCATACAATTTCGGTGGTTTGGCACACGTAGGTATTATCGATTTTACGTCTAGATTTAATCTTTCGGAGTGTTTCTTTATGAGATCACTAGTTGTTTTGAGTGTGTTATTTGTTGGGTCATTTTTAACCTTTTTATAAGTACTTGCATCCGACAAAAGTTCTTGTATTTTGGAATTATAATCCGACGTATCCATGACTACCGTGGCGTTTCCTTTATCTGCGCGGAGGATCGTGAGTTCTCGTTTATTGCGTAGGTTATTCAACGCTTTAAATTCTTCTTTAGGTAGATTCGGTTTTGGTGTGAGCTTCGACGTAACATAGACGAAATGTCTTGACGTATCGCTTCCAAATCTTCCTTTCGCATATTGTTTTTATATAAACAGTCCTCGACGCTGCAAATAATTTCTTCGTACGGTAATTTTTTAGGTGTTAAAGCAAAATTAAGGCCTTTCGATAATACTCTAATTGTTGCATCATCCAAAGTGCTCGAAACGTTGGGAATATAAAATAAGTTAATATACGCGATAAAATCCGTAAAATTAGTTTTATTTAAATGTGTAGTGTTCGCGTAAATATAAGAAATCATTAGATTACAAGATTGTTAGAGTTTGTTTTTAATATAAAGCTGAAGTGATAAACTAATAATCAGTATAAGTGGCTAACAGAGTCCGTAGACATCTGCAGCCAACTTCAAGAAAAGAAGGCTACAGATGCGTTGTCACTTCTGAGTATTAATATAGAATACCTCACAGTCTGTATTAAATCTGAAGGGTTGAGAGAGAGAGAGAGAGATAGAGAGAGAGAGAGTAGAGAGAGACCGGAACACACACAGAGCAATTTTTTTATTTATTTATTTATTTATTTAATTTCAAGTATCTAGGACTCATTATTACATTAACTTTTTCAGAATTATGATTATTATAAAATTTTAACTTAATACTCTATTATTATATTAATATTGGATACATGCATTAAAATTATTATTATTATTATATATTTATAATTAGTTGCTGGGCAAATGCATCCTACAACAGTGTTGCAGATAGGAACAGTACACTCTGTCACTTATCATTTTTAGAATACCGTTGGGGCTGGCCCTAACACTGCGCACCACAGATGCAGCTTTTTTACGCATAGTTGCGTAAAAACAATTTACATGAGCTTAAGCAAACATCGCCGATGTGCTGCAGCGACGGGACAGCCACATCAGCACCCAGAACGCGTTGTTATATTGGATCCGAAGGGCTCCATAGGCCCGTTGCGTGTAGACCCACCATAGGCTGCACGTGTAAAGAGATGTGCAAATTGCTTCGTGGTTCGTGGGAACACAGCAGTGCAAGCTATTTTATTAGACACCTTGGGTTAGTGAAACAGCTACAGCCTATATCCCGAGCTCTACCTACATTACGTAATAACGCTGGACACAGAACTCTTCCCATTTCTGAGAGGGTTATTGAGCTGAGAATGAACCGGGTCGCCGCGTTGCTCCAGTACTTGTTAAAGGTTACATGTCTTCAAAATATTTTATTACTTAGATATGCAGGTTTAATCGGCACTTGAAATTGTAATTAAAATGGAAATGTCATTGGTGTCAGCGAGGATCGAACGCGAGTTGCTCGCGCACTGTGTAATTTACGGCGAGCGCATAGCCGTGAGCTATAACGGCTTTCAAATAATACAATTGATTATATTTATTTAAACTTCGTTGCAAAAAAAAATTACAAAGGCGAACTTAACGCCTTAAGACTTTCTCTACCAGTCATTCTATATATGTAAGCAGTGAACACTACTTTGGAGGTTCAATATGATTCGTTAGAGAAAGAATTAAGAAACAACAAAATGACTAAATAAAAATTAACAAAGAAAGAATATTTCACTACGTGTAAATGGCAAGTCGGTCTCAGAAACTTCAATTTACAAAACTTGTAAAATATATGGCATTACTAATTCAAGATCAATGTATGGAAGAGAAAAAATGTTATTCCTTGAATACTTTAGTGTCCGAAAATATTCTTGAAACCGCAAGTAAACTATGAATTGAATGAGGTAGCTGTTGACAAAAAAAATAAAGAAACAAAAACACGCTGTGAACAATATTAGTCTGATCGACACATCGACTCGTTTGTCCGGACAAAAATTATCGCTCTGTGCTTTATCATAGTCCGCGCGTTGTTTTGAATTATTATTATTGTTTTGATCTTTCAAACATATTGTCATCAGCGAAACCGCTTAACATAATGTGAATGAAAGAAAAAAAATTGAATTTGTAATGCTTCTACTAATTTTAAATGCATAATGTCTGCCTAGTAAACCGTCTTCCCTTTCTCTCTTTCTGTCTCTCTCACATTTTTTAAATACAATTTTCAACCACCCTCTGAACGGTATATAGAGTCAGTATAATTACAGGGTGAGAACGCAGTTGTAGCTTTCTTTGTTTAATAATATAATAATAATAATTATTATTTATTGAACACAGAATTAATATACAATTCATTGCTACCCTGACTAACCAGGTTACCCTGTTTGCTAGGAGGCAGTTTCCCTCCCATTAAGTTCCGTTCTATCTTATTTTCCGTGTACAATACAGACTCTGAAATTATTGCAATTGTTGGCTATGGTTGTCCATGGGCTGTTGTACTCACTTAACATCAGGTATACAGTATACTGTACTCGTTACTTTGTATGTAACTACAGTTTTATGAAAAAAAATCCATGTTATTAAGTGGCGAAGCTTGCGAAGTCACTTATTGATTTCACGATGTCTGTCCGTCTGTCCGTCTGTCCATCCGTCTGTCCGTCTGTCCCACGATTATCTCGAGAACGGTTTCGAATTTTCAAATTCTGTTTTCAGCAATCGATTACTGATCACCCAGGCATCTGAACCTCCTATTTTTAAATAATTTTTTTTTCCGTTATTAACCACTACAAAGCTGATTGCTTCGCCACTTTGCTATGCTGTTAGCTTGCTAGGTTTATTATTATCAATATAAGTCTCGAAAGAAAACTTGTAATTTGTATGTACCTTAATGCAACATGATAAAACTATTAAGGATTTATCATTTTGCATTAAGATAACATATTTACACAGTTGCATATAAACAATAAATTATTTTAAAACTACATAAATGCCCTTAACGGAGCTGCATGAATGATGGTAATGGATATAAATAGTTCTTTCTAAACTCAAAGCTTCCGGTTTAATCTGTCATAATTGATCATTTTTATACGTGGTAGAGCGACGCTGCAGCTATTTTATGGTTGTAGTATGAATGGTTCAGCTCAACCGTGGTGGGACTACGCTCTCACAGAATACCAGCTTAAAATAGTAACTTAATGCTGCTGTGTTTCGTATAGTGATTGTAGAGAACTGGAGATCCTTTTTACTGGAAACGAGACATTCCATCATAGTCGTCGAGGGTGATAACGCATCTGTATTTTGATTCTCAATTGATTATAAATGTGGGTGTCTATGGGCCACAAAATTCACTAAACCTTATTCTATAAAAAAGGTCATATTATGTGAAAGTGAATATACGTAATAACAATATAATATTCAATAATCATTATACTTCCGAATTTATTTTCAAGCTCTGGATTACACAGTAATTATGATTATTGTATAATCATACTATAAATATTTCGCCGGTTGTAATATTAACAACGCTAAGTAATCAATGTACTTACTGTATTCATTATAAATACAATGGTTACCTTTGATAATGCTTCCTGCCTTTAGGTACAGAAATGCAAATTGTTTTGCTGAAACAATTCTTTAACACTAAAATTCAAACATTACAACGTAGAGTTGGTAATGTATTTATAAAAATAATCAAAATATATCCACTGTAAATATAGAATAAATTTTCGAAATAAGTTTACGCAAAATATTTTAAGACTCTACTTAAAAATATCGAGAAAAGTTGTATGGAAACACTGATAGCACTGCACGAACAATTCCTGACTCGATGGGACCTTGAATAAAATGCTATGAATGAAAACTGTTGTACGGAATAGTTATTTGCATAATATAATGTCCTCCACGTTCCAAACCTTACTGGTACCTATACGTTTACAGAGCGGGCTTAGCGTATCTAATCTAGTTAGCGCTGCAACTTGACGTCACTACGAAGCCGCGCCACGCGCGCGCTGCGAAAAAAGTTCAACAAACTTTACCTTAAAATCAAAATAAACATCGATCATTATTAGCATTCGATTTGTTTATCAAACGGGCAGTGGGCCGGCAACCACAGAAAAGTTTGCATCAGCGGTAACTTTTAATATATCTCTAGGAAGTTATTAACCTGTATTTCCAGTTGTAAAAGGATCACAAACTTAGTTTCGATATGTGTTGGTTCAGTTCGATATGCGTACAGTACTTTTTCAGTTATGTTACACACACGGCGAACGACGGCAGCGAGCGAGTTTCGTGGACACGTGTACCGCGCGGGCGATCGGACTCGTCTGACGCGGCAGCGATCTGCCTCGTCACAGCACGCCGCGCCGCCTCTCTGCGCAATTTCTACATGAACTGTACTTTGATATATTATTACCGCGACTGTACACTACGTCACTGTAAGCGAAACTTGGATTCGAACGTGCACAAATTTTGAATGCGTATCTGGTTGCCTTTTTTTAAAATGTCCCAAATTTATTCCCACCACCTAGGCTAAGTTGCCTTACCTGCCAAATACCTCAAATCCTGCCAAACTGTCTCTTCAACCATTAAAACTGCATTTAAATATATAAATTATACTTAAGCTATACATATACAAATTTAAATTTAAATGTAGGGATTGAATTCTTTTTTATTATATTTATTTACCTAATATAGTATAATGTAATATTATAAACTTATTGCAGAAACCTCAATAAAGGTCGTCAGTTTTGTTGGTAAAAATGCATTTAAAAGATTTTACAATTCCTAGGAAGCCAGCAATTTTAACTACAATTCGCTCAAGCCCGAAGGCACGCTAACTGCATTATTTAACGTGAGATTTCTTTTATGAATTTTAACTGCTAACGAGAATGTAAAGTGTCTTATAGAATAAAACCTTAAGAACCCTTCCTTTTAGTTTGGATATAATGCCTTTAATGAAGACTGCGTGGTTTTGTAGCCGAAGAACTAGACTATAAAGCCTAGAATTCTAAATCCGCATATCACTAATTTTAGAAATAGTTTATTGTTATCACAATAAAAATTAATAAAACGTCATTGTAAATGTTGCGAACTATTATGTAATATGCCTGATACAGTCCGATTCTATTTAAGCTCAGGGGCTAAGCGCTTGCAGTCAATTTCACACAGGGCCTGAGTTCGATCCCCGGAGGCAACAATGAAATTGTTGATTCCATTGAAACTGCGTCAGGAAACCTGCATGTGTAATCATTACAGCCCTTCACAAGTCCACTGCTGACCATAGGCCTCCCCCATGGAATGCCACAAAGCACGGTCCTGAGCCACCTGCATCCATCGACTTGCTGCATATTTTACAAGGTCGTCACTCCATCTAGTGGAGGGGACGCCCTACACTTCTTCCGCCGGTACGAGACCGCCACTCGAGAACTTTTTTTCCCCATCGGTTGTCGGTTCTTCTAGCTATATGGCCGGCCCATTGCCACTTCAGCTTACTAATCCGTTGGGCTATGTCGGCTCGTTTCTAAGTTTATCACGCAGAGAAACTCCGAGCATAGCCCTCTCCATAGCTCGCTGAGTGACCTTGAGCTTCCTCATCCGGCCAGCAGTGAAGGACCACGTCTCAGTTCAATAGGTCATCACTGGCAACACGCACTGGTTGTACAGTCTCGTTTTCAAGTTTTGAGGTATACCTGACGAGAAGATGTGCCGTAATTTCCCAAACGCTGCCCAACCGAGTTGAATCCGTCGATTGACCTCTCGGTCGAAGTTGGACTTACCTGGTCGGACTATTTGTCTCAGGTAAACATACTCGTCAACAACTTCGAGCTTAGTGCTCTCAACAACTACCGGCATAGGTGTGACATGGACATGATCTTTGTTTTGTCCATGTTCATCTTAAGACCTATCCGTTGGGAAGCACTATTGAGGTCACTGAGCATAGTGCTTAGGTCCTCTAGCGATTCTGCCATAAGGACTATATCGTCGGCAAATCGAAGGTGAGTGATGTTCTCGCCATTGATGTTGATGCCGTATCCTTTCCAGTCCAGAAGCTTGAAAACGTCTTCCAATGCAAAAATTTTTCAACTTTGAGCTTAGTGCTCCCAACAACTACCGGCATGTGTAAGGAATGAAATAATTCGAAGTAATGGGAAGTCCACCAATATGCTCTAGAACTGTTATAAATTTATATAAAATCAGAGACAAACACAAGAATTGACCACTAAAATATGGAAACCAAAAGAGAGATAAAATAAATAAAGATTAATCATCATCATCGAATAAATCTACCTTTATGAAATTTATCGCGTTTAATTTGGAAAGTTAAATCCTACCATCAATTGAGAAGGCAGCCGGGTTCTATCTGCCGTGTTGCTGTCAGCGTCTGCTGTTTGTTATCGTGTAATTAATTCCATTAACCCAAATAATAACATACCACTGTAAGATTTTCAACATACAGTGATTTATAACAGTGGTAGAGCCACGCGGCAGCTTTTGCTGTCGCACGGATGGGCCGGCTCGAACCGGGGTGGTACCACGACCTCACAGAAAACCAGCATGAAGTAGAGGTTTACCTCTGCGTTTCGCTTGGTGAGTGCAGGTGGCCGGAGGCCCTTTTTACTGGAAATGAGGCATTCCATCCTGGTCCTCACGGGTGACAACGCATCTGCATTTTGATTTGTGATAGAGGAAAGATATATATGTCTATGGGCCGCAGCAACCACTAAACATCAGGTGGACTGTGTGCTCGTTTGTCACCCTTGTCCTATAAAAAAATACAGCTTATTCTTACAATTTTCTTAAAATTAATAATCAATTGCTGAAGGTATTCCCGGTTAACTATGAGATCGGGACATCAACGACTTGCTCGACAGGGAAACGACCATGGTCCCACGGAATACAAACTCAATGCTGCTGTCTTTCGTATGGTGAGTGTAGAGAACCAGATAGCCTTTTTACTGGAAACGAGGGATTTCATCTCAGTTCTCAAAGGTGACAACACATCTACATTTGGATTCGTATTTGAGGATAGATGTAGGTGTCTATGTTCCACAGTAGCCACTTTCATCAGATGGACTGTGTGCTCGTCTGCCATACTTCTTCCATAAAATAGCAGTATATTTTTATTCAATTTCATTTGGTGTTAAAATGCTATCGTTTATAAAAGATATTTTCTTCTTTTAGATGTACTGAACTGCACTTATTCATAATACTCTCATATATAGCAACTTTCTATATTTACCGATAACGGGTTATTATAGTTTTATTTTGGACGTTTATAAAGGGCAATGAACCTATGATAATGGGCAACGCACTATGCACCACATCATAGCTGAGCTAATAAAAATAAATCGTTTAGTTCGACTATACTGTAAAGCGAAACCAAGTTTAACGAATTTTTGGTAATAAGGGTTTGGTAAGACTTCTGGGAAAGGCCAATCACATAGGTTACATCGCGTACAGCTCACTCGGCACAATTTCACTTCATGCATTATGATTACATACCTATCATCCCACGCAGTCCACCCGATAGTACAAATGCATGCGGTGACCCGTAGATACAAAGTACCTACATCTATCATCGTTTAAGATTAAAAATGCAGTGTGATGTTGACCTCTTTGGACTAAAATAGAATACCTCGTTAGCAGTAAAAAGAGTATCCATTTCACTGCAATCACCATAAGAAATATTGATTTATTTTTATTTGTTTAAACTTTTATGCACAAAAGAAAAATCGTACATATGGCGGACTTAGTGCCTTAAGGCATTCTCTCCCAGTCAACCATTAGGCTAAGCAGAGATAAACATATGGGAGGTAGTGCAGCAAAAGTAAACTAATAATAAGAAAAAAAAGGTAACGAAATATAAATATACGTAACGAAGTTGCTCGTTTCCGTGCTTTTATTTTCAACTCGGTCAAGCTGACCCATGCGTTCTGCAGCTAAAATGCTGAGTGTGACTCTATAACGCAGAAGATTCCTGTGAGAAGTATGTAATGATCTGTGTGAGATTGATTGCGGTAAAGTTATCTAGTATTTATATAATATGTAATATAGCCCAAGTCAATCGACAAAAAATAACTTTTAACGAAAAGTAAAAGCCAACTTCAAATAATTAAAAAAAAATAATTTAACATTCTTAAATTAATTTAATAGTGTACCGAAGAAATAATGCTCCGACTTCAAAATGTCAAATTATAAAATTTTTTAGTTCGGTAAATTCAACTTTTACTTTTAAAAAGTTAATTTTTTACCCTTTTTAGTAGACTAAGAAATATCACAACCTCAATGTTGTCTAAAGAGTTACATTGAAAACTTATTAGTTTGCCACCCTTATATTCTAAATTTTTCTCTAAATTATTGTCGAAAGGAATCATCAAAATCGGCAACAAAAAATACAAAAAACATTCGGAGTCCTTTCTCCTTTCTATGAAAGTGACTAAAAAGGGAAGACGACAAAACTCGCGACAACATACCATCTAGAATCTAGATGATTGGCGGTCCACCACTGCGCAATTTACAAGAAGTTTTCTTCCTCGTACAACTTTCTTGTGAAAACCAGCGTTTTTTCCGGACCAATACGACTTAGGGACCTTCAAGGAGCTATAGAGCCTCTCTCCTTTTGAAAAGGCCGGCAACGCATGTGCAATTCTCGGGGTGTTGCAATTGTTCATGGACGGCGGTAGTCATTTACCATCAGGTGAGCCTGGGTGAGCCGCATGCTCGTTCGCCTCATCTTGTATAAAAAAACGGTACATCCAGCAGTAGATAGTAGAGTAGAGTAGAACCAGTGGTAAGCAAATAAAAAAATAACTTTCAATAAGTATTATGTAATAATCTATATTAAATAAATATTATTCTATTCTATTGTATAATACTAGAGCCCAATGACTTCGTCAATCTTACTTAGCGGTACCATGTAGCGACATCTATGGAAATGTATTAAATAAAGAACGATGTATTTAGCGCGTCAAATTTTCATATCGATATACATCGCAACCGCTTCCGTAGATAGATAATAGATGGCGCTAGAGTAGTCAAGTGAGCTCGGCCACGGTCCTTATTGCTTTGTAAGAGAGATTATGTAGAAGAGAGTAATAGAGTGGTGTAAAAAAATAATTTCAGTGTTATCCAACAGATTTAGCAGGCGTTAATAAAAACAGAATTAATCTTTGATAAAACAAGTCACGAAGTTAACGGGTATGGAGACCAAAATTTAAAAGGCTTTATATTGCAATCGCTAACTCATGCCGATTAGATACACGGCATTATTTTTTAATGAAAAGGGGTGCCAAACAATTGATAACAACATGTAGTTATATTTAAATGCGATCGTTTGATTAGAATAATTTAAAAGAAGTTTATATTTAACATTAACCTGGTGTTCTTTTTCGTCGTTAAGAAAGAGAGAAGAAAGCGTGGACAAAACCACTAGAGCGGTTATCTAAACGTTGATAACTTCATGAACCTAAGGTCTGATTGAAAAGCGGTCGGTTCAATATCGCGTTCAGTATATTTAGAGCAGAGCGTGTTTGTCACGCACGCCGGACACCCGTTGCACTCCCGTCACTTAATTTCTACCCTTAAATCATATACACATAACAAAATTAAGATGTCTGCCTGTATTATCGAAATAACTGTTTTTATTGAGTTTAGAGGGTTATTTGCATACTACTAAAACATAAACAATGTTTGTCTGTCCGGGCTGACCTTCGAAATGGCAGAACCGATAGTGAAGAAACTTCACGGACAGATAGAATGCAATGCCAGGAGTGGTCTAGAATCTAGGCTATATCTAAGGCTAAAAATTCGACTCGAAAATCGAAATGTTTTTTTGTAGTTTCTTAAATGTAAATAACGCCATATTAATAGATCAAAGTTGGGGCGGATCTCTAATCTTACCTAAATGAAGAGAGTTCGGTGGAATGACACATTCGCCTTACACGATAAACACATTTTTTTATTACAGTCTTCTTAGTAGTGGACGTTTAAAAACTCAGAATGTATGATGAACGCACTGCTAGGCCTTAATATATTTATTTATTGTTTTTAGAGCGATGCGATGCGATGCGGAGTTTCGCGTTATCGGAGATACGCGATAGACTTCGTAATAACGACATCCGCAGTAAAACTGTACGCAAAACAAGTGGCAATGGGCTGGCTATACAGCGCAAATATCTGATAACTAGTGATGCAACGAATACGAATACGAATATTCGTATTCGCCGAATAGTAGACATTTACCGAATTTTTTTTTATAGGATCGGGTGACAAACGAGCATACAGCCCACCTGATGGTAAGTGGTTACTGTGACCCATCAACATCTACATCTATCCTCAATAAAGACTCAAGATGCAGATGCGTTGTCATCCGTGAGGACTAAGATGGAATGCCTCTTTGCCAGTAAAAAGGATCTCCGGTTCTCTACACTCACCATACGAAACACAGGAGCGTTAAGCTGCTATTTTACGCTGGTTTTATGTGAGAGCATGGTCCTTCCCGGGTCGAGCCGACCCATTCGTGCTACAACCATAATATAGCTGCAGCATGGCTCTACCACGTAGAATACGCCGAGTACGAATATTCGTATTCGGCGAATACTGATCAAAAATATTGAAAAACTAATATTTTTGTACGCAATTCTAATTACTGGCGGACTTGGATAACGCGCGTTGTCGGCGCGTAAAAAAATACGTGTGTTTTGGCCCTTGGCCTCAACGACGGGGGACTCCCAAAAATATTTTTCTCTGAAACTATGTACAGTCGCCTCGGAAAGACTTTTTTCAACGGCTGGGAACATCCAAACTGAAAAAATAAATCGCCTAAAACCAGAAAATCTTCAAATTTTATGTTTTTTAAATAAAAAATTGCCTATTGTAAATTTTTGTTATTAGAACAATAGAAAATCATCAAATAAATTAGTTTTTTATTACCATGGCGAATTATTCGTATTCGTATTCGCCGAATAGTAGTTTTGATATTCGTATTCGTATTCGTAAAAGTAGTATTCGTTGTATCACTACTGATAACTGATCGGGTAGAAGGGACTCGAGAGGCAGCCTCGTACCGGTAAACGAAGTGTAATGCACCCCTCCACTAGATGGAGTGACAACTTGGTTAGAAATGCAAAAGTCGATGGATGCAGGTGGTTGTTATACGTGGTAGAGCCACGCTGTAGCTCTATTAGTTGTAACACGAATGGGTTGGTACGACCGGGGTAGGACCGCTTTCTCACAGTATACCAGCATAAAATAGCAGGCTGCTGTGTTTCGTATGGTGAGTGTAGAGAACCGGAGAACTTTTTTACTAGAAACGGGGCATTCCATCTTAGTTCTCAGGAGTGACAACGCATCTGCATTGGTGATTGCTGCATTTTGATTCTTAACCGAGGATAAATTAAATGTCTATGGACCACAGCATCCACTTACCATCAGGTTGACTGTGTGCTCGTTCGTCACTCTTATTCTATAAAATAATGCTTTGTGGCATTCCCTGGGGGACGTTTACGTTCAGCAGTGAACCCGTTATGCGCTGTAATGATGATAATGCTGGTTGTTTATAATGATTTTAATGTGACCATTCACGAAAGTTGCCTCACAATCGAAGAAAAAATTTAAGCTAATGTGTTATTCAAAAAACAATACTTTTAAAGTAATATGTATATATCACTTTAAAATATAATACTTCTTTATGTACGACATAAGGGTAGCTCAGATTTCGGACGGCAGAAGTTCAGTAAAACCTATAACCCGTTTAAGCAGATCACACATAAGCGTGGCTATAGTATTTTGTGTATACATAATTGTGTGTAATACTAGGTACTATTACTCCCTTTCCGCTAAGGAGTAAATCTGTAAAAGTACCACCTTCTCACCTACATCTGCCGTCAAATAACCGTACGTACACTTGTGTTCCGAACTAAAGGCTGTGAGGCATTCCAGCTTAGTCTTCAAAGGTTGCCACTTCTCATCAAGTGGACTGTAAGTTCATTTTCCTACTTTAATTTTATAAAAAAATACTGTTTTCATACATTCAACTTTGTCCCACTTCTCTTTATTCTATTCTATTTTCTACTGATTTCAAAAAAGAGCCGGTACTCAATGAGGGCATCCACAACTTTTTCTGCCACTGTGGTGGCGCCACTTTACAGTGAGGTAAAATATTTGACTGATTTCATAGCGGGGACGATAATTTCTTAGGAAAATGTAATATTTAAGGTTTCTTTCCGTATTGATAGTTATATTTTATATTAATTACAATAGAAATGAATAAACCAAACTATAAATATAACTTAAAATAGAAAAATTAAAAACAGAGTTATAAAATGCAAAAAATTTAAAATCAAACCACTGACGCATTGTGTTGTATATTAATATAATACTCTAGATAATGGTAAAGTATTATTTAAAACTAATTTCTCAATTAACTGACACTATGTAACGAAAAACTTTACCTCAGTCACAACTAGCGACATCTGGTGAGTGGAAGATTATTAGCCCTCATTCGACTGTATGTTTTTTTTATGTGTGCTACCTCATAACTTTTTACTGGGTGAACCGATTTCGATGTTTCTTTTTATTTCAAAGTTGGTGTTTTAGATGTGATCCCATATAAATTTGATCAAGGTCTGGCCAATAGTTTTTAAGTTATTCTTAATAATTCGGTTCGGAAATCGGTTGTACAACAATTTGAATTTTAAATTATTAAAAACTTAATATATGGTAATAATAATGTTATTTTATTATAAATGAATAAATAATATCTAAATATAACATTAAAGTAATAAAAAAAAACTATAAAAAATACCTGAGAGAAATCATTACTTATTATATTCGCTTAAAAATCAAAATGCGAATGTGTTGTCACCCCTAAAGATTAAAATGGATTGGCTCGTTTCCGGTTAAATGGATCTCCGTCGCTCTATACTCACTACGCTGCTATTTTACATTTATTCTGTGAGCGTGGTCCTTTCCCGGACCAACCGACCCGTTCGTACTACAACAACAATATAGCTGCAGCGTGGCTCTGCCACGTATAAATAATTTTTATATTAATAAGTTTTATTTCAGCCACGCGTAAAGGTTACACGCATTCATATCTTATGAAAGAAGTTCACGTACAACTGGTATTTATCATCCTCATCAGCTCGTAAAAGTTTATTTGTGGATATGAAGCACTCCCATTGGCCTGTAACGTTTTACAGGCGCATTGATAATCACAGTACCAAAAGTCTCGCACTTTATCATTGAGTTATATGTGCTACGTATTAGAGAAACTATTCCAAACAAAAATTGTGCGCTACTCTGTCTTCGCGCATACGCGGGAGATAGTAGTCGCGTATGCGCGAAGACCTATATATATATATAATAGAAGACCTATATATATAAGATATTAATATAAAATAAATATAAGAATTTAATATAAAATACTCTTATTTTAATCTAAACAAACATATTTCTAAATAAAATGTAAAAATAATTGTCTTATGGAATTCATAAATCTTCAATTTACGCAATATTTAGTTTAGTGTACGGATTACAGTACATTTCAATTGAACATAGTCAATGGTCGGAATGCGAATTCTAATGCGCAGTACATTTAAATCGATGCACTTTATAATAACGCTGCTCGCCGTCGCCGATCTTCGTATTAGACATAATATGTTAGTAGAAAATTAACGAATCATTTGACCCGAGTCGCTTCAAAGTTTTGATAATTACAATTACATTTTCTAAACGTTCCGGATCAAACGATTGACTTCTTCTTCTTAATAACTGGTTTTACGGCTCTGGGTTCTAGCCCTTCTGAGCCTGAAGTTACAATATATAATAATAATTATCCTTCATAGTATACTGCTTCACAATATGTTGATGCGTCACATTGTGCAGCCCTTGGGAGATTTTGACGGCAACTTGAGCCAGCAGACAGCTGACGGTTGGCGATGGTATCTCAAGGCACCTAAGCAGACAATCACCTTATTTTGAGAATCACATCACCATTAGAGCATTTGGGTCACAGTTTCCACTAATAGTTCACATGCGCAGACACTTAATACATAAAATCGCACCACTTTTATATATCAAAGTCCACTTCAAACCATTATTTAAACAATAATACAGGAGCAGCAAACCGCCGCCGGACAAGTTCCCGCCAAAACTCCTCAAACGATTGACAGTACCTACGACCAAAGAGTATAGTAATGTTCGAATACCGTCATTATCGAGCGGGTCTCACGGATCACAGAGCACTGAAACTCTAAAAGATCCATTTAAATGATCGACCCGAATGACTCGCATCATAAGACGAATCAATACTTGAATGATCGTGTCACTAGAAATGAATGAATAACACATGCCCACTTGGTATTTTACGCCTAGCATAAACGAGATGGTTATTCGAAATTAAGGTATTTCGGAAGCCACAAGATTTTTCTGGCATTTTCTATAGTCCAAACTACGTAACATACGTTGCTTCTCAATAATCATATTCATCCGTGGTGCCTATCTAACAACAATGTTATAAAACATTTTAGATAATAAAAGCGTAAGATAATCTATCATCCCATTTCCTTGGAGATGATTGCGCCTATTCGAAAATCTCGTGGCGTCTGATAAATGGCGGTATGACTGCCGCATATACGCAAAACGTAACCCTAGCACTTCACTATTGTCGAGGCCACCAGGAGCTCACTCTAAAATACGGTCTCGTGGATCGGAAACTGCCTTATTATAAGTACTTGCCGAAAGCCGGGACCGGATCATCGTTACACACTATTCTTGCAAATAAGCCTGATATTGTGCTGATGGACCGGGCACAGTTAAGGATATTTTGGGTTGACATTACCATACCGTATGACGAGAACCTCGTGAAAGCCGAAACATATAAGCAGACAAGATATTTGGACCTGGCTCAAGAGGTGACCGACATGTGGGGTGGTCTGCCGACCGAAATTATTCCTGTAGTCATCTCTACGAATGGGCCAATTCCGGTCATCCTCCCGGGTCATCTGAAGCGACTGGGACTCCTTGACAGACCGCTCCGATGCTCCTCGATACCTCCTGCATCTTGTGCCAGTTTCTTTCCCTTTCCCACTAACCCTGGGCATTTTGGTCTCCCCTGCCAAGGGCTTCTATCTGGTAGGGTTTTTGTTTATTTATGTACTTATTATTTATTTATTTTAGTATAATTAATGTATATTTATTATTTTCTTTTATATATTTATTAAGCCCCACCAATTGAGAATTTTGTTATAAAAACAAAAATAAAAATAATACACTACAATATAATTTATTTTCAAAATTAATTATAAAAGAAAGGTTCAATATCGAAAACAAAGCCTTAGAATCGTTTCCATAGCCTTTTATACTTTTCTCATTACAAAGGAAAGGAAATTTGACATCTGCCTAAAAACAACTCTCGCTGATTTCAACAACGATGATAATTTTCTGTGTAATGGAACGATTGGGACGGTAACAATTACCTAGAATATATTAGACGAACTAGGTTATAAAATATTTCTTATTAATCAAAGTCACCTTTAATAAATTTTTAATTTTTAAATACTGTCGTGAACCACCCCGAAAACAAGCATTTTAAGCTTACAAGAAACGGAAAATTACGTTACAATAGCATTACTAGTATTTTAATTTAAAAAAAAACTGTAATTATATTTTGTGATCTGCTATTAGGCAATTTAGTTACCTAAATATGGTATATGTTATGGTTGATGGTGAATAAACACAGAAATGTGAAATTCACTCGTCCTATAAAATATTTGTTCGTATTTAGTTGTAAAGAAAAGTTTGAAGTTAAAGATGAATTACGACAAATACGTTTAATTGACTCTATCAAACTTTCTAATATGCTATTTGATGATTAGTGGACTCATAAAAACAGAAGCAATTACTCAATTGTGATGGAAAATATAAATTATATGAAAATTTCGT
Source organism: Parnassius glacialis (assembly GCA_033319125.1). Taxonomy (NCBI): domain Eukaryota; kingdom Metazoa; phylum Arthropoda; class Insecta; order Lepidoptera; family Papilionidae; genus Parnassius; species Parnassius glacialis. The sequence goes on along the minus strand of JAVANC010000013.1, from coordinate 14,443,037 downwards.
AACGCCGACGGCACGTAGTCCCATTCGATCGAGGTGACAATTTCCGATTCGGAAACTGCCTTCGGAAACTTCGCAGGATATAAATTATAGTACCTTAAGAGTAGAGCTACGAGTACGTTAGCTCTATTGCTGGGGGCACTTAAAACTGTACATCATAAGTATATCCATATTCATGATATGCGAGTAACCCGACTTCGTTGTTTAATCGCCGAATCACCTACGGGCTCAGCGAACAAAATTATCTTGCGGAAACTAGTTTAATGATAATTCCTGATCATCATCAATCATTACGGTCCTTAGCTAGTGTTATTATAGTTTTTTTTTTTATATAGACTGTCCTTTATATTTATACAATTGTAAGCTACTATTTTAGTTTTGGGGAAGAAATGTAGATTTAGTATCTATTTTAAACACACTTAATACCATTGTGTTCTGTGCATAATACATGCATAAACTGTCATGTTTGTCACCCAGAGGGATAAGCAGAGACGATAGACATTTATTTGGCACGATACATGCTCTTCGGTTATGGGTATTTTTAATTTGATTCATCTGCAACATATCGCCATTGGCTGTCGCCACCGCTTTTTTCCCCATCGGGTGTCAGTTCTAGGAGCTATATCTTCTACTTCTGCTAACTTCTACTTTTTAAAAACGTTACCCCCACTCTAGAATTTTCTCCTGTATTGTGAAAGTAATTTACAAACATAAATAACAAGGGTCCAGTCTCGGAACTTGCTCTTTGTGGGAATAGAAATTCGAACGCGCGGCCCTTAGTGCCGCAACTGAATGCCAAGCCACTGCGACATTGAAGCATATAATATGCCATTTGCACTCGCCACTTTAGCTTTGTTGATCTGTTTTGGTTACTCCAGTCCTAATGTGGTGTTTTAATATGCTCATTACGGAGTTTATCACACAACAAATTTCCAAAGCAATAGAACACTGAACGGCATTAAGCAGGCATATACGATTAACTGTGAAGGATCACGTCTGAGATTTGTCATCACTGGCAACACATAATTGTTTTATAGTTATTTTCAAGTTTTATAAAACATGACGAAAGAGTCAGCCACGTATATTTAAAGTGTCTGTCCCTATGCGTATGTCCTCGTAATATTTTTGTGTTTAATTTTTTAGACATAAAGATTTTCTAACGATGATTCGAATTTTTTTATAGGATAGGGTGACAAACGAGCACACAGTCCACCTGATGGTAAGTGGTTGCTGTGGCCCATAGACATCTACATTTATCCTCGTTTGCGAATCAAAATGCAAATGCGTTGTCACCCGTGAGGACTAAGATGGAATGCCTCTTTTCCAATTAAAAGGGTCTCCGGTTCTCTACACTCACCATACGAAACACAGCAGTGTTAAGCTGCCATTTTACGCTGGTATTCTGTGAGAGCGTGGTCCTTCCCCGGTCGAGCCGATCCATTCGTGCTACAACTATACTGCTAATATAGCTGCAGCATGGCTCTACCATGTAAAAACATTACATTCCATTACAGCCAAGCTTTTTAGCAAGCTAATTTTTAGTACTGATTAACAACGTCTAAATCAGTACAAAATTTAAAAAAAACCATATCATCGGTAGCAGCAGGAAATTGAACTTACTATGAAAATTTATGATAGTTTATGAAATTTTAAGACGAACAATTATTCTCTGCCACGGCTGTATTGGAAGGTTTTGCTTTCTACATCTTCCTTACCACCAATAATTCCTTGTAATTATCTACCTTTTCTAGGATTCTTTTCTCTTTGGACCGTGGCATCTTTCGATTACTAGCAAGCAACAAATAATTATTCGCTTGTACTTACACTCTCGATCCCAATGCAATGCTCATGCCTACCGAAGGTAAGAAAGAATGTACTAAAAACACAGACTTACACGACGTAACTGGACTCAAATATTAACCAATTTGATTTAACTATTTTATGTACAATCGTTGATCCCGATTGGTATACGAATGGCCAGTTATTATAAGCAAAATACGTTTGCAGACCTTTAAGACCCTACAGTCAATCTCGACAAACAATTATGGCAAGAATAAAGAGTAAACAATACGTAAATGTTGTTAATGGTGACATTTTACTTTTATTAGTGATATTTTGCAAACCTACATAGCGCTTTTCAGAAGCAAGTAAGTATTCTTAGAAAAGTTTTAGTATTTACCACATTTGGTAAGAGCGTTGGTGAACGCAGAACGGGTATCCTCGCAAAATTAATTTATGTATTAAAGAAAGAAATAACCAATTCCAATAAAGAAAAGAACATCAATAGAGCCTTAGTAACTCAGGGGCTATGTACCATCGTCTCTAGTGTATGTGTAAATGTGTGAGTATGACCTCAATCGGTCAAATCGTTCAGAATTTACACAATCACTTACAGACGCACTAACGATTATATATGTATACCTGTTACGATAAAGAACATTAATATTTTTATAAACGTTGCATGCGTCGTGTCGTGAGTTTGACTGCCTCTAGACTGACTGAGACTGGTCTAGTGGTTGTAGTAGTGTGACTGCCGATCATGAGTTCCGGGTTCAAATCCAGGGTCGGGCAAAACAATCCGTTGATTGAGTTTTTCCATCAAGAAATTCTCAGTAGCTGCCCAGAGTCGTGAAGTTTGCGGTGTCTCAGCCCCGTGCCTCAGAAAGCCGTTGGTCCTGCGCCTGATTTCTCTCCGATTCTGTAGGCTTACCGTCCCATCGTACTAAAGGGAATAGAGAGTGCACTTGTGCTTACGCATACACTTGGGCACTATAATCCTTTCCTGCGCCGATGGCTAATCTCCGTTGAGGCTGGCCGCCGTGGCCGACTATATACCGATATAACTTTTCTAGAAAATAAAATGTTACGTACACTTTTAGTTTTTAAAACTTTGCCTCCAGACCTCCACTCTAGGATGTTGTAATGTATTATAGCGGCGTTTTCTTCTTCATTAGCACGTAAATATCCAGTGCTAGACGTAGGCCTCTCCCGCTGTTGTCCTTCATCTTTACAGTAATGTGTATGTACTTGTCTCTCATCTTTGACACTTTTTTTGCAATATCGGTCTCGGGAGTTAGGCGCCTGGCGTAAACGAGAGTTACACTATTTATTTATTATATAAAAATTAATGTTTGTTTCTTTGTATTTATGCGCTGCCATGCCGTTCATCAGATTGAGGTAAAACTTTGTCAGCTTATTGCTGGCACTTGTGCGAAGGTTATAATCATAGTACAATTAAATTACAGTAGGTGGCGCGCATATCACTCAACTTCAATATATGTATGTATTATAATTCCTAATTAAACATTATAACTCTTCCTTTAAAACGATATTTCCACAACTGTTTCTTTTGCGGCAGCAACGTGCCGGCTACCATCTAGTTTATTATAAAAAGTGAAATTAAATTCTAAAGAGCATAAAAATTAAGTAAGTGATAATAATTTATTATCGGTTCATTAAAGAAGATTACAATAAGTAATTATACTTCAAACAAAATGGTTTTAATTTTTCTATAAGTTATAACGTAGCACCGTTTTTTTAAGTCGGTTTCATTCTAAACTATTTAATATTTAATTACCTTTTGTGTGGACTTAGGTGTGTCACAAGTTCAAGGTAACAACTAAAATGTCATGTAAATAGTTACTTTAAATAACTCAACCAAAAAGAAGTTTTAATCCTTAAGGTGGAAGAAATAGTTCTTCCACCTTAAGGAATAAAACTTCTTAAAGTGTGATTTTTGTGGGACCACCCATGAAGTACACCCTATTTAATAAAAGAAGAATCATTAAAATCGTATCAGAGGTTTCTGGGAAATAGGTGAACATACATAAAAGAACTTGGACCGTGTAGTAGCGACGTAACAATAACCATTACCCCATGTCATCCCATGGTTGTCGTAAGAGGCGACAGAGGGAAACAAATCAGGAGATGGACAGCAGCGTCTTCCTAATAACGACTAAAGATAAGAAAAACTGCGGTTGCCAACCCGCGTATCAAGCGTGACAACTACATATTATGTCAAATATCACCCCTGTGAGTTAATCTATGCTGGAGGCCTAAATTTCAGCAGCACAGATAACTGTATACTAGTCAGAGAAGAGTTCAGCAGTGGACTTTAATAAGCTGTAACGGTAACGGTAACATTAAAAAAAACTTATGAGTCGATTATAATTCGTAGTCGTTTTTCGGACAGTATAACTATAATTCAGACACAGAAAAGTTCTTCTTCACCAGCCCACAAAAAGCCACTTCTGGACATGGACTCTCGTATTTGGGAGATATTGCCTTAATCGTCAAACAGCCAGCCATATTGACGATCAAAGTACCAGAAGTCTTGAAGCTTTGACACTGCTGCCAGTTGCTCGGCTGGATATTTTATTACGTCTGTTGTGAACAAGGTGGTTATACCACCATCAAATGGATTTCCCATCGTCGCGTGTTACAACACCCAGTAGATTAATTAATTATTATTATATAATTATAATTAGACGTGTCTTTACAAACAATGACTCACAAATGTATGACTGTGACTAAAACGAAATAAAACAACACATTCTAACTAGAAATAATCTTGTGGAGGCAAGCAATGAGAATGCTGCAAGATTTGATCCGTGTACTGACAATTATTTAAATATTTTAAAGTAATACTTCTTTTGGGCATTTGGGAAAAATTGTGAGAGTAAATTTTGCGACACCTAAAAACGACACCATGAAGTTTTTTTTTATAGGATAAGGGTGACAAACGAGCACACAGTCCACCTGATGGTAAGTGGTTGCTGCGACCCATAGACATCTACATTTATCCGCTATTACGAATCAAAATGCAGATCCGTTGTCACATGTGAGGATTAAGATGGAATGCCACATTACCAGTAAAAAGGGTCTCCGGTTCTCTACACTCACCATACAAAACACAGCAGCGTTAAGCTGCTATTTTACGCTGGTATTCTGTGAGAGCGTGGTCCTTCCCCGGTCGAGCCGACCCATTCGGACTACAACTATACTATTAATATAGCTGCAGCATGACTCTACCACGTAAAAGTTGTTACGATGCGCGCGCACACTGACACCTAAAAGCGATAACTTCAGTGGGTAATTCTCAATTTTTATTGTTTTGTTACGCTGAAGAAGTATAACTTCCTACGTGCGCACATAAGTACACACACACACACACACACTTTTTTAGTACATAGAATACCAGCGTGAAATAGCAGCTTAATGCTGCTGTGTTTCGTATGGTTAATGAAACGAGGCTTTCCATCTTTGTTTCAGAGGCGAGAACGCAACGCAATTTGATTCTTATTCGAGGATAGATGTAGATCTCATTAAGCCACCCACTTACCATCAGGAGGACTGTGTGCTCGTTTATCGCCCTTATTATAAAAAAATTGTGCCAGCTCTTGGGTACATCAGTTTCTATTCCCCATCTAGAGAGCTGAACACCCAACCTTCTCTAAATAGTACTAATGATAGAAGGACACCAAATAATTGTACAAGTGCAAAAATTTTTTTTACTAAAACTGCAACAACTATGTTATTCACACTCATAGGTTCGTTTATATAATCAATCATCTCAAAAGTCAGAGGTTGAACATAGGCCTCCCCGTAGAGCCTCATAGGAGTAATTTTGCCAAAGTTGCACGCAATGCATCAAGGCAAGGGGTCTACAACCGCAGTTTTTTTTTCATTATTTTCGGTTGTTATCAAAGAGACGCTGTTACTCATCTCCTGTCTCAATTTTCTTATGTTGCCTCTTACGATACTTACGGAATCATACGAGGTAGTAGATATTCTGACTCTGCCTCTAAAAAGAGATCTGCTAGATATGGATCATCTGTATTTAATAATAGTATGCTAAGCGAATATTTGCAGAAATATTCGCGGAATAATAAATGGTTCTAGAAATTCTAAAGTAGATATGCAAACCAAAACAGTTACAGTATTGGTGTAATAACAATACGCTTAGTAATATAAAAGTCAATTGATAACAATATTAATAATAAATGAAATCAATATTTACATCATCTGACATGTCGTCATAATGACATCTTTATTTTATTTGACATACATTTATCAATTCACTATCAATAATTTTATTTTGAATAGATATGTAAGTAGGTAGATTTAGGTAAACGTAGTGATTATATTCTCTTTGGATTTAGGCTCAAGTAACATAGATAATACCATAGACTTACTACCATAGATATTATATTTTAGTCTATGGATAATACACATATTATGTAGGTAGGTATATAAAACATACGCCAGTATATGGACTTAGAATATACTGGCGTAGTATATTTTAAGTCTATGCACCAGTATATTCCATAGACTAAGAATATAGTCAGAACAGTGGCGAAGCTAGGCCTCCAAACTAGGGCAAGCCCAAGATATGGTTTTGTTGTTTTTAGCAGTTTTATAAAAATACACCAATCTTGATCTGAATCCACTCTTCAGTTTCATATTCAGTGCTGTCGAGGACATATTTAATAAAGCACACAGAAGGCATACTACTGCTAGATAGATTGTGTAACTATATGCATACCTTCGGTGTCTTTTAAAAAAGCCGTTTGGGTTTGCTTTAGCTAAAGAAAAAGATATTTACATACAATACAATACATGAACAAAAGAAAAGCATGAACAAAGTACAAACAAACTATGTATAAAATTAAAAATAAAGAAATTATTTATATTCTAAATCGAATCGTCTCTCTTTCTTAAAGAAAGATTTGATTACGTCCGCGTAAAATGTTCTTGAACGTTTTAATTGTACCAATAACTGTTTACATGGATATGAGCTGTTTTTTTTTTCAACAAAGTTTAAAGATTTTACCTTTTCCTCGCCGATTAGCAAGTGTTCCTTGTGATGAATTGAAGTGTGTTAAAGTTAACACTTCAATTCATCACAAGGAACACCATTATCCTCCATTTTCACTAGAAATCTTTAAAAGGACATAAATTTTCAACTAAAAAGTAGAAATAAAGTAAACACACAGAGTAAACATTGAAATGTGAAGTGAAGTTGCAAACGTATCGTCCGGCTCGACTAACTTCACACCAAAAGCCGGGCTTTTGGCTCCATACTAATTGCTATATAAACAATCGTAGTTATATTTCATTATAGAACATTTTGTCACAAGTTAGAAAGGGAGCGATCGTCTTCTCGAAAGCCCGGTAAAAAGCCCACGCGTGCGAGAGAGACGGCTGATCGCTCAACTCAACTCCTTTTTTATGACAGCAGTATCGCGCAGTAAAGCAATCTGTCAAGTGTTGACGTTACATAATAAGGCTACGTTACTGAACAGAGGAGCGCGCGAGAAATTTTAAATAGTTTGAAATAGTTTACGAATTATTTTATTAGTTATTGATTGAGCAGTTTGATGGAGCAAGCCCGGCTTCTCGGCTTCTATGAAGGCTTCGCTACCGACTCAGAATAAGTAATATAGGCAAATGGCGAAGAAAAATTAATAAAAAGAAATTCAAAAATTCTGTCGCTTTTATCTTTTAAATTCAAATTGCGTGGTATTGCATTATTTTAACTGATTTTTACTGCGCTCGCACACTTTCGTAAGGGTCGATCGAACATAAACGTTGTTGCCCAAAAAACATATTCAATTTGGGATAATTTCAAATAAAAGTAAAAGCCTTATTTACCCGTATTTTCGAAAAGTGCAATAATGGTATATCATTATTTATAAATTAGAACTTAAGTTTAAAATTTGACTACTCTTTAAAAATTAACCCTATTTATACTCTTTAATGCTGTACGTGCCTGCAGAGTATTTTTTGCCATAAATTATGGATTTACTCAAAATTTAGCCAGTCAGTATTTAGGGATTTCTTATGTATCACCCACGGACTACTGCAAACCAGGGGAATTGCAGGTGAGTTACCGGCCTTTTAAAAAAAAAATATATATATATATATATATATATATATATATATATATATATATATATATATATATATATATATATATAATAAGTCAAAGATTATTGGTCAAACCTTGATCAAACTTATATGGAACCACAGGAGAAGCACCAGCATCCAAATAAAAAAAGAATCATCAAAATTGGTTCAGCCAGAAAAAGGTTATGAGATAACATACATAAAAAAAAACATTCAGTCAAATTCAGTTCTTTTTAAGTTGGTAGAAAAACAACAAACAAAATTATATTATAATCATTAATGTTCTTGTCATACAAGTAAAGGTCCTGCATCAGATCAGATAGGTACAACAGATTAAAAATTAAAATGCAGATGCACTGTCACCGCTGAGGACTAAGATGGAACGCCTCGTTAACGGTAAAAAGTATCTTCGGTTCTCGCCAATTGCCATACCTACAGTGTTAAAAAAAAGAAATAATACAAACAACGAGGTTAAAAGTTAATACGTATATATTATCCTTGAAATAAATTGATAAATCAATCTCAAGATCGTAACTTGGTGAACTTCAAATCCAATCACGATGTTATTACGAACTTTATGTACATACCAATTCGTAATGGAATTCAGTAAGTGGCTTGTCGTATTGAAACCTGTAAATAGGGCACATATGATTTTTTTGTAATAATATATTATTTATAATAATATATTGAAAAATAATAATATATTTGAAGTTAAAAAGTTACAGTCCCGTACCTTGGAAAACGCGTTGGTCTCGCAGATAGTCTAATAGAGACCTCCATCATTTTAAAGGGAGTTATGGAGCAATAAGTCCACCGCGCTGTTAACTGTAACCTGGATTAGCAATGATATCGAAACTTCAAAACAAAACTCAGTGCCGCCAATACCCACGGGTGCTACAAAGCACTCGAAACACCGGGAATTTAAAATAAGTTCTAATAAAACAAGATAAAATCAGTTTAAATTAGGTGGTATTCGTGTAAGTAATCGTTATGATTTGCACTTACTTAGGTTTGGCTGTGTCGGAATGTTAAACGTTTGGGATCAAGAGGCGGTTGAACGTAAACAATGTATTTTTAACTACCAATGTCAATTGCCAAATAAATAATTGTTTAGATCAAAAAGTCGCACAAAGTAGTGATTGTCGCCAATGAATTATAAAATGTTGCCAACACTATTCACTGACGTATTGAATGAATGAGCTGTGGACTATGTGTGATTTTTAATGATCCTTTTTTCAATGGGGTTTGTCAAAGCAAAAAAGGCGTTTATTTTATTTTGCATATTAAATTAGATATCTGTGCTTAATATATTCAAAGATATTATAATATACTTCGTATAGAACGTTAAAATAAAATATCTTTGGATATATTAATGTTTGATTAATGTGCTGTGCATAGACTTAGACGCCAGTATATTCCAAGTCTATGGTACTGTGTAATGTGCAGTTGAAAGCATAGATAATACATAATATATAAACTTAAAAATTTCATAAATGACTGTCGTATCTCTTTTATACTTGTATTCCTATTCCTATTGGTAAATAAAAACCAAAAGCTGCCATTTGTTCCTTATCCTATCGATAATATCGATGAATGCAGTTTATGTTCCTTGGGGGAGGCCTATGTTCATCAGTGCAGTGGGCTGTATTAATAGAGTTCTGATAGTGATGTTGACACTATATTAATGTACTATGTTGTTTTTGCTATAACAGTCTCATGTTATTGAAGGAGTAATTAATAAAATATAAACATCACCAGTTAAAACATAATCACCAAGTTGATGAAAAATTTTGGTTAAAAGCATTTCGTGCCTATGCATAATTTTGTGCTGTGGACTGAAGAAGCTTTCTTCACACTTACAATAAGTAATTTAACCTTTTTAGACCCCAGTGACTGTCGAATAACTTAAAGCAAAATTTAAACCAGTTTAGATAGACAAAAGGCTTTTTTAATTTTATTTTTGTTTTCGTTAGTAATTTTATTACAATACGTGACACTCTTAATTTCTCTCAATTCAACGAAAACAGTCCATCCAGATATTCAATCAAGTAATACACTATAAAATCACGTTACACATAAAAATCTAAGTAAGAAATGTATCAGCCTGTTTTTTAACGGTGGTAGAGCCATGCAGCAGTTTTTGCTGTTGCACGTATGGGCCGGCTCGAGCCGGGTTAGTACCACGACCTCACAGAATATCGGCGTGAAGTAGAAGCTCTGCTTCTGCGTTTCGTCTGGTGAGTGCAGGTGGCCGGAGGCCCAATCCCCCCCCCCCCCATCAACATGGTAGCGGAATTACACAATAGACTACCCCAGGAGGGTACCAGTAGCCCTGGAGAATCCCTCGCTGAGCATCCACGACCATGTTATTCCAATCCTGAGCGTGGGTGCTCAGGCTGCCCCGCGTATTCTGGGGGGGGGGCAAAATTCCGCTCAAAAACATAACTGCTCGGGGTAAACAGAGCAACAATACCAAGGCGACCCCTGCCACGCTATCCGTGAATTTCTGCAACATCAGGGGACTTAACTCTAACCTAAACGCCGTCCACTACCATCTCGAGACGGCGAAGCCGGCCTTGCTCTTCCTGACCGAGACGCAGGTTTCCCCTCCGGCTGATATTTCGTATCTCTCCTACCCTGGGTACAAATTGGAGCACTCCTTTGTGCCTCGGGCTGGAGTTTGCGTGTATGTCAGAGAGGACATCTGTTCTCGACGCCTCGGCAGTCTTGAAGGTTCGGACCTGTCCATCCTTTGGCTACGCGTAGACAGCGACGACCATCCGCGCGTCTACGGGTGCCTCTATAGGTCCCATAGCGGTAATGCCGAAACAGACCGACTCATCGACCACGTCCAAATGGCTACAGATTCCTTGCTACAACAGGTCCCATCCGCAGAGATCGTGATCCTTGGCGATTTTAACGCCCACCATGCCGAATGGCTCGGTTCACGTTTAACCGATCATGCGGGGAGATCTGTTTATGACTTTGCCTTGGCATATGGTCTGACACAACTAGTTACTTCGCCTACGCGGATTCCAGATGTGGAGGATCATACACCTTCCCTATTGGACCTTCTGCTGACCTCTCATCCGGACGGATATCAGGTTTCCGTCGATGCCCCTCTCGGCTCTTCGGACCACTGTTTGATCCGGAGTATGGTGCCACTCACGCTCCCTTCGCGGTTGCGTTCTGCAGGTTGCCGCCGTGTTTGGCATTACAGGTCGGCGGATTGGGACGGAATGCGGTCTTTCTTTGCATCCTACCCATGGGGGCGGGTTTGCTTCTCGCCGGATGATCCCAGCGCTGTTGCTGACTCTGTCACTGATGTGGTGCTACAGGGAATGGAACTATTTATTCCATCATCTGTGGTACCCATCGGAGGCAGATCTCAGCCTTGGTTTGGTCGCTCCTGTAAAACTGCATTACGCAGTAGGCAGGAGTGTTATCAAGCCTGGGCTGCGGCTTCGGCGACTCGGGATGTAAACACCAGCACACTTAAAAAGAAGTATAACTTCGCCTCCAGGTCCTTCAAAAGAGTTATTGCCAAGGCAAAGTCAGAGCACATAGGCAGAATTGGCGAGAAACTAGTTCTCCTTCCTTCGGGAACCCGTGCATTCTGGTCTCTCGCCAAGGCTGTCCAAGGGAATTTCTGTAAGCCATCACTACCATCTCTGCACAGGGAGGACGACTCACTGGCCCATGACGCAAAAGAAAAAGCCGACCTTTTAGGCTCCCTTTTTGCGTCCAACTCGACTCTTGATGACGGGGGGAAAACACCGCCGGCCATCCCGCGGTGTGAGTGCTCTATGCCGGATGTGCTGTTCTCACAGCGCTCGGTTCGCAAAGCACTTCTCTCCCTGGACATCCAGAAGTCGAGTGGGCCTGACGGAATCCCCCCAATTGTGCTGAGGACGTGTGCTCCGGAGTTGGCACCGGTCCTAACGCGTCTTTTTCGGTACTCCTACTCCCAAGGCGTAGTCCCGAATTCATGGAAGACAGCTTTTGTCCACCCGATCCCTAAAAAAGGCGACCGCTCAGACCCGTCCAACTATAGGCCTATCGCGATCACCTCCTTGTTCTCCAAAATAATGGAATCCATTATCAACTGCCAGCTCATCCGGTACCTTGAGGATCACCAGCTGATTAGTGACCGCCAATACGGTTTTCGTGGGGGTCGATCAGCTGGTGATCTTCTGGTCTACCTGACCCATAGATGGGCGGAGGCAGTAGAGTCCAAGGGGGAGGCGTTGGCCGTTAGTCTGGACATTGCGAAGGCCTTCGATCGGGTTTGGCACAAAGCGCTTCTCTCGAAGCTCCCTTCCTATGGGCTTCCCGAGAAATTGTGCAATTGGATCACCAGCTTCCTTGCAGATCGGAGCATCAAGGTTGTTGTAGACGGTTCATGTTCTAACTACAAGCCTATTAACGCTGGTGTTCCACAAGGCTGTGTGCTATCACCAACGCTGTTTCTTCTGCATATCAATGATATGTTGCTAACTGGTAACATTCATTGCTATGCGGATGACAACACTGGTGATGCTCTATACACCGGCCGTGCTAATATTTCTCGGGAAAACGTCTCCGAGTACCGAAACAAACTTGTGTCTGAAGTCAAGTCTTTGCTGGACAAAGTCTCGAACTGGGGGCGACTAAATCTAGTCCAGTTTAATCCTCAGAAGACACAAGTTTGCGCGTTTACCGCTAAAAAGAACCCCTTTGTCGTATCTCCTCAGTTTCAAGGCACTCCCCTGGTTGCCTCAGCCAGTATCGGAATCCTCGGCGTCGACATATCGAGTGACGTGCAGTTTCGTGGTCATTTGGAAGAGAAGGCCAAATTGGCCTCTAAAAAGCTTGGTGTGCTCAGCAGAGCGTATTCATGCCAAACAGTATTTCATGCCGGCACACCGCCTGCAACTTTACAAGGCGCAGGTTCGGCCTCACATGGAATACTGTTCCCATCTCTGGGCAGGGGCTCCCCAGTGCCAGCTCCTTCCACTTGACCGCATCCAGCGCAGAGCGGCTCGAATCGTCGACGACCGAGTTCTTTCCGATCGGCTCGACTCATTGGCGCTGCGAAGAGATGTTGCATCTCTTTGCATTTTCTTTCGCATCTACCATGGGGAGTGCTCTGAGGAATTGTTCGGATTAATCCCAGCCGCCAAATTTCACGAACGCACATCGCGGCAGAACTCCCGATACCATCCACACCATCTGGATGATTGGCGGTCCACCACTGTGCGATTTAGAAGATGTTTTCTTCCTCGCACGACTTCCTTGTGGAATCGATTACCATCAGCGATTTTTCCGGACCGATACGACTTAGGGACCTTCAAGAAAAGAGCGTACTCCTTTTTAAAAGGCCGGCAACGCATCTGCAATTCCCTCCCTGGTGTTGCAGTTGTTCATGGGCGGCGGTAGTCACTTACCATCAGGTGAGCCGCATGCTCGTTTGCCCCCTCTACTATAAAAAAAAAAAAAAGCCTTGTCGATATGTATTTTTAATAATAGTTAGACCTAGAATTTTAATTTTAATCTTGATCTAAGATTATCATTTATATTGTATAATAGAGGTCTGTGGTATATTATAATGGGTGGAAGAGGGAATTTAACAGCAGTTTCTCAAAATGACATAGCATCACGTGCAGGTAGCACGTGATGCAACCGTGTCGCCTTGCCGCAACGCAGACTCAAATCCCTCGCTTTCATGATGGGAATAAGCATTCGTATCAACTATGCATTTTGGAATGGCATAAAAGGCCTAAACACAAATTGATATCCCTTAGGAGTATTCACTCCGAAATTACTCCGTACTTTTCTCGTTGAAACTATAAAATAATAATAATTCGACCACAGCATCATCGATCATATTCAGATTTTGCGAGTTTTTAGCTAAAAACCTATATATAGGTCATCATTCATCATCATTACAGCCATTCACAAGTCCACTGCTGAACATAGGCCTCCCCCAAAGAATGCCACAAAGCACGGTCCTGAGCCACCTGCATCCATCGACTTCCTGCATATCTTACCAGGTCGTCACTCCATCTAGTGGGGGACGCCCTACACTTCGCCTGCCGGTACGAGGCTGCCACTCGAGAACCTTTCTTCCCCATCGGTTGTCAGTTCTTCGAGCTATATGGCCGGCCCATTGGCACTTACAGCTTACTAATCCGTTGGGCTATGTCGGTCACTCTGGTTCTACTGCGGATATCCTCATTTCTAAGTTTATTACGCAGAGAAACTACGAGCATAGCCCTCTCCATAGCTCGCTGAGCGACCTTGAGCTTCCTCATCCGGCCAGCAGTGAAGGACCACGTCTCAGTTCCGTATGTCATCACTGGCAACACGCACTGGGTGTACAGTCTCGTTTTCAAGTTTTGAGGTATACCTGACGAGAAGATGTGCCGTAATTTCCCGAACGCTGCCCAACCGAGTTGAATCGGTCGAAGTTGGACTTACCTAGTCGGACTATTTGTCCCAGGTAAATATACTCGTCAACAACTTCGAGCTTAGTGCTCCCAACAACTACCGGCATAGGTGTGACATGGACATTAAACATAATCTTTGTTTTGTCCATGTTCATCTTAAGACCTATCCGTTGGGAGACACTATTGAGGTCATTGAGTATGGTGCTTAGGTCCTCCAGCGATTCTGCCATAAGGACTATATCGTCCGCAAATCGAAGGTGAGTGATGTACTCGCCATTGATGTTGATACCGTATCCTTTCCAGTCCAGAAGCTTGAAAACGTCTTCCAATGCAGCGGTGAAGAGTTTCGGGGATATGACGTCACCCTGTGTTACACCTCTCTGCAAGTGGATAGGTTTCGTACTCTGGTTCTGTACTCGGATAGCCATCGTAGCCCTAGTGTACAAGTACTTCAACACTTCGATATACCGACAGTCAACTTGGCACCGCTGAAGGGACTGCAGCACCGCCCAAATTTCGACGGAAACAAAGGCTTTCTCATAGTCCACATACGCCAGACATAGTGGCAAATTGTACTCCTCGGACTTCTGTATAATTTGCCGTAGGGTATGTATGTGGTCTATGGTGCTAAAGCCTTTTCGGAAACCGGCTTGTTCGGGAGGCTGGAAGTCGTCAAGTCTGCGCGCGAGACGATTCGTAATGACTCTCGAAAACAGCACGTAGACGCGGCTCAGAAGGGAAATAGGTCTGTAGTTCTTCAAGTGAGTGTAGTGGCGGTTAAGAATATCCACTACCCCATATCTTCCCGTGGGTGTCGTAAAAGGCGACTAAGGGAAACAGGCAGGAGATGGGCAGCAGCATCTTCCTGGTAACGGCAAAAATACAATAAAAAACTGCGGTTGCCAACCCGCTCGCCAAGCGTGGCAACTATGGCAATATACCCCCCATAATGAAAGTTACGAAGAGATGGCCCCCAGTCCCCGGCGCCCCCGCTATTCCTGGCTACGGTGGCGACCATGGTAACGGCGGGGCAGGGGGTGCTAAGAATCTCCGGTGGAGGTTCGGTTGCCACCTACAACGACTCGACCTGGCAACATACAACGCACGCACCCTGAGGACTGACGAGAAGATTGTGGAGCTGGAAGAAGAGATATACAAGTTACGCTGGCATATTATAGGATTAGCCGAAGTCCGAAGAGAGGGGGAGGACACGGTAATCCTCGAATCCGGCAACTTGCTCTATTATCGGGAGGGCGACCATCTGTCCCAAGGAGGTGTCGGATTTATCGTCCACAAGTCTCTCATTAACAACGTTGTAAAGATTGAGAGTGTGTCGACGAGGGTTGCGTAGCTTATACTCAGATCAACAAACGGTATTCGCTGAAGGTCATACAGGTTTACGCACCAACCTCGGCACACCCCGATGAGGAGGTGGAGGAAATGTATGAGGATATCTCCAGAGTCATGCATTTGTCCAAAACCCAATATACGGTGTTAATAGGAGACTTCAATGTAAAACCAGGCACAAGAGAGAACGGTGAGCTGAAAGTGGGGAATTTGGAATAGGGCAACGGAACCCAAGGGGCCAGCAGCTGGCCGACTTCATGGAGAAAGAGGGACTCTTCATGATGAACTCTTTCTTCCAGAAGCGGCCCCACAGAAAGTGGACCTGGTCGAGCCCCGACGGTTCGACAAAAAATGAGAATGACTTCAATATGACGACCAGACGACAACTGTTCAGTGATGTCTCAGTGATCGCGAGGGTGAAAACCGGCAGCGATCACCGAATGGTTAGAGGCACACTGAACCTAAACGTTAAGTTGAAGAGGTCTCGTCTAATGAAGTCAACGCTCCGTCCCCCTCGTGCTCTAATCCAAAGAAAGTCCCGAAACCTTTCAGCTCGAGTTACAAAACCGTTTTCAGTGCCTAGAAGACTGCAATGAAGTGGACGATTTGAATGACAAGCTCGTGGAAACTGTCCATGCGGTCGGAGCTAAGTTCTGCAAGACCAGCCGCAGAAGAACACAAAAGCTCTCCGATCACACTCTTAATCTCATGGCTGTTAGACGGGAGATGAAGCTACATTCTTCAACAGATTTGACAGCATACAGGCAACTGAACAGACAGATCTCCAAATGCATACGGCGGGATATACGCAACTTCAATACAGCTCGTATTGAAGAAGCGATCGAGCGGAACCAAGGCTCCAAAGTCTTTGCCAGAGATCTGTCTGCCAGAAAGAGCCAACTGTCAAAGCTGAAGACAGAATGTGGCAGCATCATTTCTGGGGCACCTGAGATTTTGAGTGAGATTGAGAGGTTCTATGGGCAGCTGTACACGTCATCGTTGGAGTCACACGCAAGTGTGAGTAACGATCCAAGAGCGAGTCTTATCCGACACTATTCCGATGATATCCCGGACGTAAGTCTGAGCGAGATTAGAATGGCTCTCCAGCACCTTAAAAACGGCAAGGCCCCAGGCGAGGGTGGAACTACAGCGGAGCTTCTGAAAACGGGTGGAAAACCGGTACTTGAAGTCCTTCAGAAGCTCTTTAATTCCGTCCTCCATGGTGGCATTACACCGGATGCGTGGAGCAGAAGTGCGGTGGTCTTGTTCTTCAAGAAAGGTGACAACGCTCTCTCTCTATATATATAGGTATATAGATAAATTTATTAATTACTTATTGACAAAATCACCTATTTACGGATTCTAGCATAGCTAGCTAGCTATGCTAGAATAGCTATGTTAAGGGCTTCCACAAGTTTTCCTACTTCTTAGAAAACTTTAACGAACTTATTAGAGTGAGTGAGAGAGAGAGTAGAGTAAGTAATAATATAGTTAAATAATGAGGGCTAATAATCTTCCACTCACCAGATGTCGCTACTAGCGACTGAGGTAAAGTTTTTTGTTACACAGTGTCATTTAATTGAGAAATTAGTTTTAAATAATAGTTTATCATTGTCTAGAGTATTATATTAAAATATTTCACAATGCGTCAGTGGTTTGATTTTTAATTTTTTGCACATTATAACTCTTTTTTTTAAAGTCGTCTTTTAGTTATATTTATAGTTTGGTTTATTCATTTCCAATGTAATTAATATAAAATATAACTAATAATACAGAAAGAAACCTTAAAGATTACATTTTCCTAAGAAATTATCGTCCCCGCTATGAAATCTGTCAAATATTTTACCTCACTCGAAAGTAGCGCCGCCCTGGTGGCAAAAAAAGTCGTGGATGCCCTCATTGAGGTGTAATATAATGACAGATCTCATGTGCTTCTTTGAAATATCCTTATGCCGTAAAAGCTGCTCGCCTTGCTTGCGCTTGGTTTCTTAAAGCTCAGCCATCCGAAACACATGACCACACCAACGCAATTGTAAGCATTGGGAGCACTTCCATGTCGCAAGCGTCATACTTCCGTATTTCTGACACGGTTAGACCAGTTTATGCCCATAATATTACAAGGACACTGATGAAAACACCAAGACTCAAAAGAATATAAAAGGTTTGGGAAAGCGATCACCCCAAAGACTGCTATATATAATGTGAACAGAAAACCTTGTATTTAAATTTTCCGAAAGCAGCTGTTGCATGACCGATTCTTCCATTAATTTCCGCTTCAAGGTGACATTTAGATGTTACTAAGCTCGTGTATTATCGTCCAAATGAGGGCTAATAATTTTCTGCTCACCAGATTTCGCTAGTTGACACTGAGGTAAAGTTTTTTGTTGCAAGATGTCATTTAATTGAGAAGTTAGTTTTAAATAAAAGTTTATCAGTTTCTAGAGTATTATACTAATACACAAAACAATGCCTCGTGCCTGGTATTGGCTCTTCAATTTTTCGCACATTATAAACTTTTAAAATTTTTTACTTTTATGAATATTTTTGTTTTGGTTTATTATTTTTAATCTTAATAATATATAATATAGTTAATAGTACAGAAATAAACATTAACCTTTACATTTTCCGAACAAATTAACTTCCCCGCTACGAAATCTGTCAAATATTATACCTCACTTTTACGTGGCGCCGCCCTGGTGACAGAAAATTCGTGGATGGTTCATTGGTTAAAATAAATAATAATTTGTTTATTATATGTCAACGCGTTTAAGCAATGAAATAAAAGAAGAGGTACGATGTGACAAAAACCTCAAGATTATTGGAACATTTTCGGAGTTTTCCTTGGCGTCTTACGTACCTTCATCAACTTCCCAAAATCTCCAACAAACTTCGCAATATTTATTGGTATTAAACAAGTTGTGAAGAAAGTGTTTTAATATTAAAATATGAGATAATTTATTAATAGTAGTTTATTACGCGCCTACGAATACGTTAATTATTTTTGATTGAATGTTTGGTTCACCTGGTTGTGGCCAATAAGTAAAATGAATTTTTTTTTATAAAAATATTTTTAAAAATCAAGCAGGCGATGCACTAATATGTATTGAATATATTCAAGCTAATAAAAAAAGTTTTCCCCCAACGTGGAATTAAGTTTATCGCAATGTTTACACACCACTAGATTTGCCAAACGTTTCCTATTCGTCCCATTTTTCTTGCATAACTTTCAATGTCCCGCCGGGACTAGCCCTGTACCGTATAATGGTAAATACACACAATTTACTTGGTGGTAATACTCCTTTTTTTACTTGGTGGTAATACTCCTTTTCTGCAAAACAGTTCGTCTGGGTAGGTACCACTCTTTCCCATTCATCATCATCATTACAGCTCTTCACAAGTCCACTGCTGAACATAGGCCTCCCCCAAGGAATGCCAAAAAGCACGGTCCTGAGCCACCTGCATCCATCGACTTCCTGCATGTCTTACCAGGTCGTCACTCCATCTAGTGAGGGGACGCCCTACACTTCGCCTGCCGATATTACCTATTATTACCTATTATATTACTTAGTATTATGATATTACCTAGTATTACCTATTACTGCCACCAAATAATAGTGCGTGCACTGCTGTGTTAAGATCTAAATGGTATAGAGATCCAGTATAACTACAGGCTGTGAGAAATTTCACCTTTGTCATCAGCGGTAACAAAGTATCTATAGACTTCTTTGTTTCAAGGTGGCTGCACGTGACTAGGTTTTGCAATAGCCGCTTACCATCAGGTAAAATGTAAGATTGCTTTGTACTTCAATTTTAAATAAAAATATATGCATTTATAAAAATCTACAGCGATGAACAATGAAAAAAAATGTTTTCGGAAACTAAAATGAGCAACTCGTTCAACATAATTTCCCTACCTTAAGGCGTTTCCCTGGCCAAATAACCTTGAGTATGCAGTACACTGCCACTCGCACTCTGCGTACGCCCATTTATCAAAGAATTCACACAATTTATGGAATTATTTTAATTAAAGAAAAGCGAACTTTAAAAATTAAATAAAACGTGAATACTATAGATTTTTAAATTATCTATCCATTAGTGTAATCCTTAAATGATTAGAGCGTTAGCTTTAGCAACAGATGCATGTGATCAATTATTTTAGTCATTTTCAAAAGTAGATTTTAAATGTATTTATAACACACAAATATAAATTAGAACGTGGAATGTGATGATAAGATATCGAACATTAGTAATGTGCTTTTAGTAGTAGTTGTAGTTTATTTCCATATATTTCTCATTACTTATCAGATAATAGTCTCTGAATAACGAAGAAAAACGCACTATCGCAAGGTTTTTGTCGAGTCTCAATTGAAATGATATTCGTCACAAATGCA
Source organism: Parnassius glacialis (assembly GCA_033319125.1). Classification (NCBI taxonomy): domain Eukaryota; kingdom Metazoa; phylum Arthropoda; class Insecta; order Lepidoptera; family Papilionidae; genus Parnassius; species Parnassius glacialis. The sequence goes on along the minus strand of JAVANC010000013.1, from coordinate 14,422,966 downwards.
GGCAACATTAAAATAAAGCCAAATTGATTTTAATGTAATTCTCTTCATTTATTTATTTTATTACTCATCATTCATTTATAGCCTATGAAAATCCACTGCTAAACAAGCATACCTTAGAAACTAACTCCCTCAATGGTAGATATTCGTAATAGTTGCCATGCTTTGCAGGCGTGTTGGCAGCCACAGTTTTTTATGTTTAGTTATTATTGGGAAGATATTACTGCCTATCGCCTGGTTTGATTTCCTCTTTCGCCACTTATGACACCCACTGGATGATAGAGGGTAGTGGATTCAAATCACAAAAAGATATGTTGTGTTCAGTAAAGTCCGTGTCTATAACTTAAAATGAAATTAATTTTGTCTCGTGTAAAAAAGGCAAATTTCATATTTTTTAAGTTTCATGATCCTTTGTCCCTTAAATCCAGTAAAAAAGTAGGTAACCCTACATACCACCCACACTGGCCATTTTGAAAGGCAATTAAAAACCAATCAACGCCACCCGTACGTCTGAATAACTAATGTCACAAAGAAGCGTCAAATTTCAGTGTAAGTGTGCGTAGAGCACGCGCGCGTGATATTTTTGTGGTTAATTTTATTTTGTTTTATATTATACAATACTTCCAACGCAAAAAAGCAACAATGTCGTCTGTTAAAACGTCTAATCTAGCTCTAGATGACTTATCAGAAATTGATATAACATTAATGACTTTACGAAAACCGACTGAGCTAAAGAAAGTTATTGAATCAATACCTAAACCAATTAGGGCCGTTCCTAAGAATGGATTGCCGATATGGTACAGACTTGGATTAGAATGCAAACTTCCAGTGCCTAAAATGCCACAGGGAAAAATAGTGTTTTCACGTGGGAGAATTGGTGAAGACGTGAGTATACGGTTTTTTTTTATAAAATTTAAGTTTCAAGCCACAACAAATACCAACATAAAACATTAAACAAAATCACCACTGAGGACTAATATTATGAGTAACTCTCGGGCTGCAATTATACTGCCTCTATATATCCTTCGAACTGGAGCACAGTGCACGCACTGCTGCTTGCTTGGTGGCAGAAATAGGTGAGAAGGTGGATTCCTACTTTATTCGACTTTTCGGATTTATCTCTGATTTCCGAAGTATCAACGTATAAAATTTAAATATTAATCATAAATTATACATATTTTAGCAATAATCCCGCAGAAAGATTTATTCTTGATATGAAGTATATAACCTGTTATACAAGTAATATCTAAACCCATTTATCTCTTTTTCATGATTACCATAAACACAATTATATCTAAATAATAATTCGATAATTATAAATTCTACATAGAATATACTCATTACTAGAGTCAGGCTTTCTCTTATTTATTATAGCGATTTTGTGAATAAAAATGAGTCCAATGAAATATTTTTAAATCTCCAGACATGCTATATTTTAGTACGTACTAATATATGTATTATTGTACACAAATTTGCGATTCGAAACCCAAAAAAGCTTGCTCGCTACAAAATTTTAGGCGAGTGCTCCCACAACTCATCTTATAAATATTTCTATGCTTTTTATTTTATATTGTGCAAGAAATCTCTATACTCCATCATCCGGTTAATATTATACGTGGTAGAGTCATGCTGCAGCTATATTATGTAGTATAGTTGTAGCACGAATGGGTCGGCTCGACCGGGGAAGGACCACGCTCTCATAGAATACCAGCGTAAAATAGCAGCCATTGCTATGTTTCGTATGGTGAGTGTAGAGAACCGGAGACCCTTTTTACTGGAAAAGAGACATTCCATCTTGGTCCTCACGGGTGACAACGCGTCTGAGGTTTGATTCGCAAACGAGGATAAATGTAGATGTCTATGGGCCACAGCAACCACTTACCATCAGGTGGACTGTGTGCTCGTTTGTTACCTGATCCTATAAAAAAAATCAAGTCTTCTACCTGTGTTCTTGTATGTCACTACTGGGCACAGGTTTCATCAGAGTTTCAAGCAGGGAAAAATTTCCTGCGCAGTTGTAATATATGTTAATTGAAAAATTCCGGCACCAATTTAAACATATTACAGATTTAATAACGTCGTATGGTATACTGTTTAAAATGTTAAGTAAAAATAGTTTGGGTTGTTTTACGTTCCACTGCTGGGTACAGACTTCTTCTCATTTCTGAAAGGGCTTTTGTGCATTTACTCCGTAACAAGAGGTATGTAAGGATCGTGACACTTGGCGATCTGTTCTCTCTGGCTACCCCGTCAGGGATTGCGCGTGAAGATAAGTAATTAAGTAAGTAAGTACTCCGTAACGCAACTCCAGTGCATGTTGGAAGACTATTAATGTGCTTAAGGGCTAAGCACTCGCTGTAGATTTCACAGTACGAGCAGGACGAGTTTAATCCCCATCGACACTAATGAAGTTGATAATTCCAATTTTAAGTGCCCACGTCCACATGGAAATCATCATTAGTGAAACCTGCATGTCTGACGAATGGTATAATTTGAATAAATGAAAAAACTACTACAAAATGTAATTATGTTGTTTTTATGTAAAAATAAGCAGCACTACAGAAGTAGTAGGGTAATTACTAAATATAACAGCAAATATCTTTAACCTATCCATAATTAAAACACGTACACAAGTTTAAGTCACATTAATCAAAACGCTGAATGAGTATTTTGCGGCCTCAGACGCGTGAACAACACAAGCCCAGGCTTTGAAAATCGTAACTCAACCTTAATACCGGTAGCTTTCCGGCTTACGATTGTATAGAAATGCTTAAAGGTGCCTAACAAACCTTTGAAAAGTGACTCGTTAAGGTGTTTTATAAAAGTTTTCATTTTCAACGATTCGAGGGTTTCGTTAGTACTTACAAGTTCACATAAACTTGCAAACGGTGTGTGACTTCAGTTTTCAGCATTTTCGTGATGAATATCTTCTTGTCAACTCCGACGATGACGTCAATTTTAAGAATACGAGCAAAAGCTGTAATTTAGTGAAATATTATACCATGTTGTTAAACTGTCAAGCTATTACCTACAAACGGAAACACGTCATTGTATATATTGCTTCTTAGTTAAAGAAAGATATAAGTGGTTGATACCTATAAAAGTAAGCTTCTAGAAAAAAAGGAGTCCAATCACCAAGTTATATAAGCAACGCCGTCTTAGACCATACCGGGGCCCTTGGGCACACAAGAATTTGGGGCCCTGTTGGAAAGTAAAAAAAGCGAATGACTAAAACATTTTTCTGCTATGATCTTATATTTATTATAGTTAATTGGTAAAAATCAAATAATATGTCATTAGATATAAGTATGTTGGTGGTTTGAATTGGTTACTCTTACGAGTGGTTTCCTTCGTGATTTCTGTTGTGCAAAATCTTCTATTAAATCTTCAAAGTCTATTTTTTGAAGGCTGTTTGAAAACCTCAGTGAAGACTTAGATGTTGCTCTAAATCGGTACCCTAATGCATAGTTTGTTTTTCTGGGGGACTTTAATGCCTGTCATCAGGACGAACTGTTTCCATACCAGAATACCTAACGCACTGGAAGAGAAGCGTGGAATTTTGCCTTGTCGCTGGGGCTCTCCCAGCTGGTACAACAAGCGACTAGGGTACCTGATGTGGATGGGTACACAGCCAACTGCCTCTGCTGACGACCGACCCAGACAGGTAGTATGTTCAGGTTACCACACCCTTGGCAACTTCTGACCACTGTCTGGTGAAATCTGTGTCGTTATATTCCCCACCTAACTACGATTTCCACGGAGTGCGACGTATGTGGCGATACAAGTCAGCAGATTGGGATGAGATGCAGCATTTCTTTGCATCTTATCCAAGGACAGGTCTGCTTCTCCTCTGAAGACCCGTCGAGCTGCGCGGATACCATAACCAATGTGATAAGTCAAGCGATGGAGTATTTCATTCCCTCTGCTGACGTGCCCATTGGTGGTAAAGCTCGCCCATCGTTTAACGCCGAGTGCGCTTGTGCTGAAAAGTACAAGCATATGGCGTACTTATCCTAGGTTGATGCCCGAGACCGTAAAGCTCCGGATGTTAGCCTTAAGAAGAAAGCCTTTAACAAAGCCGCCATGTCCTGCAAAAAGGCATTGCGTCAAGCCAGTTTCGACCGCATTAAACGCATCGGCACAAAGCTCTCTGTCAAACCATCTGGCAGTATAGCTTTTTGGTCTCTCGCCAAAGCGTTCGAGACAAACTTCTGTCGGTCTACACTGCCTCCGCCTGTAAAACCAGATGGCTCACTGGCGCATGCGCCTAAGGAGGAAGCGGACTTATTTGCTTCTCTTTTTGCTTGCAATTCGCGTCTGGACAATAGCAACAGCGTACCATCTCAACGCGGTACCTCTATGTCAGAGGTTCGTATCACCAACAAGGAGGTTCTTAAAACCTTGCGAAGTCTAGACGTGAACAAAGCTATTGGACCTGATGGTATACCAGCTATAGTTCTAAAGGTCTGTGCACCTGAATTGTCTCCTGTGTTGACACGATTGTTCCGCCTCTCATTCAGGACTGGAATAGTGCCTAAATCTTCGAAGCTGGCCAATATGCAGCCTGTGCCTAAAAAGGTAGGTGTACCGACCCTGCCAACTATCGGCCAATTTCAATTACCTTCATATTCTGCAAAGATTATGGAGCGTATATTGAACGCCCACCTCATGGCATACCTAGAGCAAAATGATCTCCTCAGTGATTGCCAGTACGGGTTTCGCCGAAATCGATTAACTGGGGACCTTCTAGCGTATGCCACTCACATGTGTGGCGAAGTCCTCGAGAACAGTGGTGAAGCACTTGCTGTTTCCCTCGATGTTTCGAAGGCCTTTGACAGGGTTTGGCACGCTAGTCTATTGGGCAAGCTTTTAGCGTACAACTTATCCCCTGACCTGATTGTCTGGGTGAAGGACTTTCTGAGTGAACGGTCTCTCCGGGCCGCCGTTGATGGCTGCTCATCCGATACTGTGGCGACTAACGCCGGTGTTCTTCAGGGGCCGTTCTCTTCGCAACTCTCTTCCTGCTGAATATAAATGATCTGCTCATTTGCGGTATCTATGGGTATGCAGAGAACAGCACAATTGTGGAGAGATAGCAACCAAACGCCCGGACCAGTCGGGACCAAATCCAGTCAGAATGAGATGCTATCGTTGTGTGTGTGTGTGTGTGTGTGTGTGTGTGTGCGTCTCACACTACAGGCAGTCTCCGAATGGGGCGATGCCAATCTCGTGAGATTTAACGCCTTCAATACAAAAGCGTGTCTTTTTACCGCTAAAAGGAGCCCGCTCACCTTAGCCCCTACTTTCCGGAATGTATCCTTGGAGTATACTGACCGCCTTCAGTTGTAAGGGTTTGAATTTTCTCCGAACCTAAACTATAAACGGTTCATTGAGTCTAGAGCCAATGCAGCTCAAGGCTTGGCGGTACTTCACGCCGGGGCAGCTTCTTACCTTACATAAAGCGCAAGTCCGGTCATGCATGGAGTACTGCTGTAACATTGGCAGCATTGGACTCAGTGGAGAGATGTGCTAAGAGGCTCATTGGTGACTTGATTTGGTTGAAACCAATCTTGTCAGCCTCGAGCACAGGCGCAGAGTAGCCAGCTTCTCGGTATTCTATAGGATGCATTTCGGTGAGTGTGCGCAGGAATTACACGCTTTAATTCCTCCCTCTCCTTTCCACCATCGGACAACCAGACGGTCTGCGGGTCTTTATCAATTTGTTGTCGATATTCCACGCATTAGAACCAAATGGTTTGCTTCGTCTTTTGTATCTTTTGTATCTATCTTTCCGTCCGAATACAATCTGGGCGTCTTCAAGGCAAGAGTGAATATGCTTTTGTTATCTATAAGACAGTGTGATTTACCATCTAAGACTGCATCACCACTTACCACCAGGTGGGATTGTGGTCAAGCACTGGCTTATACTAAGTTAAAAAAAATATCACTTTCTATACACGTAATTGACAAATTTGTTAGTCGTTCTTGTAACATAGTAGTTCGTAATTCATTTTTTATTCTCTTTAGGTGTGAAAATGAGCGCTCTCCACTACAATTGGTAATCATTAAGCAAAGAAACCAGAAAGTCACTAACAACACCCTCTTCTCATTTACTCTATTATTTTTTTATGTCAGGTTATATTTTCATGAAATAGAAAAAGAATGTATAGTCTAAGCTAATATCTCGGCCTTTCGGGGCCCCCTGTCGATATAGGGGCCCTGGGCACGGGCCCCGTGTGCCCTTATGGTAAAGACGGTACTGTATATAAGCTTATAGGCATATAAGCTTATAGGCAATAGAATTACCACTCCGGGAAGAAGCAGATGCGTGCTGCATAATCTTTATATATATAAAAATTACGTGTAACGTTGTTTTTCCGCAATGAACTCCTAACCTATTGAACTGATTTCAATAAAAGTTTGCACACTCTGTGCAGTTTGGTCCAACTTCAGAGATAGGATAGTTTTTATCCTGATAAGTGACGCTCAATATTTTTTTTATTACGAATTTAAGGATTTTTTTATATGAAGGGTCGAAAAGGGCAGAACAACGTCTGCCTGATCAGCTAGTAAGCAATAAACATTATAGTGACTGTGCGTATCGCAGAGTGCACTATCGGAGATGTATTCTAAAGCATAGTTCCGTCAACATCTGTCGAGCATATCAACATTCCGCTTTATCTTTGAGTATGTCCACTCCAGTTTCTTAGCGCTTTTTAGTTCGGAATATCTGCATAGACATAGCTTAATAGTCAAGATTTTAAGAGTCCACATCAAGAGACCGCTTTAATATACGGTTTCGAGAATCATAGACTACCTTACTAACTATAACTATTGGCGGAAACTTTACTAGAAAATGACCGCGCAAAGCACTCCTAGAATCGGGCCATCATCACAAACAAGTCTATTCTAGTAAATAAGTCTGATATATCGTTATTCGGCCCAGTACAATCGAGGTTATTTTTATGAAGACTACTATCCTATATAACGAAAATCCCGTAAAACCTAAAACAGATATAACAATAAAAAATATATGAACCTAGTCCAAGATGTGATCGATGTGTGGGATGGTCTATGTACTGAAATTATACCTGTAGTCGTTTCTACGAAAGGTTTAATGCCGGTCAGCCTTTCGGATAATCTTAGGTAACTAGGGTCACTAACGGATCTCCCCAGTATCCACCTAAATTTCGGCCATGAAATTTCTTAAAGTTCGTTTCGTCCACTTCCACATCGTAAAATGATGATTTTTCACAATCATTATGTAGGCATTCTAATAAAATTAAAGACGTGACTTTAGTCATCATCTTAATTCGATTCTTATCTAAATTAAGTAGGAATTTATGAACATTATACAGAGTATTACATTAAACTATAGGTACTTTGTCACCTCAGAAGACAGAGGCGTAGCAAGAGAGGCCCTTGCTACGCCTTAACTTTTTAAATGACGCCAGTAAAAATGTCAAAACATTTAAAAAATTCTGTTATCATAATATATCATTCATCCAAGCATAAATATATCATGAATACTTTTGATTAAAATATTACGAACATTTTATACGTGGTAGAGCCATGCTGCAGCTATACTAGTAGTATAGTTGTACCAAGAATGGGTCGGCTCGACCGGGGAAGGACCACGCTCTCACAGAATACCAACGTAAAATAGTAGCTTAACACTGCTGTGTTTCGTATGGTGAGTGTAGAGAACCGGAGACCTGTTATACTGAAACGAGGCATTCCATCTTATTCCTCACGGGTTACAACGCATATGAATTTGATTCTTTATTGAGGATAAATGTAGATGTCTATGGGTCACATCAACCTACCATCAGGTGGACTATGTGCTCGTTTATCACCCATATCCTAAAAAACGAACACAGCATTGTGACTTTTGAAAATACATTTACTCTGCACGCATTTGGCAAGAGCTAACTTTTAATGTGTGACACTTAATTACAAAAACAAAATTGTTTTATTATTTTAAATTAATAAACATTAACTATAGAAGACATTCTCTCCGGTCAGATTATCGACCCGATTATGTAATTAATACAGTATCCGACACTATTCATGCTTCTCCCTTTGCACCTTCTACAACGTCGTAAAGATTAAATACATGTTTATCATTGTGGTGAAGTATGAGGTCAACGTTAAGTCATTTAATCTCTCAATGCATAGTAAACTAAGCAAACAAGAAACACTGGAAGATAACTCGATTATCTACTACAGATGATTTCATGCAACCATATTTCTATGACACCACCTACCTATACAATCTAGGAAGAAAACACGCTTCATTACAATATTAAATATATTTATTTTTAAAAGTAGCTTCATACCGTGTGGTGAATGCATGGATCCCCGCTCGTGGTTGTCCTAAGAGTAGACTGTAGGAAATCCGTTTACGGTAAACAATAATTACCCGGACAAGGACAAGGATACTCCGCTTGCCAGTATTAAGCTTAGTATTTTGGCGAACACTTGCTGCATGTTCAACCACGCACTTTTAAAATGACGAAGAGGAAACTATAATGATGAAGAATATACTCTGGCCCATAGATACCTATATCTATCCTCGATTAAGAATTAAAATGTAGACTCGTTATAACCCCTGAGGATTAATATAGCATGCCTCGTTACCAGTAAAATGGAGTTCCGCTTTTTTAGACATTAAGTTTTTTTTCTTATAGAATAGGGTGACAATCGAGCTCACAGACCACCTGATGGTAAGTGTTTGTTATGGCCCATAGACATCTACATCTATCCTCGTTTGCGAATCAAAATGTAAATGCGTTGTCACCCATTAAGACTAAGATGGAATGCCTCGTTTCCAGTAAAAAAGGGTCTCCGCTTCTCTACACTCACCATACGGAACACAGCAGTGTAAAGCTGCTATTTAACACTGGTATTCTGTGAGAGCGTGGTCCTTCCCCGATCGAGCCGACCCATTCGTACTACAAGTATACTACTAATATAGCTGCAGCATGGCTCTACCATGTAAAACCCTGAGGAGTAAGATAGTATGCCCCGTTACCAGTAAAAAGGAGTTCCGCTTATCTAGACTCATTTATACGAAAGACAGCAGCATTAAGTTGTTATTTTACGCTGGTATTCTGTGAGAGCGTGGTCATTTCCTGGTCTAGTCAACCCATATGTGTTGAAATCATAATACAGCTGCATCGTGGCTTTACGACGGTTAAAAGGTTTATAACGCTCACTTCACCGCTGCACGCATATTTGTCTAGCAAAAAGTAAGCGTGCAAAATTCGGTAGACAAAAAGTTACTTATTTGGGACGTTTTTGCTCATTTTCAGGAAATAAAGAATCTAAATAAAAATAAAATCTACGTTCAATTTTCCTTAAAGTAATATAATACGGCATTTGCCACATGAAAATGCATTTATCTATCAAATATGAATAACTTTATATTTTTGTGGGTTGAAACATGTCTGCATAACACGGTCCAAATAATGTACTCAAATTCGACGCAGATATATTATGTAGTAAAATTTAAATCTAACTAAGTAGGAATATGAAAATAAAATAAAAATAAAATAAACCTTTATTATTTTCTCCCACAAATTGTACATTGCATATTTTACCTTTTAAAGACATATATATTTTTTTATAAACAAAACAAAGAGTGCACAAATTTGTGGGAGACGGGAGTCCAAACTAGGACAGCCTGTGCTATGGATCTCCCGGCTCCCCATTTAGAATGATCAACTAGATTTTTTTTTCTTTTTATTATATATAGCAGAGACATTTTTTTCCGTTTGCGAGAGAGCATACGCGTAAGCGGTTTAATCTTATTGTTTATGTGTGTGTGCGTGCGTGCATGTGCGTGTGTGTGTGTGCGCGCGCGCGTGTGTGTGTGTGTGTGTGTGTGTGTGTGTGTGTGTGTGCGCGCGCGTGTGTGTGTGTGTGTGCGCGCGCGTGTGTGTGTGTGTGTGTGTGTGTGTGTGTGTGTTAACTCGTATGTTGTATGTTAAGATGTGATTTGTAGTAATTGTTCTGTTTTTTCATAATCAAGTACGAGTATAACCAACCAAGCTGAAAGAACATCGGTCAAATACGACTTGATCAAAATATGAAACGACCACCAATGATTGAAACGTCAAAAAATAGTGACTTAGGTGTATATTAAATTACGGGGTCCAACTTATTTTATAGGAGTCGGTAAAATCATTTAGTTTTGTAATAAAAAACCTCATTTTCTTACTACTTTTTATAGGTTTTGAACGCATCTAAACCCGTCCCATTTTTATCTGTGGTACACGATTCACAATAACACTAACCTAAAGGTGTTACTCACTACAATTAAGCGTTTACTTTTTTTAATGCTATATTTTATTGTAGATTTTTTATTTAATTTTGTAGTGTATTATCAATAATATGATTTTATATGGGGTTATAGAAAGTATTCTGAAATAAGTTGCAAATGATAGGTTGACAGTAAATATAGAATGCACTAATAATTAGAACGGAACGTATTATGAGTGTCTCTATGCAGTCTGTGTTATTATGACATGAGAGCTGTCAAAGCGTGAGCAAAAGCCAAACATCTGTGTCTTAGATACTTAGCAGTGAAAAGATTAGAAAGGTTATTGATTAATTTTTGTGGTTTTAACCATTGACTTAACTTATTTAGTTAAGCATTTATTACTGCATAGTTTTCATATGAATTGTTTTAGCTGAGGTTGTAGTCATGGTTAGATCATAACCCCAAAAGTGACGAAATACATAAGTGTAACATTATATGATCCTCGGCTTTTAAATAATATATTTTCAATTTAGGATTTAGATTGTACCCAAGGGGAACGGATTACTCCATACACTAGTCATGTTCGTGATATTTTATAGTCAGGTCACAGCATGTATTTGCCATGACCGATGTTCTTTTCTTCTTACATTAATATTTTGTTAGGTTAATGATACGGTGTAATTTGTTTGCTTTGTTATATAATCGACTACCTCTAAAACTGAAAAACTTTTGAGCAAAAAATGTTTTTACCGGAATAATTTCACAAACTTCATAATCTCTCCTTGTACCAGAGTTCCTTATATTATCCAACAAATCAATACAACTATGTTTTTTTAAGATTATTGATAATATATAAATTTTTCGAACAGTTAACACATTGGCTTCTGCATACAAGTTCGTAGTCGGATACATCCTAGGTTTTTTCAAGGCAATTTCAACTTTTTTTTTATAGGATAGGGTGACAAACGAGCACATAGTCCACCTGATGGTAAGTGGTTGCTGTGGCCCATAGACATCTACATTTATCCTCGTTTGCGAATAAAAATGCAGATGCGTTGTCACCCGTGAGGACTAAGATGGAATGCCTCTTTTCCATTAAAAAGGGTCTCCAGTTCTCTACACCCACCATACGAAACACAGCAGTGTTAAGCTGCTATTTGACGCTGGTATTCTGTGAGAGCGTGGTCCTTCCCCCGGTCGAGCCGACCCATTCATGCTACAACTATACTACTAATATAGCTGCAGCATGGCGCTATCACGTAAAACTTCCATTATTAATGTTTTACTAGAGCCTCCCCAAACAGAAATACCATGGGACAGGATTGATTTACCGAACAATTTATATACAGTTTTAATTAAATTCCAATTTGCGATATGTCTTAAGTTTTTAAATATGTAGATAAGCTTTCTAATTTTTTGAACTAAATAGTTTATACGTTCTTTCAAGTTTAGATTCTTGTCTATTATTATGCCGATGTACTTTATTTGTATTTTCAATATAAGGACATTTACAGTTTGAAATAGAGGTCATATCACATGAATGTGCTATGATTTTAAATTTATTTGTAATACAGGCTGAATTTCGGATGGAAAGCATTCCATATTTGGTGTTATCGGAATTTAAAGTAAGACTATTTAGAGCAAGTCAGTGGCAGACTATATTGAAACCGTCCTGTGCAATTTTGAAAACTTCTTCCCAAGAGTCACCGCAAAACGAGAGGGTTGTGTCGTCAGCATATGAGATTATTTTACAATTTGGGTTGTTTAATTGACCAAGATCGTTTATGTAGCAAAGGAAGAGAGTTGGACCGAGAATACTCCCTTGTGGTATTCCGTAGTTGATTGGCCTTTCATCACTAAAAATCTCTCCTATCCTAACTCGCTGTGAGCGATTTTGTAGGTAATCTTTTAAAATTTATAATTGTACATTTCTAATACCCATTTTTTCAAGTTTCTCGATTAGTTTAGAATATGAAATAGTGTCCAAAGCTTTTTGCAGATCAATAAAGATTGTGATACATTTTTTATTGGAGTCTAATTTTTGCACAATAAATTCTGTAAAAATATGTATATCGTTTGTAGTTGATTTACTCTTTCGAAAACCGAATTGACCATTTGAGAGAATTTCATTATCTTCTAAATATTCTATAAGTCTAGTGTTTATTATTCTTTCAAGGAGCTTAGATATAGACGGGAGTAACGATATTGAACGATAGTTAGTGATGATGTCCCGCTTTCCGTTTTTAAAAATTGAAATTGTGATTGATTTTTAAAACTGTTGAAAAAATACCTTCTACTAGACACCTATTAAAGCTATGATTAAGTGGGGGAATTATAAATTCTATGTGACATTTTAAAATTTTTGGCGTAATACTATCCCAACCAGCACCACAATCAGTCTTAAGATTAAGAATGAGACTTTCGAGTTCTTCTTCAATTGTTTTAAGTAGTACAAAAGACTTACTTTTGACTGTTACAGGATTTATAGTGGTAGGAGGAGGTGGAAAATCTGTTTTAAGTTTATTTGACAACTCAGAGCCTATATTTAAAAAAAAGTGTTTATAAAGTTTACGGAACTTAGCGAGTTATTTTCAATCTTGGGAATCTTGTTCAGCTAATATCTCTTTTGGTTTATTTAAATTATTTATATTTTTAAAACATTCCAAAATTTTTTATTATCATTTCCAGTAGCTTTCAGTCCATTTCTTTCCTAATGATTCTTTTGTTTTTTTAATATATTGTTACGAGCTTGGGGTTCAAGACAACTAAAACTGCCGAGTGAATTACCAAAATTGACACTTTAATTACAGAACACTAATTACAATTTAAAAACTACTCTAATAATAAAACACAATTGTACTACTGATCACTAGTTCGCAGTTATATCGCTTCAAAGTATTCGCTTATATCGCCAATTCAATACTGACTCGGTCGTGGTTTATACCGGCCTTATATAGGGCCTCAAATAGTTTCCAGAACCGTCTACTGTAGCGACATCTAGAATGTTCGAGTACATATCGGTCCCGAAATTTCTAGAAGGATCTTGACTCTCCTAGTTCTGCTACTCGTCACTAGAGGGCGCTAGTGGGAACTAGTGTTGCCATGTACAAGACATTAATAGTGGCGCGCAACACTGCCCCCTCCCAAGACATGCTCGTCCCGAGCATTATTGGCCCCATAATAACGCATCAGTCGATCCACATGGACGATCTTAGGAGTACCTCTGGCACCTTTCTGTATCCAGTAGGTTACGTCATTGATCCTTATCACAATCCGGTACGGTCCGTCACATTTAGCTTGAACCTTAGGAGATTTCCCTTTGCTGCGAACTGGATTGTTTAACCACTAGTTAACCTTCGTTAAACCCTTTGTTGTTCATTTTGCGGTCATATCGTGTTTTCATCTTCTCGGACGTTTGCTGGCCCGTCTGTCTGACGTGCTCATAAATCTCATTCATTTTGTTCCGCAAGTCATTTGCATAATCGGTTATACTGCGTGGGGCAGGCAGCCGTAATTCTCTCCCAAAGTTTGCGAAAGCTGGTTTCACTGATGTACTTTCGTGAACAGCGCTTCGATATGACAACAAAAACGGTTGTATGTGCCTGTCCCAGTCTCGTTGCCGTTTTTCCACAACTTTTGCTAGGTACCTCTCCAATGTATGATTAAATCGTTCTACCATTCCATCAGATTGTGGGCGGTAAGTAGTTGTTCGTATTTTATGAGTACCCATAACTCGACAAGTTTACTTTAATATTTCAGACTCAAAATTCCTTTCTTGATCGCTGTGAACCTCTAAAGGTACTCCAAAACGACAGAAAACTTCATGAACTAGTTTATCTGCAACTGTTGAAGCTTCTTGATTTGGAATAACGAAGACTTCTGGCCACTTAGTGAAGTAATCCATCACAAGCATGAAATACTTGTTACCACTTTTACTTTCCGGAAACGGCCCCGCAACGTCAATGGCTATCCTCTCTTATGGTGCACCAACATTGTACAATTTCAATGCGCCTCTACTACGAATTTGAGGCCCTTTACAGCCGCACAACTTGTACATTTGCGGCACCAGTCCTCGACATCGTCACGGCAGTGGACCCGGTAAAACCGTTCTCGGATCTTCAGTAGAGTTCGATTAACTCCCAGGAGGCCATCCTGAACAACCACTATGGTACAGCTGTAGAACATCCAGTATTTTAGCCTAAGGGACAACCATTTGCAAATCAAATGAAAAAAAAAACATCTGTCTCCCCGACCACTTTCCCATTTACGGCACAGGACTCCATCCTGAATCAGCAAGCTGTACCATTGGGCCCAATAGCTTTTCGTGGTCGAACTCATTGCTGAGACGTCGCTCCACTTGGGCTTAGGAGCACTGGCCTTCATCCATTCCAGAATCGGCTTAATGTCCGAATCTTCCTGCTGTGCATGTTGTAGGCTGTCCTTCCACTCATTGCTGAGCTGGTTTGTCCTGAGTATCTTCACAGATACCACTTCCTTACCCTCTTGCCTAGTACAATGCTTGCATTCTTCAGGGTAAAGCCTCCTTGAGAAAGCATCAAAAAGTCGTATTCCTGCAGTAGTTCAATCCATCTCACAACTTGCCCTTCCGGATTTTTGAACTGTAATAGCCATTTCAGTGCAGCATGGTCAGTTCGTAAGTGGAATTTCCGCCCCAGAAGATATTTGCTAAAATTCTGCAAGGACTTTACCACAGCAAGCAATTCCCGTCTTGTGACACAATAGTTCCTTTCCGGCTTTGACAACGACTTGTTGAAGTACGCTATCACAATCTCTTGATCACCATTCCGTTGAGACAACACACCGCCAAGTCCTATATCACTTGCGTCTGTGTCAACTATAAATTCCTTGCCCGCATCAGGGTACCCCAAAATAGGTGTTTTGCACAGACGGTTCTTGAGCTCCTGGAATGCAATATCGCAACTTTCATCCCAGCAGAAATGTCGATTCTCCTCGGTTAGCTTGTGCAGAGGTTTGGCTATATCTGCAAAGTTCTTCACAAATCGCCGATAATAAGAACACAAATCCAAAAATACTCTAACCTGTGTCTTGTCTTTTGGAACCGGCCAATCCTTGACAACGGCAATTTTCTCTGGATCCGTGCGGATACCTTCTTCCGACACTACATACCCCAAAAAGCTAACTTGCCGTTTGAATGGTGAGCATTTCTTCGGACTCAACTTGAGGTTGGCACTCTGGATCTTCATGAGCACGCGTTCCAGGTTTTGAAGGTGTTCTTCACACGTACGGCCTACGATGACGATGTAATCCAAGTAGACCAGACAGGCATCTTCAATTAGCCCGGTAAGTACAAGCTCCATCAATCTTTCAAACGTTGCTGGAGCATTGCACAATCCAAACGGCATGACTTTAAATTGCCACAGACCCTTTCCTGTGGAGAAAGCAGTTTTCTCCTTATCCTTAGGGTCAATTTCAACCTGCCAGTAGCCACTTTTCACGTCCAGCGTACTAAACCACTTTACGCCTGTAAGCACGTCAAGCGTGTCATCAATTCTTGGCAAGGGATAGCTGTCCTTCTTCGTAACGTCGTTCAGATGGCGGTAGTCAACACAAAATCACAGGTGAACACCATGGACTAGATGAAGGTTCAATAACACCATCCTTCACTATTCCCTCAATCATGGTTTCCACTTCCTTTTCACGTGCTACAGGCAATCTTCTTGGCCGCTGACAAATAGGCAATTCTTCTCCTGTGTTTATTTTGTGTTGAACTAAGCCAGTCTTTCCTATGTCAGCTTCGTCTGACGAGAAAACTTTGGCGTACTTGAGTAACAACTTCTTCGCCTTGACCATTTCATTCGGGGAGAGAACGCTGCGACAATCTTCTAAAAGTGTAGTCACTCTCGTTTGTCCATCCTTGCTGTCGATAGATATTGGCACCAACGCAACCAATCCACTTCCTCACTAGTACCAACCAATGTGCCTTTTGCTATAATCTGTTCCTGATCACAAAGGTTCAGCACACGTACTCCTGAGATGTCGGCGGTTCTGACCAAGGTTCAAGCCACTTTCCGTGGAAGGTCATTGTCTACCCTTTCCACGATTACACAACGAAGTATTTGCCCAGGATTCAGAGGAAGTCTAACCGGCACAATCGTTTCAGATCTCGGCGGAAGAACAATCTTCTTAAGGCAGTATACATTCCCTGGTAACGCCCCTTCCACAAAAAGTTCCTCTTGTCTACATTTCAAAATACCTTGCTTAACGTCGATCTCACAACAATTCTTCCTCATAAAGTCTAGGCCCAGGATGCAGTCGTCCATTATATCAGCCACAATGACATTATGCAGTTAGATCATGTTGCCTAGCTTCAACTCCATCTCCTTCTCTCCACGGACGGGTATGGGCTGACCGGTGGCTGTCACCATATTAATGCGTTCTCGGTTGTACGCGGAGTCCCCAAGGAACCGACTTATAAGTTAGGAACTGACAACCGTGCGAGAGGCTCCAGTGTCTATGGTCAGTTTACACGGCGTTCCGTTGACCTCGCCCTTGATGATTAGGCTGTCCCTATCATGGGTTTGTGAGATCGAAATCCTTGGGGCTCTTTTAACATCAGCCAGCATCCGCCCCGCAGTCCTGGCTTTTACTCGTTTCCCTGCTGCTGCTGGGCGGTGCTATTAGCCGCACTACCCTCTCGAGATCGATCACCTTCCATTTCTACAGTTCGCTTAGGGCAGCTGGGTCAAATATGGCCCCTTTCCCCACAGCCGTAGCACCTAGGGTTGTAGCCCTTATTGCGGTCCCGAACTGTAGCTGCTGCAACCTCCCTGACGCAATGGGAACGATGATCCTGCCGCACGGCTTCCACCTCCAGTGCATGGGTCAAGGCGTTCGTAAACGTCTCATGGTGCCCGAGCCTCACAGCAGTTCTGACTTCAAGGTCACGGATGCCGTAAATGAATGTTTGCACCAGGTTCCCTACAATTAGCGCAGGTACAGACTGGTATGCTTTTCGAACCAGCTTCTCCACCTCAAGGACCCACTGCTGCAGGTTTTCGTTACTGCGTTGCACGCGATCTTTGAGCTGCGCACGAAAGACGTGTTCCAGGTGAACGTCACCATATCTCGCCTCCAATGCTTCAAGGAGCTGCTCGTAAATCACTTCCTTACCGAGAGCTTCCAGAACAGTTAAGGCCTGGTCGCGCAGGCCTAGGGTGAGAGCAGTCATGGCCTGACTTTTATTCCAGCCGTTCGCCTTCATGACTTGGATTTGAACTTGGATTTTGTAGGCCAACCAGGAAGAAGTCCCACCGAACGGCGGCACTTTGAATCCACGTAGCGAAGGAGTTGTAGCTACCACGGGAGCTGTAACTCCATCCCAAATTTTGAGGTCATCCAGCATTTTCTTCACGTCAATTATCACGTTGTCAACCCGATTGTACACTTTGTGGATTCGGGTTTCAGCATCCGACAGGCGGTTATCATGTTGAGCAAGCCTATACTTTACCTCCTTTATCTCTTTCCCGAAGGTAGCGCGAAGGTCCTTCTTGAGGAGCATCTGCTCTTCCATTCCGCGCTGCAGCTGCTCTTCCAACCGACGGGTCTGTTCCTCCTGTCGGCGGGCCTGTTCCTCCTGTCGGCGAGCCTGTTCCTCCTGTCGGCGGGTCTGTTCCTCCTGTCGACGAGCCTGATCCTGCAGCTTCATCATCAGAGCACTTAAGTCAGGTGCAGGAGCTACTGACGGGCCGGCCTCCGTGGTCAGCAGCTGGTCCTCCGACGGTTTTGGCGTTGCATTACCAAATCGTCTCTGGTCCGTCTCCAGCTGGCGTTGACTTCGGGTACGGATACCCTCCGTGTCGTCCTTTGGTAAAATCGGCATGATTTGATCCCACTTCTGACACCAATTGTTACGAGCTTGGGGTTAGAGACAACTAAAACTGCCGAGTGAATTAACAAAATTGACATAAGACAGAACACTAATTACAATTTAAAACTATGCTAATAATAAAACACAATTGTATGATCACTAGTTCGAAGTTGTATCGCTTCAAAGTATTCGCTTATATCGCCAATTCAATACTGACTCGGTTCGGTCGTGGTCTATACCGGCCTTATATTCGAAACTGCGAAACGCGAAACTTCAATGGGGCCCCCATATATCTAAATTAGCAAGCAGACTTAGTTCTGCAGCATATGCTGTAAGAAAGATTAGAAGTCTCACAGATGTTGAGAGAGCTAGATTAGTGTATTTTAGTTACTTTCATAGCGTAATGTCTTATGGAATTTTGCTATGGGGTAATGCGGCTGATATTGAAGCTATATTTGTTTTGCAAAAGAGAGCCGTACAGGCGATTTATAACCTAAATTGTAAAGAGTTACTCAGAGAAAAATTTAAAGAAGTAAACATATTAACTTTGGCATCGCAATAAATTTATGAGAATGTAATGTATGTGCATAAAAACATAAATAGCTTTAATAAGAATAAGGATGTGCGTACTTTAAATACTAGGAACAAACATAAGCTTGTAATGCCAGTTACTAGATTCCACAGAATCAGTAATTCATTTATGGGGCAATGTATACGCTTTTACAACAAAATCCCAGAACATATTCAAATTTTGTCAATAAACAAATTTAAAAGTTTTATTAAAGAAAAACTGTACAAGAAGGGTTATTATAAGATCAAGGAATACACAAATAAAAATAACCCCTGGGAATAGGGTGATCGCCACCATGCTGGTTCTATGAAAATATCATTTAAAAATTGTATAAACAAAATTAATGTTAAGTGAAATTATGTTTAAAAAAAAAGTCCCGCTGGGTTTCTTGCTGGTTCTTCCCAGGACTGAGGTATTTTCCGAACCAGTGGTAAATAAAAAATGACTTTCAATAAGTATTATGTAATAATCAATATTGAATAAAAAAATATTCTTTTCTATTCTATTCTATTCTATTCTATTCTATAGGGCCTAAGATAGTTTCCAGAACCTTCTACTGTAGCAACATCTAGAATGTAAGAGTACATATCGGTCCCGAAATTTCTAGAAGGATCTTGACTCTCCTAGTTCAGCTACTTGACACTAGAGGGCGCTAGTGGTAACTAGTGTTGCCATGTACAAGACATTAATAGTGGCGCGCAACAATATCATTAAAAAAATTCTGTATCGCTTATAAGTACATTTTAAAATTTCATTTTGGGGATCTTTATTTAATTTATAATGCATTCTACTTAGTCAGATCATAAGTTCTGTCAAAAACTTTTTATAAAAATAATGATACTTTTTGATAATTATATAGAATTTATATATGAAATGAAAGGTAATTTAATTTAGAATACAATTTTATTTACATTATTCAAAATGCCCTCCCCTATTTTGAATACTTGCCTTAATCGATGCGGCCAATCATCAATTGCTGCATACACCACATTCATATCTATTTCTGCCGCTGCTTTAGCCAAAGATGCTCGGAGAGATTCCAAATTCTGATGAGGTTTAGCGCAGACTTTCTCCTCCAAATTTTGCCATATCTTGTAATCCAATGGGCTTAAATCTGGACTAGAAGAGGGCCAGTCTTTATGTCCGATAAAATCAATTCCATGGGCGGTCAACCAGTTTTGCTAGCTTCGTGTCATATGAGCTGGTGTAGAGTCCTGTTGGAATATTCAATGTCTGTTTATGAACATTGTTTGAGAAAGAGGTTCCACTATGTTTGTTAGGACGGTATTTTGGTACACCTTAGCACTCGTTTTTACATCTTTTTCACAGAAAAACACCTCAGTTAAGCCTGAATATGAGACTCCAAGCCAAACCATGAGTGACAAAGGATACTGTCCTCGTTGAACCTTCGGAATACCCGTGCTGGCTTCTTCACTGCTGTGGGCAAACACCTTATTATTTTGTTTACTATAACTTTCTTCGATGTTAAAATTTTTTTTATCCGAAAACAAATTTTCGCGGCATTTTTTTCTCGCGTACCGCCGTAACATAGCGCGGGATCTATCCAGCATAATTTTTTTCAAACGCTCGTTCAAAAAATGTCCGGCCTTCTTACGATGAGCTCGTAGTCCTAGGTCTTCGTTAGTCACTCTTTCGACTGTGGTTCCGCTTACGCTCATCTGATCAGCTAAGATTTTTTGTTTAAGAACAGGATTTCGTTGGATTCGCGCCTTCGCTGCTTTGATGATCGTGGGTGTCCTAACTGTATGAGGTCAGCCGGTCTTCTTACGATCTTCGAAGCTTGAATTTTCAGTGAATCGTTTGATAGTGCGATAAACAAATCGTAGGGTTATTTTCAATTTTTATAGAATATTGAAAATCTCTTTTGGCGCGTAACCACAGCGGTGCAACCCGATAACCGCTACTCTGTCTTCTTTTTTCGACCACTTCATATTTGAAAATTAATGAAAATTAATGTCTTTTTTATTTTCGGCAAGCACAAACGTTATATTTTTAAAATTGGCGAAGTTCATCTAGCCAGTATTCAAAAATTTTAAATAACAAAGTTTTGACAGAACTTATGACCCGACTAAGTATATCTGGTTCTTATAGATCTTATTAAATCAACAGTTATCCAGGGTTTTATTGTGATTTTCCTTCGGGGTATTCTAATTGTTATTGAATTATTAACAATTATTTATTGGTTTGGATTAAGTTCATTATTATATATCTCATTAAAATTTAGGTTTTTACAATCTTCATATAGGTTATCGAAATTTAATTTATTAATTAAATAATTTTTAATGTAAATATTTTGTTTTATCAATTTAATGCAGAAAAGAACCGGTTCGTGGTCAGTAATGGAAGTTAATAAAATAAAAGTATAGGTGGGATATTTCGTTTTTAGAATTACATGGTCAAGGCAGCTATTACCCCTAGTGGGATAATAATATGCCGGTATCATTCCATAGAAAAACAAAACTTCTAAGTAATTGGATGACAGCGAATTAAGCTCAGCAATGTTAATATTTAAATCTCCCATCAGGAAAGTATTTTTAAAAGAAAATAGTTCAGTTTTATCAACAGTGGTAGAGCCACGCGGCAGCTTTTGCTGTCGCACGGATGGGCCGGCTCGAACCGGGGTGGTACCACGACCCTCACAGAATACCAGCGTGAAGTAGAGGTTTACCTCTGCGTTTCGCTTGGTGAGTGCAGGTGGCCGGAGGCCCTTTTTACTGGAAATGAGGCATTTCATCTTAGTTCTCACGCATCTGCATTTTGATTCGCAAAAGAGGATAGTTGTAGATGTCTATGGGCCACAGCAACCACTTACCATCAGGTGGACTGTGTGCTCGTTTGTCACCCTTTTCCCATAAAAAAAAGTTAAAGTGTTTTGTAACGATAGTAGGAATTTATCCAGCGATAGGTAGCTAGAGGATCTATATATAGCAATTATAGCTGTCTCGTTATTTATTTTTATTAATAGGGAATTCGCTTCAGATATATTAGGTTCCTCTACTTCAAATTTTAATTATTTCTTTATCATAACGACAACACCTTCGTTTTGATTATTATTCATCATAGTTTTAAAGGAGATGTATTCTAGCATAACCGGAAGGTTAATGACACAAGATAGCCAACATTCCGATAGGATTAAAATATCACAGTCAAATTTCATCTTATGTAGTAACACGACTGAGCTGTTAAAGTTTTTGTTTAAGCTTCGTATGTTTAATTGTAATATTTTTAAGTATAAGGATGGATTCAATATAAAATTTATACATGATTCAGGTTCGCAGATTTGAATATCTGTTTGTTGGAAGTTATCTAAATTATGTAAGTTATTTATATCAGCGAAATTTATTTAAATATAAAAAAATAATAATATTAAGTAAATAATTTTGTTTTTCCGATAAAACATTTCTATTAGCAGTACTATTAAGCTTATTTTACTTAACTGGATAACGTCCTTTTGTATGATATTTAAAAAATGTTTGTGTGAAACGTGTGAATGTGTTGGAATTGTGAAGAACAATGTATTGTGTAGATTTATACTAAGAGGTAACATAGGAATAAAGGAAATTAAACGCATCTACCACAACATATTGTTACAATAATAAGAAATATGTGTTCCCAATTGATATTCTGGAATAAAATCTACTGGCGAACCGTGGGCAATCTGCAAGTTTTTGATAAGGCAGATTGGCTAATTATTTTATTTCGACAATAAAGTGACAATTTAGGAATAAGTCTTGTATCTAAGTATTTATTATCATCGTTACAGCCTATCAAAGTCCACTGCTGAATATAGGCCTCCCCATAGATTGCCTTCTGAGGGGCATACTTGTGGGCAACCGCACTTTTTTATATTCTAACACTGTTATCAGGAAGATGCCACTGCCTTCTTCTTGATAAAAATACAACTTTGGTATGATTGATTTTCTCCTTATCTCCATCACTGTATTTACATTCCTGTTGACTGCCTCGATGGTATATTGTTCGTTAACGCATCCCGGGTCGGGCGAAAATTAGATATTGGATTTTTTGTCAAAATATTCTCAGCAGCAGACCGGAAGTCAGGAAGTTGACGATATGGGTTGGTGGATATTCTTACAAGGCCACTACTCGGTCACCTTGACCGTGTATCTAACTATTTATATTCATAAATGACCCCACGCACGCTGAGCACTTTGGCTGTTGTGGCTGGGCTAACCAATTCGTGATATAATAGTTCTTTGGACTCCGCGCATTTACCAGCTAAAAGCTCTTGCTTACGGCAGTCATTAGTATGCCCTACTATTGAATGGCAGTATGAGACAAGTTATACGTATAAGTATGTCGTAAATAAACACGTCTTTTTACTTATAATGACTGTTTACTTGAATTTACGCCATTTGTACGTTTTAGGGTCCTGTGTCTCGTTACGTACCACCTTTATCCTATAATCCGCAACAACCAAATGATATTAACTTTTGCTTTACATAATGGCTTAGTATTTCAAAGAAGCGTTTATTCCAAATCAACGTGAGTAAATTATAGAAAAACGAACATAAATTGTAGAAAAACTCTCAATTTTGTAGTACGCCGTTTCAAAGTTACATTTCAATATTACCAGACGAATCCACGCCGCATTTCAACCGAGCGTCGCCCGTAAGGGTGTTTGAAATCCTTTTTAGAAGACCAAGCTTTCATTATGGTAATGCGTCGCATTCAAGCTGTGAATGAGGCGTAGGTACGGAGGCTTTAGTGTGATAAATTAAATCTTTATAAACTCTATATAAACGCGCATAAGATTTCCAATTCAACACACATGTGCTTCACATCTGGTTGAATTGCTTGGAGTCAATAAAACACCACCATTTGTTTGCTTCGCTGGTCTAAAGGTAAAACAGCGATGTGAGTTTATTTTGTTATCTGTTTAAGAATTTTTGCATAAATACGTACGCATTTATTCAAACTAAACGAATAATAATGAGAATATTCAGCATTGATTTTTGTAGTTATTTTTCTCTCCTATCGCTTCTCGTAACGTTGCTTCTTTTTTTCATTCATTCTTAACAACCTAATAAAAGCCAATGCAGAATGTAGGCTTACTCTAATTTGCCTTATAAGGCAACTATGGAAAATTTCCCCTTGTTGCCACGTTTTTTTTATGTTGTGGTTGTTACAAGGAAGACGCTGCTGCCGATCTCCTAGCTTATTTCCCTAGTCGCCTCTTACTATCACCAATGGGAGAATGTGTAATTGATGTCTTACTCCGCTACTACATGATCACGGTTCATTTATAACTGTAGATAAATGATGTCTTTAGCATTAACTATAACAGGAATTTAATAAGTTAATATTTTTAATAAAGTATTTTCTAGAATTTTCAAATCGATATCGGGTACACCTATTTATCAACCCTTAGGGGTGACATTTTTAGCTCGCCGTCCGTCCGTCTTAGCTCGCCGTCCGTCCGTCTAACGACGACAGGCCGTGTCGACGGCGCGTTTTGTTCCACGCGCGCCTCAAAGAGCTGTCAGCATCGTGAAGGGGCCCGCAAGGGCCGACGCCTGCCGGGGCTGCGGGCTGTTCGAAAGAGATACCGCGGCTCCGGAACGTAAGGGCACTGAAGGAACACGGATGGTTTTTAGTCAGTAAAAGTCTGACACTCCCTTCCGCTCCACCCAGAGCGAAAGGCGTCATTTGATGATTTTCCATCCGCAAAAAAAAAAGAAAAAAGGGGTGACATTTTTTATTAAAATTTATACGGTACCACCCCTGAACTATAACTTGTTTAATGAAAGTAGAATCATTAAAATCGATTCATAGATTTCCGAGAAATCGGTGAATATACATAAAAAATATACATGTTGTATTGTATACCTTTTTATTTTTGAATCTCGGTTTGAAATGACAACGCGTCGCGTTATGATGCGACGGGACTCAGTGCGGACTGGTTTTTCGTGCGTTATCGAAGTGGTATTCAGAGCAAATAAACCTAGCAAGCTAACAGCATAACAAAGTGGCGAAGCAATCAGCTTTTTTTGAGCAATCAGTTTCAAAATAGGAGGTTCAGATGCCTGGGTGATCAGTAATCGATTGCTGAAAACAGAATTTGAAAATTCGAAACCGTTCTCGAGATAATCGTGGGGCATACAGACGGACAGACATCGTGAAATCAATAAGTGTCTTCGCAAGCTTCGCCACTTAATAATTGTGTTCTGTTACTCAGATTCAAATCAATAATGACGCCTTTTAAAAACTGCTACCACTAAATTAATCTCTAATTCGGACAAACGTTCGAAATAGCCTTTTAAATGAACTTTCAAAATTGAAATTATACCACCAAACCCATCATCAACTAAGACTATGTCGAGCAGAATTCCTCTTGCAATCCAGATTATGCATCGCTAAGCACTCAAAATATCGCTTCGTATACACGCCCATGGCTACAATAGAATAGGTAGGTCGCCAGACTTAAGATTCTTATACGCCTTATTTATATACATACTTATTTCCTTGTGTTAAACGTGAGTTCGATCGACAAAATGTCTTTTGGAAGTCGTTATAAAAGCCTCAATTAATATCAGTGACTCAAATGACTTCAATTTACTTTCGCGCCTTGCTCATCTCAGAATCGGCACAGTTGGCAATTTCGCGCTTCTTCAATCGTTTAAGGATAAGGTAGGCACGAATATTTATCATTCTACTCGCGGAAAGACAATTCCTCTTTAACCGTGTTGCTTTCTCCTTCAAATAAATTAACGGACAAAAATTAAGGTAGAATTGAGATGTAGAGAATCGGAGATCCTATTTATTGGTAATGAAGTTTTCTACCTTAATTTTTTTATAGGATGTGGGTCACAAACAAGCACACAGTCCACCCGATAGTAAGTGGTTGCTGTGGTCCATAAACATCTACGTCTATCCTCGATTACGAATCAAAATGCATGTGCGTTGTCACCCGTGAGGACTAAGATGGAGTGCCACGTTTCAATATAACAGGTCTAAGGTTCTCTACACTCACCATAAGAAACACAGCAGTGTTAAACTGCTATTTTACGCTGGTATTCTGTGAGAGTGTGGTCCTTCCCCGGTCGAGCCGATCCCATTCGTGCTACAACTATACTACTAATGTAGCTGCAGCACCACGTAAAATGTTATTCTCAGGGGTGACAACGTCAATACATTTTGATTTATAATCTAGGCCAGCTGTAGATGTCTATGTGCCATTGCAATACATGGACTGTGCACTCGTTTGCCGGTAGGCTCTTATTTCTTTTCAGTCCACTGCTGGACCTCTGGACTCCTGGGCTGGTATGGATGATTAGCCTTAATCACCACGCTTCACGCTTGGCAAGCGGGTTGAAAATCTAGGTACCAATTGTCGCACCTTAGACGCTGTTGCCCGGTGCCGCTCTGGATGATTTACGGCTAACTTCGAGATGGTTATATCTCCATCTATTGAAAGCCATAAGATTTTTCTGGCATAGCTGTTTTTATAATGTTTTTAATTTATTTAATTCTATTTTGGGTGACAATCGAGCACATGCTAACTAATGGTAAGTGGATACTGTGACCCATAGACACTCTCATCTTACCTCTATTAAGAATAAAATGTAGATGCGTTGTAACTACTGTGTGCTAAGATAGCCTCATTACCAGTTAAAAGGGTATTAAAGTATTACATTGTATGGAAGTTTGCTATGTGGAAACGCGACAGAGTTTGAAATTATATTTGTTTTACAAAAGACCACAGCAGTTCCTGATTCAAATAGGTTTGCTCAATTATAAAAATAGTAATAAATATACTTTTATATATAATATTATATATAATATATATTATATATAATAAATATATTAATAATCATTACAGTAATTTATATATTATGTAAGTGTAAAATATTTATTCCTGATTCAGTAATTTATATTTCTTGAAACATTGAATAAAATATCAAATTTTTATAAAACCTTTTTCGATCTCTGGCGGTTATTTGCATACCATTAAGACAATACAAGATAAGACATTAATAATTTTGTCTGTCTTTCTGGGTTAACCTTCAGAATGGCCGAAGCCGATTGTGATAAAACCTCAAGAAAAGATAGAGAGTAATTCCAGGAGTGATCTCGGCAACATTTTATCCGAAAACATTTGAGATTTTTTTGGAAATGGAAACATTGTTATATTAAATGGCCTTTGTTGGTTATCTTAATCTTTCTGTTATTTAGATTATATATTGTTATTTAGACGTTATTTGCCTGATCAATAAATCCTACCCAGGCGACGCGTGGTGGATTACTAGTATTTTACAATTGTTCACGCAAAAGCGTTAGTGTCAGGCATCGACGTTAGATGGCACTCGGCTCGGTCGATACGGAATGACGTTCGTGCGTGTTGAACGTCCGAGCTTGCTGAAAGGTGGGAGTCGAGAGCGAAAGATTAGATGTCTTCTTCGCGTCGAAAAAGAAGGCAGTCCGTTTTGTTTGGGAGCTCTTAGATCTAATTTTATGTTAGGCGCGTATAGTAAATATATCACTGGGAATGGTAGCGCGTGTTGAGAGTTTACCCGGGACTTTAGGTTTAACGCAGAATCTGTATAAGTGGATTCGACTGTATTAGTTACTGGTGCGGTAGTTAATATTCTAGAAATAACGGTGACCTTTGACCCGTACGTTCTGTGTTCATTTTCGCGAGTCAATCGTAACAAAGGAAAAAAGTGACTACGGAAGGCGACCTTAGCTTGGAGAGGAGCTGAGGGCCGAACTGCTGCAGGGGGAACGGTCAAATAAGGTCAATAACACTACCAGCCACACCCAAATACACATCACTGACCTTTACTTTCTAGCACAATACATCCACACGAGACCTGACCGAATCCTGAGGGACCAGTCGCCTTGAATAGAGGTAAGTAAGCTCTGTTCAATAATTGTAACGCTCCCCCCGGATTGTTTAGTGTAATTAGACTTTTAACCCGTGGCGTGAGGACGCCCGACCAGCATCTGCCTGTAGCTTCTTCGTCTATGGGCCGCGAAGGATTCTACTCCTGGGATAGGCAGCTGTTGGCCGTAACAACAATGTTTCCTTTAAGTCAGCTAAGCCTACAATCTTATTTAGTAAGTATGTCGTTATAATAGTCTTAATTAATTTCATTGGCACAAATTACTTCAATTTACTTTATTACAAAAGATAAATGTTATTTTTTTTTACTAAAATTGTCCATTGTAAATACCTATATACTATTAATAATGTGTAGTGGCGGTCAAGAATATCCACTACCCCATATCCTCCCGTGGGTGTCGTAAAAGGCGACAAAGGGAAACAGGCAGGAGATGGGCAGCAGCATCTTCCTGGTTAACGGCAAAAATACAATAAAAAAACTGCGGTTGCCAACCCGCTCGCCAAGCGTGGCAACTATGGCAATATACCCCCCATGATGAAAGTTACGAAGAGACGGCCCCCAGTCCCCGGCGGCCCCGCTATTCCTGGCTACGGTGGTAACGGCGGGGCAGGGGGTGCTAAGAATCTCCGGTGGAGGTTCGGTTGCCACCTTAGACGACTCGACCTGGCAACGTACAACGCACGCACCCTGAGGACTGACGAGAAGATCGTGGAGCTGGAAGAAGAGATAGACAAGTTGCGCTGGCATATTATGGGATTATCCGAAGTCCGAAGAGAGGGGGAGGACACGGTAATCCTCGAATCCGGCAACTTGCTCTATCACCGGGAGGGCGACCATCTGTCCCAAGGAGGTGTCGGATTTATCGTCCACAAGTCTCTCGTTAACAACGTTGTAAAGATCGGGAGTGTGTCGACGAGGGTTGCGTACCTGATACTCAGAATCACCAAACGGTATTCGCTGAAGGTCATACAGGTTTACGCACCAACCTCGGCACACCTCGATGAGGAGGTGGAGGAAATGTATGAGGATATCTCTAGAGCCATGCATTCCTCCAAAACCCAATATACGGTGTTATTGGGAGACTTCAATGCAAAACTAGGCACAAGAGAGAACGGTGAGCTGAAAGTAGGGAAATTTGGAATAGGGCAACGGAACCCAAGGGGCCAGCAGTTGGCCGAATTCATGGAGAAAGAGGGACTCTTTATGATGAACTCTTTCTTCAAGAAGCGGCCCCACAGGAAGTGGACCTGGTCGAGCCCCGACGGTTCGACAAAAAATGAGATTGACTTTATTATGACGACCAGACGACAAATGTTCAGTGATGTCTCAGTGATCGCCAGAGTGAAAACCGGCTGCGATCACCGAATGGTGAGAGGCACACTGAACCTAAATGTTAAGTTGGAGAGGTCTCGTCTGATGAAGTCAACGCTCCGTCCCCCTCGTGCTCTAATCCAAAGTCCCGAAACCTTTCAGCTGGAGTTACAAAACCGTTTTCAGTGCCTAGAAGACTGCAATGAAGTGGACGATATGAATGACAAGCTCGTGGAAACTGTCCATGCGGTCGGAGCTAAGTTCTGCAAGACCCGCCGCAGAAGAACACAAAAACTCTCCGATCACATTCTTAATCTCATGGCTGTTAGACGGGAGATGAAGCTACATTCTTCAACAGATTTGACAGCATACAGGCAACTGAACAGACAGATCTCCAAATGCATGCGGCGGGACTTACGAAACTTCAATACAGCTCGTATTGAAGAAGCGATCGAGCGGAACCAAGGCTCCAAAGTCTTTGCCAGATATCTGTCTGCCAGAAAGAGCCAACTGTCAAAGCTGAAGACCGAATGTGGCAGCATCGTTTCCGGGGCACCTGAGATTTTGAGTGAGATTGAGAGGTTCTATGGGCAGCTGTACACGTCATCGTTGGAGCCACACGCAAGCGTGAGTAACGATCCAAGAGCGAGTCTTGTCCGACACTATTCCGAAGATATCCCGGACGTCAGTCTGAGCGAGATTAGAATGGCTCTCCAGCATCTTAAAAACGGCAAGGCCCCAGGCGAGGATGGAATTACAGCGGAGCTTCTGAAAGCGGGTGGAAGACCGGTACTTGAAGTCCTTCAGAAGCTCTTTAATTCCGTCCTCCATGGTGGCTTTACACCGGAGGCGTGGAGCAGAAGTGCGGTGGTCTTGTTCTTCAAGAAAGGTGACAACGCTCTCTTGAAGAACTACAGACCGATTTCCCTTCTGAGCCGCGTCTACGTGCTGTTTTCGAGAGTCATTACGAATCGCCTCGCGCGCAGACTTGACGACTTCCAGCCTCCCGAACAAGCCGGTTTCCGAAAGGGCTTTAGCACCATAGACCACATACATACCCTTCGGCAAATTGTACAGAAGTCCGAAGAGTACAATTTGCCACTATGTCTGGCGTATGTAGACTATGAGAAAGCCTTTGATTCCGTCGAAATTAGGGCGGTGCTGCAGTCCCTTCAGCGGTGCCAAGTTGACTGTCGGTATATCGAAGTGCTGAAGTGTTTGTACAGTAGAGCTACGATGGCTATCCGAGTACAGAACCAGAGTACGAAACCTATCCAATTGCAGAGAGGTGTAAGACAGGGTGATGTTATATCCCCGAAACTCTTCACCGCTGCATTGGAAGACGTTTTCAAGCTTCTGGACTGGAAAGGATACGGTATTAACATCAATGGCGAGTACATCACTCACCTTCGATTTGCCGACGATATAGTCCTTATGGCAGAATCGCTGGAGGACCTAAGCACTATGCTCAATTACCTCAATAGTGTCTCCCAACGGATAGGTCTTAAGATGAACATGGACAAAGCAAAGATTATGTTTAATGTCCATGTCACACCTATGCCGGTAGTTGTTGGGAGCACTAAGCTCGAAGTTGTTGACGAGTATGTTTACCTGGGACAAATAGTCCGACTAGGTAAGTCCAACTTCGACCGAGAGGTCAATCGACGGATTCAACTCGGCTGGGCAGCGTTCGGGAAGCTACGACACATCTTCTCGTCAGACATACCTCAAAACCTTAAAACGAAATTGTACAACCAGTGCGTGTTGCCAGTGATCACTTACGGAACTGAGACGTGGTTCTTCACTGCTGGCCGTATGAGGAAGCTCAAGGTCGCTCAGCGAGCTATGGAGAGGGCTATGCTCGGAGTTTCTCTGCGTGATCAACTTAGGAATGAGGATATCCGCAGTAGAACCAGAGTAACCGACGTAGCCCAACGGATTAGTAAGCTGAAGTGGCAGTGGGACGGCCATATAGCTCGAAGAACCGATAACCGATGGGGAAGAAAGGTTCTCGAGTGGCAGCCTCGTACCGGTAGGCGAAGTGTAGGGCGTCCCCCCACGAGATGGAGTGACGACCTGGTAAGACATGCAGGAAGTCGATGGATGCAAGTGGCTCAGGACCGTGCTTTGTGGCATTCTTTGGGGGAGGCCTATGTTCAGCAGTGGACTAGTGAAGGGCTGTAATGATGATAATGATGATGATATTAATAATGTGATATACCCTACACAGTCAAATAGAACCTTCAAACCTTTTCATTCACTTTAGGCTCTACACCAGCTCGTAAAAACGAGACCTTTTCAGAGAAGAACCATAAACAGACTTAGGGATCTTTCTTTTAAAGCAATGTTATAATTTCATTTATAATTACAACTGTTAATAAAAAAATACAATATCAAAGGTCTATATATATATTTTTAATATGTCAGGTTTAATAACAAAATAATATCTAGATCCATTGGTAGTAAATGCGGTTGCTGGTCTTGAGATCTCAGCGTTAGCCCAAAATCAGTTTATGGATTTTTCTATTAAATAAACCTAGCAAGCTAACAGCATAGCAAAGTGGCGAAGCAATCACATTTGTAGCGGTTTCTAACGAAAAAAAAATATTTCAAAATAGGGGGTTCAGATGTCTAGGTGATCAGTAATCGATTGCTGAAAACAGAATTTGAAAATTCGAAACCGTTCTCGAGATAATCGTGGGACAGACGGACGGACAGACGGACAGACGGACAGACGGACACACGGACAGACATCGTGAAATCAATAAGTGACTTCGCAAGCTTCGCCACTTAATAATTAAAAATTAAAAAATTTGTACAACCGAGTTCAATATAAATTATTAAGAATAACTCAAAAATTATTGGTCAGAACTTGATCAAATTTATATGGGACTAAAGGAGAAGCACCAGCTTTCAAATAATAACACACATAAAAAAACATACAGTCGGATTGAGTACCGTCTTCTTTTTGAAGTCGGTAGAAAGTTCTCAGGAGCAACCCGGAGTCAGGAAGTTGGCGGTGTTTCACATCCGTGGCTCGGCAAGCAAGTAAAGCCCTTGATTATGCGTCTTTCTGGTCGTGTCGCATTACCGTCCGAACGGACTAATGAAAGTGGAAAATTAGAGAGCGCACCTGTGCTTGCATATAAACCTGTCCTGCGGAGGTGGCTAGTCTGCTTTGAGATTGGCGGCCGTAACTAAAATTAGGTTTGGAGGACATTACATACATACATACAAACTGAATAAAACTAAAACATACTTTATGGCCTGTTAGTTATTATGGTGATAATATTTAATTTTGCTTGACTACTATTTAAGATGGCTTTACCTATTTTTAAATTTTGCAACAGCTTTTAACGCTACTTAGATTGCTTCCGTCGGAAATTTCCGATAAATGCTATTTGAAAGCGTAACGCTCCTACCTCGACGAGGTATCAAATACCTTAAATGTCATTTTATTGACCTACTTTCAGTCACTTTTAGCATCAAACTGACGCAGGCTTGCCACTATAAAATCATGTCAAGTTTAATGGATATCCAATCTTTGAAGATACCAGTCACTTCTTCACTTTGAGGACTCATTATGCACCATTAAGAATCTTTTGTTGGATTATTACGTTTAATATATTAATGGAACACTCTTGCTAGACAAACATTTTCAACGTAGTTGCGAGTCATAAAGACAAATGTAATAATAAACAAAACAAATAACAAACCAACAAAATGAAAGAATAGACGAATGGAGAAATTTATATTTGTGTAAAGGAATGTTAAAGTTTCCCATCGCTTTTCGAATTTAATTAGGACCTTCATCAATTCTTTATTATGATTAGTGGTGAGAATTTGAATCCCTTATTACACGTTAGGTGTCTTTGAATCACAAAATTCACTTACCACCAGGTGGACTGTGTGCTCGTTTCACCCTTCATTATATAAAAACCTGATTTATTTCTTCCTTGCTAGGTCATCCATGCTTTTTTTTATAGAATAAGGATGACAAACGAGCACATAGTCCACCTGATGGTAAGTGGTTGCTGTGGCCCATAGACATCTACATCTATCTTCGTTTGCAAATTAAAGTGCAGATGCGTTGTCAACCGTGAGGACTATATACGAATACGAAGCACAGCAGCGTTATGCTGCTATTTAACGCTGGTATTGTGTGAGAGCGTGGTTCTTCCCCGGTCGAGCCGACCCATTCGTGCTACAACTTATAGCTGCAGCATGACTCTACCACGTAAACAAACTATAATAATAGTATAACTAGTATATATAATAATATAACTAATAAATGCTTAGTATTTTTAGTATTAAACAAATTAAAAAGTTTCTAAAAGAAGTCCATCTGAGTTTTTATCTATCTCTTGTAAATTTCTGCAGTTACGTACCTGTGCATACATTGTTATATTCCGGTTTTTAGAATAACAGAATATAGTGTAGCCCTCACGGTACAGGAAAAAATCCTAGTGTGGAGGTAATGATTTAAAAAAAAAGAAAAAAGAAAGAACTATTCCTTCATTGTATTAAGTTGGTAGCCGGTGTCCATTGATTGCGCTAGCATAAAAATATTTTCGCCAACGTGGACATGGATAAGGACAACACTGCGAACTATCCCCTGCTTCAAACCTCTCTCTCAGAAATACGAAGAAGTCCGTAATATGGGTGGAACGTAAGTAGACAGTTACTGCTATATATATCTGGGAGTCAAGATGTTTTTAGAATTTTTTTAATCGACATTACACCTCATTTTGGCTCGTGTATGTGCCAAGGAGCAAAAAGACCAATGTCAATCGATAAAACGAATTATGTCTTATGCAGACTTCACGCACCACTAACGAATTCAGAACTATATTATAAATTAGGTTTGACTACATGAAATCTTATCGAATATAACTTAACTTTTTGATTTGTTTTTCAATTTAAATAGATTGCTCCGTGAAAAGGAATGCTCGCTTAAATTCGTTTAGTATCCCCTCATTACTCCTCCCTTGGTTTAGATTATTAATTGATTTTAATCTCGCTTTTATAAAGCAATTAGCAGATTCTTCCCCTTGTAAACAATAATACCTTTGTCTCATTAATGATGTTCTCGTTAATTGGATTAAATACTTTTTAGATATAATGAAAGCAATTAATTATATATATTATACTAGCTCGCCAGGCAGACGTTGTTCTGCCCTTTCCAACGACCCTTCCTATAAAAATCCTTCAATTCGCATAAAAAATTTTGAGGGTCATTTATCGGAATTAAAACTATCCTATCTCTCAAGTTGGACCAAAATGCACACAGTGTGCAAAATTTCATTGAAATCATTTCAGTAGTTTAGGAGTCGATTGCGGACAAACAACGTGACACGTAATTTTTATATATAAAGAAGATAGAAACTAAGTCCTCAGCGGTTATACGCATCTGTATTTTCAACGGACTTCAAAAAGGAGGAGGTTCTCAATTCATCGGAATTTTTGTTTTATGTATGTTCACCGATTACTCAAATACGCCTGAACTGACTTGGAAAGCTGGTGATTGTCATGTGGTCCCATATAAATTTGATCAAGGTCTGACCAGTAGTTTTTTCAGTTATACTTAATAATTTATATTGAAGTCGGTTGTACAAAATTTTAATTTTACCACTTGTGATCCTTAAAAGAAGTTTCATCCTCTTTCAGCATTCACTTACTATCAGGTAGTGTACTCGTTTCCTATTCTCACTTTCATAAATAAACGTTAAAGTTCTCTGTATAACTCTTGATAGAATATGTTTATTGTCTTTATTAAATAAATCTTAGTAAATAATATTTATTCAAAAACCTTTTAATGACAAGTTAAAACTGAGTTCAAAGACTACAACATAATAAAATAATTTTTACATAGTAACAAGTGAAGTTGATGCTTAGACATAGTGTGTAAAGTCCCGATTTTAGAAGCTAATACGTGAACATTATCTTATTCACTTAGGTTTTTAAGGGGGTGATTACTTTAAAAAAATCTTTTACCTTTTTCACTGCAATAATTAAGCTCAAGTAACGACTTGCATGTCACCTAATAGTTACAATAAAAATTTCATCCCGTAGTTTTCCACTTCCCTTACGGGTTTTCTTCAAATATAAATGAGTTCACCTTTGAGGTAAGTATAACTTTTTAAAAAAAAGAATGCCTTGAATCGGTTCAGTCGTTTTTGAGAATTCGGTAAACATACATAAAATGTACGCGTCGAATATATAGATCCTCGTCCTTTTTGAAATCGATTTAAAATAATTTCGTGTTTTACCACTGATTTTAAAAAATAAGAGAACTAGTAGCAATATTAATGTTTACAGCAGCATTCGTCTTATCTTTATCTCACAACCTGCGGAGTCCATCCCGTACAGTTTGCGACTGCCTCAAACAACCTATAAAACATAAAAGATAAAAACGCAGCTCTGCGTACATTTCCAATGACGCCGAAACCATGCTCAACTTCTTGACACATACTCGCGCACGTACTTTTCTTCTTTCTTTCTTTATCAGCCCGTAAAATTCCATCGCTGTACGCACACATACGATCCAAATATAGTGTTGTTAGTTGAAAATTATTACAGATGCATGTTCACGCCGATGCATGTGTGAACATAATAATTTACATCTTCTTACAATAAGTTAACCATGGATTCGGTGTCACCTGAAACGTACACAGCGCTCCATCTATCTTTCTTTATGAGTAGTCAATATGTTTTTTACCGATCTTAATCCAAATAATAATGTTCTTATATATATTCCAATATATCATACAAATTATAATTTTACACACGACTGGAGTGACGGCTCGGAACTGATTTGCTCACAATAATTTAACTTCACTAAGGAAAATATTCATCACATAAAAATTTAAAAAGGAATAAAATTCATAAACTCATGTAATCGCAATTCATGTACAACGACAAAGCTTATCTTAAATTCTTATTAATTGTTATTTATGTAACACTGAATAAATTGTTGATTTAGTAAATAATTTCTATTTTAATATTTATAATACCTATTCATAAATTTCAATATTACTATGAGCCGCCGTAGCCTTATTTTACGGCTATACATAGCCCGCATATCTCAAAAGGTTGCCTAACGGTTTACAATATTATGTTGTATTGGACAATTTTTTATGCAAATTATTTGAGTAACTGCTTGCTTGGTAACAACAATAACCTCATCACTCAGAGATTTACTACAATTTTTGTATTCTTTAATATTATAACAAGCACACACAGACTTTTATTTGAGTTATAAGTCATTAATACGAGTATAATTAATAGACTGGCATTAAATATTTTCTGAAAGTTTGTTGTTAGCAGCCTGTATACGTCTAATTGCTGGGCACAGGCCTCCTCTCATTTTTGAGAGGGTCTTAGGGCAAGGAAATGTCCGTCACACTGCCCCAAGGCGTGTGACGAACTTCACATGGTTTCGAAAAATTTTTTTCTTATTTCTCTGACATACAGGTTTCTTCATGATGTTTTCCTTCACCGCCGAGCACGTGGTAAATCAGCACTTAAAATTGCAATTAACAATTTCATTGGTGCCGGCGGGGATCGAACCCGGGTTGCTCGCGTACTGTGAAATTTACCACGAGCGTTAAGCATCTGAGCTACCACGGCTCTTCTGAGCTGCCACGGCTCAAAATTTGTTGTAAAAGCTTCTAATTACCTTATCTTGCGAAAGAATTGGTGACTCTATGGAGTCGAGGACTAAACCAGGCTTTTACGAAGAATTTCTAGAAATCGCTTCACCGAATAGATGAATCGGCTTTCACACTACACACACTTTAAGTCTGTGTTTTGTTCTATGATTATTCAGCCATTCATGCGAAGACACGAAATTTTTATATATTTAGTCCATAGCGTTGACGTTCACCAATGGTAGAGCCACGCGGCAGCTTTTGCTGTCGCACGGATGGGCCGGCTCGAACCGGGGTGGTACCACGACCTCACAGAATACCAGCGTGAAGTAGAAGTTTACCTCTGTGTTTCGCTTGGTGAGTGCAGGTGGCCGGAGGCCCTTTTTACTGGAAATAAGGCATTCCATCTTAGTCCTCACGGGTGACAACGCATCTGCATTTTGATTCACAAACGAGGATAGATGTAGATGTCTATGGGCCGCAGCAACCACTTACCATCAGGTGGACTGTGTGCTCGTTTGTCACCATTATCCTATAAAAAAAAACGTATAGAAGTCTCAGTTACAAGCAAATACCTTCAGGTCTTATCTCTTACCAGTTTTCTTGAACTTTTGTAGCCTTAAAAGGTTAATAAGCTTCAGTAATAGTGGTAAAAAAGGACCGTGTAGTGGCAGTGTGAGAATACCTAACCATCCCGTGGGTGTCGTATGAGACGACAGAGGTAATCTGAAACAGGAAATGGGCAGCAGCATCACTCTGATAAACGCCTCAAAATAATAAAAAAACTGCGGGCGCCAACCCAAGCTTGCCATAGTTGCCGCGTGGCGAAACCTAAACCTATAGCCTAACCTAAAAGCCAAAACCAATGTCCAGCTGTGGAGTTTTATAGGTTGTAATCGAAATGGCACAATTATTTAGCAACTAGATTCGCCCCGGCTTCGCACGGGTGATTTCTACCTCTCGATAACAGCGTCACCTACCGGGTCCAAATGAGAATCTAAACCATCAAGGGTCAATCATCCACATTCAAACACACACAATTTTTTTAATCAAAATCGGTTGAGACTAACGGACGGCAATTGATTTTTATATATAGAGATATATTTGCAAGTAAAATAATCATCATCATCATCATTACAACCCTTCACAAGTCCACTGCTGAACATAGGCCTCCCCCAGGGAGTGCCACAAAGCACGGTCCTGAGCCACCTGCATCCATCGACTTCCTGCATGTCTTACCAGGTCGTCACTCAATTTAGTGGGGGGATGCCCTACACTTCGTCCGCTGGTACGTGGCCGCCACTCAAGAACCTTTTTTCCCCATCGGTGGTCGGTTCTTCGAGCTATATGGCCGGCCCACTGCCACTTCAGCTTACTAATCCGTTGGGCTATGTCGGCCACTCTGGTTCTACTGCGGATATCCTCATTTCTAAGTTTATCACGCAGATAAACTCCGAGCATAGCCCACTCCATAGCTCGCTGAGTGATCTTGAGCTTCCTCATCCCGCCAGCAGTGAAGGACCAGGTCACAGTTCCATACGTCATCACTGGCAACACGCGCTGGTTGTACAGTCTCGTTTTTAACTTCTGAGGTATATCTAATAATAAGTAAAATAATAGTCAGACAAAATTTCATGTACAACGAAGCTATTAGGTACCCACCATTCCTTATTCAAAAATAGTATCAATATAGTTATGAAGATTTTCTTAAATTGGCGTTAGTACATAACATTAATTAATTGTATAAAGTTATCACGTAAGTGATGTTCAGCCACGTCACGCACAAATAAATTAAGAGAACGGGCAGTGATGATGTTTTTGATTAGAACTTCCGACCTTAATACACACTATTATGTTGGGACTAAGAGATAAAATATAAGGGAACATTACTCAGTCAAAATTCCATTATTCGAGGCAATCTTGAAAGCCCTGAAGGAAAAGTTCATTAATTAATTGATTTTAGCTTAAAGACTCTCCCCAATCTATTGCTGATAGGAGGGACATTTGCTATAGTTATGTTAGCAACAGTAGATTTTGTAATATTTGAGTTGTTGTCATGAAGATGATGTTGTCCATCTCCTTTTTTATTTCCCTATGTCGCATCTTACGACACCCGGTGGTATTGAATTATCTTACGCTGTTACTTAAAACTTCAAATTATTTCCACAATAATTACTTACGTTATCATTAACTTGATAATCTTGCATACCTAATTATATAACATAATAAGGCGGCCTATTTTCATTTTCGTCTGCGTGACACTTGAACATGCTCGGTTACAGCTTTAACAGGTGTTTGTAGAACGTAATAACCAATTTGTTTTGTAACCTCACACCTGTTTCTAAACGTTCTTCCAAAGTTACGAATATCAACTTAAGGTCAGTAGTCAAAGAAAAGTTGACTCGTTAATATTCCTAGTATCCCCGTACGCTTCAGTGGGCGCACTAAATGAAACAAACCACGCTCAGCTTATGCTATCCAACAGACAAAACAACAGCGCTGGTTTTTAGTGGGTAATGAACACTTATTTTATTATGTTACTGAAAACTTATTTTATTATTTTTACTTTTTGATTGAGGACATTAAAAAATCTATTTGTTACGTTCTATATATTATACAGTGCAATATAATCGATTATCATTACTTACGTACTTACAACAATAGACCATATTCGTAAAATCTACTTGTCACTTTTTTTTATAGGAGAGGGGGCAAACGAGCATGCGGCTCACCTGATGGTAAGTGACTACCGCCGCCCATGAACAATTGCAACACTAGGGAGGGAATTGCAATAGAGGTATATAATTAATTTTTCGCTTGTCCCATGGCAATCGGAAGAGACTTTTCTTTACCTCACACACTATTTAAGAGAATTTTATTTAATTTTATTTACCTCTCACTTTTCAGCCAGTTTAAATAAAAAGTACATTTTTTGTCTATACTAGCAACTTATATGTGATTCGCACGGGTGCGATTTATATGAGGTGTCATTTATGTTTTTTTTTTATAGGAGAGGGGGCAAACGAGCATGCGGCTCACCTGATGGTAAGTGACTACTGCCGCCCATGAACAACTGCTACACCAGGGAGAGAATTGCAGATGCGTTGCCGGCCTTTTAAAAAGGAGTACGCTCTTTTCTTGAAGGTCCCTAAATCGTATCGGTCCGGAAAAATCGCTGATGGTAATCGATTCCACAAGGAAGTCGTGCGAGGAAGAAAACATCTTCTAAATCGCACAGTGGTGTACCGCCAATCATCCAGATGGTGTGGATGGTATCGGGAGTTCTGCCGCGATGTGCGTTCGTAAAATTTGGCGGCTGGGATTAATCCGAACAATTCCTCAGAGCACTCCCCATGGTAGATGCGAAAGAAAATGCAAAGAGATGCAACATCTCTTCGCAGCGCCAATGAGTCGAGCCGATCGGAAAGGACTCGGTCGTCGACGATTCGAGCCGCTCTGCGCTGGATGCGGTCAAGTGCAAGGAGCTGGCACTGGGGAGCCCCTGCCCAGAGATGGGAACAGTATTCCATGTGAGGCCGAACCTGCGCCTTGTAAAGTTGCAGGCGGTGTGCCGGCATGAAATACTGTCCCGCTCTGCTGAGCACGCCAAGCTTTTTAGAGGCCGATTTGGCCTTCTCTTCCAAGTGACCACGAAACTGCACGTTTAAAAAATGTTTAAAAAAGCACTGTCCGATCGAGTTATAGTTTGCCGCTTTGGTATTGACTATTCATCGTTACGAAAATTACGCTAAACAAGAAAATATTATATTTATTTTATGAGGTTTATTTATTACTTATTAAGTGGCGAAGCTTGCGAAGTCACTTATTGATTTCACGATGTCTGTCCGTCTGTCCATCTGTCCGTCTGTCCGTCTGTCCGTCCGTCTGTCCGTCTGTCCCACGATTATCTCGAGAACGGTTTCGAATTTTCAAATTCTGTTTTCAGCAATCGATTACTGATCACCCAGGCATCTGAACCTCCTATTTTGAAACTGATTGCTCAACGGCAACCGTTAGAAACCGCTACAAAGCTGATTGCTTCGCCACTTTGCTATGCTGTTAGCTTGCTAGGTTTATTATATTTAATCGAATGGCTTAAATGAGAAACATGAATTATGTCAAAATTGGTTAGCGTTCATTGGTTTTAGTCGTAATTTTACTGTGAAATCCACGGGTTACAGATTTAACAACTTTGGGTAGTTTTACCTGTTAATGTCAAAGTTCTATCATAACTGCTGCTGACCACGGAGGCCGGCCCGTCAGCAGCACCTGCATCTGCAGCACCTGACTTAGGTGCTCTGATGATGATGCTGCAGGATCAGACTCGCCGATAGGAGGAACAGACCCGTCGGTTGGAAGAGCAGCTGCAGCGCAGTATGGAAGAGCAGATGCTCCTCAGGAAGGACCTCCAAGCTACCTTCGGGAAAGAGATAAAGGAGGTGAAGGATAGGGTTGCTCAACATGACAACCGCCTGTTGGAAGCTGAAACCCGAATCGACCAAGTGAACAATCGGGTTGACAACGTGATGGCTGACGTGAAGAAAACGCTGGACGACCTCAAAATTGGGGATGGAGTTACAGCTCCCGTGGTAGCTACAACACCTTCGCTAGGTGGATTATTCAAAGTGCCGCCGTTCGACGGGACTTCTTCCTGGTCGGCCTACAAAATCCAATTCGAGGCTGTCATGAAGGCGAACGGCTGGAATAAAAGTCAGGCCATGACTGCTCTCACCCTAGGCCTGCGTGA
The DNA here is from genome assembly GCA_033319125.1 of Parnassius glacialis. Taxonomy (NCBI): domain Eukaryota; kingdom Metazoa; phylum Arthropoda; class Insecta; order Lepidoptera; family Papilionidae; genus Parnassius; species Parnassius glacialis. Next base: position 14,381,693 of record JAVANC010000013.1, on the reverse strand, counting down.
CCAGTCCTTATCTGTTCTGGAAGCTCTCGGTAAGGAAGTGACTTACAAGCAGCTTCTTGAGGCATTGGAGTCGAGATATGGCGACGCTCACCTGGAACACGTCTTTCGTGCGCAGCTCAAAGATCGCGTGCAACACAGCAACGAAAACCTGCAGCAGTGGGCCCTTGAGGTGGAGAAGCTGGTTCGGAAAGCATACCAGTCTGTACCTGCGCTCATTGTAGGGAACCTGGTGCAGACATTCATCGACGGTATCCGCGACCTTGAAGTCAGAGCTGCTGTGAGGCTCGGGCACCACGAGACGCTTAAGGACGCGTTGGCCCATGCACTGGAGGTGGAAGCCGCGCGGCAGAATCATCGTTCCCATCGCGTCAGGGAGGTTCCTGCAGCTACATTTCACGACCGCAATAAAGGATACAGCCCTAGATGCTACGGCTGTGGGAAAAGGGACCATCTTCGATCCAGCTGCCCTAAACGAACTGTAGAAAAAGGTGATCGATCTCGAGAGGATAGTGTGGCTAACAGCACCGCCCAGCAGCAGCAGGGAAACTGGCGGGTGCTGACTGATTTTAGAAGAGGTACTCCTAAGATTGTCCATGTGGATCGACTGGCGCGTTATTATGGGGCCAATAATGCTCGGGACGAGCATGTCTTAGGAGGGGGCAGTGTTGCTCGCCACTATTAATATCTTGTACATGGCAACACTAGTTACACTAGCGCCCTCTAGTGTCGAGTAGTAGAACTAGGAGAGTCAAGATCCTTCCAGAAATTTCGGGACCGATATGTACTCGAACATTCTGGATGTCGCTACAGTAGAATGTTCTGGAAACTATCTGAGGCCCTATATAAGGCTGGTATAGACCACGACCGAGGCAGTATTGAATTGGCGATACAAGAGAATACTTTGAAGCGAAATATCGGCGAACTGTGTTTTATTATTAGTGTGATTTTAAGTTGTAGTGTTGTGTAATTAAATAGTCAATTTTGGTAATTCAATCGGCAGTTTGTAATTGTCTCGAACCCCAAGCTCGTAACAATATGTACATAATTGAACAAATAAAAGTATTTCAGTTTTGACCTTTGAAGTATGTAATTATGTATTTTTATAGGTATGCTAACGTCTACTAAGTAATCTTAAGCCAGTTTCTATCATGTTTTACAAACGACTGTATACAGCCGAGGGAGAAAATCTGAAGAAACATAATGTTTGAATTCCGATTACCCATCCCGTCTTGGTTTCCCGTACCCATCCCGTTAGTAAAACATGAATGAACGATAAACGAACACGCGTTTCCAACTGTCCACCCTAGAGTGAATTTCTTAGGGTGGATAAACGGAATAACCCGCAAATTCTACGTCAATCGGTTTGGGCTGTGCGTTGATAGATGAGTCAATCACTCAGTACATCCTCATAATAATAATAATAATATATAGAAGATGAAATACAGTTCAACGATCCATTCCGATTACTGGACATTATCGCAGTTTAGATTAGTTGTTTAAACTGTGACATTACTAATTTAAAAAAAAAACAGCCAGAAAATAGCATGAAATATCATTTGTGTCTCCGGAATAAAAAAAACGGGGAAACAAATATAATGCTTATCTTATTAACAATGAAACATGATCATAATATTATATGGAATTAAATACCCACAGCGGGTAACCTGAGTGTACGTACGTACGTAATAGGATAGCAGTTGATCAGAAAAGGCCACTATTTTCTTCGATTCGAACACAAAATTACTTTCCCAATCGTGTTATTGATGAAATAGAAACAGAATCTTTTTTATTGAATTTAGATTATAAATAATACTTAATGTAAGTCACCCGTATGTTTGATTTGCCACTGGTTCAGATAATATCTCTGTTCTGGGAAGAACCAACAAGAAACACAGCGGGGCATTTTCTTTTTTTGAAAATAAATTTACAATTGTACAAGTTACAGAATTATTAACTCAATTATTCTCAAAATAAATTAGAAATAGCTTAGTAGCGATCATACCTAAAGGATGTTTATTACTCGTGTAACAAAGTTGATAAATAGTTATAATAATTAATGGTTTCGTTTATTATTACATAAAAATAATATAATATGTATTTCAATGTCTCCCAAACTAGTGTAAGATGTTTTTCCAGCTAGTGGCTCCTCCATATTTTTAAATACCGTTGTCTTAAATTTATATTACCGTTCCGCAATTTTATAAATCAAGATAATTTAACATAATTTCATTAGTTTCATCACTTACATCATAATCAAAGTAAAAAAATGACTATCATTTTACATAATGTATGTTTTCAGGTCCGTCGCCTAGGACTGGGAAGCGGCCCTCGCCCCACCTTCGACTTGAACGATCCGTACTGTTACAATGTCTCATACGACTACGTACCCATGCATGACCCGCATCTCGCACACCACTTCTCACAGAAGCCGGCACAGTGTAGAATGAAGCAGCTTGGCTTTTGCACCAAAGACGGGAGGGCTGTGTGCTCACTAAAAGAATTTAACCAGTATAGGAAGTATCTGTACAATCAGTTCATGGATCGGATACACATGGAAATGAAGAAACTGGTAATTATAAAAACCTCACAGCAAACCGTCCTTAATTCTAACACTTTATTTCACCATAAAAATAATATGGTCATAATTTTTCTCCGTTTTAAAATCACTGCTAACTCTTATTACCTCCAATTTCCGTATAACAATTTACCGAAAAAAATTTATTATTCTTTTAATAGTGAAAAGACAAACAAATGTACAGTCCACCTAATGGTAAGTGGCCAGTGAATTCCATGAACACCTGCAGCAGGCGCGGTCGCAGCCTGAGATTTTGGAGGAGGTCACTAATAATAAAATAAGTCGAGTAAATTTGACTTTATTACACAATACACAATTTCATTGCACACATTATAAAACAAATGGAAATGATAATATTTGAGGCGTATCTCTGGATGAATATTTAGAAGAGCTAAACCTGTCAGCCTCTATTCTAACATGTTTGCTCTCAACCAAGTTTTTACACCCCTTAGCGTAGAAAGTGGTCTCTCAGATGTCGCACCACTTATAGGAAGAATTGCCGGAATCTTCAGCAGTCTTATTGAGTTTTTCCATCAAGAAATTCTCAGTAGCTACCTGGAGTCAGGAGTTGGCGGTGTTTCACCCCCGTGCCTCGGAAAGCACGTAAAGCCGTTGGTCATACGCCTAATCTCTCTCCGGTCGTGCCGGTTTACCGTCCCATCGGGCTATGAGAGTGAGGGAATAGAGAGTGCACCTGTGCTTGCGCATACACTTGGGCACTATAATCCTGTCTTGCGCCGATGGCTAGTCTCCGTTGAGACTGGCCGCCGTGGCCGAAATTCGGTCTGGAGGACATTATATTTGGGTAGAGATCATAGTCGCAAACTTCGATTGTAGAAACCACACACTTAGGAAATTTTGTATCAGTATTTTCTTTGAGCTCCCGTTTCCACTTTGAAATCCATAGCTGATACTCTGTAACGAGAGTGGCAGCAGGAACACTCGAAAAATGGGAATAACATTCCGATACTTTCTTCACATTAAGAAGTTTTTTTTATTTTGTAAATTTTGGACAGATTTTTTCAATATGAAGCGCACGATTTTATGGGGGGGGGGGGGTCATGTCCCCTGTGACCCCCCGCCCCTCCTCTTTGGACCGCGCCGGACCTGCTGCCACCTAATGCGTTGTCTGCTCTGAGGACTAAGATGGAATTTCTCACCCAGCCATTAATTATACTGGCTCACTATACACTTCAGACTGGATTATTTCACAGCATTATAAGCACTTCTGTTTGGTGGCAGAAATATTTAAGAGGGCGTTGCCTACTTTAGGCTGTTCCAGTGTGTGTGTGTGCGTGGCCTTCACATTGTGTCCTCGAAATATTCTATTTCAGGGCAGATTTCCTCACAATGACGATTTAGGAGCACGTGGAAAATCAGCAGTTACATATTGCAATTAACAATTTTAAAATGTACCGATGGGAATATAAATTGGGTTGTTCTATTTACTGCGAGCGCTTCGTCGACTCGACATCGACATCGACAAAATTTTTCAAATTGAAAAAAACTTAAAACCAGTATTGATAGACTCCTTGATAGATAAGAAACCCTACCACAAAACTCTTCTTTTTTTTCTTTTTTTCTTTTAAAAAACTTTACCCCCACACTAGGATTTTCTCCTGTATCGTGGAGGCAGTTTACAAACACAAATTGCACAAGGACAACCATCCAGACCCGGAACAATTATTTGTAGGCCATACAAATACTTGTTCCGTGCGGGATTCGAACCCGCGCCCCCCAGCGCAGCAACTCATTGCTAAGCCACTGCGCCACGGAGTCGTCTAAATAATACTAGATGTTATGATTTCAACAAAAAATTACGTGGTAGAGCTATATTTTACGTGGTAGAGCCATGCTGCAGCTATATTAGTAGTATAGTTGTAGCACGAATGGCTTGGCTCAACCAGGGAACGTCTGTAGAGAACCGGATACCCTTTTTACGGGAAACGAGGCATTCCACCTTAGTCTTCACGGGTGACAACGCATCTGCGTTTTAATTCGTAATCGAGGATAGATTTAGATGTCTATGGGCCGCAGCAAACACTTACCATCAGGTGGACTGTGTGCGAGTTTGTCACCCTTATCCTATAAAAAAAATTATAAATAATATTGCAAATTAAATAGGATGAACGTGCGCGTGATGACCTAACTCTTAAACGCGTAGAAGCAGATGTAGCTCGCCGATTGCAAGCTTTCACTAAAGCAGAGAGGGCCAGAGAACATTTAGAGCGTGTAGCCCAAGAACATGCCGACGAATGGGCCGAGAAAAAGAGACTGTGAGTTGTAGTGAAGTCAAATTTATATTTTTTTTAATTCGTCAAATTATCATCTATTAGGCGCTCCGCAAAAGTGGACACTTTTTGTTACCGACACGGCACACATCACAGGTAGTTGTTGTGTGTGTTGGCGACAATCGTACATAGTCGCCGGTTGCTACTTCTGGTCACTGGTAACAATACGTTGCTTGTTTTCCGTCAGTTTCACCTTGGATGTAGATGAAGGAACATTACTTTTGCTTGTTGTGTTGATAACACATTGACGTAGACGTCATCGCCGTCAATATTTACAGGCAAATCAACCACGTCAATGTCAGTGCCGTACAATTGTAAGGAAATTTGCTTTGTGTTGCTTGTGTCTTCAACTGGAGAAGCAACTGGACGCAAAAAGTGTCTGCGTCTGCGCATTGAATGGCTAATTTCATATTGATTACATGAAAATAAAATATTCATTGGTAGCTTACATCCCACACAAGACACAAAAGTGTCTAGGTTTGCGCAGCGCCTTAGTGTTCGTGTAACTCCTGAACGTCTTGACTGATCAAAATTCATATTCACACAATATTAGCTTTATCTAGACGTTGGTTAATAACTATACTGAAGAAGAGATTTTATACTGACAATTATAATTAATATATTGTAAGAAATTATTCCACTTGTGATGTTCGAAATTATTCTTAATATATCCTATCCTATATAATATTATAATATATTATAGCTGTTCCCCGCGACTTCGCCCGCGCGTAATTTATTACGATTGGATTACATGGGTTTTAATTTTTTGCACGGAACCCTATTTCTTTATCTAAAATAAAAGTAGCCTAAGTTACTTCTTATAACATCAGTTATCTGCCAGTGAAAGTCCAGTCAAAATCAGTCCAGCCATTCCGGGGATTAGCCGGAACAAACAGACAGACAGACAGACAGACAGAAAGACAGACAGACAAAAATTTTAAAAATCTTGTTTTTGTTATAAGTACCGTATATACTTTCATACGCATATAGTAAAAAGCTGTTATTTTGACTTTACAAACAGACACTTTAATTTTATTTATTTAATTAATTAATTAATATAGATAATATAATTTTTTTATTCGATAGTTGATACTGTTGCCATGTTATTAACAAATTATATATTTATGAACCAAAATTACTCAAATACTCATATTCACAATATTGGTTTAATGCCAAACATAATTAAAAAATTCGGAGCGAAAGTTAGTGCTGTGGTCGAGATATCAATAAATTTTATATTTATTTACACTAAAAGTCTGGAATGAATTCAAAATGAAACTCATCGAGGCCACCTACCGGAAAGAGCAAAACAACATATTTTTATTTATTTAGTTATAAAAAACAAACGGGTACACAAAGTGAATTTTTTTAGCCCTGCCGCAGAAACCACACACGGTTTAATTGCTGTGGTCTATTAACTATAAACTATTACCTTATTTATAAACTATTATTGACAATAATGGTAGATTTATATTTTTATTAATTAATCAGCTAATCACTAAGTATATTAATAAATATATAAATATGAGATAAATCAGGTATAAACACATCAGACCGTGCAATTTACAGTAATGTTATCATTTAATATGCTATTAATATGTTATACTAACCTATAATAATACAACATACACATAACACACCATACCGACCATCTAGTTATTTGATTAGAAACTCTTTTAGTGTTCTTTTAGCTAATTTTACTTTATAATATTTTTCTTTATTTAAAAAAGTGCGTGGAAGTTCGTTAAGTAAAGAGGGGAGCCGGTATTCCCATGTGCACATGCCATAAATATTTTTGTAAGTTGGAAGCTTAAATGTTGATAAGCTGTTCAACCTACGTAGGGTTTCAGGTCTACTATATTTTTTATTGAGTCAAATTTTCCCACTCTTCACATAGAACTGCAAATTTAATTTCTTCATATACATTTAATGTTTTACAATATTTAAACAAGTTTGAATCATCATGTGTACAGAGCTACAGAGTTGCTTAAAATAGTTAAGAATGATTTTTAGTTGTATTTTATAAATTTTTCGTATTTGAGTTTTATAAGTTCTGCCATGAGTAGATTTATAGTTGATTGGCGGTCCACCACTGTGCGATTTAGAAGAAGTTTTCTTCCTCGCTCAACTTCCTTGTGGAAACGATTACCACCAGCGATTTTTTTGGACCAATACGACTTAGGGACCTTCAAGAAAAGAGCCTACTCCTTTTTAAAAGGCCAGCAACACATCTGCGATTCCCCTGGTGTTGCAGCTGTTCGTGGGCGGCGGTAGTCACTTACCATCAGGTGAGCCGCATGCTCGTTTGCCCGCTCTCCTATAAAAAAAAATATTATTGAATTTGCTAACGCCAAATATAAAAATCTCAAAGTTTGGTAAGAAATTTTATACTTAAGTATTGTTAAATTATAAAGTATTGCTCTTTGTTACAAATGTGAATAACATTTTTGGTCTCCAATTAAATGTACTATCTATTGTTAGGCCTAAATACATATGCTGATCAGTCATTTTCAGGGGGTTACAGTTGTATTTGGTGTATTTCTGATGCAGACAGCTGCGTCCATGTGCAATTATAGTGACTTGTGTATCATATTTTATGTATTACGTAGATTGAGTGTATATGCACCTGTCGGGCCAAGTAATAATAATATAAAATACTACGGATTATACGAAATGTAAATTCCATGCATCGAACTATGAACGAATTGCATGCAAATTCTTCGCTCCATAATACTCATTCGAGTTTCAAACGCGTTGACATAAATTTATTAGTTGCTGAAGTATGGGACTAGTGGCATGTTTAAGCGAATTTCTCCGCCAGACTTAGCAGGCTTTACGAAGTACGTGAGGCGGGAAAGGTGTGATTAATGGGTACACTTTATTTCTAGTAGTAGCAGTTCCATACAACTTTTACTTGATATTTTACTTATTTGATGGTAGGGCTGTTCACTTGCACAGATCCTAGAAAAAAGACTCTTCATTATGGAGGGTGGCAGTAAATATACATACATTGAAAATAAAAATGAAAAAATGTTTATTCACAGTTAAGGTGGTACGGATTATAATATACAATACAAGATAATAAAATGGACGTACAGTAGTCTTATTTCTCTAGTATATAATTATAAACTATGATCTTATCACACCGACGAAGCCGGAGTGTAAAGAACAAGGGTGTATAGTTCCGTACTCCTCACACTAGGCATATCTGTGTCATGAGGGCGAATATTCTGCTTTGTCTCTAACTTCTACAAATTAATCTCTCTCCCGATTTCACATATCGATTGATGTAAGAGGTGACTATGAGAAATACTAAATCTAATAGCACAGACCGGCGAAAGGTTCAAATGAAAGACTATAAGACATCTACTTACTGGTACTGTAATTGTCCTGATTTTGAAAGGACTATACACTAGTATCGCCAAACTCCATAGCAGTTCCAAGATCTTTATGTATTCCTACAGAACATATGATTTAAGCATCTGCTATGGCACTCGGCGCCCGTACAGATCTCGACACTTATTATCAGCGAAGCCAACAACTCCGAACTTCAATTGTATCAAATATAGCCCTCTTTTGACATTTTTGGTTTTGTTGATATATAAGTTACGTTAACAAATAGGAGTCAAAATAGATAGATAGATAATCCAATAGATATAATTATTAATCATGCATGCAACAGGCGACTCATATAACATTTTCTCAGACAACGAAACAGAAACTAATTCTAATTGAATATTTAAAAGAGCAGATTTATTTTCTTTTCTTCTGAATCGTAAAGAGATACACGTTTTACTAAAATGACTCGAAAATTTGTCAGTTTTGAATTAAGTCAGACAAAGCCAAATTCAAAACGATTTAGTAAAAGAAAAAAAAGTAGCTATATAAAATTATTAGTTAAGTACACATGTAATTAGATACACATTACCTACTTAATCACAGGCATAATAAACATATTTCTTCTCTCTACTACTACGCAATATTTTACAGATTCACACTAACTTAATTATTTTTTTGACCAAAGATAGTATGAACAAATTTCATTTTACGAAATTACACATGCGCGGTGACCGGACTTAGAAATGATATATTGAATTAAAAAGTTTTTCCAATCCTTTCAATTATTTTATTTTAGCAATAACTTTCACACAAATAGTCTAGTTCTTCTCAATTCCAACATAAAACTTTTTGCACTGATTTTTGCATGCGAGCTGCACTCCTGCTTGGTAAGTACTTTGCCCTCATCTCTTGAATCGCGTTCCCTCGTTATCGTAGACTTAATAGATTCATTTGCATAACCTATTCGCTGTGTTGTTCAGACATAATCTACCTACCTTTGCTTTTCTAAAGTTCTATTGATCTTATAAAACTCCGACGTGAAACAGTTAATTTAAGTAATGAAAGTTGTATAAAATACAAAGTAAGAAGTGAAAGAAAGAAGAGAAGATAAGTGTAAAAAAGTACAGTTAATACCATATTATAAACGTTCCATTGCTGGGAACATTACTAGTTTAATTTGTCTTGATAAAAATAATTTCAACAAAACCTATATGTAGTAAAGAAATGTGATATAATAGAAAATGTGGGTTAAAAATAAACTAAACAATCTATTTTATCTAAAAGATCTTCTTTCTTTAGCTATATAAAATACTATGTGTCTGGATTCAACGCACGTAACGAAAGGTGTAAGAAACCCTCCGCCGTGTTACAATGCCGCTAAGAATTAAGGTGAGCCCGAAAATAGTAAACTATTTTGAATTACCTCTTAATCTGATTTTTAAGAGTAATAGTAGCTCAAGGGCTTAGGGCACGCTGTAAATTTCACAGTGCGCGAGTAACCCGCGTTCGACCCCAACCGGCACCATTGAAATTGTTAATTGCAATTATAAGTGCTGATTTACCACGTGGTCGGCAGTGAAGGAAAACATTGTGTGGAAACCTGCATACATGCGAAATAAAAGAAATATATTACAAAGAAATGTGAAGTCCGCCAACACGCATTGGGGCAGCGCTGCGGACACTTTCTTGCCCCAAAACCCTCGCAGAGGTGAGAGGAGGCCTGAGCCCAGCTGTGGGACGTATACAGGCTCTAACTTTATTTCACTGATTTACTATTGATTAAAATATTTCAATTTGTCAATGCATGTTGAGGACTAAGGTGCTAAATACCCTTAAAAGATACTGGCTATTATGCTTTCAACCGGAACACATCTTTGGGTACGCCGCTTCTTGGTGCCATAAATAAGTTGGGCGCCAGCATCCATTTACCAAGAAGTTAACAGTGTTCTTGTTTGTTTGTCATTCTTAACTATATAAAATAATCTTTAATTTCCTCACATGTTAGTTACGTGTTTATTAGATTAGATTTTACGTATATCTCATAAGTGATATTTTCAAATAACTGACAGAAGCGGATTCGAGTCATAAGTTTTCGTATACCATAGGTACCTAAATCCACTATGACTTCCAACAAAAAGATCATATTTCGAAATATAGAAATTAATTTCGGTCCCTATCCTAACTATCGATCTGAGTTGTTTCAAACCACCAATATTCAGTTATTTGTCCCAATATTTGCATTCATACTCCGGTCTTGTTTGTCAACTGCTTTACCCATTCATCTTGCTCGTCAGTATATTGCAAGTCGAGTTTGCAAACTGGGCTACCGTATTTGCATAACCTATTTAAATGCATCACCGGTGCTTCCATGGCATTGAAATGTATTGAATGCAAAGGATCCAATTTATTCTAATTGCAGAATTATTATGAATTACTGGATCCGCATTCTAATAATGCAACAGTAGAATAATGGTTAAGGGTTAAGGACTGGGACACTCAAATAGTCGTGGGTTTGAATCCTCGATTCGACTACCTTTTTTTTTACATGGGGAAATGCCTACGCATACCCGCCTCGCGGGGGCAAGGACGGGTTATGTCGGACTCGCACCGACTAAAACCCCATGGTGTTCCACCCTAGTCGCATATTGGCAGGGCCACAGGAACGCTTTCGCACACTTCCGCGGCCCCACCTGCGCTGGCCGCCCCATGGCGGCCCCTCCTCGGGAGAGGAACAATCCTCCCCCATCTCCTTCTCCGGTAAGGCGCACCAGAACACATGGCGCGCCCTCCTCCTCGGCCTTCAATTTCACGTGCGCAACGGACGCCCCCGTGTCCGATGCGCGAAGGCCATGGGGCCAGGAAAAACTAGCACTCAGGAGCACCAGCCTTCCTGACCCCAGCGGCGGATCTGGTCTATGGCTCCGCCGCCAACCAAAATTCGGCTGCGGAGGGTAGGGATAGCGGCGCCTCGCAATACCGGCACTCCTCTCCCCCCGCAGCCCCACCACCACCGCATCAACCGTGCGGCCCCGTTTGAGTCGCGGAGGATAGGGCGAGTGGCACATCGCCATACCAACACTCCTCTTCCTCCGCGACTCCACGCCGGCTGGAGAGGTAGGGGTGGGGAGGACACCCCTCTCGCAGCAGCCCACCGACACACATCCGAAGTGGGCTCGTCAAGCCCACTCGGAGTGGCCACCTCGGGCCGGCCCTACACCACGGGCCAGCCAAGGGGTTCCTCTTTGTTCACCGTGGGTGACCAAGCCACGGCTACTAAGCCCCCCCGCCACGACAAGGCGGGAACCCGTTCGGGGGGGTCGATTCGACTACCTAACGCAAGCATTTTAGCATACTTGAAATAGTTAACGGGAAGATCATTACTACTGCTAGCGTTCTTTTTTTAAATACTGAGATATTTAAAACGCCGTAAAAACCGTAGGCCTCTACGGTTAGCGACTAAACGTTCGGCATATTATAGTAACTACACGAGAAACCAATCTATCTATAATCTTAAACAAATCTATCTCTGCTGCCATAAAATTGGTTATTGCAAATTTAAGTGCCGATTTTAAGTAATTAAAAGGTATTTCGATGGAGTCTAGCAACAGGCACTGCAGCAGCGCAGCTGACTTAATGCCCCATAACCCTCTCAGAAATACGTCGTATTTAGTCTGTAAATTTACTTTTCCCTAGTCCGTTCCTGAACTCGTATGTTAAGTTCAAATTTGAATAAAATATTTATTGGTTTAGTGTTTTAAATGTTGTATAAAGATTTTGAGCTAAATACTGAATATCTCACATCAGTATTTTTCGTTATTAACGCCGCCCAGACCGAACTTCGGTCACGGCGGCAAGTCTCAAACACTGCTATTTAGTGGCATAAATAGGTGAGAGGATGGCACCTACATATACGAACTTCTAGGAAGAAAAGAAGTTCAACGACCTAGTAAAAGTGAAGTAGATTTTGCCATAATGACCTGGGATTAACCGTGCAGTGGCGGTGAAGGAATATCCACTACCTATTTCGTCCCGTGGGTGACGTTCTTACGCTTCTTGCCGATGGAGGGAAACAGAGGGAAATTGTTAACGGGAGATGGGCAGCAGCATTTTCCTGACGATAACACAAAATAATAAAGAACCTACGGTTGCCAATCTGTCATAAAATCCTCCTATGTGGCCAGTTTGTTGGCAGGCACATGTTCAGCAGTGGACTTTTATAGGCTGTAATGGATGGTTACACCGGCTCTCTTGCTTTTCAAATCGTAACTGAAATGGTTACATCGCTACTTGAAGGCAATGATAGCAAGATGATACTAACCTAAACACACAGACTCTGTAGAAATCGCGCCCTAAAGAAACCACTTATTACAGCAGTTTTTTCATTAAGTGGACTGTATGTTTGTTAACCTCACTTTACATTAAAAAGTCTTATATAACCTTGAAAATTCTTTGTGACAAACCCTTTCGCTCCAGATTCACTAAACTTAAGTTTGGTGGATGACACTCGGGCCTATCTACTGCAGCAACGTATTATGCATTTCAGATGAGTTGCAAAATGCAAATTATCCTCTAAAGAAACCTATCACTCGAATGCTTCCCGATAATTTCAATTTATATCTAACAAAAGTGTTACTATCTGCACATAACGTTTGAAATAATTTAGTCCCAGCGATAAAATTTGCGCGCGATACGTGGAAAGGAGTGATTTATAGCGACACTTTATTTCTATTTACTTTCACATAAAGCTCACCGTGTAACTGAAGACCGTAAACATAATTCTCAATTTGTGGGTTAAGTGAATAAAAGTTTTATACATGTAAAGTTTTTAAAAATAATTTCATGTAGTTAATAAAGTTATGAATTTCCGTAAAACATCTTTACTTATACACACCTTAAGCTTTGTAAAATCTTTTGTGTCTTGTGTTTAGTTTCTTATACAATTAGCTAACGTACGCTAAATAAGCTAACTTATACAATTATTTAATGTGTATGTTAGTATAGAAAGTTTTGCTAAAATTGTGTGATCTTAAAGAGAATTTTGTGGTGAAATATTCATCGCGAACGCTCTACATTTATCAAAAAGCCTCGACAAGTCGTTTTAATTAAAAGAACGCAACCGAGCGCGGTCTTACTGCCTTAACGTCTTTTCCCGTATTAATAAACAGAACATGTACCAAGACTTTTTGTAAACTATTTTTCCTGCTCATATTTAGTAAGGTTTTTACTTCCCTTTTATTAATTTTCCATTTAAAGATCTTACTGTTAAGAAGTACTTCCTTAATAGTAATTATTACAAACTATACGTATCTATACGACATGTATCGTCTTTTCTACTTGAATCGTCAAATCAGTCTTGGAGCATCGCAGGTTCTTTATTTAGAGTAAACAGCAATAGAATAGAATAGAATAGAATAATTTTTTATTCAATATTGATTATTACATAATACTTATTGAAAGTCATTTTTTATTTACCACTGGGAAGAACCAGCAAGAAACCCAGCGGGACTTTTTTTTTAAACATAATTTCACTTAACAATAATTTTGTTTATACAATTTTTAAATGATATTTTTATAGAACCAGCATGGTGGCGATCACCCTATTCCCAGGGGTTATTTTCATTCATGTATTCCTTGATATTATAATAACCCTTCTTGTACAGTTTTTCTTTAATAAAACCTTTTAACTTGTTTATTGATAAACTTTGAATATGTTCTGGGATTTTGTTGTAAAAGCGTATACATTGCCCCATAAATGAATTACTGATTCTGTGGAGTCTAGTAACTGGCATTACAAGCTTATGTTTGTTCCTAGTATTTAAAGTATGCACATACTTATTCTTATTAAAGCTATTTATGTTTTTATGCACATACATTACATTCTCATAAATATATTGCGATGCCAAAGTTAATATGTTTATTTCTTTAATATTTTCTCTGAGGGACTCTTTACAATTTAGGTTATAAATCGCCCGTACGGCTCTCTTTTGCAAAACAAATATAGTTTCAACATCAGCCGCATTACCCCATAGCAAAATTCCATAAGACATTAGGCTATGAAAGTAACTAAAATACACTAATCTAGCTGTCTCAACATCTGTGAGACTTCTAATCTTTCTTACAGCATATGCTGCAGAACTAAGTCTGCTTGCTAATTTAGATATATGGGGGCCCCATTGAAGTTTCGCAATAGGCTAATTCTTAGAGTTCTAAAGTTTAAATCCCTATCTGAAAAAAAATTACCTTATAAATGTCCTCGCATCTCCAATACTACTTCATAGCCAAGATTTGCTGATTCTCAAAAGGGTTAGATTTTTTTTAGATTAAAAACGTTACCTTCACACTAGGATTTTCTCATGTATTGCGGAGGCAGTTTACATACATAGATTTCACAAGGACAAACATCCAGACCCAGAACAATTATTTGTAGGCCATACAAATACTTGTTCCTCGCGGGATTCGAACCCGCGGCCCTTAGCGCTGCAATTTATTGCGCCACGGATTCGTGAAACTACTAAAATAAAATAAAAACATTCATATTTCAACAGTATAGATGGCTGGGCAGTACTACCAGCTTCCGATCGATGATTAATAAAAATAAAAATAAAATCCAAAAGTATGCATACAAATGCCAATGCTTAGAAATATTTTAAACTTTTTTTAACACTAATAATAATCATTTCGATACAATTCGTTATTTTTACTATTTAAATTAATATGACTATCACCTTATTTTAGAGCAAAAGAGCGAGAAAAAAACATTCGAGCTAGAATGCAATATTTAGCAGAATTTAATGAAAGACAACGCCGTGAAAGAGCAGCTCGTGCCCGGGAGACGGAGAACAGAATCAAGCAAAGGGTACAGGCAGCGGCTGAGATGGAACTTAGGCGAAAGATCACAATGATCCGACAGTGGAGGACAAATGAGAAAAAGCGAATCAAAAGACTTAAACAAGAACGAGAAGCAAAACAAAAGCTGTTAGAAGAAGAGGTATTCAAAAACATAATTGCATGTTTATTTTTCTATTTCTTCATTCATAGGGAAGTGTGTGGAGGTCGCAATAGTTGCCACGCTGGCAGGTGGGCAGGCAACCACAGGTTTTTATAATTTTGTTGTTTTTAGAAATATACTGCTGCCATCTTCCGTTACAGTTTCCCTCTGTCACCATTTACGCCGCTGCGATACAGCTATTGCATGCCTCATAACGCAAAGCCTTTGAGGTAATTTTTAATCAATTTAATTGAATTTTTTTTAATTTTTTTTTATTTTCAATATTGACGCTACAATTCCTTACGCTACGAGTACCTTCACCTTTTATTACCTTACCTCTCATTCTTGGTGAAAACAACCAATGTACTGGATTGTAAGCTCCCTTCGTTGCGTTGACTCGAAAGTGCCTACATACACCGAAAAGACCAGGGCCACCGTACCATTTGTTTACCTGATACTAGAAAATACTATGAGGTTCAATAGAATATAATATTTTTTATTCAATATTGATTATTACATAATACTTATTGAAAGTCATATTTTTATTTACCACTGGTTCGGAAAATACCTCAGTCCTGGGAAGAACCAGCAAGAAACCCAGCGGGACTTTTTTTTAAAACATATTTCACTTTACAATAAATTTCGTTTTTACAAATTTTAAATCAGTTTTAATAGAACCAGCATGGTGGCGATCACCTCATTCCCATGAGTTTCCCTGTCCAGTGTATGTCAGTCCTTCGTTTATTTTACTTATGTATTCTTTGATATTATAATAACCCTTTTTTGTACATTTTTTTATTTAATAAAACATTTAAATTTATTTATTGACAAATTTTGTACATTTTCTGGGATTTTATTGTAAAAGCGTATACATTGCCCTATAAATGAATTACTAATTCTGTGAAGTATAGTAACTGGTATTACAGCATTATATTTGTTTCTAGTGTTTAAAGTATGAACATCCTTATTCTTATCAAAGCTATTTATGTTTTTTTATACATTATACATTACATTACATTTTCATAAATGTATTTCGATGCGAAAGTTAATATGTTTATGTCTCTAAGGGACTCATTACAATTTAAGTTATAAATCGCCCGTCCGGCTCTCTTTTTTTCAAAACAAATTTAGCTTCAATATCAGTCGCATTACCCCATAGCTAAATTCCATAAGACCTCACGCTACGAAAGTAACTAAAATAAACTAATCTAGCTGTCTCAACATTGGTGATAGGGACATTGAACCTCATGATCTCCTACTTACTGGAGTTGATACTGAAGTTGCAATTAGTTGATATTATGACTACTTTTTTCTGAGTATAACTAGCAATATAAACTTGCTGCAGCCTTATAACCTTTTAAACGATATCTTTTATTATTGTTCCAACACATCTGCCTATCTATTTTGTAATGACTATTATAATTTTTAGCATTAATTAAACATAATTTATTCCACAATAGGCAAACAACAAATGGATGGCACGAATCGATGCGCAAAACATGAAGATCCAAGAAGAAGCCCTTCTGCTCAAACTTTACACAGAAGATATGAAGGCTGGATCTATGAGGAGGGCTAAGTAAATATAATTTGTACTTTAAATTATTGCATTCAAATTATTTATTACTTAATTACGTATTGTTTAATGGCGATGTAAGAATATCCACTACCTCATATCGACCCGTGGGTGTCGTAAGAGGCGACAGAGGGAAACTGATACAGGAGATGGGCAGCAGCATCTTCCTGATAACAATTCAAAATAAGAAAAACCTACGCTGGCCAACCCGCCTGCCACGTTTGACACGTGACATTAACCACGATAAAACTTCCCCTATGAGGCAATCTAGGTTAGATTAAAAAAATTCTGGAATTTCTCATAGACTTACGACACCCACGGGACGAAATTGGGCTATGGATTCTCTAAGGTCGCCGCCACACAACAATAACAATGCTCTAAGTTCATATTATATTACGGTTATTACTGACACCACCACAACACGGCAGCTGGTAAGGTTAGTTACCACGTAAAGCAATAGGATATCACAAGGTATTAAAAATATTACACTGTAATCGATATTTTTAAGTGGTTAACGCGAGCGTAATATGTGTTTATGAAGTCGGACCACAATAAATGCAACAGCCTTGTCTCATTCATGTATGTTATGTATACGTTTATTACATATGAATAAAATTAAAGTTTCTATCTGTAGTATTGAAAAAACTGCCTTCTATTAGATTTAGGGGGTAATTTTCATGTTATTAAAACATAAAAATACCATTTTTAATAACCAAAATGTTTGTCTGTCTTTCTGTCTGTCCGCGCTAATCTTCGGAATGGATAAACAGATTGTGATTTTATGAACAGATAGAGAGTAATACCAAGATATATTTTATATATTATATTAAAAACTGGTTTTTATTTAAAAAAAACTTGAAGAATAAAAAGTAAATATTGAAACCGACTAGTGGCGGTATAAGGAAATCCACTACCCCATATTATCCCATGGGCGTCGGTACAGGCGACAGAGGAAAACTGAAACAAGAGACTGGCAACATAATCTTCCTGATAATACTCAAAATAATAAAAAAAAACTACGACCGCCAACTCGCCTGCCAAACGTGGCAACTACGACAAAACCCCTATGAGGCTCTATGGGAGTGTCCTACGTTTGCAGTGGAATTTTCTATATTTTAAATGGATATTATTTTACTCGACGGCAGCAACAAAATGTTAATTGAATTTTTATACGTAGCAAAGCCGGTAATAAAAAAATAAAAGAATATACTAGCATTAGTAGTGAAAATAGCTTGATAATAGTTAATTCTAGTCATTTCCACAGCGTAATATTGTATAGAGTTTTGATATTGACGACTGACATTGAAACCATAAGTGTCTAACTTAAATCTGAAGGAATCTCATAGAGAACATTTTTAATATAGAAATACATTTAAAAAGAACTAAAATTTAACGTGTGTACACAAAAAAAAATAGTTTTATTAAAAATCGTTAGGTCTGCAAATACTAAGCACAAGCACAAGCTAGTAATACCAGTTACTTGCCTTCAAAGAATCGGTACTTAATTCCTGCCTATGGCAATGTATACTCTATTACAATAACATCTTAAGAAATAGGCAGGGTCTATTAATAAAAAAAAAATCAAAATGTTGATAAAAGGGCTGTAATAATATTAAAGAATATATGATCGATAATAACCCCTGTGAAGAGGAGTTCAATGCCATGCTGTTTCTCAAGTGTTTTCATTCATAAATGTACAACATAAAATATTATAAAGTGATATTAAAAAGACCCTGCTGGGTTTCTTGCTGTCTTTTCCCAGGACGGAGGTTTTTGTCTGAACAAGCGGTAAAAGAATAAATGACTTTCAATAAGTATTCTTTAAATGTATATTGACTGAAAATTATTCTATTTTAGTATTTTCTATTTTTTGCAAGTAACTTAAGATTTTTATCACTATATGCTAAACAAAAAAGTTAAAATAAAAGGAAAAAAGCTGGCTCGAATTCAAGTCATTCTTACCTGCCGTCGCGTCGCCACGAAATTTATTACAGGCAAGATTTACTTAATGTACTGCGATTTGTAAAAAATTAACACTACAAATAATATAAAAGAAAAATAACAAATTATTTATAAGTTTTAAAATTTCAATATTATAAAAACCTAAATTCAATCCTAATTTATAAAAATAATACAAAAGAGCACATACGCGTATTTTACCTTTCTGATTAGCGGGAATTTCTGATTACCTAGTGTATTGTATCATATAATTCAATAGAATTTTAAGCTTTTTAATTTGCTGATATTATCATGTACATTTAGTAGTACATTTGTGTACACAGTGCATTTATTAGCTTTTCAAAAGAAAGAGTTCTATTACATAATATAAAAATAAATTGGAATGAAAATTCTGCTTCTTATATTTTCTACTATTTCTGCGACGTAAGAAAATAAAATTTCGTTTGTCAAATGTCTTTTTTTTATTTACTTCCGTTTCGAAGTGAAGTTCATATGGTCGGAGAAGAGACGGCGAAACTCCTCATTTTTTAAAGTTAAAATTACAATAGCATAGTATTTAAATAATATTTGCCACTCTAAGAAATATACAATTATGTTTCTAAAGTATTCCACCACCAATGACCATATTGAAATCTACCGTTTTAAAACATTATCATTGGAAAACATATACCATCACAATAGTGTGAATTTGATTGTAGATTTTTCAAAATTTACAGAAAATCTGAAATCTACGCGTATAATACCGATTTGAAGCTGCAACGTCTGAGACTTGCAAATTGGAAACTGATGCACGGAGGAAACCTGAAAGCCGCAAAGCTTGTTAGAAAGATGGGAATAGAATTTGAAAAGGTACGAATAAAAAAAAACGGGTTACTCAAATTTTTTTTATAGGATAGGGTGACAAACGAGCACACAGTCCACCTGATGGTGAGTGGTTGCTGTGACCCATAGACATCTACATTTATCCATAATAAAGAATCAAAATGCAGATGTGCCGTCACCCGTGAGGACTAAGATGGAATGCCTCTTTTTCAGTAAAATGGGTCTCCGGTTCTCTACACTCACCATACGAAACAGCAGCGTTAAGCTGCTTTTTTACGTTGGTATTCTGTGAGAGCGTGGTTCTTCCCCGGTCGAGCCGACCCATTCGTGATACAACTGTACTACTAATATAGCTGCAGCATGGCTCTACCACGTATAATATCAAAATTCTAAGTTAACTAATTTTACAACCTTAACAATACCGTTACAGCATAAAAGTCCACTACTGAAAATAGATTTTCCCTATAGATTGACACAGTGGAATATTTGCTATAGTTTTTGCGATTGGCAGGCGAGTTGGCAGCCGCAGTTTCTTACTTTTTAGTTGTTATTAAGAAGACATTGCTGCCCAACTCCTGGTTTGTATTCCTCTTTCGCCTCTTACGACACCCTCGAGACGATATGCGGTAGCGGATATTCTAACACAGCCAATACATGGTCAAAACTATTACATCATTAATTAAAAAAAATAATATGGGTACAGTCAAAGCGCGGTGCGAAAGGAATGAGTCCGGAACTAGCGCAGCGCCTTGCACGAGAAGCGATGACAAGCGCTGTTTCGACTCAAGGCGATCCTCTCGTGACGCTTAGTCAAGCGCGTACCAGGATGGACAGAGCCACCGTTCTACCGTCCGCTCCGTTGAAATTATTGGATGAGGTAAGCTGTTTTCGAAATAAAATTTTATTAAACATGAACTTGACTTGTGGTATGACTGCATTTCTTCTCGTGCGCCTGTCTGGTTATACCTTATACTTATTTCTGATGCGAAATAGTAGTGCTTGCATTGTTAAGCTATCTTTTTTTGGATTAACGCACTTTTAATTTAGGTGGAAGGATTCCTCGTCTATATAAAAAAGGCGCCTTTCTTCGAGTCATACGGTACGGCTCTCACGCCTATCACTAGCACCATATAGTAGTGCATTTACTGCGGTGTTCTGATCAGTCAAACTGCTCAAGGCTGTAATGCGTTTCTGTTTTAATTTGTTATATTTAAGTGACAAACGATCTCACAGTCTACCTGATTGTAAGTGGTTATGCCCATGAACACCAACCAAATTCAAATATAAAAGAAGCTGCGAATGCGTTGTCATCTTCAAGGGCTAAGATGGAATGCCATACAGACGGTAAATACTCGTATACTGGCTCTCTATGGCACTTGTCACACCGCCTACGATGAACGAGAAGCAAGTAGACTTAGAAAGTAGATAAGAGTTGGCGAGCAGCGAGAAGCGAGTGTGTCGTTCCAATAGTTTTGTCGCTAGGCTATAACGAAGTGCACTCAGATCGGAACTGTAGAGTATAATGACGCGAGCATTGCTGAGCGAGTTTTTTTTTTTTTTTTTTTTTTTTTTTTTTTTTTTTTTTTTTTTTTTTTTTTTTTACAGGATAAGGGTGACAAACGAGCACACAGTCCACCTGATGGTAAGTGGTTGCTGCGGCCCATAGACATCTACATCTATCCTCTATTACAATTCAAAATGTAGATACGTTGTCACCCGTGAGGACTAAGATGGAATGCCTCATTTCCAGTAAAAAGGGCCTCCGGCCACCTGCACTCACCAAGCGAAAGGCAGAGGTAAACGTCTACTTCACGCTGGTATTCTGTGAGGTCGTGGTACCACCCCGGTTCGAGCCGGCCCATCCGTGCGACAGCAAACGCTGCCGCGTGGCTCTACCACTGTTATTTATCTTTGATAGTTTTATCTTTGATAGCTCTTGTCGCTGCGACAAGCTAGTGGAGAGGGAGTTCTCGCCGGCAGTGGGAACAGCCATCGATCAACTATGCGTATATGTATCTCTTTTATTAACACAGAATCTACATCTGTTGTTCGTTTTTTGAGCGAGAGAATAGTCGATAGCTAATCACTTTGTCATCGGCGGTAGGACAAGTGCCTATATCCCTCAAACCAGAACACAACAATGCACGCACTGATGTTTGGCAGTAGAAATAAGTAAGAGGATACCAACCCAGACAGACATATCGCCTAGAAAAGTCTAGATATACTGTAATCGTAGTGGCTGTTGTTGTCACCGCAGAAGTCACCGATATATGAAATAGTATACTATGCTTTTTGTTGTTCCAATGTCGTAAAATGTCTTTAAATTTTATAATGCGTAATTCCAAGCAGTACTCTAACTAAAGTTCGATCTACTGAAATTGTTATTTGCAATTTTAGGAGCTGATGTGTTATGTGCTGCGTGCGTCAAAGAAATCATAAATATTTACAGGAATCATGAAGCCCAGCAGACGTGCATGCATACTTGATTTTCATAAATCGGCAAATTTTATTAGTAAAAATACTTTTTACTAATAAAATTTGCCGATTTGCAGATTATATTTATATTCCATTTATT
The DNA here is from genome assembly GCA_033319125.1 of Parnassius glacialis. NCBI lineage: Eukaryota > Metazoa > Arthropoda > Insecta > Lepidoptera > Papilionidae > Parnassius > Parnassius glacialis. The sequence continues at coordinate 14,359,571 of JAVANC010000013.1, read as the reverse complement.
TATTTTTGTTTTTTTACAGATTATAAATTTAGATATTTTATTATTTTATTCAGATATTGGAGTCTGCAGTGATGGAGTTTGCCCGACAACGTGTACACTTTCTCCTTCGCGACGTTGAAAGTGTTGTTCGCTCAAGGGCTGCGCACGTCTTCTTTTTGAACTTTCATCCGACAACTAAGAAGAGACGGTTTGTGCTTCTATTGTACAATACACGAATAAATAATATAAAATGCGGCATATAAAGATGGTACTATAGGCGGCCTTATCGCTTTTTTCTTATTTATTAAATATTATTACCCCACACTGGGATTTTCACCTGTATCATGGAGACAGTTTACGTAAATAAATTGCATAAAGAAAAACATCTCCCGAACAATCTCTAGTTAAAAAGAAATATAGACTCGCTAGAAAGCAGAGGGAAACAAATCAGAAGATGGGCAGCAGGGTCGTCTTAATAACGACTAAAAATAAAAAACTGCGATTGCCAACCCGCTTGCCAAGTCTGGCAACTATGGCAAAGATCCCCCCTTTAAGGCAATCAATGGGGGAACCCTATCTATGCTCAGCAGTGGACTCTAATAGGCTGTTACGGTAAGCTAATAATAAATTTACTACTTTTTTAAAGTATTCTCCATTTCACAATTTTACAGAAGTAAAGCAAGAAAACCCCGCTGGTCAATTCAAATTGCATCAGAGCTAGCCCGTCATTATGCAAACGAACATAACACATCTATTGGTTTCGGGGAAATTATTGTGATACCTCCCGACACTGAAACTGATGTGGACTTGAAGAGCATAAAGAACCGCCCACCGACGCCTGTAGTAAGTTTCACATTCATATTTTAATTGTTTATTAAATTTAAAATCTCTCGATCTCGTCCCCTGGGTATCGTAAGAGGCGACTATGTTCATTTCCATGGCTTCCAACATATAGTAGTTCAATAGTCTCGCTTACGCCAGGCGTAAAGTACTAAAATCGATGACGGGTCTTTCTTTCATATTTCTTTTTCTTTCATTTCTTCTTTTGATACCGCAATCACTATCCGCCTACCGAGGCTTGCTGTTCTGGCAAAATATATCTACAACGGGAGAGGCCTCCGTCCAACATTAGACTTTTACGAGCTGATGTAAAGAAAAAAACGGAGTTTTATTCGTTGTCTACAGCATCAGCTTTTTCAAATCTAGTTCCGTTCTTTATAGAAATAAGGCTGATAAACGAGCACATAGTAAGTGGATGCTGTGGCCCGTCACGTACATTTATCCTTGATTAAGACTGTTTCAAACGGTTTGCTTCGTCTTTTTTAATGCGTACCGCAAAGGAGTGGAATAACTATAGTCGGCGTCTATCTTTCCGTCCGAATACAATCTGGACGTCTTCAAGGCCAGAGTGAATAGGAATTTGTTACGCTAAGACAGTGCGATTCACCATCTTTACAATCCACCGGTTCTCTACACGCACCATACGAAACACGGCAGCATTACGTTGCAATTTCACACTGGTTATTTGTACGAGCTTGGTCCTTTCCATGTTGAGTCAACCCACTCGTGCTGCGGCTCTAATATGGCTCCATCGTGGTTCTACTACGTGTGTTTAAAAAGAAATATTTTAACTAGACAAATATATTTAAAAAAGTGTTATTAGCCAATATTTTTAATAGAAAACGGGGGAAAAAAAAAGTCATTCGTTTTGAGGATTTTTTGAAAGTGATGCTCTAGAACTAGTTGTGGTCTTTCCTATTTACAGTCTACGGGATATGGATTCATAATTTTTGTATGAATTTTGCGGTATTAATCGGTCGTCACAACATGAAATCTCGGAGAGTCTGTCAAAAGAATAACACTCCCAGGTAATTTTGACATTTGGAGAAAAAGTTTAGATATTCATCCTGCACTCCTTTCTTTATTTATTAAAATAACTTTTCATTATCATATACACGGAAGCTAAAAACGTTTTTAATTACAGCCATCGAAGACGAAACTAGCGGAGGTGACTTTTGTAGATCGAGTAGAAGACTTACCAGATCCGGTTTCCGTGGCGAGCTATTTGCCGGAAAGAAGAAAGTTGCTTGAGGTTTGTTTTACTTTATTAAAATCATAAAAAAGCTTATAAGTGAACATAAATATGACAAAATTACTTAGCAAACCATTCTATACTTTAAAGACTAGAAAAAAGACCTATAAAACAGTTTATGGTTTGATGGTTTCACATACATACAAAATTAAATAATGTGATAATAAAATAAAATATGTGTAAAATATCTAATAGGTGAACGAGTTGTAATGAAATCTCTTACATGTCAAATATTTATATCTAAAAACGTTTTTTTTTAAATTTTTAGATGGTGAACACAGCTGCCAAATTGTTGTCGCGCTCTGTAAATCAGAAAGTACAAAAAGGCATGGATATAACGCTCGGCAAAGTGACTCTGCCTCGACTGAGACAATCAAGTTGGTGCCAATATTTTTTAATCGCCTAATTTCGGTTTACTTATTATTTTTGTTTTCATCACTCATTTATTAAAATATAAATTATAAATATATATATATATATATATATATATATATATATATATATATATATATATATATATTTAGAGACAGTGCTTGCTTCAGTCTATATTTGTAGAGCCCGTATAGTGGCGGCGTAATAGAATCCACTACCGTAGTGTCGTAAGAAGCGACAGACAGAGGGAAATGAAAAGGAAGATGGACAGGAGCATCTTCCTGTTAACAATTGAAATTAACAAAAAACTGCAGTTGGCAACTACCTGCCAAGCGTAGCAACTGGCTTATATGGCCTGCGAGACAATTTATAGAGAAGGCTTACGTTAGTAGCGTGGAGGACTAATTCCTCCATTTACCTCTCTTAGAGAGGGGCCTGTGCACACCAGTGGAAAGTATAGTAAACGTAGTGATTATATTATCTTTGGTATATACTGTGACTTTAATACTTTACTTAGATTACAATGAATCTCTTGTTGATGGCTAGGACCATCAGGCATGCAAAAAAAATGGTGCGTGTCGACTGCGACGCCAGACTAGAGTTTACTTAATTATGTATTAACAATTTAGTGCTGTTTGCTATTTTATTCTTAACGAGATAACAAATACTATTTGTTTCAAATAAGGTGATAGTATTGGTTTATACTGATGAAAATAAATAATTCAAATCGCTGAAACTAACACATACACAATATACTTGTATTTTAACACGTTCTCTGCCGCGTAGGGCATCAGTGACCTCAAGGTAGACCTAAGTTTGAAACTGATTTGTGAGTCGTAGGCCATTATTACCGAACATTTCTCTATAGCAGGTGACCGGAATGGCGCTGTAGACCAATCCTTCAATATGGTTTCTGAGTAATCGTAAATTTGTTGAAAATGTGGGTGAAATTGCAAAGCAATTAAGAAAAAACAAAGGCATCCATTATGAATCGTGTTTATTTGTAATAACTATTGAACAGTTAGCTACTACATTATTAAAAAAACCTTTACAAATAACGGTGAGATTTATTGAAGCATTGTAGGCAATAATATATTGTACCAGGTCAGTTCTTACAGTATGTAACTACTTATTTAGTTTTATTCCGAGCGACGTTTGACCCATGCTTTTTAATATTTTCTTTGTAGCAACCGACGCAGAAACGTCTCAATTTAGCAAAAAGTTCCTCTCTTTTCAGCAATTCGTGTTTCATTCTTTTAGGTCTCTCCTGCTGCTGTTCACAATTTTCTTTATCGACTCCTGAATCCACAAGATACTCGAGTGACGCCTAAATTGCACTATACCCTGATTAGTGTTTTTGTTCTCTTTATACACAATCCAAGCATTCACCAGCGCTGTGTTTAAAATAAGCTCAATGGTCAACTTTTTTTGTACCACTTCACTGTTTTTCTGAGTGGTGATGAATATGAAGTCATTTGATCACTCATATCGACTGAACTTTTTACTTCATTGTAGGCAAGCATAATTTTTGGTTTTTTAATAGCTCTACCTTTCTTTAGAACCGTTCGTTTGCCATTTGAGTGTTTCGTCGAAAGCACTAAGACGTCGCGCTTATCCTTCCATTTGAGAACAGTTATATCCCGTTGATTCTCCATAACTATGGATTCGCCTTTTTCCAGTTTGGCTTCGACTACTGCCATTGGTAAACCCCTTCTATTCTTTCTAATTGTTCCAATTAGGTGGGTTTCGTGGTTCAGTAGTTGATTTGCCAAGTCCAAATTGGTATACCAATTGTCGGTGGCAATTGTATGACCCAAATTTAATATGTCATCACAGAGAAACATTACAACATTTGTAGGTGTTGTGTTAACCATTTCATCATTTTTACCAGCATATAGTTGTAACTTACAAGTGTATCCCGGGAGGGTATAAAGCTTAAACATTTTCATGCCATATTTGTGTCGTTTACTTTTATTATACTGGCGGAAAATTATGCGTCCTCTAAATGCTACTTGGCTTTCATCGACACATACGGTTTCATTTGGGGCGTACAATTTTTTAAAATTTTCGTTCAAAGCATTGATGATGGGTCGAATTATAAAAATTCTGTCGGATTTGTCCGCTGTCTCATTATCAGTGAAGTGAATCATTCTCAAAAGCAATTCAAATCAGTTCCTGCTCATAACAGTGACTGGAAAATGTTGCCCGAACACTCAGTCTTTACTCCAGTATAAATTTATTTGAGGAAGTTTCACCAGTCCCTTGTACAGGATTAACACAAATAATTGTTTAATTTCATGTTTTTATGTCGGTTTCCACTCATTTACACGAGACTTAGGTTTTAAGGTTTTTGATAGTGATTGCTGTGCAAACAAATTTGTTTCGTTTGCAATTGTCTCAAAAAGACCAAAACACTGAAATATTCTCCCGCTGCACTATTTTTCAATTCTCTCGCATATGGTTGCTTCATACCTGTAAACAAGAGATAAATAATATGAGGGACAATTTCACGCATCACAGACAGACATACATACAGGTCAAACTGAGAACCTTTTTAAGTTGGTTAAAAAAGTACTTAGCACTTACCAGTTGGTTCCGTGAATGCTATGACGGATGGTTGATGTCCTCGTGGTCGTGTCCATTTCTGTACTGAATTAGATGTTTTTTCTATACGAGCAATTTGATTAGAGATTTAATTTTCAACCGACCCCGATTCACTTTCGGAGCTACTTGCAATCACACGACGGTAACGTTTTTTTGTTGGTAGGATAGCATCGTTACTAATTTCTTCCTCGGAAAAATTGCGTATCTCACTAAAAATACTATTCTAGTGCTTCAATATGTTGTAAATCTTCTTGAGAAATATCTAAATCAGATATATCTATTTCAGTAAATAAAAACGTTCACAGACACAAACTCAACCGTTCGGCGCAAGCGCTTACAGACGACTGAGGTGTGGTACCCCTTTAGGGGTATATATGTTCTGTGGGTGTGGGGGTGACCGGAGGCGTGCCCTACCCGGCGCCTCCATAAAGGCATGTTGGCATGGCAAAGACATGCCAACATGCCTCATGCCATGCCATGGCAAAGACATGTTGACAAATCAACAAAAGTCGGCGACATTTAGGTTATCATCATTTAGGTTCCAAAATATTGCAAGAAGCGTCTCCACCGAGGGAACTAATGTCGGCAACAAGCGTATTCCTTTGATTTGCAACATTTTGAAACAAATTTTGTTGATTTGTCAACATGTCGGAAACATAAATGTTGTCGACATTTTTGGTGGAGACGCGTCTGACAGAAACATTTGTCGGCAACACGTGTTGACAAATGTTGAAAACTTTGGTGGAGACGCGCCATAACGAATATTCACTTTTAAGTATTACGGCGCTGCGTACGCGAATTATGACCTCACGAAGTTTTTTTGAAATATCTACGGAATCCAGTTGCAGATCAAAACACTTCATATATGTATATTTTGACCTAATGCTTATATTTCCACCAAAAAGTTTTTTGTGTTTTTCATCTTTTATACTACCGGCGGAGAACGTGTTAATAAATAAAAAAGTATACCCTTAAAATTACCAGTTTTTGTAAACTAAGGACCTTAAACTATTAAATAAATTCAACTATTATCGCCATCTTTACATGGGTTCAGAATAATATGCGCGAATGTGTTGCCAGAGAGGGCAACATAACGACTCCACTATTTGTTAACACTCGATTTCGCCTCGCATCTAATTTATGTATCGCGGGCTACTATTATTAAGGAGTAAACTCCAATAAACTTCAACAATGTAACTTGTGCGATAGTGGATTGGGGCGATGCGGTGGAGTGGCTGGCCGGCGCCGCGGTGGACAACCGCGTGCACGCGGACGCTGCGGAGGTGCGACATGCGAGCGAGTTCCTTGCGCACAGGATCTTGCGCTCGCTGCAGGCCCAGATGAAGCGCGAGAAACAGGCCAGTTTTAGATGTATTTTTTTATAGAATTACAATGACAAACGAGCACACAGTCCACCTGGTGGTAAGTGAACGCTGTTGTCCATTGACATTTACATCTATCCTCAATTGAGAATCAAAATGCAGATTCGTTGGTACCCCTAAGCACTAAGATAGAATACCACGTTTCCCACAAAAAGGGTATCCAGTTCTCTACACTCACCATACGAAACACCGCTAGCATTAAGCTGCTATTTTACGCTGGTATTCTGTGAGAGCGTGGTCCTACCCTGGTCGGGCCGACCCATTCGTGCTACAACTACAAGATGCTGCAGCGTCGCGCTACTGTGTATTATGCAATTGTAACGATAAGACGTTTTTTTTATAAAACTTAAGTATCAAAAGAACTTGCAGTCGACCCGATAGTAAAAGTCTATGGACATGAATACCTTCAGCCAAGTTCAAACAAAGAAGTCTACAGAATATCCACTACCCCATATCGTTTCGTGAATGTCGTAAGAGGCGACAGAGGAATACAAATAAGGAGATGGGCGGTCCTTCTGGTAACAACTAAGAAATAAAAAACTGCGTTTGCTAACTCGCTTGCTGAGCGTGGAACGACGGCTCCGTGGCGCAGTTGTTGCGTTGGGGACCGCGGGTTCGAAGTGTTTCTGTTCGAACACTTGTCCCGCGCGGAACAAGTATTTGTATGGCTTACAAATAATTGTTCCGGGTCTGGATGTTTGTCCTTGTGCAATTTATGTTTGTAAACTGCCTCCACGACACAGAAGAAAATCCTAGTGTGGGGGTAACTTTTTTTAAAAAAAAATTAAAAATAAATAATTGAAAGTATGACTAACATCCCCCAGTGAGCTAATCTATGGGAGAGGCATATGGTGGGCTTTTGAGAGGCTGTAGCGAATGAAATAAAATAAAAAATCATTGTCACTATCCAGGTAAAAATATAGAAATTTATTAGTACTGCCCAAAAAGGGAAAATTCTCAAATATATGTCGGCTCTGTCGACAGAAGACAACCTCTTCCATCTTACCCAGAATGGTGATAATGTGTAATGTGAACAATTATATAAACATTATAATGTAACTGATTCACTTCTGACATACATTACAAAGGTGATAAAAAGTTTCTGTCAAAAATTTTGTAAGTAATAATATATTCGTCTCATTACACCACGTTGTTTATTAAAGGTCTCAGGCTTAAAAGTAATTTGAACGAAATAGGTAAGACCCGTAGCCGCAGCGCCACAGTCTTCGCGAAATTTGACATACGAGTAAGCCGTCAAATTCTATACTTTCATTGCAGTCCGCTTATGATCCACGGGATATTGAAACAAAGAAAATTATTAGTTGCTGTCGAATTCTTTACTTTTATTGCAGTCCGTATACATTTCAGTTCGTAAATGTTTCGCGGGATATTGAAACATACTATATACTATAAACATACTAGTTTAAACATTGCGGAGCGGTTTTATGAACCCTGGATAGTTTTCTATGATGTAAAAATATCTTCGAAATGTGTCTGTGTTGTTTATTTTTCAATCCACAAAGTTGCATTAAGCAATCGGTATAGTATCAATGAATGTGTAAACACAAACGTGTTTACAAGATATTTCTCAGTGGAACTATTGCTAAAATAAGGTTGATGAATAATACCAACAGTTGCCATGCTAACCTGTTCTTAGTTTATCTGCTCCCTAAGTCTTAGGCAATATTTGAGATTATGGATTTTGTTACGCCAACGGTATATTGTCTTATTGTTTTTTTTTTTACTGTTTTACTTCACCAACAGATTCATTATGTGTGATATCAATCATGTATAAGGCGGTCTATTTTTTTGTTTGTTTGTTTTCCAGTTAAAATCATACCAGCCAGCAGCGGTTAAGGGAAGGATCGTGAAAATTTGGATATAGAGATAGATGATGAAATCACCATCTCAAATACTTAATTAAACCTAAAATTTTCACACGCGTAATGTGCATATGAACATCTTAGGAGGAACTATTGATTATATATGATCTATTCTTATGATGGACTAGAGGAAAAATGGATTATCTCCTTAACTTTTAATTTATTTTAATTTTACAGAGGAAAATAAGCTTCACACCATCAGAAGAAGATCAAAGGGAGTTTTACGTTCCTGAAAGAGTGGCAGCAGACTAGACGAATAAACTTTAGTGTTATCAGATATTTTTGATGATTTATATCAATTTATGTGGTTTGATAATATATTGTTAAAGAAGACAAGTATATTCACGTAAATGCCTATCAAATTCATTCAATAAGACATGCTGTACTTCGGAAATAGTTTAAAAAAAAAACTATAAAAATTAAACATATAAGTATATGAATTATCATCTTAATCAGCCTGCATCTCTACATTCACCATACGAAACACAGAAATATTTAGCTGCTATTTTTAACGCTGATTATGAGTTTAAATTGTCAAACGACCTTACAGTCAACCTGATAGTACTCTGTGCGGATACTAAGTGGCTTCTGCAGACCAAAAACACCTGACGTCTACAGAATATCCACTACCCTATATCAGCCTGTGTGTGTCGCAGTAGGTAATAGAGGTAAACAAATCACGAGAAGGGATATGTGAATTATCATCATAATCAGCCTGCAGCAGACCACTACTGGATATACGCCTTGACCCAAAGTGCGCCACTTAGCCCGATTTTCGACTTTACGAATCCAGTTACTGCCGCCTTGTACAGATCATCCATCTAGCTAGCATACCAATAAAAAATAAATAACAGGCTACACGGTGCATACCGCACTGATCTGATGACAATCAAGGATCAAATTGATTTTTGCAAATTGTTTTTCTCAATGGATTTTATTTATTGCGATATTCGTTAAAACTAATACATACAAATTTGTTTGTAAGTGAAATACTTCAAAACGAACAGAACTTTGTCTTAAACAAGCCTTTTTAAAACTTGTCATCAATTGACAAAAGCATTATTCAGTTTCAACCACAGCACTAATCGATTCGTATCGGCGTAGTTAAAAATATGTTTTTCAATACCCGCATAAGTCAGATAAGCGAGTATAGCTGAAACTAAACTGTTTCAACTGCTTCAATATATATAATGATCGAATTTGTTTTTTTAACAACTAAATGCGTAATTCCCCGCTGAGCGTGAAAATTTTATAATTGCTTGTCTTACGAAAAGCGATTGATATTGTAGAAATGTGGAAATTATTGGTATTTTAATTCTTCATAATCTCAAATAAAATTTTACACACCATGGAATTTTATATACATAGTTAGAATGTATTTTGTGTGTATTACATTAATGAATTGCGTGTACGTGAATATAGTTGTGAGATTTTTATATAATTATTAAATATCAACGTTTTGTTTCACATTTGGAAACAGAATCCTCAAATTGTATTGTTGTATAATAAATTGTGTGTTCACTTAATTTTATTTTTAATGTAACATTTTTATTTATGAAAAGATTAAATCCATACGCCTGTCCAACGTGGTGATTGCGGCAAATCGACGTCTATAAAACTGGAATGGTCATTTGGACAATATTACTAACATTTTTGCTAAATGTTAAGTGCTCATTTAGTGCTGAAATATAATTTCACGCCAAAATAGCTTGATCAAAAATTAGAAAACTAAAAAAGAATTTAAAAATAAATTACGAATTCCTTTTTCGTATATCGACAGCACTAAAGGAGCACTGAATTATGATCCTATATCACTAGGTGATAACCCACCTGGATGTCAATTTTAGATCACATACTTTGCTAAATCTGTCAGTAGCAGTTTACGGTATATAAAAATAAAATTTTGTTTAGTGCTTATTTCTCGCATATGCTTGCAGCACTAACTGAGCACTTAATTATTATCTTATATCATTAGGTGATAGCCCACTTGGATGTCAATGTTCCATCACATACTCTGCTAAAGATCTCAAAGTAGCAGTTTTTTTTTTTTAGAATACGGGTGACAAACAAGCACACAGTCCACCTGATGGTAAGTGGTTGCTGCGGCCCATAGACATCTACATCTATCCTCTATTACAAATCAAAATGTAGATGCGTTGTCACCCGTGAGGACTAAGCTGGAATGCCTCATTTCCAGTAAAAAGGACCTCCGGCCACCTGCACTCACCAAGCGAAACGCAGAGGTAAACCTCTACTTCACGCTGGTTTTCTGTGAGGTCGTGGTACCATCCCGGTTCGAGCCGGCCCATCCGTGCGACAGCAAAAGCTGCCGCGTGGCTCTACCACTGTTAAATTTTTTAGTTTACGGAATCATCATCATCATCATCATCATTACAGCCTTTCATAAGTCCACTGCTGAACATAGGCTTCCCCCAAGGAATGCCACAAAGCACGGTCCTGAGCCACCCGCATCCATCGACTTCCTGCATGTCTTACCAGGTCATCACTCCATCTGTTGGGGGTTGCCCTACACTTCGCCTACGGAATATGGAAAAAAATTTTTTTGCTTTTTTTTTTGCATGTGCTTGTAGCACTAATTGAGCATTAATTTATTATCTTATATCATTAGGTGATAACCCACACTAAATTATTGATGCTTCTATTTAGTGCTGTATTAAGCGATTATCGGCTTAGGTGGTAGAACACTGCTAGCTTAATTAAAATCTAGCAGTTTTCTAATTTTTAACCAAGCTATTTTAGCGTGAAATTTAATTTTTCAGCACTAAATTAGCACTAACTGATCACTTAATATTTAGCAAAAACTTTAGTGATTTTGCCCAAATGACAATTCCAACTTTATAGACGTGGCAAATCGCCTCTGTAACGGTCGGTATAAGGGAACCATGTCCATCAGGCGACTGTAACGGACCGATAAAGAAGAAGACATCCGGAACTTCAATTAATTTCTACATAACAATTACAAAGGCTTGCGAATATTTGTCAAATATTGTAAAACTATTAATGGTTCGTCAACATGACGGACAATCTAGTTTTTTTTGTTGTTAATACATGCCCGTCAACCTTCGAGACAAATTTTCCTCAAAGCTATTATTTTAGGCTGAAGTGATCCTACGTGATCAACGTCCGATACATTTTTCTAAGACCTCTTTAGTGGGTTGTTTCTTTTATCAAATTGTCTTTGATCAACTTGTTTAAAAGTTAATTAGTTTTATCACATTCCTTTGAAATGAGAAACTTATTACATTTTTGTGATGAAAGGGCCATAATGTGCACAACAATAATACTTTAAGAATAGTCTCTCGTACTCATAATGACATATTTCATCATACTCATCAATGTTTAAAATAAATGGCTTTTTTAAAGAATACGCGTAACAAACGAGCACACAGTCCACCCGATGGTAAGTGGATGGCTGTAGCCCATCCGTGCTACAACCATAATATAGCTGCAGCATGGCTCTACCACGTAAGAAGATCTATTTGAATTAATTTAGAATAGAAAACAAATACGTCTTCGATTAGCAAGAATGGGCCAAACGTAGCAAGCAAGCAATACCCATATATTAACATACATATTACCCGTAAAAATATTTAATGTAAAATATATAAATAAAAGCACATATAAACACAAATAAAAAAATAAAAAAAGAAAGAAAAGAAATATATTGCATAAAGTATATACTTATATTATTACGAATGAGCTACTAATGATTCCGCCAGTTTATTTAAAAAATGTTTGCGAACTTTCTTCAGCCGTTCTAATTTTGAAAGGGAGTGCGTTCCATAGGAGAACAGACTTTACAGTGAAAGATGAATGCAGAAAATCAGAGAAAGTCAGTCAGGCACTTAAGTAGACGGTTATTTGAAGAACAGATTTTTCTGTCATGGCTGGACCAAACGTACTGAAATTGGAAAGTTAAGTAAGCGGGGGGAATAGGAGACATTAGAATAGAGTATAGGGTTGTGAGTTTATCATTATTTGAAATTAAAATCGACGTCGACTGTATGCTTCTTTTTTTTGCAGCTTAATAAGTAGCTGTCGTTCAACAGAATAAACTCGATCAAGATCGAATTTCCCAAAATCATACATTACAAGCGAGTGTATGAAAACTATTTACTTTTATAAGTGTTATCCTATATTTTTGTTTGGAACATTATCTTGGCATATTATTTCTTTTTGCAGAGTATGGATTGGATCCGTTTTACAAAACTATGTACAATTTTTTGTAAGAAAAGATGGAAGACTTAAATAATTATTTTAAGCGTAATAAAAAAGAAACTAAAACTAGAAACTTAATTATCATATAGTCCTACTCCCGGCGGTATCGTCCCAAGAACGCTGGCTGTATTTCCACGCTGAATGACTATACTTAACCTTTGAGCGAGAAAAGAACCAGCTCTCTTATCACCAGCAGCAATGACCAGCCGCGGATGGACTCACCGCACGTGGACCCCACGGACCGATAGTGTCTACAGCAAATGGCACAAATATGTAGTCATCTACGACAAATATGTAGACTTATATTTGCGCCACTTACTTAGTTCAGCTGCCTCTGATGCCGCCCCGGCTCCAAACGAGGTAACCCTGAGGTGAGAGGCCGCCAGAGTGTACTGTACTCAAGTAGCATCTCACACTAGGATTTTACCTCTCTCCCAAGGGACCAATGTCATACCGTCTGGTCTCCTGCCATCGTCTCTAAATATTCCACAAGGCTCTAAAACCGAAGGAACATTTATAGAGACAAGAGCCCTTCGGTTGACATCGTTTAAAGAACTGTGTCGTGAAAACCTACCAGCGCTTTTCTTACATGAAAGTCCGTAAAGCCCAAGCTTGTCGACGCTGCTACCACAGGGGCACTGATGGGGTTGACAAATCGCCGCTCCTAGTCGGATTCCTACGGCAATGCGCAAGCTTTCCCCATCAAGTATTGTGCCGAGATTACTTGGAAAAGCTTGCTTCCTTAGTCGAAACAGCTAGAAGGCGTGCCTTATCTTGGTCACTATGGAAATTATGAAACAAATCTCTCTGCATGCCCTGTACCAACGGAATATTTTGTTGGTTAACTCCCAGTGGAACATTTTCACCGGGACAGAGCATTCGCCATGTCTGCCCTGCCTTCGTAGCAAAGCATAGGTCTAATTTGGGTCTAATTTATTATTTAAAATTATGTTACATAAGTCACTGACACTATGCACGGAAGCAAGGAAAGCAGGCAATGCAACGCTAGAATGATTTCTCACACAAATGCCACCAAATTTTATAGGTGTGTCTTTGAGTCCAGGCTGTTGTATTTAAATTTAAATTTTGATTTTTTTCTTTAGCTATTTTAGGATTATTATAAATATCTTTTAAAATATCCGAACATTTCCAGACTGGACTCGAGCGGAGTATGTAAATCTAGGTACAAGAAGACAATATTTTAAAATAGTAAGAGCTATGTGGGTTTAATTTATATTTTATCAACATGGTTTAAAAACTGATCAAATTTTGTTTTTAAAACAGGTTTAATACTATCGAAAAACAACGGGACACCTAGTAGGTATAGTGATTCCGTACTGACAGTTTTTATTCCTGGAGAAACATGATTAAAATTTTGAATTAAATTGTCTCTGTGAGAAGTAGATAAATAATTGGAAAAAAGTATTTCACATTTATTGCCATTTGGTTTAAGACCAATATTTTTAATATTTCGATTTATTTCTATTTATATATTTTTAATATATTTAATATACTATATTTATTAATTCACGTTACACTCTAAAAAGAATTAATTCTCCAATTTTTTTATCGTGTAACGTGATAATTGAAACAGTATTATATTATTTATTAAAATTTATTCGTATACAAATCCAGGTTTTAAATTCACCAAATGCCAATTTCACTAGAACACGATGCACCATGGCAAAAAACGAACAAAACTCTAATCGAACGACCGACGACGAATATTAGAATATCCATTTCAAACGTCGAATCCAAATCCAAACTAGGGGTAATAGGGAGTAGTATTCTCTTACCAGCCCATTTAATAGCCGTGATGAGTGAACAAAACTGTCACAAAGTTAATAGTCATATTCTAGAGAAGGTCTATATAATATTAAGATTACTCAAGAAGATGATGTGTTTTCATTGTAATCATCCTGCAATAGGCCATTACTGGTTTTCGACCTCTTCCATAGACTGCTATGAATTCTCTCTTCCATAGAAACACTATCCTGTACCAATTATTTTCAGTAAATGTCGTGTTTATTTTTTAAATTTAATTATCTTTTGAGACTACCTGATATAGCAATATGTAACCAGAAGATGTCTTTGTCTTAGGAGTTTTGGCGGGAACTTGATCGGCGGCGGTTTGCTGCTCCTGTTTTATAGTTTAAATAATAGTTTGAAGTGGATTTTGATATGTAAAAGTGGTGCGATTTTATGTATTAACTGTCTACGCATGTGAACTATTAGTGGAAACGGTGAAACAAGTGCTCTGATGGTGATGGATTCTCAAGATAAGCCGTTTGTTTGCATAGGCGCCTTTAGATACCATCACCAACTGTCAGCTGTCTGCTGGCTCAAGTTGCCGTCAAAATCTCCCGAGGGCTGCACAATGTGACGCATCAACATATTGTGAAGTAGTGAACTATGAAGGATAATTATACATTTGGAAAAATTATAATAAACCGAATAAAAATACTCAAGACTTGGCCTAAAGGCCTAGATACCAGGCCATAAACTCCAAAACAAATATCTCTGTCTTAAAAGTATCGGATTGATGTAGAATATTAATTCTTCTATCGAAATACTCCAGAAATGTTATAAAATAATTTTTACCTAAAATATTTTAAAGTAAATAAATAAAAAGTCTCAATTCAGTTGGATTATTCAAAATGAATAGGCCATTTCATAACTTTATCATAATATGCAATTTATAAAATGAAAAGAAATTTGATATCGATCCAGAAGCACCATCACTACATTTAAAATATTCAATTAACCATTGTGTTATTTTCAACGGTTAGTATCAAAGAGTATAATATATTAGTACCTTAAAAGACTAAACTAAAACCATAGACTTAGAAATATACTGGCGTATTGACCAACATAGTGTGCAAGAGAGAAGAAAATTCCTTATGGCAAAAATGCAAGATAGAAAAGGATACCAAATCTAATGACTCTGTAACCGATTTTGAATGACAGATCGGCACAAGTCACCACGTAAAAAATAGCTCCTAGATATTTTGTAATTTTTTAGAGTGGAATAGTATTTATTTTTAGTAAGTAACTTTTTTCCAAAATGATTACTTGTCCGGTCAGTGACTGTGGCATTAATAATAGAAATAATCCTGATGATAGATATATTTCATATATATAGATGATATTTCACAGGTAAATTCTCAAGACGTCCTCAATGATATGTCGCGTTTATTTTTGGTTAAAATTTATGTTATATACTGTTTAAAATATAGAATGTTTTCAAGTATTTTGTTAATTTTGATATTTTGCAAAGAAAAAAGTCACGCTGTTGATAGTTTGCATGAGTTTGGTAAATAAATTTTTATACAAAATATTTTACATTTACGCTAAGGATTGACTCAACTATATCAAAATTAATGTCGATATTTATCTTGAATGTTCATAATGAATCGATAGACTTGTCCACACAACAAGAAAATAAATCCTCGGTTTGCGTGCTAAAATGTAATTTTATTTTGCCGTTTGTCAAACAGATTCCCTCCGGATTCTATAATTAGAAAAAATGGATAAGGTTAATTGGACGGGTTGGTTCGAATCCAAAGAAGAACTCAACAATTTGCAGCAAATATTTTCTTGAAAAATATAAAAGAAAAAGTATAATAAAAACAATTTTATTAAAATGAGTCATTTTTACATTATTGGTACCAGTAAGTATAATATTTTTATAATAATACTTCAAAAATTTAAAAATAGAGACAGATTTTTATACATTATAAAACTGTAGTACATTAAAGATCAAAAAATCTTGAGATTATCCTCTTTAAGCCATTATGAACCCAACTAGTATCTATATATCAACCAAAATAAATGTATAACCTTACTTAATCAACCACACAGCCTCACGGTCACACTAGTACAACGTAGTAGTAGTAGTTGAGCGGAGCTTCGGATTATATTCCCAAGTCACTATGATAAAACTTTTAACGTAGTTAGATATAAATATTTAGTAATGCTCCTAAAGCGCCACGCGATAGTATAAATTCCATAGTATTTGATACAACGCTCGATGCCCGATTCATGTTTGATGGCCGACGACATTGTTCCGAGGGCTTAAATGGCGTGGTTCATCGCCTACACCGTTAGTGGTAGAGAAGATGAACTCGTGGTTAAATAATAGCTGCGCAGAACAATAGGTCTGCGAGATTAAGTTGCACTTGTCGCGGTCAGTCCATGAATGAGTGACCATTTTCTTAACATACCGAGATTTAGAGAATAGAGAGTGCATCTGTTTCTAGAACTATAATGGTAAAGATTCAGTTAATTTTTGAAGTTATTAAATTTCATGCACTAAACAATTTTTTTTTAATCTTTTTTACCGCTTCCTTAACAATCATTTTTTGATAGTCCTTGAAAGTAAAATGTACATCACTAGCTAACGCAAACAATGACAAATTAAAATTAGTCACGCGTTTTTGGGCTTCCAGATCGTCTATACGCGAGTATATTCTAAGTCTTTGGCTAAAACGTAGTGAATACTCTTTGGAGAAAGCTGGATATAAATATAACTCAACCTTAGTTATACTATTGAAACACATATGACAAATTTATTATAAAAATTTAAAAATCGAAATGTCAATCAACTAAACTCATAAATTTTAACTTATCATCAATAATCTATGCTCATCACACCAGACCCCAAAACACCAACCATTTAAATCATCAAGACTCCGGCATGCAGATACTTCAAGAACAGAAACCTTTTATCAATAAGATCAAAAACATGAACGTTAACATATCTATACGAGATGTGTCCTCACATAACTTCGAAGTTAAAGAAAAACAGTCTTCGGATGCCTCCTTGCGGTTGATGCATCCGGTAGCTAGCGGAGACAATGTGGCCACAGATTTGAACGCCAGTCAAAAGTTTAAAGAGGAGTTGCCTACACTCGTACCTTGTTGTGAGGGCAAAGAATTGCAGGTAAGAGGGCAATGATTATTTGTACACAACATAATAAATATATGTTTATTAATTTTGAGTGAACAGATAGGCTTGCAGTTTATTTAATAGTTTATGATCACTTACATTTATGCATACATGAACCCAGCTCCAGGCAAAAAGGTAATGTTAATGACTCTTGCCAACCACACTTGAATGTACGTTCTGAACTTAGTTACACAACGAACTTATGGGGGAGCAATCTCGGGCTTCCTCTGCGAAATAAAATCAGTAACGTGGATATTCGCAGCTAAACCAGAATAGCTAACATAGTCACAAGGAATTTTTATAGCAAAGTGGCAAAGTTTGACTCTATAGCCCGACGCGACAACAATGGAAAAGAAAGAGTACCGAATAGCAGCCCTGTACTTGCAAGTGCGGTACACAGCGACCAATTTATACCGCACTAGCTGGTACGGGATAAAATAATTTTACGGGGTAGAGCCACGCTGCAGCTATATTATGTTTGTACTACGAATGAGACTTGACGACTTCCAGCCTCCCAAACAACAAGCCGGTTTCCGAAAAGGCTTTAGCACCATGGACCACATACATACCCTTCGGCAAATTGTACAGAAGTCCGAAGAGTACAATTTGCCACTATGTCTGGCGTATGTGGACTATGAGAAAGCCTTTGATTCCGTCGAAATTTGGGCGGTGCTGCAGTCCCTTCAGCGATGCCAAGTTGACTGTCGGTATATCGAAGTGTTGAAGTGTTTGTACAGTAGAGCTGCAATGGCTATCCGAGTACAGAACCAGAGTACGAAACCTATCCAATTGCAGAGAGGTGTAAGACAGGGTAACGTTATATCCCCGAAACTCTTCACCGCTGCATTGGAAGACGTTTTCAAGATTCTGGACTGGAAAGGATACGGTATTAACATCAATGGCGAGTAAATCACTCACCTTCGATTTGCCGACGATATAGTCCTTATGGCAGAATCGCTGGAGGACCTAAGCACTATGCTCAATGATCTCAATAGTGTTTCCTAACGGATAGGTCTTAAGATGAACATGGACAAAACAAAGATCATGTTTAATGTCCATGTCACACCTATGCCGGTAAATGTTGGGGACACTAAGATCGAAGTTGTTGACGAGTATGTTTACCTGGGACAAATAGTCCAACTAGGTAAGTCCAACTTCGACCGAGAGGTCATTCGGCGGATTCAACTCGGTTGGGCAGCGTTCGGGAAATTACGGCACATCTTCTCGTCAGGTATACCTCAAAACTTGAAAACTAGACTGTACAACCAGTGCGTGTTGCCGTGTGTGAGACGTGGTCCTTCACTGCTGGCCGGATGAGGAAGCTCAAGGTCGCTCAGCGAGCTATGGAGAGGGCTATGCTCGGAGTTTCTCTGCGTGATAAACTTAGAAATGAGGATATTCGCAGTAGAACTAGAGTGACCGACATAGCCCAACGGATTAGTAAGCTGAAGTGGCAATGGGCTGGCCATATAGTTCGAAGAACCGACAACCGTTGGAGAAAAAATGTTCTCGAGTGGCGGCCTCGTACCGGCGGACGAAGTGTAGGGCGTCCCCCCACTAGATGGATTGACGACCTGGTAAGATATGCAGGAAGTCGATGGATGCAGGTGGCTCAGGACTGTGCTTTGTGGCATTCTTTGGGGGAGGCCTATGTTCAGCAGTGGACTTGTGAAGGGCTGTAATGAAGACTACGAATGGGTCAGCTCGACCGGGAAAGAACCACGCACTCCAGGATACCAGCGTGAATAGCTAAATACTGCTGTTTTGTATGCTGGGTGTAAATCCCTTTACTGGAGACCCTTTTACTGGAAACGAGGCATTCCGTCTCGAACCTCAGGGATAACAACGCATCTGCATTTTGATTCTTAATTGAGGATAAATGCAGATGTTTATGGGCATCCATCCAATTCAGTCACCCTGAATCAATGAAAAAATTAGACGTAAGTCAGATAATATGTTAAACAATAAGGAATATCGAATAATATTATTCTAGGTACTTAAGTACACCGTAATAATAGTGCGGCCTTGAATGGCTTAATTACCTAATG
This sequence comes from Parnassius glacialis, assembly GCA_033319125.1. Taxonomy (NCBI): domain Eukaryota; kingdom Metazoa; phylum Arthropoda; class Insecta; order Lepidoptera; family Papilionidae; genus Parnassius; species Parnassius glacialis. Next base: position 14,340,024 of record JAVANC010000013.1, on the reverse strand, counting down.
CCGAATCCCAATTTAAGTTGAAATCTACGGCAAGTTACAGCACCTGAGATTGCGATTAAAACCAGCTGGTATGACAATTGCGTGAAATTGTCCAAACTTAGCAACGACTTAGTAATTACATATTCGTTTGCTTATATCAACTAAAGGGTTTAGTAGATAAGAGTCAAGTTGAACAAGAGCCAAAGTTTTAAACATATTCCTTTTTGTTACGTACAGGAACGTTAAAGTTATTTTCAAAAACTTTAAAATGTTTTCGAATTTCCATACATTCAACCAAAATCACATAGCAAGAAAAACCAATAGACTTCTTTACACGCCATGATCGAATACATAAATTGATCTAGTATCTATTAGTTATATATCTAGTATGGAACATTCTAGTGGTCGAACAAAACCACACCCGCATCACATCACATCAATCAGTCACTCTGAATTCTTTTCTGTCAGTATATTCTGGCGCCCACTTTCAGTTCGGTTTCAATCTATCCGTATGTCTAAAGTAATGAATAATTCACTAAACTGAATAATGGGTCAAGGAAAAAAGAGTCTACAATATAATAATAAAAAATATAAATAAAATTAGAAAGCGCTGACGAAATACCCAAGCAAAAGAAAAAACATCTAAAACCGTGACGGCTGTAAGAATCGTAAAAATTGTTTTTCGCTTTATAATTGCTATACGTTATCTCCATTATTTACTGAAGATAATTTTCTTTCTTTTATGGTTAACAGTTAAAGATTATTTATTACTCAAGAAGAATATAATTGAAATGCGGTGTTTAAATGCAGGGTAAATTTCTTTCCAATTTTTCTGCAGGCAGTTCAAGGCTACATTGGAAAATCATAATGACTTTCTGCCTTAATAGGTGTAGCACACCTCGTAAAGTTCTGTCTTTCATCAGAATTAAATTCATATATCAAAAGGTTTTCATATCAAATTTTTTTTACGTGGTAGAGCCATGCTGTATTAGTAGCTATATTTGTAGTATAGTTGTAGCACGACTGGGTCGGCTCGACCGGGGAAGGACCACGCTCTCACAGAATACCAGCGTCAAATAGCAGCTTAACACTGCTGTGTTTCGTATGGTGAGTGTAGAGAACCAGAGACCCTTTTTATTAGATAAGATGCATTCCATCTTAGTCCTCACGGGTGACAACGCATCTCCATTTTGATTCGCAAACGAGGATAGATGTAGATGTCTATGGGCTACAGCAACCATTTACCATCAGGTGGACTGTGCGCTCGTTTGTCACTCGATCCTAAAAAAAAAAGAAGACAGAGATTGTATGTTCGTGTTGTAGGTCTAGGATTACAGGACTGCCTCTGTGGTCTATAGTAGTCGTAAGCATGACTCTTTATGTGGTCCTGGGTTCGAATCCCTAGTCGGGCCAAAACAGTTATTAAGTTTTCTGTCAAGAAATTCTCAGTGTCAGCCCGGAGTCAGAAAGTTGGCGTTGTTTCACCCCCGTGCCTCGGAAAGCACGTAAAGCCGGTGGTCCTGCGCCTGATCTCTCTGGTTGTGTCAGATTGCCGTCCCATCGGATAATTTGAGATAAATAGGTAGCACACCTTTACTTGCGTTCACACTCGTACTCTACAATCCTATCCTACGCAGATAGCTAGTCTCCGTTGACCGGACTGATCGAAAGTCTTGAGAACATTACTAGAATGTGGGTATGAATAGATTTTAACAACCATTGTTATGTATTGTATTATTAAGCATTAAAAGATGTTTTAAAACTACGTTTCTTAAACCTACACTTCGAATCGATTTAAGATAAATCAAGATTTGGTACGAAGTGGACTTTCGGCAATCTCCATGAAACATGAAAACGTTATCCATTGTCTGAGCATGTCGCAGACGTCCGAGAGAACACAGATGCATCCACCGGGACTGGTAAAGGTAACGAATATTTTGGAAACGGATAGTGCAAGCATATTATTTTATTGATTTTATTTTTTTTAGGAGAAGGGCAAACGAACATACGACTCACCTGATGGTAAGTGACTACCGCCGCCCATGAACAAATTGAACAGCTTTGCCAGCCTTTTAAAAAGGAGTAAACTCTTATCTTGAAGGTACCTAAGTCGTATCGGTCTGGAAAAATCGCTATCGCTATCGCTTCTTCTAAATCGCACAGTGGTGGACCGCTAATCATCCAGATGGTAAGGATGGTATCGCGAGTTTTGTCGCGATGTGCGATGGTGAAATTGAGCCACCTACTAAAATATAATATTTATTATGTAAGATACATAATAGATATTATATTTTAGTTGGTGGTAGAGTTCCTTTTCTACCTTAGTGCCCGTCTGAGTAGCTAATAGCCAAATAGCAGTGCTTGCCTGATGTGTCAGAAGAGGGCATAGAGAGCCACTCATAGTTATAGTATAGAGATTCAACAGTGGTAGAGCCAAACGGAGGTTTACCTCTGCATTGCGCTTGGTGAGTGCAGGTGGCCGGAGGCCCAATCCCCCCCCCCCCCTTCATCAACATGGTAGTGGAATTAAATAAAAGACTACCCCAGGAGAGTACCACATCAGGGGACTTCATTCCAACCTTAACGGTGTCCATTACCATCTAGAGACGGCTAAGCCAGCCTTGCTCTTTTTAACCGAGACTCAGGTGAACACTCCTTTGTGCCCCGGGCTGGAGTTTGCGTATACGTCAGAGAGGACATCTGTTTTCGACGCCTCGGCAGTCTTGAAGGTAAGGACCTGTCCATCCTATGGCTGCGCGTAGACAGCGACGACCATCCCCGCGTCTACTGGTGCCTCTATAGGTCCCATAGCGGTAATGCCGACACAGACCGACTCATCAACCACGTTTAAATGGCTGCATACTCCGTGCTACAACAGGTCCCATCCGCAGAGATCGTGATACTCGGTGATTTCAACGCCCACCACGCAGAATGGCTTGGTTCTCGTTTAACCGATCATGCGGATAGATCTGTCTATGACTTTGCTTTGGCATATGGTCTAACACAACTGGTTACTTCGCCTACGCGGATCCCAGATGTGGAAGACCATGTACCTTCCCTGTTGGACCTTCTGCTGACCTCTCATCCGGACGGATATCAGGTCTCCGTCGATGCCCCTCTGGGCTCTTCAGACCATTGTCTGATCCACTAAGTACGGTGCCACTCACGCTCCAATCGCAGTTGCGATCTACAGCTTGCCGCCTTGTTTGGCACTATAGGTCAGCTGATTGGGACGGGATGCGGTCTTTTTTTGCATCCTACCCTTGGGGGTGGGTTTGCTTCTCGCCGGAAGGTCCCAGCGTTGTTGCCGATTCTGTTGCTGATGTAGTACTTCAGGGTATGGAACTTTTTATTCCATCCTCTGTGGTGCCCATCGGAGGCAGATCCCAGCCATGGTTTGGTCGCTCCTGTAAAATAGCATCACGCTATAAGCAGGAGTGCTACCGGGCCTGGATTGACGCATCAACGTCTCGGGATGTAAACACCAGCGCACTTAAAAAGAAGTATAATTCCGCCTCCAGGTCCTTCAAAAGCGTCATTGCCAAGGCAAGGTCTGAGCACATCGGCAGAATTGGCGAGAAGCTAGTTCGCCTTCCTTAGGGAACCCGTGCATTCTGGTCTCTCGCCAAGAATCTCCAAGGGTACTTCTGTCAGCCATCTCTTCCATCTCTGCACAGAGAGGACGACTCACTGGCCCATGCCGCAAAGGAGAAAGCCGATTTGTTGAGCTCTCTTTTTGCGTCCAACTCGACTCTAAATGACGGGGGCAACACACCGCCGACCATCCCGCGATATGAGTGCTCCATCCCGGATGTGCGATTTACACAGCGCTCGGTTCGCAAAGCACTCTTCTCCCTGGACGTCAGCAAGTCGAGTGGGCCCGATGGAGTCCCTTCCATTGTGCTGAAGACGTGTGCTCCGGAGTTGGCACCAGTTTTAACGCGTCTTTTCCGGTATTCCTACTCCCAAGGCATAGTCCCGAATTCATGGAAGACAGCTTTGGTCCACCTGATACCTAAAAAAGGCGACCGCTCAGACCCGTCCAACAACAGGCCTATCGTCATCACCTTGTTCTCCAAAATAATGGAAGCCATTATAAACTGCCAGCTCATGAGATGCCTTAAGGATCACCAGCTGATTAGTGACCGCCAGTACGGTTTTAGTCGGGGTCGATCAGCTGGTGATGTTCTAGTCTACTTAACTCATAGATGGGCGGAGGCAGTAGAGTCCATGGGGGAGGCATTGGCCAAAGAACCCCATTTGTTGTATCTCCTCAGTTTCAAGGCACTCCTCTTGCTGCTTTAACCAGTATCGGAATCCTTGGCGTCGACATATCGAATAGTGTGCAGTTTCGTGGTCACTTAGAAGGGAAGGCCAAACTGGCCTCTAAAAAGCTTGGCGTGCTCAGCAGAGCGAGACAGTATTTCATGCCGGCACATCGCTTGCAACTTTACAAAGCACAAGTTCGGCCCCACATGGAATACTGTTCTCATCTCTGGGCCGGGGCACCCCAGTGCCAGCTCCTTCCGCTTGACCGCATCCAGCGCAGAGCGGTTCGAATCGTCGACGACCGAGTTCTTTCTGATCGGCTCGATACACTGGCACTGCGTAGAGATGTTGCATCTCTTTGCGTATTTTATCGCATCTATCACGGAGAGTGCTCTGAGGAATTGTTCGGACTAATTCCAGCCGCTCATCATTCATCGCACATTGCGACAAAACTCGCGTTACCATCCATACCATCTGGATGATTGGCGGTCCACCACTGTGCGATTTAGAACAAGTTTTCTCCCTCGCACAACTTCCTTGTGGAATCAATTACCACCAGCGAATTTTCCGGACCGATACGACTTAGGAACCTTCAAGAAAAGAGCTTACATATTTCTAAAAGGCCGGCAACGCATCTGCAATGCCCCTGGTGTTGCAGTTGTTCATGGGTGGCGGTAGTCACTTACCATCAGGTGAGCCGCATGCTCGTTTGCCCCCTATTCTATAAAAAAAAGAGAGCCACTTATAGTTATAGTATAGAGAGCCACTCATAGTTATAATATAGAGAGCCCCTCATAGTTATAGTATAGAGAGACACTCATAGTTATAGTAGTGTAGTATAGTAAGGCTGGGAGGCATTACATCTCAGTCCTCAGAGGTGACAACCCATTGGTAGCCTTTTTGATTGAAGTTGGCTACAGGTGTACATGGACTGTAGAACCCACTTACCATCAGGTGGACTGTAAGTTCGCTTGTCATATCTTTTTTATAAAAAAAAATATTAATTTGGAATCAATATCTCCATTGGGTGCTAAATTATGTACAGTTGTCGTTTCGGTCGAGATCGACCAGGAGAATGTTACACAATCCACTTAAAACAGCTTTAAATGCTCAGAAATTGTTCCCTACGGATACGTTACATACTGTGTATTGTATATTGTATACTGTTGTATATTAATATCTACGTTGGCTTTCTTCAGCACCGAAACTCGTTCCGTTCACTTCATCGTCCGGACCTTAAACGGGTACCTTACCTTCGACGAATGACACCTGACGAGTTGGAGATGCTGTTCCGTGGCTATGCTGATCTACCTACCAATGGATCTGTTATAACTGGTACGATCCTTCTATATTAATGTTTAATAAAATAAAATGTATGCTGCAGAAGTGAGTGACAGAGTCAGCAAGGGACGCTATTAATTAAAGTTTATCGACCACCTTGGCGTTTTATTACAGACTAGCTGTTCCCCGCGACTTCGTCCGCGTGATCTTTGTTTACGATTGAATTTCATGTTTTAATTTTTTTGCGCGGAACTCTAATACTATTTCTAAAATTAAAGTAAGCCTAAGTTACTACTTATAACATCAGCTATCTGCCAATGAAACTCCCGTCAAAATCGGTCCAGCCACTTCGGAGACAAGCCAGAACAGACAGACAGACAAAAAATGTTAAAGATGTTAAAAATAAATTTGCCAAGATCCGTGTAATAAAATGAAATGATGTTTCTTACTTAGTTTGAAGTCTTTCCTCAATTGCATACACTATACCCGTCACGTTAGCGGTCAGCCATCGCAGAGTCTACTTCAAGTGAGGCATCCTCGTGTATAGGCGGAACACATGTCGTACTATCGCCGGTGGTAAGAGGCGACAGAGGAAAACTGAAACCCGCTTGGATTGGGATATATTTAACTTTGATAATAATTAAAATAAGACTATTAATAGTTCATTTTTTGCAGGCAATAACACGCTTTGTACAGTATCGGACGTTCGCCCTACCACAGAGGAAATTCCAGTCGGCATGCGTCTGCATGGTGCACGTGCGAGACTATACACGTCTGTTCTGGCTGGTGCCAAGGCCGGGGATCAACCTGAGTAACATTATCTTCTATTAACCACATCTTACAATAGAAATAATAAGCCCCATAATATGTTCATACTTGTATCCGTATTGATTTTTACTAGACGATTTATTATTAGTAACTAATGAATCGATTTTTTTATAATAATTAGAGGGAGTAAACGAGAATGCGACTCACCTGATGGTAAGTGTCGACCGCCGCCCATGAACAACCGCAACACAAGGGTAATAAGTGCAGGTGCGTTGCGGGCCTTTAAAAAAGGAGTAGGTAAGGTCGTTTCTTGAAGGTCCCTAAGTCATATCGATCCGAAAAAATCGCCGGTGGTAAACTACACCACAAATAAATCGAGCGAAGAAAAAAACTCCTAGTAAATCGCACACTAATGGACCGCCAAGGAATCCGATGATAAGAATAGTAACGTGAGCTTTATCGCGATGTGCGTTGGTGAAATTAGTCGGCCGGAATTAATCCAAACGATTCCTCAGAGCACTACCCGCGGTAAATGCGATAAAAAATGCAGAGATGCAACATCTCTTAGCAGCGCCAGTGAATCGAGCCGATCAGGGACGACTTCGAGCCGCTCTGCGCTGTATGCGGTCAAATGGAAAGAACTGGCGTTATGCAATGGATCTCCAATTGAGGCCAAACCTACGCCTTATAAAGTTGCAAGTGGTGTGCCGACATGAAATACTGTCCCGCTCTACTGAGCGCACCAAGCTTTTTAGAGGCCAATTTAGCATTTCCTTCTAAGTAACCATGAAACTATAGAACATTCGATATGAAATTGAGGAGATATGACGCAAACTTGTGTCTTCTTGGGATTGACTGCACTAGATTTAGTTGCCCCCAATCCGAGATTTTGTTCAACAAATACTGGACTTCAGACACAAGTTTATTCCGGTACTCGGCGACGTTTCCCCGAGAAACGGTCTGTGTATAAAGCATTATTAGAGCTGTCGTCCGCAATGCAATGAATGTTACTGATTTGCAACATATCATTGATATGCAGAAGAAACAGCGTACGTGATAGTAGGCAGCCTTGTGGAACACCAGCATTAATAATAGGCTTGTAATTGGAATATGCACCGTCTACTACGACCTTGATGCTCCGATCTACAAGAAAACTAGTGATCCAATTGCACAATTTCTCGGGAAGCCCATATAGTAAGGGAACCTCGAAAGAAGCGCTTTGTGCCAAACCCAACAGTTTTAACAGTGGAAGAGCCACGCGGCAGCTTTTGCTGTCTCACGGATGAGCCGGCTCGAACCGGGATGGTACCACGACCTCACAGAGTACCAGCGTGAAGTAGAGGTTTACCTCTGCGTTTCGCTTGGTGAGTGCAGGTGGCCGGAGGCCCTTTTTACTGGAAATGAGGCATTCCATCTTAGTTCACACGGGTGACAACGCATCTGCATTTTGATTTGTAATAGAAGATAGATGTAGATGTCCATGGGTCACAGCAACCACTTACCAGCAGGTGGACTGTGTGCTCGTTTGTCACCCTTATCCTATAAAAAAACCCGATCGAAGGCCTTTGCAATGTCCAAGCTAACGACGAGAACCTCCTCGTTAGACTCTACTGCCTACATCTTTCGATGAGTCAGGATCCCGAAGGAAGAGGAACTAGTTTCTCGCCAATTCTGCTGATGTGCTCTAACTTTACCTCGGCAATGACTGTTGAAGGACCTGAAGACGGAATTATACTTCTTTTTAAGAGCGCCGGTGTTTACATCCCGGGACGTCGATGCGTCAGCGCAGGCCTGGTAGCATTCCTGCTTATAGCGCGATGCAATTTTACAAGAACGACAAAACAATGAATGGGATCTGCCTCCGAAGGACACTACAGTTGACGGAATAAAAAGTTTAATTCCCTGAAGTACCACATAATTGAGTCAGCAATAACGCTATGATCATCAGGAGAAATACAAACCCGCCCAAGGGTAGAATGCAAAAAAATACCTCGAGCGTGAGTGGCACTAAATTCCGGATCGGACAATAGTCCGAAGAGCCAAGAGGGCCGTCGACGAGGACCTGATAACATGTCCGGATGAGAGATCAGCAGAAGATCCAAGAGGGAGAAGGTGCATGATACTCCACACCTGGAGTCCGCGAATCTGAAATCTGTAATTAACCAGTTGTGTAAGACTATATGCCAAGGCAGTCATAAACAGATCTTCCCGCATGATCGGTTAAATGAGAACCAAGCCATTTAGCGAGGCGGGCATTAAAATCACCAAGGATCACGACCTCTGCGGAAGAGACCTGTTGTAGCACGGAGTCTGCAGCCATTTGGCCGTGATCGATGAGACAGGTCCCCGTACCTTCAAGACTGCCGAGGCATCTTGAAAGTACGGGGATCTGTCTGCCAGATTGTGATCCACCACATGATATGATTGAAAACATCGAGAACAGATGTCCTGTCTGATGTATACGCAAACTCCAGCCCGAAGCACAAAGGAGGGTTCTAATTTGTACCCCTGGTATGAGAGATATGAAGTATGAGCCGGAGAGGTCACCTTCGTCTCGGTTGGAAAGAGCAAGACCAACTTCGCCGTCTCCAGATGGTAGTGTAGTGGTAGTGGACAGTGTTAAGGTTTGAATAAAGTCCCCAGCGAGGGATTCTCCAATACCAGGAGTGATGGTATCTTCATGATTGGACCTCCGACCATCTGCACTTACCAGGCGAAACGCAGAATTGAAGTTCTACAAAACGCTGATATTTTGTGAGATTGTATTACCCCCCGGTTCGAGCCAGCCGTGCGACAATAAAAGCTGCCGCGTGACTCTACATATACCATTGTTAAATGTATCGATATACCGACGTAATGGTCGATGTTCTTAATATAATAATAATATATCCTCTGCCCCATTCCCTAGGTGTCGTAAGAGGCAACAGAGAGAAATAGGTGATGAGCAACAGCGTCTTCCTAATAACAACTCAAAATAATAAAAACTGCGGTTGCCAACCCGCTTGCTAAGCGCGGCAGCAATGACAAATAATCTATGGGAGAGTTCTGTGTTTAGACAGCACTGGGCTTTAATGGAATCTCTCTTACAAAGCAATAAGGACCGTGGCCGAGCTCACTTGACTACTCTAGCGCCATCTATTATCTATCTACGGAAGCGGTTGCGATGTATATCGATATGAAAATTTGACGCGCTAAATACATCGTTCTTTATTTAATACATTTCCATAGATGTCGCTACATGGTACCGCTAAGTAAGATTGACGAAGTCATTGGGCTCTAGTTTGTTCACATTTATAAACCGAATCATGATTTATTTCAATTCACCTTAACAATTTATAAAATAAGAAATCTTTCGCTTACTTTTGGGGATGTTCTTCTCCACAGGAAGACGAAGTAAGAGGTGCTGAAAAGTAAAATTGAAAATAAAACTAGCCAAGTTTTATTTTATGATACAATCTATTGTACACTGTCCTATTCTACATCTAGGATGTTTTTATCGCAATAGCTTTTTCAGCAAAAGAAATGAATCTAGATAGGCAATAGTGTTACCAGTAAAACCTGACAGACATGAGTTTTCCCCCTTTTCAACGACCTCGATGTTTCTTAGACATATAACATAACATACTGAATTCCCTTACGTCAATACGTCAAGGGCAGGATATATTTCAGTTAAGGCTAGTTAATGTGTTATTACAAAAGTCCTTTTTTTCAGCAACACATCGAATACAGAAGAGTACGATACCACTGTTCCCGAAATAGCAGTACCTGAAGATGAAGTACAATTGAACGAGGAATTACAAATCATTCTACCTCCACGCTGTGACGATACTGTCGAATCTACAACCACCACTTCCACAGAAAACAACGCAAATTAGAACTCAAAGACAAACGTTCAAAAGCTTTTCTTCGGCGAATTGTTATATTAGGAATAAACGGTAGCGCAGCCAAAAACTATATTCAAACTTAATGCTACTGCGCCCACAGAAAACTTTTCAACGAAGAATAAGAAAATGAGCCTTGAGTTTTCTACGAAGTAATTAAACGTATTAGTTTAATTCAATATCTAGGAAGAAATAAAAAAATTAAAATATGTCCGTTCTATAACTGACTATACAATATACATATATTAAAACGGCTTTATTAATATTAAAGTTGTTTGATTTTTATCGACATCAGCAACCATCTTCAAACAAAAAAGGCTACAAATGCATTGCCACCTCTGAGAACTCTTAGATAGATCGCCTTACAGCCTGTTAATACACTGACACTCTATATCAGACTGTACACAGCATTGTACACACTGCTGCTTAGCGACATAAATAGGTAAGAAGGTAATAACTATCTGACGATCTTCTAGGCAGAAAAGTAGTCCGAGTAGACTGTGAGACATTAATTTCTCTTTAGTCCTCAGCGATGACTACCAGATATTTACCAGCAGGTTGACTGTTAGCTCATTGTCACTCTAAATTGAAAAAAAAAATAATTTCGACCCTTCTACAGTTACCGTAAAACGTCATGAGGAATACCTGCATATCTGAGAAATAAAAATAAAAAATATTTCGAAGGCATGTGAAGTACGCCAACACGAATTGGAGCATATCCTATAAAAAAAAGCATTGCGACGGACATTTCATTGCCCTAAAACCCTCTCAGAAATGAGAGGAGGCCTGTGCCCAGCAGGGGGACGAATATAGGCTGTTACATTTACAGTTACCCTTATCGTTATAGGCATAGAATATACTGACGCCTAAGTTTATTGTTACCGTTACAACAGTGGCGTAGCGTGCCTTCGAGGGGCCCTGTATCAAAATTTGTTGGGGGGCCCCAATGAAGAGTAAAGATTTCATAAAAGGAACAAAAACGCTTGCATTGAATTCAAATTATTATATATTGATTTTAAGTTATTCATCATCATCGTTACAGCCCTTCATAAGTCCAAGGAATGAAAAAACGAATAAAGGAATAAAAAACATATACATAAAAATGGTCTTCAGTTCTCTATGTACACATAAATTATCGTCAATTATCACGACAACGGCAAAAGTACTAATTCCACTAGTTCATCATCATCATCATCATCATAACAGCCCTTCATAAGTCCATTAAAGAGCATAGGCCTCACCCAAGGAATGCCACAAAGCACGGTCCTGAACCACCTGCATCCATCGACTTCCTGCATGTCTTACCAGGTCGTCACTCCATATAGTGGGGGGACGCCCTACACTTCATCCGCCGGTACGAGGCCGCCACTCGAGAACCTTTTTCCCTATCGGTTGCCGGTTCTTCGAGCTATATGTCCGGCCCATGGCCACTTCAGCTTACTAATTCGTTGGGCCATGTCGGTGACTCTGGTTCTACTGCGCATATCCTCATTTCTAAGTTTATCACGCAGAGAAACTCCGAGCATAGCCCTCTCCATAGCTCGCTGAGCAACCTTGAGCTTCCTCATCCGGCCAGCAGTGAAGGACCACGTCTCAGTTCCGTATGTCATCACTGGCAACACGCACTGGTTGCACAATTTCGTTTTCAAGTTTTGAGGTATACCTGACTAGAAGATGTGCCGTTATTTCCCGAACGCTACCCAGTCGAGTCGAATCCCTCGATTGACCTCTCGGTCGAAGTTGGACTTACTTAGTCGGACTATTTGTCCCAGGTAAACATAAACGTCAACAACTTCGAGCTTAGAGCTACCAACAACTACCGACATAGGTGTGACATGGACATTAAACATGATCTTTGTTTTGTCCATGTTCATCTTAAGACCTATCCGTTGGGAAAAACTATTGAGGTCATTAAGCATAGTGCTTAGGTCCTCCAGCGATTCTGCCATAAGGACTATATCGTCGGCAAATCGAAGGTGAGTGATGTACTCGCCATTGATGTTAACACCGTATCCTTACCAGTCCAGAAGCTTGAAAACGTCTTCCAATGCAGCGGTGAAGAGTATCGGGGATATAACGTCACCCTGTCTTGCACCTCTCTGCAATTGGATAGGTTTCGTACTCTGGTTCTGTACTCGGATAGCCATCGTAGCCCTACTGTACAAGCACTTCAGCACTTCGATATACCGACAGTCAACTTGGCATCGCTGAAGGGACTGCAGCACCGCCCGAATTTCGACGTAATTTTGATTGAAAGTCTTTGGGCTTTCTCATAGTCCACATACGCCAGAAATAGTGGTAAATTGTACTCCTCGGACTTCTGTACAATTTGCCGAAGGGTATGTATGTGGTATATGGTGCTAAAGCCTTTTTGGAAACCGGCTTGTTCGGGAGTAATGACTCTCGAAAACAGCATGTAGACGCGGCTCAAAAGGGAACTCGGTCTGTAGTTCTTCAAGAGAGCGTTGTCACCTTTCCGGAGTAGTGCCACCATGGAGGACGGAATTAAAGAGCTTCTGAAGGACATCAAGTATCGGTTTTCCACCCGCTTTCAGAAGCTCCACTGTAATTCCATCCAGCCTGGGATCTTGCCGTTTTTAAGATGCTGGAGAGCCATTCTAATCTCGCTCAGACTGACGTCCGAGATATCATCGGAATAGTGTCGGATAAGACTCGCTCTTGGATCGTTACTCACACTTACGTGTGGCTCCAACGATGATGTGTACAGCTGCCAATAGAACCTCTCAATCTCACTCAAAACCTCAGGTGTCCCGGAAACGACGCTGCCATACTCGGTCTTCAGCTTCGACAGTTGGCTCTTTCTGGCAGACAGATCTCTTGCAAAGACTTGGGAGCCCTGGTTCTGCTCGATCTTTTCTTTAATACGAGCAGAATTAAAGTTGCACAAGTCCCGCCGCATGCATTTGGAGATCTGTATGTTCAGTTGCCTGTACGCTGTCAAATCTACTGAAGACTGCAGCTATATACCCCGTCTAAAAGCCATTGAGATTAGAGTGTGATCGGAGACTTTTTGTTTCTTCTGCGGCGGGTCTTGCAAAACTTAGCTCAGACCGCATGGACAGTTTCCACGAGCTTGTCATTCATATCGTCCATTGTATTGCAATCTTCTAGGCACTGAAAACGGTTTCGTAGCTCGAGCTGAAAGGTTTCTGGACTTTGGATTAGAGCACGAGAAGGACGGAGCGTTGACTTCATTAGACGTGACTTCTCCAACTTAACGTTTAGGTTCAGTGTGCCTCTCACCATTCGGTGATCGCTGCCGGTTTTCACCCTCGCGATCACTGAGACATCACTGAATAGTTGTCGTCTGGTCGTCATAATAAAGTTAATCTCATTTTTTGTCGAACCGTCGTGGCTCGACCAGGTCCACTTCCTGTGGGGCCGCTTCTGGAAGAAAGAGTTCATCATAAAGAGTCCTTCTTTCTCCATGAAGTTCGCCAGCTGCTGGCCCTTTGGGTTCCGTTGCCCTATTCCGAATTTCCCTACTTTCAGCTCACCGTTCTCTCTTGTGCCTAGTTTTGCGTTGAAGTCTCCCATTAACACCGTATAGTGGGTTTTGGAGGAATGCATTGTTCTAGAGATATCCTCATACATTTCTTCCACCTCCTCATCGGCGTGTACCGAGGTTGATGCGTAAACCTGTATAACCTTCAGCGATTACCGTTCGGTGATTCTGAGTATAAGGTCCGCAACCCTCGTCGACACACTCCCAATCTTTACAACGTTGTTAACGAGAGACTTGTGGACGATAAATCCGACACCTCCTTGGGACAGATGGTCGCCCTCCTGGTGATAGAACAAATTGCCGGATTCGAGGATTACCGTGACCTCCCCCTCTCTTCAGACTTCGGATAATCCTATGACATTCCAGTGCAACTTGTCTATCTCTTCTTCTAGCTCCAGGACCTTCTCGTCAGTCCTCAGGGTGCGTGCGTTATAAGTTGCCATGTCGAGTCGTCGTAGGTGGCAACAGAACCTCCACCGGAGACTCTTAGCACCCCCTGCCTCGCTGTTACCATGGTCGCCACCTTAGCCAGGAATAGCGGGGCTGCCGGGGACTGGGGGCCATCTCTTCGTTACTTTCATGGGGGTATATTGCCATAGTTGCCACGCTTGGCGAGCGGGTTGGCAAGCGCAGTTTTTTTATTGTTGTTTTGCTGTTATCAGAAAGATGCTGCTGCCCATCCTCTGCCTCAGTTTCCGTCTGTCGCCTTTTACGACACCCACGGGAAGATATGGGGTTGTGAGTATTCTTACCCGCCACTACACGGGCTTATGAGTTATTACTTACAATAAATACTCCTAGGAACTAAGCTAGCCAAACAATTTAATTTTCGTGCCTTTTGTTCGGCGAACATAGCTGAAGACGATTTCAGTTTTACTAAATTCTTTACTTCTTTAGAGAATAGTGATAGCCTTTCCTGTCCCATTAGAAGTCCTTGGAGTTTTTGCTTACACACGTTGGGGGCCCCTGTAGCCCGGGGGCCCCGTATCATTGATACGGCTGATACGGCGGTAGCTACGCCCCTGCGTTACAACCTATTAGCGTCTACTGCTGAACATAGGCCTCCCCCATAGATTGCCTCATAGGGAGGCTATTTACAATATAATATAATAATTGTCACGCTTGAAAGCGGAAGACGCGGCAACCCATGTCTTGTTGTATCCATATGTTTCCCTCTGTCGCCCCTTACGACACCCACGGGATGATATGGGTTAGTGGATGTTAGTGCCTTCTAGAATTATTTTTATCAAAACACTAAGGGCATTTAATGCGAACTTGTAAATTTGATGACTTTACACAATTGAGGCCCCATAATCTATACAAATAAATAAAATTGAAGGGTTATTCCATTTATCCACCCTAAGAAATCCACCCTAGGGTGTATAGATACTAGAAAACACATGTTCGTTTATCGACCCTAGATGGGGTGGATAATCGGAATTCACGTTTTGATTGTTGTTTCGCCTTTCCACCCCAAATACAGTTCAACAGAAAACATATTCGTACTTTAATATATTATTGATTAATCATTAATAACCACAAACTTAAAAGTCATATTACTTATTGCATTTAAACTAAATTAAAGTTCCTCGTTTTAAATAGTAATAAGTAATTTATAAATTCTGCAATATGTCTAGGAAACGACCAACACTAATTTCATTATTGTTGAAATCTCATAAAGATTTTCTAGTGCCTCCTTTGGCTTTTATTATTAATAACTGCATGTGTAATGGTATGTTTCCAAGAGTCCTTAAAAATCAATAATTGTCTCTAATTACAGGCCAATATCAATATTACCCTCAGTATCCAAAATTTTTGAAAAAAATCTTAATATCCGTTTAATTGAATATCTCGAAAAAAATATAATTTTATCAGACAATCAATACGGTTTCCGACATGGCAAATCAACGACTGACGCTATGCACGCTGTAACTGAGTGTATTACCGATAGAATAGATGGGAGTTATAAGTGTGTCGCTGTCTTTTAGACCTATCCAAAGCTTTCGATATAGTCTCTGTTTCTATCCTTTTGAACAAATTGAATAGAATTGGTACATGCGACCTTCAATTAAAATTATTTGAAGATTACCTTTCGGAGAGATATCAATCTGCCAACATTACGGGATTTTTGAGCTCTGATTTGAAGGTAACATATGACGTACCACAAGGTAGCATCCTAGGCCCCACTCTCTTCCTAATTTACATAAATGAATTGTGTCAGATGGAACTTACAAACGGTAAAATTGTGACTTATGTGGATGAAACAGTTGCAATGTTTTCTACAAAAACTATTAGTGGGACATATTATGATGCTGCACAAAATTGTTTAAACCGTGTAAAGAGCTGTCCAAGAGTAATTTTTTTGACATTCAACGCAGGTAAAACCAAATGCATATACTTTTCGATCGCATCCCACCAAGAATTTCTAATATAAGCTAAAATGTGATAAAAGTTTTAAACAATTGAATAACAAAATAATTAAAATATTTGTAAATACTTGCTTTACAACATTTATAGGTAAGGTTTGAAAGTGCATACCTTTAGAACAGCACGTTGAGCCACTACTACACATTTTATATTTGTTTTTGGGATCCCACCCCAAACTGTTCTGCCTTATGTTAGGATTGATTTACATAGTGCTGTTTAAATACGTTTAAGTAACGTTGGTTCCAAACCATGTCTCAGTATCTTAAAAATTGCAATCAGTTTTCTAACTCTACCACATAGAATCTCTACATGAGCTCTAAAGCTCATGTTATTGTCAATTGCCTCTACAAGATATTTGATGTCATTTACATGTTTAAGCGGTTTGCATGAACACTGATGATTATTTTGGTCGGTACAAGAATGATATCGAAGTTCCGGGAGTTGCGAACCGTCAGGTAGGTCACGCTTGGAAAGCGGAACCCTGCACTTTCAAGCCTTACCTATAAATGTTGTAAAGCAAGTATTTACAAATGTTTTAATTATTTTTTTATTCAATTGTTTGCAATTATTATCACAGTTTAGCTTACATTAGAAATTCTTGGTCGGATGCGATGTATAAATAGGTACCTTGTTTTCGTCAACAACTATAATATATATATATATATATATATATATATATATACATATATATATATATATATATATATATACCTAGTCAGGTCATAAATTCTGTCACATGTTTAATATAAAATAATTGAAAGAAGTTTATTCAATATGTAACTATTTATATACCAAAATGAACTTAACAAAACATAGATTCTTATGACACTAAAGATTATTAAAAATGACCTCCGTGATTTTGAATACAGGCCTTCAATCTGCGCGGCCAGTCGTCTATCGCAGCACGAACGAGTTCCATGTCAATATCGGTGGCTGCCTTAATCAAGGATGTCTTGAGTGACTCCAAATTGGGATGAGGCTTTGAGCACGCCTTTTCCTCCAAGTGTTGCCATATCTTGTAATCTAACGGATTCAAATCTGGATGGAGGAGGGCCAGTCTTCGTGCCGGATGAAGTCGATTTCACGCGCCGCCAGCCAGTCTTGTGTGCTCTTCGCTCTATGAGCTGGCGCCGAATCTTGTTGGAATACCCAGTGCCTGTTATTGAACATGGTATGAGAAACAGGTTCCACAAGGTTCGTCAGGACTGTATTTTGATACACAACTGCATTCGTTTTTACACCTTTCTCACAAAAATGTACCTCTGTTAAGCCCCAATAAGAAACTCCCAACCATACCAAGAGCGAGGATGGAAAATGACCTCGTTGGACACGCAGAATACGGTTGCTCGCTTCTTCACTTGTCGTGTAGAGACAATTAAGGACAAAAATAATCTAACCTAAGAGCAACAAAACAACAAAAATACAACAAAACAAATAATATATTTAAGATTCAAAAATATTTACAATTTTATATAACAAAAATGGAGTATGAATATGAGGATGGATGATGCGATTTACAGATTATTTTAAAAAAGTAATAAAAAAAAGAGATTAGTGCCGAAGCTGAGTCGGAAGATCCAAGGTGTGCTCTCAGCGCCTGGAACGAGCACGCACGGCGTAGGTGAGAAGGCGTGGGCGTCTCTAGGCGGCGACCTCCGGTGAATGTGGTAATTGCGGGATCCGGCGATTTCAGGCCAGACAGGGGCTTGCAGGATCCTCGGCGGCTTCAGACATCACAGAAGCCTGCAGGATCCGGTGACTGCAGGCGGGACAGAGGTTTGCAGGTTCCGGTGACTTCAGGCGGAACCGAGGTTTGCAGGTTCCGGCGACTCCAGGTAGAGCAGAGACTTGTAGGATCCCGGCGACTTCAGGCAGAGCAACGGTTTGTAGAGTCCAGCGACTTCAGATAGAGTAGAGGTTGGTAGAGTCCAGTGGCTTCAGGCAGGACAGAGGCTTGCAGGATCCCGGGGCAGAGCGGCCCCGGGATAAGGCCTTTAGAAGATGCTTCCAATTCGAGAACTGAAGCAAGACTGAATTTCTTCACCGATTGTTCGGCTTTTATATCTTTCTAGAGAGAACGGAAAAATTATTTAAATTAAACGCAAATTTTTTGTAAATCGTCAAGAGGAAAGAGTATTTATGTGGAATTATCGAAATAGAAACAACAGACCAGTAGCAAATTTGAATATAATTTCCATGGAGACCAAATAAACGACAATAACAAAACATGTCAAATTTTAGTTTTAGGCTTGTAATAAGAAAACGGCAAGATTTAAGTGGAAAAGGAGATATTATTGATATAGGAAAAAAGGTAGCGCAACTACCCACACAAAGCCCGAAATTGTAGAGTTAAGGAAAACTAACTAAAAGATCGAAAAAAGGTAGACTTCATTGACACCAATTTAAAAGTGCTGATAATGTGAAAATACGAAGTAGAAATGATTTGTGATTGTGTTCTTATGGTTTAAAATCGTTACAGGATCCTATGGAAATAAAGGTGATGTAAAATATCCAGTTTTGAAGTGAATGCAGAAAATCGAAACAGAATGGAAAAATGGATTTAAATTAATGTAAAATGATAAGTAAGTAGCATAACACTACACACTACTGTGTGCGTACATCTTATCATTTTGTTTGTTGTAGCTCTCTTCTACGGTAAAAATTTTTTCATCCGAAAAAAGAATTTCCCGATATTTTTTTTACGCGTACCGCTTCAACAAAGCGCGGCATGTCTTCAGTCTCAGATCCATTAGACGAGCATTCAAACGATGTCCTGTTTTTCTTCGATATGCCCGAAGCCCTAAGTCTTCATTTAACACCCTTTTCACCGTGGTTCTGCTTAACCCCATCTGAAAGGCCAACAGTTTCTGCTTACGTTTGGGATTTCTTTGAATTCGCGCCTTCACAGCTTTTATCACTGCTGGAGTCCTAACAGACCGAGGGCGACCACTTCTTGACCTGTCATCTACACTAGAGTCTTCATTGTATCGTTTGATGGTACGATAAACGAATCTTTTGGTTATATTCAAATTTTTCAGTATGTTAAAAATTTGAATTGGCGCGTAACCGCAACGATGCAACGCAATAACTGCAACACGGTCTTCTTTAAGCGTCCACTCCATATTTAAAAATGAGTAAAATTCTAAAAAGTATACACTTTTATTTTCATGAACAATTCGAAATTCGAATTCAATAAACTTTTTTGTGGCCAGCATTCTAAAAGAAAAGTTTTTACTGTGTGACAATACTTATGACCTGACTGTGTATATATTATTTGTTTTTTACCAGTGGAGCTTTAACACAATCTTAAAAATGTTCAATGAATTAAAAAAATTGACTACCAATAATTATTTAATTTTCAGACGGTGTTTTACATTTGAAGATCAGTTATAAAGAGCCATTAACGCGACATTTTGCAAAAGCGAAATCTATCCTACGTAATTATTACGTCGTTTAATTAGCATTATTCTTAGTTTTGGATAAAATAAACCTTGTCAGTTTTAAAGAAACATGATTAAGTTCATACTAAAAGAAATACACGCCATTACAAGATTTCTATGAAAAATGAAGGCTACCGATGAGACTTCTTAATAAGTTCAAATTTTTATTTTGTTTAATTTAATTCGGGACTAAAATAAATGTAAAAGGTCCTTTATCTGCAATAACAATTTTCATCAATAATTTAAAATTAAACATTTTGTACAGCCGACTTCAATATGAGTTATTAAGAATAACTCAAAAACTATTGGTCTGACCTTGAACAAATTCATATAACCTTGAACAAATTCATATAGAACCACAGGAGAAGTACCAGCTTTCAAATAAAAAAAGAATCATCTAAATCGGTTCACCCAGTAAAAAGTTATGAGGTAACACACATAAAAAAAAACATACAGTCGAATTGAGTACTGTTTCCTTTTTGGAAGTCGGCAGAAAAATAGCATAGACTTATAAAATTCATACACACGATCAATCATACTGAAGATGATTAATTGTATTATAAAATATTTAATAGACTATTTCCAGTGTAATGACCCAAATAAAAAAAAATAAGTTTTATCAGATGGTTGAATATTAACTATCATTTTATATATTTTATAAGGTCATGATTTTCTATAAAAAGCTGCAAGAAATTTTAAATCACGGACCTCTTGGTTTGTTTTACTATTTACTTAATTAGCGCAAAACAAGATGGACTGATATCAAAGTTTACTTTCTTGTAAAAAGTGTTATTTAGAATTTTATGCAGATGATAAATATTATTTAAATTCAGTTTCTATGTAAATAGGTGTAACACAGCAGGTATTACATTCATTGGTAGTGGCCATCCATATTTGGATTAACTTCTTCTTCTGATAATCCTTTTGGATGTTGATCGCAATATGATCTGCGATAGGTGTGATGCGGACCATATGTTTTTGTACTTGCTGAGGGATAGTGATAAATCTGTAAATCTCGTAGGTATCCCTGCTTACCAACGGAATTTTGATCTCAAAAATAAAATATTGGCTTGTCATCCTTGCTTTGGCTTCCAGTAAATGATAGAGTCTGGATAAGTTGTTTTGGATGTTGTTTATAGGCAGAGCTAATTTTTTTGATAATTGGCTAGAGTAATATTTAACTCTTCACTCAGTTATTCAGGCGTTAATAAATATTGCTCATGATCGATGTTTGTGATGGTCTCCACCAACGTTTCTTGAATGTTTTTTAGATTGGCCAAAATGTTGTTTGCTGTCATGGATGAGAGGATAAATTCATTGATGATTTTTTTGGCTTCTTTTTCTAGCTCTATGATATACTCAAGATCTTGTGCTGTTGTTCATAGACTTCTCGATTCGACTCAAAAGGTTGTATTCAGCTTCAACTACTGATTTTTGATTTTTCCATAGAAGAGCGAGATGTTTCTGATTATATTGATGTTTTTCTCGTATTTTTGAGCGAACTCGTCGTCTAGCACAACGAACAAGCTGTGCGATAAACCCGCGCCGGCATCTCGAACGCGTTTATTGTTGACCGAGCAACATATGATAATAGTAGTCCAGTTCTGTGGCCTCATGACGTAGTTGCGACAACATTACGTCACATTTTGTTTGTTTCATATCTTGGAGCATATGAAATTCAAATTATCGAAGTACTTGCGGAACAAATCAATGCCTCGCCAGTACGGATTCATTTCATAGTAAACAAAGAGTTTCCACTGATCTCTGACAAGGTGCATGTTAGAAATTTTGTTCAAATAAATGCTCTGATTATTGCTTAGAATTAGTAGGTTGAAGGCATACTGAACGGGTGAAATGATATTAGGTCCTTACATATGAAATTAGCGTTTTGTCGTACTGACCACTTTGATCTGAAATATCTCCTCTTTGGTTAAGAATTCTAAATTCAAATTTATATATTCATTTAGCTGGTACATTTGAGTTTTGAAAACAGTCATTCGTTTGATTTTTCCTCATTATTGTTTTTCTTTGGCGTCGCACAATAGAAAACATGAAATATCGGTATATTTACGAATACGAGTTCTACCGTGGCACCAGTGCTGCAGAAACAGCTCGAAGGATGAATGGTGTGTACGGCACTGGTGTCGCAAAAGAAAGCACGGTACGTTTTTTGTTTCAACGTTTTCGTTCTGGAAATTTCGACCTTCAGCACCAAGCCCGTGGACGGCCAGAGACCAAAGTGGAAAATGAAGAATTAAAGGCTATTGTGGAAGCGGATCCATCACAAAGTACTTCAGAGATAGCTGCAGGCTTCGGGGTAAGTGATAAAACTGTATTAATTCACTTGAAGCAAATCGGGAAAGTAAAAAAACTTGAACGATGAGTACCTCATGAATTGAGTGAATCGAACTTGCAAACACGCGTCGACTGCTGTGTTACTTTGCTCAACCGACACAATAATGTAGGGATTTTAAATCGAATCATTACTTGTGATGAAAAGTGGATACTGTACGATAATCGGAAGCGCTCGTCGCAATGGCTGATCCCTGGAGACCCAGCCAAATACTGCCCTAAACGGAAATTGACTCAGAAAAAGTTACTTGTAAGTGTTTGGTGGACTAGCGCCGGTGTCGTTCACTACAGCTTTCTAAAATATGTCCAAACGATTACGGCATATATCTATTGTCAGCCACTGCAAGCCATGAAGGAAGAACTAGCTGCTAAGCAACCAAGATTGGTCAATCGCTCTAGACCACTGCTGCTTCACGACAACGCAAAGACCAAACACTGCACAACAAACAACCACTAAGTTAGATGAGCTACAGTTGGATTATAGTTAGATGATTTACAATTACTCCAAGAGATTACCATTTTTTTCTTGTTACAAGGAAAAAAAATCAACTCCTGCTCCTGCTCCAAAGAGTATTGATCTTCTGATGATATTGTTATTTTGTTGTCTGCTATGTCTTTGATTGTCCAAAACCTCTAAATATGTTGTAAATCGTGCAAAACAACATTACACTCAAGATAATATTCGAGTAGATGTTCGCACCCAGTAATATGTCTATGCGACGGCAGATATTGAAGTCTGGATCGGCAAGTTGAATGCCTTCAAGCTGTTTCCATGACGGTTTGTGAAATGATCTGTTCGGTAGATTGCTTACCAAGCTTGATGATGACGTCAGTAGTGAATGTGTATTCTGAATTCATCGATGATGTTGTGATAGTGTGATCCGGCTCGAAGGACCATTAAGATATACGAGCTGCTGTAATAGTGATGATGCCTTTGCAGTTATTTTTCACAATCCTGAAAATAACATTCCACAAGTTATTTTCGAATATGGCACAAATGCCAATTCCGAAAATAACACCCTTGCAACGCAGTCGTGGAAGGCCAAGTTTTTGAACGGCGTTTTCAATGATAAGTGAAGTTTGTGATCCTTGATTGATCAGCACCCTCATCCTCAGATAGCTTCCATCAGCTGATAGCAACTTGATTTGGGCTGTTGCCAGGAGAATTTCGGCGAAGTTTTCTTGTAAAACGTGTCACGATTCTCTGCTGTGTGAATCTTTTGTTGCTGTCTCGCTCGCTGGCGTTGATATTTAAAACGTATGTTTCGTGCAATAAAATATTGTGATCGCTTTTACAACGCAGGCATCTTTTGTCTGAAAAACAGCCATTGCTTTTTAAATAAAACTAATTTTACGGATTTTATCGCGTATATTAACTTATTTTATATTCCCGACGTTTCGAGCACTTTACAGCACCCATCGTCACGGGGGGACTGATGTGTATGACGTCCCAATGTCATGGTTAACCACGGCTACCTCCAGATTAAAAATTATTAATTTTTGTTCCGATCTTCGCAGTATGAACTTACAGTATCTTGAAATCTTGCAGTTGTATGCTTGGGTTGGCTTTCAATTTTATTAATTAAGGTGCGTTGGGGTAAGATCGGTGATGGGGCAAGACCGTAGGATTCAAATTCCCGGCGAATTATGCTATATTTTAACATGTTAACAATATGCTACACGACGCCATTTCATCCTGCCCCGACCTTCAGTTCGCGCCAGTCACTCCGGCAAGTGGGACCTGTGCTACGCGGCATTTTATAAAACATTGTAATTTTTGTATTATTTTTGTCCATCCGATCTTTCCCTATCACTTTTATTTACGATTTTTAGCGAGAATATGGCTTCTTCTGTTATTATTTTGTGTAAATACTAAGTTTTATGAAGTTATAGTTAGATAAAGCTGGTCCATGCAGGGCTAAGATCGCTGTAGGCCGAAATCCGATGTTTCCCCACGTGAGTGAAGATCGGATGAATATTATCCGATCTCTGCCCGTTACAAATATGGCAGTGGTTGTTAAACTTTCATTGGTCGTGTATATTTTTTGAGATTACTCAAGAGTCTGTATATTTAAAAGTAATAAAACAATACGAAGTACACATTAAAATACATTTTTTTATAGGATAAGGGTGACAAATGGCACACAGTCCACCTGATGTTAAGTGGTTGCTGCGGCATCTACATCTATCCTCTATTACAAATCTAAATGTAATTTATAATAATTATTTAAAAAATAATTTATAATAATAAATTACATACTCGTACTTATCTCATGAGATAAAGTTTAGAACTAATTCAGTTTCACGGGAAACTTTCAACCCACGTTCCTTTTCCTGGTCTAGTCAACTTTACTTTACTTTTTCCGACTTCATGCCCTTATTCTGATTCTAATTAACTCTATAAGTAAGCTCACGCCTGCTTATTGATACACATACAAATATGCACACAAAATAATCTGTCAATTAACTACTTACTTAACTACCTGCTTCGTCACATGCTGCTTTGCTAAAATATTTACATCTTCCTCAACTCTTGTATTATCCCAGGGCATTTCGCCAGTCCTTACTCTTAATTTTTTTCCCATAAAAAATAAAATGCATCCGATCTTTCCCTTATATTGAGTAATTCCATCTTATGTCATAACAAACTTTGAGAAACATAAAATTACATATTCTTTATATCAGGGATAAGATCGGATGCCAAGAAACAAAAAAAGAGAAAATCGTTTGGTACATTTATGTTTCTAGTAATTTATAGATCATATTGAAATATGTTTTTGAGCGTTAAAGATAGGACAAATCTCTTTTATAAACTTTGTTCGCTAAGCAGTAGAAGTGGTGTTAAATTTAAGTCCGGTCTTACCCCTTAATGGCCAATTTTTCATTATGCATATAAAAAATATGTCTAGTTTTCGCACACTTTTAAAGCAGAAACCGTTGAGTTTACACAAGCAAAAGATTCTCAGAGCTAAACTTCGTTTAACGATTAACGGTTTGCTCCATGTTCCAGAAATCTGACGTATTTGGATGTCGAGAAATTGAAGTTTTTGGCAGACTCTTCCAACTTTTCGAAAATCCGTCCGGTATTACCCCAACGCACCTTATGGGATCCCAAGCAGATGGTAGCATCCAGCCGTCTTCTTTATTGAAATTAGGATGTTTTTTGATTTCAATAGCCTCGCGAATTATCCTTGGAAGGAATCGGTGTTCTTTAGCGAGGATTTGTGGTCTATCAAATCTAATGTAGTGACGGGGGCGGTCCTGTACGTGTTCACAAACTGCAGACTTCCCGGAGCGTCGATTATTCACATCGGCTATGTGTTCTTTAACGCGGGTTTTTATGGATCTTTTAGTTTGTCCTATATAAGAGAGACCATATGCACAATCAAGCTTTTACACTCCTGTATCTTGCAGAGGGACATTACACTTAACTGATGGTAAAACTGACTAATCTTCTTCGGCGGCTTGAAGTATATTTAAATGGAAGCACGCTTGAAGATGTAGCCAATCTTGTCAGTGACACCTCTGACATATAGCAGTACAGCGGGCACTCGCTCGACTGTGGAATTAGACCATCATAACTCCATAATATGTATGTAACAAAGAGACGGCCGCCAGTCCCCGGCGGCCTCGCTATTCCTGGCCACGGTGGCGACCATGGTAACGGCGGGGCAGGGGGTGCTAAGAATCTCCGGTGGAGGTTCGGTTGCCACCTAAGACGACTCGACCTGGCAACATACAACGCACGGACCCTGAGGACTGACAAGAAGTCGTGTAGCTGAAAGAAGAGATAGACAAGTTACGCTGGCATATTATAGGATTATCCGAAGTCCGAAGAGAGGGGAGGACACGGTAATCCTCGAATCCGGCAACTTGCTCTATCACCGGGAGGGCGACCATCTGTCCCAAGGAGGTGTCGGATTTATCGTCCACAAGTCTCTCGTTAACAACGTTGTAAAGATTGAGTGTGTCGACGAGGGTTGCGTACCTTATACTCAGAATCACCAAACGGTATTCGCTGAAGGTCATACAGGTATACGCACCAACCTCGGCATACCCTAATGAGGAGGTGGAGGAAATATATGAGGATATCTCTAGAGCCATGCATTCCTCCAAAACACAATATACGGTGTTAATGGGAGACTTCAATGCAAAACTAGGAACAAGAGAGAACGGTGAGCTGAAAGTAGGGAATTTTGGAATAGGGCAACGGAACCCAAGGGGCCAGCAGCTGGCCGACTTCATGAAGAAAGAGGGACTCTTTATGATGAACTCTTTCTTCCAGAAGCGGCCCCACAGAAATTGAACCTGGTCGAGCCCCGACGGTTCGACAAAAAATGAGATTGACTTCATTATGACGACCAGACGACAACTATTCACTGATGTCTCCGTGATCGCGAGGGTGAAAACTGGTAGCGATCACCGAATGGTCAGAGGCACGCTGAACCTAAACGTTAAGTTGGAGAGGTCTCGTCTAATGAAGTCAACGCTTCGTCCCCCTTGTGCTCTGTTCCAAAGTCGCGAAACCTTTTAGCTCGAATTACAAAACCGTTTTCAGTGCCTAGAAGACTGCAATGAAGTGGACGATATGAATGACAAGTTCGTGGAAACTGTCCATGCAGTCGGAGCTAAGTTCTGCAAGACCTGCCGCAGAAGAACACAAAAACTCTTCGATCACACTCATAATCTCATGGCTGTTAGACGGGATACGAAGCTACATTCTTCAACAGATTTGACAGCATACAGGCAACTGAATAGACAGATCTCCAAATGCATGCGGCGGGACTTATGCAACTTCAATACAGCTTGTATTGAAGAAGCGATCGAGCGGAACCAAGGCTCCAAAGTCTTTGCCAGAGATCTGTCTGCCAGAAAGAGCCAACTGTCAAAGATGAAGACCGATTGTGGCAGCATCGTTTCCGGGGCATCTGAGATTTTGGGTGAGATTGAGAGATTATATGGGCAGCTGTACACGTCATCATTAAAGCTACACGCAAGTGTGAGTAACGATCCAAGAGCGAGTCTTATCCGACACTATTCCTAAGATATCCCGGACGTCAGTCTGAGCGAGTAGTTCTTCAAGAAAGCGTTTTCACCTTTCTTGAAGAACTGACGACCGATTTCCCTTCTGAGCCGCGTCTACGTGCTGTTTTCGAGAATCATTACGAATCGTCTCGCGCACAGACTTGACGACTTCCAGCCTCCCGAACAAGCCGGTTTCCGAAAGGGCTTTAGCACCACAGACGCATACATACCCTTCGGCAAGTTGTACAGAAGTCCGAGGAGTACAATTTACCACGATATTTGGCGTATGTGGACTATGAGAAAGCCTTTGATTCCGTCGAAATTTGGGCGGTGCTGCAGTCCCTTCAGCGGTGCCAAGTTGACTATCGGTATATCGAAGTGCTGAAATGTTTGTACAGTAGGGCTACGATGGCTATCCGAGTACAGAATCAGAGTACGAAACCTATCCAAATGCAGAGATGTGTAAGACATTGTGACGTTATATCCCCGAAACTCTTCACCGCTGCATTGGAAGACGTTTTCAAGCTTCTGGACTGGAAAGGATACGGTATTAACATTAATGGGAAGTACATCACTCCCCTTCGATTTGCCGACGATATAGTCCTCATGGCAGAATCGCTGGAGGAACTAAGCACTATGCTCAATAACCTCAATAGTGTCTCCCAACGGATAGGTCTTAAGATGAACATGGACATAACAAAGAGCATGTTCAATGTCCATGTCACACCTATGCCGGTAGTTGTTGGGAGCACTAAGCTCGAAGTTGTTGACGAGTATGTTTACCTGGGACAAATAGTCCGACTAGGTAAGTCCAACTTCGACCGAGAGGTAAATCGATGGATTCAACTCGGCTGGGCAGCGTTCGGGAAACTACGACACATCTTCTTGTCAGACATACCTCAAACCTTAAAACGAAATTGTACAACCAGTGCGTGTTGCCAGTGATGACTTACGGATCTGAGACGTGGTCCTTCACTGCTGGCCATATGAGGAAGCTCAAGGTCGCTCAGCGAGCTATGGAGAGGGCTATGCTCGGGGTTTCTCTGCGTGATAAACTTAGAAATGAGGATATCCGCAGTAGAACCAGAGTAACAAGCTGAAGTGGCAGTGGGCCGGCCATATACCTCGAAGAACCGACAACCGATGGGGAAGAAAGGTTCTCGAGTGGCAGCCTAGTACCGGTAAGGGAAGTGTAGGGCAACCCCCACTAGATGGAGTGACGACCTGGTAAGACATGCAGGAAGTCGATGGATGCAGGTGGCTCAGGACCGTGCTTTGTGGCATTACTTGGGGGAGGCCTATGTTCAGCAGTGGACTTATGAAAGGCCATAACGATGATGATAATGATGAACTCCATAAATTCTAAAATTCAGTTCACAATGGAGATAGGGCAAACAATTCTTTAGCTATTGAACTGAAAATAAAACGTTGCTTATAAGATTTTTAACTAAGTAGAATACGATTACATTCAGTTAGGAATCGTATTTCGGGTTAATTTGTTGTTTACTACGAGTATCTACCTATTTCATCCGAGTCAAGCATCGCGATTCCTGACGAATGGACTTGCATGTTGCATGCGATGGGCAATGGGAAATTATGGCGAGTCGATCATAGTCAGAGTAGGTATGTCAACTAAGTGACTTACTGAGCATTTCGCAATGTATTTTTTTAATCTTTATTGACAGCCCTTAGTAACCGCGGAAAGTTCACCGTGACATAGGAAGGGAAATGCAAAGTAATACGGACAACTGCGCGCAACGATAAAGTTTTATTTAGCTTGCGTGTGCGATTTATCTAATTAATAATAATTATGTAGGCTATTTAAACGTCGACAACCAGTCAACTGAAAGGAGTGCAACTTCTGTACGTAGTACTTTTATTTATTCTGTGACCGCAGTGACTGTGCATTGGTGGAATTGGAGCGGATCCCTACCATGTCTTGATGGAGTATCCTTAAGATGCGCTGAAATGAAGAGTTTGGACAAAAGATGCAACTCCTCCGAACCAACAAGAGCTACAAACTGCGATTAAAGACGAAAAGGAAGACCGTGTACACGACCGTTATTTTCTATTGGCCAGAATTCAGAGATAACTTCGAGTTTAACCTCAAACTTCACACGATCAAAATCTGCTATATATACAGTATCTAATTACAGTAATATCGTAACATGTATGTTGTAGAGCTACTCTGCAGCTATATTATGGTTGTAGCACAGAATAAATAAGGTGCCTGCGGGTAATAAGGCCTGTCGGCTAATAAGCCCTAATTAACAAAAATCGTATTTATAATAACCGCACTCGCTTAAGGAGATAATAACAGACTCCTGTTGTATGATAATATCTCTACAAATTTGCAGAGACGCGCTACCCCGTGTCCTGCCACCAGAGTTGCATTATCTATCATAAGTTACAACTCATCGCACTCAGTGGCGTAGCGTGCCTTAGATGGGCCCTGTATCAAAATTTGTTGGAGGGCCCCAAGGAAGAGTAGGGGGATGAAGTTGTTCACGTCTGCAGGAATTGCCGCCCGCACCCTGCACGTGTCCCCTGGGTGGCGCTAAACGAACAACAAATTACTGGATGCTGTACTGTTGCGCTATAACCTTGCAACCTCACAGCACTATCACAGTCGTTCAAAGAATATTGTATCATTTTACCAATTACCCACTTGAAATGCCTCAATTTTCTCCTCGGAGAGCCACCCACCGGACTAGAGATATTGGACCTATTACCCGAATCTGCCAACTTAATATAGAAAGTATTAGTCAAGATAAATGCGAAGTAGTAAGTAAGATTCTATTAGAAAATGACATAGACGTACTCCTTTTACAAGAAACTCACGCTAGAGATGAACAGAATCTATATAAACGTGGTGCTATCCTGGGATACTATCTTGCTCATTCAATCAACCACGCGCAATATGGCATCGCCACTTGTGTTAAAGACGGTATTAAACATGTCGCTGCGGAGACTTGCCTTGAGGTCCGGATGTATTTGCCTCTGCAATAAAGATCAACAACCTTACCATCGTAAACGTATACAAACCACCGAACTCTTCATGGACTACCAACCTCCCCGCTTTCCCATACACATGCCTATATGCCGGCGACTTCAATAGTCATCACACGACCTGGCGTTATAACAAAAATGATGCATATGGTAAACACCTCGTGCAATGGGCGGAGAACAACAACCTACACCTGGTATTTAATGCCAAGGATAGAGGATCGTTCAGGTCAGCAAGATGGAAATAGGATTATAATCCAGACTTAACTTTTAGTCAGTTTAGTCAGTAGCCTAATGGCAGGGCGCGGACCGCGAACTCTAAAGGTCGTGGGTTCGAATCCGCCATTCGACTACTGTCGTGAACCACTTCTAACACAAGCATTTTATTAGTATTATTATAAGCACAAGTTCATGAAGCACGAAATTTAGGCATTCTTTTTGACAGCAATTTGAGGTTTGAAAATCATGTGATTAATTTGGTACAAAACTGTTTTTACAGGTTAAAAGTTCTATATAGATTTAGACCATTTATCACAGTTAATTTACGTGTAATGCTTTGTGAAACCCTAGTATTAGCTAAATTAAATTATTGTATAACTGTTTATGGACCTTGTTTGCTTAAAAAATCACAAAAATTAATCCAAAGGGTACAGAATGCTTGTGCACGCTATTGTTTTTACATACCGAGACGAACTCATGTTACATCATATCTTAATGCCTCGAATATGTTAAAAATGCAGGGGCGTCTCAAACTTTTTTATGCTTCTTTGCTATTCGGCGTAATAAATACAAAGAATCCAAAATATTTATACAAAAAACTTATCTGGAGAAATGACCAACATTTATATAAAACCCGAATATGCTCTAAAGTTTTTTGCGTCCCTAAACATAAAACATCGGCTTTCCGAGGCAGTTTTAAGTTTATGGCAACTAAGTGTTGGAATGATCTCCCACCACCACTACGCGCTATGACAAGTAAATAGAGTTTTAAAAAGAATTATAGACATCACTTACTAACAGAACAAATACTGTCATAATCGGCTAATTTATACCTTATTGCAGGACTGGCCTGTATATACTTAAAATAAATAATAAACATTGCTATACTGGTGGGGAAACAACTTATATGAGATTAAAGAAGTTAATTAATTGTTAATATCCATATTATTATATAATTTATTTAACTTATTATTAGTTATATTGTTGTAATAATTATTTTTTATTTAAAAAAAATGTAAAAAAAATAATATAATTAAAATATATATATATATATATATATATATATATATATATATTGTGATTACTAATTTGAACTGGCTAATATTCGGGGATCTACGGTATGTACCCTAATGTGAACAGTTGTGATTAAGTGCAATATGAGCAGGGATGCGCGCGTACTGTACTGTTCGTATGTTGGGCGCTGGCAGAATAACAGCGTTGTAGGCAACTGCAACATTTATGCTGAGCTAGAGACCATTCATTACTACATTATGTAATTCTTGTAATTTCTGTATGTACTCATTTTAACTTTACTGGTGGTAATGAATAAATGCTTTTATTATTATTATTATTTTAAGCTTACCAGAAGTGGTTAAAGGGAATATTAGTAAAGTTTATAATAGCATTATTAGTATTTTTTAAATAAAAGAAATAAGTTTACTACCTGTGACATCAATTGAACCACATTACAAACCACACGAAGAATTCTCTCAGACTTCCCGAACAGCCAGCACCGACCGGTGCTTGTGGAGGTTGGTATTAAGATCCCCTTAACAAACTCCGTGCCTTTGCCTCGATGAAACTTCCACAAAGCAAAGTCCAAATTCAGTGCTGACATGGATGCTGCTATCAGAAAACTACAAGAAATTCACTAAACTTATAATAGCAACAGCAAAAAAGAGCATACTCCGAGGCTACCGCAAGGCGTACATCCCTTGCTGAAAACTATTTGATGAGTACACGCGCACGGGTAACTATAAAATAGGTGATGACCTTCTGAAATGTCTCGACGAAGGGCGTCGAAATAGGTGACTCGATACCGTGGAGTCAATGGATTTTAAGACTTCTAGCAGGAAAGCTTGGAGGGTGATCAATGAGTTGGCCAGGCAAGACTGGAACAAACTCCCGTGGAGGATCTGCTCCACTAGACAACACGATTGCAAACAGAATAGTTGAGGTGTCCCGAGTTAAAGGCAAGAAATATGATACCCGGGCGACACGACAGTGCGCTAAACAGCTCAAGGCGTCGCTACTAATTGACTATCAGCTGTCACGAGAATTCTTCCAAGATGAAACCGATCGCGCCTTGAAACTATTGCCCCCTAATAAAGCTGCTGGTTTCAATGGAGTCTACGATGAGTTTCTAAAGCACCTGGGCCCGAAATGCAGGAAATGGCTGAAAGAGTTCTTCTCAGATATCCTGTTACGCGACTTCAATAGATCAAAGATTATTGCAGTACTGAAACCCCAAAAACCTGCAGACGATCCTAAGAGCTACCATCCTATCGCCCTTTTGAGCTGTGTCTACAAACTTCTGGAGAGACTAATCTACAACCGCATTATGCCCTTTCATTGATAAGGTGGTTCCAGTGAAACAAGCTGGCTTCCGTTGTGGCCGCAACTGTACCGATCAGGTGTTGTCCCTCACAACCCTCATTGAAGCAGGGTTTCAAAAGAAACTAAAGACGGTTGCTGTTTTAATAGACCTGTCAGCGGCATACGACACAGTTTGGCGGCAAGGTTTGGTCTATAAGGTCATGAAAGCGGTACCATGCAGAAAACTGGTGGGGCTGTTAAATAGCATGCTTAGCAACCGTGAGTTCATGGTTTTCCTTGGCGACAGTGAAAGTCGTACCAAAAAGCTGAACAATGGATTACCACAGGGTTCAGTTTTGGCTCCGCTGCTGTTCAATCTTACATTCATGATATACCTGAAACGCAGAGTCGTAAAGAATCATGCCCACTTTCCATACATTTAAAAACTTGATAGTGAAAGTTGATGTATAATTATAAAGTATAGTAGAAAAACTACATGTAAGCTTAGAAAATAATGTCATATAGTAATTTTTACGATTTAAACGCTACGAATCCCAAAAAATACTAATGTCACTTTTTAGGTTAGGTTTTGCCGTAACCAAATAGGTAATAAAGAAATAAATGTGCTATAACTTATTATTAACGCTCGAAGTAAGATAGCTATACTTATCTAGTTATGGTCTAAAACGTCTTTTTTAATTTGTGAATTTCTTGAAACCAACTGCCCCTAAGTCATCACTTACTCTCGATGATTGTCACCATAAATTGAGTGTCTATCTCTATCTGATATTTCTTCAGCACATATAAATACTTACTAACTACATTTAGTTTATCTTGTATTATCAAAATGATCACTTATCAACCAAACACATTTCATTGGCCTATGATACATACTTACATACATACCTGATGAACAAAATGGGATAAACAAAAATAAAACACTATGTTGAAGTGGCATGGTTTATTAATTATCATCATTTTCACTTAAATCTCTCACCACTACGTCATCCAGAAATTCTGCTAGAGCAGAAATATTTTCTTGTTACCATATAGGGTTGTAAAAAGAAGTAACACAAACAAAATGGCACAGTACACAACGAGACGCAAACGCAACAACGAAGAACTGCGCCGATGCCAATTGCAGAACTGTCAAATGTCAAAAAAAAATCCGTTTCATTCGTCCGCACTCGATGATATACTGAATGATTAATTTATTTTATTATTTTATATTAATATGTACTATACAAATACTAATTAATAAATACTGATTAAATGAAACATGAAATAATGTATAAAACTCAGAAACAGAGTTAAATAAAGTAAAGTAGCAGTGTATAAAATGAAACGTCCTAGAAAAAGGGTAGTTGAGGTGCGTTCAAAATATATAATACGTTTACCCTTGACGTAGAATAAGCTTATAGAAATATGTAAAAATATTTTTTTCCTGCGTTTCTTTTAACATTGTGATAAGCGTAATTAATTTACAATTCAATTAGCTTAATTTTGAGATTTATTTCATTTCTATACATTGTCAGGTGAAAAATGGGCATTGTTCTTTATGTATGCTGATGACATAGCAAAAGAAGGTATCCTTAACGAGGACTTAAGCATACTATAGTATGTGCCAAATCGATTGAGAAAAACGGACAATGACCTTTCGGTCGTTTAACCAGGGGTTACAAACCTTCAATATATAGGCACATTTTATATGTAGTACTTTCTTTATTTATAATGATTTTTTTATAATGATTGATATAATATATATTTATTAACTATTATTAAAAAGTTATGTGAAAGATCGCTGTAGAAGAAAAATCATCTATTGTTATAAAGTACTTTATTCATTTAACAACAAAAAACATTAATTTATAACACATATAAAGATTCGAGTGATAACGACACCGAATAAGTACGTACTTATGCAAAAGATAAAACTTTATTTTTAATATTATATAAGAACTTTATTTTTATTCGGTGCAATCATCACTCGTATCTTCACTTGATGAACTATCTGTAACATTAATTATAAAGCGATCTGCAGTTTGGTCAATTCTATCATCCATGCCACGCATTTTTTGTTCAACCTTAAGGACATGCTGAACACAGTTTTTCCATTTATCTGGCGTGATTTGAGTTAAACCATCTTTAAGTAAATTTTTAACATCTTTTAACTTGAAAGTTGTATTTTTTCGTGCAACGTACCCTTTCACATCTGCCCACACAAGTTCAATGGGGTTAAGCTCACAGTGATAAGGAGGTAATCTTACCACTGTGATGCTTTTTTCTTTTGCCATCTCGTCGGTGACGTAACTTCGATAGTTATCTTTAACTGCCTTTATTTTTTCCATTAAGTGGGTCTTTGTGTCCGAGGGCACGTATGCGATCTGTTTAGATTCTAGCCATTCCTGCATATTTTGTTTCCGCCAAGACATTGTTGGGGTTTTTTCTAAACGTCTGGAGTGGTAACTAGCGTTATCCATAACTATGACATCGCCGCTTTGCAGTTTTTCTATTACTTTTCTAAACCAGTCCTCGAAATGGAGAGCGTCCATACTCTCATGGTAGTCACCAGTAGATGATGATTCAAATACCCAATCACATCCCTCCAAAAAGCCATTTTCATTGCCAACGTGTACAACTATTAATCGCTTTCCTTTACCCGAAGGGGCTTTCGCGCCAGTAGAGTAGCCTTCTAACCGTGATTGACGAGAAGATTCAATTGTGGTGTCTTCCCATACCTTTCCCATAGTATGACCTGCGTTAATCCATGTTTCGTCAAGGTAAAAAATGTTACGTCCCTCGTTTCTTAATATTTGTATTTCTCTCAAATATCTGGTACGCCACAGAACTATCTCTGGGCGATCTATTAGACCACTTTTTCTGTTTCTCTTTATATATTTGAATTTTAAATGGCGCAACACACGTCGCAGGGAAGTTTTGCTCAAGTTTGGCAACTGGTCATCTTGATTTATACTGAGCAAAATTTTGTCTAAAGTCGGTAATTCTCCTGCAAGAAAGAACTGATGCACTTTCGCTCTTATAGCCGATTTATCAAAATCGTCCAACTTGTCAATTACAGACTTTTTTCTTTTATTAATTATTCCCTTTTCTGGTATTTTATGGGAATCTCTATACACGCTTAATACGCGATATATAGTGCTCTTGCTGACTCCTGAGATCTCCGAAACCTTTTCTACCATATTAACGTTTGAAGGATACACGTCTTCGGGCCAGGTGTTTTTGACATATTTGTATACATTAATGATAATCTCTTGTTCCCCGACCGACAAAGTGGTAGGTTTTCTCTTTTTTACTGGTGACGTTAAAGGTGCTCCAGAAGATGGGCCTGTAAATAAATGACAAAAATATACTACCATAGTACTACATCACATAAATACATATTGTTTTAGAAAATAAATACCACATGGTCACATAAAAAGAGCGCTTTAAGAAATAGACAGGCTACGTCGTCGCATTTGTACCTATTTGTACGTACCTGCTACGTTTATTATGGGTCGGCGACATCTCTTTCCACTTGATGTTGAAGGACCGGGTCCTTCACCAAATTCTCCTGAACTCATGTCGATTTAGTAACGACCGTCACAGTAAAACTAATATAACAGATTCAAAAAACAAAAACTTAACGATATAACAAATTTAACAGTAAAAACTCAACTAAAACAATGCAATGAATGCTATGAATTACCCGAGACGTACACACGCAAGCGCTATCCGAACACGAATGAAAACAAAATGGCGGACCGGCCCAAAAAAGGTGACGCATCTCTGGCTGCCATTGTCACGTTTCTTTTAGAACGAACTGACGTAACGCGCGTTTTGTTTATTTTAAAGGGATGAATTTGCAAAAGCTCAATATGGTGATTATATTGCTTCAAATATTTTTTTAATATGAAACTGTTATTAAATGAATTGCTGCGTTACTTACCATAAATTGAAATATAAAATATAACACATTTTTCGCGATGTACCGTAAGATTTTACTATGTTTATAGGAACCACAGACAATATTATTTAAGAAACAAAAAAACAAAACATATGTGCTGACCTAGAAGTGGGAATAATATCAATATTTAAATATTGTTATCACATCTAAATTGAGATTTTGTAAGTTACGCCTTTTGACACTCGGCTCATATCTGAGGTCATTGTCCGTTTTTCTCAATCGATATGGCACATACTATAGACAAATACTTTAGGAAATGGAGACTAGTACCAAACACTGCCAAAACCGAAGTAACTGCGTTTTACTTGGCTAACCAAATGGAAAAATACGAGCCCACTGTTGAGTTTGCTGGAGCCATGTTGCACTACAACCCCACTCCGAGATACCTGGGAGTGACTCTCGATCGGAGTCTCACGTACGCTCCGCACATGGACAAATTATCTAAAAAGCTCCAGACCAGAAACAACATCTTGCACAGGCTAGCGGGCACCACTTGGGGGGCCAGCGCCGATGTGCTGCGTACAACCGGTCTCAGTTTGGTCTCAGCAGAGTACTGTACACCAGTATGATCAAATAGTGTACATGTGCTGCATGTGGACACCCAGCTGACCGCGACCATGAGATGCATATCTGGAACCTTATAATGTACCCCCTTCCAGTGGCTCCCCGTGCCAAGCCATATAAGCCCACCCCATTTGAGAAGACAACAAATACTAGTACGACAGTCCCAGAAGATCTACGGAAATCCCAACCTGCCACCTCACGCGGAGTTTACTGATCTGCCACCCCAACGTATGAAGTCAAGTCACCCACCATACCAGACCGCATGTGAACTCGTGTCTGGCGGATTTAACACATCTGCTGAGTAGTTGCAGGAATGGAACGCAAAACCCCTTGATAACATGGGAGTTACCATCAACCCTACACTTAAACCTGCTGGTTTTGCGCTTCCAAGAAGGGAATGGTGCCAACTGAATAGGGTACGAACCGGATGCAGGCGAAGCAATGCCTTCATGTCCATGTGCGGGTGGAGGGAATCACCGGGGTGTGAGTGTGGAGCTGGTGTCCAGGATGTTGAACATATATCTAGAGACCGCCCACTCACAAGGTACCACGGCTGCCCAACAGACCTGTTCTCTCTCGAAAACCGCGCTTTACCATGAATTCAGCAAATAAAATATAGAATAACTTTATAATTGTTTTTAATTTTAATTTATTGTGAACGATTGTAAGAACGCCATACAAATAAATAAATAAATTAGTAGTATAGAGTAAAGATTTCATAAAAGGAACAAAAACACTTGAATTGAATTAAAATTATTATATATTGATTATAAGTTATTACTTACAATTAATACTTCTAGGAACTAACCTAGCTAAACAATACTAACATAGCTGAAGTTAGACGATTCGGCGGCATTCATAGCTGAAGACGTTTCAGTTTTTTTTTTAATTCTTTGCTTCTTTAGATAATAGTGTTAGCTTTTCCTGTCCCGTAGAAGTCCTTGGAATTTTTGGTTACACACGTTCGGGGCCCCTGTAGCCCGGGGGCCCCGTATCATTGATACGGCTGATACGGCGGTAGCTACGCCCCTGACCGCACTTCACCAATAATAAAAATCAGTCCAAATAAATCGTAGGTATGTTTTGTAATATTACACTTAACTATCTAAAATCGTAATCTTTATCTTTATGAATAAATGCTTTGTTGATCTTGAAGATTTGAGTAATGTATCGTGGTCATTGTTTTTAAAATTTGGTTTTTCTTAACTATTTGGTCGGCGGTTATTAAGGCCTACTAAAATTTCACCATAGGCCTTATTATACTCCTTTTTCTTGTGTAGTTTGTTGTTTTATTATGAATTTTATATCACTTGAAACAAAACACTATTAAATTATGTGTAAATTATTGTTCCTGTGCCTAAGCTCTCTCGGACCGTGTCGGATTGCGATTTGATAATTGTGAGGGAATAGAGAGTGCACCTGTGCTTGCACATACATTTGGATACTATAATTCTGTACTGTGCTGAAGGGCTAGTCTTCGTTGAGAATGGCCGCTGTGACAGAAATTTAGTTGGGAGGACAGTCAACCCAACAATAAACCCAATTCTCAACTCAACCTAACACTCAACTCAACTCGAGACAACCGACGCACTGATGATAATCACGAGGAGTGAGTTTGTCAGTTCGTTCATACTTATAATTATAATCATAATCATAATTTATTTGCAAAAAACATGGTACGATACTAATGACTTTAAGCACGTATACGCAATTTAAATTTTCTTTTTAAATTTAAGTCTTAATTGCTGCATTCATGTGATTATTAATCACAAATATTAAATATATTACGTATAAATTGATTATTTGAGTTCGTTAAAGCAGTAGGCCTTATTATCTTACCATTGTAAAAGAAGACCTAATAGCAAGGTTTTTGAAATGTTTAATTTCGTTTTTCTTTATGGCAAATGTTACAATTATTCGTTCATACTTAATAGAAGCTGTACTAAACTAATGATTTTTATTCAAATCTGTGGACTAAATTAGATATTTCTGATTTTATTTTCGATTTTCCCTTAGCTAGACCTTATTACCCGCAGCTACCTTAATAGTTAAACAAACAGAAGGATCACTCTCTGATAGCAAACTTGCGAGTTTAAACTTAGTTACAATGTAGCTAATGTCCATCAAATGGACAAGGACAAACGTCTAGACCCGGAACAATTATTTGTAGGTCATACAAATACTTGTTCTATGCGGCATTCGAACCCACGTCCCCAGCATTGCAACTCGTTGCTAAGCCACTGCGTCACGGAGCCGTCACCTTGTCTGTTTCACATTTTTTGCTATTTACAAACATGCGACACGTGACTTCATTGTTAATGAAAGAGTGGCAGTGAGAAGTGCTGCTACTTTCAATCTTTCTTTTATCGACCAAGTATTAAACTAGTATCCAGTATATGCTGATCTTGCATTAGTAGGCAGTCACTAATACTGGGAGGTCTACTTACACAACCATTTTTTAAGGTTCTTGGCATAAATACGCGAAAAACTCGAAAATGGTGAAGCTGTGGTCGGGTTACTAATCAAATAATAAATCTGTAAATATGGCGTAAGTAACTAAGTACCTAATTATCAACATCTACCTATAAATAATAATACATTACCTTTTGGTATCCTTAGGAAGAGTAAAGAATGATAAGTCGACATTCCTATTGTTATTTAAGCACCCGTATGCTAAGTATGCTGGTAACTTTTGGCTTTTTGAGAGGCCATACTTGAATAAAAACTCAAAAATAAATGTCAAAAGTGCCTAAATACTTATTATAGAAAAATAACTTTAATTTTAAAGTAAGGCGCGCGTCAACCTTCCTTCGCGACAACCTCACGGAATTAGCCTCATGTAGATGGCCGCGCAGCGTAGGTATATTTTCATGCCTAAAGCGCGGAGTGATACAGGCATAGTTGTAGCACAAATGGGTCGCCTCGACCGGAGTAGGACCACGCTCTCACAGAGTATAGAGAACCGGAGTCCCTTTTTACTGGAAAAGAGCCAATCTATCTTAGTCCTCAAGGATGAAAACGCATCTGCATTTTGATTCTTATCGAGAATAAATGTAGATGTTTATGGGACACAGCATCCACTTACCATCAGGTGAAGTGTATGCTCGCTTGTCACCCTTATTCTACAAAAAAAAAACAGGTCAGTAGAATGTATGTCTGAACAAAAAAGCGTTTATTTTATATTTTGTATATTAGTTATCTGTGTTTTTTATATTTATGTTTCTGCTGTTAACAACATTGAAATACATGCTTAGTATACAAACTTAAAAATTTTATGAATTACGGTCGAATTTCAACCACTGTACGACAACTAGTATTGCTGAATGTGTGTACGAGTTTTGCTATCAAGTCTCAACCAAATGGCAATTGCCTCAGATGGTAATGAAGGCTTTTTCCACGACTTTTTCTGCCACCAGAGTGGGTGCCACTTTACAATGAGGTGAAATATTTGACAGACTTCATGGCGGGTAATTTCTTAGAAAAATGTAAAGGTTAATGTTTCTTTCTCTAATATTAGTTATATTTTATATTAATTAGATTAGAAATAAATTAACCAAGCTATAAATATAACTACAAATAGAAAAATAAAAAAAGAGTTATAAAGTACATTCTGGTGAGTGAAAGATTATTAGCCCTCATTGGTGATGCAGCCGAAGATAGTAAAACGCACTGGCTTACAGATTAACAAAAGCGTATTCACTCTTCCCATAAAGACATCCACATTGTAATCGGATAGAAAGATAGATGCTGGCAACTTATTCCATTCTTTTGCATGTGTACAATATAACGGACGATGAAGCAAACCATATAGTTGAACGAAGCGTTTGGTTGTCCGATGGTGGAGGGGAGAGGGAGGAATTAAGTTATTAAATAATAAATCAATATTTCCTGCGCACACTCCGAAATAAAAAAGTATAATATTAGTCCGAAAACTTCTAAGACATTGTTTACATTTGTATTAGTAACAGACTATCCATAGTCAGGCCGCTGTGACACTTGCTACATGCGTGATGTAAATACCTACAATTGCGCGGAACCTCAGGTTACATACGTAATCATGGCTAGCGCGTTTTAGGCACGCAACGTACTAGTGATATTAATTTTTTTTAACACTGTTTACGTAAATAATTTTTTATAAATACGTTTTATTGTTTAGTATATTTAGTTATATACTAAAATAGTATATGCATAGAAAATACATTCATTAACAATTTTGAAGACATAAAAACAACCAAAACTTGTCTATGTTTTTCCTCCAAATATTTACTTATAATATACGTCACGTGAGTTTTTTCATTCTTCAATTTAATAATCGTTATTTTAGAGACGTTAAAGATAAGACATTATATTAAAGTAAAACAGATGTAAATTAAATTAAAAAAAAATAATCAAAAAGTATACTGTATTTTTTACTGTTTGTTGAAAGCCCTAGGGTAACCACGGAATATCGTCCGTGACGTAGGAAGGGGAAAAGATACAAGAAAAAATACGGACACTCGCGCGCAGCGATAAAGTTTCATTTAGCTTGCGTGCAGGATATTAAAAGTACAGTGGATTTCGGTTATAATGACGATGAAGGGACCACTCTATTCTCGTCGTTATATCCGGAAGTCGTTACAGGCAAAGGTAACAAACTCAATACATTACAGTTGCTACTCAGAATATCACTTTGTAACTGAACCATAAATTTAACTCCGTAACTGTACACGCTTCCCTACCCACTTAGCTGATATCTATAAACAAAATGTAAAGGTCTACACACTGATCATCTGTGTGGAATGTGGATGTAAACAAAAGATAAGAAATGTTTGTGAAAAAAAGAAATCTTTGTTGTCTGTGGCTACCGACTCCGGTCGCAATATCTGCATGGGATTTCTAGGACTTTGTTACAAATGATTCATTAAAAACAGTCGCTACACCCGAACTCGGCGTTACATCCAAAGTCGCTATAGCCACATGAATTTTG
Source organism: Parnassius glacialis (assembly GCA_033319125.1). NCBI lineage: Eukaryota > Metazoa > Arthropoda > Insecta > Lepidoptera > Papilionidae > Parnassius > Parnassius glacialis. The sequence continues at coordinate 14,298,041 of JAVANC010000013.1, read as the reverse complement.
TACTAAAATATGTTTTAAATTCAAGAGACTTAGATTTAACGTCGCTGTAGGTAAATAGTCGCTACAACCAAGGTCGTAATAAATGAAATCCACTGTAGTCACTTCCAACATCAAAAAATGCAACTTGTCCGTAGTACTATTGTCATAGTGCTACGTCGCGGCGATGTGTAATTTTGAATCATTGTAAGTAGAATTTTAGTGCATACTATATTAGCAATTTTCTCTGTAATTAACTTCATTTTTGTTATTGGCAGAAAGAAAAATTGAGGGCCTTCATTTAGACTAAAATATATTTACTTAATATTATTCCTAAAGAAAGAAAACAATTATAAATGGTGTGAATTTATATTGAATAACTTTGCCACAATATTATTACATCAGATCCGAACTCACTAATACATCCTGGAATAGTACAAATATAACAAAATGTAAATCAAACAACTTATAAACAACACATTCTTAGGTCACAAACGCTGCATGATTATCATGTATTTTAATTGCACTTTGAACAATTTCTTGGTACTTAAATTCTTTATTATATGGATAGGTTATACCTTAATACTATTCATAATAAGCTAAATTTGTTTAATAAGAACATTAGCGATGTAAGCAGTTGCTTATAATTGTAAACAAACATAGCACGGTGTTAACATTTTATTAGCAATTATAGCAACACTAGCATCACTAAGGCTCAAGTAAATGGGATCTTGACCGGAATCGAAGACATTGTCAAGTTTAACCTCTTTACAATGTCAAAATTTAAGCCTAGTATGTTACACAAATTTTGGTATTGGAATTTTGAGGTTGAACTCGAAATTATCTCGTGAGCTTTATTATTACTTTTTGTTACGTTATAACTAATCAATTTTAGGGTAGGAAACAAAATATAAGTTTATTATATTATTATAACTGGGTAGTTGACACCATCATTAATAAAAAAAAGCAGAGGAAGTCATAAGGACTGCCGACAGAAGTGAAATCTGAATGATATATTATGCGTATACATGTACGCACGCCGCTATACTACGCGTAGCTAGTCTGGTTAGAGCCAGACTAGCAGCGCCTAGTCAACATACGATGTCGAGGTCATCGGTGACGCGAATCCATAAGATTTTCCCTACCAAAAATCGCTCAACGCGGCTAAAGAAGTTTTTACTTCAAAAATTCTAATAATTTTTTGAATTTGCTACTTTTTATATCTAAAACATGGTCACTTTTTTATTTTAGGAAAAATTAAATTTTTATTCTTTAAAAACTTTACTTATATACAAATATGATGACTGTTTGATTGAACATGAAAAGCACAAAAAAAACTATTGAATATAACACATGAAAAATATGACGTCATAAAATTTACTTTCATATAATTTTATATTGCAACCCGACTATAATATAATCACAGCTCATAAAAATTATTTCAATTAGTATTGGTGTTAAGTACCCAATTAATTTTATCTGGATCTAGACTATCATTATTTTGGTGTAGTAATGGTATGAATATATGGCAGAACTTTAAAAATAAAATTCATTTTCATCTGTAGTTCTTTCGATGAACGCTCAATGCAATGCAAAAAAATTAAATTGTTTTCATAGCATAAGTACTTATAATGCTATTAACATTACTAATACTTCTGTTAACCACTCCAAGCAATCTTTAAATATTTTTAAACGTCTTTAGTAATACCTACAAATATTACTGTTACCGGACTTTTAATTTCTTTTCATTTATCCTAATCTAATCCTACGGTTACGTGCGCTTTGACGAAGATCCGTGACCTGTGACCGTGGTCGAACATGCCCGATTGGAAATAAATGTAAATATTGTTTACCGTTACCATAACAGTTTATTAAAGTTCACTGCTGAACATAGGCCTCCCCCATAGTTGCCACGCTTGGCAAGCGGGGTGGCAATATTGTTTAACGTATATTTATTTAAAATTTCTTTATATTTAAGTTTTTTGTTTCACTAGTATTCCACTAAAATAGCCATATTTATTTAGTCATTATTACAGTCCTTCACAAGTCCACCTCTGAACATAGGCCTCCGCCAAGGAATGCCACAAAACGCGGTCCAGAGCCACCTGAATCCAACAATCAGCTCATCACTCAGCTTTCTTAATATGAAGTGTACGACTACTGGTATTATAGTCCTTAACTACCTGTTTACTTACTAACGTAAGTCTGTGTTTACTAGGGTTGAAATCAGAGATCTGCACTACGAAATATTTATTAATTATATAATAATATAAAAGGCACAAATTATAACTTATATATTCGTGCCTTTTATATTACCAATATTATAGTGATGATGTCATTGACCAACGACACCACTGACGGTGAAGTTTATGGGCCAATATATGATAAATGACGGTTAACATGAGGTTAGTATACATTTACTATAGTACTGTACAATTATATTATGCTAAGATAATTTTTCATATCTGCATACCTGTCACTACTTGTGTGTATTGGTTAAAAGGTATTCTTGCTGCAAAATAAGATACTCCATTGCCTCATTGTAATAAAAAGCCACCCTACTCTTATTTAAAAAAGTGCTTGCAAACCTAAGTTCCTCATTTACCTAATCTGAGTGTATTTATATAAATCAAAATGGTAAATAAGCACCATTGAAGTCCCTATCTTACGTTAAAATTAGATATTTTTTAATTATTAATATCTATTATATTTTTCTGTTTTATTTTATTGAAATTAATTGAGCTATGCTCTTGGATGGTAATTTTTGTAATAGGGGTTTTATGGAGAGTCCACTGTAATTATAATTATCTTTTTTTTTATTATAAATTTCTATTAATTTAATCTTCAATTAATACTTTTTATTTCTTAATTTTTTTGCTATAATAATATTTATTGTTTTTAACCCCCGACGAAAATAGTGTCTGTATCTGTAGTGTATTTGTCTGTGGTATCATAGTTCCTAAACGGATGAATCCGAATTTGATTTAGTTTTTTTTTTCGTTTGAAAGGTCGTAATCGAGTGTTCTTAGCTGTTTTAAGAAAATCTGTTCTGTCGTTTAAAGATTATCAGCTCGTTATGTTTCCAGGGTTTATAAAAAATTTAATTGAAGTTATTCATTTTTAGTGTTCTATAACTTTTTTAAATATAGTGTACAGGCTTTTTGTTACTGAAAACTAATTTTCTTTTCCTTTTTAATATTTACTGCATATAGATTGCGGTAATTATATGTTCCTGACACACAGAGTTTTACAAAGTGTGTCTATGGTATTATGATTGTGGCTAGACTTTTGAAATAAAATCTAACACTGGTGTTTTAACGATAGAGAAATTTGTTCTCTTATTATATGTACATCTAAAACTACCTTAGTTCGGAAATATGATAAAAATTAATAAAGAACAATGGCAGACTTTCATACATAAAATTAGTTGAGAAGGAATGGTAGCGTCTTATATATAAAAAATATTTTAAAATGTTAAGCATCAGTCCCTTAATAACTCTGCCAAAGAATTTTGTCCTGAGAAGGCGTCAAAAAAAGATATTTAGATTTGAACCTTTTTAGGTTGTTTGTGTCTTATGTCACTTGGAAAAAGTCATGCGTCCTGTGGTTTTTTGATGTTAGCTTAATACATTCTCAACATAATGTACCTACGTACATAATTGTGAGTGTTTAGATTATTGTACCTCTTTTATATATTTGCATAGTATAAATGTATATTTCTGGCATGGCTCCAGGGCATTTGTGTCATACAGTGACATTCTTAGAAGGGCTAGAACCCAGAGCCGTAAAGCCAGTAAAAAAAACAGTGACATTTTGTTTTAGCTAGTGTTGACATAACATTAAATGGAATTGTTACATAGTACTATGATTGAGATAATATACTATTTTAGGAAGTTCTTTGTGAGAGACTTATTTTCAACCATATCACTTTTATTTTTATTATTGCTGACAGTATAGTTATTACTAATAATAATTTAATATAAAAATATTTTGTTTGTGTGTTGTGTTGGTAGTCTTATAAAGTATATATGAAAATAGTATGAATATAGTAAATGGCAACACTTGCATAGAGTAAAACGAATTAAGTCATTCGATATTCCCTAAAATGTTTGTTTTTTCTGTGGCTTTAATTAAAATAAATTCTTATTTGATAAATCATAGAAAAACAATATAACTCATTTTATATGTAACTTATTTCTAGACGCAATAATTTTTGTCAACTATTTTTCTGCCATTGCTCTTTGACTTCTTACTCTCTTATACGAAAGTAAATTTGCTTCATGGTGGAATGTATGAGTGTGATGAAAAACCATGTATCAAAAGTATAATTGTAATATTTATTATTGAATAAAAAAACAAAAAAGCGTAACAGTTATACATCAAGGTGATTACACGCCGGGGTATATAATCCTAACAAACACATCTCTCATATGACATTAAATCTCTTAAAATGCCATTTAGTAGCAATCAACTTTAGTGGCAAATATCACCTTTTGTGCAAATTATGTACATAATAAACAGGCTCCATTGTGAACTAGTCCTACCACTATTTCCAGAAAAATCAGAAATGGTCCCTATAAAATATTACCAAAATATTATAATTCATAATCAAATCTTAGCATCCACTGTCGCATTTAATAGTCCAAAAAAAAATGTTAATTTAAAAATTGAATGTTTTTTATGTTTAGTGCCACAGCATCATGATTAATAATTATTGCTTTAAATACAGGGTTATTTTTCAATAAGTAGGCAAATTTTAAACTTAAGTTCAAATATATAAAATAAATAATGGCATACCCTTAATGCAGTTTTTGAAAATACGAGTAAATAAGACTTGTACTTTTATTTGAAATTATTCCAAATTGAATATGATTTATGGGCAACAATGCTTTTGCCTACCGATTGACCCTTACAAATGTGTGCGGGCGCGGTAAAATCAGTTTACCACGCAAATTTGGCCGGTTATTGCAAAATAACCCTGTATATCGGTAAAAGAAAACAAATTAATATATAGCACGGGCAAAATATTTGTAGACTCCAACTGAATTGCACAAATCCTTCCCCGTCCTAGTTTTTCTACCCGTGAGTACCTTCAACACAGCAAGCGGAAGATTTAAATGAGATAAAGTATTATATTTATACCACACTGATAATGTCTAATGTCTACTGTTAATGACGTGTCATTTAATTTGACAATTCGTTTTTTTTAATATAGAGGAGAAGTAAACGAGCATGGGGCTTACCGAAAGTTGTATATTTACAAAATTAAAGTACGTACCTGTGTGTTGTGGGACCCGTAGCATTGTTACGTAAATTAAAAGAGTACAGATTACAATAATAACTTTGTTTTAATTATTTTCGTTATCACCCACAGAATGTGTTACAAATCAAGCTATGATACAATTCGCTAAATACGCAGGCGTGCAACTCGTTATTGCTTTTTATGTATACTTTAATAATCAATACACCTTTCACACATCCTCGATTCTTAATTTAATCAATTGATTACTATAATGCTTGAGAAACTTCGAATTTCTACCTTAGTATCATACAAAAAAGGAGGTAAACATTAAATTAATTTTCTTTTATAATACTCATAATATAATACGAATAATAAAAAATCATTTACTCTACGTAATCATTTCGTTTTAAATAACATAAAAAAATAATAATCAAAATATTTCGTTACAACAAACCTCTAATATTTTAATTAAATAATGGAATAGACGATTTTTCGTTTTGTGTGACAAATTCACTTGTTTATCTAACTAACAGTTGTAATGTCTCGCACTCGCAAAGTCCAGTGGACGCACCTTCCACATTGCATATGTTAGAGTCAATGTCCAATAAATCCGCACTGGTACACCAGGTTACTATATCCGACGGCATGGGCGCAGCTTACTTAAATTAAATGGCATCCTCATCTGGAAAAAAATAAAATTTCTATTATTTTTTGCTACTACCTATATCGCCTGGCTGTTATAATTATTTTTAATATTACTTTTTTTTAAATTATAGGCTTTTTAAAGTAAATTATTAAATACTTTCTATAACAAATTTAAAAGTCCAAATAACGCCCAGATTTATGCATTTTAGACTTATCTGGGAAGTACATACTTAGAAACAACGGATTTATCTAGGATTAACTTTTTTATATTAAAAATTTGTAAATAAAAAAAATTTCAATTTTGTGTGTGTAAATGTCAGACTAAATATACGTTTTTTTTTTAAATTTGGGGGTAATATTTCAACACAACTCCCCAGGTCATGATTTTTTTATTTAACTAATATTAAATGAACAATTCACAAAACTGAAGCTTTATATTTTACTATGTTAATTGCAGCTTTCAGACTATTGCCCTTATCGGGACCAAAAATACCAAAACTTAAAGAAGTTCCTATAATTGTTTTAGTTGTAGGTGTAATAATAATTTAGTTGTGAAATAATTAAATTTTTTCCTTGCATTCATTCGATTTTAGCTGACATTCTTTTTACTTAGACACCATGAACAAGACAAGGTGGGAAAGATTTTGAGCACGAATCTTGCCAAATTTTAAAGAAATACTTTATTTACCCGCGAGGTAAACAAACTTGGCAAGTTAAGAGAATTCACTAACCCATGAGCGTCGTAAAAGGCGACAGAGGAAAACTGAAACAGGAGATGCTTGATCGCACAATATACAATATAATATCATCATCAATATCATTACAGCAACTGAACAGTTAACTACTGAATATAGGTATCTCCAAGGACTGTTTATTGTATTCATTAAGTTTTTACACTCAAACTATTACAAAGCCACACTGCAGTCTGCTTACTGACTAATATGAGGCTGCCACTCGAGCACCTTTCTTCCCAACCAGTAGTCAGTTTTTAGAGCTGTGACTGGCATGAGCTACGTCAGTTACGCTAGTTCTATTGAGGATATGGAGGATGGAGCAAAACTTTAACAAATTTTTTTCTTGTTCGTGTTCTTTAAGGTCGGTTATAAGTTTATTTATTTATTTAATTTATTTAAGTTATTCTTTAAAGCTGGCGGTACCTACAATAATTTGTAAGAAATGGCTAAAGAAATATCTTACTGTCTCTCTCTATCTCTTTCCCTCTCTCTCTCTTTCGTCCTCTTTCTTTATTTTAAAACATATTATTTAAAAAGTTACCGTGTTAGGGAGCATGGCGGCGCGGCGCCGCCTACTCCGCAGCTCATAACTTGTGGTTGCTGGTGAGCCACGTGAGCCCCTCGTACAGTCCGTCGCCAGACGTAGCGCATGACGGCTGCACATACCAGTTGCGGTCGCGGATACGCGTCAGCCCGAGCTTCTCCTGTATCTCGTGTGGCTTCATCGCTGCCAAATTAAAAGGATAACCTTTATAAGCATTGCTTGACTTGACAAGCACTAATGAAGGGCAGGCCGGAATACGCAGCAACAAGTGTTCACATAACCATAGCGTTATTATTTTGTTTTGTTAATTTGTTTTCGATAGTAATATTTAATTTTTTTACAACACGAATTTAACCTGAGTGAAGTCACTCAGGTCAAACTTCAGTGACAAACGAACTAAGAGTCCACCTGATGGTAATTGACTGCTGCAGTCCATGGACACCAGCAGCCAAGAAGGCTAATGATGCGTTGTCACCTCTGAGAAATAAGATGGAATGCCTCACAGCCTACAATAAGTTTTTAGTTATAACATTAAGACTGGAACAACATAGCACTGCAAGCTCTGCTATTTAGTAGTAGAAATGAGTAAAAGAATGAAACCTACCTACTAGGTATGTTTACTCTACTCTACTCTACTATACTACTTCTAGGTGGTACTCTGCTTCGGAGACTATTTAAATTGTAATCCACCCCTTTTACCCATTACCGACGCCAAGCAGCTGTTGTGTAGCTGTTGTGCAATCACTGTTGTGTTCCTGTTTGAAGGGTAAGAGAGCTCCTAGAATTACGCCTTTGAGGCATTTCGTATGACTCTTCATGAAGGTTTCCGCTGTCAATAGACGTCATTAGGCACTCACCAACAGGTTGTTAGCATGTATCTCAAATTAAAGTAGAGTTACAGCCGTTAATACGTCTGGTTATGAAGGTATTAGTCAGCTGCGCTGACATAGTGTGTGTTGGCAGACTTCACATGTCCTCAAAATATTGTATTTCGCTGACATGCAGGTTTCTTTACGATGTTTTCTTTCATCCACTACCTTATATCATGCCGTGGGTGTCGTAAGAGGCGACAGAGGGAACAAATCAGGAGATGGGTAGCAGCGCCTTCCTAATTACGACTTAAAATAAAAGACCGCGGTTGTCAACCCGCTTGCCAAGCGTGGCAACTATGGAAAATATCTCCCCTGTGAGGCAATTTATGGGGGAAGCCTATGTTCAGCAGTGGACTTTAGCAGTGGCTGCTGGCCATCTCCTAGTTCGTTGTCCTCTGTTTCCTCTTACGACACCCACGGGACGACATATCGTACCCATAGGGTAGTAAATATTCTTATACCGCCACTGACCCTGTAATCAATTGAAGTGTAATCAATGGCTAAAAGAATTGTTTACCGTCAGGCAAGTCCTGCTTATTGGCGAATATGAGTATGATCGCGTCGCGCATCTCGCGATCGTTTATGATCCGGTGCAACTCCTGCCGCGCCTCGTCGATGCGGTCGCGGTCAGCGCAGTCCACCACGAATATCAGACCCTGCGTACCTGAAACGTTGCGAGTAACATAGAATTAATAGAAAAAAATGAATAAAAGGACACTTTATCGAGATGCTAAAACGATGATTTTCTTTAAACATAAGAAAAGTACTCGCATGCAGAGAGTCAACTTTTTTCTACCTTTTTCGATCTACGAAATTGAAAAAGGTTTTCGGAACCTTTTCCAATTATGTAGATGGAATAAGGTCCTTCATAAAAATTAAATCTACAAAAGTAAGGCACCAAAACATTCAAAAATGTTTAGTCATGAAGGTTTTGATAGACAGGAAAACCTATGAGACGCGAGCTTTGAAGCACGAGCGTGCCACGAAAGTAAAAAAAAATTTGGAAGTATTTACACAAAAAAAAAATTATATTAAGTTAAAATTAAATTACTATTTGTTTTAACTGTTTATTACTAGGTGGTACATTTTCTACCTAGGAGTCTGTCTGAGTAGCTACCGGCCTCTTATCTATTCCTGCCGTCAAATATCACTGCTTGTACTGCCGTGTTCCGGTATGAATGGTAAAGAGTGAAAATTACACGCAGTGAAGCGTTCCATCTTAGTTCTCAGAGGTGGAAACGCATCTGTATCCTTCTTTGTTTGAGTTGGCATCAAGTGTTTATGTACTGCAGTAGTCACTTACGATCATGTGGATTATAAGTCTGTTTGTCACCTGTTTTGTATTAAGTCTTAAGTTAAAATCACCCACCATTAGTAGGTAATTTTAAGCCATCACATTCCATATAACTAATGACAAGTTGACATGGAACACTTATAATTTACTTGTTATATTTTTGCACGTGATAGAGCCATGCTGCAGCTATATTAGTAGTATAGTTGTAGCACAAATTGGTCGGCTCGACCGGGCAAGGACCATGCTCTCACAGAATACCAGCGTAAAATAACAGTTTAACACTGCTGTGTTTCGTGTGGTGAGTGTATAGAACCGGAGATCCGTTTTACTGGAAACGAGGTATTCCATCGTAGTCCTCACGGGTGACAACGTATCTACATTTTGATTCGTTATCGAGGATAGATGTAGATGTCTATGGGCCACAGCAACCACTTACCATCAGGTGGACTGTGTGCTCGTTTGTCACCCTATCCTATAAAAAAAATTATTATAGTGGAAACCAGTGTTTGTGTATTTTTAATATTTATCTCTAACTAGCGATCCACCCCGACTTCGCACGGGTAATTTGTGGATCTCGACAACGGCGCCACCTAGCAGATCCAATTGTGAATATAAACCATTCAGGGACCCCACTCAAACATACACGAAATATTTCATCAAAAACAGTCGAGTCATTTTCGAGTTTTAGCGAGACTAAAGGACAGCAATTGATTTTTATACAATATTGAGATATATAATATTTAGCCAAAGGGAGTTCACCAATTGCTAGGAATAGCTTATTTGGTTTGAACTACGCAAAAAGTATTCAAGCCACACAAAGCAACTTTTGAGACTTACTTTTCAAGTTTGAATCAGATATATCAATGGTTATGGCGCGCTTCGATTTCTTTGTGATTTCGCTTTTTATCGAATCCTACGTTCAGGACTTATTCATCATAACATGGATTATTATACCCTCAAGATTACTCTGGCATATATTTGCTTAGTTATGTTAATTAATAAGTAAAAAGAAGCTATTCTCACCCGTGTAATAATGCCTCCATAACGGTCGTATCTTGTCCTGCCCCCCAACGTCCCATACATTGAATTTGACATTCTTATACGTGACGGTTTCAACGTTGAAACCGACTGTCGGTATCGTTGTGACTGACTGACCTAATTTTAACTTATATAAAATAGCTGGACGAAACGTGTTAAGGAAATAATGTCAATTTTTAAAACATTATTTTGATAAAGTCAAGAAATAATAAAATTCTTTTACATTGAGTTATTATGTACTACGTAAGTACATATTACTTCAATGTTCTTTTATAGCATTTAATACACTTCAAAAACATAATAACATGAAATAATAAACAAATCTAATAGTTAGTTGCTTTCATTTAATTAATTAAAAAAATCTTTAGGTCGGTTTAACTTTATTAATATAACTTAGGCCGTTCTATCAAAATAAATTACAACTTGACCGATTATTAATTTAATTTGTTTTTATTTAAAACAAAACAAAAGTTTAATAAGTAATCAAAATATTAACAAGTGTAATTTTTAATTTGTTTATGTTGAATATTATCACACATATTATGAATAACTTTACATGGGTGTCGAAAAACTCGACCCTTGGTAAATCTCCTTCCATTAACGTAAAGATCACATTCGAAGATATCAAAACATTACGATGTTGTATAACAGGAACGACTTCTTGTAAAATTACGTATTGACCATCTACTATACTCCGCTAAACGCATATAGTATAATGGTATTCTTTAGCCAAAAGAAAGCAACCACTGACGTGTCAACGGCAGTTGGCAACTAATTTATACGTTTATATTTTATTTGTAAAGGATACTAGTCTTTCCGGCAGCATCGAGCCCCAGCATCAATATCCTCATCTCCTTGTTACCGAAGATTTTCGATAGTAGCTTCCCCATTGTGCTGAGCTCACCTCAACCTCTCAACTGGAATGAAAGAAAACAGCATATCAACGCATGCAAAAAATTACAATTAATGAAGTAAAAATAAACGACTACACACTCCTATCCACCAAAATCAGTTATTAAGTTTTTCTGTGAAGAGAAAATACTCAATTGCAGCCTGGAGTCCGAAATATGGCGGTGTTTCACCCCCGTGACTCGGAAAACACGTTAAGCCCTGCGCTTGATCTCTTTCCGGTCGTGTTGGATTGCTGTCCAACAACTATGGAAGTTAACAGCACCAAAATCATCGAAACCGGCGCTTTTAATTTTTTTAAATATCACTCCCCATACAAGGAACTTTTTCTGTATCTCACATGCATACATACATACAAATAACACATGATTCGTGGTTAAGACCAGAAACAATTATTTTTAAATCATACAAATAGAAATTTTGTGAAGGAATCGAACCCACGACCCCTAACGCCGCTAATATACGCTTAAACACTGCACTACAAACCCGTCAAATATCAAAATAATTCAAGTTTGTCCTCAAATTAAAAGTAACCAGAAAATAATAACAGATACACATTTAATGTTTAATTAAATTCTTAAACGCAACTAAAGTAGTAGGTATACGATAATTTGTGACGTGTAGTGGCGGCGTAAGAGGCTCTACCCCCATATTACCAATATATACATTACTAAGTCTCCGCTGAAGGGGCTCCTCTACTAGGAATACTAGGTGTATTACGATGGTACGGAACCAATCATGCGCGAGTGCGACTCGCACTTGATCGGTTATTTATAAGTCATAAGTAATAAATACAAATACAGACATAATAACAAAAGGAATGGCATTGCAAAGGGACTCGGTAAAAGTACTCCAGTAAAGGTAAAAGCTTGCGCCATGTTATAATTATCTTGCTATCTAGCCTACTAGTCTAGTCTAACTTAATTGTTTTTTTTTTATATCAGGTCCAATTAAGCTTTTCTTAATAAAATTATGGTTAATAAACGGGCACTTTCACTTTGAGGTATGAAAAAAATAAATAATATCAAAAAGCTTACTACGAAATTATGTATGTAATGTTACTATAGAAATAAAGTGAATTTCATTACAGCGTTATTAGCAGACCGCTTGGCCGATGATAGCGAAAGTCGCGAGTCTCTACTCCGACTCATATCCGAAACCAATATTTGTGCATTTTTATACACATATTGGCTTTGTGCACGCACATATTTTTTTTTTGCACAAATATTGGCGCTGACTATTTGATTTGTTAGTTTTTTGATTTGGTTGTGTTGTGGTTGTTCTCGTATCCGACTCAGTATCCTTGATTACCTCCGAATATATCACATCAGCATAACATCGGTTTTTTTTATAGGATAAGGGTTACAAACGAGCACAGTCCACTTGATGGTAAGTGGTTGCTGTGGCCAGTAGACATCTACATCTACCCTCGATGACGAATCAAAATGTAGATACGTTGTCACCCGTGAGGATTAAGATGGAATGCTTCGTTTCCAGTAAAACGGGTCTCCAGTTCTCTACACTCATCATACGAAATACAGCAGCGTTAAGCTGCTATTTTACGCTGGTACTCTGTGAGAGCGTGGTCCTTCCCCGGTCGAACCGACCCATTCGTGCTACAACTATACCAGTAATATAGCTGCAGCATGACTCTACCACGAAAAAAATCGGTTGTGAGAAAAAGCCTCTCTGTAAGTGCGTATACTACGGACACTATTGTGTCTTCTACGCAATTTGGTTATTTTCTAATCCAAATAACAAACAACACAGAAATATGTGACAAACGAGCACAGACAATACACTCGATGGTAAGCAGATGCTGTGGCCTGTAAACATCTACATCTATCACCAAATACAAATGAAAATGCTTATGAATAATGTTTATGTGTTAGCAATCATCATTACTTTTAAAAAGTAAAAACCGACTCCAAAGAACTAAAAAGAATGTATCCATCGACATAGGTGACGTAAAGAATTATTCGCCCTTAAATCGTGCAGATGCCTTTGCAAATTAAAGAGTTTGTTAATTTTCTTCACATGGCTCCCATCATCAAATCTTGACCAATTAATTACATAAAACATTTATAGGGACGACCCCTAAAGTACAACGTTTCTAACAAAAAAGAATAATTCAAATCTTACAAAGCGGTAAAGAATTATCGCTGAATATACTTTAAAAAGATTCTGACAACTTGCGAACTTCCTCCTTTTCTAAGGTCGGTTAGAAACCGTCTTCAGTTTTTGCTACTCTCCATAAGAAATACAACAACATTATGCTGCAATTTTAAGATGGCGTTCTGCGCAAGCGTGATCAAATCTATTTGCAAGTTTTGTGTATTGTATGATGTTGTGATGCTAAAGAGTGGCAAAGAAAGCTTTGCAGAAGTAAATGGCAGAGTCGGCGTGGGACACCCTAAACGTAGGTTTATCGACCAACTTGGCGATATATTGATGAGTATGATGAATGGAAATCCGTAGTCTGGGAGACAGACGTGTGTTTATATATGAATGTATGTTAAAAGTTTTAAAATCAAAACAGTATAAGCCATCTACGTGTTGCAGAAAGCCAACAATCGACACGGATAGTACAGGAGTAATACAAATCGAAAATAATTAAACACCGCTAGTAATCAAAATTTTGTATGTAGGTCGGTATTATAAATGTTGGAATCAAACACCAATCGATTCTCATTAAAGTTGGTCCCTACGGGTCGTATCTCGCTTCTACATCCACTTTCGAGAATAATTTTCCAGCAGCCGCGAAACTTTCTAATTCGTTCTGATAAACCTAATACAAGTGGAAATATACTAAGTTACTTTCAAACGTGAGTGAACTTAATTTCAAAGTTAGGAAGGAACGAATAAATGATTTCTTACATTTTAGCCAGCGCCAGAAATATGACAGTATAGGGGATAAGCACCCAGTAAATTGTAGAAATCGAGCAACCCCGGGTTCGATCCCAGCTGGTACGACGACGAACGAAATTGTTAATTACAATTTATGCCTCCTCTACACTACTCGCGAAGTAACTTTGACGAAGTGCTCGTCGAAGTCGATCGCAGTCCGAAGAACGTGACTACATACTCGTGCTATTTCGCGAAGAGCTCAGTCGTCTTGAGTCGCCCGCACCCTTAACACGAATAACGTTCACGAGGCAGCTGCTATATGTACCTAATTTTGTGAACAGTACGACGTCAATGCGTTAAAACATAGACAAAAAATTATGTAAATAGCTACAAAACTGGCGTACGCCAAGAAGCGAATCGAAGTACCTCTACACTATTCTCCTCGGCCAACTTCGATCTACTTCGCGAGTAGTGTAGAGGGGCCATAAGGATCACAGCCCTTAGCCACCCGCCAGTTTCATCAGGAACACTCAGGGACTTCTTTCCCCCATCGGTTCTCAATTTTTCGATTAATATGGTTTGCCCAGTGCCATTTCAGTCAAATCCGCTGGGCTTTGCGAGTTCCTCTTCCTCTGTGGATATTCTTGTAACGGATTATACCCTGTTCTTATGGTATGCGGAAATATAGACACACACACAGTACAGAAGTCCTTGAAAAATAATACAATCACACTCTTGAGATTTTCAAAGTTAGTGCAAGTACTACAAGATGAGAAATTGTGTGATAAGATAAAAGTGTGTAACGCACTTAGACGAAAGTTTATAGACTAAATTGGCGATATATTGAAAATGGGCCAGATTAGGAGTACCCTTAACCGACGAGCGTGTATGCGTAGATATATGGATGTAAAGGAGGTGAGAGAGGTGTGTCAGGATAGTGTCAAATGGAAGTCCGTAGTCTGTGCCTACCCCTCTGAGTGGCAGGCGTGAGTGTTTATGTTTGATTTTAAAACTTATGTAAAAATTGAGACTTCCATAAATCGTTACAACAAACATACTAATGGGAACTTAATTAGTATTTTAAGTCAGGTAAATATGCAAGTGATGCTCAATGTTAGTAGAAGTCTTGTCGACGTCTTTACGTCTTTTAATTTACATACAGAAATTACGCGCTGGCATAAATTCTGTAGGCACGAGGTAGCTTAAATTATATGGGTAATTAAATTACATAATGTAATTCAATTACATGTCTGGCATTGCTTATATGCTGTACCCCGTCTGCATTCCTACTGTAAAATTTGGGGCCGGCGAGCGCTTACACTCAGTGGTAGCACCACGGCTCTTGTGTGATGTATATTAGTAAGAAATAATACTAAATATTAAAGAAGCTATTTTCAAAAGTAAGGTAGGTTAAATATTTAACTTACGAGATAACAATCAATGGAAGCAGCAAATAACACACGAACCTTGACTTTTTGAATAAATTATTTAATGAAAGCGGTATGGTGTTACATGCTCTTTAAGCAGAAACTAGGGCAAAGCCGTTGAAAAAAATGCATATTGTTTGCAAAAATGGGGCATAAAAAGTCAAGATAATACGTAAGTACATAGCGACAGTTGATAAGGACTTTTTTATTTGACTTGCAAATGGTAGCGAAACTGATCATAAATAAAATAAATTAAGGCATCTCGTAAATGCCTTATAAATATACAAATATTGCTAAATCCAATAGTGCATGCCCTAAGTATACATCCTACTTACTTTTAGTACGTACTATTATTATTTATTGTTGTGCTTTTAAAATATTGTAAAAAAATATCTGATTATAATAATAATCAAGTTATGTATGAAATTTGGGTTTTCGAATATTTTGTATTTGTACAGCGATATTTTTGAGCCGCTGCAAACAACCGATACAATATTCAATCATGAAGGCGGGTTACACCGAAGTGACAAGTGAGGCAGTGAGGCAGTATATTTAGTAAAATAAATTAATACAAGGCTGCTAAATCACCGAAAATTTCGACATTTCGCAGCAGAAAAAATTAATTATAACTAAACACAACAAAATTAAATTGCCCTTTACATTCCATGGCTTCCCATATGATAGATGAAGAGATTAAACATAGATATAGTTAAACTATTGATATTTTCAAAAGTCATCGTGTTTACCACTCCATGCGGACTTGATAAATCTACGCCATAAGCCACTAAAACCACTTTTTTATTTAAAAATCCAAATTCCAGAAACACAATAAAAAAATACTGTTGGCAGAAGTACTCAATCAACAAATAGAAGAAAGTTATTCTACTCTTACAAATGAAAAGGAAAAGCGCATTTTTAAGATGTATAACTAGGAAATTAGTAATTAAATATGACATAGGTACTATCGAACGAAAAAGATATGAAAAATTTGCAAAAAATTGGAAAAGTACGTTTGAAAATAAACGTAAAGTGAAAGCAACCTATGAAATAATAAACTTGCAAAAATAACTAGTCTCTTTAATTAGTATTGATTAAATAATGTTTTATTACTTGTTGAAGATACGATGTCTCTCATTTCTTAATTTACTAAAAGCTCTAGTTGAAGATTTAAAGAAACTAAAAAGAATTTAAGTAGAATGTCCAATAAAAGTAAATTTTAATAATTGTTTTATTATGTCCAAATCTCTCCTCTGCGCAATGTATTTACCCTGGCTTTTCAAAAAGTAACTAAATATGTACAAATTTACTTGCCCTCGCGTGAAAATGTGCATAAAGGGGACTAAATGACTAAAGTCGTAAGATATGTGTTAATCAAAAAATTCTAATTTTTTTCTTGGTCGCATTCTCTATGGAAACAAAACCTCTTATCTTTAAGTTGAAAAATGGTTACATAACATCTTGTCAGCTATATACATATATAAATGTCTGCTTGTCCCGTATTCTTTCGTCTTTAATACTCCGCGCGCCCGCGATGATTTCTCACAATTGACACTGTAACGAATACCAAACACAGCTAGTTTTTAATAAAACCTTGACCACGTCGACTGAAATAAGGGCGTATAATATTTTTTTTTATAGGAGTGTCGTGTGTCAGTGGTCGCTGTGACCCATAGACATCTAAATCTATCCTCAATAAAGAATCAAAATGCAAATGCGCTGTCACCCGTGAGGACTAAAATGGAATGCCTCTTTTCCAGTAAAAAGGGTCTCCGGTTCTCTACACTCACCATACGAAACACAGCAGTGTTAAGCTGCTATTTTACGCTGGTACTTTGTGAGAGCGTGGTCCTTCCCCGGTCGAGCTGACCCATT
Source organism: Parnassius glacialis (assembly GCA_033319125.1). NCBI lineage: Eukaryota > Metazoa > Arthropoda > Insecta > Lepidoptera > Papilionidae > Parnassius > Parnassius glacialis. Next base: position 14,280,641 of record JAVANC010000013.1, on the reverse strand, counting down.
CGTGCTACAACTATACTACTAATATAGCTATGTATGTACTACAGCATATAATGATATGATATAGACGTAGGACACTAATAAATTAATTTATGTTTACTAAAAATATCATAATTCATAAACTCCCACGCCCGTCACTTGAGGGAATAGGCAGAGGGAGAGGCACGACGAACTTCCATTTGGCACGATTCTAACACTTTTCTCGCTTCTTTCACATCCATCTACACGTATAAAACTATACATGCTCATCGGTTATCATCGTGCTATTAATTTGTTTTCAATATATCGATAAACTTCCGTCCAGAGCGACTCTGCCACTCACTTCTGCAACATAAATTTGCTTTGCCACTCTTTCCTCATTCAGTCCTTCTAGATGTCCAAGCCAACGACGAATCATTTCTTTATTCTTGCAAATCAAACTTTTTTCCTTTATCACACAATTTTTCACCCTATCATTCAGACATTTAATCTCATCATCAGTCTCATGCTTCTTCTGCCACATTCAACTCTCACTACCATACATTACGGTAGGTAGTACATACGTGCCTCCTTTGACTTTCCATTACGGGTTGACTGGCAGAGAATGCCGTCAGGTATTAAGTCCGCCCTTTGTTACCCTAGTTATTAAGGTGTTAACAATCAAGATTAAATAAATAAACACGGTAAATAGCCCCATTCACTGTGTCCTGTTTTCTATATCCTCGTCATTTTGACCATCCCTGCTAAACTCAAACTCATAGCGCTTGCTCAACTATCTTCCCTTGTTCTCTTATTTAACTATCGTCTTTTCTTTTTTCTACAGTCTTTTCTTTAGATTATATAATACAATAATTACAATAGAAAGGGCCTTATCAACTCAATCCAGTAATACTGGTCGGTGATATATAACTTGACCTACATTGTGGTAAACGCACACAATCTCCCTACTACGAGCAACCATGCTATTTATTTTTTGAAAAGCCAGACGATATGACTGTAAAAAATATAAATTTCCAAAACGTATAATATGTAACGTATAATATGTTACTAATAATGTCCAATGAACTAGTAAACTTAGGTTTAACCCGGCTTATATAAGTTTATTTGATATAATTAACTTATACGGTGAATATTGACTGCGGTACTACAGCATCGCGAGGTTCTATATCGCATAAACTTTTCGGTTCTGGATGTTGGATCGAGTGCAATTTGTGTATGTAAAAAGAAAAACCTCTATGAGAGGCAGATCGATATTTCGGTGTTTCCATAAGTTGTGCGTTTTGGTAAAGGTTTAACATACAGTAATAATATTCAGTCGGTTTCTTTTGTACCTGTTATTAACAATCAAAGAGGTTTATTGAGTTTCTCATTTCGGACACACACCAAATGGCTTCCACTGTATTTTTTTTTCAGTAAACTATTTTCGAAATATATTACCTTTCACAAGTCATGTCATGTGTTGGTGTTGAGTGAATTGTATGATATTTTTATCGATTGTAGAGCACAATTCGCTACCTGATTAATTTTGATAGGATGAATGTATATTGGAACAAGACCAGATAACTTGTACTTTAAGAAATAAAATTTATTTTACGTTGTAAGTTTGTTGTTGTTGTTAAGTATGTTTTGACTGGTAAAAAATGGCCATTCATTATACATTCCTAAACTAGTGTTCTTAGGATTTTTTTTCTCAAAAAATACTATCACTAGCAGTATATCGCCAAGAAACGCAGCCATCAATCTTGGAACACTACAGCGGGGAATAGGAATTTAAGCTAATTTTTAGTTGTTTTTTTTTAAATTAAATATTGTAATAAATGTTGTACATAAAATTAAAAATATAATACAAATTAAAAATAAATATTAGAATACATACATAATACATCTAATTAAAATCACGGTTACTAAAGAAAAACCCTCAAGATGTCTGTCTGCTTGGCAATCCGAAATTTTCACTTACCTTGCCGACGCCCTAGATTTGGCTCGACGCTAAATATAGATAGAACAAGAGCCCTTACTGCGGAAGTCTTTTTCGCTTAACAAACCACTTGTGCTGACTAATTATTGTCTGTTGTCGTGTGACCTCAAAATTATAAACATGCAATGTTTATAAAATAATTATAAACTCTTTTATTATTACAAAAAACTTATTAAATTACCATTTGGAACTTGCTGTAAAAACTTTTAGAAGCCGAAATTTCACAAGCCCACGTTTTAAAATCTAACAAATCTAATTCCTCATAGGGGAATGATTTTCGTAATGAGGCAATTTATGGGGGAGGCCACAGTTCAGCAGAGGACTTTTATAGGCTGTGACAGATGATGGTGGATGAAACTCAATTCTATTATTATTTAAAGGAGCTCTGTATCTATGAGTGTGCATATCATAAGAACAGAGATATGAAGTTTCTCACTTGAATTGGAGTTTCTCTGTGTGATAAAGTCCGTAATGATGATATCCGAAAAAAGTTTCTCGTCAAGAAGTTTCTCGAGTGGCTGCCTCGTACCGGCAAGACAATAGACTGAGTAAGTCTTACCTGGTAAGACATAAAGTAAGTTGATTGATGCAGGTGGCTAAAAAGCGTGTTTTGTGGCATTGCTTCAGGGAGGTCTGTTCAGAAATGGACTTACCAGGGTATATTAATTAACATTTCATACTTATAATGAGCACAAATAATATAAAGAAATTTCTTAATTGTATCGATATTCAAATACGATTCTAAAAAATAATATTGAGTTAAATCCTACAAATAATCATACAAATAAAAATCCATAACACGATATAATTCACAGTTTAATTAATTACCAGAGAAATCACATTACCGTGAGATACGAAACTCGAAACAATGTAAGAAAGTGAGAGTGAGAACTATACTTACATTATATTAGAATATAAATTAGCAAAGGTTAGAAAAAAACAGTCGTTAATTCCGATCTTATCTTAATTTGTGTTGTATAATCTTGATTTAAAATTAAGATATAGTTTTAATTAACAATTACTACTAACATTTACTACTCACTAAACTTAGACGTGTGGCTAACAATGGTTAAAGTAAGATAAATATTATTGTACTGTAAATGTATAAAATATGGATTACCATTTTTAAATTACAATTAGTGTGACAGTTACTTTAGTAAATACAAATATACTTGCTCGTTTATGTCTAATTCCCCTTTAAAGTCCATTGTCGTACATTTTGAACAACTTCAAAAAAGGAGGAGATTCTCAATTCGTCGAGATATTTTTTTATGTATGTTTACCGATTACTCGAAGACGCCTAAATCTATTTGAAAAATTCTTTTTCTTTTTTGCTTCATACTTCCCGTTATCTTCTATTTTAATTTTATCGAAATCGGTCGAGCGGTTTAAAAAAAATCAACAATTAATTATTTAAATAAATCATCAATTAAATATTTAACTGTAAAAACCACGCTCGGCGCTTGACTATATTTTTTTATAGAATAAGGTAACAAACGAGCACACAATTCACCTGATGGTAAGTGGATGCTGCGGTCCATATGCATCACATCTATCCTCAATAAAGACTCATATGCAGATGCGTTGTCACCTCTGAGGACTAAGATGGAATGCCTAGTTCCCATGAAAGGGGTCTCCGGTTCTCTACACTCTCCATACGAAACACAGCAACATTAAGCTGCTATTTAACGCTGGTATTCTGTAAGAGCGTAGTCTTTCCCCGGTTGAGCCGACCCATTCGTGCTAAACTATAACATACCTACATAATTGTCGATATCAACACTAGACCACTAGATACTTTAGTCAGATAGTACCAAGTTAATTTAATTTGCCATCTCAAGAAGCTTCAACAATATCATAACATTTCAGACTTTTTTTTTTATAGGATAAGGGTGACAAACGAGCACACAGTCCACCCGATGGTAAGTGGCTGCTGCGGCCCATAGACATCTACATCTATCCTCTATTACAATTCAAAATGTAGATGCGTTGTCACCCGTGAGGACTAAGATGGAATGCCTCATTTCCAGTAGAAAGGGCCTCCGGCCACCTGCACTCACCAAGCGAAACGCAGAGGTGAACCTCTACTTCATGCTGGTTTTCTGTGAGGTCGTGGTACCACCCCGGTTCGAGCCGGCCCATCCGTGCGACAGCAAAAGCTGCCGCGTGGCTCTACCACTGTTAAAAATAATATACAATATATAATATATAATATACAATATATTATATATTACCTACGCGACTAGTTGTGCTAATGAATTAGAAAATTCAATTAAAAAAAAGCTTAAGCCCGTATATTGCAAAAACATATTATTTTAAATGTATCGAAACATTTCTGCCTCTGGAAAACTGTTTTAATATACGAAACTTAATCGATGAATAAGGCTATTTTTATATAACTATTATTATTTTTATATTATTACCTAATCGTTTACTTTAAGATTCATATGCTAGTATAATACATTTTTTCTGACATGCTAAGTAACAACTCAACACAAAAACTATTCAAAACTATTAACAGAGACATAAAACTTCTTGCTTGTCGACTTAGGGAACTCGTAAAACATGTAGATCAATAAACTTAGCAAGTAGGGTGGAATCCACCGTGTTGCTAATCATCCGCAGGAGCTCCCTCGCATGCGTCTTACAAGACTTCACTTTTTTACGCATGACTGCGGAGAAATCGCCCGCTGTCACGTATGCGTAAAAAGGTTTAATTCGTAAACTTGTAGGTTAGTTACTTAGTTACAGCCTATATACGTCCCACTGATGTACTCCTCCAATTTTTGGGAGGGTTTTAATGCAAGGAAATGTCTGTCGCGCTGCCCCAATCCGTGTGACGAACTTCACATGTCTTCCAAATATATTTTTTCATATTTCTGAGACATGCAGGTTTCCTCACGATGTTTTCCTTCACCGCCGAGCACGTGATAAATCAGTACTTAAAATTGCAATTAACAATTTCTTTGGTGCTGGCAGGGATCGAATTCGGTTTGCTTGCGTACAGTGAAATTTACAGTGACCCCTGAGCTACCTCGGCTACTAGTAGGTGGCTACAAAAAAATTAAGACAAAGCACATAATGCCTCAATGAGGATTTTTAACTTCCCATTTTTAAAGTTTGTGATGGATTCGGCATCTAAGACTAAATTTTAAACGTACTCGTATGTTGTCAACGTTTGAAGTCTCCAGAATCCGACAGTTACGTCTAAGCTGTAAATGTTCTGACAAGATGGGTAGACAGAAAAACCTCTAAATTGGCACTAAAAGCGCAAAGTTGGTTACGTTGCAGCCTCTCCAGCGTCGCAATACACGGTAAAACAATGGATGTAGCTTGTTCTATGCTAAGTATTTCATCATTCAACCGCTGTATGTGGCTTCGCTCTAATAGATTCAGAAATAAAACGACGTTTCTTAAATGGAAACAATAATACCACATAATGTCAACCCATGCCCTCAATAATTGCTCTTGATTTAAGCATGCCAATTGACATATTATGTCCCAATTTAGTCTTAATTGATATATGATGTACCTTTTATACTTGGTTTTGTTACGGTTGTTGAACGAACGAGTCGGCTCGACAGTGAAGCTCGCACTAAATACCCGTGTGAAATAGCAGCATAATGTTATTGTACGAGAAATAGAGACTATTTTAAAGGTAAGGGGTTTAAAGACATTTAATATGTCATCAGCGAGGTTAAACAAATTGACTTCCTACTATCGTTAACGGTAAGAGAAAACTAAAGGCCCGGCTACACCCTTGATCTTACTTGCACAAATTCTAATTTGCACAAGCAAGCATGTACGTTAAGCCGGCAAAACGGTATATCGTGCAAATAACTTGCACAAACATTTAATTTACTCAAATTAGAGTTGCACAAGCAAACGTTGAGTTGTTTACGCAAGTAAAACGCTATCGTGTAGACGTTCTGCAGTGCACCAAATTGTTTGTACGAGAAATAGAGACTATTTTAAAGGTAAGGGGTTTAAAGACATTTAATATGTCATCAGCGAGGTTAAACAAATTGACTTCCTACTATCGTTAACGGTAAGAGAAAACTAAAGGCCCGGCTACACCCTTGATCTTACTTGCACAAATTCTAATTTGCACAAGCAAGCATGTACGTTAAGCCGGCAAAACGGTATATCGTGCAAATAACTTGCACAAACATTTAATTTACTCAAATTAGAGTTGCACAAGCAAACGTTGAGTTGTTTACGCAAGTAAAACGCTATCGTGTAGACGTTCTGCAGTGCACCAAATTGTTGGTGCAAATTTTTCGCACAGATTGCAAGTCCCTGCGTGTAGCCGGAACTTAAAAATTATTTAAACCAACGTTAAGTCATGTGACAGTCACGCGACTCAATGTCATAACGTACTTCAATTAAATTATATTCTAGTCTAGCTTAAACATGCTTCAAAAATGTCCGAATAGGGTATTTTAAAGTTTAAGATAATTTAAAGAATAACTTTTTTTTACCTGTGCCTCAAATCTGCAAAACGATGTCCGCCATGTTAGATAGCGTCGTGACGTCACTAGGTCAAAGAACTAGGTTATGTGCTGTGTACTAATTAGTTAATTTGGAAATTTTTCAAGTTATCATTACAATTGTTGACTTTTATTCCGAATTTTATTGAAAAGGCATCATGGAAGACGGATTCGTAAAAGCGAGTTTATTACTTCGCTTTTACCACTAATGTTATAGATATTATAATATAAGCTCACAAAGGGCGGGACAGACGAGCGATTAATCTAATCCATTACAAAATTTGACTTGCAATAGGTACCTATCATGTCATTATGTTTTGTTTTGATTAATCGATAGTTAAATATAAGTCATACTTACATCAAAGTGATCTTCACAGAAGTATAGTTTAGATTTTGTAGACAATGCCTTTGGTTTTCTTCTTGCAGGTTTTAATCAATTATTTCTCATATTTAAATCAGTTGGCACTTTTATCCATAACTTTCCCGGTGTTCTTATGCTCATATTTTGCAATCAGGCACAACACAACAATGATATAGATGATAACTCATTATTAAACATTCAAAAGTATCTTATTCCTTTGCAAAATTGTCAAAATTCTAGGACAGTGACGTCACGAGTTGAACGGTATGGCGGCTAGCGTTTTCACGCGAAAATTTAAAACGATAGATTAAAAGTAATTTTTATGTCACTATTTGGTTTTAAAAAATTTATATAAAAATTATAGTAGTTCATTATCACTCTAGGATTCATTTAAAACACTTTTTGAAAATGGGTGTAATACCCTATTGTTAATGAGATTCAAGACTCTTGTCATCAGATGAATAAAACGTTTTCCAAGCCATTTTTTATTTCCTCTTCTGTTAAGAAAACGCAAGTAAGTAAAGAAAACGCTAGGATAAGGGCAAGAGAAAATATAAGTGTGGTACCTAAGTAATCCACCCATCTTTTCTTTCTTTGCGATTTTCTGCTACATTTAGCCAATTTTCGTCTACCGTTTTTTCGGTATTCCTTATTTGCGCTTGCCTGTCGGTTCTGTCCACATCGTAGCTCGTTTAGAGCATTTTGTATCAGCGGGTAATGGTGCACTAGAAACTCCATCTATATATTTATTACTAAGCACAAAGCCAATTCAACAGCGAATGTGATACGGAAGGAGCACTATAACACAGGCAGAACAAAGACAGACGTAACGCTACAATCAGTTCGCTCGATGATATTAAATACATAACGGCATGCAACGTTTTTCCTAAAATGTGTACGAGGGTAAATCAGAGCACGAAACCTGAACTGGGTCGATACTTCCCGTCTCCTCGTTCCGTGAAGCGTGTCGAAAGAAAATAACATTTATTAAGAGATAAAGAAAGACACCAAATTTTTGGCAATTCAGGATTTTGCACATAAAATATTTCAACTCAAGTAAAAACGGAATTACAATAGCTATTATAATTATAAAAATATATGTTTATTAATTTTTCACTATAGAAGAATAAATTAACATAATTATAATATTAAATTGATAAGTAAAGAAACATATTACTTACTAGTGAAGGAAAACATCGTGAGAAAACCTGAATATGTCTGAGGAATAAGAAAAATAAATTTTCTAAGACATGTAAAGTTCGCCAATACGCATTGTGGCAGCGGGGCGGACATTTCCTTGCCCTAAAATCCTTTCAGAAGTAAGAGGTCTGTGCCCAGCATAGGGACTTACATAGCCTTTTACTTTACTTTTGTATCGTATAGATATGCAATATTTATATTCGTTTTAGATACAGAAGTCAGAAGAATATCATGTGGAGGCCACGAAAACGTAACACATCTTTGTACCTAGATAAAATGTTCTAGTGATTATTAGTTATTTCAAAGACACATTTGAGTTTAGAACGTCTCAGATAGGGCAAAATAAAAAATAATACAAAATATTATGGAATGATTTATTAATAATATATACATTTATAGCTATAATAGGTACCTATATAATAAAAATAATGAACAAGCTGCAAAGTTCAACTGATAGTGTTTCTTGTAAACACAATTATAAAATTGTTGTTCTCATTTTTATCAATGGCGAAAGGACTAAACGTAGTCTAGATCACTTTATATGAAATATATTTAATTAATTTGGCACATGGCGTATTTAGCCTTCAACTTAATATTCGGCGGAAATTTGAAAAGAAAGATTTTGACTGTTCTTAATTCTCTTGAGTACACCACTTTTCACAGAAGTATTGTTTACAACTGGCGTGGTTTCCAAAAGAATGATTAAGTGGAAGCTCTTTATCGTCAATCAGATCCTGAACTTTGTTCATATTTATTTTTGTGTCTTTATCACATACATTTATATACATTTTTTGATTTTATTATTTTTGATTTTCTGAATTTTGATTTATTTTTTGAAACTTGTTAAAATTAATTCTTTTCCATACTAATTGATGGGCCTGAGTATAACGACAGTTGTGCTGTTTGGCTGAAGTTATTTTTTATTTTATGCGCAATTAGAGACAAAACAATCTCTAAAACAAAATTATACCCTCATCCTTCTCTTTCTAATAAAAGCTCCTGCACCTGACAAGGGGGAATAGCTTTTTCTATAAGACCATTTACAATAACAATTTTTGTTAACTGTTATGAGTGTAACATTTTTATCAGCTGCTTTATTCATAGTGCGTTGAGCAACACTTTGCCGGGTTCTGTACAGAAAATAATAGTTTTAAAAAAAGGAACACGCGTTTGTAGACAACCGCGTGCTGCTTTTTCAGATATTTGTATGATGACGCTAATTTTACAAATGTCCACAAAAATATTTACAACAAATGACATCAAGCACCCCAAGCTTTTTCATATTAAAATTATTCTTTTTTTATGTTAATCACTATTTTTTTTATTTTAAACTTATTAAAAATTATTTTCTACATTTTATTTCGGTTATCTACAAAAGCGTGTTTATTTTGGACCGAAGTTCTTTTACGCGGCTGACAGTAGATTGAACTGGCAGAAATCGTAGTTGTTTTATGAATTATTCGCAAATCTTGAGGATCCTGGCAAGGATAATGAGACAAACTATTTAAATTATTGCATTGTCATCGGTCCTACATACATGTGCGAAGTTTCAAATCAATGTGAGGTTTTGAAAGGGATGAGAATCACATTCAAAAGTTTCGTTACGTAGATACATATCAAGCTAATAAAAGCGTGTAAAAAATGATGCTGGCTTTGGTATTTCATATTTGAAATAATTTGTAGGCGTAGTGCTGCAGAAAACTGTCCCAAATATGAATGGCCACTACCGATGAATATAATACCTGCTATGTTACACCTATTTACATAGGAACTTTAACTATCTTATTATATTAAATTCTAAATAGCACTTTTTACACAACATAGTAAACTTTGAGATCAGTTTATCTTGTTTTTCGCTAATTAAGTTTCACTAATCACGTCGCCGTGAAAATTTCTTCTTCTTTGGACACTTTAAAAATCAATTTATTAAAGAACCATATTTACAGTTACCCATGTACAGATATTACCTTAATTAAGACCCTTTTTACTGGAAACGAGGCATTCCATCTTAGTCCTCACGGGTGACAACGCATCTGCATTTTCATTCGTAATCGAGGATAAATGGAGATGTCTGTGGGCCACAGCAACCACTTACCATCAGGTGGACTGTGCGCTCGTTTGTCACCCTTATCCTATAAAAAACAATTTCCACCAATGTACTGACTCATCAAAATATCTCTGGAACCATAAGGCCTAGACCTGTACTCGGCGAAAGGAATATTCCTACCAAATTTTAAGTCTCTAGGCCTTATGGTTCCAGAGATATCGTGTTTAAAAAAGTCACATTTCTAAATCTTATAGGCATAAAACTTGGCCAGAATGTTCGTTTTGGCGTGTTAAAAATTACTAAGAACGCATTTTATGAAATACTACTTACAAAAAAGCAGTGCGGGGTGTTAAAAAAACTTTTAATCTATAGCTCCTTTAGTCTCACTAAAACTAGAAAACGGCTGGATCGATTTTGATGATTTTTTGTGTTTGAGTGGGTTCTTGGATGATCTTAACGATACACGATTGGACCCGGTAGTTGGCGCTGTTGTCGACATCCAGAAATCACCCGTGCGAAGCCGGGTCTGATCGCTAGTTTTCTATATTTGTCGAAACGGATTTTACATAAAAACAACTTAAAGATTGTTCTTATGGGAGAATCTAAGGCCAAGATATCCGAATACGAGTTAGTAAACAGTAAAAGACTCAAACCATTTTGGAAGCTCCCATCTGGTGGGATAGTCAAACACTGGCTTATAATAGCAAAAACATTATGTACCCAATCTATGGTTGCCCTAGGAGAAACCAAGATTCCATAAGATGATGATACCATAAGCAATTTCACTTTCGTTTTACAAAACTTACAAAAAAACTACTTTGAGTAAGGCAAAGATTCGGTTGAAAACGATCCTAATCCGAGCCGGAAATACAATACTCTTAAAAAAACTACGATAGCATGTCTACAATACTCCCCATATATTACTTGAGAACACACCACATATGTGTAACACATGTTTTACCAGCGAATCAAAAATTTTAGGTCACTTCAATCAAATAAATTTGATTGTAATTAATCAAGAGACAACCTCGGCATATTAACGCAGGTTTAAATAGTTTAAAAAAAGTATACAATACATTACGTCTTCTTATTACCCGACTGCCGCAGAAGAAGGGGAAAATTTTTCGAAAGTATGTATTTATGTATGCCTATTGCTTTAACACGCTCTGTAGCCTAAACGGCTTGATGGGTTTTAACATATGAGGTGGCGTTAGATTAATCTTAATTGTGGGAGTGACATAGGGTTTCAAATTATTCTCTTTTCAGTGAACTTTTTTACGCAGACGGATATGTCTAATTATTGTTTTAAGCTTGTTACATGCACTGTACGCAAAGAAACGTCGTAAACTTAGAAAACAAACATGGCAACGCAAAATATATAAAGTAACATTCGCCCCTCATCTATTTCCGTCAGGTCAATGCTTGGGGCGTTAACCATTTCCGCACCATTTCCCTTGCAGGGCCAATTTGAAATGAAAGATAAAATATAAATTGCCTAATATCAAAGCAGGAGCGTACGTAGGGTGGGATTCATTTGGAAAATAACATTCAAGTCTCTCTAAATTTTTGAGAGGGTTAATACACCAAAAACTTTAATTTGAAAATGATCAAGTTCTGTACAAACGACGTTCGGAGTTGTCGGATACACCCATAAAAGAGTTGAGATTAGAAAGGGCGTCAAGCTCTTTATAGCTGTTTCCTTGATCATAGCATCTATAGGAATGTACAACGTATTGAGGAACTTAGTACAACTTCTTCTCCGTCATGCTGACGTTGTTTTATCCCTTCCGGGTAGGTAACGCGATGAGTTTCATTCCGAACTCACTCTGCACTTCTTAAAATGTAAATAACAAAACATTAATTAATAACGCGACCGCTGCGCCACCAGTCTTTATTGAGATTTTCCTCGTTAACACTACATCAACATAAAATATTGTGAATAGCCATTTTGGTCCATTAATACACAGTTTGTTATGAATTTGAATAAAGCGCCACCTATCGGATCCTAGCATAGCTACGAACCATCGTCTCGAGTAAACAAAAAAAATTGTGTGAATATAAATGCAATCGATCAAACCGTTCAGGATTTACACCATCACTAACGATATGAAGATGTATAAAGATACAAACTGATAAAACAGTTGCCTAATTTGATGTTGTGTTTAAGACTAATGATATGATAATTAAGCGACAGAAAAGTCGTGGGTTCGGATCCGTGATTCAAATAAAACTATTGGAAGGGTTAACGGGAATATGAGGTAATGTAAAAAGCGTTACTTATATTTTCTTATTTTATTCATATGAAAATGAAAAAAAAATTAAAATAAAAGTGGTTCATAACTTTTATCATTCAAATGTAACGAAATATATTGCGGTTGATATTTGGAAGATGAATGGACGAGGGACACCCACCTCGTAATTGGCGTGAATCCAGCTTGTGTGGACTACTGCCAGGGTCCCGTCCCCTCATTAAGACAACAATTATATTTCAAATTAGCTGGACTGTTTTTGACTGCAAAATACAGTTAAATATATAATAAAGTTGTAATGGTATCACTTATATTCACTAATCATTTCATAATCATTATCACCATTACCATCTCCTGCACGGCTGATGATCATGACTCTTTACAAATGTAGGGATTACTTGCCTTAATCACCGCACTTAAAAGACGGAAAGGTGACGATAATTCACGCCTTTTGCACCTTTGACGTTTTCATTTGCCAGCCGGGGGCAGAAGACATTCTTAACAGTGGTAGAGCCACGCGGCAGCTTTTGCTGTCGCACGGATGGGCCGGCTCGAACCGGGGTGGTACCACGACCTCACAGAATACCAGCGTGAAGTAGAGGTTTACTTACCTCTGCGTTTCGCTTGGTGAGTGCAGGTAGCCGGGGGCTCTTTTTACTGGAAATGAGGCTTTCCATCTTAGTCCTCACGGGTGACAACGCATCTGCTTTTTGATTCGCAAACGAGGATAGATGTAGATCTATGGGCCGCAGCAACCACTTACCATCAGGTGGACTGTGTGCTCGTTTGTCACGCTTATCCTATAAAATAAAAAAAGAAGATTTATTTTCATGATCATCGGACTGTAACAGTCCACAACTAGACACAGCCATGTCCCATCTTTGCCATAATCACAACGCTTGCCAGGCTGATCGGTGATATTGAGACACATTTTTAATATTACAAGAGTTTAAAACAAACTTAAAACGCACTGAACATGATGTACACTGTAACGATTCTAGTGAGAATACTCGGTTATAGTCATGAAATTGTAGTTCTGTCATCAGTTCCAATACATATGGAAAATTTCATATTATGCAAACATCTGTAAGTGGGTGAAAACTGAGTTAGAACAATTTATTACATTCATATAATACATAGATACATACTGGTCAAGCGTGTAAAACATTATTTGCATGTATGAATGATTCAGAATGAATATCCTATTTCATATTAAATTTACGAGTAGGTATATTTACTTTTGTTTTCATACATTTATTTACTTATTAAAAACACTTCAATAACAACTTTTTGGCGTTTAATCACTAAACAAATTTTTAAAAGTAATTTTTGGCGAACTTATACGGTACTTTAAAAACATAGGTAACTATTTAAAATGGAATGACATTTCCTGGGCTTCTGCCAGTAAAGCCCGCTCAAGTTTGACTACGAAAGTCGAAATCAATATAGAAACTTTAATATGCATAAAAACTAAATTTTAATCCAGTGATTAAATTTGTTAAACATAACGCTTTCTTAGATCTCTATTTTTTATAACTTTGTAGTAGATTATGGTGACTAAGAGCCTCCCTAAGTAGAAGTTTTTAAAGAATTTTTGTACAACAATCGGTGTAGATATATGCAAGCAGTTTATACAATATCGAGGACTATAAATAATTTTTATTTTTTTTTATAATATTAATTGATTAATAGCATGAGACGTTACTTCGTTGAAATTTATTACAATTACCACAGTTTGCTCACGTGTGCATGCACAATCACTGCCAAATTTTTTTATACGTGGTAGAGCCATGCTGCAGCTAAATCATGGCTGCAACATAAGGTGGGCTCGACCAGGGAAGGACCACACTCTTAGAGAATACCAGCGTAAAATAGCAGCTTTGTTGTTTCGAAAGGTGAGTGTAGAGTACCGGAGACTCTATTTATTAGAAACGAGGCATTCCATCTCAGTCCTCAAGGGAAACAACGCATCTGCATTTTGATTCTAATTTGAGGATAGATGTAAAATTGTCTATGGGCCACAGCATCCACTTACCGTCAGGTATATAGTGTGTTCGTTTGTCACTCTTATTCCATAAAAAATGTAAATATGAAAGGAAGAGAGTAGTAGGTAATGCACATTACTTTATTATAACGCTAATATAATTTTTTTTTCTTCTTTAGCAGTGTCACATCCAAAGATATCAAAACAACAGACAAAAAAAATATATTTCAATCTTGCATCAGTCATAAATCAATTTGTTTAATGATCATTATTCTCGTTTATTTTTCATTATCATTCATCATTACAGCCCTTCACAAGTCCACTGCTGAACATAGGCCTCCCCCAAAGAATGCCACAAAGCACGGTCCTGAGCCACCTGCATCCATCGACTTCCTGCATATCTTACCAGGTCGTCACTCCATCTAGTGGGGGGACGCCCTACACTTCGCTTGCCGGAACGAGGCTGCCACTCGAGAACCTTTCTTCCCCATCGGTTGTCGGTTCTTCGAGCTATATGGCCGGCCCATTGCCACCTCAGCTTACTAATCCGTTGGGCTATGTCGGTCACTCTGGTTCTACTGCGGATATCCTCATTTCTGAGTTTATCACGCAGAGAAACTCCGAGCATAGCCCTCTCCATAGCTCGCTGAGCGACCTTGAGCTTCCTCATACGGCCAGCAGTGAAGGACCACGTCTCAGTTCCGTAAGTCATCACTGGCAACACGCACTGGTTGTACAATTTCGTTTTAAGGTTTTGAGGTATGTCTGACGAGAAGATGTGTCGTAGCTTCCCGAACGCTGCCCAGCCGAGTTGAATCCGTCGATTGACCTCTCGGTCGAAGTTGGACTTACCTAGTCGGACTATTTGTCCCAGGTAAACATACTCGTCAACAACTTCGAGCTTAGTGTTCCCAACAACTACCGGCATAGGTGTGACATGGACATTAAACATGATCTTTGTTTTGTCCATGTTCATCTTAAGACCTATCCGTTGGGAAACACTATTGAGGTCATTGAGCATAGTGCTTAGGTCCTCCAGCGATTCTGCCATAAGGACTATATCGTCGGCAAATCGAAGGTGAGTGATGTACTCGCCATTGATGTTGATACCGTATCCTTTCCAGTCCAGAAGCTTGAAAACGTCTTCCAATGCAGCGGTGAAGAGTTTCGGGGATATGACGTCACCCTGTCTTACACCTCTCTGCAATTGGATAGGTTTCGTACTCTGGTTCTGTACTCGGATAGCCATCGTAGCCCTACTGTACAAGCACTTCAACACTTCGATATACCGAGAGTCAACTTGGCACCGCTCAAGGGACTGCAGCACCGCCCAAATTTCGACGGAATCAAAGGCTTTCTCATAGTCCACATACGCCAGACATAGTGGCAAATTGTACTCCTCGGACTTCTGTACAATTTGCCGTAGGGTATCTCTTTATCTCGTTTATCTCGTTTATTTATTATTTTATAATATTATATTTATGTAGTTATTTATAATGACATTTTAGAGATTTTATTTTTCATTATGCTGACCCAAGATCATCCCAGGATTACAACATTGCGATAGCAAATCAATGCTTAATTCTTAAATTCAATCAGCCTTCATCTAGACATTCCACTGAATACGATCCACAATTTGTATAGATGTTTTATCTCACGAAGGCGGGTGAGTTTTACTCTGTTGCTTACCAAAGGACGCATCAATTATTTGTATTTTATTAATTTGTTCATTTATTTACGATTAGGGGGCAAATTGAAAATTGCCTCTGTCACGTCAGCATGAATTTAACGCGAGAAAATTTTCGTACAATGATTTTTTATGACTTTCAATGTCATTTAAGTCAACAAAAAAGTTATGATAGACTTTGATTGGCCTTTCACGATGAAGCCCCATCTCGTGCCACTGTTTACAACTGGTTTAATGAGTTTAAACGTGGTCACACTAATCTCACCGATGATCTATGTGAGGGACGGCCTTCTACGGCGACGACTGACGAAGATAACATCAGTGTTGTGCGGCGTATGATAGAGACTGACAAAAGAGTGACTTATCAGCAGATTCGGACAAGCTCAGGCATCGGTATGAGTCAAGTGCACAAAATCCTCCATGAACATTTAGCGGTCAGGAAGCTTTGTGCCCGGTGGATACCTCATAATTTATCAGAGGCCCAAAAACTTCATCGTGTGGATTGGTGAAATGGTTCAAAGATTTAAAGGAGGTGACTCAAATGCTGTGTTCGACATACTTACGAGTGCCGAAAGCTGGATTTATTGTTATGACCTTAAAACTAAGAGACAGTCTGCTGTCTGGATGTTTCCTTCCGAGGAGTTGCCAACTAAAGTGAAGAGAGGTCGAAGCGTGGGAAAAAGATGGTGGCCTGGTTCTTCAGATGGACAGGTCATTACACAATAATTGTTTTAGATGATCGAAAAACAGTTACTGCAGTGTGTAGTGTGTAGTGGTACTCTAACAATTGTTTGCCACTTGTCTTGGAAAAAGTTCGGGAGAAACGACCTCGCAGAAGGATCCTCCTTCACCACGACAAAGCCTCGTCGCACACCGCCAAGCAAACAATCGACTACTTGGCGACGTCAAACGTGGGATTACTGAGTCACCCGCCATATAGCTCCGACCTCGCACCTTGCGATTTTTATTTATTTCCGAAAATAAAATAGAAACTTCGAGGAAAACGTTTTATGGACGCCGAGGAAGCAGTGGCTGCGTTACAAAATGCCATCGAAGAGACCCCTAAGGACGAGTGGGCAAAGTGCTTTTCTCAGTGGTTCCATCGGATGCGGCGATGTTTTGATGTAAATGGACACTAATTTGAAAATATATAATAAAACTAATAACGACGGATTTGTTATATTTTCGTATATTACACAGGGAGTAAAAAATATTATTTCTTATTCGTACTCTGGCATTTCGTTTTGCTTCAGTAATAAGAAGAAGAAATAGAAGAAATATAAAAAAGAAATGAAGAGTCCCGCTGGGTTTCTTGTTGGTTCCTCCAAGGACAGAGGTTTAGTCAAACCACAGGTCAAAGTTGAAAACGTCTTTTAATAAATATATAAATAGCCAATGTAGATAACAAATTATTCTATTCTAACTTCAGTAGAAGGAAAAAGTTTGAGCCAAATTTTCATCCATCTCTTTTATGATGACATCCATTCACAGAGAAAGACAAACTATTCGGTCATTATTTTACTTATGAGTAATAGTTTGCCATTTTAACTATTATATTTTTTAACTACGTAAGTTGTATAGATTGGGGTGACATGAGATAAAATTTGGTGAAAAACATACAGTGTTTTAGATTTATAATAAAATGAAATACTATGCTTATAATGACGAAAAAATAGAAGCAAGGCTCTCCTACAACGAAATAAAAAACAATGATCGATTATGACGGGTACAAGTTAATACGGTAACTGATACAAAAGTGATCAGTTCGAGGAACCTGTTCATCGACATAAGTAGGTTAGTAAGTAGAAGAATACACGTCGCAATCCATGACCGACGTTTTCACCAACCGGTTCTCTGATAAATTCTATTCGCTTTTTAAGCCCTTGTATATAACCTATGCATTTTTATATTTTGAATGGAATAAGTGAATCCATAAGACTGCAGGACATTGACTTTTTTAGTCAAATGCATTCGAACGGATTTCATTAAGAAATAAAAAATGTAAGATGTAAGATGTAGATTCTGTAATAAACATAAAAAATTGTTTATTTTAGTAAACTGACATTATTACTTAATTTTAATGGCGCTAAAAATACATGGGTGAGAGAAATTTCATTATAATTTTTATTAAGTAATTATAACTTCTGTACTTCCCTGCCTTGAGGTACTGCAGGTCGGAAGCTTGCACGCAGATGAACTGTTTTCTTCCCCTACTGCAGCATTAATGAAATCGTTAATTGTAATTTTATGTTCTGTTTTATTTCAAAATCTTGTAAAGTCTGCGAACACTAATTGCTACACACAAGTCTTATTTTCAACCAGCATTATTTATTAGCTTACGCATATAAATCACACATGTCAAACATAAATGAAATAACTAGCCGTTTAGACTGCAGGAGTTCCTAAAGGAACATGTAAATAGATATATTATATATACACACAATATCGAGATAAATACATAATATCGAGACAGGCACAGGAATGAGATCAAGTGCTTGGCAGTGTCGCAATTATAGACTATCGGGTTGGTATGGAGGAGAAAATTTACATTGGAATATGTAACTATTATGTTAAATAAAACAAAATAATTTTTTATATGTTAGGAATTCTAATTTCAAATTAATTTTAGTTTAAAAACACGAAGTTCTTTTTTCAAAATTAGTCATTTGCTAACTAATTCAAATGCGTCGCAAATATAACACTAATCAATAAGCGTTATATTTACATCGCATTTGAATATTTTTCGTCGTCATGGATACGTTAAAAATTCGAGTAATTATAGAATATGAGTACCGTCGTGGCAGCAATGCGGCACAAGCGGCACGCAACATCAACGACGTTTACGGAGCGAATATTAAAAACGAACGCGCCTCTTGTTATTGGTTTGCCCGCTTTCGTTCTGGAAATTTCGACCTGAAAAATGAACCCCGTGTTCGTCCGAAAACTTTGGTCGACAATAACTAATTAAAGGCCATTGTGGAAGCTGATGATACTCAATCTACGGCTGTTTTAGCAGCAGCTGTCGACGTTAGCATCATAACAATATTGGTCCATTTGCGTTATATTAGCAAGGTAAAAAAAGCTTGGCAAATGGGTACCCCACGAACTAAATGATCGCCAGCGCGAAGTACGAGTCGAGACGTGCCTTTCACTGCTCAAAAGGTACACAAACGAACCGCATTGTTATCAATGACAATCGCAAGCGTTCAGCAAGTTGGTTGGATCTTAGTCCAGCACTTAAACAATGCCCTACACGAAAAGTTACCCCTAGAAAAGTGATGATCACTGTTTGGTGGTCTAGCGCCGCATGTGATTCAACACAGCTTCCTACCAAACGAGATGAGCATTACTGCAGATGTGTACTGTCAAGAACTGAACACAATAATGGAGAAGCTCGCACGTCTCCAACTAGCTTTGGTCAATTGCTCGTCCCCGCCACTCCTGCACGACACCACGCGACCTCATACTGCACAAAAGACGGTCTCCAAGTTACAAAAGCTGGAATTGGAAGCTCTCCGTCATCCGCCGTATTCAACGGACCTTATGCCTACAGACGTCTACTTTTGCCAGAATAAAAATTAACCGGCCAAGTGTGAGAAGACTCGCGCAAAAAGGGATCCGTACCATGGTACAAAATTTAATGTAGGTATTTTTTAAATACTTTTGTAAAAGAAAGAAGTGAGTCGCTATGAAAAGCCAAAAAAACACGTTTCTAGTAGGGTTTAGTATTTAATTTATTTTTATTTTTTGTTGTTAAAGCGGCAACAGAACACTCATTCTGTGAAAATTGCAACCGTCAACCTATTACGCATCATGAGATATAGCCCCCTGTGACACACAGACGGACTGACTGACGGACGAACGGACAACGGAGGCATAGTAATAGAGTCCCGTTGGTTACCATTCGAGTACAGGAACCCTAATAACAACACTTTCATAAGTAAAGTCCTAATATAAACGTCATAATAGGCCATTTGTCAAAATTTAAAACAGAAATCGTCAAAATGTACAAAGACATACATTTCATGTGTAAACGTGAATACTGATTCCGGTTCGATAGCAAAAGGCAAAGGGCAATCATAAATAAACTAAAACATGGCTTTCAAATTGATGAAAGCCCGGAAAAGAGCCCACTGTCTACCCACTAAAATGGGTACTGGTTAGCAACAATGGCTTTCAACGAAAACCTTGCAGTACGTGAATAACGTTTACTTAACATTCATTTTTGGATTTTGTACCACTTTATATTGGAGTAATGAAGCTTATGCCGAAATGAAAATATATTTTTACCAAATTTTTACTCGCTTTCGTATGTCTAATTTAGGTAAGTTTTAAACTAACTTTCCGATGAGCTAGAGACTGAGCGAAATTTTGAACATAGTTCGGAATCGTATGACAATGTTAAAATATAAAAGTTATAAAAAGTATAAAAAGTTTTGAAACTACGTTGTTATGTTAACCCTTTCACTGAATGAATCACATATGAGCAGTTCGATTGTTTAACTATATTGTCTATATCGCGGACAGGGAACCTGTTAACTTATGTGTTTACCGTGACAATGTTTTTGCTACAAATGGCTACAAATGTAACCAATTTTTACCATTTTATTACTTAATTTTCAAACGACAGTACGATACGTTTAGACGAAACGAACGGCCTTAGTATTAATGTTAGATCAAGGCAAAAACTGCTGTTTCCCTAAATGGCTGTTTTATTTATAAAGAGGAATAGAAAAGAAGAAACATCTTTATATGTATTAAAATTTACTTGCATAATTTATTCATTAAGGGAGTCATAGATCTATGCTTAATAAACATAGCAAGCTAACAGCATATCAAAGTGGCGAAGCAATCAGCTTTTTTTTGAGCAATCAGTTTCAAAATAGGAGGTTCAGATGCCTGCGTGATCAGTAATCGATTGCTGAAAACAGAATTTGAAAATTCGAAACCGTTCTCGAGATAATCGTGGGACAGACAGACGGACAGACATCGTGAAATCAATAAACCTAGCAAGCTAACAGCATAGCAAAGTGGCGAAGCAATCAGCTTTGTAGAGATTACTAACGGAAAAAAAAAATTCAAAATGGGCGGTTCAGATGCCTGGGTGATCAGTAATCGATTGCTGAAAACAGAATTTGAAAATTCGAAACCGTTCTCGAGATAATCGTGGGACAGACGGACGGACGGACGGACGGACGGACGGACGGACGGACGGACGGACGGACGGACGGACGGACGGACGGACAAACGGACAGACGGACAGACATTGTGAAGTCAATAAACCTAGCAAGCTAACAGCATAGCAAAGTGGCGAAGCAATCAGCTTTGTAGCGGTTTCTAACGGAAAAAAAAAATTCAAAATAGGAGGTTCAGATACCAGGGTGATCAGTAATCGATTGCTGAAAACAGAATTTGAAAATTCGAAACCGTTCTCGAGGTAATCGTGGGACAGACGAACAGACAGACAGACGGACAGACGGACAGACGGACAGACGGATAGACGGACAGACGGACAGACATCGTGATATCAATAAGTGACTTCGCAAGCTTCGCCACTTAATAAGTGACTTCGCAAGCTTCGCCACTTAATAAGTGTCTTCGCAAGCTTCGCCACGTAATAATTTATAGCGAATTTAAAAGACAGGAGTATGTTCACAGAATTCTCGGAAACAGCTACACGGATTTTAGATGATTCTTCTTTTATTAAACAAGTTGATATATATATATATATATATATATATATATATATATATATATATATATATATATATATATATATATATATATAATCGGGTATGTTATTAAAAATTTTAAGAACCCTGAAAAATAGTACGTGTACTAGTTATGGAGATAAAGATATTACCTAGAGATATTCCTTTCTCCCTTCAAAAGGGTAAAACAATTTAACTTTTAAGGGCTTTAGTTTTTCAATACAGTATATAATTAGCACAGACTATAGAAGCTATCATAATTTTTTTTATGCTTTTTACTCTTTGAAGTCAGTATTTATTTTTTTAAAGTTTAATTATCAGCCTGATATCCTTTATTAAATCATCTTTTTTTTTTTTTAAATCGCTTACTCTAAACCAGCAATATACCGTGATTTCAAGTCTCTAAACAAATGAATAGAAAAAGAAAACACGATGGGTTGTTATTCATTCGACACAAATATAGGTTGATAAAAAGGTTCAATAAGAAGGTTGCTACTACCAACATTGGAACAATTAAAAATATAACGCAAGTCGCTAATATACTGCGAGCGAAGCCACATAAAGCTACTTACTACATTCAATGAATCTATACACGTTAACCAAGGCATCAATTAACTAGATATTGTAATACATTTTTATAGGTGTTACTTGTAGAAATGTTCCTTACAATTTGAAGCCAGAAATTATGTCCTTCCTCTTCTTCTCTCTAGTCTGGATGTTACCATCTGTTTAGAATCCAATAAGAGATACGAGAGAGAGAGAGACAGGGAGAAACTGAGAGAGAAGGTAACAGTGAGCTGGAGCTGAAGCTGGTTAACTATGACACCAGGTAGTTAAAACACCTTAGTCGTATATTATATATAATCGTAAATCGCCGTGGAAACGTGACATGTGATAACGATTGAACTCGCGCCTCCCTTCAAAATATAAAATTTTGTTGAGACTGGTCCAAGTAGCAAGAGTTTACTTGATACTTACATTTTAGCCGCTAGAACACGTGTTTAAAAAAATAACATTTCCTGGGTTTAAAATTGAACGATATCGAATTTTGGAACAAAAATTACTTATATTCTGGCTGTACGAGATTCCCCCCTAGTTTCGAAAACTGTTTTTAATCCTGCCTCCAATCCCATCACATTACAGAGTTTTAGTTTCGATGTTCCAGAGTCAGTTCAGTTCCTGTCTAGAGTGTCTAAGCCTTAGTCAAAGACTAAAACTGAACTTAACCCTAAAAAGGCGCAACTGTCATTCTTTGAGCATATTATTAAGTGGCGAAGCTTGCGAAGTCACTTATTGATTTCACGATGTCTGTCCGTCTGTCCGTCCGTCTGTCCCGCGATTATCTCGAGAACGGTTTCGAATTTTCAAATTCTGTTTTCAGCAATCGATTACTGATCACCCAGGAATCTGAACCTCCCTATTTCGAATTTTTTTCCCCGTTAGAAACCGCTACAAAGCTGATTGCTTCGCCACTTTGCTATGCTGTATAGCTTGCTATGTTTATTTATTCTGTGCTTTGAGCGGAATCAATTATTTAAAAATTATTTAAATACTTATTTGAAGCCCCGACGGTTCGACAAAAAATGAGATTGACTTCATTATGACGACCAGATGACAACTGTTCAGAGATGTCTCCGTGATCGCGAGGGTGAAAACTGGTAGCGATCACCGAATGGTTAAAGGCACACTGAACCTAAACGTTAAGTTGCGAGAGGTCTCGTTTAATGAAGTCAACGCTCCGTCCCCCTCGTGCTGTATCCAAAGTCCCGAAACCTTTCAGCTCGAGTTACAAAACCGTTTTCAGTGCCTAGAAGACTGCAATGAAGTGCACGATATGAATGACAAGCTCGTGGAAACTGATCATGCGGTCGGAGCTAAGTTCTGCAAGACCCGCCGCAGAAGAACACATAAACTCTCCGATCACACTCTTAATCTCATGGCTGTTAGACGGGAGATGAAGCTACATTCTTCAACAGATTTGACAGCATACAGGCAACTGAACAGACAGATCTCCAAATGCATGCGGCGGGATATACGCAACTTCGATACAGCTCGTATTCAAGAAGCGATCGAGCGGAACCAAGGCTCTAAAGTCTTTGCCAGAGATCTGTCTGCCAGAAAGAGCCAACTGTCATCAAAAAGCTGAAGACCGAGTGTGGCAGCATCGTTTCCGGGACACCTGAGATTTTGAGTGAGATTGAGAGGTTCTATGGGCAGCTGTACACGTCATCGTTGAAGCCACACGCAAGTGTGAGTAACGATCCAAGAGCGAGTCTTATTCGACACTATTCCGAAGATATCCCGGACGTCAGTCTGAGCGAGATTAGAATGGCTCTCCAGCACCTTAAAAACGGCAAGTCCCCGGGCGAAGATGGAATAACAGCGGAGCTTCTGAAAGCGGGTGGAAAACCGGTACTTGAAGTCCTTCAGAAGCTCTTTATTATTCCGTCCTCCATGGTGGCACTACTCCGGAGGCGTCGAGCAGAAGTGCGGTGGTATTGTTCTTCAAGAAAGGCAACAACGCTCTCTTGAAGAACTACATACCGATTTCCCTTCTGAGCCGGGTCTACGTGCTATTTTCGAGAGTCATTAAGAATCGTACCGCACGCAGACTTGACGACTTCCAGGCTCCCGAACAAGCCGGTTTCCGAAAAGGCTTTAGTACCATAGACCACATACATAACCTGCGGCAGATTGTACAGAAGACAGAGGAGTATAATCGGCCACTTTGCCTTGCGTATGTGGACTATGAGAAAGCCTTTGATTCCGTCGAAATTTGGGCGGTGCTGCAGTCCCTTCAGCGGTGCCAAGTTGACTGTCGGTATATCGAAATGCTGAAGTGTTTGTACAGTAGAGCTACGATGGCTATCCGAGTACAGAATCAGAGTACGATACCTATCCAACTGCAGAGAGGTGTAAAACAGGGTGACGTTATATCCCCGAAACTCTTCACCGCTGCATTGGAAGACGTTTTCAAGCTACTGGACTGGAAAGGATGCGGTATTAACATCAATGGCAAGTACATCACTCACCTTCGATTTGCCGACGATATAGTCCTTATGGCAGAATCGCCGGAGGACCTAAGCACTATGCTCAATAACCTCAATAGTGTCTCCCAACGGATAGGTCTTAAGATGAACATGGACAAAACAAAAATCATGTTTAACGTCCATGTCACACCTATACCGGTAGTTGTTGGGAACACTAAGCTCGAAGTTGTTGACGAGTAGGTTTACCTGGGACAAATAGTCCGACGAGGTAAGTCCAACTTTGACCGAGAGGTCAATCGACGGATTCAACTCGGCTGTGCAACGTTCGGGAAACTACGACATATCTTCCTCAAACCTCAAAACGAAATTGTACAACCAGTGCGTGTTGCCAGTCATGACTTACGGTTCTGAGACGTGGTCCTTTACTGCTGGCCGTATGATGAAGCTCAAGGTCGCTCAGCGAGCTATGGAGAGGGCTATGCTCGGAGTGTCTCTGCGTGATAAACTTAGAAATGAGGATATCCGCAGTAGAACCAGAGTAACCGACATAGCCCAACGGATTAGTAAGCTGAAGTGGCAACGGGCCGGCCATATAGCTCGAAGAACCGACAACCGATGGGGAAGAAAGGTTCTCGAGTGGCAGCCTCGAACCGGTAGGCGAAGTGTAGGGCGACCCCCCACACGATGGAGTGACGACCTGGTGAGACATGTAGGAAGTCGATGGATGCAGGTGGCTCAGGAAAAGGCTTTGTGGCATTCCTTGGGGGAGGCCTATGTTCAGCAGTGTACTTGTGAAGGGATGTAATGATGATAATGAACCTATTCCATAGAGATACCTACGTACGTAGATGGTCACGTTGCGGCTGTTATGGCTGTAGCATGAATGGTTTACCACGGCTGAGAAGGACCACGCTCTTACGGAATACTACTCATTAGTACATATAGTAGATGAAGAGAATCGGAGCATACGAGACATTCCACCTTAATAGCCCTCAGAGGTGACAACACTCCTACATTTTGATACCAAATCAATGATAGGTGTCTGGCATATGTACGGTAGTTTGCAAAATTCCTTATAAAATAAACCTAGCAAGCTAACAGCATAGCAAAGTGGCGAAGCAATCAGCTTTGTAGCGGTTTCTAACGGTTGCCGTTGAGCAATCAGTTTCAAAATAGGAGGTTCAGATGCCTGGGTGATCAGTAATCTTATTGCTGAAAACAGAATTTGAAAATTCGAAACCGTTCTCGAGATAATCGTGGGGCAGACGGACAGACGGACAGACATCGTGAAATCAATAAGTGTCTTCGCAAGCTTCGCCACTTAATAAACAAAACAAAAACTGGCATGTGCGGTGTCACATTTACTACGTTATTTGATAAGAAATGTTTCGAACCCACTTATGTGACTGAATTGTATATCTGCGATTTGATATTATGCTTGGACGTTTACAAATGATCGTACATTTGCCTGAGAAAAATTTGCTAGCCCACGCGAAGCTAAAGATGGCTGTCGAGTACGCGACTTGACCCATATTTCAGAGGTTATTTAAGTTAAAACACGAAATAATTCATGCAGTACTGCTTAGGAACATGTTCTACATTAGTCTGTTTATCTATATAATACTTTTATTGACTACATATACATAACATTTAAAGAATCTACATCTTAATACCAAGGAACATCTAGTTTACAGCATTAGATAGGGTTCTTAATTAATCAAATGGGCGGACATAATGCCTGTCGCTTTTTCAGACAGTCAACCCTGAAAAATAGAACAAAAAATGAGTACAACGGGTAACCTTTCCGCGCGGCTGAAGTAAAACTTTAATAATTACCTAATAAATTGAAATAAATATTAATAGTACCTATTAATATTTATTTCAATTGTTTTTTTGTTATTATTTATTCATTTCTTATTGAACTTGTTTACCTATAACAAATTAATCAGTAAAATAATATTATTATTAGTATTGAACTATGTACCTATATATATAAAAAGTAAGAAATAAAATAAAAGTAAAGTTAGCCTGTACACAGGCCTTCTCAAATTTCTGAGAGGGTTTTAGTGCAAGAAAGTATATGTAGTGCCACGCTGCCCTAATACGTGTAGGCATACTTTACGTCTTCGATTTTTTTTTTCTTAGACATACATGTTTCCATGTTTTCTTTAACCACCGTGCCGGTAGGGATTGAACCCAGATTACTCGATTGTTGTGAAACTTTTGGCGAGCGTATGACCTCTGAGTTACCACGGCTCTGAATAGTAATAAAATTAAATTGAAATAGACTTAAATATAGTGTGTAATGTCTCAAAATGGTATCATAATTTGTTAGATACATATAATCATAGAATTATATAAGATGATAGAAAAAAGTTATAAACACACCTAAACAAGAAAGATTTATTTTATCCTCTCCTTGAACTTTGACCATGGTGAAGTTCAAATGTTAACACATCTGATATAATTTAATCACGCTATATAATATTATAAGCTAAGATGCCTATACGAATTGTGCGTTCAGAGGAAACTACATTAATTTACGATGCGAGCGGCACGTTATGCCTGAGATAGCATCTAGTAAATCTGCTCTGATATTCCTAAGCCCGTTTTATAGCCGATAGACTCGAAGACAGGTCCGATAACGCGGGTATGTCAAAAACTTTTACGGCATACGCTTGTTAAAATTAAATGTGGCATACGACATACTCTATCAAGTTAATTTTATTTTAGTACTTATAATATATATTTAAAAATATTAACAGAACCGGACAACCATTTTACTAGTGACCATTCCATGTTAGTGAAGACTAGCAGGAGTGGACTCGGAGAAGTGACAACGCATTTGCATTTTGATTCTATATTTTGATCTTTTCATATATAGATCATTTGATAACTATGCGGCATTCCGCATTAGGGACAAGAAATAACAATGCCTGTAGTCTCGCTTGAAGTTGGCTGCGTATAACAATGGTTGCCAATAATGGTCACTAATTATTATTAGGACTATAATATGCTATGGTGTAAGAAAATCCACTACGCCATATCGTCTGGTGGGTATCATAAGAGGTGACAGAGAGGAAACAAACCAAGAGATAGGTATCAAACAGAGCTTTCCTAATAACAACTACAATTAAAAACGGTTGGCAGTTGCCAATCCGAACATGGCATGCCCAAGCGTTGCAATAATGGCAAATATCCTCCTTAAAATGCAATCTATGGGGAGCCCTATGTTCAGCAGTGGACTTTTGGTAGTCTGTAATGAATATTATGAATAGTTAATCTTGTCTTTATAATCCCTAAACTCATAAATTTCATATGCTATTTCATGCCGGCATATTAGATCGCCAACAACAGAAGCCTGCACCCCGTTGTGAAGTCTCGTGGTTTACCGCTACGTAAACATAAATATTGTTATTGCTCGGCTGCCTTATATGGTTTCCCGGCCCCTTGATATACCTACTATTCCAATTGCTTGCAGGAATTTATAGGAGAGGGAAAACCTACGGAAACGATTTATTGTGCAATATGATGGAGCCTTGCATTTGAGTGTAATCTACAAATACACTAAATTACATATCCACATTTGTCTTTGTATAATATACGCATAGATATTTAATATTGATTGATGTCTTTTAATGCATTTTTAGTTCACTATAATTTAAAGAATTACCTAAGGGAAATTTTCGTATATGATTCTGTTTTCCAGCCAACCAATACGGCCATACGCACGCTTACTTTTTAATGCCTAATGATTTACTGCAAGAGTTTGGTATCTTTCAATGTAGATATAAGTGGCCATAATTGACACGCTTGGCAGATGGATTATCGATTAAGTTGACATTCCATATAGTCACCTCTTACGACACTCATGGCACGAAATTTGGTGGTGAATTCTCATACGGCGCCACCACACGGCGAATATCAATCAATCAATGTGAAGTTAAAACGTTTTACATAACATTACACAACGCAATCCAAGCTAAATATGAAATGTGAGAAATTAAAATGATATAATACCTAATGGTATTTCTAAGTACACGATGAATGGTCACATATTTTTATAACTACACTTCGATTCTAAAAAAGAACGTTTTCAATTCGTCGAGATCTTTTATATAATACATAATATTTATTATGTTCTGCGATAACTCTTTACATTTATTTTTTTTTTACAAAAGAGGTCCTCAGTTTACGCAATTTTTTTTTCTTTAATTATTAATTGGTACAGATATCCTGATGGGACCTATAAGAACATGATCAAACTTTGCAAAGGCATCTATCTGCACGACATATGGGCGATTTTTTTACCACGTAAACGAATTCGATGTTTATATTAATTTTTAGATCTTTGAACTCGGTTTTTACCTACTTTTTTAAGTTTATTTTATTAAAGCGACGTGATTGTTATGTACCATGTAAAATAATGAAAAAGAAAATCAAATAGTCTTGTATTATAGATTGATGTGGCCACTAAATTACTCCTGAGAACGTTTGTGGATCTAGATAACCGGCATGCTTACATAAATATTTGATTATTTTGAGATAAGTGTAACGTTCAATCGTTTTAAAAATGTATGCCATTTACATGCCTTCATTACATTTTTCTGTCGACTTCAAAAAGGAGACGATACTAAATTCGACAGTATGTTTTTTTTTTATGTGTGTTACCTCATAACTTTTTACTGGCTGAACAGATTTGGATGATCCTTTTTTTATTTGACGTTTTTGAGTTATTCCTAATAATTTATATTGAAGTCGGCTGTACAACATTTTTAATTTTAAATGCCCAGGACAGAGGAATTTTCCGAACCAGTGGTAAATTAAACATAGAGGGACTTTCAAAAAGTCTTATTTATAATAATAAAAGTTTGTATTTCTATTACTATCATCAATATTATGAACGTAAATAATATATTATTTACTTATAAATTTGCTTTAACAGTGAAATGTTGTTAATTCTAAGTTATTTAAAAAAAAAACAAGATTTGGTTCCGAATAACTCAGTGACCTCGGGTTAGTGAGCATTTATTTTAAAATCTTTTTTATTGATTTTATTATTGCACTACATGTGATATTGTAACTTAATAATAAACATTACACAGCACGAACATACACGTGTGTTCCTTTTCAGGCATAGCACTATGGAAGAGAGAGAGAGGCAGACACCTAAACCTAAAGCGTCTTTATCTTCAAATATTCACTGACAGTCTAATTTCTTTAACAATTTAATCAATTTATTAGACTTATTTTCTTCTTTTATTTTTGAAGGCAGTTTTTTAAATACCCTTTTATAGATTATTGAATAGGAAAACTAGATATCGATTTAAGCAGGTTGTTTTTATATTGAAGTACTATACTTTATAAATTTTTTATCATATTAAATTTATTCTACCCAAATGGGCAATATAATGTAGACGAATCCACGAACGGTTTGTGATCAGAAGCACCTGCTTATCAGGCTGTGTACCCTTGATCCTGTCTGCCTGCCTGAGATAGCATTTGTACAACTCAAATTGTAAGAACAATAATTTTATTCAATGTTAGATTATAAATGTTCTAGTATATTCCTAGGACGTAATTGTTATACATAGCATAATATTATACAATTAGTATAGTCTTCAAGTCTAGATGTGCTGTCACAATGTTTATGACAATATGCTCTTGGATTTTGTTATCACATAAGTATTATGTGATCGGAATAGGTAGGGTCTGGTTGTTCGGGAGTATAAGGGAATTTTAAAATAATGCAACTTGAATGTGGTCTTGGACGAATGTATTGATCTTACAACAGTTGATAGCTGATAGGGTAACAAAATATTGCAAAGACGAAGAAAGTGTTTAAAATTAACGTTATGTACTCGCGTAATTACTACGAGTACATTGTTTAACTCGTTGCTCAGAAAGAAGGCGCAGGCGCTTCAACACTGATATGCCTTTGCATAACTTTTTATATGCTAGCGTCATTATAATACATGCAGTTAAATTTTCAGTATACATGAGCGACGGAAACCCTGGGCTAAACCGACACAAATCCTATAATGAAGAGAAAAATCAGTCGGTTGTAAATGTTATAATCGCTTTTAACCTAAAGTCATTATATTTGCTTACATTCAACGTTTCGTATGGTATTGGGAACTTTTGTAAATAGAAAACTGTCCTCTAAGGCTAAAACTAGCGCAAGCGACTTTTTATCTCCTTATACCCGTAATAGGAAGCCTAGACACATGATCATGTTACCTAACTAGATTACAAGACATCCGTGTCTCGTCATCACTTAGCATTTTCACTACAGACTTTACAACGACTATCGACTAGCGGTTCGAAAATTTTGAATTTATAACAGTATTTTAAAATAATAATTATTATTTACTGTTAATTAAGATACTAAGTACGTATCCCAGCGTTTACTCTCCAGGTTCATCATAATTATATTTATACGTGGTAGAGCCATGCTACAGCATATTAGTATAGTTGTAACACGATTAGGTCGGCTCGACCGGGGAAGGGCCACGCTCTCACAGAATACCAGCGTAAAATAGTAGCTTAACGCTGCTGTATTTCGTTTGGTTAGTTTAGAGAACCGGAGACCCTTTTTACTGGAAAAAAGCCATCCTATCTTAGTCCTCACGGCTGACAACGCATCTTCATTCTATTCACAAACGAGGTTAGATGTAGATGTCTATTGGACCACAGTAACCACTTACCATCAGGTTGACTGTGTGCTAGCATGTCACCCTTATCCTATAAAAAAAACGAGAAATGAATTAAGGAAAAAATGCCTCAATAAGAAATGGACTTAATCCATTAATTGTACAGAGATGAAAAAATGTAAACAAAGCTAAAAATTACGAAAAAATAATAACAGCGCAGAGAAAAAGTAAAAAACAACGTTAACATAACGACGAATATTTCATTTTATCGTGACTAATGCCCTGAAATAATGCATACAGATAGATCAACCACTGTGGCCTTAATCACGGTGTACCGAAGTTTTCGAACAACTACATATTTTTAGTTTTAGTATATCAATGACTGTAAGACTAGCGACCGGTCCCGGTTTCGCCCGGATGGAATCTATCTGTTCGTAAAGTTTTATCACAATCACTTCAGTCAGACACACAGACAGACAAAAAAATTTAAATGGTTATTTATGTCTTAATAGCATGCAATAACTCCCCGAGTTAAACAGAAGCCATTTATTTTAATATTAGAGACAGTAACTTCATATTTCGTCGCTTTGGTAGTAAAGAGAGTCAACCCAAACTTAACAAGTTTTGATAGAATTTTAGATAATGAGCATTTAAGATGCGATACTACACAAAAAATAATAATTAGTCCACAACTACAAAACTATTGGACAGATAAAATAGTTTGACACATAGATCTCTTCACCATCGTATAAATCGTATTCTTATGATTATGCTAGAGTATTAAACTCAATTTGAACAAAGTTGTGGCTTGACTCTCTTCACCACCAAAGCGACGATTTATTTAATATGTATTATAGATAAATTACACAAGTATATAGGTATGTGCTGTAGCCACACAGGCTGAACAACTTTCCCGTTTTTAATCATAGAATATAAATAGCAAACCCTGATTGCCTTACAATAATATCATCTACAAACTAAAGGGAAAACTCTAACTAACTGGAAGAGAAAGTCCGCCATATGTACGATTTTTTATTTTTTGCACAAAAGTTTAAATAAATAAATAAAACTATTAACGGCGAACCTTATATAAATTAGTTTAAACTTTGCAAAATTTACAAAATGTTCGTTGTGAAAACAATGTTTTATTTACTATTGTTTTCTAAATGCCCATACAATCTACATCGCATTACAAAATTGTGCTCGTGGAGCGTTAAGATCATGATTAAGAAAATCATAATAACAAGATGTTGTAACAAAATACTCACAAAAAACGCGGTTACATTTCTATAGTAAATTAACTTTTCAGTCCGCAACAGTCCACGACTATAACGTTTCACTTTTCAAATCTCAAATTTATATCCGTTAGAGTTTTTCAAAGTTCACTGCTGAACAATCCGTTAGAGTTTTTCAAAGTTCACTGCTGAACATAGGCCTCCCCACATAGATTGTCTCATAAGGTAATATTTGCCATAGTGACCACGCTTGGCAGGCGGGGTGGCAACTGCAATTTTTCAATTGTTTTATTGTAAATAGAAAGACGCTGCACATCAGGTTTATTTCTTTCTCTCGTCTCTTACGACACTCCCGGTACGATATGGGTTAGTGGATGTTCTTACACCGCCACTACACGGTGATTTCATGTTACAAATTCATATCTACTTATTTTTATACATATATTTATATAATAAAATCATAGGTAAGCTTTACTGTTAACTGTTAGTGAACGTGTTATTTTTGAACAACTTGAACGATTCTGGTCATATTATAGATGCTTAGATCCGATAGGTGGCGCTGCAGTTATTAAAAATTCCATGTTTATTGGATGAAAATGACTCATATTCACAAAATATGTTTGTTTAATGCAAAAACGAAATTTTATAAAATCTGGACTGTGATCGAGTGGTCGCTATATTTAGTATAATTTATATCACTTTTGGTGTTATTACTTACTCAGTGTTGACAAGGTAAATAAAAAAATAATAAGCGCATGGGAGGAATGACGTCTATAAAAACTTGAGGAAATTCAGTTACTTAAACACGGTGTTTAGTTAAGACATTTAAATTAATGAGTCTTACATTCTTGCAAACAATATAAATTTCATTGTGCACTGACGACTTAAAAGAACTCCTCACCCTTCACGCCCTCTCATCCCCTGGATGTCATGACAGCTGTCGACTAATAAAGTCATAACGATATTGGCCTACAATCAATGGCGGGGCTACTCCCTCAGTTAAAATCACGTAACATCAAAGGTCAAACACTTACAAAACAGAAATAACAAAGAAAATTAACAATTTCCCTGCCTGCGAAAAAGAAACAATAGTTAAACAATCGAAATGTTCATACTCGTATATGACTCACGGGACAGTGAAATGGTTAATAAAATAACATTTGTTTACTTTAAACTCTAGTAAACTTCATCAGATGAAGTTTACTAGAGTCGCCGCTTTTTTAGCATATTTTCTTCGTTCTTCCTACGTGATCCTCGTAAACATAAATAATTGCACGTGAATCTACAGTCTACACGAACAAGATTGCAATCGATATTACCTACTACAGTTTGTATCCGTTTAACATTTATATTAGGTCGGGGGAAAAGTTTCTTCGTATGTTATGTACAAATTCTAGACCTATTTTTTTCCAAAGTTTAATTACATTTAATTACAATATATTTATGCCATTTTATTCGATAACTTATTGTCATCTTGTAAGTAGTGACGTAATCCCGTTGCTGTGGAAATCGTGGAATTTTTGATCAAAAAAATTCGGCAAGTAGTTTAGTAGTAGTGGTAGTCCTGTCTTGATGTTAAACCTAACACTAACCAAAGAATTTTGCAAAGACCGAAACAGGTGAAAATCTGAGGGTGCAAGGACAGGACTATATGGTGGCTTATCGATGATAATAATAGGCAAAAGGACAGTTTTAATAATTATTAATTGATAAATGTAATATCGAGGCAATTAGCTAGATAAAAAAATGTTTTGACCTTCAATGCATTAGTATATAGTACATAGTACATTAACGGTGTAGCGTGGATAAGCACTACAAAATATTCTACAAAAATTTGAAAAAAGCAGTGTAGTAAGCATGGTAGGTACCATGTTAAAGATAACATGGTAGCCATTGGTAAGGACCAATGGCTCTAACACGTATAAATACGCACTGAAGTGGACTATACATATACTGAAAACTTGTGAAGCGGTTGTCGTTAAAAAACCACAGAACAAACGGATGCAATGAAATATATGAGATATATATGAAATATATATGAGATATAATGAAATATATGCAAATACAGACTGGCAAGTTGGGTACGGGTCGTAGGTACACCTGGAATGATGTTAAATACTGGAATTATATTTTCCATGTTTAGTTGCTATGCCAATTACAAATGCTACGAGAGCGTTCAAGTATTACGTAAGCAGGCTTAGTAGTAATATTAACAATCTTACGTAAGATAAAAAATCATAAAACAATATAAATATTTTTAAAACAATTTATAATCTAAATTAATAATATTATATTTATTATGGTATACCAAATTTCTTTTCATATTTCTTACTAAAAATAACATGAGTAAAGAAAAATTTCTTGTCATCATTTGGAGGGGGCGAGTTCGCAATTTTCTTATTTTTGCTTATACAGGGTGGGGGGGGGGGGGGGGTCTAAAATCATAAAAAGATTGTTTATGTAATACTTGATCGTCCCCTATGGTAATATGGAGATTGCTGTGAGCAGAAGTCGGTACCCGACGCTATGACGTAATCTGACTTGAGTGTAGGAACTGAGTAATGAGCGGAGTTTACACTAAATCAACAGGCGCTTGTGTTTTACAGTATCCAATATGGCAGCCATTTAAAAGAAAAAGGAAAAAGGGGAAAGGGGAACGAACAGTTAAGGGAGGAGCAGTATCTGACCTAAAATATAGGACTTTTAAAACAGTTGCTAATTTCAAGTTTTATTCCATATATTACTCCAGCAAAACCAATGTCAATGCACAAGTAATGCTTTAAGTAGCATTGTCGTTCCCGCAAAAAAAAATGTTGGTTTCGGCGCACACCAGGGAAATCGCAGGTTGAGCCGGCCTTTTAAAAAGAAGCAAGCTCGTTTCTTGAAGGATCCTAAGTCGTATCGGTCCGGAAAAATCGCCGATAGTAAACAATTCTACAAAATAGTCGTGCGAGGAAGATAAATCTTAGTATATCGCACAGCGGTTTTGGCCACCAAGCATACAGATGGTGTGGATAGTATAGTCGCGATATGCGATAGTGGAACAATTCTTCAGAGCAATCCCTGTTGTAAATGCAATAGAAAATGCAAACACACAAGCGTGACGTAGGTAAAATACGGACGAGCGTTTTGCTTAAAATTTTGTTGTGCACCGTTCTGTAATTTAACCCACGTTCATTATTTATCTAATAACTGATATTGCTAATAATAGTTAGACGTGACGTGTGGCGGCTCAATTCATTAGTTCCCTGAAAACCCATTGTTGTAGTAAATTTAATTGTTGTTGTTTCTGGAGCACTAATAAAATTAACAGCTCTATCCCTATCCCCAATATTAAAGCTCTAAACAACTGATCGAAATATAGTAAACAATTGTCTATATACGGTAAGAAAGGTAATATCGAAAGGTCATGTTGAATAATATACTTTTACACATCATATTTATGAAACAATGATTCTTTCGACAGTATTATGATTAATATAAAAAATGTCTTTATAAAATTAGGAACAAAATCAAATTTATAAATAAACATAAAATATTTAATTAAAGGTAATTTATTATTAATTTTCGCAATAAATTTGGTCGCAAAAAGATATAATATAATATTATAGTGAGTCATTCAAGAAGATAAACTGTAATTGTATTTTAAGGCAAATAGTAAACAATCGTAGACTATACTATAATATGAAAATTATATGTGACAAAATAGGTACATTGCGTTGTTGTCTACCGCAGTATATAGCCGGTAGCAAGTCGATACCGCATGTGACGTGAAACCGCAACTGATAACAGCTTTTCAAACTATAGCTACAATATAACTACTTCTATATTACATCGTTCCGTTGCCGGCTTTATTGTAAGGTTGATTTTATTTTATAGAATAAGGGTGACAACCGAGCACACAGTCCACCTGATGGAAGTGGATGCTATGGCCCATAGATTTACATAGACATTTATCCTCGATAAGCGATCCGCCCCGGATGATTTCTATTTTTCGAGAACAGCGCCACCTACCGGGTCCAATTCTGAATCGTTTAGATACTCATACACACAAAAAATTATCAAAATCGGTTCAGCCATTTTCGAGTTTCTGCAAGACTAACGTACAGCAATTGATTTTTTATATATATTATAGAGATTAAGAATCAAATTTCAGATGCGTTGTTACCTGAGGTCTAAGATGGATAGCCTCGTTTCCAGTAAGTAAAAAGGGAAAAGGGAAACATAGCAGCCTTGAGCTGCTATTTTACGCTGGTATTCTGTGAGAGCGTAGTCCTACCCTGGTCGAGCCGACACATTCGTGCTACAACTATACCTAAGTACCTAGCTCTACTACAACTATATTTAATAAAAAAAAGTCATTAAAATTGGTTCACAATTGGCGAGACACCAATTAATACATACAAGCAATAAAAGAACATACTATAGTAGAATTGATAACCTTCGTATAATAATAGAAAGATAATAAAAGCAAAATTAAATATTTCGGAGATTAAAACAACAAAATCAAGGTTGGTAGAGGTGATGGCGCTAGAGATATTAAACAACTCGCCCAAATTTATACGAACACTACGTTACCAGCCTATCCACCAGGTACGAGAAAAGTAGTCGTTAAATTAATGGCTCTGTTACGTATGTTTCATACACGTGGAAACTCTTCAGTAGTCCAAAGCGAACAGTAAAACACTCAAGATTTTGTTTTTAAGATTTTTTTTAATAAATGAAGAAAAGCTAGAAACTTTTGTTACTGGTTCCACACGTTGCATACGTTTTAATAAAAGTACTGAAGTGGGTTAAAATTAGCACTGGCAATTTTGTTCTTAAGACATAGAGGTAAAAAAAGAGACATTTTTCTACGTGGTAGATCCATGCTGCATCTATATTAATTGTATAGTTGTAGCACGAATGAGTCGGCTCGACCGGGGAAGGACCACACTTTCACAGAATGCCAAGGTAAAATAGCAGCTTAATGCTGCTGTGTTTCGTGTGGTGAGTGTACAGAACCGGAGACCCTTTTCCCTGGAAAAAAGGCATTCCATCTTAGTCCTCACGGCTGACAACGTATCTGCATTTTGATTCACAAATGGGGATAGATGTAGATTTCTATGGACCACAGCAACTACTTACGATCAGGTGGACTCCGTGCTCGATTGTCACCCTTATCCTATAAAAAAATTGTCCACGTAAGTCTACAGATGGAGATCTTGTGACATAAGATACAGGTTTTACCTAGTTTAGACACCGGTTTTTTACCTATAAATAGCAGTGTTTTAGATGTTAGTATATTTTTATTGTTGCTCCTTATATAATGCACATTATTGGTGGTAATATGTAAACAAATAAACATTTTATTCACATATTAATACTGATAATGGAACAACGCATTCCGTGATGAGCAGAAAACTGCCGAAAAGGGTGTGATAGTTGAATAGAATATAATAGAATAGAATAATTTTTATTCAATATAAATTATAGAACAGTTATTAGTCATTTAACTTTTAAGTTGAGGAAGTAAAGGATAATATGACGATTATGACGAATTAACACAAACAATGAATGATAATGTTTGAAGACAATGTTACGCGGTTAACATTAGGATAATATATAGATAGGGTTCAATGGTTGCTCCTAATTTAATTTCAAATAAGTTGTAATAAAATAACCTTAGTTCTATCGGAACTTATAAAACACATGTTTCATATGTGAATGTTGTCAAGATATTCATGGGTCGTGCAGTGTCGTGTGAAATGAAAACATTGAATAAAAACACATAGCTTTCACAACGGCGTCCGGCGACAAAGAGTAAAAATAATTTTATTACAGTAACACACTTCGCTCGGTGTTCATGTCGGGTGAACAAACTTTACTCTAAACGTCCCCCTGAAGCTCGTTCCGCCGATGTAAACATCGCAACATGTCCAGGCGCAAACTGATAGGGTTGGCGAATTCATGAATATCACTATTACTTTTATTACAGAAACCGCCATTTCACTATCCAGTGAAATAACAATAACTAATCCTACGCTGCGTGAATGTCGATTTAACGTTACCGTTACGGCCTTTTGAAGTCCACTGCTGAACATAGACCTCCCCCATAGATTGCATCATAGGGGGGATATTTGCTATAGTTGCCACGCTTTAGAAGCGGATTGGCAACCGCAGTTTTTTTTTTTAATTTCAGTCGTTATTAAGGAAACGCCGCTGCCCATCTCCTGATTTGTTTCCCTATGTCGCCTTATACGAACGACACTCACGGGATGATATGGGGTGGTGGATATTCTTTCACCGCCACTATACGGTACTAATGTTAATTTATTTATATTTTAGCTATTTTTTTAAAACTTATGTACCTAAGCCGGAGTAGCAATCGACTGGTTGATTATACAACTGAAAGGCCAAAAATCGATGGGCGGTTCCCCATTATATGCGAGTGAGTAAAACAATAAAACATGCTTCCTGCAACAATGAATGCATTGGCTCAAGACCGTTTTCTTGGCATTGGATGAGGCTTATCTTCAATAATGGACTTGTCATGGACCGTAATGAAAATAGAGTGATTTTTTTTTATTTAATGTCGATAATAGCACTATATAATACATTCCCCTAGATAATAATTTTCACTCAAGTTATTCAATATGAAGTCAATCTTATTGCGATTAATAAAGTAGAAGTAACTCTAAATACCGAGTAGGATAAGAAGTAATAAGTCAGTATGTTAATAATTTATATACATATATAAGTTTAACAGGTAGTCCTTTCATTGTTCGGGCAATAACTCGCACTTTATATCTCAAACATGTAGGTTTAATTACGATGTATTTCTTCATACGTACTTACCGTTACCGTTACAGCCTATTAAAATCCACTGCTGAAACAAAGGCCTCCCCCATCGATTGCCTCATACGGGGGATATTTGCCATAGTTGCCATAGGTGATAAGCGGGTTGGCAACCGAAGTTTTCATATTTAGTCGTTACTAGGAAGACGCTAGATTTGTTTCTCTCTGTTGCCTCTTACGACACCCACAAGATGATATGGGGTAGTGGTCATTCTTACACAGCCACTACACGGCCCATACATATTACCTTAATAAAATACAAGTTCAAAATATGAATAGTAAAATTTTATTAATTTTTTGTATTAAAACGTATTGCAGTAAACGCATGGTTTCGCACTATTTCTACAGGAACTGTAGTTATCACGTAATATTCATTCGCTGATGCCATTATCAAGTGTATAATTATGTGTCAACGCGTTAATAGTGTTGTGAGATTGGTTCCATCCGTATGAACGGTATAAATGATTTCAGCTGTTTAAAGCTATTTGTAGACCGACATCGTATCCTGTTAATTAAATCTTAAATCGCAACGAATCGCAATTATACAACGGCGTCGAATGAAAAACAATTAATATCTTTGATATTACTTTCCCTAGTCGCTATTTATAACAGAATGTCCATCCTTATCGGGGTATAGTACAGCTGAAAGAATTTGCGTGGAGAGGTCACCGGCCGATGTCATGCAAGCATGCAGCACGTATACACTTCATTAACTCAACGTGACCTATGGACGAATCAAGGCAGGTAGGGACAAGGTTTTTGTGCTGCACTCTACATTGTTAATGGAATTTTAATATACCTTCATGGTGACAGTCGTTTTAAAGTAATTATGGTTCGATAAAACCATTACTTAGGTATGCACTGCTATTTTAACACTTAAAACAAAACTCGAAATTGATTTCGTTATCTGTGTACTTCAAACATTAAATAAACCTAGCAAGCTAACAGCATAGCAAAGTGGCGAAGCAAAAAAAGCTTTGTAGCGGTTTCTAACGGAAAAAAAAATTTTCAAAATAGGAGGTTCAGATGCCTGGGTGATCAGTAATCGATTGCTGAAAACAGCATTTGAAAATTCGAAACCGTTCTCGAGATAATCGTGGGACAGACGGACAGACGGACAGACATCGTGAAATCAATAAGTGACTTCGCAACCTTCGCCACTTAATAAATAATACTTCATATTTTCTTAATCTTTTTTAACATTCCGCTTACTGTTAAGTGTTAAATGTTCCCATAACAAGTTTTATTCAAAGGTGACGAACTGTGGAACACCTATTAAATTTATATACACTTAATAAATTTATTGAAGTTAGAAAATTGTCCCACATTTGGCTCATCAATCACTTTCTAAACGTTGAGTAACTGATGAGTTGAACTGATCAGTTCAACTCTCAGTTCAAACGGTTGTAAGTCAAAACGAAATCTCCATTCACTGAATTAAAATTTCAACTTAAGATTTCACACTCACGGTCAGTATTTGGATTTACGTCGGTTCAACTGATCAGTTTAAAGAACCGTGCGGTCGGAAAAATCAGTGGTATGCCGTCAGTTAATAATTTAAACATAAGATTTCACACTCACGGTCAGTTTTTGGATGTACGTCAGTTCAACTGATCAGTTGAAGTGACCGTGTTTCGAGCATAACGAGGACTTCCAAGCGGCAAAACAAGAAACATTCATAGATCTTATCAAGCACAGCCAGTGCCCTGAAGACTAGACAAGACAAAAAGAAGAAAAATAAATTACCGTAAAAGAGATTATGTAGTAGTAAATCACAGTGGGATTAAAATTTTTTAATCAAATATGCGAACAATTAAAATCCTGAATGAAATGTTCTTTAAGAGTTTAAATGTCCTGTACTATTATGTATTCTGTGGTTTAAACTAGTGTAAATTTTTAGAAGTGTTACGAATACAATTGACACAATCCACGCTACAAACATTTTGTCTTTTTTTATGTATTCCAGTCTCGTTTTTGTAAAAAGAACTAACTTTCACTAGCAAAACACTGTATAGAGGGATGTATGGGCAAAAAACTATTATAGGTATTACATACTATACGTTTTAATTAATCAAAGGTATTGATACGAGGGTGGATTGAAAAGTACTCGGCCTAACCAAGAAAATAAACACATACTAAATCAGTTATATTTTTATTTTTCTACATAATCACCATCAAGTTCAATACACTTTTGCCACCTCCCCTTCCAAGCATTTAGACCGTTGAAAAAAAATGATTCTTCCTTAGAGGCAAAATATGCGTCTACAGCTGCTTTGACCTCGTCGTTTGTCGAAAATCTTTGACCTCCCAAG
The DNA here is from genome assembly GCA_033319125.1 of Parnassius glacialis. NCBI lineage: Eukaryota > Metazoa > Arthropoda > Insecta > Lepidoptera > Papilionidae > Parnassius > Parnassius glacialis. The sequence goes on along the minus strand of JAVANC010000013.1, from coordinate 14,238,931 downwards.
TGCTTTTTTAGGTTAGGGAACAGAATGAAGTCTGATGGTGCCAGATCAGGTGAATACGGCGGATGCGGTAACAGTTCAAAGCCACAGTTGTGAATTTCAGCCATTGACTGTACTGACGTGTGAACACGGGCGTTATCTTGATGAAACAGGACTTTTCTTCTGAGCATTCCTCGACGTTTTTCTTTTATTTCCTCTCGTAAACGACGTAGTAAGGTGCAGTAGTAATAAGAGTTTATAGTCTGACCCCTTTCAAGATAATCAATCATAATCACACCTTTCGAGTCCCAGAATACTGAAGCCATCACCTTATTTGCCGACAAAATCGACTTAGCCTTTTTAGGGGGTGGTGAACCAGGTCTACTCCACTGTTTTGATTGTTGTTTTGTTTCCGGTGTACAGTAATGAACCCATGTTTCGTCTATAGTAACAAAACGATTCAAAAAATCATCTGCATCGGCTTCAAATAACTCCAAACAGTCGCGTGAAATAGTCAATCGCGTCCTTTTTTGTTCAACTGAAAGCAGTCGCGGAACCCACCTCGCAGACACCTTGTGGAAACCCAACTCGTTGACAATGATGTTTTGAGTTCGTTCATAAGAGATGCCTATAATCTCGGCTATCTCTCTAATTTTTAATCTGTGGTCTCCCATTATTAAATCAAGTACTTTTTTAATATTTTCGTCAGTAGTTGACGTCGAAGGCCTTCCAGAGCGGGGTTCATCTTTCACACTCTCTCTACCACGCTTAAATTCTGCTATCCATTTTTTGACGGATGAATATGACAGAGCACAATCGCCTAATGTACTGACCATGTCATCATGGATGGCTTTTGATGATAGCCCCTTCTTATGGAGGTACTTAATGACGGCACGCTGCTCGATTTGCTCCATTCGCGGAAATTATGTCCGATTACTTTGTTAATAAATTTATAAAATCACAACTAATTATCGCACACGTTTCGAAGTTCACACAATGAACTAGTCTGAACTGAACTAAATAATGTGGGTAGATTTGATTTTTAGAATTGAATGGATCTGTGTTAGGCCGAGTACTTTTCAATCCACCCTCGTATTAAAGAAATAAGTCCTGGCATGAACATAAAAGTGAATTAAAATTCAGCACAAATACACGCACTTAATAATCACACGATAATACAAATCCCTACATATAAATAAAGTTGAAATCCTTTTTTTAATGTCAAAATAACAACTGTTTACTAAATATATTATGTTAGTATACGGTATTTATATAAAAAAAAAACAATTTTTAAATTTTTTCTCTATCTGTTTGTTCCTGCTGGCTGGCTGGCCGAAATGGCTGGACATATTTTGAGGGGACTTTCACTGGTAGATATTTGATGCTATAAGGAGTAGGTAGGAGCAAGGAGGAGTGCAAAAAACATGAAATCCAATCGTAATAAATTCCACGCGGATGAATTCGCGGGGAACAGGTAGTAATTACATAAAAAATTTAAAGAATCCTCGTTATATAGCTTATATATATATATAGCTTTTAAAATCGATAGTGGACCAAGAAAGCACTCAACAACGCGTTTATTAAAAGATATTAGTATTAGAATAGAATAGCATAAATTAATATGGTGACACTATAGCTCATTGCCATCTAGTGCTACAGTTACTGCTGACCATTATTCGCAAACATTACAAATGATAGTGGAGTAGCTAGCACTCAAACAATTCAGATGGGTGAACTCTTTGCCATAGGTGTCCGCCGTGCATGCTCCAGGAGCATGTCATGACAAATGCTGAGCGGAAGCCTGTTTTGGCACAGTATTAATCTCTGTTAACCATTTGTAAATGTGCATGCACCGCTGTGCCAATAAAGTTTATTTTCTTTCTTTCTTTCTTTTTTCTTTTCCACTGATTCTTCATGACATACTGCACAACAGACTTACAGCTTAAACTAGAAACCCTTCCTATGAGGACTACACTATATACACCAGACTTTGCCCCAACAAACATTCACTTTTTTCGAAGTATAAATAACTTTTTGATAGGCAAAATTCTAATCCAGATGAAACTGTAAAGAACGCCTTTAATTCATAGATCTCTGTGCTGTCTAGGCAAGGGCATCAACAAATGTTAAGGCAAATATTTCCATTACGGATTTTTTTGAAAAAACTAAATTATTTAAATTTGCCTATACGATACGGTAATTTCATAGGTAAAGACCTGATAAAATAATTGCAGCTTGGCACGCAAGGATTATCTCCTTTCACGAGATATTAGAGGTAAGGTACTGTTAAAATTTAAACTTGGTGCTTGATAGATGGACTATGTAGATATGTTTTTATGGGACGTTATTATAAAAGCCTACAATTGCCACCTTAAAGAATTTCTGATTGTTGAGTCTACGAACCTTTTAATCTGTATATTAGGTATACTTATATTTATTTATAATCATCATACTAGGTAGGCGACCACAAGAGTAATATCTTCGCAATGATATTATACTTGCTCTTTTTTAATATACGCAGTACATCTGTTGTTAAAATATTTTAACCTATTGATTTCTATCAACAATTTGTGGATTTTGTTCGGTATATTTGAACTCCCAAGTTGTATGATTTTACCATAACTAAAGCAATTTAAAAATAATTTTAATACATAAAATAAAAAATAGTTCTATCTTCGCCTGCCCAATGCGTGTTCGCGGACTTTACACGTCTTTGAAATAATTTCAATATCACGGACATAATGTTATCCACACAATGTTTTCCTTCACCGCCAGGCACGCGATAAATAAACGTGTAATAATGCGATGAACGATTTCTGCATTCTGGGCGGAGATAAAACTTGGTTTGCTCGCGTATAGTACGCGAAATTTACAAGCGTCTAGTCATGTTAGTTTTCCTTTTTTATCTATACATAATTTATCTCCCCCCCCCCCCCCACAAGAATTTTCTTCTGTATTGTGAACGCATTTTACACACATAGATCGCACACGGACAATCGTACAGATTCGGAACAATTATTGCTCCGAGCTGGATTTAAACCCACGGCCCTCGGCGCCGCAACTCAATGCTAAGCCACTGTGCCACAGAGACATCAAACGTTTCGTTATTTCAACATATGTTTAAATGAAACGATCCCTAATACAATAAAGCCATGTAGCATTATAAATCGAAGACTCAACAACAAAACTGTCTTCGATGGCACATTGAATACTAATTATTGCTCTAACGGTCGGTTGGAGAATCACAGCCAGTGATCAATTACATGTGCGAGGTACAAATTAGGGTCGTTAAGATTTATATGGTCATCAGTAGTAATAGATTAAATTGAATGTATTCAAAACTAAAAACAAAACATGAAATTAGAAATTTAAATAGTTCCGAAAAAAAAATTATCGTGATGTGAAGAAGAATATCAATGCAAGGCTTAGTGCTTATCAACCCTCTAATAGCTGTTAAATGGTAGTTCCAATACTTGAACTTAAAGAAAAACTGTACAAAAAGGGTTATTATATTATCAAGGAATACATGAATGAAAATAACCCCTGGGAATAAGGTGATCGCCACCATGCTGGTTCTATGAAAAATCATTTGAAAATTGTATAAATGAAATGATTGTTAAATGAAATATGTTTGGAAAAAAAAAGTCCCGCTGGGTTTCTTGCTGGTTCTTCCCAGGACACAGAGGTATTTTTCGAACCAGTGGTAAATAAAAAATGACTTTCAATAAGAATGATGTAATAATCAATATTGAATAAAAATTATTCTATTCTATTCTGAAAAGAACTATATTCAGTAATGTTTAGAGGCTGTCAAGGAAGGTAAGGAGAAGAGCTAAAGTTTAAGGAGGAAGAGAAGAAGAAGGAATAGAAAGATTAATTTCAATTTCTAGTTATCTTGAGCATATTTCAAATTTTCAAGACTAACAGCCACACTCAGAGATGTTTAATATAAATATTCAAATTACATATTATTCACAAAAAAGTTGCTTTTTTGCCCGGCGATAAACAATCTTGAATATAATTTGAAATTAACAGTTTTCAAATGTGATTTGACATTGAAGGCTTATTCTTATGGCAGTAAGTAATGTCAAAGAAAAAAAGGGCGCAACTGCTTTTGTTAATTTAAATTAAAAAAGTTGTTTTGTTTTGCATTTTATTAAATAACTAACAGTAAAACACCTGATAGTGATATACATTACTATGTATGATAATTTTCGATGTGTTTATATAAAAATATAATATGTATATGGGTGAATATACAAAAGATGGGTAACTCGATGTCATCAGTCAATAGATACGATATTTTATTACATACATTTTGTTATTATTTCATTTTATTATAAAACAAAAAGCTGTTTATTAGTTCACCCAATTTCAGGTATTTATTTAAAAAACAAGTTTGTGAAACAACACGATAAATCCTCAAAACGTCAGTACATGTCACAATCCCAAAAACGCGCATTCAAGTGGCTGTATACTATAACCTTTAATTTAGGAATACTCAATATTTCACTAAAATCTGTAATGTACTTAATAATGTCCAACACAAATTTCATCTTGTAATACTGTGTTAGTTTTTGAAAATTAAGAATTTTCTTGACTGACTTGGCGTCTGTCCCGTGTCTGATATTGCGTCAGAGGACTGACGTGTTTCCAGGGTACTGATTTTTATATTGTTTTGGATCACATTAACTCAACTGTTACTGTGTATAAGCATTTTTTTTACTTATTACAGTCCAAAAACATCATATCGTCTTCTATAAAAACAAAATTTGTCTAGGGAAGATGATAGGGGAGAAACTATATGACCGGCCCGTTGCCACTTCAGCTTACTATTCCATTGGACTATGTCGGTTACTCTGTTTCTACTGCGGTTATCCTCATTTTTAAGTCTATCAAGCAGAGAAACCTAGAGCATAGCCCACTCCATAACTCGTTGGGCCCCTTGATTTCCTCATACGGCCAGCAGTAAAGAACTACGACTCAGATCCCTAAGTCATCACGGGTAAAACGCATTGGTTGTACAATCTTGTCTTGAAGTTTTGAGGTATGCCTGACGAGAAGGTGTCGTAATTTCCCCAACACTACCCAGCCGAGTGAAATACGTCGTTTGACCCTCTCAGTCGAAGTTGGACTTACCTAGTCGAACTACTTGTCCCAGTTAAACATACCCCTCAACAACTTCGAGCTTAGTGCTCCCAACAACTGTTCATCTTAAGACCTATCCGTCGCGAGGCACTATTGAGGTCATTGAGCATAGTGCTATATCGTCAGCAAATCGAAAGTTGTTGCCGACGCGCTTTAAAAGTAGTCTATAATTTTTCATTCCATAAAAATAAATAATTTTGTGTTTTGAAGTTATTGCTATTAAATTATATAAGGCACTTCTAATAAAGAGATAATCTACGTTAAAAGTAAATAGATTCAATATAATGTCGAACGAAAGTTCGGGGTTCGTTTCCCCGGTCGAGAGTTAATTCCATAAAAGTTTGTTTTTAGATTACTTTAGAGTCACGTGTTACATAGTAATCGGCTATGCGATACGAATACAGTCTTATACTTATTTTAGATGAAAATGTACTTTGCTCTTGTGATAAAGACATAAGATTCATTATGGCTGATAAGGAAAGCATATGTAAACAAATAATGTTTCATAATGCACAGAGATATTTGGAATTTAGACAAAGAAAGCCCTAGCCTCCTACTGACATGATAAGGGTCATGGAAGCTGTAATTTATAACTAAACTAACTCAGTATCAAACATATAAACGAGCTATAACACACTTAATTAACAAAGCCAAGCCAAGAACCATAATTGAACAAAAGGGTGAAGATATTTAAAAAAAGGAATTAGTAAAGAAGGCCCCTTTTCGACGAAATTATTAAATTACAATTAGAAGAAAACTCAACTAAAATAAAGATTCATAGAAGAAAAAAAAGTTTAAACAAGGTATATCTGAACACCGAAGAACACAGACGTCATTACAAAATGTATCTGTAACACACAAATACGAACTATGGAGATTTAAATGGATAATTATTGTTAACAGTTACTTAAATGTATTTAAATATTTAAAAGATTTTGTCGTTATTATGCGCGCCATTATTAGATTCAAAGAAATTGGTAATGTTAATAAATTTCGTATATTTCCTATGAAATTGTGTATTTATATAATCAGTACTATGTAACCCTAGTCAGTCGCCTGGCAGTCGAATTCACAAAAATCTAAATATCTTATACTTAAAAAAGCGACTGGCACGATTTAGAACAATATATTAATTACATTATCTATCGTAAATACCCAAATTTATAGAAATTTGACTTGAAAAGTATGATAAACAAAATTACCCTGAAAGTTACCCAACTTTTGTATATTCACTCATATATCTATATCTATATCTATAAACACTCACGCCTGTCACCCAGAGGGGTAGGCAGAGACTATGGACTTCCATTTGGCACGATCCTGACAGACCTCTCTCGCTTCCTCCACATCCATATACCTACGCATACACGCTCGTCGGTTAAAGGTACACTTGATTTGGCCCATTTTCAACATATCGCCAATTTGGTCGATAAACTTTCGCCTATGGCGACCCTTTCCGACTCTGCCGTTCACCTCTGCAACATAAATTTGCTTTGTCACTCTTTCCTCATTCATTCTTTCCACATGACCAAACCACCGAAGCATTCCTTTCTTAATCCTGGTCACAACATCATCTTGCAAACCACACTCTTCTCTTATTAAACAATTTCTCACTCTGTCATTCAGATTCACCCATATATACATTACAATTTCAATTTACAACATGCTCGGCGGTGAAGAAAACATCGTGACTAAACCTCAAGAAAGAAGAAAACATGTCAAGATCGCCAACACGCATTGTGTTATAGGCTGTAACTTTAACTTTTATATATGTATTTCAATTGTAGCTACACCAACGTATAACCAACGAGCAATCGATAGAGTGATTGGACGATGCTCCTACCTATGAATACATACTTAAAATTGTCATTAACCCTTTCCCAGTCCCGTGCACTACATATAGGTCATTGCTATTGTCTTACTATTGTGTTTTAAAACCGGACAGTGAACGTCTTAACCAACAAGCCCTTAAATTATTTCTCTGTAATGAATCGCTAATTAACGGATTTAGTGCAACGGACGTGATGATCCCCGTCAAGGTCGTCCAAAAACTGCAGTCACCCAAGAAAACGTTGATGCTGTGCGTAAGCTGATTGACATGTGACATACCGCGAAATTCAGGCAACTTTAGACATTGGCATGAGACAAATACAAATAATCTTGCATGAACAATTAGGTGTAAAAATGTTGTTTTCCCGATGAATACCGCATTCGCTCTGTGAAGAGCAAAAAGCGGCTCGCGTTACTTGGTGCGTCAGAACTCTCGAAAGATTCCACGCAGGATCCACAAATGGTGTATACAACATCGTATCAGGTGACGAATCCTGGATATACGCGTACGAACCCGAAACAAAAAACCAGTCACGAGTTTGGGTGTTCGAAAATGAGTTCAAGCCAACAAAAATTGTTCGTTCACGGAGTATTGCAAAAAAAATGGTGGCCACGTTTGTCTCTAAAACCGGCCATGTTACGACTATTCGTCTTGAGGGACATAGAACGGTTAATGCAGAATGGTATGCTAGCATTTGTTTGCCACAGGTCGTTTCTGAACTCCGTAAAGAGAACTGCAACCGCCGCATCATTCTCCATCACGACAATGCGAGTTCTCACATCGCACACAGAACAAAAGAGTTTTTAGAGCAAGAAAACATAGAATTATTAGACCATCCGCCGTACAGCCCCGACCTAAGCCCTGATGATTTCTATACTTTCCCTAAAATAAAGAATAAATTGCGTGGACAGAGATTTTCATCACCTGAAGAAGCTGTGGACGCCTACAAAATGGCCATTTTGGAGACCCCAACTTCCGAATGGAATGATTGCTTCAATGATTGGTTCCATCGTATGGAAAAATGTGTCAAATTTCGCGGAGAATACTTCGAAATGCAATAAATACATTTTTAAATAGTAATGTTGTGTCACTTCCTTGATTCCCGAAATTTTCAGTGCCGCCCTCGTATTTAAGAAAATCGAAACCGTCGATTTTAATGAGCAAGTCATCCTACCTGAAAATAAAAAGCGCCTTGAAAGACCCGATTTTTGTCATAGTCAACAATAAAAGGATCAAGGCTCCTACTTTTCTACCTAATATTATTAGAATAGAATATTTTCGACGATCGCTAATTTTAACCAGCAGTAACTTATTTACTACTGAGTCTCTGACCAAATTTCCAACTGGAGTTGGTGCAAAAAAGTAAATTTTTGGGTGTGTAATTCTTGTTGTGACTTCATTTTGTAAACACAAGCCCTCGGAATTCAATATATCAAAATTTTCTACAAAAGCCAATCAAACCATTTCCGATCGCGGCGTATCCTATAAGCTAAAATTTGTTCAAATATACCTAATCCGAATAACCTTTCGATATTGGTATTACTCACCCATCAATCTGCAAAAAATCTTCCCATAAATGTATCATGTCTATTATACGCAATTTTTTATACTACATTGGACTTAGAATATTTATTAAGAAGTCGAAATATGGTTGTTTTAAGTTTATATGATGTCACCGTGAAGCGGTACCGTAAAAGAATCATCCATCACCAGGTCTCAACCCAATGTTGGCGTCGTAAAAAGCTACTTAGTGATGACCGACTGATTGCAAGACCATCAACAGATGACATCATAAACATATGTTGTTTATACCAGGTGCAACATTAGCGACGGGAAATAGTATTAAAGATGCGAGACGTTTTGTACTGAGATCGATATTCCGCCTGCCAAGCGTAACGGTCATGGTAATATCCTGTCTCCTATGGGAGAGGCCCATGTGCATTAGACGGTTGATGTGCTGAGTTTCATGTTCATCTTACATGTTAATAATCCACAATAGAACAGCGAGGTTAGCCAAAATGACACTATAGAGAACTATAAATGAATTAAATCAATGCTAGGTCACAAGACTGTCATGTGATTAATCGTTCTTATAAGTCATCTTGGCTAACCCCGCTGTTGTTACGAACTGTAATTAAAGAAATATATAATATGTGTATATATATATACATCATATTACACGTTAATAATCCATAACATAACTGTCGTTACAAACTGATTTAAAGCAATCATCGTGATCATCATTATAGTCTACCAAAAGTCCACTGCTGAATAATTTTTATATGATAAGTGTGACAAACGAGCACACAGTTCACCTGATGGTAAGTGGTTACTCTGGCCCGTAGACATCTACATCTGTCCTCGATTACGAATTAAAATGCAGATGCGTTGCCACCCCTGAAGACTAAGATGGAATGCCTCGTCTCCAGTAAAAAGAGTCTCCGGTCCTCTATACTCATTCGTTATTTTAAGCTGGTATTCTGTGAGAGCGTGGTGCTAACCCGGTCGAGCTGATCCTGATTGACTTATAGAGGGGATATTTGCCATACTTGTCATGCTTGGCAGGCGGGTTAGCAAAAACAGTTTTGTTTATTAAGTTGTTGTCAGCAAGATGCTGTTTCTTTATTGTCGTCTTTTACGACACCCACAGGATTATTATGAGGAATCAAATTCAAAATGAATCAAAAAAAAATATGGGAAATTAAAACAATGAATAAAATTATGTTACTAATTGTATTAAAGCAAAACTAAATAAGCATTATATTAAAGCAATAAATGAAATATATATGTTAAACTTGATTTAAGGCGTGTTTGGTATGTGATATCTGTGAAAGCCTCCAAGTGCAAGTTATACACTCCACAAACGCAGAGTTATAAGTTTATAACTATTTTAACAGTAAGCAATTTTTTGAAGTAAAACAGAGGATTATCTTTATACGTTTCTTTATCCTATTTTTCATATAACTTTTGATGCGCCAAGGACTGAAATATTATTTGTACCTCTTATGCGGAAGTCATAAACTTGTGATATTCCTACATCCAATTTAGATTTTCTGTAGAATCGCATCGAATTACATACCTCGAGGTATGTAGTTTCGATGCAATTCTTTTTTATTATTAGTAAATATGAAATTCTTGCACAAAACTAGACACCTTGTTAATAGAAAATTAAAAGTAACGGCTGTATAGATACGTACCACACCTGGACACAGGTACCGAGTGGGTCTTAAGGGTAAGATGATCGTGTAGTGGCGGTGTAAGGATATCCACTAATCCATATCATCCCGTGGTTGTCGTAAGAGGCGACAGAACAAATCAAGAGATGGGCAGCGTCTTCTTCCTAATAACGACTAAAAATAAGAAGCAACTATGGCATTTACCCCCCCCCCCCCCCTCCATGAGGCAATCTATGGGGAGGCCTACGTTCAGCAGTAAACTTTAATAGGCTGTAACGGTAATGGTTTAAGGGCAAGAAAGAATATTATGTCGCGCTGCCTCATATACATATAGCGTGTTGGCAGATTCCTCATGCCATCGTGAGATTTATTCACGGACATGCAGTTTTCCTCAAGATGTTTTCTTTCAACGAGCAAGTTAGAATTGTAGCACTTAAAATTGGACTTAATAATTACATTGGTGAGTATAGAATTTTAACTACCACGGCTTTACCACGGTACAGGACGTTACAGTGCAATGCACATGCATTATAGTGTAGTGCCAAATATATGTGCACATATATTATGACCTACGATTTCTATGGCTGCCGTGTTTGGAAGTTGTTTCCATCGCTGGTCGATATTATTATGAATCGTGTACCTCTTTTTCACTCAAGGACAAATAACCGCAATAGCTATCTAGCAGTGCTTGTCACGGGCTAAATAGCACATTAATTAACTATCTGTCATGATACATACTTGTCCTTAATTCGCTGACCACTTTTGTGGCATCTCGAGTGGATAGTTTATGCAACGAAAGGCGCGTTGAGTATTTAGTTACAAACTGTTACATGGACGGCGTATGACGACGTAATTGCTACAAGTAAATGTTAGTAACCTACAATAACTGTTGGGTATAATTGTTTTTTTTGCATAAAAAACTTTTTTTACTGTTTCTGACGCCTTGCTAGCAAAGTGCTTAGAATTAGTTGCGCTGCTGGATGCTGCAGTTTCGATTCCCACACGAATTAAGAATCATATCAATTTATGTATATACGCTCCTGTAAAAGAGAATTGCCTAGTGTGGACATGCTAATAAATATAAATATTTTGAAGATTCAAGTGGAAATTTAATGTTATGTGTATTGCCATACTTGCATTTATTGACACTTTCTGACTTCCCATAATAGAGTGAATTAAGTGTCAAGTTAATAATCAATTAAATAACGCATTATATATTGGCTAAGAATACGTAAGGCTAAAAAATTGTTACGATAAGTTATACCTACGTAACACTTTTCTAGCCTTAGTTCCATACAAAGTATACCTAAGTAATGGTTCGCACGGCTCAGTCACGCTTTCTGCGCGAACTGCAAACTGACTACATATTAAGTAGTAAATTAATATCAAAGTTAAAATGAAAGCAAGGAAACGTAAACATCATGTATACAATATCTTACCAAACACCAGAACTGGCAATCAGCAAATCAATATAATATTAAATTTCTTCGAAAATTTAAAAGTTCCAAATTCAAAAACCGTATACACTTCATTACACTAAGCACTAGAAAGTTTACTCACATTCACAAGACACCGCCAACACTCCGGAACCATTCCACAGTGGTGGATCGTCGCAACACCACTATCACAGTACACGGTTGCTTATCTAACGACACGCGCACATAACCTGAAACAACAGACAAAATATATTTATCATTTAAAATTAAAACACTAACCTCATCTTTACTGATGCCGGAGACCCTTTTATCTTATAACTAGGCATTCTACCTTATTCCTCGGGAGTGACAACGCATATATATTTTGACTCTTAACCGAGGATCGATGTGGGTGGTTTATGGGCCACAGCACCCATTTACTAAGTATACGTTGGACCGTGTGTTTGTGTACCCTTACTTCTATAAAAAAAAAACCTACACACCGGGCACCCAATGATGGAATGCTTCTTAACCTGTAACTATTTAGCTCTAAACCGAAGGTGGAATCGCAACACAATAATGGCGTACTGCTGATTTGTGGCAGAAAAATGAGGGCAGTACCGACTTATAACATCTAGGCGGCAAAGAAACCTTTTCATCAAACTAAGATGACAACGGTTTTTTTATAGATTATGGGTGGCAGTCCACACAGCCCACCTGATGGCAAGTCGATTAAGCATCAAAATGTAGATGCGTCGTCACCCCTGAGAACTGTCTCGTTTCCAGTAAAAAGGGTCTCTAGTTCTCTACACTCAACATACAAAACATAACAGCATTAAGCTGATTTTTTACGTTGGTATTCTGAGGTCCTGCCCGGTCGAGCCGAGCCATTCGTACTACAACCCAAATATAGCTGCAGCGTGGCTCTAACACGTGTAACGTTTTCAATATTATAATAAAAAATACAGCAAATTTTATATTATAACACATATTATCAAGCGTAGCAATTATCTTATTATAAATTTACTCTGAATAACAAAATAACAAGTTATATCATGGTCATGGATAGTGATTATGATGTCAGTTAATGTCAAATTTTATCACTTTGTTTGTGGCGGCACTAGCAATTCGGTTAGTCTTGTAGTGTAGTCGGTACCGAATTAATATGGAAGAAACCTTTAGTACTTCTGATATTAAATAATTTAAATTATTTTACTTAAAAAACCAACCGTAAATTTAATATTAGCTCCAACATAACCAATGCATTATGAACGATGTACAATTATCTATTCGCGTCTATGCACCATCGTCATCGATTACCGCCTATTAAAGTTGCCAATTGGGCATAAGTATATTCTTTTGTAACGTTATATTACTTCTAATAATATCGCTTGGTCATAGTCTAGTAATGGAAATCCAAACATGGAGAATTGGCCTTAATCGCCTCTTTTAGATTGGCGATGGCGATTCATAGTGATTCCAGACGTCTCGCTTAACATTTTGCATATACTACTCTGTCAAGAAAGTACCGGGAAAAGATCAAATATATTATGCAAAATGTTGGTTATTCATCCAAATTTATTACACTTTTTCCAACAAATAACCTAATCATCATAACATTTTTTAAACGCTTTTTCTCAAACTCAACTCAAACTCCGAGTCAAAATGAAAAACAGTTGTGCCAATTTAACAACAACAAAAAAAAATTAATTTGGAACCCCATAAACAAATCCCCGATACTTTTTTGACTGAATGTATATTTAAAAGACTTCTAAATCTTACACAAAGTCGAGAATGTGGCATGTATGCGATTATAATTTATATAGATAGATAAAATATTTATTGCCCAACCCAGTAACTCGTATTTATGTTGTCACAGTTCTCATAACGTCTATCGATTTCTTACATCTACGTGTATATCGCACTGGTTTACCGAATTGGTAAATTAATTCCGTTCGCGCACACCGTGCTGTTTGTTCGACGGTGTCTTAACTCCGGAGAAAGCTTAATTGATGTTTTTAATGTAGTCTTACCCATCATTTATCATAGCATATATAATATGCAGCGAAAAAAATATAATATGTCAAATTATAATATCATGTGATTACATCTAAATATATTCAAAGTAAAACGTCAATATTTCTTCATTCCGCATTTGTTTTCGTTATCATTTTGTATATTCATGTATGGAATAAGCTTCCGTCCAAGCTGAATATAAATAATTGTTCGTGGCTGTTTTCCCGCAAAAAATGGAAACTGTGGCTTGGTTTTAAAATTTAAAGATGTTATATAAGCGGAATCCGATTTTGCAAGATGGCTCGGGACCGTGCTTTGTGTCTTTCTTTGGGAGTGGCCTATGTTCATCAGGGGACTTTTATCATTAGATGGACTGTAAATTTGCTTTTAACGATAATGATTCAACAGGAAAACGTTAAGCGATTATACAATAATATCTCGATACATGCATTTAAGAGGTTGTAAACGGGCTAGTTTTATGGTTATTTCTAGCTGCTATTGTATCATTATAAGTTGCTGTCCACATCGCGCAACAAAGTGCAATGTTGCTAAGCCTATAGCAACGTTGTTTCACGTTTATGCACTGCGACACAGTTGAAGCATAGTATAAAGAGAGGGCCTCTCTTTGGGCCTCTCTTTATACTATGGTTGAAGCAACATTGACGGAATATATTCTACATTCCGTCATTGTGCAATGTGTAATTTTTGCTGCTGGAAATATTGTTGAGCTATAGTTTTCAGTAAGATTTCCTGCAAGTTGAAATTTTTGTAGTTTCTAAGAATGTTACTCTCTAATATCAATGGCATTTATTAATAGATTTCTATTATTTTTCTGTTAGACTTATATATGTATAAATTGTTAGTGTAGCGTCACGAGTATATACTACATTAATATACGTATGTAGTATAAACTAGTATATACTACATACGTATAAATATCACCCGGGGCAAGTGTGACAGTGGGGCAAGTGTAACAAATGCAAATTATGCGGCATAAACACATTTTCTTTTTGGTTAAATTAGATCTATTCAACAACGCAGAAACGTTTACGCTATTGACTATACCGATAGTTAAGTACATAGATTCAACTATTTTATCGACTGACGTAATTTTTTTAAACTACTCAGAAAACTTGCCGCGTGAGAGGAAAAACTCATTGTTATACAAAAATGGACTGGAGGAATGGATCTCTTCAATTTTGTCGAAAACCACAGATAATAATAAAGTAACTACAAAAAGAAACATACCAGTCAACTACCTAAATTAGTTTCAATTACCTTAAATTACAAAATGCTACTTGTAGATACTAAAATGCTTGATCAAACAAACAAGCACTTAATAATTTATGTTATGAAACTGAATTCTCTATGTTAAATCCTTATAGAGTAGAAGTATTTAAATGTCCATTAGTTTTAATTAATTTATGTCACACTAGTCTCTGGTGACCATACTACATTAAAACACACGCACGCACACACGCACACACGCACACACACACGCACACACACACGCCCGCACGCAAGCACGGACGCCCGCTCGCATGTCCGCAAGCAAGCTGTGCGAGTGTCGTGGAACACTCGGTTGGAACGAAGTTTTTTCGTAGTATATTATTATTAATAAACGTATTATATTACTAGCTGTGCCCCGCGGTTTGACCCACGTATATCACGCATCTACGCCTCGCGACATGCGAATTTCGAGAGAGACATCACGACGGATGGTTGTTGAATTAACAAATATTCAAAAAGTGAAAAATATTACTTAAATTACATGGTTAACGTAATTGGTGGTTATCCATCGTACAGGTACCTACTGATATAGTCTTGAATACGAAGTGAGTTATTTGGATATAAGGATTAATACCAAGGTACGAATAATGTGGCCTAGTTTGTACCGGCGTTACTATTTTAACATGAAAAAATAGTTATTGTGACATAACTGTAATAGTTAAACATGATGTGGTATTGCGGACTTTTTGTAGATATTGATGTCCTCTATAAAACTGTACATAGGCTGCACTAAAAGTATCGGGAATGGAATATTTCCACTGTTCCTGTCATATTAAAATCTTTTTAATTGAAAACTCCTTGGTTTTAAAAATCGAATACCATTTATTTATAAAAAAACATTCTCGGTCTTGTCACAAGGTTTTGTCAAACTTGTTTAGTCGTTGAGAAAATGGAATTGACTCGAGAAAATTCAAGAGCGATGATTTATTATGACTTTCGAAGTGGTTTAACACAAAAACAGTGTGTTGACCGGATGATTTCTGCATTTGGTGATGAAGCCCCATCCAAAACCACAATTTATCGCTGGTTTGCTGAATTTCAACGTGGACGTGTCAAGCTCAGTGATGATCCCCGTCAAGATCGTCCAAAAAGTGCAGTCACCCAAGAAAACGTTGATGCTGTGCGTAAGCTGATTGAGGAAGATCAACATGTGACATACCGCGAAATTCAGGCAACTTTGGACATTGGCATGAGTCAAATACAAATAATCTTTCATGAAGAATAGGTGTAAAAAGTTGTTTTTAAGCGGCTCGCGTTACTTGGTGCGTCAGAACTCTCGAAAGATTCCACGCAGGATCCTCAAATGCTGTATACAACATCGTATCAGCTGACGAATCCTGGATATACGCGTACGAACCCGAAACAAAAAACCAGTCACGAGTTTGGGTGTTCGAAAATGAGTTAAAGCCAACAAAAATTTTCGTTCACGGAGTGTTGCAAAAAAAATGGTGACCACGCTTGTCTCCAAAACCGGCCATGTTACGACTATTCCTCTTCAGGGACAAAGACCGGTTAATGCAGAAGGTATGCTAGCATTTGTTTGCCACAGGTCGTTTCTGAACTCCGTAAAGAGAACTGCAACCGCCGCATCATCCTCCATCACGACAATGCGAGTTCTCACACCGCACACAGAACAATGAGTTTTTAGAGCAAGAAAACATAGAATTATTAGACCATCCGCCGTACAGCCCCGACCTAAACCCTAATGACCTAAAATAAAGAATAAATTGCGTGGACAGAGATTTTCATCACCTAAAGAAGCTGTGGACGCCTACAAAACGGCCATTTTGGAGACTCCAACTTCCGAATGGAATGGTTGCTTCAATGATTGGTTCCATCGTATGGAAAAATTTCAGGTCAAATTTCGCGGAGAATACTTCGAATAGCAATAAATACATTTTTAAATAGTAATTTTGTGTCACTTCCTTGATTCCCGAAGTTTTCAGTGCCGCCCTCGTAGTACATCACTTTGGTCTATTGTCAATTAGTTTCCGCAGCGTACGCGATATAAGGTTTCTTTTTGGTATTTTTTTCACACCTTGGGTTACACTAACGAAGTTTTCATACGGATCCCTAACTTTTTTGAAAAATACTCTATCGCCTATGTTCATCAGGAATAATGTAAGATTCAAATCGGTCCAGTAGTTTCGGAGCCTATTCAATTCAAATAAACAAACAAATCTCTTTTATATATAGTGTAGAAGATTGATTAACAAATACAAATAAATGGATTACTAGCGTCTATTAAA
This sequence comes from Parnassius glacialis, assembly GCA_033319125.1. Classification (NCBI taxonomy): domain Eukaryota; kingdom Metazoa; phylum Arthropoda; class Insecta; order Lepidoptera; family Papilionidae; genus Parnassius; species Parnassius glacialis. The sequence continues at coordinate 14,221,830 of JAVANC010000013.1, read as the reverse complement.
ATGAAGCGCCAATTAAAATAAAATAATATTTCTTTCATGCCAAGATAACAAAAAGTGCGAGGGAAATGGATGTTATTCCTTCTGGCTTCCTTATAGCCGCCAAGGCCGTCTACACTACGTCAAAAGGGGTCGTGGCGGAAAAATCTTACACTTTTTGTCGCCAGCCCTCATCCGCCAAAATCGTACCGTCTGATGAAGAACTTCGTTCCAATATACGTGTTACAAAAACCCTGTGGTTCCCTTTAAGTGCTTTATCAGAGTCAGTATTCAAACATAAAGAAATAACTTATTTTCAAAAAACTTGAACATAAAAAAAATAATTTTAATTAAAAAAAATTATATGTGGTTTCGTTACCTCTAACTGACACGAGCGTCGGTGAAGAGGGAGTATTTCATAGTTATTCTCCGGATAATGCAGAGGTAGTAAAACCGCATACAACTCGTAAATTATTTTTTTAATTAAAATATTTTTAAATGTTCAAGTTTTTTGTAAAAAGTTATTTCTTAACGTTTCAATACTGACTCTGATAACGCATTTAACGGGAACCACAGGGTTTTTGTTACATATTGTATATTGGAACACATAGTTATACTTACTCTAACCAGGAGACATAGACGTGAGTGTCATGGAACACTCTGTTGGAACGAAGTTCCTTTCGTAGTATATTATTATTGAAAAAGTATTATATTATTGATTACAAATACATATAAATGAATTACTAGCGTCTCATAAAATGAAGCGTCATTTAAAATAATATTTTTTTCATGGCAAGATAAAAAAATGCGAAGGAGATGGAATATCCATTCCATGTCGCTTCCTACACTACGGCAGGAGGGGTCGTAACGGAAAAATCTTACACTTTTTCTTGCCCAGCCTCCATCCGTCAAATTCGTACCCTGCGATAAGGAACTTCGTTCCAAAAAATATTTACATCTTAGTTTCTAACATTAACATGTAAGGTTATGGTGTGTGCGTCATTGGGAAAAAAAAGGTTAACGTTACTACACCAGCAAAAAAAATGCTGATAACATGAAAAACTTGGGCGTCAATGTCGGGTCGCACGATAAATACAATTTTGCACGAGTTCACAAATAATCGTTATGTACAACATTGATCAGGGCGTACGTAATCTACAGAGCGGGATCGAACGAGCTTCCGTCCGTGGGTATCATAAAGTTCAATTTTTATGCTACAAATAAAAGGCGACAGCGTATAAATAATTAATTACTTAGTCAAAATCGAGAGCGACAAAAGCAATGTTCATTAAAAAATGTATCGGTACATTTTTTAATTCTTATCGGAATGTTCAAATATTTACGATATTTGTACGAATACCGACCGAGGTATACACAGAAACATCTGCATTTTAATTCTTAATTGAGGATAGATGTACATGTCTACGTGCCACAGGCATCCACCTACCATCACAGGTGGACCCTAATTTTCATAAAAAAGGAAACATACATCCTTACGGACTCCGACAACAATAAAAATTTTATTAATTTGATTTGCAATCAGAATGATGCTGATGCAAATCTTTTGTTTCATATCCCTCTGTCTTCCTTCTGAGACCCACGGGATGATATGGGGCAGGGTGTGAAAGAAGGTACTGCGAAAAATTCCGTACACAGATCTTACACATACAGTTCACAATGTCTGTATTTACATATTTAGTAACAGTACCTTTAAACAGTATTAATAATATTGAGCTGTTTGCAGTGAATGAGAATACGTGGGAGTTAACTAAGTGATACGGATGTGATGAATGGACTATAAATGTGAAATATTACAATTGCGGTGCACGAAAGAAATTTCCTCGATTAACGTACTGAACACTCAATTACGTCCGGCGCACCTTGAGCAATCAACCAAATTGGTTACGACTCACTTTATGATTGGCATATTGAAACTCTACAGTACTGTACAGTACAGTAACAGTAATGTAAAAATATGATATAGTTTTTATTTTATTTATTTATAGTTGGTAGATTGTTTATGATTTTTTTTTATTACTGCTTAGCTTACACCATATCAGGAGACTAAATTTAATATTATTCCATTTTTATTTCAAATACAATAAACGCTTATAAATTGAGCCTGATTACGTGAATTGGTTGCCATCCGCCACAGGCGAAGGATCGTGCATGACAAACTAAAACTCTCGCATACCTAAAAATGATTATATACTCTAAGCACATAGATAAATATCTTAGTGCGCTTGCTAGTGAAAACATTAATAATTATTAAACCTATTATAAAGTAAACATGTTTCTAAACGCCTATAAATAACGCCTGCAATAATATAATAGTTCTTGTGGTATTTGTTCAGATTCCAATGTTCCTATGAATAGGTTTCATAACTTGAGCGTACCTTAAAGAATACATATTAGTTAGCTTATGTATGCTCTAAGAGCATATTTACGAAATTAAATATGCAGGTACTACAATAACAAAACAATAACAGTTTATTTTTTTCATGTTATAGAAAATACCGAACTGAATTTCATTGAATTAACTAAATACTTTTCTACCGATTTCAAAAAGGAGGAGGTATCTACTCAATTCGACTGTACCTATGTTTCTTTTTTTATGTGTAATCTCTCATAACTTTTCCTAGGTGGACCGATTTCGATGATTCTTTTTTTATTTGAAAGCTGGTGCTAGCCTCACATGTGGTCCCATAAAAATTTGATCAGCCTGACCAATAGTTTTTGAGTTATCCTTAATTATTTAGTGGCGAAGCTTGCGAAAACACTTATTAAGTGGCGAAGCTTGCGAAGACACTTATTAAGTGGCGAAGCTTGCGAAGTCACTTATTGATTTCACGATGTCTGTCCGTCTGTCCGTCCGTCTGTCCGTCTGTCCCACGATTATCTCGAGAACGGTTTCGAATTTTAAAATTCTGTTTTCAGCAATCGATTACTGATCACCCAGGCATCTGAACCTCCTATTTTGAAACTGATTGCTCAACGGCAACCGTTAGAAACCGCTACAAAGCTGATTGCTTCGCCACTTTGCTATGCTGTTAGCTTGCTAGGTTTATTGATTTCACGATGTCTGTCCGTCTGTCCCACGATTATCTCGAGAACGGTTTCGAATTTTCAAATTCTGCTTTCAGCAATCGATTACTGATCACCCAGGCATCTGAACCTCCTATTTTGAAACTGATTGCTCAACGGCAACCGTTAGAAACCGCTACAAAGCTGATTGCTTCGCCACTTTGCTATGCTGTTAGCCTGCTAGGTTTATTGATTTCACGATGTCTGTCCGTCTGTCTGTCCCACGATTATCTCGAGAACGATTTCAAATTTTCAAATTCTGTTTTCAGCAATCGATTACTGATCACCCAGGCATCTGAACCTCCTATTTTGAAACTGATTGCTCAACGGCAAAAAAAAAAGCTGATTGCTTCGCCACTTTGCTATGCTGTTAGCTTGCTAGGTTTATTTATATTAGTCGGTTGTACAAAATCTTAAATTTCAAATTATTAGGATTATCACTTTGAGACTTATCTGTACGTTAATATAAATAGTGTCAAAATTATTTTTCTCAGAAGCGACGCCACAGTTTGCAAAAATCAGCCTTGAACATAAGTGATGCTCGTACAGTAATGATACATGATAAACATAAGGATTTCCTCTTATTACCATTTGAACAATTACTCAGCAGTACCTACACGTTTGAGCTGATTGTACATTGTTTACAATTTACATTTCCTATCAGTAAGCAATATTGTTACAAGCAAAATTGTAAAAGTGAATAATGTCACCTCTGCCACGATTTCAGTAAATACTTTAAGTAATGCAGGTCAGCTGACGCCTTTTTGACCACGTAGTTAGTAGCTGCGTAATACACCCCACTAACCCATAATATCATCACATGGGTGTCATTTAGGGTTGCCACCCGTACTATAATATATAGTATCGTACTATATTTTAGTCAATTGTACTACATATCTATTATAGAAAAATAATATAGTACGAAAAATACTTTATTTTTATCTCTAATTCAAATGTCGTGATTTCTTATATTAACTGTGACGGAAGTCTGGAACAAGTAAGTTTTATTGTAAGAATGTTTCCGTCATGAATGTAACATGGAAAGAAGAAGAAAGATGGAAAGAAGTATAGAGCATGTATTAATTTAATTAATAATGAATTGTTAATTCATTTTAATATGAATCTAAATTGCTCAGATTCCTATTATTATTTTAAAAGTAGATCATCGATGGCGAAAGCGAAGAGCAATTACAAATATATATGGACAAATACATAAAGATTAAAAATGTGTAACTTTTTTCCTGAATTTCCCAAAAGTACTATATTGTTACATGTTTTTGCAAAAAAAATACTATATTTGTTCAAAAAAATAGGTGGCAGCCCTAGTGCCATTAGAAGCGCGAAAGGAGAAAAAATAGATAGGCAGCAGTACAATTTTTTTATAACCTGTAATGAATTATTGATAACACATTCTTCGAATACCTAGCAGTAGGCTTAGAAATTACTATGAAACAAATTTTAAGACACATTATATATTTCATATTGTTACAGCGAAAATTCGGACAATCTCTTTCTCAACTCTATGGTAATGGTCCCAATGAAGTTCTCCACGCTGATCTTCAATGGAATTATCTGCAAGTTTCCTAAACGTTAGGACTCTATTGGTATGACGACCAAACCACACGGAGTTTTAGAAAGAAAGCCCTTCCCATATGTTGTTACTATATAATTGAATAGAAATAATAATCGAAAATGTGAGTCTTTATAATGTGCACATATCGAAATGAGGGAATTTATTAATTTTATCGACGGAAAAATATATTTAAAAAATCTAAATATCTTTTTTATACTTTTATGGAATTTTTAAACATTTCATTCGCTACGGTGACCCTAGTGTAAAAAAACGGTGTAACTTTTAAACTCAATGATCTATCGCGATGAAACAAACTCCATAATTATTGGAAGTAATTAGAAGAAAAAAAAGTTAGAAGAAAAAAAGAAGTTAATTAGGGTAGTATGTTATTTACATTAATAATTTGTATTTTAACGGAAAATCATTCCTCCGCCTGCTAATAACCAATCAGAAGGATTACGTCAGTAACATTAAAACAACGTAAATGCGTGTTAATTTATCACTTACGACCTTGTTACAAGCACAGATTCTATTAGTTGTTGCTATGTAATTGAATAAACTCAACAGTGTGTAGTAGTAACCTAGAAACACGTTTATCGCTAAACTAATAAGGAAAAGTCGATAAGAACACATTTACTTTTTATCACTAATGGCCTTTTTGGGTAGTCATTCCGATATGTGAATTTGGTGTCTTACTAAAACGGTGTGCATGTCACACCTGCTTTAAGATATTTATTCAAACATTTTAAGGAACTTTGACAAATGATTTCTTATATTTACGCGAACACTACCCAACCCATGGTCTAGGGGGAACAGATGTTTGAGATTGTTGCTGTAAAGTACCCGAAACGTCGGGAATTAAATAAATTAAACGGGATAAAATCCGTAAATATTGTTTTATTCAATATTGAAAAACTTACTACGATATTTGTTCCCAAGGTATATAGCTTTTGGTCATATATAAAGAATGAATGAGGAAAGATTGACAAAGCAATTTGTTGCAGAAGTGAACGGCAGAGTTGGTAAGGGACACCCTAGACGAAAGTTTATCTACTATATTGGCTATTTATTGAAAATGAGCCAGATTAAAAGTACCCTTAACAAACGAGCACATATGCGTAGGTATATTTATGTAAGGGAGGCGAAAGAGGTGTGTCAGGATCGTGCCAAATGGAAGTCCGTAGTCTCTGTCTACCCCTATGGGTGACAGATTAAAATAGAATAAGTTTTTCATTCAATATGGATTACAAGTAATTCTTATTGAAAGTATTTTTTTTACTTTACCACTGGTTCGAAAAAAATCCTGTCCTGGGAAGAACCAGCAAGAAACCCAGATAGCGTATACATTTCCCCAATAGTGAATTAGTGACTCTGTGGAGTCGAGAAACCGGTATCACTAGCTTGTGTTTGTTCCTAGTTTTTACAGAGTTTATATCACTTTTTTTACTAAAACTATCTTTGTTTTTGTGAACATACATTACTTAACTTATCTTCACGCACAATCCCTGACGGGGTAGCCAGAGAGAACAGATCGCCAAGTGTCACGATCCTTACATACCTCTTTCGCTTCTTTCAGATTAATTATCTTCTTCATACATGCACGTCTTGGTATCCGAGTACTCTTGACCCTCCCCTCTTCGAGCAGTTTGCTCAAATGGTCTTCGAAAGTTAGTCTCGGTCTACCTCGACACCTTTTAATATTAACTTTCGCGCTATATATTTTCTTCACCATTCGGTCTTCACTCATTCGCTCAACGTGCCCAAACCATCGAAGCACGCCCTTATCAATTTTTGTGATAAGGTCATCTTTCAAACCTGCCATATTGCGAATCTTTTCGTTTCGCTTTCGGTCGGCCATGGTAACGCCGCACATTTTACGAAGAGATCGCATCTCCACTGCATTCAACTTGCTTTTATGCTTCTTCTGGCATACCCAGGTTTCGCTGCCATATAACAAAGTCGGTACCAACACTGCGTTATGTATTGCAAGGCGTGCACTCTTCACTACGCCTTGCCTTTTGACTAACGCAGTCAGGGCACCATTGACTTTGTTCCCGGCAGCGACACGCCTGTCCACATCTAAATCACATCTTTCATCCCGGCTAAAAGCACTCCCCAAGTATACAATTTCATTTACCTGTTCTAGACATTCCTGATTTACCCATATTTCACACTTCGTTCTCTCTTCGTCCCTTTCAAATACCAGAACTTTAGTTTTATTAGCATTCAAACGGAGACCTTTAATTTCACATTCCTCTTTCATACACGTGACTAATGCCTGCAGTTCTGCCTCTGATGGTGCAATAAGCACTGCATCATCAGCATACAGCAGACAATTTACTTTTATTTCACCCAATTTCACACCCAAATAGCTATCTTTCAGCTTCTGTAAACAGCTGTCGAGATACAGTATGAACAGCCAGGAAGACATGACACAACCCTGTTTTACGCCCGTTTGGACGCTAAACAGGGTGACAGGTCATGGCCTACCCGCACACAGGCTTTACAGTCACAGTAAAGTGACTGCACAGCCCTTAGCAATCGACCATCCACACCGTACCCCGGCAACAGTTCCCACATTTTCTTCCTTACAACCTTATCAAATGCTTTCTCAAGATCCACAAAAGCACAGAAAATCTTCTGGTTAGCAGCCAGAAGCTTCTCCGTGATCATGCGTAGAGAAAACATTTGATCCGTGCATCCTCTTCCAGGTCTAAATCCGCATTGTGCCTCCCATAGAAATCTTTCCGATTTCTCTTGCATCCTACGTGTCAAAACCTTCGAGTAAACTTTACTTGCTAAACTGGTCAAGCTGATCGCCCGATAGCACCCGCAGTCAAAATGTGAACCTTTACCTTTATATAAAGGCACAATGACTGCGGATCGCCAATCATCCGGCACATCCCCGTCCGCCAGCACAAATTGCACAGCAGATAAAAGCTGTCCCAGACGCGAGGCCCACCATACTTGACCATTTCAGCAGTAACTCTGTCTAGTCCCGCAGCCTTACCACATTTCAAACTTCGAATCGCACGTTCTGTCTCTTTCATACTGATGACCTCAGTGTCATCGAGGTCCAGGTCTGGCGTTCCAGTCACGGCGTCATCCCCGGATCCCCCACTAAGATCATCACACGCATACATTTCTCTATAAAATTCGCTCCATCGCTGCATGACGTCCGATTTTTCTGTGAGGACGTCATTAGTTCCCGAAAGCACTTTGTTCATTCTTAAGGCCGTCGCACCACTTCGGGTCCTTCCAACTTCTTTCCAGAAGAGTTTGGAGTTCTCCTTAAAGTTGTGCGACAACCTTTCGTCCGCTTCCATTCTACACCTTTCACGCATTTCCTCAATCAATGCTTTCGTGTGAACTTTCTGCAGCTTATATCTTTCTTTCATCTTCTCTCTCATATCCTTATCATTACTAGAGGCCAAGTAGTCTAACCATGCTTTCTTCTTCTTCTCTACAGCTTCTTTCACTTCATCATTCCACCATGCATCTCTTCTTTTACTACTGCCTCTTTTTATTGTTCCACACACTTCTTCCGCTGCACTTACCATTCCATCCCTAAGGTTCTGCCATGTTTTTTCCACACATTCATTTCTGCCATCGATGGTGTCAAGCTTTTCGGCTACCCTCGCATGATATTTGTCCCTAGTATCTGCTTCCTGAAGCTACCAGCTTCGGATGCGACAGACCGACTGTGGTTCTGTTACTGCTGTCCGGTAGCGCCAACCCGCGAACAGACCCCTAAATCTAGTAATCACTAGATAGTGATCTGTTCCCAGGTCAGCACCCCTGAACACTCGCGTATCCATCACCTGTTTTCGCAGTCGGTCATCCACCAGAAACAAATCGATCATACTTCTCTCATTCTTTCTTTCTCTAGTATACATATGGATTTTCTTGTGATTAAACATAGTGTTTGTCACAAGAAGACCCTTTTCCTTGCATACCGCCAGTATAAGCTTGCCAGCATCATTAACCCTTTTATCGCCAAACTTTCCAAGCATCGACTCGTAACCTGGTCGAGCGGTACCAACCCATCCATTCAAATCACCACACACAACAATTCTTTCGTTTCCCCTAGCCAAATCTAGAACTTCTCTTACATTCTCCCAAAACTCCTCCAGCTCAGCCCTGGACGACGAAGCTACTGGCGCATAAATAGCCAAAAGGAATAACTTCGTCAGTCCCAATTTAAAGCGAACCCAGAGAAGTCTTGAGTTCACAACCTTATATTCAGTCATAACATCGACCAACCGAGACGACAGCAGCACCCCCACTCCCTGGCGGGCGCTCTCGCTCTCCGGGACTCCGGACCATAGAGCTAACGCCCCGCCAGGGAGCTCTTCAGTACCACTGCCCTTCCGTTTGGTCTCCGACATACACACGACATCTAATTCTCTTTCTTTCATTATTTCAATCAATTCATTCGTCTTATCTTTCATGCCTCCTCTAACATTTCACGTGCCAACTCTGCACTCTGTCCTCCACCTTCCGCCGTTTCGGGCTGTGCGTGACGGGTGGCGGTCCCCATCGCCGCTTTGCGCGCTGCATTCCACACCAACGGGGACTAGCTGGTGTGCGTCGCCTTGGGGGGACGCCCTAACCCTCGTTGGCATGAGTGCGCAGCTGTGTAAAATTGCAGCCCTGAAAAGGGCTGGCAGGGGTCGCGACGAGCACGCTTCTACAATGACCCTGTGTCATACATTGTGAACATACATAAAATTTTCGTAAATATACTGAGAGGCCAAAGTTAATATAATTATTTATTTAAATTTTTCTCAAGAGACTCTCTCGGCTTAAGGTTGTAAATAGCTCTTATGGCCCTCTTCTATATACACAGTCAGGTCATAAGTATTGTCACACAGTAATAACTTTTCTTTTAGAATGCTGGCCACAAAAAAGTTTATTGAAATCGAATTTCGAATTGTTCATGAAAATAAAACTGTATACTTTTTAGAATTTTAATCATTTTTAAATATGGAGTGGACGCTTAAAGAAGACCGTGTTGCAGTTATTGCGTTGCATCGTTGCGGTTACGCGCCAATTCAAATTTTTGACATACTGAAAAATTTGAATATAACCAAAAGATTCGTTTATCGTACCATCAAACGATACAATGAGGACTAGTGTAGATGACAGGTCAAGAAGTGGTCGCCCTCGGTCTGTTAGGACTTCAGCAATGATAAAAACTGTGAAGGCGCGAATTCAAAGAAATCCCAAACGTAAGCAGAAACTGTTGGCCCTTCAGATGGGGTTAAACAGAACCACGGTGAAAATGGTGTTAAATGAAGACGTAGGGCTTCGGGCATATCGAAAAAAAACAGGACATCGTTTGAATGCTCGTCTAATGGACCTGAGACTGAAGAGATGCCGCGCTTTTTTGAAGCGGTACGCGGGAAAAAAATATCGGGAAATTCTTTTTTCGGATGAAAAAATTTTTACCATAGAAGAGAGCTACAACAAACAAAATGATAAGGTGTACGCACACAGTAGTGAAGAAGCGAGCAACCGTATTCCTCGTGTCCAACGAGGTCATTTTCCATCCTCGCTCATGGTATGGTTGGGAGTTTCTTATTGGGGCTTAACAGAGGTACATTTTTGTGAGAAAGGTGTAAAAACGAATGCAGTTGTGTATCAAAATACAGTCCTGACGAACCTTGTGGAACCTGTTTCTCATACCATGTTCAATAACAGGCACTGGGTATTCCAACAAGATTCGGGGCCAGCTCATAGAGCGAAGAGCACACAAGACTGGCTGGCGGCGCGTGAAATCGACTTCATGCGGCACGAAGACTGGCCCTCCTCGAGTCCAGATTTGAATCCGTTAGATTACAAGATATGGCAACACTTGGGAGGAAAAGGCGTGCTCAAAGCCTCATCCCAATTTGGAGTCACTCAAGACATCCATGATTAAGGCGGGCGCCGATATTGACATAGACCTCGTTCATGCTGCGATAGACGACTGGCCGCGCAGATTGAAGGCCTGTATTCAAAATCACGGAGATCATTTTGAATAAAGTTTAGTGTCATAAGAATCTATGTTTTGTTAAGTTCATTTTGGTATATAAATGGTTACATAATGAATAAACTTGTTTCAATTATTTTATATTAAACATGTGACAGAATTTATGACCTGACTAGGTATATATTAGAAAAATAGTTTCTAAATCAGCCGCATTTCCCCATAGCAAAACCTCATAAGACTATGCTATGGAAATAACTGAAATAAATTAATCTAGCTGTCTCGACACTATTATAATTAATCTGTTTTATAGCATAAGCTGCAGAGTATTCAACAGGGCTCAGTTCTTCCCCATTTAAAAACACATTGGTATTCAGATTTTTTAACATTCGTTGTTGTAAATTTAAATGCAGATTATTAACGTTAAACCAATGCACTGCTGACAGGCGTGAGTGTTTGCGTATAATAGCTGCACTTTTATAATTTTAGTCTATAGTATAAAATATCCGAAGTGACACCTACGATACCCGTTTTATCTAAGTAAAATTACGACTGAGCACAAGTTTCCTCTCATTTCTAAGAGGGCAATGGCAATTATTATTAAGCCGCGCTGTTTCAGCATGTGTTAGCGGACTTCACATATCCTCGCTCGAAATATTTTATTCTTTACATATGCTGGATTCTTCACGTTTTCCTTCATCCTCGAATACACATTAAACATTTAATCCCGTAAGTACAATAAAATTCTATTGTACCAGAGGAATCTTGTCACTAAGTCTATGGTGCAATGCTTGCTTCTTACTGCGATAGCCAATTCATCTTTTTTTTTTTTATAGGATAAGGGTGACAAACGAGCTCACAGTCCACCTGATGGTAAGTAGTTGCTGCGGCCCATAGACATCTACATCTATCCTCGTTTGTGAATCAAAATGCAGATGCGTTGTCACCCGTGAGGACTAAGATAGAATGCCTCATTTCCAGTAAAAAGGGCCTCCGGCCACCTGCACTCACCAAGCGAAACGCAGAGGTTCCTCTACTTCACGCTGGTTTTCTGTGAGGTCGTGGTACCACCCCGGTTCGAGCCGGCCCATCCGTGCGACAGCAATCTGCCGCGTGGCTCTACCACTCTTAAAATCTCTATTTTAAATATAAATAACTAATTTCCAATATAATTCTGAAACGTTACAGTAGGTAGGTTGGTCAGAAAGTAATACATAATAGATAATGGAGCTATATTTAAACAACTATGTATTTGTTGTGATATGGAAGCTAAATGTATGGAAGCGAAGTGTATCTATGAAATAATTAACTACGACAAGTCAAATTTAGCCTTATGACCATGAAATCCCCCTGATCGATTTTCGTATCAATGTCGAAAATTCTCCCACCACCCTCATAAATCCATTGAATGCTCTCCAAACAAATAAGTCCTGTCGAAGACCATCAATTACTGTCAAAATAATATAGAATCTTACAAGTTTCGGCGCCCGTTCGTCTTAACTAGGGCTACCTCCTTTTTTTTAATAAATATAGTATTTTTTTCCAAATAAGACGGAAGAATATAGTTCTTTTGAGAAATTCAGGAAAAAAGTATACTTATTTTTAATCTTTATGCGTATTTCCATATAAATTTGTTATTGTTTTTCGCTTTGGTCAACATTTAATATAATTATAGGAATCTGAGCAATTTAGATTCATATTAAATATATTAACAATTAATTTTTAATTAAATTTATTATTTCTTTCTTTCTTTCTTCTTTCCATTTAACATTCATGGCGGAAAAATTATTTTCGTAAATCTTACTTGTTCCAGACTTTCCGTCAGAGTTAATATAAAAAATTGCGACATTTTATTTAAGGTGAAAGATCCAGAGTGGCCCGCGAAATTCAAATTTTTTACGTTTTTTGGAATTTGCAGGTCAGGGCCAGATTGAATGTTTAACAAAATATGATTGGCGAGCGTAAAGAGTATCTATTTACAGAATTATTATCATTATAATCATCAATACAACCCCCTAAGTTCGCATAATTCCTTTGAATAAGTTTTTCTGGAAATAGCCATACATTGGAATTATACGAACATAGACGGTTGTATTGATGATTATAATGATTATAATTCTGTAAATAAATACTCGTTACGCTCGCGAATCATATTTTGTTAAACATATAACCTGACACTGACCTGCAAATTGCAAAAAACGTAAGAAAATTTGAATTTCGCGGGCTACCCTGGCGCTTCCACTTTAAGGGAAAATATAGTATATTTGTACTATATTATTTTTCTATAATATATAGTTCAATTGACTGAAATATACAACGATACTATATAATTATTATAGCACGGGCGGCAACCCTAGTCTTAACCCACCTGTGCCTAATATAAGCCACAGTAGAAAGCGTTTGGTGGTGCGTGTAGCGTGTAGCGTGCGACCGTGCGTGGGTGCGTGCGTTCATGCGTGTGTGTGTGTGTTTGTGTGTTTGTATGTGTGTGACTGTGTAACATAGTCATAAATCTATTGAAACAAACATTATTCAATTGATAATGGGATAAGAACGTAGAAAGGCTAATACAGTGTAAGAGTGACACAACAGTGTTAGCGTCGTCTGGAATTCACACACAGGGTATGCGGCGTTGCCTTGCTGCAGCTATTACTAGTATAGTTTTAGCACGAATGGATCGACTCGACCGGGGAAGGACCACGCTCTCACAGACAACCAGCGTAAAATAGCAGCTTAATGCTGCTGTGTTTCGTATAGTGAGTGTAGAGAATCGGAGACCCGTTTTACTGGAAACGAAGCATTCCATCTTCGTCCTCACGGGTGACAACGTATCTACATTTTGATTCGTTACCGAGGATAGATGTAGATGTCTATGGGCCACAGCAGCCACTTACCATTAGGTGGACTGTGTGCTCGTTTATCACCCTATACTATAAAAAAAATGTATATTTTTGAACCTTTCTGTCTGTGCGCAGCGGCAATCTATAAAAGAATGGACAATATATTATATACAATATAACATAACGTAATTAACGCACACCTAGTCAACAAAAAAAGATCAACGCTCCTACTTTTCTACCTCATATTATTAGAATAGAATATGAAGATAGATGTAGATGTCTATGAGCACACAGCAACCAATTACTATCAGGTGGACTGTATGCTCGTTTTGCACCCTTATCTTATGAAAAAAAAAAATCTGACCACTAGGCTAAGCTGTCGGCGACATGACAAAAACAAGTATGCCAACAAGCCAATGGGTTTAGTCCGTTGGAAATTACATAAGAATGTAAACAACACAGAAGATTAAGGTTTTACAGTAATTGCATAAAGGTATAATTCTCATACCTAAATTTCCTCATAACTCATTGCATTATCATTCAATCAACTATATTTTATAACTTTTAAATTATTATTTAGGAGCAGTATCATTTGTGTTGTCAAAACAGATACAGTAGAAACTCGATTATCCGGCCCTCAGTTATACGGATTCGCGATTATCCGGACTATCAACCGCGGCCAATTAAATCATTAAGTCATATTGAGCCAAGTGACAAATTGTTTAACGTAATATGTACTGCAAGTCGAATTTATGCAAGCATGAACGTGTCGGAATTGGTGGAACTTTTAGAAGACGCTTTGTATTGTTGGTTTTTACAAAAAAGATCAACTGGGCGTCCGATATTTGGCCTGGCCCTTGCTCTGTGAAAAAGCATTACAGTTAAATAAAAAAATACGTCGCGATGAATCGTTTGTCGCAAGTATCGGATAGTTCATCATCATCAACATTACAGCCTTTCATAAGTCCACTGCTGAACATAGGCCTCTCCCAAGGAATGCCTCAAAGCACGGTCCTGAGCCACCTGCATCCATCGACTTCCTGCATGTCTTACCAGGTCGTCACTCTATCACGTGGGGGGTCGCCCTACACTTCGCCTACCGGTACGAGGCTGCCACTCAAGAACCTTTCTTCCCCATCGGTTGTCGGTTCTTCGAGCTATATGGCCGGCTCGCTGCCACTTCAGCTTACTAATCCGTTGGGCTATGTCGGTTACTCTGGTTCTACTGCGGATATACTCATTTCTAAGTTTATCACGCAGAGAAACCCCGAGCATAGCCCTCTCCATAGCTCGCTGAGCGACCTTGAGCTTCCTCATACGGCCAGCAGTGAAGGACCACGTCTCAGATCCGTAAGTCATCACTGGCAACACGCACTGGTTGTACAATTTCGTTTTAAGGTTTTGAGGTATGTCTGACGAGAAGATGTGTCGTAGTTTCCCGAACGCTGCTCAGCCGAGTTGAATCCGTCGAATTACCTCTGGGTCGAAGTTGGACTTACCTACTCGGACTATTTGTCCCAGGTAAACAGACTCGTCAACAACTTCGAGCTTAGTGCTCCCAACAACTACCGGCATAGGTGTGACACGGACATTAAACATGATCTCTGATTTGTCCATGTTCGTCCTAAGACCTATTCGTTGGGAGACACTATTGAGGTCATTGAGCATGGTGCTTAGGTCCTCCAGCGATTCTGCCATAAGGACTATATCGTCGGCAAATCGAAGGTGAGTGATGTACTCGCCATTGATGTTAATACCGTATTCTTTCCAGTCCAGAAGCTTGAAAACGTCTTCCAATGCAGCGGTGAAGAGTTTCGGGGATGTAACATCAGCCTGTCTTACACCTCTCTGTAATTGGATAGGTTTCGTATTCTGGTTCTGTACTCGGATAGCCATCGTAGCCCTACTGTACAAACACTTCGGCACAGTCAACTTGGCACCGCTGAAAGGACTACAGCACCGCCCAAATTTCGACGAAATCAAAGGCTTTCAGACATAGTGGCAAATTGTACTCCTCGGACTTCTGCATAATTTGCCGAAGGGTATGTTGTGGTCTATGGTGCTAAAGCCCTTTAGTAAACCGGCTTGTTCGGGAGGCTGGAAGTCATCAAGTCTGCGCGCGAGACGATTCGTAATGACTCTTGAAAACAGCACGTAGACGCGGCTCAGAAGGGAAACCGGTCTGTAGTTCTTCAAGAGAGCGTTGTCAACTTTCTTGAAGAACAAGACCACCGCACTTTGCTCCACGCCTCCGGTATAACGCCACCATGGAGGACGGAATTAAAGAGCTTCTGAAAGACTTCAAGTACCGGTCTTCCACCCGCTTTCAGAAGCTCCGCTGTAATTCCATCCTCGCCTGGGGCCTTGCCGTTTTTAAGGTCCTGGTGAGCCATTCTAATCTCGCTCAGACTGACATCCGGGATATCTTCGGAATAGTGTCGGATGAGACTCGCTCTTGGATTGTTACTCACACTTGCGTGTGGCTCCAACGATGACGTGTACAGCTGCCCATAGAACCTCTCAATCTCACTCAAAATCTCAGGTGTCCTGGAAACGATGCTGCCACATTCGGTCTGCAGCTTTGACATTTGGCTCTTTCTGGCAGACAGATCTCTGGCAAAGACTTTGGAGCCATAGTTCCGCTCGATCACTTTCGATTGAGGCTGCAGTATTTTAGTATGTTTGTGTAATCTTAAAAAATATGTATGTCGTATGATGGTAAATGTATCCCTTAATATTTTTAATAAACATTGATTTTCGTTGATATGTATTTGTTGTTTTTAATAAACACATAACATTATGTATGTATGCACAAAACCCGCTTTTCATCATACATTCGATTATCCGGACTTTCGATTATCCGAATCCCTAACGACAACAATTAGTCCGGTTAATCGAGTTTCCACTGTAATTATCAATCTGATGGTTAAAGTATTGGTTGGCAACATGTGATACATCATTGTAAAGTTTGTTTAAGTTTGTAAAGTTCCATTTGTGTAAATCTTAAGTTTATAAAGTTGAAATTGTATTTATATATAAGTTTAATTTCAATTGATCAACTGATGAAGCATTACTAACAATTTTATTTTTGGTGAAGCGTAAGACATGATATGTTTGTTAACATTATTTCTGATTTTATTTGAAATAGACTTGAAAGCCAGCCTAGAGACATTTTTACGATTTAAACAACTTCCAAACACTACAATAAAAAATAATATTATCATGCATCACAGAAAAGTTTTTTAAGAGCTTATAACAGTCCACAGCTGGCTATGAATGTGTTCAATTACACAAATGTTTGCCATAATGACTTCTATAGGCAATCGCAGAACAGCAGTGACTGGTCTGGCTAATCAACAAAATACTAAAAATCCCCTTATAACATATCTGATATAACCATTATGCAACAATATTTATAGATAAGCTATACAGTACAGTGTTAGAGCTATGTAAGGAGAAGCTCGATAAGACTGGAAAAGGCTTTCAATATTAATTGAAATTAATTTAGATTAGACTGCATTAGCAATTTTGTATAAAAATTGGGACAGGTTAAGATTTAGACTCAGAACATAAATAATATGTTCCGAGTCTAAATCCTAACCTGTCAGGGGTAACAAGTTTTAAACTGACGGCTCCGTGGCACAGTGGCTTAGTAATGAGTTGTAGCGCTGGGGGCTGCGGGTTCAAATCCCACATGGCCTACAAATAATTGTTCCGGGTCAGGATGTTTGTCCTCGTGCAATTTATGTTCATAAACTGCCTCCACGATACAGAAAATCCTAGTGTGGTGGTAACATTTTTTTTTAAATAAACTTACCAGAATGGACCAAATAAATACCAAAACGATATGAGAAATTATAAACTAACTAGAAATTAACATAATTTTTTGTTGAAAATTGTAAGAGACAACTGCAAAATAAATTAGTCTAATTAGGTATTTAACATTGTAGATATTAAAAACTTTTTTGAAATTGGTATAATATCCTTGAGAAATAATAAAGTTTGACAATATGGAATAGCTTCAAAGGTGCCATTATAATAAATTCTTCATAGAATGAAATCAGTCCAGAGGACTGTTATGAACTGAAAAAAAGTTGCTTTAAAGAGAAGAGTATTGCCTAAATACCAAGTTCATATCCATCAACATTTGTCGTATTTTATAATATAAGTAAAAGAAAATCAGAGTCCCACATTGAGATATATATATTTTTTTATAATATAAGATGGAAGTCTATCAATCAATTTCAAAATATTTTAAACAATAATCCAGGCAACAAACAGTCTAATAGTTTAGGGTAAAGCCTGAATGTAATAGTCATAGGTATCGTCTAATCATCTCCTAACAAGCTATCAAACGAAGGAGTGATTTAATAGGAATATTAACAATGTTAATAGTGTTTTTTTTAAAGGATAGGGTGACAAATGAGCACACAGTCCACCTGGTGGACACCTGATGGTAAGTGGTTGCTGTGACCCATAGACATCCACATCTATCATCAATAAAGAATCAAAATGAAGATGTGTTGTCGCCTGTGAGGACTAAGATGGAATGCCTCTTTTCCAGTAAAAAGGGTCGCCGGTTCTCTACACTCACTATATAAAACACAGCAGTGTTAAGCTACTATTTGACACTGGTATTCTGTGAGAGCATGATCCTTCCCTGGTCGAGCCGACCCATTTGTGCCACAACTATACTATTAATATAGCTTCAGCATGGCTCTACAACATACATGTTGTAGTAATTCCTAAATATAAAATAATAAATGGCAGGTCATTAATAGAATAGATACAATTCAATGCTTTAATTTAATAAAATTATTGGTTAACTCTCATATAGAATTACTACTGTAACTCACTTCTAATCAACCATTTAAAGCTTAGTTAAATAGTTGAAAGGATTAACAAAAACATTAGTACAAAAACAAGTTAGCATTATAATATTAAATATTGTGGGTGGAATTAAATCCAGATAAAGTAAATACTATAAGACCATGAGCTATACATTATGATGCTTCTTTATAAACAATTAAGGTTAACTCTGAATAATAGCAAGTAAATAAGTTGATTTAACATAACATCTCTTCATGTGACAATTCATGAAAAGTCCAACAAGATTAACTCCAACAAGAAGAAAATAGTCCTCATAATTATATAATTTCAATTGTAATATGATTAAGAGTCAGTAATATTATTTTAAAGTAGTTTTGCTTCTTACTCTACTCATAAATAAGAGAAGGCCTGAGATCAGCAATAGGCAAAGGGCTGTAACTTTATATTTTTACTCTGCCATAAATTTTAATTAGCATAAAGATGGCAAATGTGACATAGGTATGTATTCAAAAGTAAAAAACTTACTTTCTGTTTTTTCTTATAGATGTTTGATTAAATTTAGTGACAAATCAGCAACATTATAAAATCTTACAGTACCAACGTAACAATCTAATGAAGTTATACCTTAACACCTTATCATAATAAATGAGTCTTCAGAAATGTTACGGTTATTTTAAAAAAAATAGCGTAAAATCACCCCGGATGTCCTAAGCAGGCAAACACAGTCAATAGTAAAAACAGAATTTATCATGAATCATCGGCGGGAAGGCGGTAACAATATTATTACTTAGGTTGCTTGGAAACTGGTTGCAAAAGAGGGTCAGATTTCTGAAAGGTTAAGTCCAAATACTTTTAGTGAAAACATTTCAATTTGTTTGCACTTTTTAAATACTCAAAAATTATCAATGTCACAATCGGCGAGAAAGGCGGTGCCTGGTCGCTCATCGTCAACGAGCTTGCAGCTTGGGCGATGGCGGTCAGCTAACGGCCAACAACCGCTTATAAAATAGTAGTCAACTTTTCAATATTATACTACAGCATTGAACTCGTAAGTATTTTAGCAACAGAAATAATAAGGTTATCAGGCAAACTTACCACATGACAACTACAGATTTTACGATTTATATTCTACAGCCACCATTCATCACAATACAAAACACATTCCACATCCACAATTGACACACAATGACAATTAATCTATACTCGTTGCTCGCTGATCACCACAGAACCCAAAGAATTGTTGTATTTACGATTTTGCCAATGAAGGTGGACAAAGGTCTTAGACTTACAGCCTAGTCTGATATGTAGGTATTTTATTCACAAAGTTGATGCGTCACTTTGCAAAGTTTTCAAGAGATATTTACATCAGCTTAACCCAGCAGAATGCTGATGACGAGGTATATCAAGCTACCAAAGCGAATAAAAAGACTTGAAATTTTAATAAATCACCATCGAAGCATGGTTAACAGCATTTTTACGTATCAAAATCCACTTCAACAATAAAGGGCTTGGGGCCAAATTACTGCCAATTAGATAATCTTTGTGCCAAATTCCGAAGATTTGAAATATTTTAATCTAGCTAAGATGACGTAATAAAATTGAGCACACTGATAGTGAAAGGGGTGGAAGCTGTTGCACTAATTTTAATAGAACAGGTATCTATAAAATCCTTATTTTTAAATATCGTACTCGCATTTAATTAGAAAAAATATGCTTATTATTATCAAAATTTGCTGAAGAACATAAATGAAAGCGCGTTTTAATCGTTAATAATAATTGAGATCGTTGGAAATTAAAATGTTGGTTTGAATTAAAATAACAGAGAGAATACACCCGGACTATGTGCGTCATAGTTGTAGTTTATTTTGTGATAAATACACAACATCGCAAATATTTTTTTATTAATTTTATTTGTAACCCTGGATATAAGAAAATAATAACCATATTAAAACCTCACACTCTTGAAATAAGACCAATTTTTTTTTAACTTTTATTTAACAGTGGTAGAGCCACGCGGCAGCTTTTGCTGTCGCACGGATGGGCCGGCTCGAACCGGGGTGGTACCACGACCTCACAGCATACCAGCGTGAAGTAGAGGTTTACCTCTGCGTTTCGCTTGGTGAGTGCAGGTGGCCGGGGGCCCTTTTTACTGGAAATGAGGCATTCCATCTTAGTCCTCACGGGTGGCAACGCATCTGCATTTTGATTCGCAAACGAGGATAGATGTAGATGTCTATGGGCCGCAGCAACCACTTACCATCAGGTAGACTGTGTGCTCGTTTGTCACCCTTATCCTATAAAAAAAAAAATTAACATAATGTAATGAAACTATGAATTTGAAAACGATCAAATATTAATGAAAATAAAAATATTTTAAAACTAAGCTAGGCTGAAATGTCATGTATTTTAAATAATTATTTTTGTTTATCCGTAATTGTAAATAACAACCGTGTCATGTTGTGAATTTGGTAGATTTATCTTTGGATAAACACATGAATGTGGATTGTGGGCTATAAAAATATTTATTTATTTATTAAGAATAACAAGGAGTTACAAATAAAGTTGGTTGTTGCATAAATTTATTGATAAGTCATTACATATGTGTTTATTTATAAAAGTAAATGACAAAATTTTCGTAAGTCTACTTTACATGAAAAGTTTCAAGTTTCAAGAATATAGAAAGGAACACAATAAAATAAATAATATGATGTTGTATTAAATTATATTTCCAAAATTATTTGTAAAATATTTTATTTAAAAAAGATTTGAACCTTATAGATACACTAAGACATTAGCATAATTAGCATTAAGCATTAGCCATTACGAACAGATTATAAACTTGTTTTATAATGTAATCACTAAGTAGTTACGGTTGAGTTAATATACTCTTTGTTTGTTTGGTTCAAGATTTTTGGTGAGAACTACTTACGTTGCGGCAGCTTACGGGGGCGGGGGAGGGGGGGGGGGGGGTTGAAGTGGAAGTGAACGAAGATGTTTTCCTATATTAGCTTTATTTTCTTACTTACAAATTAATTTAACTACTGTGACAATGTGAGTTCACAGGAATACTTGACTACCTAACTTACAAATTAACTAAAATACTACTGAGCTGCCTTAACAATGGGGAACACAAAAGGGTCAAAATATTACTACCAAATAATATTAAAATCGTAGCAAAGATCATGTACATTACAATAGTTTTTATTTTATTTCAGTATTTCCGAAGCTATAACGACGAGAAGTTTAAGCCCTTTTTTGAATTTCAGAGATTACGCACGCTCACACTATGACGTCACACCCCCGCAGACCGCGACCGCGATGCAAACGCGGCTTTTGGTGCGGTGCGATTTGACCAAGTGTTTGTATTTCAAAGAAATAATATTATCCTCTAAATCCAATTACACTAAAGTAAAACGTGTAGTACTAGAATGGAAGAAGGTTTTGTAAAAGGCCAGTCGGACAATCTGCCAAGAGTGGATAGTTTGATGATAGCACAATATTTATTGAAGAATCAGGATTTTTGAAAGTTTGTGTTACATTTAATACTTACATAATGTGGATGGCGATAAAAAATACTACGTACCTACCCGTAATCCACATCTCGAGGTTTTCGATGATTATTTTATGTGTTTATTAGTTAAAACTTACAGAAAATGCCAATGTTTACCCATATACCGTATAATAGATGTAAGTAAGTCCTACTACCTAGGTATTAACGTAATTATCCGTTTCTAACTAGGCAAATGGGTACCTATTGTTTTTTTGTTATAGTAAAACTGATACTTATCTATTTTTGATTAATTTTATACAATGCTCGTTAGAGTTTATTCATTTAAAGTTTTTTTTTTAAATTAAAACATTTAAAAAATCAGTGCCGATTAACTTGTGGGTCGCAAATTTTTACTTACCATTCCTTTTGGTTATTCATGAATTCCCGACGCAAAAAGAGGGGTGTTATAAGTTTAACCGCTATGTGTCTGTCTGTATGCATCTCTGTGTGTCTATATGTCTGTGTGTCGGTATGTCTGTCTGTAGTACTGTAGCTCATAAGTGGGTAAACTGTGTTGTTTTTTTATTTTGTATTTAATGTTGTTTTTTAACAGTGGTTCATAGACATGTTTTATCAAAATCGGTTAAACCGTTCTAATAGTACATTACAAAACATACGTTTCGAAAAACTAAATAAAAACCGTCTTTAATGTATGTACGTTGCTATCGCTAAAAAAATACAACAAAAACTAAGGATAAATGTGGGCCGCGAGTTTGATACTTCTGACATCGGGCCGCGAGTTTGATTTTGTAGTAGGAAGAAAATATATATTTGTGTATATTTTGTATATTTTTCCATATTATGTGTATTTTGCGGCCCGCCAATACAGTCGGTTGAGGAGCACTGCACTGCGCTGCTACTAGGTGCTGGGTAGTTGGTAACTTTGGCAAGATACCTATCTATCTATCCAAACAATCAAAGTAGACAAGTAGAAAAGAAGGATAAATTTATTACTTACAAATATTTCCTCATTTTTGGGTCCTCAGGCACATAAAAAGAATTTATCAGGTGTTTAACTGTTGAATTGAAGCACTGAGGCACAATATAGTATTTTTTTCCATTTTACCACAGAGAACTTTAAAATTCTGATTTTTACTGCGCAGCGGCGTGCAAACGAGAGCGCGTTTGTTGTTTGAGCAGGGGTCAGGCGTCATCGGCTAGTGAGCGCCCGCCCGCATTTTTAAAAACCTTCGTTCGGAAACACGCACTTTGATCGTTAATATCTCAGTCAATTTTTGAAATATGAAAAAAGGAAAAACATAGTTTTTCTCGTATTATTTTGTAGATTTATTTGGCATGTAAAGTAAAAAACGTTTGTCGGACCCATTAAGCCATTGGTTTTATACTATGTTATATATTCTTAAAACGTAAATAAATTGAGTCACGTCTTTAAAGACGTGCTGTTATTTGCTTAGTAGGCGGTGCCATATGGTAGATGACTTCGGGATTTATTATTAAATGTCTGGATATGCGAACTATTAGCAGAAACAATGTAGCAGATGTAGTCATATAAATCTTTTTTTTTATCCGCTTAGGCACTTTAAGATAGAGATATTATCGTCGTATATTGTGCACTGGGTTAAGCTGTTAAGAAAATTTCTCAAGCTAGGCTGTATGGTCTAAGACTATTGCCTACTTTATCACGCGAATCGTATTGTACAACAATAACAACAGCAATCAAAAATCAAAATTATGAGGAGTTTTGGCGGGAACTCGACCGGCGGCGGCTTGCTGCTCCTGTATTATTGTTTAAATAATGGTTTGAAGTGGACTTTGATATGTAAAAGTAGTGCGATTTTGTGTATTAAGTGTCTGCGCATGTGAACTATTAATGGAAACTGTGAAACAAGTGCTCTGATGGTGATGGAATCTCAAGATAAGCTGTTTGTTTGCATAGGCGCCTTTAGATACCATCGCCAACTGTCAGCTGCCTGCTGGCTCAAGTTACCGTCAAAATCTCCCAAGGCTGCACAATGTGACGCATCAACATATTGTGAAGCAGTGAAATATGAAGGAAAATTATACATGAAGACAAGGCTGTATGGCATAGTTCCTTTGCCTGCTCTCTCGAGCGAATAATAAAAACAACAACAACAACAAAATCAAAATTATGATTTTTTTTAAAACTATTGATTAATATTGCTAATTATTTATTTTAAAAATGCTAACCAGAAGGTGGATTTCTATTCCTAACTCTTATAGGTTTTACAAAAAACTTGTAAATAAACAACACAAGACGTGGCCGATAATTTGTGAATGTGTTCAAATACAACAGCTAAGGTTATATTTTGTTTTCGTTTTGTCTAAAATTCATCTGTTATTTAATTAGCTAACAGTTAATTTTTTTTAGACCGATTACAATAAATACCTCTAAAAATGCTGAAAATATTTCGAAAGCGAATAATATTCTTCTGTCCAGTGGCATGTCAAAGAATCCTATGAAAGTCTTGAATCAAACATCATTGTCGTCAGAGGAACTTCTTGAAAAGTTAATAGCAGGGTTATCAGCTGACATACATCAAAAAAGGAGAGTTTATAAAAATGATTTATTGAGGGTAATAAATAAAGTAAAAGAATTAAATTTTTCATCCAAAAAGCAAGGATTACTATTAATTAGATGTTGTACTGACTTACTTCCTGATGAAACACCATCATCTAGAATGGCTTTGCTGGAACAGGTGTGGATGGCTTTAAAGTAAGAATCATCTTTTATCAATCTTTTTACGTGCATGATTGTCTGCTTAAACTTCAATTAAAGTGCGTGTATTAGTTTTTATTATTTAAGAAGTCAGTGTTATTGTTGGTGATAAGTTTGTGTATTCTTACAGACCCCACACAGAATTTGAAGTGGAGCACTACAATGAGTTACTTCGAGTATATATAGCTAATAATAGCACATTAACAGTAAGCTCTTTTATTCATCAAATGGGTAAAGTGAAACCAAATATTTTGACTTATGAGTTAATTTTGAAGGCTCTTGGTGAGGTAATATTTTTTTTTTATTTGTAATATTAAAATTCAAACCAAAAGTAGTCTGTCTTAGATTTATCATTTAATTACCAATACTGCTCTTTATTTAAGGCTGGAGACTTGGATCAAGCTACAGAAGTTATTTCAAATATGAAATCCCAAGAATTACCAGCAACAGAAAATATATTTAATTCCCTTATAGTTTGTCAAGGCAAGTGTGGGTGAGTTATTAAAAGTTCTCCAGATCTAAAAGAAAATGTACTTATATACATCCTACATGCATATTCCAGTTAGAATATAAAACTGAACTTATAATCCACCTGATGGTAAGTGGCTACTACAGCCCATGGAAACCTGCAACCACCTTTACATTGATTTGTAGATTGTTTGACTTATGTGATTTCGAAATGATCAATTCTATTTCATCGATTAGTTATCAGTACCCTGTTGCACATCTACAAGATTATCAATTGCCAATTTTCTTGAATTCTAAGGAATCCCTGACAGGTAAATACATAACTAATAAATATGGTTCATAATTTCAAGAATAATACTCATCATCTTCACAGCTTATCAAAGTGCGACTATAAGTTCACTGCTGAACATAGGCCTACTCCATAAATTACGTTGTATGTGGATATTCGTCGTGGTTACCATGCTTGGCTGGTGGGTTTTCAACTGCAGTTTTCTATTAATTTGAGTTTTTTTTTTTTATAAAGTTGCTACCAGGCAGATGCTGCTGCCCATCTCCTGTTTTATATTACTCTGTTGCCTTTTACTACACTCATGGGATGTGATGGGGTAGTAGATGATGGAAGAATAATATTTCATAGGTATAATATGTAGTATTATTCTTTAATTGTAATAGTGTTGGTGTTGTGACTTACTGAATATGGCACTAGTATATTGAGGTAACATATAATAATAATTATTATTATATATAAAACTAACTTATAAATATGGCAGAGTCGGGAAGGGTCGCCCTAGGCGAAAGTTTATCGACCAAATTGGCGATATATTGAAAATGTGCCAAATTAAGAGTACCTTTAACCGACGAGCGTGTATGCGTAGGTATATGGATGTGGAGGAAGCGAGAGAGGTGTGTCAGGATCGTGCCAAATGGATGTCCATAGTCTCTGCCTACCCCTCTGGGTGACAGGCGTGAGTGTTTATGTTATGTTATGTTAACTTATAAATATAGGTCATGTCTCTTAAGTCTAGGATGTTCTAATTTTTGGAAAATTGAAAAGCTATATTATAAACTTATTAAAATAACTTTATTTGAACAAAACTTCAGCATTATTTTTTACGTGGTAGAGCCATGCTGCAGTTATATTAGTAGTATAGTTGTAACACGAATGGCTAAGCTCGACCGGGGATGAACCACACTCTCACATAATACCAGCGTAAAATAGCAACTTAATGCTGCTGTGTTTCGTATGGTGAGTGTAGAGAACTGGAGACCATTGAGTTATACAAAACTAGAGAAGCAAACCACATTGCCGCGCGTCGTAAAAAGTGTAACCCACTATCCAAACGCGACGACGTAGCTTTGAAATCATTAAAATTTTAAAGTAAACATATATCTGTCTCACTCACACAAGTCGCGGAAAACAATATAGTCCCTAAGATTAGATAAAGATAGACACACAAACATGCAGTGGTGGGTTGGTGTTGCATACTTTATGAAATTTTACCCAAAATGAGCAATATAAAGGAGTTTTTTTTTTAAAATTGCAATAAATTGTTTTTTTTTTATTTGTATAATTTCTTATTAGATGAACAGAAGTTAGCATAACTAATGAAATAAAAGATGTTTTCATATATTATTTTTATCGTACTAATAAATCAAACAAAAAAATAAAGCAAATAAAAAAAAACAATTTAAGGTTTCTGAAGCGCGATCTGTGTTGAATATGCATAAGTTGTGAAATCATCAGCAAGTTTTTGTCTCATGTCAATTTAGTCTCATGACATTAACTACAAAAACTTTGTTTATCAATAAATTTCGTTGATTTTCTTGTTTATAAAATTTCCATACTACTTAACAACTTTCAAAAAATTTATATTTTTTTTGCAACAATACTGAGGATAGTTAATGGATTCAGGCGTGACTATGCGGAAGATTATTTGTAAGATAATATAAATGGTTTAGTCTGTAATACTAATCCGCTTAAATATTCATAATAGTCCATACTCTCAAACTCCGCTATGAAGCATCAGTTTGTTATGTATAATTGCCTTTTGGATTCATTTTTGTGTGTTGAGTGTATAATTTACTTTCGTGGCACAATTTTATTTTTAAGTACTTATAAATAATGGCATTAATCAATAAAAAGGAATGATCAACTTGTATTGAAGATAAATGATCCCCCGGGTGTATTGCATTTCTTTTAATAATTTATTTCCTCTAATAATAATTTATACCTCTTTTAATATTTTTGTAGCTAATGTCATAAGACCAAATTTAGTAGACAAAGACTTAGTTTCGGAAAGTTTGCAATGCAAATTTATTAATATAAAATAAAATAATAAAATATAATTAATAGACCATTCAATGAATAAACTAAAATAAGAATAATTAATTATTTTGTATAAAGGTTGAAACATAGTTTTTATTTTTAAACAAACAATTTTACTTATTTATTTAAAAACAAAATTAACTTATTCCATAAATTATATAGTCTCCGATTAATGTGGAAAAATCACAAACACAGAAAAGTGGCAACATTGAACCTAAATTGCAATATTCGATATTTTATTTAATTTTTTAGTGTTTTAAACGTTAGTATGAATATATAAATAAAAACTTACGTGTGGAAAGTGATTCCGCTTGATTTATTATGTTTTTGTGACCTTGAATCGCATTCTTTCACTACGCATTTACCAATTTTTTGTCGTGAATCGTTCGGCTCAACTCGGTCGGCGTCGCATTGGACACTGAACCGACGTTCGCTGAGTATAAGGCTGTGGCCATATGTGAAGTGGCAACGCTTTGGCGCGGCAATTACTTATCTAGTGTAACATATAGATCAATGCTGGAGACCTTTTTTACAGGAAACGAGGCATTCCATCTTAGTCCTCACGGGTGATGACGCATCTGCATTTTGAGTCATAATCGAAGATAGATGTAGATGTCTATGGGTCACAGCAACAATTTACCATTAGGTGGACTGTGTGCTAATTTGTCACCATTATTCTATAAAAAAAAATTAAATACCATATTCATTTTGGTATAGGAATCTTAAAAACGTTCAAGAGGTGCTGTCTATGATGAAATCCCTTAAGCTTGAGTATTCTCTTGATACATACACAGCTACAGTAAGGGCATATGCATTAAATAAAAAACATGAACATGTATTAAAAGAAATGGAGAAGGCCCAAAAAAATGGAATTCAGTTTGAAGAAACACATATAATGGAGATAGTAAAAACCTTAGCCTCTGTTGGGTTATATGAGACAATTCCTGAGGTAACTGTAACTTTATAATTAATTATACATACTATATGTAAAATGCTCTGTCCAATTCTAAAGGGGCATGTAGGCAAAGACATATTAAAAAAAAGTATAGACAGGTTACACACTAACATTATTGTATTTTAAAGTGGCGCAGGTATTACTATATCTACATGCAGTATTTATTATGACACAGTGCACTAACAAAAAGAGAAATGATAGGGCATACCTATTGTTAGAAAAAGATGAATATACATCATTAGTTGCGTATTGATTGCTGCCGAGCGCTCATTGGCGCGAGCGCGTGACATACCGATATGGAAAATGAACACACTATCTAGCGTCAAAGTTTACACTAGCGGTTAGTGTTGAAATAATAAAACCAATTATGAACAAAACATCTACATTCAAAATATTAATGAGACGTTTTTCTAGTCTCTAACAGTTGCCGTGTAATTTGCGCACCACCTAAAAACACAGGAAGGCATTTTAGCCAGGAATAACTAGGAGATTTATGCCCTGTAGCGAAGGTATAGCCGCGACGCGAGAGCGTGCCCGACTGAATGCGAGTCGGGCAATTACCTGACTTTCGTATTGCTATTTTAGAGCGAGTATGACGTATCTATACTTTTAAAAACATCTCAGCATGTAGGTACTACAATGACATGACCAAAAAAAAAAATTAAAACTTTTTTTACTAAAATTTGATAAAAAATCAGCATATTTTTAAAATCAGGCAACACCATCTTTGGTGATGGTATATGTTAATGTGTAGCTGTCAACAAATTCTAAACAGTAGTATTTTACCGCATGCGCCGCATGTATTGCCCAATATTTTTTCCCATTTAATTCTATTTTATTTTATGTTTTGCAGTGTAATTTTTTTTATTTATTCTCTGGAAATCTTTATATTAACAAAATCACATAATTTAAAAGCATTCTTATGGATTGGACAGGATATTTTACATAATGTATAAGGTATTCTGTTAAATGATCTAAAAGTAAATAAAACTAGGGAATTTTTCAGTCCATCGTCACTTACATGAGAACAAATATTATGCTTAAAATTAAAAGAAAAATAATTCTCACACCTAATATCAGATATTTTTTGTATTATTTTGTAAGGTTGCATATGGCATAGCTATGTTCTAGTTATATCAATCTTATTTAAGATTTTAAGATATTATATTTATAATCACTAAATCATAAACTATGAAACGTGGCAAAATTTTAACATAAATGTATTTCTATACATATTATTATTTTTTATTTTAGGCACTGAAATTCCTCCCGGAAGAAACTCTTCAAACACCATCCATTTCTCCATATATGCAGAGTGTATCTACATTGTTGGTGTTTCAAAATCACCCAATGGCAGCTCTTGAAATATATAAATGTCTTCCGTTACCTTCATTTGGCCCCAAAGATGATCAAGGACTACACGGCAGGAGCCTAGTTAGGGATTGTGTTAAGGCTTCAATGGTGAGTGAGTGATAACAGTTTTGTTTCTCTGTTTATTTTACATTGGTTATAGGTCCAAAGTGGCAGTGGCAATAGGCTAGTCATACTAAGAACTGACAACTGATGGGGAAAAAAGATTTCATAATCGAAGTGTATTATTAATTAACTTTTGACTTCTTTTTATTTCCTTCTTTAGTTGTCTGGAAGAAATTGCTATATAGCAATAAGACTGCCTTTTGTTTGTCACTCTGTTTGTTTCTTGTTATGTTATTTGTTTTTGAGTGTACAATAAAGGGTGTTGTGTTGTGTTGTGCGACCCCCTACTAAAAATCTATTGATGTGGGTGGCTCAGGACCGTGCTTTTGGCATTACTTGGTAGAAGCCTAGTGGACTTGTTTTAGGCTGTTATGATAATTATGACGATGATAGATGCAAAACAGATATAAGTAATTTTTTATTTGCAATTTAAAATTATATAAAAAAAAATTCAAATTTTTAGTTATATAATTTTAAATTACATTATTTTACTATAAGAACAAGTATCTTATAGTACAACATGTTTATAAGTTTTGATTAAACAGTCTGGTGGAAAAGTGCTTCTTGTCATTCATTCATTCATAACAACCTACCACTGTTAAACATAGGTATCAACATAAATAAATGCCACTGCTAAACGTAGGTCTTTCCCAGAGATTGCCTCATGGAGTTACTGTCATAGTTGTCACCTTGGCAGGCAGGTTAGCAAACGCAGTTTCTATTTTGAATTGCAGTCAAAAGGCAGTTGCTTCCCACCTCCTGTTATATTTTCCACTGTTACATCTTACGACAACCATGGGTTGATATGAGGTAGAAGATTCAGGTTTATTCCGTTTATCCACCCTAAAACATCCACCCTGAGATGGATACTACCTTATTGCACTAATAATAACGAATATATTTAACTTATTCTACCTTAGGGTGGCTGTTTTAGGGTGGATAAACGGAATAACCCATAGATTCTCTTATGCTACCCTATAAAACGGCTCTTTATAATCAGTCTGAATGAGGTATGAGTATGAAGTAGTTATTCCACCATTTTAGATCATAACATTTTCTGACAAGCAGTCAAGTTTTATGTTATACACACGTTGAGATGGGATGATTTTTATTTTGCCCTATACAAAATATAATTATTGAATAGCTGCGTTGACTTTGTATCATTGTCTTACAGCCATCCAGTATAATCTGTCTGATCGCGGAGCAACTAATGGCGTCCGGCCGCAACCCCATAGCACTTCAGAATGCATGTGAAGCAGCACTGCAGCTGGGTAAAGTGCCATTAGCTTTAGACTTGTTCACTCGAATGAAGCAAATGGGAATGCCCATAAGGCCACATTATTTTTGGCCTATACTCCTGCACACATCGAAGACATATGGAGAGAAAGGTATACAAATTTCTTGTTTCACAATTTGTACTTAAAAAAAAATTAGGAACCAAAATGGAAAATTACGATACAGAAGTGTATTGCTAAGAAATACTTTATTTTATGTCTTAAATAGTATATTATGTGTTTAAATGATACATTAAAAAAAATTATGACCAACTATGGGAACTTTTATAAAGATCTAAAATTATTTAGATACGCACACATAATTTTATTTCACAAAGTAAAAGAAAAGAACAATAATTTGTATATAACAGTGGTAGAGCCACGCGGCAGCTTTTGCTGTCGCACGGATGGGCCGGCTCAAACCGGGGTGGTACCACGACCTCACAGAATACCAGCGTGAAGTAGAGATTTTTACCTCTGCGTTTCGCTTGGTGAGTGCAGGTGGCCGGAGGCCCTTTTTACTGGAAATGAGGCATTCCATCTTAGTCCTCACAGGTGACAACGCATCTGCATTTTGATTTGTAATAGAGGAAAGATGTGGATGTCTATGGGCCGCAGCAACCACTTACCATCAGGTGGACTGTGTGCTCGTTTGTCAACCTTATCCTATAAAAAAAAATATAGATAGAGAAATAAATAAGTATTATTCATATAAACATTTATGCCCTGTAAATATTGCACATCCCATCCTATGTACGAGGGCGGCACTGAAAATTTTTTGAATCAAGGAAGTGACACAACATTACTATTTAAAAATGTATTTATTTCATTTCGAAGTATTCTCCGCGAAATTTGACACATTTTTCCATACGATGGAACCCATCATTGAATCAACCATTCCATTCGGAAGTTGGGGTCTCCAAAATGGCCATTTTGTAGACGTCCACAGCTTCTTCAGATGATGAAAATCTCTGTCCACGCAATTTATTCTTTATTTTAGGGAAAGTATAGAAATCGTTAGGGCTTAGATCGGGGCCGTACGGCGGATGGTCTAATAATTCCATGTTTTCTTGCTCTAAAAACTCTTTTGTTCCGTGTGCGGTGTGAGAACTCGCATTGTCGTGATGGAGGATGATGCGGCGGTTGCAGTTCTCTTTACGGAGTTCAGAAACGACCTGTGGCAAACAAATGCTAGCATACCATTCTGCATTAACCGTTCTTTGTCCCTAAAGAGGAATAGTCGTAACATGGCCGGTTTTGGAGACAAACGTGGCCACCATTTTTTTGCAACACTCCGTGAACGAACGATTTTTGTTGGCTTTAACTCATTTTCGAACACCCAAACTCGTGACTGGTTTTTTGTTTCGGGTTCGTACGCGTATATCCATGATTCGTCACCTAATACGATGTTGTATACAGCATTTGATGATCCTGCGTGGAATCTTTCGAGAGTTCTGACGCACCAAGTAACGCGAGCCGCTTTTTGCTCTTCACAGAGCGAATGCGGTATCCATCGGAAAAACAACTTTTTACACCTAATTGTTCATGCAAGATTATTTGTATTTGACTCATGCCAATGTCTAAAGTTGCCTGAATTTCGCGGTATGTCACATGTCGATCTTCCTCAATCAGATTATGCACAGCATCAACGTTTTCTTGGGTGACTGCAGTTTTTGGACGACCTTGACGGGGATCATCACTGAGCTTGACACGTCCACGTTGAAATTCAGCAAACCAGCGATAAATTGTGGTTTTGGATGGGGCTTCATCACAAAATGCAGAAATCATCCGGTCAACACACTGTTTTTGTGTTAAACCACTTCGAAAGTCATAATAAATCATCGCTCTTGAATTTTCTCGAGTCAATTCCATTTTCTCAACCACTAAACAAGTTTGACAAAACCTTGTGACAAGACCGATAATCTTTTTTTAAATAAATAAATGGTATTCGATTTTTCAAACCAAGGAGTTTTCAATTAAAAAGATTTTAATATGACAGGAACAGTGGAAATATTCCATTCCCGATACTTTTAGTGCAGCCTATGTATAGAACTCCTTACACCACCAGGTTCCAATCCAAGGTCAGACCAAAATCTGTTATTCGGTTTTTTTTTATAACTACACATTCAGAATGCCAGCATAAAATAGCAGCTTAATACTTATGTGTATTGCATGGTGAGTGTAGAGAAACAATTAATGAACACTCTTTTACTGATAAAGAGGCATTCTATCTTGTTCCTCATTGCTGATAGTGCTCCTACATTTGGATAATAAGTTGAGATCCTCCCAAATCTTAAATCTTAATACAGCACATAAGTCCTCGCTTTTCAGGTATAATGAATACACTCTCGACAATGGTCACCATGGAAGTAAAACCAGACTATGAAACCATAATGACATATGCTCTTCCATATGTAAGCTTCACTTCACCACAAAACTTGATGAAGAAATTTCAGGATACTGGACTATCTGTGACAACAGTGCTAACACCTATGATGGAAACGCTCTTAAACACGGGACAAGTCAGAGCAGCTAGTGAGATTTGTAAGTAGTGTTCACTGAATAATATTCGTAAAATGGTCAGTTAGTAAAAAAAGTATCTGTAAAATAATGATTGTAATAATTTGTGTTACGGCCAGCAGCTGCTTATCTAACAGTAGGGTCTCCCGGGCCCATAGCGGAAGAACCTACAAGCAGATGCAGGTCGGGCCTCCTAAAGGCTAAAGTGGAAAGTTTCTAATTACAATAAACAATCAGGGGGAGCGTTCTATACTACTGGTATTCAACGGGGAGAATATTAAACCGAGCTTACTTACCTGTAGCAGGAGACGACATCGCTCCAAGGCTTGGGCAGGCCGTGAGTGTGTAATGGTATTTTGGTGTACAGTGTACAGTGCGGGGTGAATGTGTGGGGCCTTGGCAAGCACAGGCGACCAGCAGCGGCCGAGTTCCAGGCTGCTCCAAAATGCTGCACCTCTCCAGACTGCTTCAGCGCCGGACCATTTCTTTCTTCACAGTCACTACTCAGTCTCTTAGCTTCATTGTACATTTAACTAACTTCCAGAAGCCACTAACTCTAATTTGTTATAAAGCTTAACAGGCGAAACCGGATCAAAGGTCAATACCATTTCGCGTGGCAACAGTTATTTCTAGAATATCAAATACCGCACTAGTAGCTAATACAGTCGAATCCACTTATATACGGATTCAACGTTAACCACAAATAAGTCCCGGGAGACGCTCTCTGCAAGGAATGCGCGTTACGTTCCTAGACAGTATGTTTACTAGACACGCATAAACCTATTTCGCGTTCCCTACAAAAATTGACAGCGTGCTGTTCCCAAGCACCGCTGGCAAAGGACTTGTATTTGCCCTCGCGCGTTCTCGCCACTCACGCCGCTCGAACGAACGTCAGACCGCTATCGCCGAGCCGCGCGCCCTCTGTCGTCAATTCCGAACCCAGCGTTCGGGCATGAACAATTTGTATTATGTATACCTCTTCTTGAGTTTCTGGTTAATGCCTCCTTCAAGTTGTTCTACTTTTCTTTATCCGCTTTAGCTAAGAATCTTCAACCACTAATTTCTATAATTTCAAAAAAATCGCAATAATTTCATTTGTCCATCTGACGCTTGGGCGGCTTTAAAAAAGGATTTGATTTAAAAGATATTTAATAAACGGAATTTAATTATCATACATTGAAAATATTGAAATTGCCATTTTATCTTTTAATTTACAGGTGAACTCTTCCAAGGGAAAGTTGATGCAGAAATTCTATTGCGGCCGCTGGTTAAGGGTTACTTAACAAGCCTTGACGTTAAATCTACCATACACATACTAGAAGACATAACATCTAAAGCTGCGGATAAAGGCAAAGACTGGGTGGGAAGGTTTCTTTGTGTGTTCATGCGACATAAGAAAGTCACAGAAGACTTGTCGGATTTTATGGCTATAATAAAGGTTAGTGAAAATCAAATAAAAAAAAACTTGTGGTATGTATCAACCAAGCAGATGAGGTGTTAAGCATAACAACATAAGGGATTTATGTTGTTATGCTTAAGGACATAAAGGACATAAATTCCTACTCTTTGCTTACAACATACTATAAATTACATAGTATGTTGTAAAAATTATTTTACAACATACTATGTAATTTTCCATATTATAATAATTTTACAGTTGTAGCATTTAAATAAGGTTTTAAGTAATTTAATGAATGATAAATATATTGCATGTTTTATTATAAAATAGCCAAGATACTTTTAGTAATTTAAAGTTTTTTAACGTAATGGCCGACAGAATGGGAGTGAGTGTGTTATGTCCAAATTAAGCAATTCGTCTTGCACTTGATCTTTCTCTGGACCAAAACAATGAGGGAATATAAAGTGGACCTGTGTCTGCGCATATACTTGTCGATTATAATCCAATCCTGCGCATATGAATTCCCTAACACTGCTAGCACATGTCAGTATAGTAAACATTTTCTTGTAAATTTCCAGGCTTTGAAAGAAACGTCACTAAAGATATCAACATCAGCAGCCGACTACTGCATAAGTCGATTGCCGGAAACCTACGATCAAAAAACGATTGACATGTTTAAGGATACTCTCATCGAGATCACCGACGAGAGGTTGGTCGACGAACACGAGATCTTCGTTCAGCAGATGCCGCATCCTGTAAGTTTGAAATGTGTACACGTCAAGTGTTTACAATAATATTGTTATTTTCTCCAAAATTTCCTACATACACATTTTCTTTTTCATGGAGATCTACAAAGTGCTTTTACGAATGATCACTGGGAATTCCATGCAATTGTTTGCGTCATATAATTAAAATGTAACTAGCTCTGTACTATATCCAGTAAAAAGAATCAATAAGGCCAAGTTGGGCGCAAAAGAAGTTTGGAGTTGTTGCCTTTTACTAATAAAAGATTTTCTTCATAGCAGTTCCTTAAATCATGGCTATAAGAATGTACAACATTCTTCAATTTATTTACATAAAAATTTGTTACGTTTTTTTAATATTGAATTTATAATATGGCAAGTTTTAAGTCATAAATTATGTTTATAGTGGTGATTTTTATTTGTTTTATAAAACTACAACATTGCTACATTTTATTTCGATATAAAACTTGCCAAGTTACAAATTAATTCTGTTATTTGTTTTGCATTGATTACCCCCCAGTGCCATTGTAAATTTGCATTTCTGTTATCTTTTATAGTTTAATATTTTACTGTCAAAGATATTATTTTTTCCTTTTTCAATATTATACAGTCAAATCTGAGTGAGTGAGAACTGGGTAAACGAGAAAACTCTTTAAGTAAGAGTAATTGCCGGGTGCCGTCATTGTAACACTATTAAACCTATATTACTGAGAAACAGTAAGCTCTATAAAAGAAAGTCGATTTTCACTAGTGGTCCTATACAACTGAGACTGCTACTTGTACTTGCCTAAGCGCCAGTTGAGCGTATTTAGTTTCATTTTTAAATTAAGTAGAACTAACATTGTTTTTGTTTCCTTAAATTGCGAGAAACTAACTAACGTTGTTTTTGGATCGTATTCTGTTCTAATGGCCAAATGTTCGTTTGTACCGACTTTACCGACTTATTTTTCGAACTTAATACAGTTGATAAGTATCTATTACGACGAAAGAGTCGGCACGTACTTATAATACTAAAACAAAACATCACAGTGTTGTTTCTAAGTATAAACTTATGAATGTGTTTGAGTGCGTGAAATCGTGAAAATAGAAATTTTATAAGAAATTCTAGAAGTAATAGTAATGATTTTTAGTTTTCTTCTTGTAAGTAGGTATCGTAGACAATTTTTTATGAATAATATTGATAGAATACATTACATATGCTTATCATTACATATTTGCTGTATTTTTCTGCCGACTTCCAAAAAGGAGACGGTACTCAATTCGAGTGTGTTTTTTTTTATGTGTGTTACCTCGTAACTTTGTACTGGGCAAACCGATTTGGATGATTCTTTTTTTATATGAAAGCTGATAGCTCTCGTGTGGTCCCATATGAATTTGATCAAGGTCAGACCAATTGTTATTGAGTTATTCTTAAATAACCTATATTGAAGTCGCTTATATTGAAGTCGGCTGTACAAAATTTTTAATTTGAAATTATTGTAAACGTCTATAAATGAGAAAGGCTACTCCTGTACCTATATAAGCTAGAAACTCTGGTTAGTGAGAAACCTCCATAAGCAAAAAAGAGGTCGCGGTCCCCTGAACTCTCGATTATCCAAGTTCGATTGTATGTAACATTCATAAGACTATTTTAATGTCGTTGTATTTTTTTTTTTACAGAAAAACATGAACGAGCAGTCATTAAAGGCACATCTAAGCGAACTAGAAGCTAAAGGAATGAACACACGTGGCGTACTGCGCAAACTATTGCAGCAGTACTGCCGAGAAAACAATTTACCTGCCGCTATGGAAGTTGTAGAGAAATGCCAGAAGGAAGGGGTAGGTATAGAATAAAGTATAATACATCCAGATCAGCGTTGCGGTCTTTACGACTGCTGCCTAGCTGTGGGGCGTATGTAGGTTCACATTCAGTTTTTACATTCAGGTAATTACTTTATAAACTAGAATTGTGGTGAAAAGGTGCTGCAGTGTAAAATAATTGAAATTAAGCAATTAATCACACGTTTTATATATGTCTATTTCCTTGGCAAGCTTTGTAGCCTAAACGGCTTGATCATTTTCACATATGAAATGACGTTAAATTCGTATTATTGTGAAAATAAATGACATTTACATGTATTACCGTTCAAACTTTTGGATACTGCCGAGGCTTAAGTGGTTAAGTTAGAGTCACGTTGCGGCTGTAATATGGCAGCACAACTGGGACGACCAAATCTTCACAGAATATTGGGGTAAAAATTACCCTTATTCTATAAAAAAACACTGTCTGGAGCTATTGTCTGTGCCAGAGATGTTTTAATGTCTCAAGCACACATGCAAACACAGGTACTTATTCGTTATAGTATAGTATATTCGTTATATATATGCGTGTGTGCGTGCGTGAATGCGTGTGTGTATACGTGCATGCATGCGTGCATGCGTGCGTGTCATTTTACCTTCTCCGTCCACCTAGCTGTATTATTATTAATATTTTGTGATTTTTCTAACTTCTCTGATATGGATCTAATTTGTTATTCGAAATAAAGATTTATCATTATTATTATAGTTAAATGTGGATTATTATGTATTTCTTTATACTCATATGTAATTTTGAAGCCTTATTTTAATGTGTTATATCTATATAAATTTATTATATTTAGTTAAAGTCACTTGCCACTAATTTCTCACCACGCCATGGGATAACTGGCAGGAATACTAACTGGCATTAAGTCCACCCCTTGTAACCTTTATGGTTAGAACAATAAAGTTATTAAATAAACAAATGTAGTTGCGTAGGAGTGGCGTACAAAATTCCACTACACCATATCATCCTGTAGTAGTCGTAAGAGGTGACAAAGGCCAAATAAAACAGCAGATGGGCATTAGCATCTTTCTAATAACCACTCAACATAATAGAAAAACTGAGGTTGCTATGCTGCTTGCCAGCATTGCAACTATGGCAAATATTTCATCAGGCAATCTATGAGAGAGCTTTATGTTCAGCAGTGGCCTTTTGGTAGGCTTTAATGATCGTAGGTGATAAGTGCAGTTAAGGTTACCAGGTCGGAGAACTAAAATGCTCATGCTTGATTGATGGCAAATTTTGGGAGATAAAATGTCTAACATTTCACGAAGCTCTCATCAACCTTAGATACCGTGTATTGGGCTCTGCAGACACGAGGACGGTTGAAACAAACACAACCAACACAATTAATAAAGTAAAAAAAAACTTTTGTAGGTGTTTCTTTCGGCCGGTATGAAGGCAGCTATATTCGATCTCTATGTGAAACTTGGCGAGTTGGATTCTGCTGAGTTAGCGCTTGCGGACTTGAATAAATCGTCGCCCAATTTTACACTTGACGAATTCAAAGTGATCGACTTCGCGACTCTTATGGTTTATAGGAAAAGGATCAAGCAGGCGTTCAATTTAATTAACGAACAATCTAAAAAGAGGTAAGAAACTCGCTTATAATGAAGCAAATACAATTTGAATAGACTAATGTTCTTATTCATAGAAATTCCTTTTTTTATCGTGGTGACATAATCATGGATACCTTCCGCTGCAGGGACAACGAAAAGGTTATGTTCGACTTCTACTGGCTGAAACCCCATGGTCGCCACCCCACATCTTTTGGAAAACACATGAAATTGCGGTCTTTGAGCGTAGCATGTTTATCTTTGTATCTTAAAACAGTATGATCTATGACTGTCTTAAAAATACAAAGATACACATTTTCAAAGCTCTAGTTCTAGTCAATGTCACATGAACATCTTTTAAATTAAATTTTTAACAACACATTCCTTGAACTATCACGGCTCACCAAGTGTATTTTATTTGGTAGAATAAAAAACAATTATATTCATTTTAAAAAAGAAATTCATGTTGAGTCTCGTATTTTAGGCGCGTGATAGGCGGTCGCAATATTTCGATGAACTGCTGGAGGTTACTGGACGCGGTTGCAGCGCACGGGACCTCGGAGGAAACGCTGCGAATGTTCGAACTTCTTACCACTTTGCGATATTGCAAACCAACAAATACAATACTGGGGCCCCTAATACGGGCACATTTGAAAAAGTAAGTTCGTATGTAAGCCGTCATATTCGTAATTGCATGACTCATTTGTTATCTTTAACATTAATGGCAGTTTAAGCATTAAGAATATAATATAGCCACTGCTGTTTGTGTTTCATTATCCACTACAAGTCCACTGTTGAACATAGGCCTCCTCCAATGGATTCCACAAAACACGTTTCTGAGCCACCTGCATTCATCAACTTCCTGCATCTCTTACCATGTTCTCACTCTATGTCGTTGGCCGCCCTACTCTTTGCTTACTATGTTTATTATTTATGGTAATTTTTATTTATTTGCTCTCTGATATAGTTATCGGTTCAAAAGCGTAGGTATTTCTCTTCAAGAAGGGTACCTGTTTTTTTGTACAGAATAAGTGTGACAAACGAGCACACAATTAACCTGATGGTAGGTGGATGTTGCGGCCCGTAGATAACTACATCTATCCTCGTTTAAAAATCAAATTGCAGATGCATTATCAACCCTGGGAACTAAGACGGAATGGTTGGTTTCCCAAATAGAATGTTGTCCTTCCCGGTCGGTACGACCAATTTTTACCACAATTATAATATAGCTGCTGCAGCGTGAAAACGCACCTACTGCATAATCTATTGATTTAAACGCATTGGAGCACTGTTAGTTTGTTTGTATCCCTAATATTATAACATAGAAAAAATTAAACTCTCGTTTTAAAATTTTTAGCGACGACTTACAAGCGGCTTTGCAGGAGTTCGTACGTCTATCGAATAAATACAACAAAACACCTCTAAAGCACGAGTTGCTTTGTAAAATATTGTATGTCATGGGTGATGGAGGCTGCGAGGATACTTTTGTAATAAATGAGAAGGGCAATACAAGTTTAAACAAAATGGTGCAGACTGTACTTAATGTAGATAAGAAAGTGCACGGTTCTGGCGACGTACAGGTGCGTTAAGTAATATTTTTAATTACTTTGATATTTCCTTATCTTCTCAAATGGAGGTGTTGCCATTGTTCAATAAGTGAGTGTTGTCTGTGATTACCTGCAAAACCGAGGCGTGACATTCACTGCTCTTATGAGAGATCTAATCAGTACATCGGTTATTTGTTTTGTATTATCATTATCTATATAATATATAGATAATGATTATACAAAACAAATAACCGATATATTATGTATATTATACAGGGTTATTTTTCAAAGAGTAGCCAAATTTTAAACTTAAGTTCAAATATATAAATAATGATATACCGTTATTGCAGTTTTTGAAAATACGAGTAAATGAGCTTCTAGTTTTATTTGAAATTATCCCAAATTGAATGTGATTTATGGGCAACAACATTATGCCTACCGATCCACCCTTATGAATGTGTGCATGCGCAGTAAAATAATGCATTACCACGCATTTTGAATTTAAAAGATAAAAAGGACGGAATGTTTGAGACTTTTTAAATTGATTTTTCTTCACCATTTGCTAATATTACTTATTCTGAATCTTCTCTGCAAATTTGACCGGTTATTGCATAATAACCCTGTATATGAGATATTTCCACATATATATTGACCTGTCCCGATATTTCTAGAACCATTAGGCCTAAAGACTTGAAATTTGGTAGGAATATTCCTTTAGTCGAGTAGATGTTAGCTAAGAACAGATTTTACGAAATTTCACCAGTAAGGGGGGTTGCTTTGGTGTAAATAAAAAAATGACAATTTCAAGCTCTTATAGGTATAATTCTTTTTGGCATGTTAAAAATTAACAAGAACGGATTTTATGAAATTCACACAGTGCAGTGCGGGTGCGGGTACAGGTTTCCGTTCGAACGATTTTGATGAAATTTTTTGTGTGCGTTTGAGTGGATCCCTGGATGGTTTAGGTTCACAATTGGACCCGATAGGTGTCCAAAAATCACCCGTGCGAAACCAGGGCGGATCTCTAGTATAATATAGCTCATATAGCGCTTCATCTACGCTTTATGACTATGGTGGCTCTTGAATCGTAAGTGATCACCGTCGTCTATTACCATTCGCAACATCACAGGAATCTCTCTTACAACAGAGTGCGATTTAGCGAAGCTGTTTCAATTGTTTCGACGTCTAACTGATTCTCGATGGATTTCTCTGAAAGAACGAAGAAAGTTCATTCGCTGATCAGTAAGATTTCCTCTAACAAAATTGAAATGACAAAGAACTTTAATTTCAATTGTTAGTACCAACTGTTGGCTGCACAGTCTGTTGACATCTGCAACCAACTTCAAACAAGGCCTATATAATAAACAAATCTGAAGGCTAAAGTGGTACGTCTCTCACTCACAACCAGTAATTATAGTGGTTCCTCTATATCATACAGAAAGGGACAGCGGAATGTCATCAAACAGGCTTCGGTTACCAATGGGTCTATAATTTTTTATTTCTAATAAACTTTCTATCAACATAAAAAACCTACAAAAAAAGGAGATACTTGCAGTTTATTTACCAGTTAGAAGAACCTCACTTCGAAACGGCAGTGGATTTGGGGCAAAATTTACATTCAACAAACAAAATTTGAATATCTGAGAAATAAATATACTTCATTTAATTTCATGTCAGGTTTCAGCTCACGATGAGCTTAATATGTGTGATTGACCGTGGAAGATCGTCCCGATAAAATAGACCATCATCACCATCTTCATTACAGCCTTTCAGAAGTCCATTGCATAACATTCTCTCCCAAGTTACGCTACAAAATAGATGGATAGTATAAGCCATATTTCCAGTTGTATTTTTACTGATTACGATCTGACGTCTGAAGCGCTCCCTGTAAATTTCACAGGTCCCGGCAGCACGCGATGTGCTCGGCGACAGTTGAAACCATTGCGAGGAAACGTATATGTCTAAAAAATATAATATTTCGAGGTGCGAAAGTCCGCCTACATATTGGAGCATCGCGGCGGACAAATTGCACCATAATCCTCCAAATCTATAAGGCCTTCTCTTATTTCTGAGCGGATTACCAGCTCCTCACCATCCATCAGATTTTACATTTAGTCGTCCCA
Source organism: Parnassius glacialis (assembly GCA_033319125.1). Taxonomy (NCBI): domain Eukaryota; kingdom Metazoa; phylum Arthropoda; class Insecta; order Lepidoptera; family Papilionidae; genus Parnassius; species Parnassius glacialis. Next base: position 14,179,081 of record JAVANC010000013.1, on the reverse strand, counting down.
CTGCTAGTAGTGGGATGAATAAATAAAATACACGTGGTAGAGCCATGCTGCAGCTATATTAATAGTATAGTTGTAGCGCGAATGGGTCGGCTCGACCGGGGAAGGACCATGCTCTCACAGAGTACCAGCGTAAAATGACAGCTTAATGCTGCTGTGTTTCGTATGGTGAGTGTAGAGAACCGGAGACTCTTTTTACTACTAAACAAGGCATTCCATCTTAGTCCTCAGGGGTAGACAACGCAACTGCATTTTAATTCGCAAACGAAGATAGATGTAGATGTCTAAGTCTATGGGCCTCAGCGTGCACTTACGATCAGGTGGACTGTGTGCTCGTTTGTCACCTAAAAAAATCCTATAAAAAATGTAAAATAAAGGCGTTCTTTACAATTCGTCCCACTTTACTATTACTTTACTGTCATGATCTGACGAGGATAATGTTCTATTTTTTAGCTAACCCTAATAACGGCATTAGCCGATGTTGGTTACAAAAAGACTCTTCGCAGACTGTTACTCGATCCGGCCGTCAAGTTTCACCCGGACGCATTATTAAGATCTTGTGAAAGATTTGCTGATGAGAAGAAAGTTGGAGCTTTGGAGACAATTGCGGAATCCGTAAGAGACTTACGCTTTGTCAATGTGGAGGAAATATATAACATGATACTGGACGTCTATCGTAAGCAATTGTACACATTGTAATTAAGTATATACAGTAAAACTTGGTTAAGTGGGACCTGGATAAGTGAGAAACCTCCATAACTGGAACTCATGCTTAGGTCCCGACACTAGCACTGAATTACCTCTGTTAGTGGGACAAAACAAACCTCTATATCTGGGAATAGTTCTTTCGATTCTATCGTCATAATTACCTCTATAATTGAGACGGCGAGTGTATTTTACCTCTTTTACTGAGACTATATTTTAGAGATTAGTTATTTCGATTTTATTCGTCATAATTTTTTTTTATTTTTTATTACCTCTATAATTGAGACAGCGAGTATATTTTACCTCCTTTACTGAGACTATATTTTGTGTACCGTTTTGTTTACTAATTCTTATTCTACCCGCAAATTCCCTATGCTACAAAACATCCCCAAAATTCAAAAAATCACTCGGCTAAATGTGTAAAAGTGACCAAGTTTTAGTTTGATTTTGCTATGTTTTTTAGGGTGTTTATGCATTATGTTTACAAAATACGTTATGTTATTTAATAATCGCACAACTATAACTGATATAACCTCTATTCTCATCTCTATTAATGGAACCCTCTGTAAATGAGACATATATTTATTTATACGTGGATATCTCAGACACTGGGTAAATGGAATAACCTCTTTAAGTGAGACATATTTGCGGGTCCCTTAAGGTCCCAGTTATCCAGGTTTCACTGTAATAAATTTAGTTGGTATAAACAAAAGTGAGTAAGTTTTAAAGTAGGGGTGTAAGCAGAATTGTGCCAAATTATTCGTCCAATGCTTACATTACCTGCCCTTGATCATGGGGCTCAGTGTGTCTGAATATCTATCCATATAAGCCCGACCCTAATCCTCTATTCTACCAATGCCAGGGCGAGGGCCTCGTTATTGTGATCCTCACTCCGATTTTTCAGTGTGGCAATAAGTAATTCTTTAAAAAAAATACGTCATTTGGAAAGATAGAATATATACACATCTATTACGATTTTATTATATGAAAAGATATGAACTTTAATATAATAATTTCCGTCACTGCGACCAGTTTCGACGGAAACTAGCCATCTGTAGGATAGGATTATAGTGCACGAGTGTGTGCGCAAGTACAGGTGCATTCTATTCCCTCGCTCTCGACGGGGCAGCAAGTGCAAGACCAACGGCTTTACGTCCTTTCCGAGGTTACGGGGAGTGAAACACTGCCTCATATCTAGCTCCAGGCTGCTACCGAGAATTTATTGACAGAAAAACCCAATTACTGATTTTTTATTATATAGGAAGGAAAAGAAAAATGTTGCCAACTTCTGAGTTTTTATATCTGGTTAATTTTAATTTTGAACTGGAGATGCTGAAGTGTGAACTTCGATTTACTTTAAAATTCCGTCGTGACCTTCCTTTCATGTTACTTTCCAGAACGTGATGATAATTGTGAAGATGCCCTGTCACTTTGGTACAAAATGCAAGAAGCTGATGTAACACCGTCGCAGAAGTTTGTGCGTAACCTGTGTTCTCTTTGCACTTCCAATAATAAGGAAATACCATCAGAACTAGCTTTAATGCACGATAAGGGTAGCAGAAAAGCATCCAAGTCCTAAATAGATTCATGTCTCGTTTGATAAAGTAAGTGTCGTGACGTCATTCAAAATTATAAATGGATAACTTATTTATTGAACTGTAGCGTCTGTGATATTAAATTATTGTGTTATAATTTAATAAAATAATAAACACTTTTAACACTATAAATACTTTTTTTTGACATTTTAATAATACTTTCTCATAAAATCGACGTCAATTTAAGTTGCTTTCTCTCTTTATACTAAATGAACACAAAAAGAGATAAAAATTTTAAGCAAGGCCGCGTAACCGTGCAATGGAGGTATAAGAATATCCACTACCCCTATATCGTACCGAGGGTGTCCTAAGAGGCGACAGAGGGAAAATGATACATTCATCAGGGCTAGTAAGGGCAGGAGACAATTTTATCCCCAGGGAAAGGAGAAAATGTTTATCCCCTCGCTTCGTTTTATCCACCCTTCGAGCATGGGCACACCGGTGGATATAATATCCACAGTAGATAAAATGGAAGATAGACTTAGACTTAGATAGATTTTTTGTATGAATATAAACTTAAACCCGCGTCCAATGAACTATAAGGATTATAGGATAGAATTGTCCCTTTCATATGTCAAAAAAGCATGATTTTTTTATCTTTCATTTGGCTCCATGCCATGGACGGGGGATATATGTCTACTCGTTATGTCAAACGGGGATATACTTCTCTCCGTTGCCGTGTTTAGGCATAGGGACAAGATAATTTTATCTCTTGTCAGTGGATATAATCGGGGTATAATTTTTTTGTCCCCGGCCCATGCTAGCCGTGCAGCAGTACCATCTTGCTGATAACAACTCAAAATAATAAAGATCTACGGTTGCCAACACGCTTGCCAAGCGTGGCAACTATGGCGAAATCCCACCACGAGGCAATTTATGAGGTATGCCTATGTTCAGCACAGGACTTTTATAGGCTGTAATGGATAATGGATAAGTAAGGCCGTTACAGATATGAAATAAATATTGTTCGTGTATAAAATAAATTTGTAGTTAGAATAAAATGACAATCGTAGAAATATTTAAATAAAATATTACTTTTATAATTAATATTAATACGGTTTAGTGCTGTTAAGATCTTCTATAATTTTCTTGTTGAGCAGCGATAATTCTTCTATAGCCTGCTTCTTTAGCGGTTCATAGTCGGCTTTAAGCGTGATAGACGCTATGTCCTCTTCCAACACAGTCTTTCTATTCTCCAGATGCGCTACTTGATCTTCTAGGCTATTCAGTTTTGCGTACATCTCGTTGCCGTCTAAAGCCGCCTAAAAATAATAAAATATATAAAGAGAGTGTATAGGCGTGTCCAGGGGATAATTTTAGTATGTAACAAAATGAGCATGCATCGTACAATATTTAAAAGAACAAAGATAAATGATGTTTAATTCTAGATAGCTTCATCCTTCAGGCTAAGGAATCAAAGCTGCGAAGGAATATTTAATAAATGGTAAACGATCACTAATACCTGTAGTTTCTTAAGTTTATTGGCAGCCTCTATTACTGCGCTCTCGGTAGGGGCTAACTTCTCTTTTAAAAGTCGCAACTCGCTTTCTAAGGCTTTCTTCTGTTCTTCACCTGCAAAAAGATGATAATTGGCCTTACCCATTAAAATTACTTAAAAACATGCTTGGACTTGCTCGGTCTATTTTCACTAAATGTCAATAGAGAGAGACTGGTATATAAATAATTATTATATGTATAAGTGAGCGATAACCAACGTATTTGCTACTAACTAACTTATTTCTAGGTAATGCTTTAGTTATAATGCCAAAAACCATTTATTTCAGATAGCACTACTAAAAACCTTGGCAACTTTCTTCTTTCTGTCACGGGATAGTTTAGGTCTCGAATCTACAAAAGCTACTTTCTAAATGAAATGAAATGTAATGAAAAAATGAAAGTGGACGAAGCGAAACAAGTGTGTAAGGATCGTAGCAAGTGAAAAGAAGTGGTCTCTGCCTACCCCTACGGGAAAGAGGTGTGATTATATTATTATTATTATTAAAACAGCTACCTCGCGTACATCCGCTCGATAAAATAAAATGATGTGTCTTACCTAGTTTGAAGAGCACCTCCCGCCCTCCCTCAATCCAGATCACTAGTATATAATAACTGTAAGTTATACCTTCATCTCTTAGTCTTTCGAGATCAGACAGCGTTACGAGTTCTTCCTCCATGGCCCGTGTTTTCTCAGGTAACATATGTAATTCGGTCACAAGACGCTCTCGAGTAGCTTCTGCCTATGATTAGTGAACACACCAATTGTTTAATAATGTAATTTACCTTTTTTACTTGTTCCTTTCATTACAAACAAAGGGTTTACAAGTAAGTTATTCATTTCATTATATGTCGAACACATTTCATTATAACAAGAAGTTCGGAAAGTGTTTTTATAGATTAAAATAAACAGTGGGATTTTCTCTTATAGCGTGTAGGCGGTTTACATGCATAAATTTCACAAGGACAAACAAGCATACCCAGAGTGCAGGATTCGAACCCCTGACCCATAGCGCCGTAACACATTGCTAAGCCACTGCACCACAGAGCCGTCAAAGGTTTTGCGAAATTAAAAATCTCTGGCAAAATGAAATTTTGACCAGAATATCATTCAACCTAACTATTGTCAATAAAAATATTGCTTCATAGTGTAATATTTCCTAATATTTAACAGTAAATACATACTTTTTTCAAGTTAGCTTGAAATCTTTCGTAATCTTTCATTAATGTATCCACAGTTTTCTTACTCTCGTCATATGCAAATGTATATCCTTCCTTTCTCTTTAGCGAATCTATTTCGCTTAAATCTAAATCGATATTGGAGCTGCTGTGTTCTAGAGCGAAAACTATATCTTTCTCTAGTTGTTCTATTTTGTCTTTCTCTTTTGCAAGGTTTTCTTCGTAGGTCGACATAAAAGCATCCATGGTTTCTTCCCTCTTTTTCAATTCCCTGTATTTTTGGTGACGTTCGGAATTACCTTCTTCGAGATCCTGAATCACAAATACAAACGTAAATATACTGCACAAAAGTCTACATTATTATAAACCTAATAAGTCAATTATAAATGCTTTCGTTTACCTGTTCTGCTTGTTCTATTAGTTCCTGCACTTTCTTGATTTGCTCTTTTAAATTAGCAGCATTACTATCCAATGATGCAATAGCTGCATTATCTTCACGAACCTGCAACAATTGGTGGGAAGAAACTTGATGTTAGATTCAGGATTCATGTAGAGTAATGAATCGATTCTATTTCACTCTAATATATTTAAATTTTTAAGTCCACTTCTACACATATCTAGATACACATGCCTTTTTAAATTAAGGCAGAAGGTATGCCTCTTAGAAAGAGTTGCCAATAATAAATATAGTGGGCGAGTCGAGTTCGATTAAACTTCTAGTTCCCAATCATAGTCTAACTCGGGCGTGGGTCAAGCGAGCTTTCATCCACACATCCACAAGCTTCAACGAAACTAGACACTGTTCATAGAACAAATATCCTCGCACTTATATTGTTGTTACTTATAACTAGTCAGGGATTTGTACAGATAAATGTTCCGAACAGTACAGTTCAAGCCTTGTCTATCAGACAGCAGGGTGTTTCACGTTCATGTCCAGTTGACATTCGGAGAAAGTTTTATTTTAATGCTTCCGGTGCTTAGCAAATATTTTGGCATTTTGTCACTCGTTGTCTTTATCTTGGTATTGAAAGAGTGGACTACTGTTATAAATCTGCAAACGCATCAATTACGCGCAATTAAAGTGACCATTAAAACGATACAGTGTTTGTATATACCTGTTGTAACAGCTTCTCTCTCTCTTCTTGAGGATCCAAACGATTGTTAATTTCATTCTTCAGACTATCACGCTTCTCTTCTGTTGCAGCTAATCGTTTATGTAATTCCAGCAAGTGTACCTTTATCTGCGGGATAATTGTAATTTTAAAATAGATACAAGCTTGAAGTCTTTATATAGGTGGTATTTTAAAGGCGCCTTTTTTATAGGATAGGGTAACAAACGAGCATACAGTCCACCTGATGGTAAGTGGTTGCTGTGGCCCATAGACATCTCACATTTATCCTCGTTTGCGAATCAAAATGCATATGCGTTGTCACCCGTGAGGACTAAGATGGAATGCCTCTTTTCCAGTAAAAAGGGTCTCCGGTTCTCTACACTCACCATACGAAACACAGCAGTGTTAAGCTGCTATTTTACACTGGTATTCTGTGAGAGCGTGGTCCTTTCCCGGTCGAGTCGACCCATTCGTGCTACGACTATACTACTAATATAGCTGCATCATGGCTCTACCACGTATAAAACTATTATAAACCTACTGATTTTTGACGATTAATAAGTGCCTCTAAATACAAGTGGTAAAATTAAAAAAAACTGTACAACCAACTTCAATATAAATAGAATGAGAACATCATCAATGTAGTCGAAGTCAATTAAATACGCATTATTAAGTATAACACAAAAAGTACTGGTCAGATCTTGATCAAACACCAGCTTTTAAATAATCATCAAAATCGGTTCACCTGGAAAAAAGTTCTGAGGTAACACAAAAAAAAATACAGTCGAATTGAGTACATCCTCCTTTTTTGAAGTCGGTCAAAAATCGAGTTAATGTGTAGACAACGTATACGTATACGATCGACGATTATTTTTTTATCGTTGATTACTGTAGATCGTTTTTTCGACGAAGGGATCAACGAACACTAGTTTTGGTTCGACACATGCGAACACGTGCGCAAGTGTTATCTGCGGCAGCAATAATTATGGAGAGTTTTTTTTAATAGATTGGGGTGATAAACGAGCTCACAGTCCACCTGAATTTAAGTGAAAGCTGTGGCCTATAGACATCTACATTTATCCTTGATTAAGAATCAAAATACAGATGCGTTGTCAGTGACAACTTGTCACCCCTGAGGACTAAGATGGAATGCCTCGTGTCCAGTAAAAGGGGTCTCCGGTACTCTATACTCACCATACGAAACAGCAACATTTAGTTGCTATTTTACGCTGGTATTCTGTGAGAGCGTGGTCCTAATGTAGCTTCCACTTAAAAAAGTGTTATCAGGTGAATCTAACGATCGACAACCTCGAGCAAATCTGAGGATTACAAATGAGCACACAGTCCATCTGATGTTACGTGGATGTTGTGACCCATAGTCAAATGCATTACCTACGGCTAAGTCAGTCAAAATTGAAATGCCTTGCCACCACAGATGTTTGAGATCGAATGCCCTGTTATCAGTAAAAAGGGTCTACGGTTTACTAAACCCGAAACACTGTCAGCATCTTGCTATTTTTCGCTGGTATTTTGTGAGGAAATGCTACAGTCAATAGGTTACGTGGTAGAGGCACGCTGCAGCTATATTATGGTTGTAGCACGAATGGCTCGGCTCGACCGGGGTAGGGCCACGCTCTCACAGAATACCAGCGTAAAATAGCAGCTTAACACTGCTGTGTTTCGTATGGTAAGTATAAAGAATTGGAAACCCTTTTTAACGATGCATTCTATCTTAATGAAAACGCATCTGCATTTTGATTCTTAATCGAGAATAAATGTAGATATCTATGGTCCATACGCGCCCCCCACACTGTGCCGCAGATATGGACATGTCACTGCAGCATCTTGATCGAAGGCACCCGTAGGAAAAGATGGGTGCCTCATAATTTGCCATGCGAGATCCGCCGGAGGAGGATTTGTAAAAAATTGTTTATTAGCATCCGCTTACCATCAGGTGAACTGTGTGCTCGTTTGTCACCCTTAATCTATTAAAAAAGTACGTAGTGTGACTGTGTGTATTAGGTACCAACAACTGGTGTTCGCGTCTAGCTACCTATGCGTTAAAAGGTAAAGCGGGGTACGTTGTACCGTTTCATTGAAACGGTTCACATAAAACTATAAATAAAACGTTTAGTTGCCACGTATTATATATATAGTTATCTTTTATGGCCTAATTCTATATAGCTATAGGCTCAGCTGCATGATGCGTGACAGTGGCTACTTACCTACTTAGTTAGGGTTTCAAGTTTAAAATTTTAATGTAAAAAAATTGGTAGAAAAGTTGAAAATATATACACACTTGTGATACAGAGATCTCTTTATTAAATTCTTCTTTTTCCCTATTAAGGTGGTCGATTTGTGTCCTAGCTTGTTCTACTTCTTCTCTCAAGGCAGCAGCAGTAGCCTCTAGTTCATTATATTGTTCTCTTTGCTCTGCTGACATTGCTGACAAAAGTTGCGATATCGTTGATTGCTCCTGTAATTATATATTGATTAGGACTAATAATTATCAATTTCAGGTAGTAAAGTAACCAGGTGAATAAATACCCCAACTTATGTGCAAAAGTAAAAAGAGCATATAAATTACTATATGCAAATTAAAGTATTACAAATATTAATACGGAACTAATACTAAGATATCGATCGATTATGAATTATGTTAATTAGGTATTAAAGATTTGGTAAAGTAAATAGCGGGTCACAACTATTTCAAAAATATTTTTTATAAGCCCAACGGAGATGAGTTGTTACTAAATAAGTAATATCTATCTTTTAATAACTATAAATATCGTGTAGTGGCGGAGTAAGAATATCCAGTATCTCATAATATCGTCCCGTGGGTGTCGTAAGAGGCGACACGGCGAAACTATCTAGAGGGATGGGAGTCAGCGTCTACCTAACAACTAGAAAATACTTTTAATGAGACTATGTTTACGGATTTTATCCCGTTTAATTTACTTATTTTAATTCCCGACGTTTCGGGTGCTTTACAGCACCCATGGTAACGGGGGGGGGGGGGGGGGCTCAGGTGTTTGACTTGAAGGTACGAAGAATGATTCGCGAGGCTATCGAAATTAAAAAACATCCTAATTTCAATAGCGAAGATGGATGGGTGCTGCCATCTGCTTGGGATCCTATAATTAATAAAATTAAATCCATACCCAAGCATACCACTGTAAGATTTCAAAATACTATAAGCTCATTCTGACCAAAAATTGATATTCGAAAACTGAAGGTAGCCGGGCCAACTATGACATCGGGACGTCAAACATCTCATCTCCCCCCCCCCCCCCGTGACTATGAAATGTCGGGAATTAAAAATAAGTAAATTAAACGCGATAAAATCCGTAAATATAGTTTTATCCAATGTGTAGTATTCACATAAATATAAGAAATCATTAGAAAACACTTTGTGAACTTTGATAGGCTGTAACAGCATAATAAATTTTATCGAAAAAATCAAAATAAGTAAGTGATTTTAGTCCATTTAAATTAGACGACAAATATATTGATTAATTTTCAATAAAGCGAGTCACACACTATGCAGATACGATAAGATATCTGTATCCGAGCGCATATCTTTCAATATCGCTTTCTATTAAATTAGATGAATTAACACACACATCGCAGATAATTTATCGTTAAGTATCTGCAGACACCAACCTATATCGAAAGATGGTGACAATATTATCTGTTCAAATAAATATAACATCTACAAATATAATATCAAATAACATATGCAGATACAAATTTGGCATAGGATTTTACCAACAGATATATACGGGATGGTCGCGGAAAAAATGCGATTAAATTCACATCGGTCCTTTTTAAACTTTATGTGACATTTTTTTATTCTTTAAAAAAGTTCTATCCAAATTCTTTGCTATTATTAAATGCTAATGCAACACGTGCATAAAAATCAAAATCAGAATCCCATTCTGACGAATTGCCTCTTCTGAGAAGCAATATGCGCCAAGTCATTGTAGGTAGCACGCTTGTATTATGTAGTACTATGAGAATATGTTTAGGATATTTACAATTGAACTTTAAAAGATTTTATCTGTTCTTATATTATATCGCTTAATAATTTTACCTTATCCATTTGTTCCCTCAACTGCCTTAATTGATTTTCCTTTCTCTGTTTTTCCAAAAACACCTGTTCAACATCCTCTTGCATCTTTTTGTTGTTTATTTCCAATTCTCTTGTTTGTTCTTCTACCGATTGCATTGTAGCTTCGCCATTAGCGATACGAATCGCTGTGTTATAATCCGCTAGTCTTCCTTGTAAATCTAAAAGTGTATACATTGTTATAACAATAAGTGGCCCATTTCTTCTGTAATCTAATTGCTGAGTTTACCAATCTCATCTTACTAATAATAATATTTCACTAGGTGGTTTTTTAACCCCTTTTTCGCTTAGAAGTCCGTCTGGGTAGATATTTACCACCTTTTTACCTACGTGTGACGCCAAATAAAAGTGCTTGTACTGCTCTGTTTCGGTCTGAAGATTATGCAGAATTGGTAAGATTATAGGCTGTGAGGAATTCCATCTTAGAAATGCCAATTATGAGATGCCAATTCATCTATAGGCAACGAAAATTAATGTTGGCTGGGTATCCATGTATTGCAGTTGTCATTTACCATCAAGTTAGCTGTAAGATCACAAAGTTTTAGTTTTATAAGAAACTAGCTGTTCCCCGCGACGTCGTCCGCGTCGAATTTACTACGATTTCATGGGTTTTAATATTTGTGAGCGGAACCCTAATTATTTTTCTTTTTCTGAAATAAAAGTATCCTAAGTTGCTGTTTATAACATCAGCTATCTATCTGCCAGAGAAAGTCCCGTCAAAATCGGTCCAGCCGTTTTGGAGATTAATCAGAACAAACAGACAAAAATTAAAAAAAAATGTTTTTTGTTATTAGTACCGTATATACTTTCATATGCATTTAGTAAAAAGCTGTTATTTTAACATTACAAACAAGACACTTCAATTTTATTTATTTGTATTGTTAAAATTGAGTTATCTCTTACATTAAATAACTGTTTGTTAGCGCCCAAAACTGGACTTATCTTCAATTCTGAAGGGTATATTTTCACATTAGATGCTGATGCCAATTTAGCCGATATACTACTACGGCGTCCAAATAATCGGAAGTTATCTATAATAATGTACACATGAACGTAGATTTGTTTTCGATGTAACGCCTATTGGATTAGAACGACGTTAAGCTATACAAGACGAAAGGGAGATTCGATTTCGAGTCTCAGACTCACAACACAATCATTGTGTTGTGAGTCTGAGACTCGAAAAGCAATAAATTTGTTTGTAATAACCGATGACTCCGCTTGTTAATCGAAAAGCTAACGTTAACACATCTAAGAGAGACTTGTATATATATAGTAGAAAATGTTAGTGTTTTTCAAGCAGTGTAAAAATTTTACGACATATGCTGTTGAATCGCACCCGCGCGAATTCGGGGGCAATTGCTACTAAAATAATAAAGAGACAAATACCGAGTGGCATTGCACTAAAATAATAGTTTCAGTAAACTTTCGACACTAACAGATAAGAAGCTATAGCTGCACGAATACCATGGAAGTAGAAAGTAGTTAATTATGTAGAGTTGTAGATATACCCAGTAACACTGACTCCTAAAATTGATGTTAAATGCTAATTGAATCGGACTATGACGCAGCTCAAAAAGAGGTTAAAAATTTTGGCTGGAATATGTGTACAGGCGGACATAAAAACTGACATACATTATAGTGTGTAGTATATGTCTGTTTCTATGTCCACCTGTACCTTCAAAGTTGCCTGCCGCCTGTTCCTCCTAAACTAGTCGTCAAATTTTGACAAATGATACGTCAAAAGATATGCAAATAATTGCGCGGGTAACACTAAACTATGTTTTCGTTTATATTATAGTATTTATTAAAATTGAACATAGCGGAAATTAAACATCAAAATCTTGTGGCCTAAAACATAATGTATCGTGTATATCACGTAAGTATCACAGTAAATGTTAACGAATACATTTTGATGCTTTATTTTAAATTGTTGCAACTTTTGTTGCATCTACCTTGAGTCAACAGTGCGACAGTTTCAGCTCTGAGCCACCCACTCGTAAATATACCCACCCTCACAACTCTATCTTAAAAGGGCGTATGTATATAGAGCAATCTATTAAAAAAGGATGTTAGAAAATTAAATAAGTAGAAACTTAATTAATTAAAAGAAACTTATAACGTGTAGATTGGAACTGTAGCAGTATTTTGGATGCAGCAGAATGGGTCGACTAGACAGGAGGAATACTCTCTCACATCAGACGGAATGTGAGAGGGGGATCCTTTCTAGTGACCCTCCTAATGTAGTAAGTATTATTATTAAGCAATATTTGAAGTTATTCAGTAATTCACTCTTAATATATCCAGCAGTCTATTTAATAAAAACCGGCCAAGTGCGAGGTGGACTCGCGCATGAAGTGTTCCGTACCATCACCCACGTTTCTAGTAGGGAAGTCCTCTTTAATTTTTAATTTATTTTTATTTTTGTTATCTATAGTTATAGCGGCAACAGAGAAATACACATTCTGTGAAACAGACTACAGCCCGCTGACAGACAGACAGACGGGCGGACGGACGGACGAACGGACAGCGGAAGAGTAATAGGGTCCCGCTGGTTACCTTTTGGGTACGGCAACCTAAAAAGGATGCAAGAAAATAAACTACTTAGAATCTAACTAAATAAATAGAAACCTAAAATTAATTAAATAAATGAGCCCTTTTTCTTAGAAAAGTAATATTTTGTATGCAGCACGAATGGATCGACTCGAACGAACAAGTGTCACTCTCTCGTGTAAATAAGCAGCTTGATGTTCTGTGTTACGAAAGAGAGAGTGAGTTTAGAGAATCAGTGACTCATTTTACTGTTAACGAGGCATTCCATGTTAAAACTCAGGTGTGAAACCACATCTGCAATTCTTAATCGAAGATAGATTTACGTGTCTACGGAAAACAGTATCCATTTAATAACCACTAGACTGTTTTAGTTTGTTACCCTTATTCTACAAAATAAACTTAAAGTAAAGAAGACACAGCTCCGTTTAAAAAAACGCGTGTGTGTGTGTACTTATGTACGCACATATGAAGTTATACTGCTTTAGCGTAACAAATCAAAAATAACTAAAATAAAACACGTTTTGTAGACTCATATATATTTGAATAACTACCTTGAATATAGTTATCAGTTCTCACGAAAACTTGACAGTAGACAGACAATTACCATCTAAAGTTGTCGCTTTTAGGTTTCGGTGTGAGCGCACATCGTGACAACTTCATGCTGTCGTTTTTAGGTGTCGGTGTCGCGTATCTTAAAAAATTCACTCATCATTTTTCTCAAACGCTCCAAAAAAAGTATAACTTCAAAAAAATTACCTGTTAATTCCTGTGCAAGTTCTCTGACTCTCTTTTCGTAGTGTTTTTTCGCAGATCGCTCTCTTTCACCGGATTCTACTTGGTCGTTTAAACGAGCAATCTCCGCTTTCATCTCGCGAACTTTCACGTGCATTAACTCTTCCCAGTATCGTTTATCTTGTAACTGTCTAGTCCGGAATCCCCTAGCTGTTCCTGTCCTAAGGCCTGATATGCCTTGTTGTGTGATCGGTCTATCAATCTAAAGAAAAATGAAAAGTTTAACAAATTTATTAATGCTACCCTTTTCGTATAAATGATAAAATACACCGTTAACTTATAATCGTAGTAATGAAAAAAAAATAGTTATTGCATTAAATAATAACAATGGCCGTGTAGTGACGGCAAGAATATCAACTACCCCTACCATCCCGTGGGTGTCGTAAAAAGAGAAAGGGGCAAACTGATACAGGAGCTGGGCTGCAGCATATCTAATAACAAAATAATAATTTAAAAACCTGTGGTCGTCAACCCGCTTGCCAAGCGTGGCTACTATCTCTCCTATAAGGCATTCTATGGGGAAGACCTTAGTAAACAGTAGACTTTTGATAATTGTAAAGATAATGATGATGATGATTGAACAACAAAGCACTGAGAAAAAGAGGATGTTCTTCTCAGAAATACGTAAAAGGTACCAATAAATATAAGGGCATATTCCGGAAGTATTAGGGTAATGGATTTCCTCACACCGCTACCGATCGGCAATCTATTTATTATTTAACTGTAAATGGAACAACAAGTGGTAAAATTAAAAATTTTGTACAATCGAGTTCAATATACCTAAATATAATTGATTTTTCAAAAACCGTAGTCAAGCACTAGCTTACAATAGTTAAAAAAAAACACTTTTTTATTGAGTAAGAGTGATAAACGATCACACAGTCCACCTGATGTTAAATGGATTCTGTGGTCAATAGACATCTACATTTAGCCTAGATTAAAAATCAAAATGCAGATACGTTGTCATCCCTGAGGACTAAGATGGAATGCCTCGTTTCCAATAAAAAGGATCTCCGGTTCTCTACACTCACCATACGAAACACAGCAACATTAAGCTGATATTTGAAGCTTGTATTGTGTAATAGCGTAGGTCTACTCGGTCAGGCCGACCCATTCGTCCTACAAAACCATAACATAGCTGCAGCGTAGCTCTACCTCGTTAAGACGTTACGTAGTTATGTTGTTCTCATTTGGCACACAAATCGCGTCAGTTTAACGTATTAAAATGTACTTCAAACTATTATTTAAACGATAACACAGAGAAATCAATGCGTTTATAGTTACGTTCCTTTAAATATTTCCCCTTTGTTTGCCGATGACCCAATGTACCCAATTTAAAAACTGGCGTAATTAAAATATGTAGAATAGTACTGTGATTACAAATGCGTGTACCTAGCCTTGTGACTTTTATCAGTCCGTGCATTGCCGGTCATGGTTCTAGATTTATTAAGAACTAATGAAGAAGAAGAGGAAAAAGGATAAGAATAGGTAATTCTAAATTTAACTAGATATAGTTTTTACCATAGAGAAGCCAGTCATCGTTGCTGTAGGCTGCCTGCTGGCAGTCGGCGGAGTTGGTCCGAAACCTGCCGTTGACAGTCTTGAAGCTGTGCTTCCTCGATATGCTGAAGTGGGCCTCATACTGCCGCTTCTATAATTAATATATTCTTTAATCTATTTAAATATATTTAAGCGCTCTGTGCAATGAGTTATGATATTTTTTTGGTTCTCTGTAGTAGAACTCCTAGGACTCCGTCTGGGTAGACTCTTACCTATTTCTGTCACGAAATAGCAGTGTATGCACTGCTATGTTTCGGTCTGAAGGATACAAAGAGTCAGTAGGTAACAATTACAGGCTGTGATGCATTACATAACAGTCAGTTTTATAAAAAAGTAACACCATTACTAGTTTAAAAGGTACCAGCATTGTCATGACATGAACGTAAATAACAGTCATGGATATAGTTACTTTAGACTTACTATCAATTCCTTCTATAGTAAATCCTACTAATATTATAAACGTAAATGTTTGTGAGGATGTATGGATTTTATGACACTTTCACGCAAAAATTACTAAATGGATTTTAATGAAACTTTACAATTATATAGCTTATACATGATAATAACACATAAACTATAATTAATAAAGATATTTTGTATATTTAATTGGCCTAAATATATATAAATGTTAAATAAGTCGAAAAAAAAAACATGACGTCTGTCTGAACACGCATCACGCAAAAACCTGTGAACCGATTTGGATGGGACTTTCACTAGCAGATACGAGTAGCTGATGTTATAAGGAGTAACTTAGGCTACTTTTATTTTAGAGTTCCGCGATAAATAATTGCACGCGGGCGAAGTTACGGGGGGCAGCTAATACCAAAATAAAATGCAATTGTTATTGATCAAAGGAGTAAATTTTTATGTCCTTTTTAATAAGATACTTTATAATTAGTTTATAAAAATAATATGCATAGTAAAATGGAGGATTTCTCTCTCATAAATAAATAAATAGGTAAAAGCCACAACTAAAACCAATATTACCTCACAAGTTTTTTTAAAAGATACCATAAAACTATAGTCATCCAGACCGAATTACAGTCACGACGGTCAGCCTCAACAGTGACTAACGTAGACTAGCATCTGCATAGAACAGGATAATAGTGCCCTAGTGTATGCGCATGCACATGTGCATTCTCTATTCCCTCACCATAGTATAAAGAGAGGCCAAGTAGGTTAACTCCGGCACAATCCGCGATATAATTGCCTACTGTCTCAGGGTTGTCACTGTCACCAAATCATTAGTTTAACGCCCGGCCCTATATCTATAATAAAAAAATTGAATAAAGCGACTAAAATATTGTAAAAAAAAAAACATCGTACAATAACATAAAATTACTAACGCCTGCCACTTAGACTGTAATCAATTTTTTGTTCTGTTGTTATTATTCGAACTTTGCTCTATTATCTGATTCACAATTAGTCAATTACTTATTTTAATTACGATTTTATAACCGTAAGTAGGTACTTAGTTACTATTCTTCCTCTGTCTGATAGACAACTAATACAACAAAAATAAGTAAGTAGGTATCTCATCGTCAAGTAAAAATTATATGCTATAATAAGTGACTCGCTTACGTTACGCGCGAACCTCGTGCGGTGTTAGCCTCGACCAGGGTGAGGCAACTTTGTATGAAAGCTGAAAAATCTGCACACAATCATGATTTTGTCAATGTTCGTGTTGGGCTTGTTAAAATAAAGCGAGAAAAATATCGCTGTTTCTTTCCTTCATGTTATTTTAGATTGCCACTTTAAAAATTAGATACGCAAATTCATATTATATCGAAAGAAACTAAAAATGTTAATTATGTGTTAAACTTTTTTTCGTTTGCTCTTTAAAGTATAATTACATACATATTACTGTGAGATTTGCACAATTTAATTCATTTAAATTAAATTATTTAATATTAGCAGAATTCTATCAAGATAGCCATGAATTAAAAGAAGAAACAAATGACATTTATATGTCAACGTCTTTCATATTGAAAATATTTTCTGAACTTGATTAAAATTTGTTTAATAGGTTTAGATTTTAATATTTGTTATTGCTTTTTGCTGCAATTCAGTTATTATCGGTTCACAATACTTCATTTTCGTTTGTAGTCGTTACTTCGCGATTGTGTCTGTAAATATTTTTTGTGAGATGTTGACTCTAAGAGATATTGACTATAAATTTATTATTAAAAATTTTTATTCACGATGTGTGATCAGAATCGAAAGTAAATTAAGCGTTGCGCAAACAAAAAGCACAAAATCATCTAATTACTTTCTGCAGGTTTCCTCCAATAGTAGAAGAAAAACTTTTAACAATATTGTGGTAAGTCTTTAAGCATTTTAAATGATCGATATTTGTAGGGGTTATTACTATATTAACCAGAATTTTATCTGTTTCAGATCATGTATTTATGCTGAGTTAAGTTATCACCATGAGAATTTTGCTAATTTAAATTTACGTTAATGTTCTGTGAAGAATAACTCTCTGACAATAACATGTGTTATACATCAGTAACCAGCGTGGAAATATTATGTACAAAAACAATAAAACATCAATAATAATGTGTCGTTTATAAAACAATCTGTCTTCCAGAAAATAAAATTACATAACTATACTTATTTATAGTTTTATTTTATCCCACATACTAATCTTAAGTATATTCGGGTAATTTTGGTGCAACCTCACAAAAATATGGGAACTTACCCCATAGGTTTGTGAGGCTTGAGCCAAAATAACTCGAATAAGCCTTAAATAAAAAGTTTAAAGTTACAGAATACATGGTTTGAAATTCCCGCTAAAAAAGTTTTATATGGGCGTCCACCGTAGCGCTTTTCGTGTACACTCGTAAACACATGTTTCCGTTTTTTAGTATGAAGTTGGCGTTCTTCTCTTGGTAGAGAGTAATTGTGTTCTGTGGCCTCGACTGGCGCACTGAGAAATACTTCGAGATTGTGTTTAAGTGTGCGTGCGGCGCCTCATAGATACTATGGCACACACATACTCGTACAAGCCGCGCGCAGTGCGTTTTTATGAAGATAACGTACTTCCCCTCTCTTTATACTATGCCCTCACTCTCATAGCCCGATGGACGGCTATCCGATATAACCGGAGAGAGATTAGGTGCTTTTCGAGGCACGGGAGTATAATACCTTCAACTTCGTTACTCTTGGCTACTACTGAGAATTTCTTGACAAAAAAACTCAATAAGTGATTTTTGGCCCAAACTGGGATTCAAATCCGGAACCTCATGATACCCCAATAAACCAACGAGGCAGTCTCATTTTGACTGACATAAAACTACGCATTAAGACATCGTGCAATGTGGTCTAATCATGTTCTGATCTATTACTGCTACATAAACTAAGTATATAGTTTTTTCAATAATTTCCCTCCTCTGTTATATGAAAACATTTTTTCCATTTAATAATTCAAACAACAAAATAACCAATAGTTTTCGTAGCCTTACGGCAGTTAATTCTGGTTTAGTTCAATTGCATGTGATTCTGCGCCAGTCCATATTATTTTGAAAAAGTGTTCGATGTGTAAATTAATTGTTAGTGTAATGAAATTTATTAATATTCATATTACTAACCTGGACATAGCTGATCCGCTATTTGTATATTCTCGATATCCTCTTCTTGAAACTGGCCGCGGAGCCTCGGGCCGTCTGACCGCGCTCGCTCTGTCCACGGAACTGCTATCAGGAAAATCCATAACGAACTCTTTACTAATATTTTTTACCGTATAAGAGGGTAAAATTAATTAAATAACGGAGCTGATTGTCACGCGCAATAACTTTGTTGTTAAGCCGTCGCCATGGTTACGAAAAAGGAGATTCAAAGAGTATATAAACCACGCGCAAGGTTTGGCGGTTTGGGTACACGCAATGATTATCTTCTTCTTTATATATAAAAATTACGTGTCACATTGTTGGTCCGCCATGACCCCCTGAACTACTGAACTGATTTCAATAAAATTTTGCACACTGTGTGCAGTTTGGTCCAACTTGAGAGATAGGATAGTTTTTATCCCTATAAGTGACCCGCAATATTTTTTATTAAGAATTTTTATAGGACACAGGGTCGTCAGAGAGGGCAGAACAACGTTTGCCTGGCCAGCTAGTATCTATATAAAATCCACACGATCTGTACAAAAACACAATTCCTTATTATTCCGTGGGTATGGTAAATGGTGACATAGGGAATTGAAAAGAACTGCGGTTGCAAATCCGCCTGACAAGCATGCCTATTATGACAATGACTAAAAGAAATATGAAAGAGATCGATATGAAGTAATCTATGGGGGAACCCCATGTTCAGCAGTGGACTTTTGGTAGGCTGTAGTGAATGATTGAAGAGAATGATACACATTAGATTTGCAAAAAACTTCACGAAGTACACGGTGATGGAACATTGCCAGACGTATGTAAAACGTAAAACGTAGTAATTATATCTTTTTCTTAGATTTTTTTAATATCACGTAGTGTTTATTACGTTTTGGCGATACTGAGCATAGATATGAGGTTATAAGCGGGAAAGTACTGAGCAGAAAAAGCAGAAGTACCTACAGCCGCGGATACAATTGGCGGAAGTGATGGGGAGTGATCATTATTTTCTGCCGACTTCCAAAAAGGAGACGGTACTCAATTCGAGTGTATGTTTTTTTTTGTGTGTGTTACCTCATAACTTTGTACTGGGCGAACCGATTTCGATGATTCTTTTTTTATATGAAAGCTGATAGTACTCGTGTGGTCCCATATGAATTTGATCAAGGTCAGACCAATGGTTATTGAGTTATTCTTAAATAACCTATATTGAAGTCGATTATATTGAAGTCGGCTGTACAAATTTTTTAATTTTAAATTATTATATGTTTACAAATCTTTTGTGCGCGACTTATTTTTAAGAATTAATTATTAATTAACTTTTAAGAATTAATATGCGTGTTCATTTATGACAAGATTCAAAGGCAAGCCTCCAATTTCCGGTGAAATTGTGTTTTGCCATGACTATCAACAAGGCGCAGGGCCAAACGTTAAAAGTATTTGGCATAGATTTAATAAACTATTGCTTCTATCACGGTTAGTTGTATATAATGCAGCCTGAAAATAAAACTGAAAATGTGGTGTATAGAGAGGTTTTACAAAAATAACAATATCTATTTTTTTCTAATTGGTGCCCTTAAAAAAAGTTGCTTAGTGTGATAGGTATTTTCTGTTGACTGAAATATAAAAATAGATTGCGTTAAACATCAGTATAGTTCATAGTATATACTTCATATCTTTATAACCCCGCGGACGAAGTCACGGGCAATAGCTAGTTATTACATATACGTATATATATATATTTTCATATTGCATCCACAGATATCCTGAGTTGGATCCCGACTGCAGGTTGGTAGTTGGAAGGCCCTTTTTACTGGAAATGAGGCATTCCATCTTAGTCCTCACGGGTGACAACGCATCTACATTTTGATTTGTAATAGAGGATAGATGTATATGTCTATGGGCCGCAGCAACCACTTACCATCAGGTGGACTGTGTGCTCGTTTGTCACCCTTATCATATAAAAAAAAAAAGGTTAATGACCACATTCAGCGGTAAGTATAATCAATTGCAGTACCAGTTTAGTACCGTTTAGTGCATGATTGTGCCCAAAATAGGGATTTGTTTAGCCTGCCACCATTACATAATGAGATGGTTGTTACGTCATCTACCGGAAGAGATAAAAATCTAGTTGGCGTTTCTCTTCAAGTAAACTCTTGCGACAGACAAGAGACAAGATAAAGTAGATACCTAATTATCTAACAACACGGTATTTTGTTTAATGTTTAATTTGCTCTAATTTTCCCACATTGTTTAAACTGTCAACAATTTTAACTAGCAGAGAGCGATAGGTAAATTATTGTAATACTGGTATTATTTCGCCACCATTATTTTAAATACACGATAAAATTCTATCAGGTTAGAATTTAACATAAATTCCTATTTCGAAATAAAGGTAATTTACCGTTGTATTTAGCCCAGTCCATGTAATGAATTTAAACTAGGACCGTTCGTGACACTGTGCATTCAAAATGTTTTTAAAAGTTGTTGTAAAACTATTGATTTTTACGAGTCCAGTTTATTGTTTTGTAGGTTATATTGGCGGCTTTAAATATTTAATAAAAGAATTTGCTTCATCTGTATCAATAGGAAGTACTCCAAGCCATGAAACGCGTCGGCTGGAGCAAAAACTTGACCATTTCGATGGAAATGAAAATCGTACTTGGAAAATGCGATACTTCAAAAGACTTGACTTTTGGAAACTTAATGGTCCGATATTTTTATTTCTTGGTGGGGAATCTGAAGCATCTCCCAATTTCTTATATACTGGTATAATGTATGAATTAGCAAAAGAAACTAATGGTGCAATGTATACTTCAGAACATAGATACTATGGGAAAAGTATACCCGTTAATAAGCCAACTGTTGAAAATTTTAAATATTTGAGTGCAAAGCAAGCTCTTGCTGATAATGCACATCTATTACGATTAATCAAATCAAAACCACTTTTTTCTAATTCAAAAATTGTTGTGGTTGGTGGTTCTTACGCAGGAAACCTGGCAGCATGGATGAGATTATTATATCCTGAATTGGTTGATGCAGCAATAGCGAGTAGTGCTCCTGTTTTAGCAAAAAAGGATTTCTATGAATACCTTGAAAGGGTAAACGTTGATTACGAACAATATGGAACGCGTGACTGCGTAAAAACGATAAATAAACATTTCACAAGATACGAAACTATGTTTGAGACACAAGAAGGTATCAAAAAACTTAAAGAAGAAGAAAATATTTGCCCTGAGAATGATATGAGCATACCAGAAAATAAACAACTATTCTTCCTTGAAAAAGCTTCTGAATTTATGTCAAATGCACAATACGGCAATACCAAAATAATAAAAGCTCACTGTGCGAACGTTAACGAAACAAAAAAATATTTACTGTTTGATGAACCAAGTTTTTGGATTAAAAGAAGCGAGTGTAATGATTTTGATTTTAATAACTTGATCGATGACAATTATAAAAACAAAATAAACGAGATAGTTTGTTGGACTTATCAAACTTGTACCGAATATGGCTACTTTCAAAGTACATCTTCCAATAAACAACCCTTTACCCACAACATACCAGTTGATTTTTACGTGAAATTGTGTACTAAAACCTTTGGTTCTGAATTTAATGATACGAAAATTGATGACGGAATTGAAGATGTAAATAAAATGTATGGTGGATTACAACCCAACGTAAGTAAGGTAGTCTTTGTAAATGGAGATTTGGATCCATGGAGTCGACTTAGTATTTTAGAAGACATATCGTATGACGCACAAGCGATAGTAATTCCGCGTGCGTCTCATTGCCAAGATTTGTTTTCAAATCGTGAAAATGACCACGAAGAACTAAAGGAAGCCAGAAAAAATGTCAAACACTTGATAAAAAGATGGATCAACGCCGAAGATTATATTGCGAAGTAATATTTTTGATAACAGAAAAACTATTTAAGCTATATTGTAAAATTTAACTGTACTAGTAATTGTAGTTACTTTTAACGTGTAAACAATACAGCTAAAGGGATGTTATCTCTATACTATACAATTGCTTTATTTCATCTACTTTGTCCTATAACACAAGGTGTACCATACAGCGTAGTAGCTCAGGGGCTAAATGATAGCCGTAAATTTTATAGTTAGCGAGCAACGCAGTTTCGAATTATGCTTATTAGACTAAATAACCACATTCGTTACACGAAAACGTAACGTTAAGTGACTTACCTAAATTTAAGTCGGAAAGTTACTTTTATTGCATCGGAAATTTTCCGGAATTTACCTGAACTGGTTTATTAAATCATGAGGCAGTTGGTTGCTTGCACTTGTTGGTTTATTGTTGGTTGGTTACACTGCCGTGTACTCCATTTAAAATAGTTTGTACTTTCATGTAAATTTTTCTTTAAAATAAAGTCCCGCTGGGTTTTTGCTGGTTCTTCCCAGGACAGAGTTTTTTTTTCCACACCAGTAGTAAAGTAAAAATGACTTTTATTAAGAATTACATACGTGTGACTGTATTGAATAAAAAATTATTCTATTCAATTCAATACCATCCCGTGGGTATCACACGAGGCGTAAGAGGGCGTAAAAGGGCGTTTTTACGTGGTATTTAACCTCATGCTAAGTGGTGCCGCCCTGGTGGCAAAAAGTCAGAAGAAAAAGGAGGAACGGAATACATCGTGAGGAAACTGAGGATTAAACATCGCTCAAGACTGCATCATTTACTATGGAGTAGATACTGCACCCAGTCTGTCAGAAATGTTATTTTCTAATAATTCATTTATACGTTCATTTATTACAATCTACTGATTCCGCCGCTGGTCATAAGCCTAACCCATAGGATTGCCACCTAGAAAAGATTACCACGCATCGCAGACGGGTTGGCAACCGCATCTAAGTTAATATTTTCAATTGTATTCAGTAAGATGCTACTGCCGAATTCCAATATTCTGTTTTAGTTTCCCTTTATTTTATAGGATAGGGTGACAAACGAGCACACAGTCCACCTGATGTTAAGTGGTTGCTGTGACCCATAGACATCCACATCTATCCTCAATAAAGAATCAAAATGCAGATGCGTTGTCATCCGTGAGGACTAAGATGGAATGCCTTTTTCCAGTAAAAAGGGTCTCCAGTTCTCTACACTCACTATACGAAACACAGAAGTGTCAAGCTGCTGTTTTACGCTGGTATTCTGTAAGAGCATGGTCCTTCCCCGGTCGAGCCATCCCATTCGTGCTACAACTATATTACTAATATAGCGGCAGCAAAACGTTGTGTATTTATTTAATACTCTAGAAAACGATGATCTTTTATTTAAAACGCATTTAGTCAATTAAAATATATTGTGTAACAAAACCTTCACCTCAGTCAAGTGCAAAACAATTTCATTGATGCCGACGGTGATAGTATGTTGAAGTTCTTTGCATACTGTGTAAATTAACGGAGAGCGCTCTTAACCTAAGCTCTGCTCATGATAGAAAGAGAGTAAATAGTTATTGTAGCTGCAACTCAATATGACATAAAAAGTGTGACAGAATAACTTATTATCGCATTGAGGGCTAATAATCTTCCGCTCACCAGATGTCGCTAGTAACGACTGAGGTAAAGTAATTTGTTACCCAGTGTCAGTTAATTGAGAAATTAGTTTTCAATAATAGTTTATCATTATCTAGAATATTATATTAATATATAACACAATGCGTCTGTGGTTTGATTTTTAATTTTTTGCACTTTATAACTATTTTTTTTAAATCGGCTTTTAGTTATATTTTATAGTTTGGTTTATTCATTTCTAATGTAATTAATATAAAATATAACTAATAATACAAAAAGAAACCTTAAAGATTACATTTTCCTAAGAAATTATCATCCCCACTATGAAATCTGTCAAATATTTTACCTCACTGTAAAGTGGCGCCGCCCTGGTGGCAGAAAAAGTCGTGGACGCCCTCATTCATATTGGGTTGCAACAAATATGTTATGGTCTGTTTAGGTTAATTAACAACCCATAGTAATTGCTTTTTCCTCTAGTTTGGTAACTATGTAGTAACTGATATTGTTTTAATGACGCCAAATTGAAAGATATTGTTTTAAAATTTGTTTGTTCTTTTTTATTAACTAACAAACTGTACCAAGCAATAAATAATTAATACATAAAAATGTTGCCCCAATGCGTGTTGCCGGTAGTTGTTGAGAGTACTATGCTCGAAGTTGACGAGTATAATATACCTTGGACAAATAGTCCGATTAAGTAAGTCCAACTTCAACCGACAGCTCAATCGACGGATTTAACTCGACTGGGCAGCGTTCCGGAGATTACGACACATCTTCTCGTCAGGTATACCTCAAAACCTAAAAACAAAATTTTACAACCAGGGTGTATAGCCCGTTATGATTAATGATCTGAGACGTGGTCCTTCACTGTCAGCCATATGAGGAAGTTCAAGGTCGCTCAGCGAGCTATTAAAAGGGCTACGATCGGGGTTTCTCTTGCGTGATAGACTTAAAATAAGAATTTGATCAGTAGAACTAGAGTGACCGATGTAGCCCAACGGATTAGTAAGCTGAAGTGGCAATGCGCCGGCCATATAGCTCAAGGAACCGACAACCGAAAGGAATGAAAGATTCTCGAGTGGCAGCCTCCTACCGGTAGACGAAGTGTAGGGCGGCCTCCCACTAGATGGAGTGATGACCTGGTAAGATATGTAGGAAGTCTATGGATACAGGTGGTTCAGGACCGGGCTTTGTGTCATCCCTTCAGGGAAGTCAGCAGTTGACTTGTAAAGGGCTGTAAAATGAAAGATGCCAATGACGAGTGCGTGTTACTCAGACATGTAGGTTAATTGATGTTCCTCCAAATTAAAATTGATATTAATAATTTTCTTGGTGTCGGTATGGATTGAACTTTAAGAGCAAATATTTACCTCCTGAGCTAAGACTGAAGTTAATACAATACATAATATTATAGACTACGATCTACGAAAGTGCCTGGCAATTATTCATAGCAAAAACAATGAAGATGTTCATGACAGTTTCATTGTGCTACATTGACTGGTTGACTTTTTTGCCGTCAGGAAGAAAAAAAAGTAGAAGTTTTTGAAGGCTCCGTGGCGCAGTGGCTTAGCAATGAGTTATTCGGCTGGGGCCGCGTGTTTGAATTCCACACGGAACAAATATTTGTATGGTCTACAAATAATTGGTCCGGGTCTGTATGTTTGTCTTCGTGCAATATATGTTTGTAAACTGCCTCCACCACACAGGAGAAAATCTTAGTGTGGGGGTAACGTTTTTTTTAAAAAAAGAAGAAATAAACAAGAAAGGTTAGCGAAGAATAAATAAACTTTTTAATTTTGGAAAGAAATTAATAAAGATTTTTTTTATAGGAGAGGGGGCAAACGAGCATGCGGCTCACCTGATTGTAAGTGACTACCGCCGCCCATGAACAACCGCAACACCAGGGGAATTGCAGATGCATTGCCGGTCTTTTAAAAAGGAGTAGGCTCTTTTCTTGAAGGTCCCTAAGTCGTATCGGTCCGGAAAAATCGCTGATGGTAATCGATTCCACAAGGAAGTCGTGCGAGGAAGAAAACATCTTCTAAATTGCACAGTGGTGTACCGCCAATCATCCAGATGGTGTGGATGGTATCGCGAGTTCTGCCGCCATGTGCGGATTGGCGGCTGGGATTAATCCGAACAATTCCTCAGAGCACTCCCCGTGGTAAATGCGAAAGAAAATGCAAAGAGATGCAACATCTCTTGGCAGCGCCAATGAGTCGAGCCGATCGGAAAGGACTCGGTCGTCGACGATTCAAGCCGCTCTGCGCTGGATGCGGTCAAGTGGAAGGAGCTGGCACTGGGGAGCCCCAGCCCAGAGATGGGAACAGTATTCCATGTGAGGCCAAACCTGTGCCTTGTAAAGTTGCAGGCGTTGAGCCGGCATTAAATACTGTCCCGCTCTGCTGAGCACGCCAACCTTTTTAGAGGCCAATTTGGCCTTCTCTTCAAGTCACCACGAAACTGCACGTCACTTGATATGTCGACGCCGAGGATTCCGATACTGGCTGAGGCAACAAGGGGAGTACCTTGAAACTGAGGAGATACGACAAAGGGGTTCTTTTTAGCGGTAAACGCGCAAACTTGTGTCTTCTGAGGATTAAACTGGACTAGATTTAGTTGCCCCCAATCCGAGACTTTGTCCAGCAAAGACTCGACTTCAGACACAAGTTTGTTCCGGTACTCGGCGACGTTTTCCCGCGAAATATTGGCACGGCCGGTGTATAGAGCATCACCAGTGCTGTCATCCGCATAGCAATGAATGCTACCGGTTTGCAACATATCATTGATATGCAGAAGAAACAGCGTTGGTGATAGCACGCAGCCTTGTGGAACACCAGCGTTAATAGGCTTGTAGTCGGAGCATGCACCGTCTACAACGACCTTGATGCTCCGATCTGCACGAAAGCTGGTGATCCAATTGCATAATTTCTCGGGAAGCCCATAGGAAGGGAGCTTCGAAAGGAGAGCTTTGTGCCAAACCCGATCGAAGGCCTTCGCAATGTCCAAACTAACGGCCAATGCCTCCCCCTTGGACTCTTCTGCCTCCGCCCATCTATGAGTTAAGTATACCAGAAGATCACCAGCTGATCGACTCCGACGAAAACCGTTTCGGCGGTCACTAATCAGCTGGTGATTCTCAAGGTACCGCATGAGGAGGCAGTTTATAACGGATTCCATTATTTTGGAGAACAAGGGGGTGATGGCGATAGGCCTGTAGTTGGACGGGTCTGAGCGGTCGCCTTTTTTAGGGATCGGGTGGACAAAAGCTGTCTTACATAAAAAAAGATATTAAAATATCGAAATTTAAACTATTGGCATGCATTCTCATGGCAATTATTAATGAACTAGCGATCAGCCCTGACTTCGCACGGGTGATTTCTCGATCTCGACAACAGCGCCACCTACATGGTCAAATAATGAATTTAAACTGTTATCGAATCAACTTAATCACACACACACACACACACACACACACACACACACACACACAAAATTTCATCAAAATCGGTCCAGCCGTTTAGGGGGAGTTCAGTCACATACACACGGAGAGAAGACTCATATAATATACAATATGCATGTATTATACATATAAACGTTCCTCTTGTATCATTCTGTCTATTGATGAAGACGGCATCAATCTGTTGCGTAGTTTAAAAGATCTAAGCATACAGACGGCGGGAAGCGACCTTGTTTTATACTATAAGAGATCCATGAAGCTCTTGACCTAGAAGCTGAAAGTTTACTTCAAATTAGTGTATATGGTACATCGATTTCATATGTAAAATAAAATATTGGATAAATATCTACGCTATAGGCTTCTACTACGTTCACTTATATTACCCTATTTTTTCCCGATGGTAAAAATGTTATACTATCAGTTTTTCAACCCCGTTGATAAATTGTATATCTTATGCATTGCTCTTACTATTTTAAAATATTATCTTCTTGTAACTAGATTTACATATTCCGCTCGAGTCCAGTCAGGAAATTTTCGCAAATTTTAAAAGAAATGGATAATAACCTTAAAATCGCTATTGACAAAATTCTAAATTTAACTTTAAATGCAACAGCAACAACAGCCTGGACTCAAGTGGTCATATCTGTGTAAGAAATCTCTCTAGCGTTGCATTATCTGCTTTTCTTGCTTCCGTGTTTTGTTCCGTGGCCGTGACTTATATAACATAATTTTAAATAATAAAGTAGACACCTGCTTTGTTGTAGAGGCACGCAGACATGGCAAACGCTCTGTCCCTGCGAAAATATTCCACTGGAAGTTTACCAAGAAAACAGTGGGATATTCCGTTGGTACGGAGTGAAAGATTTGTTTCATAATTTCCATGATAACCAAGATCAAACCCGCTTTGCAGCTGTTTCGTCTAAGGAATCTAGTCACTGGTTACACGTTTTACCGTCAAGCAATCTCGGCACATTACTTGATGGTGAAAGCTTGCGCACAGCCGTAGGAATCCGACTAGGAGCGGTGATTTGTCAACCTCATCAGTGTCCCTGTGGTAGCAGCATCGACGAGCTTGGGCTCCACGGACTTTCATGTAAGAAAAGTGCTGGTAGGTTTTAGCGCCACGGTTCTGTGAACGTTCAAAGAGCTCTTGTCTCTATAAATGTTCCGTTGGTTTTAGAGCCTTGTACAATATTTAGAGACGATGGCATGAGACCCGACGGTGTGACCTTGGTCCTGTGGGAGAGAGTTAAAGTCTGTGAGATGCTACTTGCGTAGACACTTTAGCAGCCTCTCATCTCAGTGGTACCTCGTTTAGAGCAGGGGCGGCATCAGAGGCAGCTGAACTAAGTCTGTGGCGCAAATATGAGTCTCTGCCAGATAACTACATATTTGTGCCATTTGTAGTCGAAACTATCGGTCCGTGGGGTCCACGTGCGGTGAAGCTTCTACAAGAACTGCATCCGCGACTGTTCGTCGCTGCTGGTGATAGGAGAGCTGATTATTTTCTCGTTCAAAAGCTAAGTATAGCCATTCAGCGAGAAAATACAGCCAACGTTCTTGGCACATGATAATTTTTAAGTTATTAGTTGTAGTTCTTTTTTTATAGTTTTTTGATGTTGTATATAATATGTCAATATTATGTTAATAAATAGTTAATGTTAAATAAAATTACCATATTTTTACAAATAATTGTATACTTTATTCATTTTGCTTAATATAGGTTACTCGTTAACCCTACAATATATGAAGAGGATGTTGATGTTTTTCTAGTCTAGAACTAGATCGGTCAACATATTTACATTTTTTTGTATCTTTTGTAACGTATGATGTGACAAAAAATTAGAGAAAATGTGTTTATACTTACTCTTAAAAAAGTCACGTTATACATTTCAACTTAATTATCAATATTGATTCTGGGGCTATTTAAACATGTTTTGTAAGAGATTTAAATATTTTGAATATATTTAATATCGTTGTATTTTTGTCCTATAAGTTCCGATTTAACATTGTCTGCACTTTTTATTAGGTATTACTCTCATTTAAGTTTCATACGAGTACAACTGATGATCTTATAAATAATATATTATATTATATATATAACGTACCTATAAGAGTTTACTCTACATAGAGTTCAAAAAAATATATACTTTAAAGTTCAAATGAGTATTTATATATGTCGCGGCTTAAAGCAGAAGTGCGGTTACACAGGTTTAGGCGGCTAAAACTTTTGGTTGGTTAAAAATAAGTGTATACGA
This sequence comes from Parnassius glacialis, assembly GCA_033319125.1. Lineage (NCBI taxonomy): Eukaryota > Metazoa > Arthropoda > Insecta > Lepidoptera > Papilionidae > Parnassius > Parnassius glacialis. Next base: position 14,149,114 of record JAVANC010000013.1, on the reverse strand, counting down.
ATTATTCATGGTTAATATTAGGTGTGGTCGGATGCTTTCGGCTGGAACTATGCATAGTAGCTCCCACTAACCTTCCGATTGGTTTAGTACAAAAAAGTGTTAAATAAATAAATAAAAGCAAATATTAAATTCCGAATAATAATTAAAATAACTATGACCTCTGGTAAATTTCTCAAAAATTCGAAAGCACATATCAAGTAATATTAGCGACAAAAGGTTAAGGTACGGCTGTGTAGGCTTTTGGGCATTTTGGCCCGAATGGCGCGGATATTTATATAATTTATAAATCATTTAGACAAATTGAATGCTAGGTGTATAAGTGAAGTTTGACAAACCACATTACACATATTTGTAGCCGGGTAAACATAGATTAGTCCACACATTGGATTTTAGCCGTAACATATATACGTCTAGAACAGTAGTTATATTATAATAAAATGGTAACATATGTAGCACCTCCGAAAATATAATTTTGAATGTACAACAACGTTACATTTTCCTTAAATACATTTATTAAAAAGTTACTTTGTTCTTTAAAGAACTACACGTACAAAAGTGTATACTGCGTAAGTCTTTAAAGGACAATTTTCTTAGCTAAAAGGTATGGAAATTTGAATACCATAAGCATCGTCCATTTATAAATTCCGTGAATTTTAAATTCTAATTTTAAATTAAACTTTAAATCATTTACAAATAATAAAATTATAGTAAACATTTTTATATTCGTAAATACTTTTTACCAAAATGCTTAGTATTCACATTTCTATACATTTTAAAGTTGAAACTAAAGAAAACTTATACAGATGAAATAAATCTGACAATGTTATCATATTGTAAAAAAAATAGCTAAGCATTATAATAACTGAGTATTAGAAAAATAATAGACGATAAAATAAAATCATAGATATGCAAAACGTACGTTTTAATTTTTAAATCTACTTGGCTGCTAGCAGCTAGAAATAACGAATTATATACAACAGGGAGTAAACAAAAAAAAAACAATTATATGCAAATACAATCTTAAGTTTTATTTTAATCTTAAAATAGAAATAACACTCATCTATTATTCGTCCAGTACAAAAATTCTTCAACTGTAATCGATTCAGTAGTGTTGCTTTTATAAATAATTAATCATATAAAAGCAATTAACGATTTCCTATGAAATTGCGTACATTCCCAACCCTGTATTGACTAGGATTGACTCCTAACTTAAATATCATATATGTAGAAATTGAATATCGAGCGTGCAGCTGGACGGGGTGCTCATACCTTAGTTTAATTTGTAAATGTTATTAGAGATATTTATTTTTCATGATATTAATTTAGGCATGGAATTGTCTCAGCTTTTTTATGGTTACCTACTGTATTTTACTCACGGATGGGAATCACCCTCGTACACACTGACATTCTATTATATCGAATATATTATTGGCAGTGATTAAATAAATCTCGTACAAACTATATTACTCATCCTATATTTAATTATTAGAAACTTATAAAAATGGTAAAATATTTTGCAGAAATATCATAAACTTAAGCGTTAATCTACATACGTTCTACGCCAACTTTATACAAATATCCGTAATTATATTTTATTATTGCCAGTGTTGCCAAAAGTAATTGGAATTTATAACCCTAATTAAATTCTTCGCAATCGTAAGGTGACAGAACATACAAATATTTCATAATTTACAACAATTCGATTATTTACAATGATACAACAACTATCACATCGATATTGTGGTAAAACTAAAGTTGTTGATTTGTATCGAGAAATTTCGAATGTTTTCAACATCGATGCGACGGTATTTATTCAATAAGAGTATTGCAATATAGTTCCTAATTCGTCGCAAGAAAAGATTTAATCCCATTCTCCTATGAACATTTGACGAGCGTTCGGTGCAGGCGGTGGTGGGTAACCGCGTCCGGGTACAGGTAGGCGGCCGTACAAAGCGTAGGGGTCATAGTGTTCACCATCTGAAATATACTCTAGGTAAATTTTTTGTATATATTAACATTCGAAACGTCATTGCATCCAAATGTGTAAAAATTTTGTCTCAATCTATTTTGTTAGGTAAAAAGCGAGAAAACAACTACCGTGTAATGTGTATTTACATTATAATCCTTATGACGATCACGAATCAACGACATGTCAAAAACTTTCATGAAAATCTACTTAAAATATTAGATACTATTAAGATTACTGATTGCCTAAATTATTGTAAAACATTGTACATTTTATCGATATTATTGTTACTGGAATTGTGAATATAACAAATATTATCTAGTGATGAAGCGAAGCTTGCGATGGCGAAATCTGGCGGTGGTATCTTGCCGCCATAATGAATAGGTTCTGAAAACTGCAATGGAAAATACAAAGAGCACAGTGAACAATAAAACATTTGCATTTACTAAAAGAACGCAAGGGTACTAATAGACAAGGAAAAGGTGAATTAAGACACAAAAGTGTGCACGATTTACCAGAAGCGAAAGGCGGTGGTGCTACCAAGCGAAGCGAAAAACAGAAAGGTTTATACCAAAACTGTAGCGAAGAGTCCGCGGAGTTAAAGTGCGGGGGTTAGTCTCTATGTACACTATCGCGGCTGCTGGATCACGATCGGGCGCAGCTTTCGCTCCCTGTCGGGATAGAATTGAAACATCAGTTTTTCTTTTCCGGGGTTACGCTCGTACGCACCGATTCCGCTCTCGTAGGAGCGAGCGTGCCAGAGTGCAGCTGCCGGCATAGGAGCATGAGCGAACGGCGACATGTGCTGGGGGAAGGGGCCTGGGTGGGCGTGTGCCACGCTGTACCGCTTGCTCGGCACCGGCACCTCCTTCAGGCTCAGTCGCTCAGTCATCGTCGGGAGCACATGCTTTGCTCCATTAGCCTTCACGAAGTTCGGCACGCGTGCGCGGAGTCCGCAGTAGTACGGGTCATCTGAAACGCGAAAAAAACATGTCAATAACGAGTTTAATTGTTCTATTTCATCCCTTGTGTGTTGTAACGGAAATCTTATGGCATACGTTAGGTGGCGGTGTAACCAACGCATTTAAGTGAGCCGAAAAATACGCGACCGGCGACAGGCAGCAGCGTCCATGGTGCGACACACCTGGTACCGCAATCAATCCGCCTGTTACGTGTGAAGATTAAGGAAAACCTTCCTTACAATGGGAGAGGCTCGTGTCTTGTGTGGACTTTTACAGGTTAATGGAGAAGAATATGAAGAAGAAGAAATAATAAGTTGTTCGTTATTTACTTTGCCAAATTTTTGAATCATCTGCTAAAAGGCATTTTCAAAAATTTACAACTGATATAACATGAAAGTTTTGCCCATAATTACTACGTTGAGCTAGTGCATATCTAATTTCTGGGAATAAGTTTTACATCCGTTTAACAATCTCAAACAATTTGTCTTTTTTATCTTTTAAATTCAGAATGCGTGGTTATGCATTATTTTAAATGATTGTCATTCATGAATATCTAACGCCTACTGTTTTACTACGCATGCACATATTCGTAAGGGTCGAACAGTCGAAGAGAGGAGCGCGCGTACGCCTAGTTGTTACACGAATAATTAAAAAAGAAGTAGAAGCTTTATTTACCCTTATTTTCAAAAACTGCAAAAAACGTTTATATACATTATTTATATATTTGGCTACTCTTTGAAAAATAACCCTGTATAAATAATTTTTTTGTGTGGCAGAGCTATACTACAGTGTATTAAGCCCACAGACAATCGACAGATCGACGTTTAACGGAATATAATATGAGTAAAATACTTAGCAGAATGGTGCTGAGTTTCGTATGGAGAACCGGAGACACTTTTTAAGGGTAAAGAAGCATTCCATCTTAGTTCTCGGGGGCAGTGATGCTTCTGAATTTTAATTTTTAATCGAGAATAGATATAAATGCCCTTAACATCAGGTGGACTGTATTTTGTTTTTTTTTTATACGATAAGGGTGACAAACGAGCACACAGTTCACCTGATGGTAAGTGGTTGCTGCGGCCCATAGACATCTACATCTATCCTCTATTACAAATCAAAATGTAGATGCGTTGTCAGCGTTGTGAGGACTAAGATGGAATGCCTCATTTCAAGTAAAAAGGGCCTCCGGCCACCTGCACTCACCAAGCGAAACGCAGAGGTAAACCTCTACTTCACGCTGGTTTTCTGTGAGGTCGTGGTACCACCCCGGTTCGAGCTGGCCCATACGTGTGCCAGCAAAAGCTGCCGCGTGGCTCTACCACTGTTGAAACTTGTTGTTGTTTACTTATATAAAAATATTATGAGGTTATATGAAGTCTGCTATTACCGGATTCTGATAAATTTATAAAAAGAAATATTCATACATTTTCGAATACACCGCCGAGAACTAATACGTGTCCCGCAACAATTTTATAAGCCCTGTTAACTACGAGACGGGACCATCTTTACGGTGAACATGTCGCCGTGTTGTTAGGACGTGTTTCGACTGTCCCTACATGTGGAGTGTGTTATCCATATGAGAATCTTTTTAGGTATATCTATTCTTGTTTAGTGTTTCAAACGCATTCCTTGTAAAGAAACTTTAAATGTAAATAAGTCGTGATTTGTCAGACTAATACGCTCACCGCCTTATGACTGCATATACCTACTTTGCTTCACGTCCCGCGTCCTACGCTTCATCAAATGCCGCCGTTTCAAATATCAAGGATATGCAGAAATGTCAGCCTGATTGCAAAATAGCAAAGTATTGTTTCGACGTAACCTGTGCTCCTAGTGGCGCCTGACGTTCGAGGCGCAGCGGCCGTCAAATTAGAACGTACGTGAATGAACCAAATACGTCAGTTGATTCACTGCGATGTTGCCACGTATAAAATGTGGGCTTAAAATTAAAATAACAGCCTACATACATCCCGATGGCCACAGGTCTGCTCTCATTTCTGAGAAACTTTAAGAGGTAAAAGATCGGCCAAGCTGACCTAATGCGTTTAGCAGATTTCGCACGTTTTCAAATTTGTTTTAATTTTTTAGACATTTAGGTTACCTCCCGATGTTTTCCTGCTCCGCCCAACACGTTATCAGCACTTAAATTTGTTGTGTACAATTTTTGCCGAAATAAGATTAAAGCATTAACATCATGATATTTCTTTGGGGCGATATGTTAAAGTATACGAAATTAGTGCATTACAGTGTGGATAATAAAACAATATATTCCAAATATTGTGTTCTATCCATATACAATATTTGGATTTCTTTTTTATATAGAATAAGGCTGATAAATAAGCACACAGTCCACCTGATGTTAAGTAAATGCTGTTGCCTACAGACATCTACATCCATCAATATATATGTACTACGTACTAGAGAAGTCATTCCGAACAATGACTATGTTCAACTGAACTGTACTGCAATCCGTACACTAAACTAAATATTGCGTAAATTGAAGATTTGTGATTTCCATAAGATAATTGTTATTACAGTAGATAATTTTTCTATAGTGGTAGAGCCACGCGGCAGCTTTTGCTGTCGCACGGATGGGCCGGCTCGAACCGGGGTGGTACCACGACCTCACAGAATACCAGCGTGAAGTAGAGGTTTACCTCTGCGTTTCGCTTGGTGAGTGCAGGTGGCCGGAGGCCCTTTTTACTGGAAATGAGGCATTCCATCTTAGTCCTCACGGGTGATAACGCATCTGCATTTTAATTCGCAAGCGAGGATAGATGTAGATGTCTATGGGCCACAGCAACCACTTACCATCAGGTGGACTGTGTGCTCGTTTGTCACCCTAATCCTATAAAAAAAATTACATTTTATTTAGAAATATGTTTGTTTAGATTAAAATAAGAGGATTTATATTAAATTCTTGTATTTATTTTATATTAATATCTTATTTTATAATAAATTAGTCTTCGCGCATGCGCGACTCTACTATCTCCCACGCATGCGCGAAGACACAGTAGCGCACAATTTTGTTTGGAATAGCTTCTCTAGTATATAGTACATATAACTCAATGTCTACATCTATTCTCGATTAAGAATCAAAATGGAAATGCTTTGTGGACCTGGTCTGTGTCCCTGAGGACTAAGATGGAATACCTCACACAATGATTCCAGCATTAACGTGGTAGAGCCTCGCTGCGGCTATATTATGGTTGTAGCATAATTGGGTCGGGGGAGGACTACGCTCTCACAGAATACCAGCGTGAAATAGCAGTGTTGATGCTGTGTTTCGTATTAACCTTAGTAGTAACCTTTTTATTGGAAATGAAGCATTCAGACAACGCGTCTGGATTTTGATTTTTAAGCGAGGATGGATGTAGTTGTCTATGGGCCTCATCATCCACTTACCATCAGGTGGGCTGTGTGCTCGTTTGCCATTTTATTATTTATTATTCGATACAAGTGCTAAAATAATAAAATTGTACAACCGACTTCAATATAAATTATTAAGGATAATTCAAAAACTACTGTTCAGACCTTGATGAAATTTAACAGTGCAAGTAAAAAAATAATCATCAAAATCGGATGAATTGAGAACCTCCTCTTTTTTGAAGTCGTTTGAAAAGCAAAATCAACATTTACCTCTGTAAAAATCTAAAGTTTCCGTTTAAAAAGGTACAGCGTGCAAAATCGCATATTTCAAATGTCTACTTCATACACGCACCTCATATTTTACACGTGGCGCTGTAAATCTATTGGTCGTGGCGACCTCAGATATACATAAATGATTCGTCCGTGCTGGGTTATTGATATGAGCACGTTCACAGATATTGGTGTTCACACCACTAACGTAACTATAGTAAATAATGAATTTCGTGCATAAATCCTATGTATTGTCAAAGGCATTCGTTGCTTGAATATATCAAAGGGGATGGCATTGATGAATTATCAATTGTGATACGGAAAGTGAATGCAAACGGAAATACAATACAAATCACAGAATACCAGCGTAAAATTTCAGTTTAACACTGCTGTGTTTCGTATGGTCAGTGTAAAGAACCGGAGACCCGTTTTACTGGAAGAGAGGCATTCCATCTTAGTCCTCAGGGGTGACAACGCATCTGCATTTTGATTCACAAACGAGGATAAATGTAGATATCTATGGGCCACAGCAACCACTTACCATCAGATGGACTGTGTGCTCGTTTGTCACCTTTTCCTATAAAAAAAATACAGGTACGAAATAGTTCTTAGATTTAAAAAATGCCAAAATTGGCGAAAAATATAATTCAAATTTAAATTCGTATTCAAATTTGAAATTGTAAAATTGAAACAAATACAGATAAAACCTAATTGAGTTTTTACTAGCTCTTTGATGCTGCTCTCTATCGTTAAAAATCGCAAAACGTTTAAGGTTTTTAGTTTTGATTTGCAACTCACTGCGTGTGCGATCCGTGTGTTAAGTGCAGTCATCATCATTATAATCTTAATAACCCATCAAAAGTTCACTGCTAAACATAGGCTTCCTCTAAGGAAACAAAGCACAGTCCAGCGTCATGTGCATCGATGGATCGCTTACTTCCTAAATGTCTTACTCGGTCGTCGCTGCATCTAGTAGAGGACGTTCTACACTTAGCTTATGGATAGCCCCTCGAGACATTTCTTTTCTTGTCGGTTCTTCGAGTTAAATGGCCGGCCTATTGCCACTTCTGCTTACTAATTCGTTGGGCTATCCGTTGTCAAGTGTAAGTAATTAAGACTAAACAAGTTCTATCACCTGGGTGAGCTCAATGTTCATTAATAAACTTTTGAAATTTGAATTTGAATAGGTTGATGAAGATGAAAATATAAACAGAAATACCACATGGTACCCGATAATAAGACAACTATGCACAGACACTACAATTTTCTTTAAGTGTATGTTTGTAATCGATCTAAAGAGACTGTTTGAATAAAGGTAAATTATATTTAAAGATGTATCAAATTAATTAGAACATTAGTGTACTACTAACATGACCCAGAAATTGATATTATAGTAACACTATACGCAGACTGCACGCACACATTGGCACAAGGATAATATTCTTATAAATCATACTTAAAATTATTTTTCTATCGGCCTATCGGTTGCTTGTGTACTCGTATATAGCCCTGGGGCAGTGCGTCAGACTAATTATTGTTTTATAACCCTCTGTTTGTAATAACGTTGGGGTTAAAAACGAGTGATTGCACAGTTAAGGTAACAGTTCACCTAATAATGGCTACATCACTAATCAATGATTGCAGCTAATTCATATTTAGGAGCCTACAAGTGCGTTATCAGTTTTGCGGAATAAGATTAAGAAACAAATAATTTATATTTGAATCTATAACTGCTTTAGTTAGAGATAAATCACAAAAGCTTTTTAAGTTTCAGTTTCTTTTGTAATTAAACTGATCACATTTATGTGTAGCGACCTAAAACTAAGTTACTACTACTCCAGAAAATTCAGATTTACTGATTAATAAAAATATTTTTAGTAGTAAAATAAATGAATTGTGCAGTTAACAAACGCTTTTTTAATTTCTTCTTTTGCTTCTAAAACTGAGACGTTTAGTTCGTTTAAAATTCGTAGTTAAAATGATAAAAAACTAATAAAATAACTTTAATCATGACAAAAATGTATAAATATTTAAATTTTTAAGTTAAACTTAAACGTTGCGTGAAACGAAACTAAATTCATTACGAATTGTTGAGGTTAAGACAATTTATTGGACTCGTGTAATTAACGATACAATTGTTTATACTTCCAACATCGCGCTTTGTTTCTCAAAGGGTCGTTATTTCTTTTGTTAATTAAAAGGCTGCGTAAACGGGCGCACTACAAGTCTATCCATTCGTAAATTCTAGCCGCAGACATGTTAAACGAAACCTAAGTCGTAGGTCTTATGTTTGTTTCTTTATTTAAAGACTAGCTATGTACCTATACAGCAAAAACCTAATTATGTTTCATGTTTGCCATTAAAAAGTAAAAGTTGTTTAATCTTAAAATTTTTCTTCAATTTCATCATTCTTTTATTGACGTAATCTTGTTAAGAAGAACATTAATTATATTAATTTTATCTAATTTAAAAATCTTTATTGCATTCAAATTTAAAAAAAGGATACAAACGACGTACTTAATGCCTAAAGGCATTTTTTACTAGTCGACCCATCATATTTATAAAAATAATATTAGTAAACATTAAGTCTGGTTCATTAGGTAACAGACAGAACTTCCTCCTTCACCCTATCCAAGGTGTTAGCCGTACTGAGCCGATGTATGCGAAATATCAAATCGCAAGCGGTAAAAATCACATGTCATCAGATTTTTTAAAATTATTTAGACATGTATGTTTCCACAATATGTTTCAGCTTTACATCGTAAATTAGATTGATAAATTAATTAACTACATGAAATCATATATACTCACCGTATTTCTTGTTGTCCTTTCCTTTGTCCGACTTGCCTCTTGGGAACTGTGATGGGACGCGCCCGTTCACTTCAATGTCATCATAATCCGGCTGTAGGAGATTTAAACGCAATAAATAAATTAGAATATCTTTTAAAAGTAATAAGTATAAAAATAATTTTACGGTCTTCATCGCGTTAATTTTTAATTTAGTTTTAAATTCCAGAAGCTTTAATTTTAAAGTAACATAAACTGCATCATCATATACATACACTATATGTCCTGCTATAGCACAAATAGGTCGGCTCGATCGTGGAAGGACCCTGCTCTCACAGAATATAAGCATAATATAGCCGCATATTGCTGCTCTGTTTCGTATGTTGTGATCGATAACCATTTATACTAGTAACGAGATTTTCCATCACAGTCCTCAGCAGTGACAATGCATCTGAATGTGTAATTTTAATAGAGTGTTTTAAGTGTCCATGTATCATAGCATTCACTAATCATCTAGTAAACTGTGTGCACGTTTGTCACCCCTACTTCTTTAAAATATATTCAGAAGTACCACAACATTTACCTATAAAAAGTAAAAAACAGAATACGATTAAAGAGCATTAAAAGGAGTATCGTAAAGAAATGCGTGGGCGCACACTATCTTGCTACAAAGCAAAATATTGTCCTAACTACAACTAATGTAAACGCAAAGCTCATATTGTAGATGAGATCTTATCATTCCGAAAGAAATTATTCGCACCACCCAGCTAAAAAACTTTTATTTTAAACATAACTCCCAGTAAACATCGCATTTTACAAGTTGAGTACAAAAAGGTGGACCACATAATTCATGTATGTAGTGTCACGGTTACAACCTTTTAAAGGAGTGTACTATTTGGATTACGAATAAAAGACGATGGAGGGCGATCTCTAAAGGGCGTGTAATGCTATCTATCTTCAGCGGTCATGAAATCACGGATGCGTTGGCGATATGGGTTTTGCCATTGTGTTTAAACGACACGTTAAAAATAAGTCACAGTTCATGACGTACGGTGTACATGTCGAACTCTAGTGGAGAAAAAAAAGGTTTGGATTCGTGTACTGATTTATAAATGTTGCACAAAATATTAAGTCAATGCACACAAAATGTTTCAAATTTCTGTAAATTACGGTTTTATGCGGGCAAGTAGCAGCAGTTTTCGTGTCTGATTTTAATATCAGTGTAATTTTTCAAAAGTAATTTAGTTGTTTAAACGTATTATAATCAACATTATTATTGAGCCGTTGAAAATAGTTTGAGTCATTAAAATTCATTTGTGTTTATTGTTATTGAAGAAATTCTATAATCTAATAGATGTTATCATAAAAGGTGTCAATATCACAAGTAAATTATCTAAACCCGCAATGGGAAGCAGCGCATGATTATTTAAAAGATAATAAAGCATGGACATAATGAGTTTTCTACTTTCTTTCTTTTACTTAAGTAGTTTTTTTACGTGGTAGAGCCACGCTGCAGCTATATTGCGGTTGCAGAACAAATGGGTCGGCTCGACTGGGGTGGGACCACGCTCTCACAGTATACCAGCGTAAAAGAGCTTAATGCTGCTGATTTTTGTATGGTGAGTGTAGAGAACCGGAGACCCTTTTTACTGGAAATGGGGCATTCCATCTCAGTCCTCAGGGGTGACAACGCATCTGCATTTTGACAATAAGTCTTCGCAGTGATCAAGCACATAACTATATACTTACATAGTCATTACAGCCTATCAAAAGTTCACTGGTGACATAGGCCTCCCCTATAGTTTGACCCCATAAAAGTGATAATTGTTATAGTTGCAACTCTTGGCAAATGGTTTGGCAAACGCAGTTTATTTTATTCAACTGTTATCAAAAATATGCTGCTGCCCATCTCCTGGTTCAGTTTCCCTCTATCGCCTCTTACGGCACCCACACTAAGATATGCGGTAGTGAATATTCTCCGATCGCCACTACAAGGCATTATTTTTGGGGTATACTCACATAAACAATATAGTAATTATTGACCAACGTGAGTTAACAACGCAACCACGAATTCTCAGACGCTACATAGACTGAGAATAGATTACGAAAAGCAAACAGAAATTTTTCCTGTAATAGGAGAGGCTTATTTCCAGTGGCATGCAATTCAATGATAAAGAAACAGAATTATTTTTATAACAATTCCATAAGTTAAAAAAGAGCGTGTTTATATTAGGTAAACCTATGAAATTGCCGTTTTTTTATGAAATATTTTTTTGAAACAATTGTTTTCAATATTTTTTATTTTTGTTAATCAAAGTCATCATTCATGCAATCGATGCATCTTTGCCAACGCAGTGGCAGTTTATTGATACCCGTTTTGAAGAAATCAGTTGGACGGCAGGCAACAAATTCTTCAAAAGCATTTTGTACCGCTTCTCGGGTATTTAATCAACATCCACAATCGCCTTTAATTCGTCATTGTCGACCAAAGTTTTCGGACCACCACGGGGTTCATTTTTCAGGTTGGAATTCCCGGAACAGAAGCGGGCAAACCAATAACAGGTGGTGCATTCGTTTGTAGTATTTGCTCCGTTGCGTGTCGCTTGTGCAGCGTTGCTGCCACGACGGTACTCATATTCCATAATTACTCGAATTTTTAACGTATCCATGATGATGAAAAATATTCAATATATAATGTACACACAGAGTATGATGATTCAAATGTGAGAAAAAATAATGATAATCAATAAACAATTGTTTTTAAAATAAAATTAATTTGAAATTAGAATAATTCTTAGCCAAACAAAAATTATTTTGATTTGAAATGGCCAGTACCGCAGAACGGCAATTTCATAGCTAAAAATTTATTATAAGCAAGAATCATTGTAAAAATTAAGAAAACTAACCTAAAGTATGAAAAAAAATACATAAATTTTTGTATGATAACATTTATACTTAAATATAACTAAAATGCTCTGGTCTTTTTTTTTGGGTTTCATTAAAGAATATGTCAATTTCTTCGTCACTGAAGAACTCTCACCGCAATCGATAAGCAAAGAAGTTGACAAATTAGTGTCTCCGTTTGCGGTCAAATTATTAAGCATGGTAATATATTTTGTCCAGATAATAAATTCTGATTTCAGTTTAGAAAGAAAGAAGTACCTAAGTGTTATCAAAAATATTCATATCTTTATTGGCTAGTCTTGACACATGGCTGTGTTTTTCTTTAAGAAATAAGTACTAATGAAATACACAACTTCAAGTAAATTTACGGGATCAATTAATACTGGATACAGATTCAAAATTCAAACGTTATTTCGTCTCAAAAGCATTTTTTGTGGTTTGCGTCCTTTTGTGTAACTATATCCAATTGATTTGAAGAAAAACATTTTTATTTTATTTATTTTTCTTTCTTACTTCTTTTAAATCATATGAACGAGGTACTAATTAGAATATCCTTCAAGTTTTTTCCATTGTTTTTACGGTGGTAACAATATGTCAAACAAAACTGGCTTACCAATATGAGCTGATTGGATTATGGCTTCCATTATTCCAGTCAAGCGACACTGATTCGAAATCACTTTGCGTGAATCGGATCCCTTATCTCCGACATAATGCATTTAGAGCATCCTTTTATTTTGGAGGTTTAGGGGTCAAGAACTCATTTCCATTAAAACCTTCTTAATTTTGTTAGCATATTGACCGACGGGATTATTTTTGGAGGTCCTCTGATTAATTTGGACATTTAATCCTAAGGATGCCAGCAATTTACTTTCATGTATGAATTTATCAATAGTAATATATAATATTTTATTAATATAAATTATTTTTATACGAAGTAGGCAAATAGAAAATAAATAATGTCATCAAAATCAACGGACTATTTAAATCTACTGATAGACATAGGTATTTGCAAGGATACGCCAACTGCCAACTGGCATGAATGATTTGTCTAGTTATTTCATTAGTCTTCATGACATCGCAATTTTGCATTAATTTTTTTTTTAATCTTTAATCCTTATTGGCTTTTATTTTTATAAAACTGAAGTGACAAACGAGCTTATGGTTAGTAGCTACTGTAAACGTAATTAAAAAAAAGGCTACTGATGCCTTGTCACCTCTGTGGACTAATATGGTATGCTTCACAGTCCATAACTATACTGGCTCTCAATAATCTTTCAATGAGAAAGTAATGTAAACAAAAGAAAGTTGGTTGTTCCTACCCAGAAGAAAAATAGTCATACCATCTAGCAAAAGTTAAAATATTTCTTCTAATTTAACAGAATATGTCATTGAAGTATAGCCGTAAAACACTTTTATCACAAGAGTTCTTAATTTTTAACCCCCGACGAAAACAGTGGGATGTTATAAATTTGTAGTGTGTACCTACGCGTCTGTCTATGCCATCATAGCTCCTGAACGGATGAACCAATTTTAATAATTTTTTTTTTCGTTTGGAAGGTGTCTTAACCGAGAGTGACGATCATCAACTCTTTTTGTTTTTTAAATGTATTGAACATTTATAGTTATATATATTTCGAGTGTTTAACAGATGCATTTAGTAGTACTAATGACATTCTAGCATTCTTTTTTTTTATAATTCAAATTGTAAGAACGGAAAAATGACATAGAGTGTACTTAGAGTGTACAACGCTACTTACCAAAGTACGGGCTTCATAAAACAGGTAGGTCATTTTTGGGTTTGGATAATTTTTGGATTATTTAAAGGATAAGAATACATGGACATAATGAGTTTTCTACATTCTTGCTTTTATTTAAGTAGTATATTGTGAATGAACGAATGGGTTGGCTCGACCGGGGTAGGACCACGCTCACACATAATACCAGCATAAAATAGCAGCCTTAATGCTGCTTTGTTTTGTATCGTGAGTGTAGATAACCGAGACCCTTTTTACTGGGAACGAGGCATTCCATCTCAGTCCTTAGGAGTGACAACGCATTTGCATTTTGATTCTTAATTGAGGATAAATGTAGATGTTTATGGGCCACAGCATCCACTTAACATCAGGTGGACTGTGTGCTCGTTTGTCACCCTTATTATATAAAAAAATGTTGTCATGTTAAATCGTAACTGCTAGAAGGAAAATAGTCTATTTGTGGTTTTTTTTGCCGCTTTTAGTAGGAGAGACCAAGTGAGACTTGGTGTCTCCTACTGTAGAAGCTTGTGAAGCGATAAAAAAAGCTTCATCAACTGTTTTCTAAAGACCTATTTTGAATAAAAATATTTTGAATTCGACTAAATAATTTACAACGTTAATTCCAATTAAAGAAACTAAAAACTAAATAAACTATCAAGCAGTTCTACTCCCGTAGTATAGTAGTGCCAAGAACATTAGCTGCATTTTACTTTGTCTTTACTTTGGACAATAGTTGTATGCATGTTTCTTATCTAGAGCGCTTGCTCTAAGAATTTTCAACCTTATTGTAAAAAACGTATTGTAGCAAATAATAGTCAATTACAATCAGTACAATATTTTCTTCCGCAATGCAACCATTTTTCGTAATTATTAGATTATTTTTGAAAGTTGATTCTCAACTAGAATTTGAAACATTGAATTAAAAGCAATGCAATAACTCAAACTTATGTATTTGTAACTAAAATAATATTCTTTCTGTTAACATTATCATTCTCTTGGGGTTCTCATAAGGAATACAAATTAGTGTTATCGTCACTGGGCCCTTATAACTTAACTTAATTTATGGTCCCCGCCACTTAGCTAAAAACTAAATGCATTGATTCCCTTAAATAAACCACTTATATTAAAAGTAAATGCATTGATTAGAACTTGTTGAAATATATAAAATGGAAATACTTTAGTTTAGTGTTACTTTTAGTTGCACGCATGTAAATAACAATAAATGTAAATAATATATATAGATACATACAAGACAAACGAACTTACAGTCCGTTTGATTGTAAGTATCTAGTATATGGAGTGTAGAGGTAAGGAGAACCATCTCTGTGTATGAATAAGTGTCCGTAAAAACACGTCCAATAAGGGTGGCGCTGCGGTAGTATAGGATAAATTAAAAAAAGCGCCAAAAGTAATTAGAATAAGATGGAGAAATAAAAAAGCAGTTAAATACTATATGAATATAGATTTTGCATGGATTGAATTATTTTAAATTCGATTTCTTAATGAGGATGTCGTAAATTAAATAAATAATTCAAAATAATTACTCAATATACTGTATGTTAAGTAATTATTTTGCTAGGTCGGAAAAAGACAGAAGCTAAGGAACCAATTTTTGTAGTTTTTAGTTTACGGGAAACTACTTGGGACTACTTGGGAAACTTTTCACAATACAAGTTTTTTCCCATTATTGTTGATAACGTTTTATAACTATCACCGCAATAAAATATATATAAAAACACTTATAATTATTAAAAAAAATCACACTAATAAAATCACTTTTTCTGACAGCAGTTTTTTTGGGTTATATTTACTTAATTATTTTAGACTACGTAAATAGTTGAGGTTTTGTATACTGCCATTTTGCTAACTATTCTAGTCATGAATTTTTTTTAAATATTTGAACTCAGCACACTTCACTCTGTCTACAACAGCTATGTTCATATCGTAGTTTTTCCAGCGCTATTGTGGTAGGTTTTGGAACCTCTATTTTCAGTATACAGTTTGACACGTTTTCAACTTTCCCCCTATATGAGATGGATCTCCTTACCTCTATCCTCTATGGTCTAGTAGAAGGTTAAAGATGCGTAATCACTTCTCAGGACTAAGATACGTTGCTATTTGGCGACGGAAACTGGTAGGAAGGTTTTTCCACCAACTCCGACGAACTGCTAGGCAGAAAAAAAGTTCTTCCACCTAACAAACTTTTTGCACGAAACCCAAATTATTACTTGACCGTGGTAGCTCAGATGTTTAGCGCTCGCTGTAAGCTTCACAGTACTCGAGAAACCCGGGTTCGATCCCCGCCGGTACCAATGAAATTATTAATTGCAATTTTAAGTGCTGATTTACTACGTGCTCGGCGGTGAAGGAAAACATCGTGAGGAAACCTGCATGTCTGAGAAATAAGAAAAAAAATATATTTCGAAGACATGTGAAGTTCGCCAACACGCATTATGGCAGCGCGGTGGACAATGCCTTGCCCTAAAACCCTCTCAGAAATGAGAGGAGGCCTGTGCCCAGCAGTGGGACGTAAATAGCCTGCAACTTTTAAGGCTAAAATAAGACGTGTTAAAAACGTTTTCACCTTATTTATAGTTGGTTGATTGGTTGGTGTGGTTGGGTTGGTTGGTTGTTAATGGGTATATCTGATGGAGACATACTTCAATCTCAAGCCCCAGGAGTTTTTAATCGAGGATAGATGTAGGGTATAGAACACGGTATAAACTTACCATCAGGTGGTAAGTGTATACTGTGTTCTATACCCTACATCAATACCATTACGTTTCCCGTTTGTCACCCTCATTCTATAAAAATAAATAACTTTTATAGCGTGAAATAAAAACACTGACTTAATACGTTCACTTGTTATATATCAGTTTCGAAGAATTTTGTAAGCCACATACATTAAAAATAATGTGTACAAACCTGCATTAACTAACATTATTGCCACTTAAATTAGTATTCAGAACACCTTGAAACTAAATATAACAGTTAATTCTAGTTTCAAAGTATATAGTGTTAAAGTTCAAAACTAAGGGATGTATTAATGTCAGTGATATTATATTTTTTAATATTACAATTACCTTAGGGATGTCAGCGGGCCCATATCCGTTTTCACGCGGAGGAAGCTTCGGTGGTTTATCGCCTCTTCTTTGTCCCATTTGCATCATGAGCTGTTCTCGAGTAGCCGCGACCACGCCGTGACCGTTACCGTGCCCGTATCCTCCGGAACTTCCACTGGAGCCTGATCCATTTACGTTTGAACTGGCGATGCTGTATGGATCCTCGTCTGGGATGGGAATGCGCGGTCTGTTCTTAATGTCCAGTGGCCTTTGAACTGTTGATAGAAATAACATAATTAATTATTTTGTAGCTGTCATCATTGCCATTGTAATGCAATGTAGGGTAGTTTTTTTTCATTCAGGCCCGTTCCTATTTGTCGCAAGTTGGATACAATTTTTAATTGGATTATGTAATCTATTGTTCAGTTCTTGGGTAGGATTCAATAGAAGTTAAAGCTATTACCATCCTTTTTTTTATAGGATAAGGGTGGGATGCAAGGAAAATGAAAGTATTATTATGTTAGGAGATTTTAATGGAAGGGTTGGAGTGAAGAGGTCTGGTTATGAAAGGATATTAGGAGCGTTTGGCGATGAAAGAATAAATGAGAATGGTGAAGACCTCCTCACCATATGTGTGGAAAAGAATCTTTTTGTGGCGAACACTTTCTTTCGCCATAAGAGGATTCACATGTATACATGGGAAAGAGGGGATGATAGAAGCATGATAGATTTCATAATTGTGGATGGAAGAATGAGGAGCGCAGTGGTAGATACAAGGGTTTACCGGGGGTCCAACGTAGGGACGGATCATTACTTGGTCTTATGCCAAATTAATGGTCTATTCAAGCGTTGGCGGCATCGGACATCTGTGTCTACCACTGCGTTACAGCGTATAAGAATAGAGAGGCTACAAGATGAAGGTGTGAAAGAGAAGTATAAATGCAGACTGAGAGAAAATATAAATGTGTTGAATGAATTTAGTATGAATGATTTAGACTTGAAGAATGTATGGAATAATGTTAAAAAAGTTTTGGTGGATACAGCCACCGAAGTATGTGGTGTAAGTAAGAGAACGAATGAAAGGAAAAGTAATACGTTGTGGTGGGATGATGAGGTACGGGTGGAAGTTGAAGCAAAGAAGAAAGCATGGCTAGATTTACTAGCAACTAAAGCTGGTAATTCTGGCGGTATGAATGATGAGATTGAAAGAAAAAAGGCAGAGTTTAGACGTATAAATAAGAGAGTAAAAGAAGTTGTTGAAAGGAAAAAGCAAGAAAGGACAGATAAGAATGATAGAAGAATATCTGATAACTTCCAGGCAAATATTAAAATGTTCTGGAAGCTCGTAAGAACTGCCAGGGGCAATTCAAAACAGCCTAGAATGAATGCTATACGAGACGAGAATGGCTGCATGCTGAATGATGAAGTTTCGAATTTAAAGAGATGGAAGGAATACTTTGAAAGCGTGTTTAAGAGTGAAGAGTCGTCTGAAGTAAGTGAAATAGAAATTCCGGAAGAAGAGAGAGGTAGAGAAATAAGTGTAGATGAAATAGTGAAAGCAATGAAAAGCATGAAAGCAGGTAAGGCAGCCGGATATGATAGAATATCACTCGAAATGCTAAGGGCTGGAGAGGGTGTAGTTGCAGGCCTGCTGTACACCTTGTTTAATTTATGTTGGGAACTGAAGCGGGTACCGGAAGACTGGTGCAAAGCCGTTATAGTCCCAATATATAAGGGAAAGGGGTCGCAGCAGGACTGTAAAAACTACCGTGGTATCAGCTTGCTTAGCATTGTGGGTAAACTGTATGCTAAGGTGTTAATTGAAAGAGTTATGGAAGAAACTGATGGAAAAATTTGGGATGTGCAAGCTGGATTTAGAAAGGGGATGGGGTGTACGGATCAAGTCTTTTCCATGCGCATGATTGCGGAGAAATTTTTGGCCAAAAACCAGAAAGTTTTTTGTGCGTTCATGGACTTGGAAAAGGCCTATGACAGAGTGGACAGGAACGTGTTATGGCAAACACTGACCTCATTTGGGTTGAGCGCTGGTCTGATACAGGCATTGAAGTCTCTATATAGGGACTCTAATGCCTGTGTCAGGATCAACGGGGCTTACTCGGACTGGTTTGGCATCCATAAAGGTGTCAGACAGGGCTGTGTGGCTTCCCCGTGGCTGTTCAACCTATTTATGGACAGTTGTTTGGAAAATTTGAAAGTACAAGAATGCGGGTTAAGAATGGGTGAGTTAACCGTCAAATGCCTTTTGTACGCCGATGATCAAGTCATACTTGCGTCTTCGGCGGCCGAATTGCAAATGATGGTTACATTAATGAACAGGACATTAAAAGAAAAGGGAATGAAAGTGAACGCAAGTAAGACGAAAGTTATGGTTTTTGAAAGAGAAGAAAGTAAAACGATATGTGAAATAAGAATAGAAGGGGAGTTGGTAGAACAAGTAGATGAGTTTGTGTATTTGGGATGTGTGTTTAGTAAGGATGGTAGATATGATAAGGATATAGAACGACGAGTGAATGCAGGAAATAGAGTGAATGGGGCTCTACACTCTATTGTGAAAAGTCAGAATGTGTCCAAAAAGACACGTATGGCAATTCACAATGCTGTATTAGTGCCTACTTTAATGTATGGTAGTGAAAGTTGGGTGTGGCAGAAGAAGCACGAGAGTAGAATAAATGCTGTAGAAATGCGGTCATTAAGGAGTATGTTAGGGATGAATCTGAATGACAGAGTGAGAAATTGTTTAATAAGAAAAGAGTGTGGTTTGCAAGATGATGTTGTGACCAGGATTAAGAAAGGAATGCTTCGGTGGTTTGGTCATGTAGAAAGAATGAATGAGGAAAGAGTGACAAAGCAAATTTATGTTGCAGAGGTGAACGGCAGAATCGGGAAGGGTCGCCCTAGGCGAAAGTTTATCGACCAAATTGGCGATATATTGAAAATGGGCCAAATCAAGAGTACCTTTAACCGACGAGCGTGTATGCGTAGGTATATGGATGTGGAGGAAGCGAGAGAGGTCTGTCAGGATCGTGCCAAATGGAAGTCCATAGTCTCTGCCTACCCCTCTGGGTGACAGGCGTGAGTGTTTATGTATGTATGTATGTATGATAAGGGTGACAAACGAGCACACAGTCCACCTGATGGTAAGTGGTTGCTGCGGCCCGTAGACATCTACATCTATCCTCGTTTGCGAATCAAAATGCAGATGCGTTGTCACCCGTGAGGACTAAGATGGAATGCCTCATTTCCAGTAAAAAGGGCCTCCGGCCGCCTGCACTCACCAAGAGAAACGCAGAGGTAAACCTCTACTTCACGCTGATATTCTGTGAGGTCGTGGTACCACCCCGGTTCGAGCCGGCCCATCCGTGCTACAGCAAAAGTCGCCACGTAGCTCTACCACTGTTATACTTACTCTCCAGAAGATTGACAAATTAAATTAGGGACTATCTTATTCTGTAGAAATAACTTTCCTCAGGAATTATCAGATATAAAACCAGCAGGGGAATATAGAATTTTGTGGTACTGGGAGAGGAATGACGCTCTGATAAGAGTAAACAGCCCCTTACATAGGAACTTACAAGTGCATGGGCGTGTGTTCATTAAACAATATTTGTAATAGCCTACAAAATTCAAGTATATACAAAATATACAATTTTTTTGGGATTAGAGCACTCTTTCTTTTTGTGTCCGAAATCCGGCAAATTGCGATTGGTTGTTAGTGTATACTGATAGTACAGAACGTGATCTTTTTGTTTTAATGTCAACCTGAGCTATATGTGAGGCACAGTGCTAACTGGCGGGCGAGGCTCTTTAGACGAGTAACGGCGGATTATGTAAATATAATCTAAAAATACAGTGATGGAGTGGAATAATTTGCCAGTGTCTGCCTTTCTGTCTGACCACAATGTGGGTGGTCCTTAGGACATTTCAAGGCAAGAGTGAATAGGCTTTCGTTACGCTAAAACAGTGCAATAGTCATCTATGGTTTCATCACCACTTTCCAATAAGTGTGAATGTGAATGTGTAATAAAGCACTGACTCGCAATAAATAACTCCCTCGTTGGGCTAGTGGCCGTAAGCACGTCTGCTTATTATGTGGTCTCGGTTTGAATCCCGGGTTGGGCTAAAATCAGTTACTGGGCTTTTCTGCCAAGAAATTATAAGTAGCAGCCTGGAGTCAGAAAGTTAGCGCTTTAAAGCCATTGATTCTGCTCCTAATTTCATTCCGGTCGTGTCGGCTTGATTTCGGAATATCGAATAGATCGAATAGAGAATGCATCTGTGCTTGCGCACGCACTCGTGCACCATGATTCTGTCCTGCGCAGATGTTGGTGGATGGATTATGGTGATCCGTTGTGACAGGCCGTTGTGAACGTAATCGCTTTGGAGGACAATATGATAAGTACAAAAAATGATGTTACATTTTGAGGCCAAATTTGACCTATTTAGCATTAGCAGTGCAAGGGTGTCTGTTTTTCAATCAACTGCCAGTACGGCGTACCATTTCATTTTCCAAGCAAAATGCATTGATTATTATATTAAAAAGGTTTATGATAAGGATGATAATCTATCTGTCTAAATATTGAGCACTCATCGATACTACAGCACACTAATATTAAAAAAATAGGATGATGACAAGAGCCGATTTATTCACATTTAAATTTTGTAAGAATAGTATCAAATAAATTACTTTTAATGAAACACGTTCATCCCACCTAATTCAATGTTTCGTGGGATTTTTATAATGGCTTATAATGTTAGTACTAATATACAATTTGAGTGTTCAACAATTGTAAAAGTTTAGTCTCTTGCGAAACCACTGCGACATGAACGTTGTGTCGTGATGCTCAGATCGGCCGCCAATCACTTCTCTTCACGACTTTGGGCAACCTACGATTATTAGCTATGCGATGCTAAAGGTTACAGGTTTTATAACACTCCTGAAACATGACCCCCGTTCCGACCCTATTATTTTGAAAATAATAAAAATATTAAGCTTAATTATAGGCGCAATAGTAGACTAGCTTTGCACAATTCGGTTTAATATTACGTTCTAGTAAAATCGGTGTTTCCGTGAGCTTATTTTTTTTCGGTGTAAAGGTTGTCTAGAAAAAGCACATTCAAAGTGATAAGAACATGTTGTATACATATATATTGTATATTATGTTTGATTGATGGTAGATCAAACGAAAGAAATGTTTATATTTGCTGTTACCTAAATTACATAGAATGATCAAGCGGAAACAGAAATCAAAGCGTACAATGCAGGGGACCATGACGAAGCTTTATCTACGTATCCCTTTTGAAAGCAGTGATTAAAATGGTAGCAATTATAGTTACAAAGTGGCCATTACTGCTTTGTATCTACAAATTATAAGTAATATAATTTAAACTAATAAAAATTTTAAGTGCGTAGCAGTCTCGAACATTATGATGTTATTTCAATAAAGACAGAAATATAAAAAAGTAGAGTTAAAGAAACGACTCGTTGTATATTTTCTAATAGAAATCTTCAGTTAGAATATTAAATGTTCAGTAGATTACAGATTATCGTTGTCAGGTAGGATTTATGTTCATTTCGCACATAACTGGACTTCAAAATACTTATATTTGTAAAAACCGCAGGAATGAAGTAAGTACGGGATTAGAATCCAGATTAACTTTGTCGATGACGTGAATACTAATAAAATGTTTCGGTTTATTTTTATGTTTAAGAAAAGCAATAGCTCATAAGAGCTAAAGAGAATGATAGAGCAGTCAGTGCTTCAGTTTTCTCACGATTTTTTTTGTTTCACCGTAGTAACTTTACTGCGGATCTCCAACATTTAACTGAACACAAATTCCAAGACACTAAGCTGCTTTATTTCAGGTATTTTTTATCATCTGCCTGTAATCTGGTGCAACACAAGTCTTAATCACAATACCTAGTTTTTGACTTTACGTATTTTCAACCGACTTAAAAAAAGGAGGAGGTACTTTTTTCTAGGCGAACCAATTTTGATGATTCTTTTTTATATAGCATATACGAGCACTTATATATGCCAATGGACCGGCATGATATTTCTTATAGTCACCTCTAAAGAAATTATTTAATAAAAGGGATGCTAAATTCTATTTCACTACAATATTACAATTGTCACGATGAAGTGATCTAAGTTTGCAAGCCTGACATTATTGTTTTATATGCTTTATAGTCAAAAATCAATTATAAAATATTTAATCAAAGATAATTTAGTTTTAATTTAACACTTGCGACATGAAGATCAGTTTCATTTTACGATCACAGCATGCTTCCTATTGTCATCAGCTCGTGATTTTTTGCATAATACTGTCACGATTCTAGTTTGACCAACTCTAATGTTTCAATTGCCAATCATTTTAAATTCAAAGTGGATTCTGCAGCAATGGACCAGAGGTAAATGGCTTATTTCGACTCGGTGATCTAGTTATGCTTTAGTTAGTCACGAACACGTGGAGCGACCTTCACGATGAAATCGAAATGTGCTGGCTATGCACCATTAGTAAGCGGTATATTGGTGAATTGTTTCAAAATAATATGACATTATTTATGTTTTGAATAAAAAAAAACTTTTGCATATCACTGACTAGCAACACTTTCTTTGATAGTTCAAAACTTTAAGCTTTACTATTCTTAGAGAATTTATGAGAAAGATACAGTAATGGTATAACATTTGAAAATAATGCAATAGTCCGAATATATTGAATTACATGATGTGATATAAAGTTTCTTTAGTTTCATGCTTCGCTCTGGCGAGCTATTTATGGATATATTAGATAATTTATCAATAGATTTCCTTGTGTTTCCATCCGATAAATAGCTACTTGACCGCGAAACCACTATAGAAAACCAAAAAACGATTTTAATCCAATAATGGAAATCGCGGGAATCAGGCTATGCGGTTTCTTTTCCATAGATTTTCTATGATTTGTTATATTAGACGTTGATAGTTGCTAGGTTTGCAATGTGAATAGTGTTAGTTAGAAATTTGCTGTATACTGTAAGTGAAATGAGGTGCAATACATCACAAGATCGAAGGCAGATTGCATTGTTGCCCAACAATAAAGCAGACTACTAAGAAGTGAGGGACTGAATAGTTGATGCGGTCGCGCGCTATGAGAGTTGAATCAGATTTGCAATTTGTTATAAAATTGTACGTCTTGTATATCATCTATATTATTTACTATTAAATAAAAGTTTATTTTTTATACTTTTCTAATGGAAATAAAACAAGTAAATGTTGGTAATAAATGTGTTAGCTTGTCATTCGTTTTAGGCGTCATGTCTTTATTGTGATAATGAGATGTTGCACTCCATTGCATATTTTATCACATCTACAACGAAGAGTGTTCGGATAAATTATTCGGATTAATTTAAGCAGCCAAATTTTATCATTGCACATCGCGACAAAATTCACGACACCATAATTGGCTGGATAATTGGCGGTCCATCACTGTGTGATTTACCCGAAGTTTGTATCTTCGCACAACTTCTTTGTAGAATCGGGTAACACCAGCAATTTATCCGGATTAAAAGACCTAGGTACTTTCAAGAAAAGAGCCTACTCCTTTTAAAAGGCCGGCAACACATTTGCAATTCCTCTGTTATTGCAGTTATTCATTGGCGGTGATAGTCGCTCATCATCAGGTGAAAAAGGTCAAAAAGAAGAAATATAGAATTTGTATACTACATAATCTGTTTTAATAATAATGCCCCATTGATTTATGATCTCATATTTATCCACATTCCTATTTATTTGCCTATCTACGAATTAATTACGTGTGCAAAAAGGGCGTTAATATTCTTACGAAGACAAATTTTGTATTATTCTTTCGGACGTTTAAAATTGTAATATTTGCACCAACGAGTTATATTGATGTCCTCCTTATATATTATAAATAGTCAGTTGTTCCCAATGAATTGGTCACTTCTTTTGTTAGATGATTTTTTTTCTGATCATCTATCTGATCTAGTTCCGGAAGTATGTCGGTCTGTATAATAAAACCAATAAATGGTAAATGCAACTGGCGGATCACCTTGATAGTATAAAAACCAGTTCACTTTTGTATGGACCACAACAATTACCTATGAAATTGCGTTGATGATCCTGTTCTTAAGGTCGACTTGAAACATTATACGAGTACGGAAACTATTTTTTTTTTACCCCCAATATTGAAAATATACTTGACGATAACGAAGTTAAAATTTATGCTTGTTATAAAAGTTTATTTCAAGGTCGCAGTAACTTAAAACAGCTTGCAGTTTTGCGTGAGAACTTTGCAATATAAAATTAAATTTTGTATATTCGTTAGCGTTTCTTAATGATAAGTGTAAAGGTCGATTCATTGTTGTGTTGCATAATGTTGCTACGGTGTTCGGAGGTCTGAGGCAAGGTAAGTGTAACATTGTTAGTACAGCAACAGAATAAATAATAGTTAAAAGAAGTACAACTGCCTCCTGTATTCGCGTACACGAAGCACCATTCAATGGTAATTACCGTCGAAGTTGATGACGCGTGACCGACGCTTGATTGAGTCCTTGTAATATTTGTAAGACAAATGATCTTATGGAAACAATTGCTGCGACATTTTAACATATCCCAATGTACGTATGGGTTTCGTTACTATAATTTTACTATTATCAAAGGGTGTGTCCGACCATAAAAAGTAATAGAGATTTAAACACAATAACCCTTGTCATACATCAAGCTCGTAGGCGTTCTTTGATAAATATTGTTCACGATGCAACATTATAATGGAATCTTTTCGTTCCCATAGCGCTGGTGAATCCTCAGTGCAGCACTGTGTCTCTGTCAGAGATCTCGGCGTTAGGCGATTTATTCGCTTTGACACGTATTGTGCGGTTGTGTCGCTTCCATTTGGATGTATCTACTGATCTCGCTCGCTTCTACATCATTTTCAATATTAATGTAACAATTCTATAGTTCATAATAATGTTGTAATATTAAGGCCATATATTCGAAAAAATAACACTTTCTTCTTCTTTTCTTTCTTTTTATTTATATTAAAAACGTTAACCCCACATTACAGTTAGTTATCGTGGAGGCGGTTTACAAACATAAATTGCACAAGGACGAACATCCAGGCCCGGAATAATTATTTCTAGGTCATACATATACTTGTACCGTGCCGGATTGCTAAGCCACTGCGCCACGGAGCCGTCTGCACTACTGACACTGATTAAACAGAAGGAAGAAACAAGTCATTCGAGATCAATGGATTTGAAATTTTATTCGATACTATTGTTGGATAATAACTGACACGAAAAAATGGAATAGGTTTAATAAAGTGACAGTCTGCGATTTTTCTTGCAAATTCTGTAATTTTTCTAGCCGATTTCTGTTGCGTGAATACTTTACCCTTACTACCTAGTTAACGTAAAGTTACCGTGTAATTGCGATGTAAGAATATCTACTACCCCATATCGTCCCGAGGGTGATAGTAAGAGGCGACAGAGGGAAAATGAATTGAAAATTCCTGCTAACAATCAAAATAATAAAAACATCGGTTGCCAATCCGCTTGCCAAACATGGTAACTATGGCAAAATCCCCCCACGAAGCCATCTATGAGGGAGGCCTATGTTGAGCACTGGACTTTTACAGGTTGTAATGAATGGATGATGGATCTTGTTGTAACGTGCCGAATATACGACTATGTTACAGTCTGTAGTACTGTGGTACTACTTGGAAAAATCAATTAAAATATGTTTTGCTTCCTTATGAGCATACGCGTATTGATCTACAATTTTTTCATGCTTCAAGCATTTCACTATGCATGTAAAATTTTTGCCTGACAATGTTTATTTATTTAAGTTTCTCTTTTCCCCATATATTTGAATAGTTGTGTGTATTCTGTAAAAAGATATGAATAAACGTCTATTTAATATTTATCTATATACCTTTCTACTGCGTATTGTTTCTCTCAATTCTATTCATTGTAAAAAAAGTCAGTTTTGTAAAAATAGACTAAAGAGAAAATGTTGTGGTTTCAAATACTATGAAATTTTGGAAATTTGCTGAATCGGAATTACGGAATATAATTTTGATAAATAAATGTAATAATAAATTGTAATATTAATAATAAATATTTGAATGGTTTGCCATTAATATCATAATTTTTATAAAAACATGCGAGAAGAAAAAGTACATTAACCTACAGACTCATGCTTTTTGAAAACAGTTAAAATCAGTCTTCGAAACGCAGAGGCACAGTATAAAATTTACTGTGGCAGAGGTATGTTGAAATTTGGACTTACACAATTTGTGTCCATGACAAAAAAATAATAGAAAGTTAAAAATAAGTTAGAAATAAAGTTATCACATCGGGTCTGAAGTTATCGTCCTTTACCTAATAACATAGGTCTATTAGGTGTCTAATAACATATTACCTCGTGATATTATTATTGTGATATTACCTTGTGAGAATGGTAAGTATTTTTTAAGAGTGCGGTCTTTCCCCGATCAAGGCGACCCATTCGTCCTGCATCCTAATATTATATCCCAATAAAATTGCAGTATTAATGGAAGCCCTTGAACGCCCTAAAATAGCTACAACCCTTAAGTGGTCCTTAAGGACCACTTAAGGGTTGTAGCTATTTTAACAAATTTAATTAAAAATATATTAATTAATTGCAGCTTTACAGAAGTTCACTGCTGAATATATATAGGCCTCTCCCATAAATTGTCTCATAGGGCGGATATTTGCCATAGTTGCCACGTTTGTCCGGTGGGTTGGCAACCGCAGTTTTTTTTATTAATTTAATTTGTAATCAGGAAAATAGTGCTTATCTCCTGTTTAATTTACCTATGCCAGCCTTTCACGGCACTCAGAGGAAGGAGTAGTGAATTTTACTAGACCGCCACTACACAGCAAATTAAAAAAATCAATGATCTTTTGATTTAAATTTCTTTATATTTAAATCAATTCTTGCACGAGTGGTGCTTTTTTGGAGTTTAAATTCAAATACAAAAGAAGTATGTAATAACGGTGACCTTGAGAGTAAATATTTTATTAAATGCTTCGCTTAAATATTGTACGAATAAGCAAGCAAGTGTAATATGAATAGCGCTTGAATTTAATACAACCTTTCATAATATTTTATAGTTCGACGGGTTAATTTGAAGATAAAATTTAGGTTGTTGATTGTTTAAGCTAGTTTATGTAAAAAAGTTATTGGTAAATTAAAAACCCTCATGAGAACGATCGATGTTTTACACGTCATTTGTCAGTAATAAAGCAAACTGTCAGTTTAATAATATAACTGCTAATCGAGCGGCAGACAGAAAAAAATCATAGGTCATAAAAAGCAGAGGTGATTTACTAAAATCTCAGGCATAGTGACAGGTTTACACTAGATGAGAAAATATTATGCAGTGTTTTTAGTGCGGAAGTTTCGATTTTTAGTTCAAATTTTAAAGAAGCATTCCTCAAACATGTTTCGTGTTTCATCATATTTTTTTAAATTAAAATATTTATGTTAATTACTTACGTTCTACTACTGTAATTGTGCTCTTTGTAATTGAAATTTATTGCATTCCTTTTGCAGTGCCTTTTTGCATAATTTATATGTAATAAGAATTTTAATTATTTTTTACATTGTGTACTTAAATAATTACAAGTTAATTAAATTCAATGCAACTTATACCAAAAAAGGTAATCGACACTTTTATGGAAAAGTAGGCTGTGGGAATACTACATTCGTTTTTATCTCGTTCGTCGATGCAAAAATTATATAACATTTGATCATTTTATTGGCACATATACATATCTGTTTTTATTAATCTTATCTTAATAAGTTGACAAATATTTGAAACTAATTTGCTGAATCAATATTATAGACTAAACGCAAAACGATATTCTAAATAACACGCGGAAATTACTTGGCATAACATCAATTTCAATTTGTCTGTCTCCACTGTGGCAAGTGATTATGACTTATGCTTGTTTGATCAATCATTTGTACTCCTAATTAAACTGACAAATGTGTTATCATGGTATGTTGCACCCATGCCGAGATAATTGAAAGCGTTATAAAACAAAAACGATTTAAAAAAAATCCATAACGAATGTTTAACTAACATAAGCGATAAAAAATTAATACTCACTCATTAGTAGACACGTAGTGAAATAAAACTGCCGTCATTTAAAAGTAGTTTTTTAAACAGCATAGCATTAAAACATAAATGGAAGTAATCTAGGTTCGTTCTAGAATATCGTATCATTATTTGTAGATGACATTTAAACATTAAAAATTGGGTTCACCACAAAACAACGCTACTAGTCTTTTAGTTTTTGTTTAAATTGCTTTTAGTTTAGTGTTTATTCGATCACGCATATTAAGGATGGAAATGAGGATATCCGAAATAGATCCAGAGTAATCAACATAGCCAAACGGATTAGTAAGCTGAAGGGGCAACGGGCCGGCCATATAGCTCGAAGAACCGACAACCAATGGGGAAGAAAGGTTCTTGAGGGCAATCTCGTGCGGCGCCTACTAGATGGAGTGACTACCTGGTAAGAGATGCGGGAAGCCAGTCGATGGATGCTCAGAACCGTCCTCTATGGCATTACTTGTGGGAGGCCTATATTCAACAGTGAACTTGTAAAAAGAATTTAATTATTATTATTGTATATAAAATTGTTAATAATATCTTCAGTATATTATTAAAATATTTCGACGTCACACAGTGAGCTGTGTAAATAATATTTTAAATCGATCGAAATTACTGTTATTATCAGTAACGGTGAAAGAGTTCACTCCATTCTGTTCCTCGTATATTATGAAAATAAACGTGACTTCTGACAGAGAGAGGGACAACCATCTTAAGTGTAGGTTAGTGGGAGTACGTAGTAAGGGTAGGTATCTTAATACTATCCCACCCATATATATGGTGGTAAGTGATGATGAAGCCTTAGATGATAAAAAAACTAAAAGACAAGAGTTAAAACAACTACATTAAAGTAACATACATTTTTAAATATTCATTCATATTAATTTCAAACAGTGGTAGAGCCACGCGGCAGCTTTTGCTGTTGTACGGATGGGCCGGCTCGTACCGGGGTGGTACCACGACCTCACAGAAAACCAGCGTGAAGTAGAGATTTACCTCTGCGTTTCGCTTGGTGAGTGCAGGTAGCCGGAGGCCTTTATTACTGGAAATGAGGCATTCCATCTTAGTCCTCACGGGTGACAACGCATCTACATTTTGATTTGTAATAGAGGATAGATGTAGATGTCTATGGGCCGCAGCAACCACATACCATCAGGTGGACTGTGTGCTCGTTTGTCACCCTTATCTTAAAAAAAAAGAAATAATATAAAAACGTCACATAATATGGCTCCATATTATTTTATTTTTATTTTAATTGCCTATATTACTTTTTAACTGGCTTGTACTCGTATACATTATTTATTCTGTTATGGTGTATCCCTGATATTGAATAAATAAATAAACAATGACAAGTGCTGTTATGCTATGCAATGCTATGTTATGTTATGTTATGCTATGTTATATTATGTTATGTTATGCTATGTTATGCTATGTTATGTTATGCAATCTAATCTTCCGTCACGCTGGGAACGTTTGCGTTCAGCATGACGATAACAACGTTTTATGTCTCACGGTGATACATTTCTAAATTTTTTAATTAAATAAGTAGTAAAATTACCTGGAGGTAGCTTAGATTTCAGCATATCCATAGCAACAACGTTGATAACGAGCACCCAAATGGGGCACTCAAGGAGATCGGCGTCCGATTTGACGAATGCTATGGCGCTTAAACATTGAGTCTCCAATCTTCTGCGATCCGGGTAAGAACGTCTTAATTCACGGTTCACGTTCGACTGGAATTTCTTCATGTCGAATAGCTGTAGACAAAAGAACAGATTAGAATGATGGTATACTATAAAAGTGTCAAGTGTTGACAGACACTCCCCTTCTTCGTTTTTTTTAAATTACAGAATAAGCGTATACCACCAGTATAATCATCAAAATACGCAGACCGGTGACTGGAGACAAGAGCAGCAGTATTCAAGGTGCGAGACGCTATGCGATCGTCAATCCAAATGCAGCGTAACAATTAAAGCAAATACTCTATACTGTGGGGCCCATGCGTGGACTTTTGCAGGATGGTGATTATGACAATGATGAAAATTAAATGTAGTTAAATACCTATAAAGGATTTTATTATATTTAGCTTAGTGTCTCATTTCGCAATTGTTACAAAATAACTTGAATTCTTGTCCTTTGTAAGAGAAAGTTGCATTTTTTTTTCGACGATTATCGTTTGGTCAGAGCGTGGATTCATTTATTTAGGAGGCGTCCTCACACTGCTTAAACGTGATCCATCCTATAGTAATAGTATAGATGAAGTCGGAACTCATGTGCTTGGAGAAAAAAAAATAATTGTGCTGTGAATATTATTAACTTAAAATATGAAGTTTTATAGATACATAATTATTAACTGTTGTATTTGATTATCTTCATATATGAGTATATTATAGTCGTTGATGGATCTGTTAGTGATCGTGTAACTTCTGAACGACTTGACTGATTGAGCTCATTCTCACGCACTTAATACCAAAATCTACACGATTTTTTGGAACAAAATTCCTTATCGGACGGTACAAATTTAACGGATGGTGGCTAGGCGGGAAAAAGTGTAAGATTTTTCCGTCACGACCACCTTTCTATAGTGCAAGCGAGATGGAAAAATATCCATCTCCCTCGCACTTTTTCTTATTTTGCCATGAAATACATTATTTTAAATGACGCTTAATTTTAGTAGACGATAGATAGCAATTCATTTATTTGTATTTGTTAACCAATAATATAATACGTTTATCAATAATAGTATACTACGAAAGGAACTTCGTTCCAACCGAGTGTTCCACGACACTCACGCATGTTTTTTAATAGTTTTTGTAAAATGTATGAAGTGAGTTCGGATTGAGACTAATCTCGCAACCTATTCGAACAGTGTAGAATAAAGACTGGCCAAATGCGAGTCGGACTCGCGCCCTTCATGGTTCCGTACCATAGTACAAAATTTAATACTATGTAGGTACTTTTATAATGTTTTAGCGAATATTACAGTACAACAGTGGTAGAGCCACGCGGCAGGTTTTGCTGTCGCACGGATGGGCCGGCTCGAACCGGGGTGGTACCACGACCTCACAGAATACCAGCGTGAAGTAGAGGTTTACCTCTGCGTTTTGCTTGGTGAGTGCAGGTGGCTGGAGGCCCTTTTTACTGGAAATGAGGCATTCCATCTTAGTCCTCACGGGTGACAACGCATCTACATTTTGATTTCTAATAGAGGATAGATGTAGATGTCTATGGGCCGCAGCAACCACTTACCATCAGGTGGACTGTGTGCTCGTTTGTCACCCTTTTCATATAAAAAAAAAACAACCTCTGTGATAATTTTAAATTTCGACTTGTTGCCATTATTAAGATCGAGCAAAAAAATCCAAAGAAACACGTCTCCAGTAGGGGAGCAACCTTTAATTTTTAATTTATTTTTATTATTTTTTATTATAGCGGCAACACAAACAAAATTCAACTGTGTACCTATTACAGATCATGAGATCGGACAGACGGACGGACGGACGGACAGCGGAGGCTTAGTAATAGGGTCCCGTTGGTTACCCTTCGGGTATGGAACCCTGAAACGTCTGTCGAGTCAGCTAGTGCATTATGTAATTCAAAAATGTCTGCCTAATATAAGATTAATCTGTTCTCTCATTTTCAGATGTTATCATTTTAATTACACAAAACAAAGCCGCCGTCGTTACCAATAAAATAATTGCTTTCTCAAACGATTGTGTGTTCATTGCGTACTAAATCGTGTCTATCAAGTACAAATCATCTATATTTGTTATAATAAAGAAAAAACAGTTGACATGCTGTTATAAAAAATAGAGTAAACATTTGTTATATACATGATTAACGCAAGGACTACACATTGAAATAAAATAAATTTGATCGATTTTCTTGCGATTACTATTAACTTATTTTTATAATTTGTAACATTTTTAATAGTTTATAACATTTTTAATTTGATATTATCATGCCTCCACACGAGTAAATTACTTTATGACAATTGATATTTGATTTTTTAACTTTTCAACTTTTTAATTTATGCTCAATCTATTATTCTATGTTTATCAATAGTTTTAAGGCGGCTCTGCACGTTGGCCAACATAGTGGCGAATGTGCTGGTAAATATATTAGCCAAGAGTTTGTGATGGCGTCCATACGTTGGAAGGTCGGTCAGTTTGCTTCGGTTCGGGCCAATGTGCGGACAAATTTAATAAAAGGGATATTAAGGCGCTAACGGCTGCTGCGGTTTATTTATTCACAGCATACCGCTACAACTTGAATGTGTATAAGAAAGAGGTGATCAAAAAGAAATGGAAAAAAAGAAATTTTATTTCTTGTGTTTCACAAACGATTTTTGGCTTGGTAGAGCTCTATAAAGCGAAAAGTTTCTTCATTGGCCATTTTGTAGACACTAGTTACGATGCCTGAATATAAAATTTAAATTAGGTGCGTGCGATCACTCTGGGAGCGGAAGTGTGGACACGGTGGCCACTACTCTGCCACAAACCTTTATTTTTTTGTAAAAAACCGATACCACATGGATCTCGCACCTACTTGTGGGCCATCATTCCAATATATATTAAGTGAAGCACAAATATCTGCTCTACACGCCATTTGGTATTGGCCACAACATTCGTCACAATGTTGGCCAACGTGAAGAACCGCCTTTAGATATTTCAAATCGATCTTTTTGGTTATTTAGTGAATATTAAAATTAAACAAAGTTATACATTTTTGATATAATTCTCTATCAAACTCTTTTTAGTTAGTTTAAATGGTGATCCCAAAAATAAACTTTGTTAAAACTAACTACATTAGTTGAAAATGAATAAAAATAATTCGTCCACACACGTACGAAATAACTAAGTATATACATTTATAAATAATCTCGTTTTCAATAATTTCCGTGCCATGTTCCAGCCATGTTGCAGCTATATTATAGTTGTAACACAATTGGGTTGGCTCAATCTGGGAAAGACCACGCTCTCACAGAATACCAGCGTAAAATGTGCTGCTGTGTTTCGTATGGTACGTGTAGACAACGTGTGTTTTAACAGTGGTAGAGCCACGCGGCAGCTTTTGCTGTCGCACGGATGGGCCGGCTCGAACCGGGGTGGTACCACGACCTCACAGAATACCAGCGTGAAGTAGAGGTTTACCTCTGCGTTTCGCTTGGTGAGTGCAGGTGGCCGGAGGCCCTTTTTACTGGAAATGAGGCATTCCATCTTAGTCCTCACGTGTGACACCGCATCTACATTTTGATTTGTAATAGAGGATAGATGTAGATGTCTATGGGCCGCAGCAACCACTTACCATCAGGTGGACTGTGTGCTCGTTTGTCACCCTTATCATATATAAATAAAAAAAGACAACCGGAGACTCTTTTCACTGGATACGAGACATTCCATCTTAGTTTTCAGGGGTGACAACGCATCTTCATTTTGATTCCCATTCGGGGATAGATGCAGATGTCTATGGGCCACAGCATCCACTTACCATCAGGTGAGCTGTGTGCATTCTTGTCACTATTATTTGTTAAAAAAATGCTGTGAAAAAGTCTCTAAGAAAAATTCCAGTAATAGACAAACAGATACCGAGGTGATTCCATAAGTGGTAGTAAATTTTGACTATATAATACAAAAAAATCTGGAATTTATAAATATACTTCGTTATAATGTGGGAACAACGTTTTTCGGCGTTCTATCGAAGGTATCAAATAAATTGAAAGTAATAATGTTATTACATAACCGGTGGACAGCTTCGGTTACCGCGGTCTGTTGCATCAAGATGTCCATCTCAACTCGACTAGACATCGGACAAAGTAAAAAGAGATGTCGATCGTATCTACAAAAAATTGCCGCCCACTATATCGATAAGTCATTGGGAAGGAGGCTGTCGGTGTGGTAACTGAATTGATTTGGAGAATTTTAATTATTAATGCTATGCATAACGTTGTTCTTTAATTAAAACTGTAGATGGAATTAGTGGCTCCTTATTAAGCCGTGGCGAACTGGAAAATTTTGGTAAAATATGAATATTATAGAATAATAGGGTTGTTATAAACTAATTTGCTTAATTCCGCGTAAAGAAAGAAAATTATGTGTCCTGGCCAGTTTTAAGGGGACCTCCCACCCTCTCGCAATCGCGCGCACTATACCCGTCGCCGTCAATCCCAGCACTACCATCCGCAGCACCACCAAACTAGCACGACACACCACTCTCGAAAATACGACACGTGTTTCGCTTCTACACGAGGCATCCTCAGGTGAAGTAGACTCTGCGGAGGCTGTCCGGTAAGATTGGAATTGGAAGACGGCGACGGGTATAATGCGCGCGATTGAAGGAGGGTGGGATGTCCCCTTAAAACTGGGCAAGACACATCATTTTCTTTCTTTACGCGGAATTAAGTAAATTAGTTTATAACAACCCCATTATAATGGATTTCCGCAAAGTAACGCCTGATTCTATTAATTATCATAGAATAACATCATATTCACTTATTGCTAGGCTGTGTTTTGGTGTATAGACCAGTGAGTCTCGGATACATGCGAGTAACGTACGCCTTATATAGCTGCAGGGGTTATTAGCATGTCATTAAAACTTGAATAATCATTCATATCCGTGTTAATCTTCAGAATGGCGGAATGATTGTAATGAAACTTCACAAACCGATAGAGAACAATTCCAGGAGTGATCGAGGCTATATTTTATCTGAGAAACTATTTGAGAAACCTAAAGACAGATAAAATAAATCGTCTTTGACTATCATAAATTTAAATATCGCCACAGTTATATATCCTATGCAGGCGAAGCGGGGGTGGATCACTAGTTAAAAATATTAATCAGATGTATACAATGATATCTTAAAAAATTTACGAATGGTCTAAATAAATTTTTCGTGTTAGCTTAAACAGCTGGCTCAAGTAGAAGTTAATAATCTAGTAAGAATTGTTTTAAGAAAATTAGTACGTATCAGATGGACTTATAAACTTTAGGCGACATAGATGAAGACGACAACATTGTTATTCTTTAATTCACTCTCAAGGGAACTTAACGTGAGAATTGAAAAGTATCGCACGAAAAAATCTCAGGGATCAGCGGGTTTTAGCTCTTTCAACATTTTGTATTGTCTGCAAATTATTAATAGGTTGTTAAGAAATACTGACCCAAAATAATCTTGTTTTTTGAATGATCTGAATGAATTTAAATTAAGAACAATGCGAACATTTCATACGTCTTTATTATTTGGTCTTGAGAGAATCTTCACCTATATATATAATTTTAACTTAACCTACGTAAAAGTGTGACTGATATTATTTTATTAAATTGAAAAGGGAGCCGAATGAAGAATTTTGATCTTTATTTGTTTGTTCAAACTTATTTTAAAATTACTGTCTAGTCTACTTCTAGGTTAAGCCGAGAAGATAATATGAGATTTTAGATAATTTATTTCTCATAAGAACACACATTACATTACTTACATGAGAAACTTGAATAAAATTAAAAGATGTAGTGTACGCAAAGTGCAAAAGGAACCAAATTTATTTTAGTTTAATATGTCATGGTCCAAAAAAACTCCAATAGAAAAATATTACTGGCCATATGGTTTAATTATCAATCATTTCATTCACGTTTGCCAAAAAAAAAAGCAGATGATGCAGAAAACACCTATCTAGTAATATAAGCCGACCGTAGGGTAAGATTTATATAATATACAAATTAGGCACAAAATAATATGAACTCTGTCATATATTTTTTGCGCTATCAGATTTCCTAGCAATGGAAGTATTTTATGATATGAACTTTTTACGTACGGCCACATTATAAAATAGCCGTGAGTTTAGTTATTCATATCGCCGAACGAGCTTTATTAATAACTAGCTGTTCCCCGCGACCTCGGTCGCGTGTTAGGGTTTTTATGTTTTTGCGTGGAACCCTAATTCTTTTTCTAAAATTAAAGTAGCTTAAGTTACTCCTTGTGAAATCAGCATCTGCTAGTGAAAGTCCCGTCAAAATCGGTCCAGCCGTTTCGGAGATTACCCGGAACAAACAGACAGATAGACAGACAGAGAGACAAAAATTTTAAAAATTGTATTTTAGTTATAGGTACCGTATTTACTTTAATATGCATTTAGTAAAAAACTGTAATTTTGACATTACAAACAGACACTTCAATTTTATTTATTTGTATAGATGTATAGATAATTGATCTAATCTGACTAAACTTTTTGTTGTAGACAAAAGACATTGGAATATTTCATGAAATGGTTGCGCTTCATGATGTAGCCAATTTAACGTCGAGCTATACCATAATATATATTATACTACACATATTTTATACATATATATATAATACATAAATAGTTCCGGTGGCTCCGTAACTCAGACACGAAACAAGTATTTGTATACAAATAATTGTTCCGGGTCTAGATGTTTGTACTTGTGCAATTTATGTTTGTAAACTGCCTTTACGATTTAGGTGAAAATCCTAGGAAAATCCTAAATTAATTAACTATCCCGATGCGAAGAAAGAAAGTCAATTACTTCAGTAAATATTTTACGACGGAAATGCTTTTGAAATAATTTCTATTAACCAGTTAATAATTTATCATTACGTAAATCATTAGAGTTACCTTATGTTAATGGAACATATAACAAAGATCTTTCTCTAAACGATATTTTATCTGTTACTTTAATGAAGGAATTTCTATGGCGTTGTATCCATAAATTGTTGCAATATGTAGCCTA
This sequence comes from Parnassius glacialis, assembly GCA_033319125.1. Taxonomy (NCBI): domain Eukaryota; kingdom Metazoa; phylum Arthropoda; class Insecta; order Lepidoptera; family Papilionidae; genus Parnassius; species Parnassius glacialis. The sequence continues at coordinate 14,111,133 of JAVANC010000013.1, read as the reverse complement.
CAGACAATACGCATTTTGCTATCTACGAATTCGCTTTCATTACTCTCAAGGAAACAACATTACATACAAACAAATAAGTGAGGCAATGACCATTCTTTCCCTTGCTTAATAGCTCTATCTTCTCACATTGTTCGCAGCTGCTTCTTACGTAAAACATGGTAGTTAATGGTGTATGAATTACTAACGAATCTCTTGTGTTGTACACTAGGAAGTGAAATTTGTATTGTTTGATTGGACCTGATTATTTTGGACTGTTTCCGAGTTCGATACTAAGACTTACTCGTTCCGTTTAATTAGTTATATAAATTGTATGCTTAGTTAGCAATCGTTCCTATAATACTAATTCATTGCAGTCTATCAAGGTCCACCGCTAAATATAGATCTCCCCATAGATTGCCCTATAGAAGGGATATTTGCTATAGCCGCTTGGCAAGGCAGGTTGTCAACTGCAGTCTTTATTTTCTCGTTGATATTAGTAAAACGCTGATGCCTATCTCTTGGTTTGTTTTTTCTATCGCCTCTTACGAGAACTACGGGACGTTATGGGGTAGTGAATATTCCTCACCGTCACCACAGGGTCAAATATTGTTTTATGATAAAATCAAAAGTATGTGAATACGTATCAATAAAATTTGAAATAATAAAATCGTACGTCCATTAAAACCATAAAATTGAACAAGGCTAGACAATTTGAGAATTACGTAAGATCGTTAATAAAAAAGAAATTATGTAGCAATGTCATGGTCAACAGCATGAGTCGTGCTCAAATGCAGGCAGTCGTGATGCACAAGGAATTACCACCGCGTCAAACAATGCATCACGCATTAAGAGTAATGTTCGGACTGTTAAAGCTCTTCCCAGATTATTGTCTTAGCCACTAATGTACGACAAAAAATTATAGTTATAGGGACGTCTAAAATTGAGGTAACAATCAAAAATAGCTTTTAATGACATGGAAAGTATTAGTGAGGACGTTTCTGTTTCTGATGCATTGCATTACGGAAAATTTCTCTTTGATGTACAATTAAGGTCGATTTTTATTACAATCACGATTGTCACTTCGATCAAATCACAAACACTATTCATGTAAAGGAAACAGCACGAACGTGATAAAGATATTATTAGATAACACATATCGATCGATCGATCGATCGATCCAGTCGTCCTTGCGTTAACGTTAGTAAATATTTACAAAAACAATGTTAAACATAAGGTTGTCTATAATTTTGAATATTGCTCGAGGCAGCCACAGCTTCCTTATTGAAAAAGTCGTCTTATTCTAATTAACATAGCTGGGAAGCGACTCAGGTTATTACGAGAGCTACTAAGAAATTAATAGACCAAGTTTCGTCACACATGTGCGGTCATCTTGGAGGAAATTATTGTTGGTAACACCCATTCGGGTATGCTTGGCTAAAGCCCAAAACTAATTGCCTTTGCGTTTAAAGGTACTCGGAAATTTTGATGCAATAATTTATGTTATGAAACTAATGAAATTCCTTTATGACAAATAGTAAATACACATAACATTTATAGATATGTAGTTTTACATATCTAATATATACTAATAAATTATCATTAAAATGTGTTAATTTAATTAAATTCGTTCATCATCATCAGACTGTATTGTTGGTCTAGGGGTCGTACACACGATTGGTTATCATGAGGTGCTGGGTTCGAAACCCGCGTCGGGCCTAAATCGCATAGTGGCCCGCAGTCAGGAATTTGACGGTGTTTCATTCACACCCGTGCCTCGGAAACCACATTAAGCCCATTGTTCTACGCCTGATCTCTCTCCGCTCGTATCCAATCATCGTCATGGAAGGGAATTGAGAGTGAACCTATATTTGCGCATATATGTACTTGAAAATTATATTCCTATACTGCGCAGATGGCTGGTCTCCGTTGAAGACTGGCAACAGGAACCAAAATTAGGTCTGGAAGACATTATTCTTTCTTCATGATTCATTATTCATAACAGTTTTATCAATTTTTTATTATAGTTATATAGGTTTTTTCTAATTATTTTAACCTGTTATCACGAACACGTTTTTCCCTCTGTCGCCTCTTGTAACACCCATGAGATGATTGTGGATTCTCTTTTGTATATATATAGGTACCATAACTGGTAGTTTATGTAAGCTACTAACACATCAGTTAAATGTGTTTATTTATATATCTACAAAAACTCATTTTTTAAACACACGAAGGTCCATAAAATTAGGTTGTATATCGATTTCAAAAAAGCTTACTTAAGTTCTTAATAAAGTATTGCACGCCCAAGGCAGGTAACCTCACGATGTTTTTTAATTCAACGCCGAGCACGTGGTAAATCAGCACTTTAAACTGCAATTTTAAACTTTTTATTGGTGCCAGCGGGCTTCGAACCCAGGTTGATACTCTAAATGTCTGAGAAAATTAAAAAAAAACCAGAGATATGTGAAGTCTGTCAATACGTATTGGGGCAACGCGGTGGACACTTCCTTGCCATTAAATCCTCTCGTAAACGATAGGAGGCCTACTCCTAGGGAGTAGGTACTTTACGCTTAGGACAAACTATAAAGTGAACTTAATCACACCAAAAGAAAATCTATGGAAATGTTAATAATTGAACTCACCTTAAATATTTTTTCTTGTTCCAACGAGTAGCCGGGTAGCTTCATAATATCCTGACCTATCGCCGTCTCTTCGTTGTTTGTGGCTGCGGTACTCTTCACAAACACACTACTCTTGGAGTAGCGTCTGATGAGTATGTTACCGGCATCATCCATTTTTATTTTGACGCCCTGATGACAAAAATAATAATTATATAAAATAAATAATCTACAGTTTAAGTGTTTTTATTGTGGTGTAATGGAAAGTATTCCGATTTTTTTAAATTTAATTTCAAAACATTTTATAACTTATTACAAGTCAGTGCATGATTATAGTCTCACCTGGTAAAAATGGTGATGGAGTCTTTTATGCTACTATCGTACCAAAAGCTTGCGTAGCAAATGCATCTTCAGCCTTGCCTTGAAGATACCCATATAATAATCGGGCGGAAAGACAAACGCGGTCAAATTATTCTTCTCTTGCGGTACGCGTTACAAAGTTTTTCAGAAATAATGCACAACAAAATAAGCCATTTGGATTGATACGCGGAATAACGACAAAAAACGATTGAAGAGAAGCACAAGATAAATTCTACTGAGTAACGTAGAAGCTCTGTTGATCATGTGACGGCGAGAGAGTTTAAAAAAGTCATCTAAATAATATGAAATGGTGGAGGAAGGCAGCAATACCATTGCTATTCAAGGACTGTTCAACGTGGTGAATATTGGCAACTACTTCGATGCATATCTTTACTTGGTAGAGCCAATCTGCAGGTATATGATGGTTACAGCACGAATGGATCTGTTCTACGGGGGCAGAAGCACGCTCTCACAGAATACCAGCGTGGAGCAGTAGAACAATGCTGTGCTTCGTATAGTTAGTGTAGGGAACCGAACACCTTTTTACTGGTAAAGAGGCATTTCATCTTAGACCTCCAGGGTGAAAACGACGCATCTGTATTTTGATAAGATAGATACTAGATGGAATTCTTCTAATTCACAGCATCTACTACACGTAATTCGCTTGCCATTCTTATTCGATAAAAATCCAACTAGTATTTGCTTTGAAGGCCTTATTGTCTAACTATTCACTCAAGCTAAAGAATTGCTGGGATTAAACAAATTTATCTGATATATGGATCTTCAACGATATTGCTATTTGTAGGTATTATTGATGGTGTATTTCGATATGATCCTTGAGGTGTCAAGTACAAGGTAACTGATTTTATAAACATCAATTTTTTTATTCGTTTTGTAGTCCAATTACCATTTGACCTATGATGTCACTCATGTTTATGAGCTTGAAGATTGTCGGAGCAGATTTTTTAACAAATTATGGGCATTGTTGATTTATTTGGGTGTTCATTCATGAGGTAATAAAAATAACTTAATAATAATAGTACATGCCTACATTCCGCCATAATTTTGTAAAAATAATTATCGGAACGAATCTTTTATTCTTTTTTGACGTATTTTTCTTTGAAATGTCATTACGATGTTAAAACACGAGAATTGTCACCATCAACGACTATTCACATTAATTCCTAACTTCCAGCCAGTCCAGCTTATCTGTTTATTTTACACTATATCACGGAATTTTAATTACAATTGTTATTATAGAGAACAAAATACACTTATTTTCCTTTTTATCATACGTTACAACTTAACGACTTATTACTTCTTCCGTATCGTGAAGGCATTTTACACGTAAAAATAACACATGGACAGACCCAGGCCAAATACTTAAAACTCGTGTCCCGTGCGGGATTCGATACTGCGCCCCATAATGATGTACCCAAACTCTTAGCCACTAAACTACCGTACCGTGCCGTTAATCTTTTTAAGGCAGGTTTAGGCAAAACTAGCTGTGCCCCGCGGTTTCACCCGCGTACATAACGCGTCTACGCTTTGCGATATGCAAACTTCGAGAGAGACATCACGACGGACGGTTGCTGAATTAACAAAGATTTAAAAAGTGAAATATGTTACTAAAATTACATGGTGAACGTAATTGGTGGTTATGCATGGTACAGGTCCTGATACGAATAATGTGGCCTAGTTTGTACCGGCGTTACTATTTCATATTTTAAAATGAAAAAGTAGTTATTGTGACATAACTGTAATAGTTAAACATGGTATCGCAGGCTTTTATAGATATTGATATCCTCTATAAAACTGAAGTACATTACTTTGCTCTATTATCAATAGTTTCCGCAACGTACGCGATATAAGGATTCTTTTTGGTATTTTTTTCACACCTTGGGTTACATTAACGAAGTTTTCATACGGATCCCTAACGTTTTTGAAAATATTATATAGCCTATGTTCATCAACGACAATGTAGGATTCTAATGGTAGAGAATTTTTCAAATCGGTCCAGTAGTTTCGGAGCCTATTCAGTTCAAACAAACAAACAAACAAATCTTTCCTTTTTATAATATTAAGAGTAGATTAACGGTAATTAATAAAATCGAACAACGCTTTTTGTGGAATATATTTATATTAACGTCATATTCATTTCCGTCATTAGCACTGCGACTTCCTTTTTAATGTCTATTTATCGATGTCTGTATATTTATTTAAATCGAGTTTTTATGTATTTAACGTACCATGCTTACTAGTTTGGGGCGTACAGTTGCCGGTAGCGGAAAATGTAGCAACATTAATGAAACATAGTTAATTGTCGCGAGTTTGCTTCGAATGCCGTCGGCTCGCCGGTCCGTGGATAATGAATTCGTGTAGAAACCAGCGGACTATTTAGTCACAGATAATATTTCTATTGCTGTACAACACATGCCTAATATGAAATCGCGATGGTGATATTCAAGATTAATTATGATGAGCTCCTAACGCAATATCATCACTAAATGACCATTTCGGATCATTTTAAATGAAACTTTGGTTGAAACGTATTCATGTCGTTTATAACTGTAATCTTAAATTATTTTGTGTTTTGTGGCTTTGAATTTGCTAGTCCACAAATCATCAGGAGGACTTTTAGCTCGGTTATAAATAACCAAATATTTATGTGCTGATTCGAGTGGAATTCGAATTCTGGAACTAAAAGTCACTAACCAGGTACAGTCACCACCAGGCTAAATGGTTGTTAACACCAATTAATATAAGTGTATAAGTTTTAGGGTAAAGTACATTAAGCTAACAGGTAGCTAAATCTATTTTCAAGTGCATTTACTTACTTCATGATATAATTTCATTATCATAATTACAACCACCGTCGTTACAGTATATCGAAAGTTCACTACTGGATATAGTCCTCTCCCATAGAAGGATACTTATGGGAAATTTTTGCCATAGTTGCTGCGCCTGGTATGTTTTTGTTATTATTTAATTTTTTTTTAGAAAGACGATACTATATGCTTCTGTTTCAATGTGTCTCTGTCGGCTCTTATCAAATCCACGGAATGATGTTGGGTATAGTTATTCTATTTCACCATGAAGTTTTGACTTTCGTTGTGGTTAGCCGTGCACATACACATTGTGTTAGTGTGCGTAGGCTGAGGGCGCTCAGGAGTAGCGCTCCCGAGGCCTACGCACACTAACACAATGTCATACACATTGCATACACATGCACGGCTAACAACAAACAAAGTCAAAACTTCATCGTGAAATAGAAAAACTATACTTGATTCTCTTACGCCGCCACTACATAGTAAAATATTTTTATAGCTTCCCGAAGTAATTGACATTAAAATTATTTAAATTGACAAAGACGAACTAAGTTCCTTATATTAAATTTGTCATGAGAAGTCATAGGTTACTGGAAGTCCTCTAAAAAAACTAGTCGGTTATTTTAATGTATTTTCGTGGCCGATTCAGTAGCATATTCTCATTCATGTACTGTTTTTGTATTGGTGACATCAATCTACGTGTTACGTTGCCGTGAGACTCGCCAGAGGAGGCATTAGGTCTAATAGCAATTGTTAATACGTATTTACATATTTTCGTATGGTTATTCGTTGCTCAGGCCTTTAATCGTTGAATATTTTAAATTTTATAACACTATCACTTGATATTTTATCGATATAAGTTGAAGGTTCCTTCAAAATCTTTTTTTTTTAAAACGTTACCCCCACACTAGGATTTTCTCCTGTATCGTGGAGGCAGTTTACAAACACAAATTGCACAAGGGCAAACATCCAGACTCGGAACAATTATTTGTAGGCCAAACAAATACTTGTTCCGTGCGGGATTCGAACCCGCGCCCCCCAGCGCAGCAACTCATTGCTAAGCCACTGCGCCACGGAGCCGTCTCGTGTGTTAAAATAATATATTTTGTTAACTAACTAACGAGCCGCACCGGCTTCGCCTGGTTATTTGGATTTAAGATAATCAAACACTATTTTATCAATTTTAGTCAAAAAAGTTTTTCGGATAAACATAACCTACATCATTCCTAGCATTGCTTTCTATCCGTTCGTAAAGTTTCATCACATTGGTCCAGCTATTTCGAAGATTAGCCAGGCCAGACAAACAGACAGATAAACAGACGGACAAAATTAAAAAAAAATTGTTGTTTATATTTTAATACCATGCAAATTACCCCCTAAACTTAATAGAAGCCAGTTATATCGATATTACAGACAGATAGAGACAGATAGAGACAGATTAAAGACCATGTAGAGATGGGGTAGAAATATCTACTATCCAATATTGGCCCGTGGGTGTCGTAAGAGGCAACTTAGAGAAAGAAGCATGGCAGCAGCAACTTCCTAATAACAACAAAAAGATGAAAATTGCGGAGCCAACTTGCCTGCCAAGTGTGACTACTTTGGCAAATGTCTCCCCTATGAGACAATTTAGGAAGGCCTATGGTCAGCAGTGGACTGCTGTAGGCGGTAACGGTAACTGTAAAGGTAACAGTATTATCGACATCTAAAAAATGTATGTTCTAACAATAAGTCTATGTATACATTAGTGAAACTTAGTGAATTTTAAAACATTTTGGCAAAAACGTGAAGTCCGCAATCGCGTATTGAGGCTGCACGAATTAATCTCTCCTCCAAAAAACATTTCAATAAGAAGTGACCTGTGTTCAGCAGTAAAAGGAATGCACTACCCGATACCTTTTTTTAACTGTCCAACTGAAAGAGCATTATAATACACGCAAGGATGATAAATGAGGACACAGTGGTAATTGGGTGCTGTGTACAGGACACATCTTTTTTCAGTTAATAATCATATCAGTTAATGTGCAGATGTGTTGTCACCCATGAGGATAAAGGTGGCAGAATGACATGGCCTTGTTATCAATAAAAAGAGTCGCCTGTTCTCGTTAGTAACTAAACAATACACGAGCGCAATATGCCGCTATTTTACGCTTCGTCATCATCATCACAGCCTATCAAAAGTCAACTGCTGAATGTAGGCCTACCTCATTAATTGCCTCATGGGGGTTTGCCATAGTTGCCACATTTGTCAGGCAACTGGAGTTTATTATTATTTTTAGTTCTTATCAGGAAGATACTGCTGTCCATCTCTTCTTTAATTTCCCTTTGTCGTCTCTTATGACACCCACGGGATGAAATGGGAAAGTGGATATTCCAACACAGCCAATAAACGGTATTTGACGCTAGTATTTTGTTATTATGTAAAATTCAAATTCGCTATTTACCTGCCCTATGTGTTTTTTCACTTCTTCTGTCTTCGGATCTCTGAGTGGGTTATCAAATCCGCAAAGGCCGATTCTGCAAAGATAGAAATATAATATTAGCAAAAGCAACAAAGGGTTATATTCAAATCACGCAGAACGTATATTTTTATGTGATTTCTGCATAGCTTGGAACGTGGCCAAACAAAATTAGAATAATTTAAGATAGGTAAAACCCCTTATAAGATTAAAATGCCATTTGTTTCAAAATGACTAATGCTAAAACAAATGTCACTTTTATATACGAGTACACACACTCTTATAAATAATATTAAGAAAAAAGTTATAAAAAATTCTTTACAATGTCTACTAGTGTGAATTTTGGTAAACAAGTCAACAAAAAGTAGTTTGTAATTCGGTTCTCATGTTACAAATTAAAGAATGACATCTAAGGAATTTGTCATTCATCAGCATTACAACCACGTGCTGTATCGGAATATTGTTTTCTGAAAACCGTTCTTTGCGTTACCCTGAGAACGTCTACGTCGTATCCTCATTGACATTCATGTTGTGCTGGTGGGTTCCTGACGGAGCTTACTGATTGGAAATTTCTATTCGATTCTTAAAGCATCGTTTGAAAATACCCAGTTTTCTAATCACCTATTGAGGCGTTAACTTCTATAGTTTTGTAAGCGATTACCATACAGTCGAAAGTTGGTCCCTACATTTTCTAATCGCACTAGGAATTTAAATGATAGACAATATTGTTACACAAATAAAAATGTATAAATTAAAATTATTTGTATTATTAACATTCAATTTAACTTAGTTACAAAAACAAAGATATTAACATGGTTTCACACATTAATCTTCAACGGTTGATATATCGATTTTTGTATTATATAATATGTTCTTTTTATTTTATTACTCATAGAATTATTCTATGATTATTAGTATATTTTTAATATAATATACAACGCCCACCAAAAAGTTTTATTCATTATAATACTTAGTCGGGTCATAAGTTCTGTCAAAACCTTATTATTTAAAAATTTCAATACTGGCTAGATGAACTTCACCAATTTTAATAATATAACGTTTGCGCTTGGCGAAAATAAAAAAGACATAAATTTTCATTCACTTTCAAATATGGAGTGGTCGAAGAATGAAGATAGCGGTTATCGCGTTGCACCACTGTGGTTATGCGCGAAAAGAGATTTTCAATATTCTACAAAAATTGAAAATAACACTACGATTTCTTTATTGCACCATCAGACGATTCACTGAAGATTCAAGCTTCGAAGATCGTAAGAGGACCGGCCGACCTCGTACAGTTAGGACACCCGCGATCATCAAAGCAGTGAAGGCGCGAATCCAACGAAATCCAGTTCTTAAACAAAAAATCTTAGCTCTTCAGATGGGCCTAAGTAGAACCACGGTCAAAAGAGAGATCAATGAAGACCTAGGACTACGAACTTATCGTAAAAAGACCCAATATTTTATGAACGAGCGTTTGAAGAAAATTAGGCTGGATGGATCCCGCGCTTTGTTACGGCGGTACGCGGGAAAAATACTGCGAAATTTTGTTATCGGATGAAAAAAATTTTAATATCGAAGAAAGTTATAATAAACAAAATGATAAGGTGTATGCCTACAACAGTGAAGAAGCCAGCACGTGTATTCCGAGGTTCATCGAGGTTCACGGGTTCAACGACCACATTATCCTTCGTCACTCATAGTTTTGCCTGGAGTCTCATATTCAGGCTTAACTGAGGTGTTTTTCTGTGAAAAAGGTATAAAAACCAGTGCCGAGGTGTACCAAAATACCGTTCTAACAAACATATTAGAACCACTTCCTCAAACAATGTTCAAAAACAGACATTGGATATTCCAACAGGACTCTGCACCAGCTCACAGGGCACGAAACACGCAAAACTGATTGACCGCCCATGGAATTGACTTTATCGGATATGAAGACTGGCCCTCTTCTAATCCAGATTTAAGCCCACTGGATTATAAGATTTGGAAACATTTGGAGAAGAAAGTCTGTGCTAAACCTCATCAGAATTTGGAATCTCTCCGAGCATCTTTGGCTAAAGTAGCGGCAAAAATACATGCGTGCAGCGATTGATGATTGGCCGCGTCAATTAAGGGCATGCATTCAAAATAGGGGAGGGCATTTTGAATAATGTAAATAAAATTGTATTCTAAATTAAATTACCTTTCATTTCATATATATAATTATCAAAAAAGTATAATTAATTTTATAAAAAAAAATTGACAGAACTTATGACCTGACTAAGTATGTACGTGTAAAGGTATTAAGATATTATCTCATATAAAAACGAACATTAAAGAGTATGAAATAAACTTATAAATAATAGCAATTATTAAATGTATGGAACCGAAATGAAGGGGTCATAAAATAGTGATTACAGATGTGCGCCACGAGTATAATATGAACAACTTGTATCTTCTCAATTTTAATCTTTGTAGATAATTCTTGAATGTAATATCTTTTTGCAACAAGGAAGTAAGTATTTTAAAGCTGGACCTCATTCTCAGACGACAGCAAAAATAATTTAGGATAATTCGAGAACAAATTAATTTGTTGTGCGGTGTATCGATGGGTCGTCGAACCAGTACGCAGAGGCGGCTGGCGAGCGGTGAACGGCGGCCTTGACGCGTGACTTGCGGTGCAGCCGATTGCTACTGTGTCATTTCTCGCGCATGGCGCCCTCTCGTTTGTACTGATTGAACGATAATTTTTTACAAGTCTTTATATTGTAGCTAGGCGCCCGTTGTAAATTTCAAAGTACGCGTGCAATCCGAGGTTGATCCTTGTCGTCCACCAAAAAAATGTAATCTTTCTTTAGTGATGGCTTATCACGGCGGTGAAGGAAAACCTTCACGTTTAAGAAAAAAACTATTTCGAGGATATGTGAAGTCCGCCAACGGTTCGTGCACCTTTGCGAACTAATTGCTGCACAACCTGCTCAGAAATGGGAGGAAGCCTGTATCCAGCTGCGGGACGAATAAAGACTGTAACGTTTGCACATCACAAATGCGAAGTGAGAAAGTTTGGGCACATGAAAAAAGATCTTTACTAATGTGGTTTGGGCTTCACTGTGGAGTTGACAAGGTCACGCTACCCGCTCTCATTGAATTCGGTTTAATGTTACTTTTATTAGTTATCGAAGAGTTTATGGCTTTTAGAGTAACTAATGCTAATAGAATAGCGTATAAATTTATCGTAAGCTACCAAAGTAAGAGTATCTCTAACTCCATTTCGAGGCAAAAGTAAATCACTGATACTGGCGACGGAGATGAGTGTTTAGGGTTCGACTTGGAGAGTAGTACTGTGATCGTTACTCCATTTAGCGTTGCGATCAGGGAAAGTCCTTCCCACAATCAAAGAGGTCCATGTCGGACTGCGGACTGTTACGGCCTGATATTGAAAAAGAACATAGTATTATAAATCAACGTACAAACGTGATTTTAAGCACGACGAGCGGCATCATTTATCACGTTTAGTTCACATATTTATAAAATCACCCGAAGTAGGTTGCGGTATAATCAACAAGGTAACTTACAAATCGAATCTCGTTTCAATACTGCTATCACGCATGCCGTAATCTTGTCTAAAATTATATTGCGAGCATTGACGCATTTCAAAAACCACATAGTGTTTGTCCAGGGTCAAACGTGACTGGAGTCAAGGCATTGTCGTATAATGAAATGGTTAGGAACAGTGGACTCGTTAATTCGATATTGTTCCGTTATCTATTTCAATTATGTGTTATTTCGTCATTAACCATTACAGTCACGAACGGCCTAATGAAATTATAGTTGTAGCATGTAAATTATGGGCACTTTTGATTAATTACGTACTTGGTGCGAGGTAGTGATAGTTAGTGGAGATTGTATAAATGTAGCAGCCTTTGGAAATTGGATTGGACTTATATTGGTTTATTTCAGATATAAAACGCCTGTTTTATTTCCTAAGAGATTTCGAGAGTAATTCGGTAACCAACAAGTTGTGGAATTCGTCCTCGAAATATGTGGTGGTGAAAGCGAATCTATTACCGCCTAATAACGACATGGACCTGGCCCAGACTATACTGTTGAAACCTTCTTCACTTGTCGATAGTATGTTTCGTGAGTTTTTAGTCAAAAATCTCAAATGAGCTTCTTAGATAGGGAGCGATAGTGATAGCATATCTCTCAAGATATAAGTCCCTAAAAAAGTATGAAAAATCACCGTTTCCCGGGTATCGAAACTGATTGTAGATTCTTAAAGTTCACAGCTCCCAACAGATGGCGCATATTTATCTTGTATATGCCAGAAAAAAAAACCCTGATAAACGACTAGAAACAGTGGGTACCAGATAACTAACATTTATTGTCAATTGTTTATCAAAATAAATGTTATTATCTCAAATCCACTCTATATAAAAAATTAATTAGTGGCTAATTCTCATTAGTGAATTATTCACTGATATAAGAGATGAAGGAATGCTTTATAACATATTTTAGTTTATATTAAGACTTCTCAACATATAATAATAGACGAGTTCCGAGACTGCAGCACGAATGGTTAACCGAGGAAAGATCACGGTCTTACCGAATGCAGAGCTTTATATTGAGCAACAATGGGATAAAATGAGTCTCTATGTTTGTGGTAATGTTTATAGCAATATGATATCTGCTAGATTGAGACCAAAATGCTGTCTCGTTCACGATCATGATGTTGACGGACGTACCAGGGAGGGTAGATGCCAATCGCTTGCCTTATGATTATTTTAATATTTATGACTTTTTCACTTTGAATGTGAAATTATTAATTTCAACACATAGTTATACAATCAAACTATAAATAAAAGCCAGTTTTCCTTCAGCAATCTTAATAGAAAACAATGGGAAAAGTTTACCACGGACAAGTGTCAAGTTCATGGCATTGTTACGATGGAGATGTGGTTGAATTAATTGCGACAATTCTTCTTCGTTTTTTGTGATACTCCGATGCAGTTTGCGTTGCAGTTAAACAATTTTATTGATTTGAACTCTTGAAATTTGAATTTTATACGAGTCTGAGTAACATTTTAATAAATAAAATACCAAGAAAATGTACTATTAGTATTTTTTTTTATCAAAACGTAGCGATTATGTATATAAAATATAATACAACATATATTAATGGCTTTCTAAGAGACAGAAAGGTTTTAATTTAAGATAGTTTCTAAATAGTTGAAGAAGTTTTAATTTGAAATAGTTTGCAAGAAAATTACCTACTTAATTGCATTTAGTAGAGGAGAATTTACTAGAATGGTCTTTTACTTTTACTTCAAAAGTAACATGAAGATACAGTAAAGAACTTAGGCCATAAAATTTTGGTGTAAAGATTATGTTTACGCTAGAAAAATTTTGTCACTTGTTTTTTCTTATAATATAATTATAATAATGCTTAAAATATAATTTTAAATATTATAGTAAGTTAAATATATAGTAAAAACAAATGACAGTAATAACGGCTTTACGTGCTTAACGAGGAAATAGGTGAGACACCGTCAACTTCCTGACTCTATGCTGCTATTCTAAATATCTTGCCTGAAAAAGCCAATAACTGATTTTGGTCCGTGTTACGAACCCAGGACCACATGGTCAGTAGTTACGCTGTCGACAACTAGACCAAAGAAGCAATTATTGTTAATTTTTATAATTTTAATAATTAGGTTTTAAGAAGTATATATTCAGCAGGGCAGAAAAGAACTTTGTACACTCTTGATGCAAGTCATTAAGTATTTCGTACTTAAAGGACTTGACATTTAAAAGTGAAAATTATCGATGTGTATATAATAAGATTTGCGTCAAGCGAAGCACTTTCGTTTGCGGAAGTTGTAGCCCCGAGCACAGTTCATCGAAAGTAAAAGCTGACTGGTAGGTACTGGGTAGACTTGAATACGGTTTACACACGGCCGCAAAACAATTGTAATTTAAGCAGTATAATATTACATTTTTAGAAAAGGTTGCAATGATGATGTCTATAACGATATTTTAAAAATATAATAAAAATAATGAATAACATAACTGGCATGTTACTGTAATCCTAACCGTATGAAAAATATAAATCTATTCTTAAAACATAGTTCCCAATAAATACGTATTTAATTGTACTATTTATATATTTATAATATTTGAGTAACGAGCTAGTTAATACCACCAGCTCGCAAATGGCAACGGTGGTTCATGTTGACTCGCAACCAAGTTTAAACAAAGAAGACCACTGATGCGTCCACTCCTCCGGTAAATAATTCCTCATGGCACTTCCGGATTTTAATTTGAAACAAACCCAATGCTGCATGACAGCATACTTTGATAAGAGGAAGTTATCATTATTCTATTTCACGATGAAGCTTTGACTTTGGTTGTTGTTACACGTGCACATACACATTGTGTTAGTGTGCGTAGGTCTCGGGAGCGCTCCTATTGCGTTAAGCCGCGTGTCGATTACGCGCTCCAAGAGGTCGAACATTGGCACGCGTTCTAGCCGCGCGAAATGGATACCGCCTTGGAACGCGCGCTAAATTGTTCGTTGGAGCGCTCAAACATGGAGCGGGTCGTTGCATCTGGTGTCGGTGTTTTACCGCGCATCAAAATAGCTAAGTATTGGCGCGCGCGCCAGTTGGGATGGTTGTTTTCATCGTTCGTGTGTTCGTTACGTTCCAAGCTATGGATAACCAATTGCATGTAAATTGTAAATTGATAAAATTATATGGTTCAAAATAACTGCTGTGGAATAGAAAAAGTAGTTTTTATCATAATAAAGCGCTCAGAAAACACGCATAGAACTATGAAAGCGGCTGCTACTCGTTCACAACCGATATCCATGTTGAAACATTGGAACAGCTGTCCCGCACGCCAGTCGCTCTTAGTTGATACACTTTGAACATTCTGAACACATTCCGCGGGGCGGACTGGTCGGCGCGGTCATTCTAGGCGCGCGCGCCAGGAGCGCGTAATCGATACGCGGCTTAGGCCTTGTGAGCGCTCCTGAGGCTTACGCACACTAACACAATGTGTATGTGCATGGCTAACAACAACCAAAGTCAAAGCTTCATCGTGAAATATAATAACTATACCTACCTACCAACAAACAATAACTTAGTTAAAACATTATTTGTGCCGCCTGTTAAAATCTTATAATGACGTTAGAAGTAGAGTAAAATTTAAATATCTGAATATATTAAATTTTAAGCTACAGTTCAGCGTCCAACTATGAATTTATTTAATATTATTTTAATTTTATTTAAGTTACTTTTACTATAAAAGTATATAATTATGTAAATATAACTAAAACCATCTCGTTTAAGCTAGACGTATAGTACCCAGATCGACGTATGCAACAACGTCAAAGCGATGAGACGTCTGGTTCTACGATCTTCAATCTGCTTATGACTATGCATATTATGCCCTTGTAGAGCGGTGGAGTTTATGAGTAGATGAAGAAAAAGAAGAAGGAAAAGAAGAAGAAGTGTAATCCGGTTTATAACCTAATAACTAAATATATAAATAAATAAACACTAATATATTAGTCCGGACATATTAGTGCTGTCTACATACTATACAAATACACAATTATTTTCATAATTGTTTCATTTATATATTATTGGTGCATCGAATTAATTAAATATATAAATAAATTATAACAGTTAACTATCATAAAAACTAAACGTCGCTGTAGTTGACAATATAATAAAATTGGCTAATAATCAAATTACACACGTAATACGTTTTAGGATATATTATAAAATATTTTGTTGGTAAGACAATATTTTTTATTAATTTTACTCATATTCAAAGCAGTTATTTCCAAACGAACAGTTTATAATTGATGAATAAAAACAGTTAATTTAAATTTTAATAACCGATATAAACGATGTGTGGGTGAGTCTGCAAAGGACGCCATAGACGGAAATTTGTCGACCAAATTGGTGATATATTGAAGATGGATCACATTAAGATTACCTTTAACCGACGAACAAAAAAGTACATCAGGTTCGTGCCAAAAGGAACCCCTTCGGTGACAGGTATGAGAATTTATTTCTATACTTGTATATATGTAAACGATGCTACGTGTGACAATGTAGAGGACATCACTGTATGTAAATAAAGTTCAACGTAAATTACACCTACTGAGTAAACACTTGATAAATTTCTAAGTTATAATCATTTTACTACATTCAAGTTAAAACAATGTGAATATAGTTGTGCTTGTGCATGATAGAGCAGTTTGGTTACAGTGAAAGTTTATATGCTATCAAAGACAAGTAGCAATCGATTTAACGATGGCCTATTAAATGAGAAGTGACAAGAATGGCGATAGAAAGTAGGATTGTAAGCATTCACGAGAGAAACAAGTGAAAACAAATTTATTATATCGTACATTAAATAAATAACCAAAGGTCAATTACTCATAAAGTTGTGGCATATATTGAAATAGTATTTAAATTATAACAGACGGTTATTCGTTTTTTAGTATTATTAAACGAAAACTAAGTCAATAAGGTTGACTTGTGGCATTTGTTTTAAAGATAATTTTCCAAAATAAAAAAGTAAAATCTCAAATGTTCTCGTATTTTTGGTAGATTTTGTCACATTTATCAAACTAAGAGAAAGACAAAACTAAGAGAGTAAATTACTATTGTAAAATCTAAATCTGCTTGCCTTTTCTATTGTATTTTAGTATATTTTAGGTTTTTTAATATATTTAACGTAATTAAAGTGATAAAATCTACCAATAATTCAAGGAAACCGCGTGCAGTTTTAAAATAGGCGATATATTTTGAAATATCTACTAACTTAATTTTCAAATGCTAACCTTATATGCACTAGCAAAAATAATATTAAGTAGTTAGTATTTATTGTTATTGCTGCGTGGATTATTTTATTGCTTATTTTTAATTTTTATCATTTTTGCGCCAGCTTGGAGATAATGACAAAAGGCAAGTCTACCCTTTGTAACCCTTTTAATTAAAATGATAACAAGAAAGTGTAAATAAATAACTAACTATACTAATTAACCTACATGCCTAGCAAAATGATAACTGGGAAATTTAGACAAAAAGCCTAAGTCCAGACAATTAAGGGAACGCGATGTAAGGTTGCACGCCTCATAACGCAAAGCGTTATTAGGTAATGTATTTTCTTCTTTTATGTATTTTCCTAATATCAATTCTGTTCAATGGAAAAGTTATGGCAACATCTAATTTTTACGCACGTTTTGAACGTCTTCAATCATTCCAATCTGTCTGTTGTAGGTCAAACTTGTCTGTCTACAATACTAACAAAACACAATAGGTTGAGTTATGTGATCCATGAAACAGAGTCGATACATTTTGTGCCAAGGACCGTGGTGATTGTCCGCGGATGTGCGTGCGCCACTCTGTCACCTTGATTTTAGATTAAGGCCAATAATAGAAGTTCTAAATCACAAATTTACGTTTTAATTATTATAACTCATAAATAAGGCTTTAAGGATTCTAAGTATTTATGAAAAGTTGTGACATAACCTACTAATAATTAGAGTCTGATCTAAAGGTTCAAAACTAAAGGATCTGTTTCCTAAATTTTGTTAAGAATTCAAATTTTTTTGTGAAAATTAATTGATTAATTCATGGTTCGGAAGTCTAACAATTTATTACATATTGATTAATTAAAAATAATGACATGGCTGCAAATTTCGCTACTATATAACCAAAGAAAACACCTCGTTCTTTTAGTTTTTGTTCTTTCATTTTTTCTGTTCGAAAGAACTTAATTATTCAGCAATGAAATAAATTTTAACAAATTATAATATTTTACATTCTAGCAAAGAATTAAAGTTTGTAGTTTTTTTATTTTGTGCGTCAGTGAAAAATATCTAAATTATGCGCTCAAAGCTACTAAGTTTTGTTAATAAATTTCTTCTTTAATCATTTATTACAGTCTACTACTAAAGTCCACTGCCAAATGTAGGACTCCCCATATATATTTTAAATCATAAGGGGGCAAATATTGCCACAGTTGCCATGCTTGGCAGGCGGGTTGGCAACCGCAGTTTTATTTTTTCGTTGTTATTAGGAAGCAGCTGCTGACCATCTCCTGGTGTTATTTCTGTCGCCTCTTACTGCATCCATGGGATGATATGGGGCAGTATGTAGATAGATAGGCAATTGATTTATATGTATTTTAAAATTTATTTTAAAATTCTTGACCCCGTAAGATTTAAATACGGCGTAAGAAGATAACTAGACCAGGCAATGCAAAACCATGTCCCGATGTATAATCGTTCACGTTATTGCTTTCGGTATTGTTAGTGAGAATCGATTTTCCCGAGCATAAAATCAATTGATCCCACCGAACAAGCATTACTTTCTTTTTAGTGTCGGCTGCGCATTTTCTAACGGTCTATTTAATAACTGTACCATTCTTTAAACTGAGTATTTACAAACTCGCTTTCTTTTGCTTTTTCTTCAAACAACGTGATGATTGATTTTCAATGGCCTCCAAGAACTATTTATAAATTGTTATTTTTTTCTTTTTAAAAGCTGGCAGTACTCGACAAGTTACTTTCAATTAAGCAAACAATTTTTTTATTAGAGTTGAACAAAGTCGTATAGTAGTGAGCCTTTGAGTATTCTACTGAAATATCTGGTTAGGTTATGCAGGAATTATGTAAATTATTTCCTATCTACTACCCCTTTCACCATAAGGCAACCAGTTGTATAATAAAATCATAGATGAAACAACCAACAAACATATTATGTTTGTTGGTTGTTTCATCTATGATTTGCTAGCCTCTACATTAGATACGCCTTCTAACGACCAATCTTACCTTATGGTAAGATGTGGTGTGTATCTTAATTAACTTAGTGCCTACACAACTAATTTTGCTTATCAAAAACCTATTTACATTAAAGACGACATTGTAAAATAGTTCAAGAGGTTCTGCAAAATTATTGAAGAAGAAACCGACAAACAAAAAGACGATTTTGTATATCATACGTTTGGAAATGAAATGAAATTGACGTTAATATTAAGTGATTTTTAAATACTATAATACTATAAAATAGTTATTTACACTATCTATTATTATTGACTGCAACACTTCAAGTCACGTAGTAGTTTGTTTTGAAAGTAAACTTAGAACTGTGCTAAGTTTTAAACGGTATAGTGACAAGCGTCGCGCGGGGCATTAAAACGAAATTGCCTCTAGTGCTATTAGCTAAGTCGAATGCCCTACCTATGCCTTATTATAAAATAATAAAACTTGTTTGAAAGTGTGTTGTACTTATTTTAATATGGTATTAAGGTGTGAAATATTCGAAATACTAAATATTTCACTGTCTCCATAATAGGCGTAATAGCTAGGCTACGAACTTAGCAGCCCTCAGCAAGATATGGACATCTTCTACGGGAAGAAGGATTTGCCGCTCGACACATGGATTGGCGTTTGCAGTACCAGTTTTGTCGCAACTATGACACTGCTTCCCGTCAAATACTGAGTATTTTACCTACGATATTATGCGCAGATATAACGCCATCGATCTGAGACCATCATGGAATTTTACTTGCTTTTCTCATAGTCGCCACTTAAGACACCAACGGAACAAAATAGTTCTTGATAGTTGTTTTTATAATTTTAATGTTTAATAAATAAATCAATAAATATTACTACTTAATTGTTGTTACTATTGTTACAAACCGTGGCTGTGTTTTGGCGTGTGTCATAATATCCACTACCCCATATCATCCCGTAGGTTTTGTACGTGGCGACAGAGAGAAACAAATCAGGATTTGGGCAGCAGTGTCTTCCTAATTACAATAAAAAATAAAAAATATCGTGGTACACTCTATTGAAACGAGGTACATTTCGTAGTATGTATATTATTATTGATAAACGTATTATATTATTGATTAACAAATACAAATAAATGAATTAATAGCGTATATTAAAATGAAGCGTCATTTAAAATAAAATAATAGTTCAGAATGGGTCGTGAGGGAAAAATCTTACACATTTTCTCGCCTAGCTCCCATCCACCAAAATCGCACCGTTCGTTCGTTAACTTCATTCCAAAAAATACTGCGGCGTCCTACCCGCCCGCCAAGTGTGGCAAATAATGCAAATATGAGACAATCTATGAAGAGACCTATGTTCAGCAATGGACTTTTAATAGGCTGTAAAGGTTTTTACAAACAGTTTCCAAGTACCACATCCTGATGTTAGCACGTGCCAGTCCTCTACAAATATACAGAAAGGTAACGATGTAATTTTGGTCATAAATAACTTTACAATAACTCATTGTTTCGTATAAGTCAATCGTAGAATTTCAAAGTTTAAACTTTATAGCAAAGTTCAGGCCACTCATAAATAACTGCGCTTAACTGCACCCAGCCAGTTATGAAACCTCACCTTAGGTTGCATTTAATATATAATCGACTTTATTTAGCTTTCGAACAAATTCTGCAGCTATGAGCTTAAAAGCAACGGTTTTCATGACGTCCTTGTGACGTTAACAATATACAAAAAACATGTCCATATCCTCCAATAAAGAAAAAAGATATACAAACAAATATAAAGTTGTAATTGTATATGAAAAGACAAAGACAGAAATTTGGTCTATTTTTAAACTACCTCAATAAGGGAAAAGTTTGTGAACTGTACTGTATTTTCTATCTGTAACGCAATATCTTTGGCATTACGCCACCAACTTATTTACGTGTTATATTATTTTACAATATATTATACTTTCACAACTTATTTAAATATCAATTCAGTGCTAATCGGTCTGATGAATTCGTTTTTTTAAAAAGCCCGATTATGAAACAAGCGTTAGTAACCTAGAAGTTAAGAATGCGGAATACGAAATTCGTATGAAAAAAGTTTTGGGTTCGAATAGCTATTTCACTACTGTGATGAACCCCTCTTAGTAAAAGCGTAATAAGTTACGTTAGTGTGACTAATAAAAAAAATAAACGCATTATTATTACACTATTATATATTATATACTCGTATGTATCTAAATTAAGTGCAAAAGTGAAAACAAATATTTATTTTTTAAAGATTAAATATATTTCACACCTGTTAGGGTAACTAATTATAAAGCCTAGCGTGTAACTAATAATATCTATCTATAGTTAATAAACGACAAATTTATTTTTGCTTTGTTTTTAAATATGCGATATTCGTTAGACGAGATCTAAATTCTCGATGGCACAAAGTAGACAAAACGCGAATCATTCGCATGTGATGTTCGAGACGATATCTCATTACACTACAATGGGACCCCACAGGCGTTGCTAATGCGGGCGACAAATGTTAATCTTGAATTACAACGGGCCGTATACATTCCAGAAGAGCGCAACTTCTACAGATTTATTGAATGAAACTGCCCATAACCGAGAGCAATGATCACTTAAGACTGACATCTTACAATGCGCACCATAGCAAAATCCTTAATAAATTTTAGTGGTATCGGATGCAGCATAAAAAAGTTGATAAAAAACTATTTATAGACAAGTTACTTTTAAACATGCCTGGGCTCTGCAAAATAAATACATTGGTGGCTTGGTTCAACTTCATCAGGGATAAATTTGGATTTTGCTGAGGATTCTGTAATTGTAACTTGTATTACAATTACAAAAAGCGGTTGTATATTGAAATAAACAACCGCTTTATGTGCTTTTTTTCGCGTTGTCTCATGTAAAAATAACACCTTAGCGTCATTAAAATAATGTAAAGTGTGACATGGTCACTACTGAATACAATTGTTAATGTTTAGGGACTAATTTAGCAAACTATACTTTATAATATTATTATAATATAACATCGATATAAAATAAAATTCATTTCACATTTTAAACAAGAATTAGCTATAGGGTATTGTACTTCCACAATAAACATCATATTATTTGACCATTTAGTATAGACAGATACCATAATATACGTAAAAAATTAACAATACTAATTGTTAATTTTACTACTTTTGTAAATCATGTCATTATTTTGGTTATCGTTAATCTGCGGTCGTAAGAAGTAAATTGTACAAAGTGAACATAGTGGGTTAGAGTTCGCGCAGTGAGTCGACCTTCGCCACACCTACTGAGCTATCGGTACCAGTTTACAAACAGGATGTATCAATCATGACATATTTTTCATTTACATGTTTCTAAACGAAACTAATTTTAATTTAATGTCGCCACTAATAACTTGACTCTTTTTAATAAACGTGAAATAGTAAAAATAACCAATGAATTAACGCATTACGAGAATAACGTTTTCTACAAATAAGTAAATAAATAGAAGATGCTTTAGTTTTTAGATTGTATATGTTACATACCTAATTCTTTGTGCTGAATTTTGTGAGGTATCGAGAATAATATGTATTGAAAATATAGCAAGAAATTCTACTACAGTGATAGAATTAGGATTGGAACTAAAGAAACTATAGAGATGATAGTATGAAACAATAATGATTTTATCGTATTTCTCTTCCTTTCTCTTTTAGTTTTTTGAAACGTAACTTATGTTTCTACACTAGAATTATCTCCTGTACCGACTTGGAATAATTATTTGTAGGCCAAACGAATACTTGTTCCGTGCGGTATTCGAACTCGCAGCCCTCAGCGCCGTAACTCATTGCTAAGATGCTGCCCCATGGAGCCGTGTATTTAAGCAAATACTACACATTTAATAAAGCTAAACATAATAATTAGTATTAAGCACATCCATGATATAGGAAACTAAATGATAATAGAAACACTTTATATGAAGTGACATTAAAAAATGGCTATTCCACGCCTATGATTTCGCTTTTAATCTTAAAACTAATTTCTGGTTCCACCTCACATTCATGCATATCTTATGTAAGGTTACCAGATATGTTAGTGTTTTTTTTTAATAGGATTAGGGTGACAAACGAGCACACAGTCCACCTGATGGTAAGTGGTTGCTGCGGCCCATAGACATCTATCCTCTATTAAAAATCAAAATGTAGATGCGTTGTCACCCGTGAGGACTAAGATGGAATGCCTCATTTCCAGTAAAAAGGGCCTCCGGCCACCTGCACTCGCCAAGCGAAACGCAGAGGTAAACCTCTACTTCACGCTGGTATTCTGTGAGGTCGTGGTACCACCCCGGTTCGAGCCGGCCCATCCGTGCGACAGCAAAAGCTGCCGCGTGGCTCTACCACTGTTAGTAGTAGTACTGTTTAAAGATCAAGGCTTAAAATATTAAAAACATGACTGAGAGTACTAAGCTGGAGAGAAAAATTATGAAAAATGTGCAAACATTCGAACGAAAATAACATAATATTGTTACGACCATTAATAAAATATAGTACGGCATTATAATCGTGTTGACATCATTTTACGAAAAAACACGTAAATAAATGTTAAAAGGTCAAAGTTTAGATTGGAGCATATAATTTAAATATACTTTTAGAAGCGAGCACAGCGAGTTCCACCGTTCACTTCTCAACAGTAGGTTTAAGTTAAATGGCGCTTTAGGCCTAACTCGATAATATGGTGCTCTTTTTAACACGCTTTTATTAGCTTGACCTTGACATGTATATATGTATGTATGTGTGGGTGTATGTATGTATGTATGTAAGTATGTACGTACGTACAAATGTAATGGAATTTTATAATTTCCTTTTCTCCATCCACATCCGTTGACGTCTGAATAATCAGATTTTTTAGTTGAAACCAATGCCAAAACAATAACTTCATGACAATGAGTTAATATTCTCCCTAAAATCGTACACCTTTTTATTATAACTATTATAATATTATTTTGTTAAGACAAGTTTTAAAATAATTCCTACTGTATTTATTATCTTTGCAAAAAAAAGAATTAAATTTTGAAACTTCAGTTCCATTTAGTAATACAGACGGACCTGTAGAATTTTAATTGTGATCGCTAATTCGCCCTTCGAATTCTACTCACTTTGGCCCAGACCTCGTAGGTCTAAGCCTAAATTCACCCTTGATTGTGTGATAGGCATACACTATTTTCTAGATATCATTTTAATTGAGATTGTTAAAGACGATTCTATCGGTGACTAGCTTGTATTTTTCCAAATATAGAATCAGAAACTTGTTGTTGTTGGTAAGTTCGTTTGTTTAAAATGATTTATTAATAGATCTCTACTTGTTTTTGTGACTTCGTATTTAAAGACGGATTATTTTCAATTTAATCATGCGTAACATTTAAAACTAAACCTGTTAATTTGAAACGTCTACATTTTTTTCTACATATTTTTAAATGTTGATCTATTTTGGCATAAGATAATTTTTCTTGTTTTACCCGTTCGTGGCGTCTTAAACATGGTGATATAAACTATTTATATTTTATGTAAGATAGCCAGAATAGAGAAAAACGTAAAAAAAAGGATGTACCGTGCGATGCTGTCAAATCATCTATGCTAGAGGTTCATAACTGTTTACAGGCCCAATTTTAATGATATTATAATAAGGACTAGGTTTTCACAGAATACCAGCGTAAAACGTTTACGTTGTAGAGCCATGTTGTAGCTATATTAGTAATATAGTTGTAGCACGAATGAGTCGGTTCGACCGGTGACAACGCATCTGCATTTTGTTTGTAATCAAGGATATTTAAATGTCTATGGGCCACAGCAACCACTTACCATCAGGTGGACTGTGTGCTCGTTCGTTACCTTTCTCTTTAAAAAAATAGTCGCACAATGCTGCTGTGTTTCATATATCAGATTCATATGTTATTAATTTAGATATTTTGTTCATTATTTTTTAAGAAATAATTATATTTATTAAGGAAATATTTATATCCAACTTTAATGTGCTGTGGTTAATTTACTGTGGCTTTGTATCACAAACCGAATTACATACTAAAGTCACAAGTTTAACTACTTTACTGTAATTGAGAGCATTCTCAATAGCTAATTAATATTAAAATATTTTAATACATATTTCGACAATTTTGTTTGTTTGACTCAGCGTAGACTGATTTATGTTTACCCTATTATGCTATTAAGGCTAACGAGGCATTAAATTATAATTTGTACAATTTACTCTTATTTATTTCTTTACGCTTCAGGGGTACTTAAATTATTAAATTATCTAAGACTAATTTTTATAAATTACTAAAACATTCAAGATTCTTTTAACAAGAGTACTTTATATAAAATTGATATAGGTTTTTATGCCACGGTCAACTATTATTCTTGTTTATATTAATACAGGTATTAAATATACACATAATTCTTCATATATCATCAGTATAACGAAGTTTACATATATTTGCTTACAAAATCTTGTACAGATCTCAAAAAAGTCAAAAATGTTTTTGCATTAAACAAAAATCCGTTGGATAATAACTTTAAAGTAGCATAAGAAAAAGGATATAATATGTTTGTCAATATTTATAAAAATAAGACTTTAAGGAATTTAAAATCTTCTTTTCAATGCATTATTGGCAGTTAAAGGTTAGTTGGCCAATTTAAAGATTGCCATCAAGACATGCTTGTGAAGAATCCGGCGCTATTAAAAGGTAAACAGGTAACAGAGGACAATAAATTACTGAAAGGAAACATTAACAACGGATGTATAGCCCTCTTAACAAAATTCCTAGCGACACGTAATACTAGTATTAGTCTTAATATGATGTCACTTTTAGTATGAATATTACAAATGTAAAACAGGTTTACTTTTTAATAGCTTCTTCGACATCGAAAATTTAGTTATGTTTGAATGTATATTTTCGTGAAGAAATGTTTTAATTATAAATTTTAAATACTTACTAGATGGCCCTTCAGACCCTGTTCTATCCTCTACGATAGGCTACGTGATAAGTCTCACTACGAATTCACTACAAAATTTTAAAAATGTAAATATAAAATTTACTAATAACTCGACTAAGGCGCCGCCTATTGGGTCCGAATTTTGTCGGTTTTTTGCACTAACTACACATGTTATATTGTGAAAATTAGTCATTTTGGTCCATAAAATATTCATATTGTTTGTTAATTACTTGTGTCAGTATGATCTCAATGGGTCAAGAAATTGTGCGACCACTAATATAAAGATTTATAAAAATATTTAAAATAAGGTTAAATTTTTATTTCTTTCTAATAAGCAACAAATTAACTGCAATGAAGTGGACGATATGAACGACAAGCTCGTGGAAACTGCCCATGCGGTCGGAGCTAAGTTCTGCAAGACCCGCCGCAGAAGAACACAAAAACTCTCCGACCACACTCTTAATCTCATGGCTGTTAGACGGCAGATGAAGCTACATTCTTCAACAGATTTGACAGCATACAGGCAACTGAACAGACAGATCTCTAAATGCATGCGGCGGGACTTACGCAACTTCAATACAGCTTGTATTGAAGAAGCGATCGAACGGAACCAAGGCTCCAAAGTCTTTGCCAGGGATCTGTCTGCCAGAAAGAGCCAACTGTCAAAGCTGAAGACCGAATGTGGCAGCATCGTTTCCGGGACACATGAGATTTTGAGTGAGATTGAAAGGTTCTATGGGCAGCTGTACACGTCATTGTTGGAGCCACACGCAAGTGTAAGTAACGATCCAAGAGCGAGTCTTATCCGACACTATTCCGAAGATATCCCGAACGTCAGTCTGAGCGAGATTAGAATGGATCTCCAGCACTTTAAAAACGGCAAGTCCCCGAGCGAGGATGGAATTACAGCGGAGCTTCTGAAAGCGGGTGGAAAACCGGTACTTGAAGTCCTTCAGAAGCTCTTTAATTCCGTCCTCCATGGTGGCACTAGTCCGGAGGCGTGGAGCAGAAGTGCAGTGGTCTTGTTCTTCAAGAAAGGCGACAATGCTCTCTTGAAGAACTACAGACAGATTTCCCTTTTGAGCCGCGTCTACGTGCTGTTTTCGAGAGTCATTACAAATCGTCTCGCACGCAGACTTGACGACTTCCAGCCTTCCGAACAAGCCGGTTTCCGAAAAGGCTTTAGTACCATGGACTACATACACACATACATGCTATGGGTTTCTCTGCGTGATAAACTTAGAAATGAGGATATCCACAATAGAACCAGAGTAACCGACATAGTCCAACGGATTAGTAAGCTGAAGTGGCAGTGGGCCGGCCATATAGCTCGAAGAACCGACAGCCGATGGGGAAGAAATGTTCTCGAGTGGCAGCCTCGTACCGGTAGGCGAAGTGTAGGGCGTCCCCTCACTAGATGGAGTGACTACCTGGTAACAAATGCAGGAAGTCGATGGATGCAGGTGGCTCAGGACCGTGCTTTGCGGTATTCCTTGGGGGAGGCCTATGTTCAGCAGTGGACTTATGAAAGGCTGTAAGGATGATGTATAAGCAACAAGCAGACGATAACAGTACGGTAGCACTTTAGAACATCTATGTTATTTCTGCTTATAGGTACTTACTTTTTTAATTTCTTGTATATCTAAAATACGTAAATATTTCTTGTTATTACATGCAATATTAGATTGCTAATATTTGGATGTTATACTATTTAAAGTCTCATCAGCGACAGTTGTGAAGTTTTTTACTACATTTTAAAAATCAAGCAACCTAATTTTATTGAAAAAAGAATATCTTAGCTTACTTCATCTGTGCCGTCAGATTTAGATTACGGTGACACAAAACAGTTTATTTGTAATTTAGAGTACGCAGAATCATAATGAAAAATCCGTCAGACTTTTCCATTACCCACTGACGAACTTCAGATGTCCTGGTTGTTTATTTCTGTGGCAAATACTAAATGATATATAAATATTTTCCTTGCGTAGTTTCTATATTAGTAAGTTAAGACATTATTAAAATGGGTTTATTTAAAATTATAAAATATATACTCATGTATAAAAGTAAAGAAAAATCACGGCCTAAATACGTCCTACTCCTAGGTACAGGTCCTCTCTAATTTATTAATTAATGATATCTTATTTATAAGAGGGTTTTGGTGTAATTATGGTATCTTTGAAATATATTTTTAATTGACATGCATTTCCTCACATTGTTTTCTTTTATCACCAAACACGTGGAAAATCAGCACTTAAAAATGCAATTAACAATTACATTGGTGCGGCGGGTATCGAGTCCAGGTTGCTCGCGTACTGTGAAATTAATAGCGAGCGCTTGTCTCCTGAGCAATCACGCCTCAATAAAACCTAATAATTAGGTTATTGTATTGCAGAACTTTATATAAATTGCACACAAATTACTTTATATCTTATAATATCTTTATTATTAGTTTATATATTTCTTTCATCCGCTTCACAATATATACAATGCAAAGGTCAATTTGTCATTATTGTTTAGAAAAGTTTAGTTACGGCCTCAGGCCTCTGTCGTGGTAGAGATTTATAAAATAAAATTTTTAATATGTAGCTTTTAGCCAGGGCCTTTACGTGCTTATATTATATTATTAGTTTTAAGCATTAAGGAATAGAGTTTAAAATTGTAGTTTTCTGTGTAATAATGGTTTAACTAATCATCTTAGCAGTCATTTTGGAGCCAAACAAATTGCTACATCATTAAAATTTATGTATCACTAATTATACTGCACCAAAATATAATTAATAATATCAAAAGACTTTATATATTTCATTTTCAGAGATTAGATTTACAGAACGTTTTATTGCAATCCGGATTGTGATATAATAGTTTTACAACAAATATGTTTACAAAAAGTGGTCAGTTAAACAATGTGAGAATTATTTTATTCCTTTTAGGTTTACTATAAAAAGTTCCTTTGAATGGCCTAAATAATATAATAGTTACATTGGAAATCTTTTGTCTAATGCGTCCACTTTTAAGGATGATTTTTATCAAATTTAAATAATACCCTCAATATATAATGAAACTACTAATTCAATAAACAGATAATCACCAAAAATCGGTTCATAATCGGCGAAGATATGGCGTAACATGCAATTAAGAAAATACTGTCAAATTAAGAACCTTATTCTTTTTAAAGTCGATTAAAACACTTTCCGATTTACAATCCTACGTGAGGAAAAAGAATTAAAAGAAAAAAATATCGAATTACAAAAGTTTTGCGATACGAGAAATAAATCTACAAATATTTTTTTATGTATCTTATAAACTTTTGAGTCTTAGACGTTTCGTCATCTAGACTAAGAAATAAAAGACGAAGTACTTGTCCAACATTGACTTAATTTGTACGGAGATTTCAATTAGATTTAACTCATATTCGTGACTAATTGATGTCTGCAACAATACTGTTACTATTTACGAAACGAGGTCGAAAGTAATCAAGTTCGATTAAAGGATCGATACATGGACCTTTTAGGCTTAGAACAATAAACGTATGATTGATCTACTTATGTAGGTTAATCGAGTATTACACATAGTTTTGTTTGTGTATTGTTTAATAATTTTATGTAATTAAGCACTATTGCTTGCGAAAGTTTGATGCAAAGGTTTGATACACGGCATGGAATTTTGTTGTTTTTCTGGTACTCATATAACAACTTTCTCTTACGCAATAAAATATTTGGACGCTTAAGATTTATTTGGTTATTGTAAGTATATTTATTACTATTAAAAGTAATGGAAGGACTCTCAAAATTTAACTAACATACATTACAATACGTTGAACTTTAATAATATAAAAATATCTAAACTTCCTAACTAATCTACTTAACTATCCACTTTAAATTAATTATTTTGATAATAAAAACACTTAAGATTTTTTCAACATTGTATATCATATTTGGTTATTCAATATATTATGTATACATTTGCGGATTAATGTATTAGAAGTCAGACACAAAAGTATATTTTTAACTGTTATTTATATTGTTGTGTAACCGATTTCAGAAAGGAATCAATCCGACAGTATTTTCAATTTCTTATTTTATTGAATGAACTAGTTTTTCCTAAGTCCGCGGCGTTAACCTACGTAAATGCTACTTTTTCTAAAATAGCCAAATATATCGAAATAATTTATAAAAATTATTATTATACCGTAGAATTAGTAAATGAAAATGTTGCTATTTTAAGATAGTATTCTGTGAGAGCGTGGTCCTTCCCCGGTCATGCTGATCCATTCGTGATATAACTATACTACTAATAAGTATAGCTACAACGCGGCTTTTCCACGTAAAACTGAATTCCAAAATGTATTCTTGACTTTCAAAATTTATCTTTTAAAAGCTAATTTTGAAAAACATAATTTGGCTTTGACTTGACTTTGACTTGAGCACAAAACTATGGACATATAATGCTGGATATATAATCCAGTCGGGCTAAGAAAAATCTTTTTTTTTATAGGATAAGGGTGACAAACGAGCACACAGTCCACCTGATGGTAAGTGGTTGCTGCGGCCCGTAGACATCTACATCTATCCGCTATTACAAATCAATATGCAGATGCGTTGTCACCCGTGAGGACTAAGATGGAATGCCTCATTTCCAGTAAAAAGGGCCTCCGGCCACCTGCGCTCACTAAGCGAAACGCAGAGGAAAACCTTTACTTCACGCTGGTATTCTGTGAGGTCGTGGTACCACCCCGGCTCGAGCCGGCCCATCCGTGCGACTACAAAAGCCGTCGCGTGGCTCTACCACAATCTAGTTTAGTCGAAAAAAAATCTAGTTTGTCCTAAAATTTCTTCGACCGGTAATATATATATAACACGATATCTCTGAGGTTAGTTCTAATTGATTTATATTGCTGATTCTTTTTACCGGAAAGTGTGTTATCACAAGGACCAGATTGGAAAATAATTAACGTCGGCTCAAATCTTTTAAAAATTCAAGTAATGTATTGTACAATACACTAAAGCGAAAATGATAATACAATAATTTAAAACTCGAACACACCTTACTGATGTCTGTATTGTATAATATGTCTTCTCAACGCCCTGTGTGTCAGCGATAGATATTCGAGATTATGCGATTAAATTGTCAGGTACCTATTTGACTTTCACTTGTTGTCACTTTTCACATGGTCTCTTCAATGGAAAGGTACATAATAGGTTTGACTATAGTTGGATCGTATGATTTATATAAAGAGTTTACACACTAATACTAGTGTAATAATTGAGATGCATACCGCATAGCTTTAGTAGGTAGCTCAGGGGATATGCGGCTTTATTTCATAGTATGTAAGCAGACCAGGTAAGTCCGCTGACACTTATATAAACTTTCTACAACGTTCAAGTTCAAGAGGAAAAAAGTTTGCACGAGCGTTTCTAAAAAATTCCATAAAAAGACATTCTTACATAGTAGAGCCATGATGCAGCTATATTAATAATATAGTTGTAGCACGAATAGGCCGGCTCAACCGGGGAAGGAACACGCTCTCACA
Source organism: Parnassius glacialis (assembly GCA_033319125.1). NCBI lineage: Eukaryota > Metazoa > Arthropoda > Insecta > Lepidoptera > Papilionidae > Parnassius > Parnassius glacialis. The sequence continues at coordinate 14,079,579 of JAVANC010000013.1, read as the reverse complement.
GAATGCCAGGATAAAATAGCAGCTTAATGCTGCTGTGGTTCGTATGGTGAGTGTAGAGAACCGGATACCCTTTTTCTAGAAACGAGGCATTACAATTAAGTCCGCACGGGTGACAATTCAGCTGCATTTTGATTCGTAACCGAGGGCAGATGTAGATGTCTATGGGCCGCAGAAACCATTTACCATCAGGTGGACTGTGTGCTCGTTTGTCACTTTTATCCTATCAATAAAAAAAAAAACATTCCAAGTGGTATACTAAAAGTTCAGTTTCAAAACTAAAAGTGAAAACTCTTGTTTACTAAAATTTATCACGGGTATTGTTAAACAAATTAGTTAAGAATGTTCTAAGTAACTATTTGACAACAGTTACTTAAATACCATTTTATTTTAAATATTTGGGCCTATGTGTATAGATATCAGAAGCTAGATAGGTCATATAAGAAATACCTCATCAATCGTGATCCTTGGTCTAGCTATACACACATCAACAAAATCTAGGGATACCTTAAAAAAAGTTAAAGTTACAGCCTATATATACGTCCCACTACTAGGCATGAGAGGGAGGCCTCATCTCATTTCTGAGAGGGTTTTTGGGCAAGGAAATGTCCGCCGCGCTGCCCCAATCACAATGCGTGTTGGCGAACTTCACATGCCTTCGAAATATTTTTTTCTTATTTCTCAGACGTGCAGGTTTCCTCACGATGTTTTCCTTCACCGCCGAGCTCGTGGTAAATCAAGACTTAAAATTGCAATTAACAATTTCATTGGTGCCGGCGGGGATAGAAGCCGGGTTGCTGGCGTACTGTCAAACTTACAGCGAGCGCTAACCATCTAAGCTACCACGTGAGCCGTGGTAGCTTAGATACACGAATACCATAATCCTAAATTATTTACGACTTTATAGTTAAAAATCTTTTTAATTTTTATAAAAAGTTTATATGCAGATTGAAACCTCTTTTGTTCCACTTTCAAAATTTAAAATGTAAATAAAAAAACAAACAAAAAACAATATACGTCTGCAAAATTGTTAGTAATTCGATTAAAATTGTTCTACTGAAAGGATCAGATTGTTTTTCTTTTTTAATTTAACGTGCTGTGTGAGCTTTAAGAGTCATGTCAAGTCGTCATTTGATTTGAGATGAAAGGTTACGAGCCGCGGGCGTGTTAGAAATTGGTGTTATTCAACGCGTCATTGCTGAGGCGCTACACACCAGCCAAAACGTGATATCAAGGTTGTGTTCATGGTTATCGCAGTACTGGGGATGTGACTGAATGGCACACGGGTAGATATCGTGTTACTACGCAGAGACAGGATCGATTTCTTCAAATGACCGTCAGAAGACAACCCAATATCACAGCGATGTAACTACTACAAAGGCTCCAGAAGGACCACCAGCTGCTGGTAAATGACGAAACCATGCGAAGAAGATTGCATGAAGTTGGTCTTCATGCTCGAAGATCGCTATGGTTCCAGCATATGGCAATCGCATTTACCATGGAGTGATAAACATTGGTTTTTGGTGCGGTTCACCGATGAGTTCCTGTTTGGGTTTCACCCGGATTCACGAAGGGCATGCGTTTGGAGAACTCCTGGAAGAGTTAGCTATCTACGGTACCCTCAGAAGGTTCACTCATATTAAGGCAGGACAATCATGGTGTGGGCAGGAATTCGTCTTGGCGGACGAACCCAGCACGTTTTGATTCAAAGCAGCATGACTGCACAAAAATACCACGAGGAGGTAGTAGAGCCTGTTATTGTCCCACACAGAAACCAGATGGGCCAGGAATTTCTACTCATGCACGATAATGCTCATACTCACATACATATGGTGTCAGACGCTCTCCGAGACCACGATATTCAAGTTTTGCATTGACCTGTAAATCCTATCGAGCATGCCTGGCCAGCTTTGAGAGATTTCCCGCTAAATTTGACGACGGAGCAACAACTTTACGAATACTTTACAAATGTAAGTACCATCTTATATTTTCATAGTAATTCCAATTAATTTTCACTTATAATCTCAAAATCCTACATAGTTCTAAAATAACCTTTAAAATCCAACTTCAAAAATTAGGTTCAAAATTAAGATTTTTAATTTTTTTAGAATTTTGTCTTTTGGGGTAAATGTTCTCACATTAAAATTTTTTTTTTGCGATCATCGTCTAGTGTGCTGGATGAAAGTTAATTATTTAATGTGTAGTTTTTATGTAATTGTACATAGCTAGGAATTCATAAATCTTATTTATTAATATAATGAAAAATTTAAATAATAGGTATTTATTGTTTTAAATTTTTCTATATATTTTGAAATTATATTAATATCAATCTTAAGCAGTTATTGAGTATTGTGCACTCCCTTTAATATAAGAGCATTTGTCTGCGGCACGCGCACACGTGGGCCGAATCAACATAAGTCATCGCTGTAAACACGACAGAAGCAACTTCACCAGTTCAAGTGGGCAACGATCAGATTACTGATATTTGCATGCTGACATTAAGCAAAGAAGCAATAGGAATACGTGTTTAAATAAAAATGAAGTGACAAATGTAAGCATTACGTTTTTTTACGTGGCTCCACCATATGGAGACCTGCAAGCTCGAAGTCCTCAGGGGTGATAACGCATCTGCATGATGCGTTATCACCTGCACCATTATAACGCATCTGCAAAATGCAGATGCATATTATTTCAGGATGTGAGGCATTATCTAGGCGTATCTATGGCCTTGTCTTTTTATGGGATAAGAGTGACAAGTGAGCACACAGTCCACCTGATTGTAAGTTGTTGCTATAGCCCATAGACATCCGCATTTATCCTCGTCTGCGAATCAAAATGCAGATGCGTTGTCAGCCGTAAGGACTTAAATAGAATGCCTCTTTTTCAGTAAAAGGATCTCCGGTTCTCTACACTCACCATAAGAAACACAGCAGCGTTAAGCTACTATTTTACGTGGTTCTTCCCCGGTCGAGCCCACCCATTCGTACTAAAACTATAAAATTAATATAGTTGCAGCATGGCTCTACCACTTCCTTGTATGAAGTTTTGTTTTTTATAGAATGGGGGTGACAAACGATCACACAGTCCACCTGATGGTAAGTGGTTGCTGCGGCCCATAGACATCTACATCTATCCTCTATTACAAATCAAAATGTAGATGCGTTGTCACCCGTGAGGACTAAGATGGAATGCCTCATTTCCAGTAAAAAGGGCCTCCGGCCACCTGCACTCACCAAGCGAAACGCAGAGGTAAACCTCTACTTCACGCTGGTTTTCTGTGAGGTCGTGGTACCACCCCGGTTCGAGGCGGCCCATCCGTGCGACAGCAAAAGCTACCGCGTGGCTCTACCACTGTTAAAAATACCGAAGCAATGCATCTAAGTCTTCAGGGGGTGACAGTGTATCTGCACTTTGATTTTTCATTGAGCCTAGATGTAGGTGTCCATTTACCATCAGATATACTGTGTGCTTATTGGTCACTTTAACTTGTAAAAAGTCAAAAAAATATTTTATTGTCGCCGTAGTTGTTCGGTTACGTAGATTATCACATGTTGTATACGCTGAAGGTTTTTTCAATTATAAATTTCAGTTGTGTGTGTCGTGCAATCATAACTCAAAAATATCTGTTTCATAACATCTGCAAGCAATTTGTTGACACTGGGCAATGAGAGCGCTTGCAAAAGCCTACCTCAATGTCGCCCCACTTTCGAACTGTGTCCCTTGATACAATCGAGTTGTAGAGTATCAAACGATTATATTATAATTCTTTTTACATATTGGTTTCATTACGTTCTTACCGTTAGGAAAATGTTTTAAACAGTAATAAATGGATATTACTTAAGTTTTTTAAGATTAAGACCATAAAAAGTATCAGGAAAAAATATATGTATATATTTCAGTTCCGGCGTTCTATCAATAAAAGAGGCATAAATAGCTTGCCACATATAGGCTTCTTCTGAGCATACTCGCTCTATCGTAGACCTCATCTTTGCCCTCGGGCTAGATGGAGGTCAAGAGTGAGCCCAACTTTAATTAAAAAAACATAAGGTTTAATTAATGGGAGTTCAAATCATCATATTTGGGGTTCGTTCGTTATGCTGTGCCTAGTTGCTTTAACTTTAATAAATATAATTGTCCCAAAGTACCTAACCATAGAAAGATAACATTTTAATGCGATTAAAGTTATTATAAAATATGGAGACATACTAAGCGACTAATGTTTATGGATAAAGCCAGATTTTCAATTCTTAGGTCTTCTTCTTCTTCAATTCTTAGGTAGGTAAACAATCCCGTTTTAAATTATTTAAAGTCAGGATGAAGTTGAAGGTAATATAGTTCAGAAGATAAAACCGACGTACAAGATTGCTCTGTGAAATATACTAACTGATGGTCTAATTATTTCAAGAAAATAACCTACTCATTTTTTTCAAAGCTGGCAACACGCCTCTACACCACGGTAATCCTTGTGTTGCAATTCTTCATGGGCAGCGGTAATTACTTATCATTATATGAGCCACATGCTCCTTACATGCAACAAATATAGAGCTTTTTGTATGTAGTTACTTTCTGTCGAATTAGATTGCGAGGATAACGTCATGTACTACCGCATTACGCTTTAATTCTACAAAAACCAAGGTTGGTAATGCCATTGTGAGCGCGTCGACATACACACACGGGTTCCGTACAACATCAACAAAGCACATAGATATCGATAAGAAGACAATAAACAATAACATTCAGGTATTGCTGTTGCAACACCTAACAGCTATGCGACCGTGGCAACGGGATTGTTTACATTTGCCGTTGTACGGATCGTAGGAAAAACCTGAAAAACCTATATATCAAAGAAGGTGAATAAAAGCTTGGTAATAACATTAAAATTAAAGTTAAAAGTTAAAGTTACAGCCTATATACGTCTCACAGCTGGGACACAGGCCTCCTCCCATTTTTGAATGGGTTTTAGGCCAAGGAAATGTTCGCCGCGCTGCTTCAATGCGTGTTGGCGAACTTCACATGTCTTCGAAATATTTTTTTCTTATTTCTCAGGCATGCAGGTTTCTTCACGATGTTTCCTTCACCGCTGAGCACGTGGTAAATCAGCACTTAAAATTGGTATTAACAGTTTCATTGTTATCGGTGGGTTCGAACCTGGGTTGCCCGCGTATTGTGAAATTTACAGCTAGCGCTTAGCCCATGAACTACCACGGCACATTACAATATAAATGATTAATTTACTGCTTAAGAGTCTATCTGGGTACCCTCTTATCTATATATTTATGCCGACAAATAGCAGTTTTTTAACTGTTGTGGTGCGGTTTGGAGCCTGTGAGGTATTCTTTTTTAGTTTTCAGAAGTGACAATGTATCTGTACACTATGCACTGCAGACGTTTATAAGCACGAGGTGGAATATAAGTTAGTTGTTCACTTCAGTTTTATAAAAAACGTCAGTGTACTTAGTGTATTTAATATTATGAAAATGAGTCATAATGAAACAATCTTTATTAAGTAAACTTTATTCTAGGAATAAACTTTACTTAATAAAGATTGTTTCAATGAAATTTAACACCCGTTAAAAAAGTTTGGAGTCGTATTGTTTTTTCACAGACCATGTTGTAAAAGTAAAAATAATAAAATAGAAAGAATTATTTCATCCCAACAAACAAAAAAATTACTATAACATCAATGAAAGATTTAGAATACTCAATAATGAATGAAATATAAGAAAATACAAAAAAAAAATAGTAACCTTGCAACTGTTTATTGCTTGGGTTTATTGTTAAACAATAGACAAATTATTGCAATGTAGTGTAAAACTGAACACACCAAAGACTAAACGCATATTGTCAGATGCAACTTGTGCAGTTTGTTGGTATTGAATTATCGACTGGGCTGTATGACGGAACTGGGCCAGCTGTTGTAAGCACCAGGTGGTCTCAGATACCGATGTTGTACTGACAATAAATGTTTGTCGATCCATATCAAAGTCTACTTGCAGATGTTTATAGATCGAACCGTAAATGGACTTCTTTGTTAATGAAATCAAATTATAAATTTTTTCATTTTAAATGTTGAAGGAGACAAATGTTTACGTATTTTATCGCGTTAGGTATTTGCTTTTTAAAAATAAAATGTTTAAATTAGACAGAAACGCGGCTGAATAATAATAATTGGCCGTTTGGTCTCCCTTGCCGGGGTTACCTTCTGGTTAGATTTTTATTTATCTATTGATTTATTTATTTAAATTTATTTTATAGGTTAGTATTCTATTCAAAATATATTTTATTTTATTTACCTCTTTTTTATATATTTATAAGTCTCAACCAGAGAATACTAGAAAATATTCCATAAATAATAATGACAACAAATATAGCCTAACGAGATGAAAAACTAACTTGTGCAATAATTATACATTTATTTCTACTATGATCAGTGTAGTCCTCCCCCTACTACTCACCTACCGTCACCCAACCACCCGTAAGCATGGGTTCTGAAAAGCACTAGAAACGTGTATATATTAAATATAAAATAAGTAACTTGAAAACATTATTTCCACACATTTTTTTCGAACTATTCATAATACACATCTTAATTAGTAACAAGTCTTAATAAACTTTTTTGCAGTAAGAGTGACAAATTAGCACACATCCCACATATATTAAGTGGATGCCGCTGATTATAAACACCTACATCTATGATTCATTAAAAATCAGAAAATAGATGCGTTGTCATTCCTAAGGACTAATAAAGAATGGCTGGTTACGAATAAATGGATAAAATAATATAATATCTTAATTAATTATGATAATAAAACTTAAAATTTCATTCAGTTCTTTACGCTATTATTTAATAAAGCCATGTTAAAGTCATACGCATATCTTAATGTGTATTTATGACATAATATGTTTGTTATGTTATGTTTGTAATAAATAGAGTGAAATAAATTCTATAAGGGCTTCTGTAAATCCATTTAGATCATTCACAACTAATTCGAATAAAATTAACACAGCAAGTACCAACTATTTTCCTATCAGACATCCATGAACCAGTCCTAATTATTACTGGAGGGAATGTTCGATCTTTATTGTTCGCTGTTAGGCTCGGCGTACATTAGATCGAGACTAATTAAATGAGGGTGTAAGAGCTCTGAGTTTCATTAAATTGGCGATTTTCATGTGTGTGTATCTGATAGTGCACGAACACCGACGTAAGAGACACTTCCTCGTTCGTACTGCCGGCACAAAAAGTGTCTAATATTTTGAAAGCAATAATATAATTTTCGGTATACGACATTATGTTACATCGGTTTCTTATACTAGTCTTTTCAGCGTTAGAGTTTATCTCCTTAAATAAAAAATAATTATCACTATATAAATAATTCTTGTAAATTGCTATGCGTGTACAATTTGGAAAGCTTTATGTGTTATAGAAAGAGCTTGATCGGGCACCTCTATATACGTATAAATAAAATTGAGGTGTCTGTCTGTAATATCGAAATAACTGCGTTTTATTGAGCGGAGGGGTTTATTGTCATGACATAAATAAACATTTGTAAAATGTTTGTCTCTCTGTCTGTCAGGCATTCCTCGGAGGAGAATATTTTCAGCAGCTGATTTTTGAAGGGCTTTAATGAGGATGATTATGAGAAATATTTTTCAAACGTGAATGTCAAAATTAAACTCTGGTGTGACTGACTTGTTGTAACTCTCATGAATTTATTTATTTATTATACTTTTATGCACAAAAGAAAAATCATATATATGGCAGACTTAATGCCTTCAGGCATTATCAATGAGAGCTACAATAAGTCACCATTAACATAAACATTACCGCGATGATATACTCCGGAGGCAACAAACTTCCGTGTCATTAAACAGCTAGTGAACGCGATACTGTCTCCTCCCGACCGACGACGGCGTGCTGCCGATCACATCGCCTTGGCACACGCCTCTTTTGTCTATTTTAATTTACTTCCTACCGCCTTATGAGGCGGTAAATAGGTGGTAAATTTATATGTAAATAGGAATTAATAGTCTTTAACGAAGTATACCCGGCTCTTTTCTCTTTAAAAATAAATAATAATTAGAAGAAAAATTAAATTATTCCATTGGTATATTTTTAAAGCTCGTAAGCACGCCGTGTGTGTTTAAGAATGCGCGAATTGTAAATATGTTTATTTTCCCATCAGGTTATATATATAAATTAAAAAAATCATTTGTAAGGTCACTCATGTCACAAATGGGAGGGCTGTTATGCTCGGGTCTATCCTTGATTATTGTTTTGGAGAAGTAAAGAGTTCACTGTGCTACTTCACCAAAATACTTCACATCACTTCTAAATAATTTAAATTATTCAGACTTTTCAGGATGTTATCCTTCACTGGCGAGCACGTGTTATAACTAAATATATACATTTTATTCACGATTTCAATAGTAACTTAGTTTAGCTATCAAAATTTGAATTATGCAAGCTTGTTTAAAACAGTAATCAAAAAGCCCGACTGCGTTGAAAGTTTACTGAAAAATATTGCAATTTGCAGATGCAATATATAAATATTATATAGCCTATCTCACTACTACAATTAAAAATAATCTAACGACATCTCATATGTTAAAATCCATCAAGCCGTTTAAGCTACAGATCAATAGACAAACATAACTCGAAAACATACATACTCTCGAAAAACCCTGCCTAACTTTCTTCTGGGGCAGTCAGGTAAGTCATCAGTTTTGTTTAAGAATTCGCAAACGCCATTGAAAGTAAAACTCAATAGTCAAAGTATAAAACCGGTTCATTCCACTTTTAAAGCCGGAGAGTGAAATATAAAATTCTAAAACCGCACTTTATCGTTCGCGGACACGGAGTTGGGCAATAAGTCATAATCAAATCAGTTATCGACGCATTTGCACGCATGGTTGCCTAATTGTTGCTATAACAGTAACCGTTTGACAGCTGAACACGAACGGACTTTCACTATCACATGAACGTCGGCGCAAACGTTCATCTGATAAAGATGTTATTTGCCTTTAAAAATCAGGTGAAACTTCGGTAATGGCCGACTTAGTGACCTTGTTTCGGGCACGCTTCGCTGGGCTTGAGTCTTTTGTTAACACTGGTTTAATAAATTCTTTATATTAAAGATTATAATTGCAACTTCTATGAAATAATTAGTTGTGCAATTTATGAGTGGCTATAAGGCACATACTTTTAGTCAGTTGCGGTGGTTTATATTTCGAGTATTAATATTTTTGTAGTTACAACATGTTTGAATTCTCAATTTCACAATGTACAAAAAGTGAATATTTTCAACACACACACTTCTTTTTTTCTATTTTTTCCACAGTCATATTGGGTCCCAAAATATTTCTGGTATCTTTCTTAGTCTCACAACTCCTAATAGAAGGAGTAGAAGATAAAAAGTTGTATAAATTATTAAGGAACTTTATAGAAGAACATTACTATTAGCTATGTTTATGAATGTTATTATTGCACGTACCTCATGCCGTCAAATCCGTCATCTGATCCATTTATTGTAAGCACTGGCGCCCGCGCGTAAGCTTTCGCCACGCGTCTATTCTTTTCAAAAACTATCACCTTCGCCCAGATTTCATCGTCGATCTGTGTCCATTTGTCCAGTACTTCCTGTATGTGTTCCTGTGAACAAAAAGTATAAATCTTTAAAATGTTGGACTGGAATGTATTTTATTTTTATATCTTAATCAAAAACTACGGAATGGTTTTTTTTACGTTCAGGTATTTGTTTTTTTTTTAAAACTAGGCTCGGTTTAGATAACCTTAAGTAATTTTTCTATTAGTTTATTCAACTGAAGAGCGTTTTTTTTTCCATCTTTTCTCCGAAATGTTTCGAATCTTGTTCAGTTAGGACTTAAAACATAAAATGAAAATATTCCTGGATCATAAATAAACAAAAACTTTACAATAAATAATACATTTATATTATAATAATAGAACAAGCGGCTTGCAAAATATTCACTGGCTAGCTACACGGCTCCTATGTCACATATTTTCATTCAAAATTAACCTTACAACACTTTAAACAAAATTGACCTTGTGTTCTAGCGGGTTGTTTCTTTTGTAAGTTGAGATTACTAAATTCATAGATATTAATCCTGATGGGGCAACACTGTCGTAATCTGTTGACATCGGGCTTAGTGCGGGCGCAACATTGAGTTCCGCTCTAGTAATTTACGTCTTACTTCGAACATGTGTTACCTTTTAATCACCATCGCGTTTAGCTGTTTTTTATGCAAATATGGATATGTGTAATTTAACATAATTATTTAAGTAAATTATAAGTGTGGTATTGGTCTTACTACACATCTATTACTGATTCCAAGCAGCAGGGCGTAGAAGGTCCATGTTAGTGGCGGTGTAAGAAAATCCAAATATCTATATAATCCCATCTCAGCACGTGCGTGTCGTAAGAGACGAATGAGGGAAATAAAATAAGAGATGGTGAACAGCATGTTCCTGATAATAATTCAACAAATCTATGAGTGATTCCTATGTTTAACAATGGACTTTTGATATGCAGTAACGATGATGATATTTTAGAGATTAGGGTCGATTGTGATAGTAGGTAGTTACTAAAATACTTTTAATCTCTCCTACACTTCTGTTTCTACAGTTTACAGCTTTTATAGGATAGGGTGATAAACGAGCATACAGTCCACCTGATGGTAAGTGGTTGCTGTGATCCATAGACATCTACATCTATCCCGAATAAAGAATCAAAATGCAGATGCGTTGCCACCCGTGAGGTCTAAGATGGAATGCCTCTTTACCAGTTAAAAAAGGTCTCGGGTTCTCTATACTCACCATAAGAAACACAGCAGTGTTAAGTTGCTATTTTACGCTGGTATTTTGTGAGAGCCTGGTCCTTCTCCGGTCAAGACGACCCATTCGTGCTACAACTGTACTACTTATATAGCTGCAGCATGGCTCTACCACGTATAATGTTAGTGACCTGTGTATTCTCTAGCTACAATTTCTCTTCCTACTGAAGTTGAATTTTTAACTTTAAGCTAAAATTATTAAGGTATAAGATACGAAATATATTAACAATCGACGCTACTGCGGTAACAATTTACGCGGTCAGCGGCCTATGTAAACGTATCTTTGTTTTTACATGCACGTAATAAACCAGCAATTTTTCCGCTGAAAGCTGGCTCTAAATAAAACGTTGCTTTGAACAAAAACTCTTGAAATAATTACAGAGAACACGATTATTCTTAAAACTAGGGTTGATTCAATAGCCTATCTTAAAAAACCCTAATAAAAGGTAATTTCTTATAAATACGCGAATATAAATCATTGAATAAAAATGATTTTCGTGATTTTATTGCGTTTAATTTTAACTTTTTTAATTCCCAACGTTGCAGTAAAGCGCCCGAAACATCATTAATTAAAAGAGTAATTATGAAAAATGATGCTCACTCATGATCGTGACAGTGGTGAATTTTTTTTTAAAGAATACGTGTGACAAACGAGCACACAGTAGTTAGTGGATAATGTGGCCCACAGATATTTACATGTTTTCGATTAAGAATGCAGATGGATGGTCACCCCTGAGGAAAAAGATGGAATGTCTCGTTTCCATTAAAAAGGGTCTCCCTTGCTCCTCACATTCGAAACACAGCAGCATTAATCTGTAATTTTAGGCCATTATTCTATGAGAGCGTAGTCCTTCCCCGGTTCAGCCACTCATTCGGGACGTAGCCATAAAATAACTAGAGCGTGGCTCTATCACAACAGCATTACAATGAAACATTTAAAACATAAAAGAAAAAAAAAATATTTTTATTTATTTTTTAACATGTTCAAATTTTCACAACCCTATACTAATACAATGCAATATCAAAACATATGGTAGTCTGCGCTTAGGTTATTAAAGTTGAATCATTTCAACCAATTGGGACGGTTAGCATGTTTTTCGTTCTTTCCGCCTCCATGATAATAATAGCGAATCTCACTTTCGATAGTGTTCCGCTGCATCCCGGTTCGTGATTGAAAGTAAAATTTGTGTCGGATTTACTTAGTATATAGTCACGTATTTACCACCATGTGAGAATATTGTATATTCTCACATTAACTAATGTTCCACTTTGCTTTTGAAAAGTTTACCGCAATTGTCTCAGTAGTTTAGATCAAACAGTCAACCGCACTTAAAGCAAATTGTTATTACACTAATATCCAACTAGAATAGTGTCTTTTACAGAAAATGTGAAATAATTCCTAGAAAATATTTCATAATATTTTGTAATAAGTAGAAAAAGCAAGTTTTTGACAGTACATTTTACAAATTTGGAAATTTTCTCAAATCTTAGTAAAAATAAAATTTAAAATTAGGTTTTCCTTAATATAAATCTTTCCATCCTCCCTATGAGGCAAACTATGGGAGAGGACTACGTTCAGCAGTGGTCTTTATTGACTGTTATTGATTGATGGATGGATAGCGATACATACGTTAATAAAAATCTTTATTTACGCGGGCATAGTGTAACGAAAATTTCAACCTATGAAGTTGGCCATCAAAGAGGGCTAGACTTAGTCAAAATTCACTTGGTCACAATTTCATGATGAAACCTTTTCTAATTTTAAATATAAAGTCAAAATTGATTTTTTCGCCTGTATATGAAATTAAAAAAAAGCTCTAAACAGCATTATCTACTCACGATGGATTACTTTAACGACAGCTGGTAGTGTCTTGGATTTTGGGACATATTATAAAAACTTATTATAATGGGGTTATATTTATATTTGCATACAATTAGAACAATTAGTTTTGAATCACGAAGAAAATGAATTTGTTTGTTAGTATTACTGTAAATGTAATGATTTTTATATTTTTAATACATATAATATATACAACGGAATTAAATATTTGAAGCAGTTGCAAATCCAGTCAGGATATTTGTCGTATAATGCATAATAATTCTGTAATAAAAATTTAATATACTTCATTTCAAAGCGAAACAAATTGGCAACCATTACTTTCGCTTCTCTGCTTCATCTTTGAATGTATTCTGATTAGATCTCACCTTAATCATTGACACCATTTCATTTGACAGCGTAATCAATAGATTATCACTGTTGGAACATTTTCGCTAATGTATTCACAGTAACCTTACCTACAATCTATTGCTATATTGTTGATCGGAATGTCAAGCATGTGCTATTTACGCTGAATAGTACTCGTTAGTGTCCGCAGTTTTGTATTTATTCATAAGTGAAGCGGAGAGTCAGTCATGCTTGATCATTGAATTGATTTATGCACAACAGTCTTAAAGGAGATCACGTTGTGGTCATCATATAAGGTAATAATGAATGCCCTTTCATATCCTGTTAAACTTTTTACTTCACCTCGTAACTTAATGTTACTTCCTTTTTATACTTTATAAGATTTAAAAAGATGGTCGATATCAATTAACTCTTAAGTGTTATAAAAAGATATGACCTAGATGTTTACTATAAATATTTCTATCAATAATGTGTAAAGCACAACTATTTTTTAAATGCATTTTTCTTTAATAACGATACATTTTTAGAAGCATGAACGTGACGAACGACCACACAGTCTTCTTAGTAGTAAGTGTATGCTATTTTACAAAATTACGATCTTCGTAAAACAAGTAGTGATAATGTCAAAAGCTCAACCAGTCAATAGCTAACAACACTTTGCCGCACCTAATTGAATTCTTAGGGCGCTGTAAAACCTGTACTTTTGATTTTACACACACACACACACACACACACACACATATATATATATATATATATATATATATATATATATATATATATATATATTTAATAATATTTTTAGTTATCTAAGCTATGACATATGAAATAAATACGGTACAGCCGTACGTAACTTAAATTTGATGTAGCTAAGTAATTCTAGGCAATTTTTCTGAAAGTGTTTTAGGGCAAGAAAGACTGTCACGACAGCCCCATAGTGCTTATACATAATTTTAGTACTTATTACGCCGAAAAAGTGATGAATTAGTAAAAATAGTCAATGGCGGGTTTCTGTAATGCTAGAAATGAACTTGGGTTCCCCTAGTATTATGATATTAAGGGCGAGCAGCCAGCCATAGGGTTACCAAAGTTTTAAGTTATTTATTACATTCTATTAGAGTTATTTAATGTTAATACTAAGCATTTCAGGAGTATTTTAAACATAACTGTAAAAATAACATAGCATAACAATAACAATTAAGAATACCTAACCCTAAATTACCTAAACTCTACAATACTAGTACTTTTTAACTAATTATAACTATGGTTTTTAATTCAGTTATATAATAGTTAAAAGCGATACATAATATATTTATTAATTAATACTCTTATAACTGTCGCGTAATTGATAAAACTATTTTGTTATAATTTGTTAAAAAATTAACATTTGCACAGAATACACCGTGTAGTGGCGGTGTAAGGATATCCTCTAATGGATATCGTCTCATGGGTGTTGTAAGAGGCTACTGTTTGAAATTGAAACAGGTGATGGACAGCAGCATCTTCCTTATAACAACTCGAAATAATAAAAAACGGAGGTTCCCAAACCGCCTGTCAAGCGTGGTAACCTTGGTAAAATCTATAAGGCAATCTATGAGGGAGGCCTAAGTCCAGCGGTAGACATATATAGGCTGTAATGGATGGACATACAGTTTAACGGAATACAAAAATAGATGTAAACGCGTCATCGGTAATAGCTCTTAGTTCAACAACCTGTCTAAATAACGCGCCGAATACGGCGAAATATTTTAAAATATCCATGCTTTTCGATTCATTCTTGAAAATAGGCATTCATATCCAGCAGTGAATAAAAAGGCGAAAGACATTAAAGTTTATAGCATCAATTAAACAAAACATTACATGTTATATATTGAAAATTGGAAAGAATATTTGAGAAAAAAAATTGTTCATTGTAAAAAAGTATCTTGAATAAGAAATGTTGTTAGGTATTACACTTATCGTAGCACGTTCCTGACAAAAACTCAAAAATAATAAAAAACTTTTATCCTAAATGTTATTTTGGTCAGTACACAAGCAGTCTGTTGGTGGTTCGTAGCAGATTCACTTAAAGGTGGAACAACGGTTTTTAGTACAAGTTAAGACGGGATTGGGTTAAAGTGGCGCGGTAATCACTTATAGCGATCACGGTAATTTTATGATAGTGAATAAATAATTTAAATGGTTGCCAAGTAAATTACAAGTCTTTCGCAATTAAAAATATTCCACAGACTTTCAACGAGCTTGATTAAAAATAGTAGAATATAAAAAATATCCAACTCATTAAGTCATAAAACAAATAAAATAATTGCATCGCGTATTTATAGTGCTTTACCCCTGGGTTTCATAATTTTATTACATTTATTGCTACTTGTTCATCAAGTATTCATAAACAATAATTAAGTACAATATATGTAATATAACCATGAGCAACCGTTTTAAGTTACGTAATACACGATTTATAACGTTTATCTAATAGACTTCAACGAGCTCTATTCAAATATCACAACTTATATGTTAAAGCATTAACTGTGTCCTTATTGTAGATACTCGTAAATAATTTATATATATATTACGGTAAAGGTAATTAGTGTGGGTAATACTAATAATAATCGGTCATTATTCACAGTTACTTTATGATTTGGTAAATGTAATGAACATTTTTAAGTTTATCATTTTTACTGGTTGTTATTAATAGTTTACTACTGTCTTCGGTAAAAGTAATAAAACAATCAAGAAACGAACTTTTTGATAAGTATTTATGGGTAATTAAAAGATTATATTATACCACAGTATTTATTGGTAAGTAAAAGAAACATAACCTAACATAAATACTGGTGTAAAATATTAGTGAGTTATTAAATCCGTGGCTGAGTTAGTAAATTATAAGTCATCATCATCATCATCATTACAGCCCTTCACAAGTCCACTGCTGACCATAGGTCTCCCCCAAAGAATGCCACAAAGCACGGTCCTGAGCCACCTGCATCTATCGAGTTCCTGCATGTCTTACCAGGTCGTCACTCCATCTAGTGGGGGGACGCCCTACACTTCGTCCGCCGGTACGAGGCCGCCACTCAAAAACCTTTTTTCCCTATCGGTTGTCGGTTCTTCGAGCTATATGGCCGGCCCATTGCCACTTCAGCTTACTAATCCGTCGGGCTATATTGGTCACTCTGATTCTACTGCGGATATTCTCATTTCTAAGTTTATCACGCAGAGAAACTCCGAGCATAGCCCTCTCCATAGCTCGTTGAGCGACTTTGAGGTTTCTCATCCGGCCACCAGTGAAGGACCACGTCTCAGTTCTATAGGGCATCACTGGCAATACGCACTGGTTGTACAGTCTCGTTTTCAAGTTTTGAGGTATACTTGACGGGAAGATGTGTCGTAATATCCCGAACGCTGCCCAGCCGAATTGAATCTGTCCGGATGTAGTAGATTTCTGAGATAACTCGATTGCAGTAGCTTGTGTTTATAATAGTATACCTTGTTCAGTCATCATTATACATCATACTTTTGTATTATTATTTTATTTAATTACATAATTACAAAAATAAATGTGATGATTTAGTTATTGCAATTATTAACTACGCCAAACAACCTTTTTCGTGACATATTATCTTGTTATCTTGCAATGTGCCAACTTTATAAGACCCCACATTTTCCTTGATGAAGTTAAGTGTGTATTAATCGCTCATAGAAGGAGATGGGGATAGGAATTCTTAATGCTTAACGCGAAGAGAGTTATAATATGATATTTATTGCGAAAAAGAAGGTTTTATAATATTTAATTCCAATCAAAGTTGATGTAAAATCGTAAATGTAATAATTAACGTTCCATAATTGAGAGAATAACTACTGAAGTTAATACTTATTCCCGGAATAATATAATAAAAGTCATCGAGAAATATGTTTTGTGTATATCGAGTAAAAATTGTACCCTTAAAACCTGTTCAGTCAATGATTCTTTTTACGAATGCCTAAAACAGGTTTATTACAATTGTGACACTTTAAGGATGTAAATTATTGAAGAGTCCTCGAGTGTATGCCATGAGTTCATTAATAATATGTCTATACCGCTTATGACTCTGACGATATAATTAAAAATTGTATTAAACAACTAAACCTTTATAGTCCCTCTGAATAAGGGGAAAATAATCACAGCAGGATTGTAAGACTACCGTTGAATCAGCTTGCTTAGCATTATCGCCAAACTGTATGCTAAGATGTTGATTCAAAAAGTGAATAATTTGGGATGTGGAAGCTGAAATTAGAAAGGGTATGAGGTGTACTGATCAACGCAGGTTCCTTGTATGTGAATCTTCAAAAATAATCTTTTAGCCAAAAACCGGAAAGATTTCTGTGCAATTTTAGATTTGAAAAAAGTCTGTAAACGAGTGGACAGGGGTATTATATGGCAAACGCTTGCTCCGTTTCCATTGAGCGCAGACCTATAGCCTATAGGCCTATATATAGTCATTAAAATCTCTTCATAGGGACCCTAGGGCTTGTGTCAGAATCAATAGGGCCTATACAGGCCGGTTTTGTATCCATAAAAAGTCTGGAGTGGAAGTGAACACAAGCAAGATAAAAGTGACGTTTTTTGAAAGAGAAGAAAGTAAAACGATATGTAATCGAAGTGTGAATGCAGGACATAGGGTAAATTGAGCTCCTTAATCTATTGTGATAAATCAAAATGTGTTAAATGATGTACGCATTGAAGGTAATTCACAATTCTGTGTCATTCCTACACACAAAAAACATAATCTATGGTAGTGAAAGTTGGGTGTGGCAGAAGAAGTATGAGAGAAAATTAATGCTGTAGAAATGCGGTCATTAAGAAGTATGTTCGTGCGTAACTTTACGATTTATCATTGTCAAATATATTGTTGATAGTCGTATTGCGGTACAGATGAAAATTCATCACCAAAGATCATACACCCTTATCATATCTAAATGTGATAAATTCCGCGTAAGTAAGATGCCATGTTAGATTTTTACTATGCGATAAAAGACCCAAAAGCTTTTTATCAATTGCTACACCTACGAGTATATATACAAATTATTAACAGATTGCAAAAACCAAGTGTGATGTTTTTGTTTTTAATGCTGAATCTATCGTTTTATTTTTAGTACGTGGAAGGAAGAGTGTATTATGTGTCAATATTAGTGAACTCTAGAATGAAAGCATCGAAGTAAGTGAGCAATACATGTTCTAAGTTTATAAGTGGCCTTACAATTATTCCGCATTCTTACTCTAGTCAACTACCATACAAGCTATTTTGTACCTTAGATAAGATGCTTTAAGTTTATATATTAATTGAAATATTTTAAAAAGCTACTCTACATTAGCAAATAACAGTTAAGTGACGACCTGGTATGGTCAAGTTTCTGCCGGCCGCTCTTATGTCAGACTTGTCCTGACATTACCTTTGGTAATGTAATGCAAGCTAATATCAAACTCAGACAAAAAACGTCGCAAAAAAGAGGCGAATAGGCAACCCTTGTTATTTACACCACGTAAAAACACTAGTATGTACATTCTTTTATTCAGAGTCTTATCAGTATGGAGTAGGACTGTATGATAATTTTAGTTTTAGTTAAACTAAATGTCGGCAATTACATTTAACAATAAATATAATAAAATTAAATATAAACAAAACTATATTATTACGTAAAAAAGTCATAATGTCGTAATAATGGTGATGGGTCATGAGCAATAGACGATATAATAAACAGTTTTATAGAAACGCATAAAATGCTTCTTATCTTTATTTGTATTTATTAGATATTCATTGTTATTGATTAAAAAAGTAAGGATTTTTAGGTTACCTAACTTAATAAAAAATATTACACGCTTTCTTCTGATTTTTATAATTTCATGTCATAGTTTCGCATTTTTTTATAGTATAAGGGTGACAAACGAGCACACAGTCCACCTGATGGTAAGTGGTTACTGTAGCCCATAGACATCTACATCTATCTTCGATTACGAATCAAAATGCAGATGCGTTTTCACCCGTGATGACTAAGATGGAATGCCTATTTTCCAGTAAAAAGGGTCTCCGGTTTTCTACACTCACCATACGAAACACAGCAGCATCAAGCTGCTATTTTACGCTGGTATTCTGTGAGAGCGTGGTCTTCCCTGGTCGAGCCGACCCATTTTTGCTAAAACTATTCCGGTAATATACCTGCAGCATGGTTCTACCACGTAAAGACTCACTACGCTTGACTCTACCTGCCAGTATGCGCAGATATGACATATTAAACACACATAAACTCTCATTCCTGCGGAGGTGTAAGCACTATTGATATTTCATTGTTTAACTATGTGACTTACAAAATAAAATTCCTTACAGCCTGTTATTATACTGACTCCCTATCCCCTTCAGACTGAACATAGCAGTGCACTCACCACTCTCAATAATACGTAAGAAGGTGGCACCTACCAAATGGTCTCTAAGCAGTAAAGAAGTCCTACCATCTCGTGATATTTTATATAAATATCACACAAGAAAAACACAAACGATAATTTTACCTTTTATTTGTTCAACGGAATCGATTTGGCGTTTTTGTGAGGTCCGAAATGTCAAAACAATTAAGTCTCCCGTGGGTCTATCGATCCATGTCGAACTGATATCGTATTAGGTTATTTAGCAGAAATCACTGGAGTGTGTATTTGCATAAAATAAGTTAGCTAATTCTGGTTATACTGATTTAGATAATATTGGCCCTATTTTATATTTACAAATTTATGTAAATATGAAATATCAGAAGCTGTTTGTCTTTTTTAAGTACATATTATTATTAACTTTATATTGTATTTACAGATATATTTAAAGGTTTTACAATTATTGTGATTTGATCGATTGTGAAGTGATCTACCCCATATCATCCCGTAAATATTGTGGGAGGCGACCAAATGTAACTGACACTGGGATTGGGCAGCAGCTTATTGCTATTCACAGCTCAAATATGCATGCCTTGAGGCAAATTAGGGGGATTCTCAAGTTCAGTCGTAAACTTATGATAGAACAAACTTTAATTTTTTATAGAATAAGGGAGACAAACGAGCACATAGTCTACCTGATGGTAAGTAAATGCTGTGGTCCATATACATCTACATTTATCGTAGATTAAGAATCAAATGCAGATACGTTTTCACCCCTGAGGACTACGATAGAATTCGTGTAAACAGGGCTCCGATTCTCTACACTCACCATACGAAACACAGCAGCATTAAGCTGCTATTTTATGCTGGTATTCTGTGAGAGCGCGGTCCTATCTCGGTCGAGCCGACCCATTCGTGCTACAACCATAATATAGCTGCAGCGTGGCTCTTACACATAAAAGCTTTTATCGATTAAAATGTTAATAATTGATATTATACACAACAATAAAAAAGTCGTAGCGGTGTAAAGTTGTTTATATGGGTATATGTGTAATTAAGTTAATTTTAAAACAAACACTATTTTATGATTTTGATGTTGCCGTTGAAATTGCCGACTAGTAAATTACTGTAGTAAGTTATCAAAACTTACTACTGATATTTGAAATATCTCAAACAGGTTTCTGCCAATCCTAGTGTTGGAATTGAGTAAATTTATTAAGAAATAATATATGTAAAGTAAGCGATTGAATTGATAGGTAAGTTTCGTTCAAATGTAGGTCAATAATATTTGTACTGGAGGAATATTTATATTATAGGAAATAACAACTTGGGAACTGCATTCCATCGAAATCTAATGTCATTTCGCGTTATTTAGTTAATTTACTACTTTAGATTAGCATTTTAGCAGCTTATATTTTTGCAACCGGATGACCTCATGTTACACGTTAGGTCATCCAGTGATTTTTAGTTTTATTTTTGATCTTCGTAACATCATAAAATGTCGGTGATTAAATTTTTTTCATTTCTGTTTGTTTTAAACAGGAAAAGTCCTGTTTCTTTTCTTAGTATTTATTAACCAAACTCAGTAATGTTATTATTTGTATGCCAATCTCAAGTAGAGCGAACTAAGACCTTGGTTATCCCTGGTTGACCTTTTAGGCGCATACGGCATGCCGATAGTGAATGGAGACATATCTTACGTATGGAGTGGTATTTAGCAACGGGCCATCTTAGCTTTGGATCCGTGTAACCTCTGAAGTCAGTTTAATGTGTCAACATACAATTGCACAGGTGGATATCAAATATTCTTCAATATTTAAATTAAATTAAAACACAAATTACAGTATAGCAATAATCTTGTCTTGGTCTTTACCTATTTTACTCTCTGCAAAGTTCTTAAAAAAGGGATGATACATTAATAGGCGGCGAACATTTATCCACCTTCTTATAGGTCCATAAATTCATTTAAACTATTTCAAAATCAGTTTAATACTACAACTAATCTCTTTATAACGTTCATATGTTTTAAAATAGTGTGATCATACCAACTCTATTTTGGTATGTAATACTGATTTACAAAAACACAGAAAATAAAATCAATTAAAAGTTAATTAAAATTTCCGACATTAAGAAGAATTTGTAATACATTTATTTAAAAAAATATTTCATATTTGAAGGTCGCAGGGGTTGTTTGATTTTTTTAAATAATATTACCAATTTTTGGGTAATCTATATATATAGTTTTTTGTATCCTCATTATCATCAATACAGTCCTTCGTTACTCCGCTGCAGAGTATAGGCATCACACAAGAAATATCACAACCCTTAGCCACCTGCATCCACTGAATTCCTGCACGTGTTTCCAGATCGTCACTCCATCTAGTGGAGGGCCACCATACATTTCGCTTTCCGGTATGAGAAGAACTGTACCGTAATATATAAATATAATACTATAAAAATGCGTCTGCAGACGAATACCTAAAAATTTAGATTTTACCTAAACACCGTAAAATTTGTAAAATTTTTAAATATTGCTGTTCGTCATTAATAATGAATTTTTATGGTACTTGCCTATATTTTTGTTTGAAAAGATATTTCATATTTAAAGGTCGCAGAGGTCGTTACTCTGTTAGTTTGTATTCTTTATTTAATAATGTACTCGATTATATTGAATAATTTTCTTTTTCATAACTATTCGTAGAATTTATTTTCTTATTTATTTAATCTCCTAATTGATTGTTATTGATTTTTTTATATAAAACTAAAGTAACAAACGAATTTACAGCCGATTTGATGGTAAGATATAATTGCAGTCCATATACACTTGTAGCCAATTTCAAACAAAGAAAACCACAGATGCGTTGTCAGCCCTGAAAACTAAGATGGAATGCCTTACAGCCTGTAGCTAGACTGGCTCTCTATACCCTACAGACTCAGCAGTGCAGACTCTGTTATATGGTGGCAGTAATATGATTGGACATCCCGTAGGTATGTCATATGTAAATTAAACAAACCGGCAATGGAGAGCGAAGTCAAAGGTGCCAGACGCCTTTGTCTACGACCACCGATTAGTTTTACAAGCGTAGCAATTATGAAATACCTTCTAAAATACAAGAGGCTTGTAACCAGCTGTGGGGTTTACTTGCTCATGAAGAGTAAGAAAAAGAGGAAGAAGATTTACACTCACAAAAACTTGAACAATAGAACGAAAGAACAAGATGACGTATTTAAAGCACGCGTAAGTAGAAATATAATTTGTTAGATTTGTCATGTTGTATCATAAGAAAATTAGAGCCAAATGAGAGATCACCCGAGTAAGTGAATGCTTCACACCTTCATCTAACATCGATTAAGAATCAAATGCAGATACGTTGTCACGTGTCGTGGGACGTATAATACATACTGATATATAATTACTTATTTTAATCAAAACCAAAATCTGCTAAAAATCAAGATACTAACCGACTGTAGGTAAATTATAAACACCAAACTGACTTTTAAACAATAACTACAACTATACGAAACTTACTTTTCAAAACTTGATTATATAAATTTGATATACTTCAATTTGTCGCACTTTTTTTAATTATTCAATCATTAAATATTTTTTTAAGCTTTTTTTTTATAGGATAAGGGTGACAAACGAGCACACAGTCCACTTGATGGTAAGTGGTTGCTGCGGCCTATAGACATCGACATCTATCCTCTATTGCAAATCAAAATATAGATGCGTTGTCACCCGTGAGGACTAAGATGGAATGCCTCATTTCCAGTAAAAACGACCTCCGGCCACCTACACTCACCAAGCGAAACGCAGAGGTAAACCTCTACTTCACGCTGGTTTTCTGTGAGGTCGTGGTACCACCCCGGTTCGAGCCCAGCAAAAGCTGCCGCGTGGCTCTACCACTGTTAAGTTAATTGTTAAGCTATTTGATTTGATACATTTAAATACACAATCCTAAGAAAATCTCTCACAGCATTTCGTCACGTGGGTATCGTAATATGCGATCACGGAAAATACCCCATGTATAAATTTAATAATCCCATGACTTCTGATAGATGGCGCTATATCCATCTCACCAGACGTAAAATACGTTTGGTACTGCAACCGCAAGTCCGCCTGCCAAACGACGATTAATACAAAGCCTCTACAACGAAAGAGACTCACTAGAAGAATTTGACAAAGACAGAATGGACTAAAAACCAACCATATTTTAATAGACACACTTAGTGTCAATAACATTTCACAGAAATGCACCATGTCATCTTTTTTTAGAAATAATGAAAATTAAAAATCTATCCAAAAACGCTGTACTCAAATTTCACAGATTAATGATAGGGGGGGTGGGGGGGGGGAAGTAGTTCCAGTGGGGTATTGACTCTGTGTATAATAACCGACAAAAAGATAAAGCCCATAAAATTTGTATTTAAAATTGACGTTAAATTAGTATATTATATTATAAAGTTTCACAACAAAAACATTCAGTAACTTGCTTTGATGCCAAGGAATGTGTTAAGACCTAGATCCGTTTACTGGCATTGTAAAACGGGGCAATTCTAATAAGTCGCACTGACCTTTGACAAAGCAAGTCACGAACTAGTATATGCAGTGGATATCTATTAGATATAATTGAGTTTGCAGTCAAATAATAACTAACGAGGTATATTTATATGAAATCAAATATAAAATATCTTCTTTTGTTTTATTAAATTATTGTTACAGGATTTTAGAGCATTTCGTTTTCTGTAGAACACTAATACGCCTTACAGCCTGTAACTAGACTGGTACAAGAGATGAGCGGCAGCATCTTCGTGATAACTATTCAATAATAAGAATAAGCTACCAACCCTCGACTGTTTGGTCTCCCCTGTAAAAGGCTTACATCTAGTTGGGGTTTATTTATTTGTTTTAGTAACAATACTGATGATGACTTATGTTTCTAGCTTTTATGAAATGATTAGTTGCAACTTGATTTCAAGTTGCAATGAATCATTTTATAGAATGCATGCTGTTCGTGGTGTAGTAGCTTAATTAATTTAAAAAAAAGTTTTATATAAGATACTGAAATAATTGAAGTGATAAAAAATAACTAAACTGTACTATACTGTACTTCAGACAGAAGACGGAAATATTGTAATATACAGCGTTATTAAAAACAAATTATAATAGAATAAACA
Source organism: Parnassius glacialis (assembly GCA_033319125.1). Classification (NCBI taxonomy): domain Eukaryota; kingdom Metazoa; phylum Arthropoda; class Insecta; order Lepidoptera; family Papilionidae; genus Parnassius; species Parnassius glacialis. The sequence goes on along the minus strand of JAVANC010000013.1, from coordinate 14,054,971 downwards.
TATCTAAATGACATAACATCTTCACATTGAAAAAATCTCAATAGAAAATATACCGATACAAAAGTTGAACAAGTGTGTGATTTATGCTAACAGCGAACAGGTGTTTTACTTGTTAACTCTCCATTTCGAAATACTATGCTAGTTAAGGTCATGTTTTACGACTTTGATCCGTATTGCTTTGTAATAAGGTGTGCTAACAATTTATCACATGTAAATTAGTGCTATCGTATTCTTTAGTCCCGCACAATGGAACACAAGTGTCACAAGTGGTAATGTTTGCAGTTACATAAATGAATCAACATGTTGTGCTCATGATAGATTCTTTATTCTTTAGAAAAAGGGATACATTAACTTTTGGAACCGAATATTAGATTTGTTGGTAAAATTTATTTACATACCAGTATACAGGCTACAGCGTGGTAAGGATAAACAAAAATCTTTCAAATTGTGGACGCCTTAGGTGCATTGTCGAAAATGTCGCTATCCAGGATTGGATTAAAAAGAAGTGTTAAAAAGAGAATAGGATTATGAAGATTAACAAATTTAAAACTAAGAAAGATATTGGTCTTCTAAAGAATACCAGCGTGAAATGGCAGCATTACGTTGCTATGTGGCTAGTATGGCTTGAGGTGAGTAAAGGCAACCGGAGATCCTTTTTTAACAGTAATGAGGCATTCTATCTTAGCCCTGAGAGACGACAATGTATCAGCATTTTCAATTAATAGTAGATGTCAATTGGCCAAATATCTACTTACCATCATTTAGACTGTGTGCTAATGTTTCATGTCAACTTTATTTTTATATAAAAAAAATTTAGTAGCTTGAAGGTTGATGCTCCATTTTTTTTGTATTATTCTTTTATAATTATCAGATGGTTAAACCTGTGATATTTTTTTGCCAAATCTTGGTGAAAAATATGTTTTTTTTAGTTTAAATAGAACCTTGAATTTGACAATTACCTGCAAATAACTCACTGCACTAGAAAATACACTACCGTCGATAGTACGACATTTGTTTCGCCTCTGAACGAGGTATCATCAGGAAAAATAGACTGCAATGTTTAATCCGCTTTACCTCATCGTAACGCCTCATTCTATTACTTAACCTGGTGTGATTTGGTTAGCCACAATATCCTGTGAATATCTGCAACTAATTTCTAACAAATAAGTTACAGGTGCACTGTTATTGTTGCGAATGAATTTGGAATCAACATGTTAGAATTACATCAAATTACAATAATAAATGCCGTCTGGTCACTGCAACCGGCGAGAGAGAATTTAGTTGGCTAGGAAAGTACCTAGGCAGGAAGGAACTTCTAGCGCATACTTAAGCATATTCCTATTGTTATCATATTCTTATTCAATAATATTTAACCACTTATAGATTTTTTTATAGGATAGGGGTAACAAACGAGCACACAGTCCACCTGATGGTAAGTGGTTGCTGCGGCCCATAGACATCAACATCTATCCTCGATTACGAATCAAAATGCAGAGCGTTGTCACCCGTAAGGACTAAGATGGAATGCGTAGTTTCCAGTAAAAAGGATCTCCGTTCTCTACAATCACCATACGAAACACAGCAGCGTTAACCTGCTATTTTACGTTGGTATTTTGTAAGAATGTGGTCCATCCCCGGTCGAGCCGACCCATTCGTGCTACAACTATACTACTACTAATCTACTAATATAGCTGCAGCATGGCTCTATCACGTAAAAAAATTTTACTTAATAATTAAAAAAAAATTAACTAAATCATGCATTCACATTCACCTGTCTCAAATGACATTTCTATAACCCTGCGCATGTTTCATTGCCTGACTTAACTGATTTTGATTGATTCGTGTCAGGAAATGATACTCCGTCTGCTTTCGAAACCTTTCATTAATATATCAGTGTTTAATCTGTTTCGTTTCGACTTGTGTTAATAAGTATGTAATGATTGATAACAAACAGTTTAACAGAATGTTTCGTATTTGTTATATAAATTACAATTATATACTTTACGCTTATACGAGTACACCTAGTATATCTATCGCCCTGTTTTATGCTTTGCTTTAAGAAGTTATTTAGGAAAATGCCGGATCTTGTCTGATAGATGACGGTGTAATCATGTGTTTATATTCAAAAAACGTTACTCTCGCTCTGAAGGTTTCTCTGTATCATGATGGTGTTTTACATACATAAATTGCACATAATTTTAAGTAATTATTTGTCCCTGTAGGCAACTACCTGTCTGCCTGTAGTTACCTGCAGTGTCCCGCCTTACAGGTAATCTGTAGCGCTCTACAGGGCAGAACCACGCTTGCACAGAATACCACCGTAAAACAGCGGTTTAATGCTACTATGTTTCATGTGGTGAGATTAACGATCTGTAGAACCTATTCATTGGAAACGAGACATTCCATTTTAGACCTCAAGAGTGACAACGCATCTGCATTTTGATTCTTTATCGAGGATCGATGTAGATGTCTATGGGTCATAGCATCCACATATCATCAGGTGAACTGTTTATTAATTTTTCACCTTTATTCTATAAATAACCCGTAAAACTAGTTTTACTGTCTTGATTAGAATTATGATGCTAAATAATAGTAGTGGGTAATGCGGACTGCGTTGAATAATAAATCGCAAGTTTTGAAAAAGCAGTTTATAATTTTATGTCACAAAAATTAATGTTATTAGAAAAATATTTGTGAACTTAAAGTCTGGTTCTATTATCCAAATGTCCTAAAAATAAAAAGGACACGGAGACGAATCTTTCCTTTGATATTCAAAATCACGTGATTCAATACAATACCAGTTTTCGAGTCATTCATTATTTATTATTATTGCCAATGTTGCTATAATTAAAAATCAGTTTATAGATGTGTACAAATATTGTTCTGAATATAAAAATTATAATAAGAAAAAACATGTATGAGGCTAATTTGGACTAATAACAGCTAGTAAATCAATGTTAATGGCCATTTTGGTTGACTGTTATTATGTCTTAAGAGACGTGAGTTCATAAGTTTTTCAAGCGCTTGTATTATGTTATATGAGAATCATCACGTATACATTTAACGCACATATTATAAACGTAAGGGAAAGTAAGGGTTTACGCAAAAGTTCTACTTTCATCCGTACAATATTATCTGTATATAATTATCTTCTACAAGAATATTACTGGATAAGAATTTAAAACTAAACACATTTGCGTTTATTCTATGTGAATTATAATCAAGCAAAAATAAATTAATGTATATTTAATACATATAAAACCAATTTATAAGAAATGAACATAATTCTTCAATACATAACACTTAAAAGAGTTAAATTTTTATTTATCACTCATTCGGAAAATGCCTTTGTTCTCAGATGTACCAGAAAGAGACCCAGTGGAATTTTTACGCATTACACAATTATATGACTTATTATAAATATAAACAGCTTAGTTGCAGCTTAGTGGCGATCACCTTATTCGCACGGGTTATTTTAATTCACTAAGAAATTCAATCTATTAAATCAGGCATTTCACTGCGAAAGTCATTAAACTAAAGATGTTGAAAATTAATCAGCTAAAATAAAAACGAGGATCTTAGCTTAATATAATTTTCATATCTTTAGCAAAGCCTCTTGTCCCCATCAGCCCATAAACAGCCCACAACGTTCATCGTTCAAACTCTAAATTAACAACACTAATGCCTTATATTTTTTTTGCATTTATGTAGGTATATCTATTATAGTAAATAATACTGCATACTCTGTTTTCCTTGGCACTGTACTACGATTCCGCCTATATCGCACAAAAAACGAGAATTTAAATGAAGTATCGACTCGGCCATATTGCACTTTGTTTAAGATATGCAATAAATGTAAGGCAAAAAGAACCTAATGTTAAATAGTGTAAGAATTTAATTTTCTAGAACAAGATGCAAGGAATTGCAACGCTGCAGGACCAGACAGGTGAGTAAAATAGAAAGTTGTTCGCTTCCTGCTCACCCGCTCGCCTCGACGTCTCCAGGTCAGAAATAACTGCATTCGTTTAGATTTCAATACAAGGTTTTTTCTATTTTAAATTAATAACTATTAGTTAATATTGTTACCATATTTATATAACACTTAGGTTGCGAATGAAAAAAAAACGTACAATCAAATCTCGCACAAAAGCCAGCGGCAGCATAATACTGTATTATTGTGTACTGAAGGAACGCGTCTTCTTTTTGATTCTTAATCGAGAGGAGATGTAGGTGTCTATGGACACTATCCATATATGCGTTTATTTGTCATCTAATATGTAAAAATGTATGTTTGTTAGCAGTAAAACTTTGTCAACATATTGCTTGCTCTTGCACGAAGGTTATAATACAATTAAATTACAGTAGGTGGTGCGAGTGTAGTACCGACATATTTAATTGAAATTCATAATATGTTATTCAATTTCGATGAATAAATTATCATTCTTAACTAAACACTATAACTCATCCAAATTTAAAACGATACTCCTACAATTTTTTCTTCTGCCTCAGCAACGCGCCGGGTACCAGCTAGTCTTCTAATTTATAACAATTAATGTTTGCTTGTTCGTATCTTATGCAATGCCATACCGTTCATCAGACTGCGGTAAAATTTTGTCAACTAATTGCTTGCATATGCGCGAAGGTTACAGGCATAGTATAATTAAATTACAGTAGGTGGTAAGAGTGTCGTACCGACATATTTATTTGAAAGTTATGATATTCAATTTCAATTAATGTATTATCATTCCTAATTAAACAATATAATCCTTCCAAATTTAAAACAATATTTCCACAAATATTTTTTCAGCGACAGCAACGTGCTGGGTACCAGCTAGTACTTTTATAAGAAAAACTGTTATATCATGGGGTTTATATCATAATTCTTATAAACATCGTATTTACTCATTAGCCTGTTACGTTATAATGTCGTTTAATTAACAAATTTACAAATATGAATAAATTTAGTCGTAAATAATTGATCCAAAAGCGATTGCTGGTGAAGTAATTGTTCATTCATGGGCATCATGATCAAGTTATAAACAGTACACTGTTGGGAGAGTACGATCGGTAATGGGATTGACATTGACGATATCAGACGTCTTACCAACTGGTTCAACATCTGCTGTTGGCCATGATATTTTGGTAGTATATTTAATTCGATTTTTGTAATTAACTGTAATATCTGATCTTGAGACGCCAACACACGGAAATAATATTCAATTTATTAATAATAATATTCTAAAGTTCGTGTATAAATGTATTAAAAGCTAAATACAGGCATTGCGTAAAACCTTTATTCTTACGAACGTAATACCCTGTTGCCGTTGAAGACGTTGCGTAACGTTAAGTAACAAGAAGATGTGCCCAAAGGTGAAACAAGGGAAGGTCATACTTCAGAACATAATCTTAGAATCATTATTTTAAAACTAATGACGAGATAATTATGTCAGTATCTATCATACGTGATACAGCCATGCTGCAGCTATATTAATTGTAGCACGAATGGGTAACGACCATGCTCTCACAGAATACCAGCATAAAATAGTAGCTTAATGCTGCTGTTTTGTATGATCAATGTAAAGAACCGGAGACCCTTTTTACTGGAAACCAGGCATTGCATCTTAGACCTCAGGAGTGACCACGCTTCTCTGCATTTTGATTCCTTATCGAGGATAAAAGAGGACAACATCCACTTACTACGTCTCCTACCTTATAACACATCAGGTGGACTGTGTGCGCGTTTGTCACCCTTATTTTATAAAATAAAAAACAAAATTAAATTATTAGTTTCAAATCTAATAACACAAAATGTATATCATATAAAACCAACGTCATCGGTAACAACATATTTATCACATAATTTATTTCTGATGCAAGTGAATTTTCATATGAAAGCAAGAGTTGAAACATTAAATTAACGACTTTCACTTGCCGTACACTAAAAAGTGAAACTGAAATGATCGGAGACGCAGCGACCAAATTGCAACGTACGACAGTGGATTCACGTCACAAAAATGTAATAATTTTAAAATTGAATTATAAATTTCGACTGAGATTATTAAATCAAAGGGTAGTGACTATCCTATCAAAAATCCATTATTGAACATAGGCCTCCACATAAATTGCATCATAGGGATTTGCCATAGCTTTTACGTTTAGCAGATGGGTTGGCAATCGTTGTTTTTTATTTTAAGTAAAATTAACTGTTACCGTAAACTGGAAACGAAATTGTGAGCATATTTCGCCTTAAGGCATATAATGGGTAAATGAAGGTCAGCAAGTGGTTCGAAGTTTGCGTGGTTATTTAAAAATAAATAAAACAAAAAGCGTGATATCAGAAACAACATTTAAAATATCGAGAAAATATTTTTTGGTTTATTAAAACTGTTCATGAAAAATGTATGGCAGCATGTACTTTACTTTATCTATATAAATAAATAAAATTGAAGTGTCTGTTTGTAATGTCAAAATTAAAGTTTTTTACTAAATGCAATTACAATTTTAAAATTTTTGTCTGTCTGTCTGTCTGTTTGTTCCAGGTAATCTCCACTGGCAGATAGCTGATTTCATAAGGAGTAACTTAGGCTACTTTTATTTTAGAAAAAGTATTAGGGCAAAGCGCAAAAACATAAAAACCGTAACACGCAAGCGAAGTCGCGGGGAACAGCTAGTTTTCAATATAACTAACTTCTAAAATATAATTTTTGCACACATTTACACGTATTTTAATTGTTAAAAAAGGATAATTTTATAATAAAAGGCATAAATAATATACTCCTTGACTGAAACGTAGTATTTTGTTCACGGACAATAAAGTCTTACAAATTAGATTTAAAATAAAAACTCACAAAGACAGAATTCCATCAACACCTTCAAGATGGGTAAGTGAATGAATACGCAGATAATTTTATGGGAGATATAGGCATGTGGCAAATCAGTAAAAATAATAAAACGAAACTTGTATTCAGACATGTTTAAGTTTCCTTTTTTAAAAACGTCGGATTGGTTGTTGATGAATTCTAGCCAAAGGAAGAAAATCACAAATAAATTGTGTTTACAACGTTCGTTTTAATTAAAACAGTTGGAGATAAACAAATTAGTATTTTTCGAATCAAATTTTGCGAGGAATTTAAAATAATATTATGTATAAAATACTAAAACAGTACGTACTAATAAAAACGTGTTAAAATGGGTAACAAAACAGCAGATGGATAAAATCAAGATTACTATTCAAATAAAGACCAAGGTCATCTGTTAAAAATACAATTTAATTTGTCCAAAGGTGAAATGTCATTCAACGCAAGCGAATTTTTAAATAAAAGGTAGTATTCGTAAGCCGGATGTGGGGAGGCGTTTCGAACGTCTACTTTTACAAGGACACCTCGTACACCTTCTGTTTTCCCACATAATTATGGTCATCAAAAGTGGGTCTGATGTCTTTTAAAACTTAAAACGCACGTAGGGTATTTTAGGCAAAGAATACAATTATTGCATACATTAGTTATACGTGAATGCTAATTACACATAGAAAATTACAATTAAATTAGTTATAATCATGACTTCAAGAAGGATTGAATAGCCAAAAGCAATTATGTAATTAGGATCCCATTACGTATTTTATGCTTCATCAATGTTATCGCCTTTTCAGTGACATTTTGCTTAATTATAGTCCGTCCGTTAATCTGAATAGCACATCACTTCTATCTAATGTTTATTACAACCTTACACGTCATTAGACTCCGCGACCTTTTCTAACATGCAATTACGTTACATGTAACTACATAAATACCAAAAGAGCATGGTACTCTTAAAAGAGTGACAACTGTACTCTTTCGTAAGTAAGCACAAGCACACACAGATATTACGTAATTTCAATTCTGTAGTTAAAATGTCAAATATTGACCTGCGACACGATGACGTTTCTATTTGTATTGACATTATAACCAAATAAGATTGAAAACATAATTTGTGTCTTACATCTTATAGTTTTAAAGATTTAGATTGCGTGATGCAAAGGACGAAAATGCTTCTTACTTTTTCTGAGATATATTTTGCAGCAGAAAAATCCGCTTTATTGCACAGTTTCAATTGTGTTGGTGAGCTTCATACATGTGTGTGTATTAAAAACATATGTTTCGAGTACATACTCGAAATAAATGTTTTTAATTTCTTAGATATGCTTGCAGGTTTCACGGTGTTTTCCTTCATCGCCGACTGCATGGTAAATTAGCACTTACAATTGCAATTAACTAGTTCACTGATGTTGCCGGGGACTCGGGTTACTCGCGTGCAATGAAATTTAAGGAGAGTCCTTGAGGTTTAAACTTACATCAAAATCAATCAAATCAATTGTACGGATTTTATCGCATTTAATTATATCTGATATTTATTTTTCAACGTTTCTGTGATTTACAGCACCAAGGGTCACAAGGGAACCAAAACCAAGTTAGATATTTATGTACAGTACTTGTTAGTATTAGCACTGTTTGGAGCAAGTTTCATGATGCTCTTACCAAGTGATGTCATCGCGTGCTATCCTTGACAAAATGTAAAGAATTTGCGAATAAATTTATAATTTTGCACTTACATAAACATCTAACTAAACATGTAATAAATATGTTAAGGTTATTAATATATTTAAAGGTTAATGTTAGTAGAATATTTTCATAATTATATTTAGTAAATAATATCTGCAGTTTTTATAAGTTTTAGCATACTCATGAAGTTTTATAGCGATTCTAATAATACAAAGTTATAATAAAGTAAGTTTGAAAAGCATAGTAAGGAAAGAAATCAATATATGTTAACAGTATTATGTATACTTAAGTAGATACCCGGCGGCGAGTTGTCTTATAAGGCGAATATAGGAATTGCAAGAAAAATTCTTCTGCTTCACATATATAGCAGTATTTATATCTATGTCAGGCAAAAATTATAACATACATTTCTTATAGTTTGTGTTTAATGTGGATTGTATAGTTCAGAAAGATAAATAGTTCAGAAAAAGATCTCGTTTGCTGCAATTCGGAATTTTATTTGATTTTTACTTATATTGGGAGACCAGAATATTTCAAGAACATAAAATAAAATGATAGATTTTTCGTTCACTATGTTCATATTCTGAAAAGTTTTTTACTATAAAGTCTACCTTACTCTTTCTGTAGTTTAACATAATATTGAATGATACAGGCATAAGTAAACAGTCTCACTTTTAACACATGGCTTCACGTACAAACCTCGCGCAGAAACGTGATTCGAGTGCAATTACACTGTCAACAATTATCGCAGCCTAGAGGAAAGTAAGCAGATGAAGTATCTTGTAACTAATAACACCTTTTATGGGCTGCTTTATAATTTTACAGACATATCTACAAGAACAAACCTAAATCTTTTCTAATTAATGATCATTGTAGCGGTTATTATATGCGTAAAATTTGCTTATTTTTACTATCCTTGTATTAAGGTCCATTAAGTCAACCCCAAAAAATTTTATAATACCTATATACTCATATTAAGGGGTGACAAACGAGCAAAGAGCAAACGAGAAAGTCCACCTGATGGTAAGTGGAAGTTAGTGGTATTTCGTTGATGAGTGTCGAGGCGAAGATGCAGATACTGATATAAATCTTTAATCTTCACATAATTATCGCAAAGAATAGAGTAATAGGAATAGGGTTAGTATTCAGGTAATATATAAACAATTTTTGATCATATATGTATTTCAATGTTGATTATTGAAAGAAGTAAAACTCAGAACAGTGTTTGTGAACGATTGTGAGATGAAAATTTTAAGGCAGCGCAACATAGCTGAATAACGTCAAATAAAAAAAACTAGTAAATTGTCGCAAACTGCGTCGGACAGGTGAAGGCATTGCAACACCCGGTGTCGGCTAACTACTTGCAACATTCGGTGCGTGAACAAAGTAGCCAGCGCCGATCGCGTATTAAGGACACCGTTGTATAATTTTGCGTTATATGTCGGAGACGTCAAAATCTTTAATTTTTTTTCATATCATACATTATCCTATTTTTAATTTTGTTTAGGTTCTAACATAAGATACTTCTGGTACTAGTTTAAACTCATATAAACACAATAATTGATAAAAAAAACCTTTTGCTTTTTAAAAAAAAAGGTTAGTTGATTTATAAAGTAAGTTTAGTACGTTAAAATTAAACAAAATTTTTGATTTTTTTTCTAATATTTTTCAAATTCAAAATAAAATTTACTTTTATGATTAAAAACGGACCTTTTATTCAATCACCTTGATCTACATTGTTCGTAACAGGTACCAACTATCTAGTTTGCTTATATAAAATCTATTTCAAAGCCTTGATATTAAGCTAGAAATAAGTTCAAAGAGGAATCGTGACTATTTTTACGTGGATCTTGATATATTTATGATATTCTAGTACAAAACAATTTTGATTACTTTTCAAATGTTATCTTTTAGTCACGTCATAGACTTTTTTATTTTTTATTTTGTTTTTATTTGCACAAAATAATGTATAATAAAGTAAGCTAAATGCTCTAAGGCATTCTTTCCCAGTTCTTTAGGTCAAAAAGAAAATATTCATAAGGTACAAAGTGCAAAAGTTACAGAAATAATGTTGATAAAATATAAAAATAAATCAGGGAATTTAATATATTAAACTATATAAATCCACAAAATAAACACATATTTCGAAATATGGTTAGATACATAAATAAATATATCATTATATTTCTGTTATAAAAATTAACTATTCATATCAATCCCACAGTTGACCACGGGCCTTCTCTAAATTCTGAAAGTTTATGCAGCGAATATGGTGTCACTGCTCTGTCTCCATCGGAATCGATTTGAATCGGCAAACTTCATAAATATGTAATCGAAATTCTTTCGTTATATGAGTATATTTTTTACTATTTTATTTATAAGGTAAGGTAAGGTAGTAACAATCCTTGGCATTTTAAAGTATGTAATATAATGGTGATTTGTTTTAAGTACGGTTAAGTATTTTCTTTTGAACAGTACGAAGTAGTTTCGTACGTGGTAGAGCCACGCTGCAGCTATATTATGGTTGTAGCACGAATGGGTCGGCTCGACCGGGGAAAGACCACGCTCTCACAGAATAGCGTAAAATAGCAGCTTAATGTTACTGTGTTTCATATGGTGAGTGTACAGAACCGGAGACCCTTTTAGTGGAAATGTGGCATTCCATCTTACTCCTCATCTGCATTTTAATACTTAATCGAGGATAATTGTAGATCTCTATGGAGCACAGCATCCACTTTTATATAGATAGGGTGGACTGTGTGCTTGTTTGTCACCCTTAGTCTAAAAAAACTTTCTATCTGATTAACAGAATCAGGCGTTACTTTGCGGATATCCATTATATTAATTTATCGAGCGCAAGGTAATTTTTACCAACTTTAAATTTCTATCTGCCCAGAATCCACCTGATTAGTAACTACCACTTATTACATATTATCTAAAGATCAAAATTGATTTAAATATTAACTCTGGTACATGACTAAAATTAATCACTAATTTAAATAACGACGATATACAAATGTTCGTTTTACTTTAATACTAATAAATGCAGAAAACGGGAAGTCGGAAGTGATTATTTAAAATTGCTGAATAACGAATAAGTGCAGGTTATATCTGCCCATTCCTTTCACAAAGACAAGCGTAAAGTACAAAAATAAATTACGGTAATAAAGGCAAGTATTTCAAAGTAACTCCGCGATCGCATTATAAATGAAGCTTTCTGATTTGAAAGGATTACATGTGAAAATTAATTTTAAATGAAGGTGATTTGGGCCGGATTCAATCTCGCTAAAGCCGTTCCTCCGACAGGTATTGTCACTTAGGATCAACGCCCCCAATGATTTATGACAGAGATTTTTTCTTATGTTTTGAAATGCGAAAAGTATTCATAATCCGTAAAGATAACTTGTACAGACTTCTTTAACCTCTTTTAAGTACTTAAACTTAAGATCATGATAAGTTGTATTGAAAACAGTAAAGCGATTGTATTAAAATACATTTAAATTGAAGCAAAGCTATGTGGCGTGGCATTGTAACAGTTTTGATTATGATTACGTAATAGAAATGAGTGAATGTTGCAAATATCTATATACGAGGTAATATTCAAGAGAAAACAACGTCTGTTATTGATAAAATTCACATGTAATATTGGACATTGAAATGTTAAATTTAAAAAAAGTGATAGATGTTTTTTTTTTAATTGAAGCTGTAATTTACTCCATAAATAAAAAATAATTTGACATTGTTTCAACGCAAAGGCAAAACATTTAACTGTCTAGATCAAATGCTTTCCGGACAATTTGCAGTGCTGTGACACGACATTGTTGTACATCGGTCACGATCGAGATCAATAGGTCAACTCTTTTTAATGCTCTAGCTGTCAACTATAAAAATCACAAATAGAATCACGTTTGTTTCACGTTGCTAATTAATAGTATATATAAATATGATCAAAGATCATATAACCTGTCTTCTAGTAAATGGATTCTGGAAATCTCAGTTTTAGTTTAGATAGTATAATTATATATATATACCTAGTCAGGTCATAAGTTCTGTCACATGTTTAATATAAAATAATTGAAACACGTTTATTCATTATGTAACCATTTATATACCAAAATGAACTTAACAAAACATAGATTCTTATGACACTGAAGTTTATTCAAAATGACCGCTGTGAATTTGAATACAGGCCTTCAATGTGCGCGGCCAGTCGTCTATCGCAGCACGAACGAGGTCCATGTCAATATCGGCGGCTGCCTTAATCAAGGATGTCTTGAGTGACTCTAAATTGGGATGAGGCTTTGAGCACGCCTTTTCCTCCAAGTGTTGCCATATCTTGTAATCTAACGGATTCAAATCTGGACTGGAGGAGGGCCAGTCTTCGTGCCGGATGAAGTCGATTTCACGCGCCGCCAGCCAGTCTTGTGTGCTCTTCGCTCTATGAGCTGGCGTCGAATCTTGTTGGAATACCCAGTGCCTGTTATTGAACATGGTATGAGAAACAGGTTCCACAAGGTTCGTCAGGACTGTATTTTGATACACAACTGCATTCGTTTTTACGCCTTTTTCACAAAAATATACCTCTGTTAAGCCCCAATAAGAAACTCCCAACCATACCATGAGCGAGGATGGAAAATGACCTCGTTGGACACGCGGAATACGGTTGCTCGCTTCTTCACTACTGTGTGCGTACACCTTATCATTTTGTTTGTTGTAGCTCTCTTCTACGGTAAAAACTTTTTCATCCGAAAAATGAATTTCCCGATATTTCTTTCCCGCGTACCGCTTCAACAAAGCGCGGCATCTCTTCAGTCTCAGGTCCATTAGACGAGCATTCAAACGATGTCCTGTTTTTCTTCGATATGCCCGAAGCCCTAAGTCTTCATTTAACACCCTTTTCACCGTGGTTCTGCTTAACCCCATCTGAAGGGCCAACAGTTTCTGCTTACGTTTGGGATTTCTTTGAATTCGCGCCTTCACAGCTTTTATCACTGCTGGAGTCCTAACAGACCCAAGGCGACCACTTCTTGACCTGTTATCTACACTAGAGTCTTCATTGTATCGTTTGATGGTACGATAAACGAATCTTTTAGTTATATTAAAATTTTTCAGTATGTCAAAAATTTGAATTGGCGCGTAACCGCAACGATGCAACGCAATAACTGCAACACGGTCTTTTTTAAGCGTCCACTCCATATTTTTAAAAATGAGTAAAATTCTAAAAAGTATACAGTTTTATTTTCATGATCAATTCGAAATTCGAATCCAATAAACTTTTTTGTGGCCAGCATTCTAAAAGAAAAGTTTTTACTGTGTGACAATACTTATGATCTGACTGTATATATATATATATATATATATATATATATATATATATATATATATATATATATATATATATATATGTGATGTAGAAGCCTAGCTATAACTAGCTTAACTAGCTGTTAGCTTAACTAGCGCCCTGAATGATATTCAGCCTATGCGTTTAATACAATATTGTATTTATCTTGTAATATCAGCCACAGTAGGTTATAGTGTGGCCGGTATATTTTTATAATAAGGCACATAGTGCATAATTAGGGATAAAATGTTGTATTCGACCCATCGGTTGAAACGCATTGGCTGAATATCATTCAAGCCATTATGTCAAGTAACATCAGGTGAGCCGCATGTTCGTTTTCCCCCTCTTATATAAAAAGGGAGGGGTCAACTTGCAACAAATTTGTGGGATTTGGGTTTTCTAAATTAGGATAGATTTCTTTTATTAGTCGATCGCCTAAGTCTCGTCTGTTTTTAGGTGAAACCCACATTTAGTGCAGGTGAAGATTGCATTTTGAGAATAAGGTTACCTTGAGCATGGCCAAACGAATACTGATGAAAATTGGTAGAGAAGTCGATTAATGAATTTTGGCGTTGTTGTGGAATGGGATATAGGACCATTTTTATTACTACAGATTATTTTTTTGTAGGAAGTCTATGTGCTATGAAGCCTGATGAAGCGTTATATAGATTTCTAAAGCCTTGAGTCTAAATGTGTGCCATAATAATTGTGACACTTTATTTGCAATTACATGTTGTTACGTGTATCACATATATTATTATGATGCAAAGGAAATCCATAACGACGCGCATACCTTACAGGATGTCCACTCTAAATTCGTTTCAGTTCTATATTAAGGCAACTAAAGGTATCTTAGAAATATATGATTCATATTCACCTTTCCACGAAAATTGGACCTTAATTAATTGCGACTATTAAAGTAGGTTTTCTACTTTCCATGTATTTTAATCATTTCAGATTTTTATATATTTTTTATTTTATGTTTTTTTAGAAACGGTTTTTTCCTATATCGTAGGAGAAATTTATATACATAAATTTCTTAACGGCAAACATCTAGACCCGGTACAATTATTTGTAGGCCTTAAAAATACTTATTCCCTGTGGGATTCGAACCCGCAGCCCTCAGCACTGCAACTGTCATAGATTTCAGATTGGTCAGTCTAATCCGAAGACGATATATCTTAGAAATATATGATTCATATTCACCTTTCCACGAAAATTGAACCTTAATTAATTGCGACTATTAAAGTAGGTTTTCTACTTTCCATGTATTTTAATCATTTCAGATTTTTATATATTTTTTATTTTATCTTTTTTTAGAAACGGTTTTTTCCTATATCGTAGGAGAAATTTATATACATAAATTTCTTAACGGCAAACATCTAGACCCGGTACAATTATTTGTAGGCCTTAAAAATACTTATTCCCTGTGGGATTCGAACCCGCAGCCCTCAGCACTGCAACTGTCATAGATTTCAGATTGGTCAGTCTAATCCGAAGACGATAGATTTGTAGCATTAAATTAGCTGATGTTTGCCATGTTTAGAATTGATCATTGAAATCATATAAATTCTATAGAAATTTTGTAAAAAAATCCAACCACTACAAACAGAATTCATTGCTGCTTCACTTCGTACAACTTAATAAACAATAAGTAAAAAAATTCAAGCAACAATATAATAGACAAAAAAATAAAATAAAAGGCAAAACATTTTATCTAGGTTGTCGAAGTTAAATATAACGTTGAGCGGGTCAGTTGATATATGCAGCGGATTCCCACGTGCCTAATAAAGTATGAGTAGTCGGAAACTATTACAAAAACTCTACGGTAGACAAAGGAAACGAAAACGTAAGTTGCAACGTATAACCATGGGACATTAGTGTTGATTGAATTAAGGTAGAAGTAAGAAATTAACCGTTTACGTTACGTACTAGCTGCTTATGACTACACGAATACTAGCAAGCTATTAAAATGCTAGTTTTAATGCAAAATTATGAAATTATACAAATTTTGTAAGCATTCGCGTCTTCGGATTTTACGATTGTGAAGCGAGGCTAAACCTTTCTCAAAAATTTATGCACACATAACATTAAAAATTAATAACAATGTAACTCAAATATTATTTAGAAGGTTTATGAAAAGCGAAACTTAAAAAAAAATCATGACGTAATAAATCAGCATTTGCAACTTGTATAATTGTGGTTTTCATTTTCAATTTAATATTTTAAACAAATATATTTTATAGAAAAATATTCTTACCAGCTCTTTTTTATTTGAATTTATCATCTATCATCAATGTTAATAAACAGAATTGTCTCTGATAACAACATGACATAACAGCAAAATGGTTTCTCTTATACTGTGTAATTTGTTGTATCTATTATTACTGTATCGGTGTGAACTCAAGCGTGAACATTGCTAACAGCGGCTCGGCGACCTCGTGATTGATGTGTAGAAAGTTTCGAACTGATTGAGCGTTATACACGGCTATTACTACCTTTACTAGCTTGTTATTATTTCGATTTGTTCTATTCGGTGGTTACAGTGACAGGTCTTCGTTTGAGATCTTAAACGAGAACCGTCTGCTTTATATAGGAGGGGCAAACGATCATGCGGCTCATCTAAAGGTAAGTGAGTACCGCCGCTTATAAACAATTGCAACAACAGGGGATTCCCCCGATGAAGGTGTGTTGTCGGTGTTTTAAACAAGAGTAGGCTTTTTTTTATTATTGATATTTACCTTGTAAAAATTGATAAATGAGTAACACAGGAGGTTGTTGCGTGAAACTTATCCGAATGACGTTATCTGAAGAGCTCTTGATAATCTAAGGGTTTAGAGACAATGGCAGAAGGCCCGACAGTACAACTTTGGTTCCTTGGGAGAGAAGCTAAGCCCTAGTATATACGTAGATATGTTAGCGTTTTCTCATCTCAGGAAGGAACCTTATTTAGACGGTTGAACTGAGAAATAGTTGCAACTATGAGTCTCTGACAGATGACTACATATTTGAGCCATATGCTGTAGGTATCGGTCCGTGGGGTCCACGTGCGATTAAGTGCCTAAAACAACTTTATTCCGAATTGTCGTCGCCGCTGGTGACAAGACGACTGGTTCTTTTCTTGTTCAAAGGCTATACATATTCAGCGAGGAAACGCAGCATTCATGCCACTATACAGAATGTAGGACTAAATGATTATTTTAGTTTTACTTTTTTATTACTCGTATAAAAAGAAACATTGTATATTATTATTTAAGTAACCCTTGAGAGATAAAGATTTTAGTACTTCTGGTAAAATTAACTTTATTTAAGATTTTTTATATAGAGGAGGGGGCGAACGAGCATGCGGCTCAACTAACGGCAAAATAATCTACTGCAACACCAGGGAAATTTCAATTGCGTTGTAGGCCTTTTAAAAAGACGAATCAATGTCAAAATTGTGAGACACGTCTGGTAATGTGACCGCCAACTCACTTGATGGAAAGTTTGTCATAATCGCCGTTGAGCGAAGCGATTATGGCAACCCTCTTTTCAACAGAAGAGGTGCGTGTCTAGCAGCATTTTTCTGGTTGATGACTCTCATGAAAATAAATTGTATTTACTTAAATTTACATTAACCTAAAGTATTACGACTTAATTAAATATGCCTGTGAGGGATAAGGTGTTATTTTTTTCCTAAATGCCGAACGCAGTGCTGGTTAGTAAGCAAGGCTCTGGCGACTGAGTGATGGCGGAAGAATATTCTGAACCTAAGTTTCACTCTTGAACAGCTTGGTACGCATATCTTCAAAGTAATGCCGGCTAAAATTTTTAAAAGGGCTATTGTGTGTTATAATAACTCACCTTATAAAGCTTGTCTTTCTGATACCACACGTCCTCTTCTTCTTCCACTTGAGTGGCGAAAGCTTGTGTGAGATCATCGCGGGAACGCGACAGTATGCGACGTCGTGACACCATCTCGCCACCCGTCGCCGCGTCAAACGGCCCTAGGCTGCAACAAAATGAATCATCTTTATTATTTTGTATTAATACTAGCGACCCGCCACTGTGTAAGATCTATTATTGTGACGTTATTTATATTTTTTTAAATAGTCGTCAATAATCATCAAAGGCAATTTATTTAAAAAAAAATCAATTTCACAAAAAAAATCTCCTAGTTTTCCGAATGATATAATATAGTTTGGGTCACTCCTGGCGTTGCTATCTACCTGTTCGTGAGGTTTCATCACAATCAATTCATCTATACTGAAGCCCAGATATACAGACAGACGAAACTTTTCAAAATGGTTATTCACGTCTTCAAGCAAATAACTCCCTTAGCTCAATAAAAGGCAGTTATTTCGATATTATAGAAAAACACTTAGTTTTTCTTTATGTGTAGTCAGTAAATCTGACATTTAAAAGTTAATTAGAAAATTAATATTGTAGATCGTTTATAATCAGAATGGAAATTCAAATCCGCGTTGTAATCTTAAAATATTAACCTTTAAGAAGGAGATTTATTATTAAAAATACTTTGGGCAATCTATTAATTTTTATTATAATTTCATAACGTCACGGCTGAAATCCCCGAAAAGGTAGTCAGACTCCAAAGAGCAACTAGCTACTCGCACCGCGTTTGGCGAAACAATATGTGTTTAGATAAAATATTATAATGCAAGGATTTATTACTAGTTGCCTAGGCCGTCGTCTACACAATCATAACACCATTATCTCGTCATTCGCCTTCTACGATTTCCTAGGTAAGTAACACAGTTGAAACATTATTTTTTGTTAAGGGCACGTCCCCACATAAACATGGGACTCATAGGTTCCAGAGCACCAATTAGTAAAATCCTAAAACTCATAAAAGTCATAAAATTATAGATAATAACAACATATGCAGCATAGTCGATTCATGTATGCGAGTTTTAGCACAAAAGAGAGGCGTAAAACATTATATACTTAATATTTTAATTTTTATGCATGTGTGTGTCTTGGTAACGTTTCACTTACATAGTCTTATTTATTTATATAAAAAATAATTATATAGGATAGTTCTTACTAGAAAATACGCCTTTCTTATTTAAAGCAAAGAAACAAAACATTACTTAGCACTACGAGTATACCACAAACCTTAAGACCTTAATATGTTTAAAATTTTTAGTTTAGTAAATACATTTACGTAAATACGCTAAAAATGATACTGCTGCAATTATTGACAAACTTTCTACTGCAGATTAAGCTTATAGATAGCATTATTTTGATGTGGAGGAATAGAACAATAGTGTTTGAGAGAGCGATTACTATTGTATTATATTTGTTAATGTTATTTCGTTTGTGTATCTTTAAACCTTTCAGCTCGTTCTTTGTAATTTATGTGTCTCATTCATTATTGAACTTTATAAAAGGAAATGATGATGGTAGCTAGTTTAATGATGACAGTTTTCTAGCAGTGAAGTTCGGATTGGCGTTGCTATGCTTGAACCTAAAATGGCAGAATCTGAGGGCAGGCTATGTTATTCGTATTTCTAGAGAACGAATTTAAAAATATAGTTTCATTTTATGATTCAAAGATATTTTATGATTTTAAACTTTAATAACTTTTTGCTTTTACAAATCAATGTCTGGGCTAAGCCTAGGACGACTGATGATGATAAAATTCAAAGTCTAAATGGAATCAACATTTTTGACACAACCACAGATTATTGCTTTTTATTAAGTTATTTTATTATATTGTTGGCAAACGAACTTCCAGTTCTCTTAATAGTTCGTGGGCACTGTAGTTTAATTTATTTTTGTTCAAGCAAAGCAGGTCACAAATTAGTTGTTACGTCTGGGTACTAAGATAAAATACTACAGCCTATAATTGTACAGGATCATAATAACCTTAAAACTGTGGGCGCTCAGTTAGTTAGCGGTAGATACATGTAAACCTAATAGAAAGAAAGAAAGAAGAAAGAAAGAAAATAAACTTTATTGACACAGCAGTGCATGCACATATACAAATGGTTAACATTAAATTATAACTACACTAATACTCGTACTGTGCGAAAACAGGCTTCCGCTCAGCATTTGTCATGACATGCTCGCAAGGAACGATTCTGGGGTCCTACCATATAGGGCAACACTCTTCAAAGTTTAATCGTCACTGGTACCATTAAATATTTATTCGTGTTGGTTTCCTTAGAAGGTTTTTTTATAGGATACGGGTGAAAAGCGAGCACACGGTTCACCTGATGGTAAGTGGTTGCTGTGGCCCAGAGACATCTATATCTCTCTTCGTTTGCGAATCAAAATATAGATGCGTTTTCAGCCGTGAGGACTAAGATGGAATGCCTCTTTTGCAGTAAAAAGGGTCACCGGTTCTCTACATTTACTATACAAAACACAGCAGCATTAAGCTGCTATTTCACTATGGTATTTTGTACGTGAGCGTGGTCCTTCCCCAGTCGAGCCAACCTATTTGTGCTACAACTATACAATTAATATAGCTACAGCATGGCTCTACCACGTTTAAAACGACTAAGATTTTTTGTACATAGCCGACCAAAGCAATTAACAAAGTCAATGGTGCGAACACAGTATGCTTGAGTACTATGATATTATTAGGAGGATATCCAGGCGGCGTTTAGTTCCTACAAACGTATTCTATAACCTATAACTGCGTAGCGCGGTGTTAAGATATCGTCCCCCAAATCATTCCGTGTTCTCTGATTTCCCTGGACATTAGATTTTTTCCGATTTTTTCCGATACATTCTGTATAATCTGCTTCCGCCATGTTATTATTATTTTTTTCTACCAATCAATTATTTTGAAAATTAGAAACCTAAAAATACTCATTTTCCAATAATATCGAACAGATCATCAAAAGAAAGTCAGATCAAACAAATTTAACGAACATAAAAATAAAAGAAAATCAAACATTGAAGAAAAAAATGAAGTCGTGAAAGTTTTGAAAGAGGAATCAAAAAAATAAGGGAATAATCAGTAATAAGTTGCAGTTGTCTTCTTTGTTTCCTTTTGATCGCCATTTTGTCGTTCGTGTCCAGTGAGACAGCAATAAATCGTTAAAAACCCATTCTTCAATTTTCTTGTCACCCGGATATTCTTTTAAAACGTGCTCTTATCCCTAATCCCTAAATATTAAGCTACCCATAATTGCCTTATATTACTTGTCAAAAGAAGAAATGACGAAATACTTTTTTAACATTTATAACCGCCTTTGTATAACATACGAGTGGGTTGCGTCTTTTATATCAAAGCTAACAAAGCAATAGTTAGCACCGCTTCCTTCCGAGAGCTAACAATGTGTGGCATTGGATTCGGCATTGGGGATCGCTGTCCGTATCTAACGATCGCCTCCGTCGGTTCCTCCCATTCATTTCATATACAGCGTGGTTTGTTTACGTCTCAGATGTTTGCTATTGCGTCTCTAGTGCCAATTACAGAGATGCACGCTGTCGAAGAAAGTGTTAAAGTGTTCTGTCGATAACATCTTTGGTGCATTTGCCTGTATCTGCTTGTTCTGTAGCGTTGGCGTTACTAGGCTGTATTGTGTTGCCACTCTGCCTATTCATAGTATCTATTATGGTTACATCAGGAAGTAAGCGCAGGATTTCATCGATATTTACTGTTTAGTAGTAGTAAAAAAATCCATCCCTAAGATTTGTAAAATAGAGAATAAATATTTTAGTGTTGTTAATTAGGCGATATTCTAGATATTAACTTTTGGAGTAGGTTTGTAATATTTCTATTACATGTCCATTGAACGCACCCAAACCAAAACACGGTCATGACTGAATTACCGACTCTCTGAATGTTTCATCAAATCGTTATTCCATATTTACTAATACTGGATAGCAGAGTACATTGCGTAAAGTTGGTGCTAAGAGGAACGTTGTAACATTCTTCTACGTTGTCATAAAAGATTTAGTGCCTGAAATATCCAGAACACTTGGAACCAGACCTCTTCCATATTAGGGAGGATTTGCCATATTTGCCACAATTAGCACACTGATTACCAGATGTCTCGCATATTTGTCACTGTTCTCCATCGTCAGATTGTGTTTTAAACATCTGGTACATATTATGTATATGAAGTAGTTATTCCCACATCAATCGAAGGCCGTTAGAGTTTCATGATATTTTCTAGGCGACTGTAGAAGATGTTTATGAGTCTTACACACCGAAGAAACGAAACTACTGTAATAATATTTCATGACATCTGTATTAATACCTTACTTTCACAATAAACCTATATTGAATTTATTTTATAGAATAGTGTGACAAACAAGCACACAGTCCACCTGATGGTAAGTGGTTGCAGCGACCCATAGACATCTACATCTATCCTCGATTACGAATCAAAATGCAACTGCGTTGTCACCCGTGAGGACTATGATGGAACGCCTCTTTTCCAGTAAGAAGGGTCTCCGGTTCTCTACACTCACCATACGAAACACAGCAGTGTAAAGCTGCTATTTTACACTGGTATTCTGTGAGAGCGTGGTCCTTCCGCGGTCGAGTCGACCCATTCGTGCTACAACTATGCTACTAATATAGCTGCAGCATGGCTCTATCACGTGATATTGAATTTTATTAGAGTACAGATTAAAGCTGTTTTGGAAAAATCCAATCTCTTTATTTTTATTAAATAATTTATTGATGATATTTCCTTTTCGTTTCTTATAATGATTTTATTATTAACTTCAATAATAACACGAATGTCACTTGAAATTATTTATAACAAAACTAAAATCACACAATAAATAAAAATAAGGATATCATAACATAATATAATATATGTATATAATATATAGTATTATATATATTATATATTATATAATATATATATGATAATATCATAACAGAATAAAATTATTAGTTTTATAGGAACTCGTAATCCACGAGTGTGATATTGATTTATTTGAATAGAAACATTTAAAACTATTGAGTTAGGTTACAAGAATCTCTATGCAAATATTACAACTCAAATATTTTTTTTGTGTACAAGTTTTGCGTATGTGGTAGACTTAAGATGATTTTCAATTCGTTATCGAGATATTCCGACTTAGCCGATTATGTAATCTTAAACACCAAAACTGGTGACAAAATGATTTCTTATATTTACGCGAAAACTACACATTGAATAAAGCTATTTTTTACGGATTTTTCCCGATGTCACTAACTAACTGTGACATCGGGACGTCAAACATCTCAGTCCCCCCCCCCCCCCCGTGACCATGGGTTGCTGTAAAGCACCCGAAACGTCGGGAATTAAAAAAAGTTAATTAAACGCGAAAAATCCTTAAAATAATTTCATTCAATGGTGACAAATTTTAATTTTTTTATAATATTTCTATTTTTCAAGAGCAGTATATTTCCTATAATATAATGACGCTGGAGTAATACAGATTGACGTTCCAAAGTGATTTTGATCAACGAAAGTTTAAATTACTTCAACATCAAAACCTATTTATTCCACTCTGACGAAGCAGAATGTATAAAAATAAAAGAAAACTCAGACACGCCGCACGCGCGTCCCTTTACTGTTGTAATGACCTCTTTTAATTGCCTTGGTCGAATTCAAATGACCAAACGACTGACTCTATTAATTAGATAAAATTATAAGAAAAAAGTGGCAGACAGATAGCAGATAGACAGAAAGACAGCGATTTCATAAATAACCTATTTTGCAATTATATCACGGAATAATTGAAATAATTCTTGAGTTCTCCCACAAATATTACATTGTATAACTTATCTATTACAGTAATTTTAAAGTACATAAGAGAGTATATAAATTTATGGGTGACAGGAGCCCAAACTGTCCTAGTTTTGGCTTCAGTCGATGGAACTACTGCACTAAAATATAACAAGTGCTTATTGACCGTGTAAAGGCGGTGTAAGAATATCCACTACCCCATAATGTCGCGAGTATGTCGTAAAAGGCTACAGAGGGCAACAAAGCTGAAGATGGGCAGCACCGTCTTCCTAATAAGAACTAAAATAATACTGAGTAACTGTGGCAAATAATATGGCCCTGTGAGGCACTATGGGGAGGCATATGTTCAGCAATGGCAATTGACAGGCTGCAATGAATGAATGAATGAAAAATAACTGGTTTATTACATTTGTTTTACATAGACAAGATAATATAGATTTGTGGGTGGACATAATTTTTAAATATGTACATATAAAGGTGAAGGCGGTGTAATACAAATTGATCACCTCATCAAGAGTACGTCACGAAATACCAAGAACATTTTATGGTCTCCGAAAGATGGCAAAATAACTACATAGATATTTTTTTTAAATTTTTGTTACGTGGTCAAGCCGCGACAATATAGTATATTATGGCTGCATCACGAAGGGATCGGCTCCACCGGGGAAGGACTACGCTCACAAAGAATACCAGAAATAATAGCATAATTCTCTCATAATTTTTACTGGTAACAAGGTATTTTATCATAGTACGCAGGGTGACATCGCATCTACAGTTACATTTTTTATCTGAGTCTTTGATCTGAGCTAGTTCTATAAAAATGCTGATGATAATGATTTTTGTCAAGTGTTTATGTTTTAAATTTTGTTTTAAACACTTAAAGCCAATTTAATCGACCTATTTATATTTTACCTATAATATACTTTTTACTCACATTACAACATGTTTCAAATAAATATTTCATTAACCGTATTCAAGTTTTAATCGATTGCTCACAGTCGCATTATATCATCAACGGGAGAGGGTCTTTGCCCGCTGTATTACAGTTATGCGCACAATTACGTCACAGGCGGGACCTGTTTACAAGAAACCCTGAGACGCTGACCTATATCGACAGGTGAGTGCGTAAGAGTTCTTCACGTGTTTACGATAAAGACATTATTAATTTTATCGAAAAGGTTTAAATACACTGATTTGAATATAATTGTGTTAGAATTTCAAACAGTGACGTCGTTTGTAACATAAACAGTTCTTTTTATTTTTAATACGACTCTATTATGTATGTTATTTAACATGTTTTATACCTAGAAGATATTAAACAAAAATCTTTTCATATTTATATATCTGAAAATTGAACTAAAAGTAAATGACAGAAATGTGTTTGATATCGTCATCATCATTACGGCCTATAAAAATTCACTGCTGAACCTTGGATCCCTCAATTATTGCTACAAAGTATGCCTTGATCGATTTCTTGCATGTCTTACAAGATGGTCACTCCACTAGCGCTTGTAGGCTTCACTACTTACTGTTACTAGGAACTTGATAGAATAGGTATATAAAGTATAAATATTTTATAGAGACATATAAATTTTCTTATAATAATTTCGGGTAATTTAATGTAATTTTAGACACACTTGACCCCGTCCGTTGTTACTTCTTTTAGCAATATGGCCGAACAATTGTCATTACAGCTAACTAAGAAATGAAGGAAGTGTAAGTGTAAAATAAAGTCAAAATTTTAAATAGCGATCATGTAAGTTCTGTACGACTTGACCGATTGAGGTCAAAATTATAAAATATATTTGTTTTATCGAGAAGATGCTTCATAGTTACGCTAGGATTCGATAGGTGGGGCTGTAATCAAGTCATTAATAAACTCTATACATATAGACCAAAATGAAAATCATAAAATCTGAACCCAAAAGGTAGCGCTGTTTTTGAACTATTAATAATTTTTATATTTACACTATAAACAGTCAAGAGTGGATTAGGAGTGAAACTTATCGCGCATTGTTACGGAAAGGGCAGTTAATATAATTTTGTACTAAAATAATTAAGTAAAATACAAAATTATATCTATTTTTGTAAAGAAACCCAATTGATTTACTAAGCAATTTGTAGAACAAATTCATCAGAATTGACCTAGACATTACATTAAAAAAAATTACAAAGGGCATTGTCAATCGCGTCGCAAAAAATTTATTTATTTCATCGATATCGAAACCCCGATCGTCCCGTTAATTCACTGCTCGACGACTAGTTATTACTGGAAGAGCTAGCGGAACGAGTTACTTTTATTTTCTTTTTATAACGTGGAGGCATCGGTACCGCAATTACCACGGAGTAGGATAACACAATGATGTAATCTTGTACTACGTGTGGTTTGTTGATTTCACTCTAAAAGATAATTATGAATGCAATGTAAAAGTAAATATTAGGTTCATTCATCCGATTTATCTAATTTCTTCTCGATTTCGATTGCTTCAGATGTGTGGTTAGTTTGTGTTTTGGTTAGTTTGAATATTACGATCGATTTTTTGTATTTTATATGAGAGTTGTAATTACCTTTAATAATTTGTTTTTCCTCTAATATCTATGTTTAACCCTTGACTTGTGTTTATTATTCCAGAAGTCCTCATATATTTTAACTGTTAATATTATTAATAAAGACGAACGTTAGTGGTTTGAGGAAAATGAGACATTTAATAAAAAGTAAAAACTGACATCAAAATATTTTAAACATAATTTAATAGCTTTAGATTTGATGCTAAGGCAAAGTTTATCTAACAATTAAAGCCCAGAGTTCAAAAGTTATTAACGATATAGATATTTTACTATGTTTAGTTGGTTAAGATAACACATCTTTAGCCTTCTTTGTTTGAAGTTGGTCGCAGGTGAACAACGCCCATGCACTGCAGTGGCCATTTTCAAATCAAATGACTGTAAGTTCGTATATAACTTCAGCTATATAAAAAAGTACAGCTGCCGTTGCCAATTTGGGTGTTTTATATTATGTAAACAAAACATGCAGGGTTATACCGCTATCTTTATATTCTGTGGCTCCGATAGAATACAGCGCTGAGTAACCTTGTTGTTCTAGCATCGAGCAGAATCGATAGCTTTTTGCTTCTTGCAATCTAGTGTGTGAACTTTGGTTTTTTAAGTATTCTTTTCTTATTAAGGTTTTTAAAGTAATTACGGTTGCCAAAAACATGTTCTCGCTTTGGTTCTTCATTCTAATTGAGATTTATCAAAGTCACCTATTTCAATCCTACGAAATAATAAAGGGTGATGACTAGTTTACTATGTCAACGCACATAATTACAATAATTAATAAATTACACTATTATTAGCGATTTTAGAATTGATTTTTTCCAATTGTAATACCCAAGTTCCAAACGAATCACGATTACACGGTATATGCATGGAACATGTTACAGTACTTAAGATTGCAGTAAAAATTGACCGAGAGCATTCTCAGCAACTACTTTCCAAGTCAAATGACAACGTGCTTACGATCCCAATTGCATTCTTCTATTATACACGGCACCGAAAGAAAGAAGACGTTACCAGCTAATACTTTTAAAATGCAAATTTGGTTGATCCTATTCGGCGCTTAGAGCTCATAATCGCTTGCAGTTTTAACTTTAACAGATCTTAAAAGCGATGCTCTTTTGATGATTGGTCTCGTTCCATTTTTAATGTACGTGCTTTTGTTAAGCAAAAAGTATTTTCGCAATGTGTATTTTCTTGTAAACGGTCACAATAGGACATGGCACCAATGTTTAAGAGTCAAAGGAAATAATCGTGTTAAGGTCATGTTTAAATACTAAAAAAAACCTCGCGTGCGTTAAGCGCTTAGTACCAGAGCAAACCTAGTTCAATCTCCGCCGTCACTAAAAAAATTGTTGTTTGCTATGTAGATTTATAACGTTATCATCGGTGAAGGAAAACTTCTTGAGAAAACCGGAATTTTTATGCCACTTTGTGCCTTGCAGAATATATTATGTAGGCTACTATTTGTTTACATAGTAATCGAAGTTTTTCAAAATAAAACGGTTTATACTAAAAATAATTTCGGAATTATTAATATATTGTGTAGGAAATAAGCCATTATAGTATGAATAAACTAATAGATAATTGATTCAAGCAAGTTATTTCCAACATTTACTACAAGTTATTATGGTTAAAGTATTTTGATCTCCATAGATTCCTATAATATAATAAAAACTGGTTTCGTTTTCTAAAAACATTACCATTCATCTTAATATGATATACGGAATCTCAGCAAGTGAATAAATTTCAATAAAATTCAAACCTGTTGTAACGATCCTGTGCAAAACACAGTGCACCCACATAATGCCACTAATCAGCCTACAAGCTTGTCTAAGATTAAAACTGCAGACACGTCATATCTTAGCTATGATACATAGAAAGTTTGTTTAAGGCCTACAGCTACATTTAAAATTGATAAAGAAGTAGAAATACTCATTTTAACTGACTTCGAAAAAGGAGGGAATTTTCAATTCGGCTATATGATTTGTTTGTATATATGTTATACGATGATGATATCTTTGTTAAATGTCAACCGCTTTTATATAAATAATCTCAATGGTAGTCTCTATTTAAAATTAAAAAAAAAATCGTTATGATGTCGGAAGGTTTAAATTTTTCGATAAAATATATCTGCGCACTGACTTCAGAAGTTATTATATGGTAAAATATTTTAACCTTTTTAGATCTCAGCTCTAGAGATTTTAATATTTACAAACCGTTACAGTTTACTGCTGGACATGAACGTTTAAAGTTGACGCGTATATCTTAGCATATTATTATACATATGTTTACTGCTATCTATTAAATACAATGGTCTTTCTGGCCTATATTATATTAGACTCAGTAGAGAAATATTTGGAGTAAGAATGTTATAATACCTCGAAAGAGAATCCACAATCCCATATAATACCGTGGGTGTGGTAAGCAGCGACAGACGGTAATGAAACAGGAGATGGCTGTTATAAGTAAAGATTAGCTGTTATAGTCTGTGGTCATACTATAATTGTCTGTGTCACTTATCATATACTCTGTGCTGTGCTAAACTAATAAAAATGTCTTCCGTCTGATTGTATCGTGTGGTCTCATTAATTATACCTTTATATCTTAACAATCTCCCACATAAATTATTAAGCAATTGTCATCACCATATTCCTGATAACAACTCCAATAATAAAAGAACTGCGTATGCCACCCGCCTGCCAAGCGTGGCAACTAAGATAAAGTCCCCCTTTGTAGTATTATGCTCATCAGTGGACTGAAATGATGATGATGATAAAAAGTTAATGCTTATATAATTTAAAGAATGAATTATATCTATAACATAATACTTTAAGTTGATTCAAGAAAAATGCGTAATGTAGAAACCTCGTCGGCATCTCTGCCGGAAATATGAAAGTTATGGTTAATTTAACACATAGTAATCTTATCGGTCATTTGGCAGTAAAATAAACAAGTGACAATAAATCTAAAAGTCAAAGAAATAACATCAGTAGAAAGTGAGAAGGCGGAATAATTTGCTTATTTTGTTTGACAGAAAGCGTAACTGGTTCACGGATATGTAAATGTAGTGCGATGATATGTTATTATTTGGAATGGCATTGTATACCTAATATAATGCTTTTTAATATCCTGTTAATAGAACTCGTGTGACGCATATATTAAAAAAATATACAGCCTATCACACTCGGTATAGCCACGCTGTAGGTATATTTTGGATGTAG
Source organism: Parnassius glacialis (assembly GCA_033319125.1). Lineage (NCBI taxonomy): Eukaryota > Metazoa > Arthropoda > Insecta > Lepidoptera > Papilionidae > Parnassius > Parnassius glacialis. The sequence goes on along the minus strand of JAVANC010000013.1, from coordinate 14,025,606 downwards.
CACGAATGGTTCGGCTTGACCTAGGAAGGACTACGCTCTCACATGATCCCATATGATGCTGCTATGTTTTGTATAGTCAGTTTAGAGAACCAGAGATACTTTTTACAAGAAATATTGCATTCCCACTTAATCCTCAGGGATGACAACGCATGTGCATTTTTAGGATAGATGTAAATGTTTATGGGTCATATCATTCACTAACTACCAGGGAGACTGTTTGCTCATTTGTCAACCTTATTCTTAATATATAAAATAAAGAATACAAAAAAAAACATTGGAGAAATGTTGCAATTTCTTGTTGTGAAAAATATATAGGATAATGTGATATCTAGAAGTTGATTACAAAGTTCATATAGTATAAGATTGATTGCTTTTCTCATTTTTAACATTTTTTTTAATTAATGGAATACAGATTCATATAAATTAAACATAATTAAATTACAAATTTGCACTCTGATCTTCTGTGGTCATTAGTTCGGTGATAATACATTAGTAACGCAATATTCAGCAACTATTAGTGAAATTGATATCGGAGCTAATTTAGTCGAGTATACGTAAATGTTGGCCGGCGTTTGATTAAATTTTGACATGAAAAATTAATTATGCAACGATTGGTTATATATTATTTTCAATATAATCAAAACATCCTGTTACGTGTCATATACACTATAATATTAATTTTTTGTAGCCTTTTTTTATAAATAACGCAACAATATCATTTATACAGTGGTAGAGCCACGCGGCAGCTTTTGCTGTCGCACGGATGGGCCGGCTTGAACCGGGGTGGTAACCACGACCTCACAGAATACCAGCGTGAAGTAGAGGTTTACCTCTGCGTTTCGCTTGGTGAGTGCAGGTGGCCGGAGGCCCTTTTTACTGGAAATGAGGCATTCCATCTTAGTCCTCACGGGTGACAACGTATCTGCGTTTTGATTCGCAAACGGGAATAGATGTAGATGTCTATGGACCGCATCAATCACTTACCATCAGGTGGACTGCGTGCTCGTTTGTCACCCTTATCCAATAAAAAAAGCCTATAGAGCCCACAGCTTAACATAGACCTTCCCAAAAAAGCGGGTGGGTCATACAGTTTATTTATTATTTTGAGACGTTATCGGAAGGATGCTGCTGCCCATCTTCTGCTTCAGTTTCCTTCTGTCACCTCTTGCACACCTAATTAATACTATTAATTATTACTCAATTCTACGCATTGAGTTTTTTTAAATACCCACGTTTTGCAGCATGGCTCTACCATGTTTACGTGGTAGAGCTATGCTGCAGCTATATTAATAGTATAGATGTAGCACGAATGGGTCGGCTCGACCGGGGAAGGAACACGTTCTCACAGAATACCAGCGTAAAATAGCAGCTTAATGCTGCTGTGTTTCGTATGGTGACTGTAGAGAACCGGAGACCGTTTTTACTGGAAACTAGGCATTCCATCTTAGTCCTCACGGGTGACAACGCATCTTCATTTGGTTCGTAATCGAGGATAGATGTAGATGTCTATGTGGCACAGCAACTACTTACCATCAGGTGGACTGTGTGCACGTTTGTCATATGATTCTATAAAAAAAGAGGAAAATATTATAATTTTATTAAATTCTGTTATAGTGTAAAATTCTGTCTTACTTATTATGAAATCTAGGACATCTGGATTATAAAATAAGTTTAAAAGCGAAAATATTCGTACTTCTTTCATTGAATTCTTAGTAAAGAGTTTTATATTGTAACTTAATTACTAATTGCAAAGATTTTAATTCGGATTTGTGGAAAGATATATGAATGCTCTTATACAAAAACTTCAAGGTGGTATAGATGACAGTTTTAGTTTTTCTTAAGGTTGCATTTAAGAATTTGTGAAATATTTATCGATAAATCAATTTGTTTTGTAAAATCGATGTCAGAATGTCTAAGCAATACTTAAGTACTATAAGGCGGTAACGATACACACAAATATCCATAATGCAATAAGTGTTAATAATTGATTGCATAATAATGAAGACTCCGTGGCGCAGTGGCTTAGCAATGAGTGGCTGCGCTGGGGGCCGCGGGTTCGAATCCCGCACGGAACAAGTATTTGTACGGCCTACACAATATTGTTCCGGGTCTGGATGTTTGTCCTTGTGAAATTTGTGTTTGTAAACTGTTTCCACGATACAGGAGAAATCCTAGTGTGGGGGTAACGTTATTCAAAAGAAAAGAAAATAAAGATAAATTTTTAAACAAACGATGTCTATGCTAAAACAGCATACTAATTATAGGCGACTACTGAGTTATAGGTTTTAAGTTTGACTTGCATCCGTAGTCAAAAGACAGTAGACAGTTATTAGTGTTTCATCTTATACTGGTAGGCTAGGACAAGAAAATGTTTTATATTGTGTTTGCACTTTTGATCCTTTACCTCTCTTTCTTCTACATTAACCTGTTAAAATCCACTGCTGGACATGGGTCTCTCCCATTGTAAGGAAGATATGTATTTATCGTCACCATTAAAAGTGTCAAAATGGCATCGATAAAGCAGCACTCTTTTGATCTTTTATTATTTTATTGACTAATGAAGAGCTATCGTATCACAGAGCCATCTATCCAAACAAAGCTGTAGTTTTTGAGTTATAAGGTGACCATATTAACCGTTACAGCCTATTAAAGTAAGCTGCCGATCATAAGCCTCCCTCATTGATTGCCTCATAGGGGGAATATTTGCCATAGTTGCACGCTTGCCAAGCTTTACTGGTAGTCGTTATTAGCAAGACGCTGCTGCCCATTTAATTTGTTTCCCTCTGTCGTCTCTTACGTCACCCGCGGGATGATATGGGATAGTGACTATTCTTACACCGCCATTACACGGTAACCATATTAACCGGATGACCATATTACCCTCACGTATGCTAGCATAACACTTACGTAATACACAACTGATAACTAATCGATACTAAATCACATTATTCCATACGCATACATAGTTACTTTAAGGCTTTTATAATAACCTAATTTGCGGCTGTGTACAAAGAGCTCGCTCGTTTATCCGCGCACACTAAGATTTACGCTTTACCCACACAAATGTTACGTAAATCAAAGGTCACACGCGACTGTGGGAGTGGATGATTGAACGCAACTCGTTGCAATAAAAGAAGAATTATTTGTTTTATAAATTGTATTATAGTGGCGAAACGTCTGCACTGAATTCGGTGCGATACAGATGATGGTAACAATGATATGTGACTTTTTTTTAAATCTATTCTATTGTAAAGTGAAACGGAAGAAGTTTTGGGTGTTTTATTTTTACACAAGTGTAGTAACAAACAACGTTATAGTCCACCTTTCTTTACGTGTTAGAGCCATGCTGCAGCTATATTGGTAGTATAGTTGTAGCACGAATGGGTCGCCTCGACCGGGGAAGGACCACGTTCTCACAGAATACCAGCGTAAAATAGCAGCTCAACGCTGCTATGTTTCGTATAGTGAGTGTCTCTACCCGGTTCTCTAACCGGCGACTCATTTTACTGGAAAAGGGGCATTCCATCTTAATCCTCACGGGTGACGACGCATCTGCATTTTGATTCTTTATTGAGGATAAATGTAGATGTCTATGGGTCACAGCAACCACTTACTATCAGGTGGACTGTGTGCTCGTTTATTGCCCTATCCTATAAAAAAAACCTGAAGGTAAGTGGTTACTGCAACGCATGGACACATGCAGCCAACTTCAAATAAATATCGAGTGTGGGGGTAACGTTTTTTTAAAAAAAAAAGACAAAAAAAAAGACAATATAGTTTCAGATGCATTGTAACCCTTGAAGACTTAGATGGATATATGGTGATGATGGTGGTTCATAGAATAAGGGTTATATAAGGGTTGTAACGAGGACATAGTCCACTTGATGGTAAATGTTGCGGCCTATGCCACCGTATCCAATTATGTGTCTATGGAGGCATCTACATTTATCCTCTATTAAGAATCTGAATATACCCACCCAAACGCAATTCGAGAAAGAAAAGGAGTTCCGCCACCTACTGAATTTCTAGTATTATATTATTTTGTAATAATGAAGTGAAATAGAACGGTTAGCCTGATAATGCGAATTAAAAATGTTTACGTGTATGTTATAGCATTTGAAGGCTAAGATAGAGATCTCTAGAAAGCAGTCTATAATTCTGTCTTTCTATCTTTAAAAAAAACGTTACCCCACATTAGAATTTTCTCCTGTATCGTGGAGGTAGTTTACAAACACAATTTGCACAAGGACAAACATCCAGACCCGAAATCATTATTTGCGGGCCATACAAATTCTTTTTCCGTGCGGGATTCGACCCCGCGGCCACCAGCGCAGCAACTCAATGCTAAGCCACTGCGCCATGGAGCTGTCAATAATTAGTGAAATCAAAGTTAAACTTCGTTCAGATAAGAATTAAACACTAACAACAATAGCAGAAATAGGTAAGAAAGTGGCACATATGCAACTAGCCTCCCACAAACATTGCCACAAACCACGATCGTAAGTCATCTATTTTCATCGACACCCTGCACACCTCATGAGTCATAACGTAGTCACTCAATTTGTTGGGATTACATCTACACCATTCAATTGAGTGTAATACTTTTCCATGATTAAATAAAAGACAAAAGACATTACCTTATAATATGTACTCGCACATTAAAGGTAATGCGAAGTAACTGTTTAACGAATAACTTCACTAAGCCTCATTAAACAAGATTTATTTTCCGTTATAACGTGTTTCACTTACATGACCTCTTATATACAAACTGAAGGAATCATTACAAGAATGATGCATTCCTTACATGAAAGTGATAAGCGTGGTAACGGATCAAGACACTGTACTTGTGTTGAAGGATAATATCGTCGGACGTCTGGTCGCAAAAAACCCCAAACACCGTTTTAACCACATCATATTGTCTGACCGTCTATCTCATCGTGAACACGTGACTAGAATTAACAAATATAATAGATGAACAGGTTTATGTGTGTACCTACTAAATGTCTAGTCGATCACAGATTAGAAACAGCTATTTTTTAAGAGCCTCTTCACAAACGGGGTACGAAACGAGCGATTAAATATTCCGTTCAATGTAAATTACACATGTTACTTTGTCACGCATAATGTTTGTAGGTGTTAATGTCTAATTTAGCTCATTTAAATCTGTAGATACCATCAGAACAGACCATCAAAACTGTTTGCTTTTTTTCTGTTATAATGTTATACTTTTAAAACAATTACTAAATATAGATTAAACAAGCCTAATTAGGCCATTTGTTTGATTAAATTAACTAGTCTAGGTAGATGACATTATTTTTCGTCAAAGTGTAAAAGTTATGCTCACAATTAATAAATACATGTAACTATCACTACATACACATTCAACTCAATACGCCTTCATCGAATAAATTAAGATAATTGTTATATAGACTTAGTAGTTGCTTTGGTTGCATTAAATGCACTATCACCTGTTATTTTTGATCAGATCGTAAAAGCCATAGTCTCTACAGTAGGCACAGAGGCACCAAATAGGTAGTGCATTATATTACGCTATCACTATATTATGACCAATAATATATATAACCTGGACCTGAAACTGGATTTATTTGAATTCATAAATAACCAATAAAATATTTACGAGAGTTTTTGTGTAATTATTCTAGGTATGCAAACTATCTTTAATTAGTTTGATTGAATCTAATTGTTATGTACTTAACAATTTTCACTATATACTTAACTTTTCTTTCTATGATCAGAAAAATCCTTGCTTTTTTGAAAAATGCTTAAAAAGTGTTAAGTTATAATTTGTAGTAGTTCTTGTTTTTATTTCTGTATTAAACTTTTGTATTAGGCACCCATATATTGTTTCTTTTATGCACGTAGTTTTCGGAAAATGGCTTGATTTTTTTAATAAATAATGTTGATTTTAACGAACGAATCACTCTTTTGGTGCATTCCTTTCTTTTAAAAATAAAGAAAACAACAACATACTTCTTTTTTTCTGATATATAATTTATAAGGATGTTTTGCACCCACGCAACGGCCTACTTAAGTGTGAAAGCGGCTTTTAGATGTTTAATCAAGTAGGCTTATATGTATAGTTATAACTTTAAAATTCGTTAATCATATTATAAATCGTTTAAGGTTTGCGAATATCCTGTAAAGTAAATAGATTGTAACTATCAATAATTTTGATGCCTTTTTCTAGTAACAGACTCCATCATTATGCCTAATTGAAAATTTTGATGACACCAGTATAACCTTTCAAACACATTGCGTTTTAGCAGACTTCAAAATGTTTTCTAAATCTTTATTTTTATTTTTGTACATGTGTCATCTAGTCTCTGTGATGTTAGTGCTGTTAGCCTTTTGGCTTTTACAGTTTCATCGGACTCAGGGATCTGGACTAAACTGTAAAAAAGGAGGCATGGTCAAGATGATATATATTTATCAAACGTTACTTTAGTAACGGTGTTCCCGCTCTAAGGTCACCTATGAGATTTTTTCGGTTCACAGATGAGTTATCTAACCCATCTTGCCCGGGCTCTGACGGCTAACTCTTTTAAACATGCAGGTTTCCTCACGTTGTATTTTTCACTGCCAAGCACATTGTAGTACAAAGTACACATTTCTTAAAATTGTTATGAACAATTTGAATAGTGCCCTTGGAGATCACACTCGGTTTGCTCATATACTTGTGGCAGTCTTGTATTAATTATGTTAGTGATCGATAGCTTCTATCCAAAAACAGAAGTTCTTTAAGAACCGATATAAAATTTTCTATATATAAAAATCAATAACAGACAGAGAGTTAGTCTCGCCAAAACTCTAAAATGGCTGGACCGATTATGATGACATTTTTTGCGTGTAATTAATTGAGTACCTGGATGATCTAAAGGATTCACAATTACACCCGGTAGGTGGCGCTGTTGTCGAGATCCAGAAACCACCCGTGCGAAGCTGGGGCGGATCGCTAGTCTTGTAATAAAATCGTCATAAAATTTATATATCTAATATATAAAAAAAATAATGTTTGTTTGTTCGTATTTTATGCGCTGCCATAACGTTCATCAGATTACGTTAAAACTTTGTCAACTTAATGTATGCACTTGCGCGAAGGTTATAGGCATAGTCCATTTAACTTACAGCAGGTTGCGCGCGTATTGTACTTTTATTGAAAAGTAATAGGTATATTCTAAAGCCTTTTTTAAATTTCACCGTTGAATACGTGGGTGTCGTAAAACGTGCTAATGTTAAACTGAAACAAAATAAACAATTGCGTTTGTCAAGATGTCTGCTAAGTGTGGCAACTGTGGCAAATACCTTTTTTGGTCTATACAATTAAGTTTGCCATTTTTGGAAGGGTTTTCCGTTATTGTCGGTCTTCTGAGTCGCGTTTGTTATTAGAAAATGGATTGGAAAAGTCTTAAGCAGAACTTCTTTTAATTACCTTTATGTAATTAAAAAAAATTACTCCAATTTAGAACGATTGTTCACATCATGGACAAACATTTAAAATTTAAAAATTTGATTTATTTGGGATTCGTGCAACCGCTTCACCAAGTCGTCTCAATTGATAAACGTTTTAGCGAAGAGTTACAGAATATGCCACCCGGCCTGAATAACGATTCAACCTGTGAACCGCTATCCGCGGTTATTCATGTAGCGCGGTGGCTTATCTTCCGTTAACATCAGGCGACATCTCGCGGTTTGCGAATTTTACGACACATACCTGCGGATCAGTTTCGCAACCGTCGTTTGATATAGTGTGGCATATCTTATGTTTACAACAATATACTTAAATTCACGTTATTCCTTTTTTTATTAAATTTTTGACGTCACTGCCAAAAACAAGTTTTTTTAAAAAAAATTAAGGGTGGTTACACACAGTCCAGCTGATGGTAAGAAACTGCTACCCGTAAACGCAATAGGATCTTCGGTTCTCGTCACGTCTCATAGGAAACACATCAGCATTTTGATTTTATTTCACGCTGTTATTCTGTGCGAGCGTGTCGACTTTCGATTGTTAAAGGATTGATCATTATGTCCAGGCTATGTCGACACGGATCTGAGACGTGGTCCTTCACTGCTGGCGGTATGAGAAAGATCAAGGTCGCTTAGTGAGCTATGGAGAGGGCTATGCTCGGGGTTTCTCTGCGTGATAAAATTAGAAATGAGGATATCCGCAGTAGAACCAGAGTGACTGACATAGCCCAACGGATTAGTAAGTTGAAGTGGCAGTGGGCCGGGGAAGAAAGGTTCTCGAGTAGCAACTAGAGTAGGCGAAGTGTAGGGTGATCCTCCACTAGATGGAGTGACGACCTGGTAAGATATGCAGAAAGTCGATGGATGCAGGTGGCTCAGGATTGTACGTTGTGGCATTCCTTGGGGGAGGCCTATGTTCAGCAGTAGACTTATGAAAGGCTGTAATGATGATGCTGATGATGATGATAAATCAGTCATGTCGCGGGGGCGTAAAAAAACGAGAAAAAGAGAATCCGTTACCTCCATATATTAATTTTCTGGATGTCGTAAGAGGCGACAGAAAGAAATTAAACCGCAGATGGGCAGCAGCATTTTCCTGATAGCAACTCGTAATTAATAACTGTTTTAGCATATATACAACTAGCTGTGTCTCGTGACTGCGCCCGCGTGAAATTTTTTTGCGCGGAACCCTAATTCTTTTCCTAAAATATAAGTAGCCTAAGTTACTCTTTATAACATCAGCTCTCTGCCATTGAAAGTCCCATCCAAATCAGTTGACAGGTTTTTGCGTGATGCGTGTTCAGACAGACGTCGTGTTAAAGTTTTATTATAGTGTAGGTAGAAGATAGATAAAAAAGTCACTCATTCTGTTAGTTTCTTAGATCACTGAGAACTAATTCTAAGCATGTGAGAAATTAATTGCTTAATCATTTAAATTGCAACATATTAGTATATTGTAACGTTTTAGATTCATTGACTTAACAACAGAAAGCTTTGAAAAAACTATCAAATAAAATGTTGGACGTATTTATGATATATTTTCATACACACACGGAATATTAAATTTGAGAATTAAAGTAGACGGATTTTCCTTTATGTTTGCATGTCTCATTACTGCATTTTTTCTTCACCAGTAATGCTGTTATGAGCACTATTGTACTAAAACACTGAAGTAAGAAATGCCTAACCTAGCGCAATCAAATTTTAACTTAGCTATATACAATGCTAACAAGGTACCGTTAGCAAAAAAATATAAAGTTGTTGGAAAAAAAAAATGATTCCGCGTTATAGTTTTTATGTAAGGATTGGTATTTTCAGAAAAATTAGGTACTGGACTTATAATAACATACCTAACTTGATGAGATATGCAAATGTTGATGATTGTAATTAGATCAGGATCAATTTTTATGACACTCTTTGAGAGAGCCTATTCTTTGTTTAGTATTGGACTTCTATTAGGTCTCATTGATGACGATAATGATATTTTCATCTAAACTTACATTTTGAGTAGCATTTGGATTTGTAACAGGTCGTTAGTACCTACTTGTTGATATCCAAATTTGGAACTGACTAATTTAGAACTCATGAATCTATAATTTTGTAGCCGACAAATTCTTATATTATGCCCAAAAATCAATAGTTGTTTGTTGTTATTTTATAGGAACACTATGATATTTTTGTCCGTAAGTCACCGGTTTATTTAAAAAAAATACGATTGTTATTTCTGAGTAAACATGTCATGTAATATTTATATAAATTGCTTCGCACATATTCATAAAAACACCTAATGTGACTAGCATATAAACAATGTTTAACGATATGAAGGTTAAGTCAGCGGCTAGCGTAACGAACTTTTGACAGCCGCCGAGCTTATCTGTTAATGTGTTTACCTACTGACTATTCAAACCCTTTATTCTATGTTTTGGCATATTATTCATTCTGTGGTTTTGGTTGGTTTATTTGTTTTTGTTGTTATTATAGTTGTGTTAATATCGCTGGGATTGCTTACTGGTCTACTATAGTAGAATAAATATCTTTAAAGTAAGACTTGAAATCACTCGGTTAATATAAAGACATTATGTTACATATTTTAGAATTTGCCGATATTATGTAGCTCTATAAAGAAAGAAAACCAGCTAGTCAAAATCAAAATATATTTTTTTACAAAATAGACCTTTACGATAAAAATATTTTTATTTAAAATTGACCTTCAACAAAGCAGCTTTTGATATCCAAGAAAGCTAGATTCAACAAGTACATGCGGGAGACCTTATGAGAACTGACAAAAAATTTAAAATAAAAAAGATTTTTTATATAAAATGAAGGTGATAAACGATTACATGCTGTTGTTGTTGTTGGATGCTGTGGTCCAGACTCTACCTTCGATTAAGATACAAAACGCAGATATGTTGTCACTTCTGAGGACTAAGATAGAATGCTTCATTTTCAGTAGAAAGGGTCTCCAGATCTCTACACCATACGAACACCATACGAAACTCAGCAGCATTAAGTTGCTACAGCCATAATAAAGCTGCAGCATGAGTCTACCATGAATAAAAGTGCTAGGTAGAGCCTAAACAGAGGCTCCATAACTTGATGAATGGGCGCCTGATATACTTGTAAGTATGTTAACTCTACCACATAGACTTTTCTAGGTACAAATATTAGCCTGTACTTATCTCATTATTATATTCATTGAAACGTAGATAAATGTATTCTAAGTCGTCAGTACAGAAAATATGGAGGAGGCATTTTAAGGCGGACTTTATAAATGTATATAAAACGAAGAGACACTTAAAAAGGATTGAAATCTTGCATATAATTTCCTAAATATCTATAAATCTTGGTGGTAAAATCACGCTGTAGGTTGGCTCGCAATCTCCCACAGAATACCAGCGTAAAATAGCAGTAGAGGTGTGTTTTGTATGTTTAGCGACGGAAACCGGAAACCCTTTTTATTTGTAATGAGGCATTAATCTGTTCCACTTTAGTCATCATTTGTAATAAAGTATCTGTATTTTGGTTACTAATTGAGGATACATGTAAGTGTCAATGTGACCTAAGTGCTCGTTTGTCACCCTTAACTTAAAAGTTCTTGTAAAGATACGTTACGCATTTCTAAGTTGTAAAAATGATTCATGGAAAATCAATTTTTTACCACAAGGCTATGTAAATAAATAGAAACAAAGAATTACAGTATCATACAGGTATAAGTTGCAAGTTTAAGATGAGAGACGTAGAATATAATTACATACATTTTATGTTTATGGTCTAAATATCTACCATAGTGTATAAAATGATATTTATTGCAATATAAATTTTACTAGTAAAAAACTATTTCAGTGCTTGAGATTTCACTATCTTAAACTATTAATGATCTTACATAATCACAATGGCGGCTTTCACCTAAGCTTCGTGTAAAAAGAACTTTGGTGTTGATTTTGTGCGTTAACTCTTCTTAGTATTTCACTTTACGTAATAATTGCTAATGGCTGTCCCAAAAGTTACGCGAAAGGATTAAAATACAAATCGTAACTTTTATTATGTCCACGTGAGAGTTCTTAATGTTTTGATTTTATTTTTATTTAGTCGTTTATTATGTGAACTAGATATTAGTAACTATTTACCTCATTATAATACTAATATATATGTAACATTATTATGAACATTAAAATCTTCTATTTAATTTAGAATCCTTAATTTTTTAATGACATCGAGTATTTTTTCCGCATGATATTCAACAAGATGAAAGCTCTACTTTGTGTATAATTTTTGTAAGAATGTTGAAATAAAGTAATACAAATTTAAACAGTAAATATAAAAAACATGCGTGAGTGTCGTTGAACACTCGGTTGGAACGAAGTTCTTTTCGTAGTATGTTATTATTTATAAAGGTAATTATATTATTGATTAACAAATACAAATAAATGATTTACTAGCGTCTTTAAAAAGGAAACGTCTTTTAAAATAATATTTCTTTCATAGCAAGATAAGATAAAGTTAAAGGGAGATGGATATAATTCCATCTCGCCCGCACTATAGAAAGAGGGTCGTGCAGGAAAAATCTTATACTTTTTCTCGGCTAGCCTCCTTCCGTCAAATTCGTACCGCTAACTTTGTTCCAAAAATTTGTGTAGACTATTTGAAATACCGTTTATATATTTTGAAGATACTCTGATCCTAAAAAATAAAGCTGAACTTGATATCCACGAATCAAACTCTCTGACCTTGTTTCACCCGACATTGAAGGTAAACGTGAAACGGTCAAAGAAGTGACAAAAATATTTTAATTGAATATATGAAAACAACTATGTAACATACAGTAATATTATTCTTATGGTTATTTGTGAAATATTGTAAAGTTATTTCACATAGCGAACAATTCCCTAAATTGCTTAGCTCATATCTATACGAGGAGTTTAAGGTGGCCCCCACTAGATGTAAATGCTTGGTAAGAGATGCAGGTAGTCGATGAATGCAGATGTCTCAGCTCTGTGCTTTGTGGCATTTCTTGGGGAAGGCCTTTGTTCAGCGATGGGCTAGTGAAGGGCTGTAATGATAACGTTGATACCCATCCTTAAAATATTTAAGGCGAGATGCGTCTTCGCGCTTTGTGTATGAAAAATGTTCTTTGTTAAAATTTATTTAATTAAATACTCTCGAATTTTTAATCAAAAGCTGTTGCGTGATGTAAGTAGAAGCATACTTTTCTAAAGTGTACTTAATATTTGCTTAGAGTTTTTATCCGGATATTATTCGCACATTAATTGCATTTATAATCACACGTTTTTTTTTAATTGCTGTGTATAATGACAATGAATGACAGCCTACGATTCCGTAGTAATGAGTGTTTTAACATTGCGTCATTGTAAGTGCTCTTGAATGTAGTTTTCTTTGTTTCACATATGGTCTAGATTACGAAATTGTATAATATCCATTATACGTTCATTATAGCCTATATAAGTCCACTGCTGAACATAGATTGCCTTGTAGGGAGGATTTTAACAGAGTTGCCACGCTTGGCGGGTGGGTTACCAATCGCAGTGTTTATATAAGTTCAGTTTTTGTTACGAAGATGTTGCTATTTATCTCCTGTTTCAATTGCCCTCTGTCGCCTCTTATGATACCCACGAGACGATAATGTGGTAGTGGATATTTTACACCGTTTGCAGAACCCATTGTCATCGGGGAAACGTCCGGGAATTAAACATGTGTTGAAATTAAATTAGACATATTCATAAAATTTGTATTATCCAATATGCAGTAATAGCTTAAAAATAAAGAAAAACCTTAGAAATAGGAGGGTAATGCTAATAATTTATGAAGTTGTTTTAAAGGAGTGCGTGTGGTTCTTCCAGGATCATGTTTATGTTTATGAGATATTTAACTAGTAGTAGTTACAGCATAACCGTACTGATTTAAGAGTAAACAAATGTAAGAAAGTATTAATTACAGAAACATATGTAGGGTATAATTCTGTATCCAGAAATTAGTGATTTAAAAAGGATACGTAAGAATGCCAGCTTTGTAATGTAAAGTGCAATGTTGTAACTGCGAATACGACCAAACGTTGAAATATAAGGAGAATACACCATTCATCTTATTTTTTGCGTGTCAAAAAAGTAGTGATATGAATAGACCTTTAACCGGTGAGATAACAATCATAAGGAGTTTAAAAACTAATTAATGTGGTAGAACAAACTTCTAGTGGATGGTTTGGATTGGTCAGATTGACATTGATATCTAACAAGAACAAGGGCTTATCAAGAAAGTGTAAGTAGGTGATGAAACATAAGGTTGTGATAAAAAATGCGAGTCCCTCTCATCATAAAGAAATCTAATTTTGAGCTGATATCATGAACATGTTCCATATAGCTTATTTTCGACCTCGGCGATATAATGGTAGTAATAGTATTCCCTTGCCCGATGTACACTTATGTGGCAGTATAAGTAGATTTGTAAATATTGTCAAAATTACGGAACAATTACAACAAATTAGACTTAAGTAAAATCCACAATTATTTGCACAAATGTTGGTTTCAGTTAGAATTCGAACACGATACCCTCAACGTAACGTTAGCTGACACTGTATCATATATCGTAATTTACATGCCGCCCGAAAGTTTTCGGTATTCTTTCTTAACAATGAAATTCACTTTCCTTTAATAACCATACCTTGGTGAAGAAATTGATGAAGACCGGGACAAATTAGTTCTAGTTTTGTGTCTCAGTTTCCGATTTCGCAAATCCATGATTGCAACAACAAGTCCGAACAACAGATCAACACAACAATCAACACACGACCACTCACTAACCGCGCACTCTTGAAACTAGTGCAACAATTAAATACACTATAATGAAATCTTATTAACATAAATATTTCAAGTATTAACCTTACACCAGAGTCTTTAGACGCCAATTACAATGAAGAGTTGGGAAATCTCACTTTGGCTTGCAAGCAATATAGTTTGGGTGAAAGAGATAGTGGAGCTTGAGTTGTTTTGTCGAAATTTGGATGGGTGTCGTAATTGTTTACTTCAACGCAAAACATTTATTTTCTCACAGGGTTATATTATTTTATTTTAGCTTTTACTGTACAACAAAAAAAATCATGAAGGTTATTTTAAGCGAGCCCTATATGATGTTCAACCAGTGCGTGTTGCCAGCGATGACCTATGGATCTGAGACGTGGTCCTTCATTGCTGGCCGTATGAGGAAGCATCACTCATAGCCTGTAATCGAACTGCCTCTCTTTACTCTACAAACCTCAATAATGCAAAGTACTCACTGTTGCTTGGTAGCAGAAGTAAGTAAAGGCTGAGAAGTTCAAACCAGACGAACTTCTAGGCACAAAAGTAGTCCTATCTTTCTATTATTAATAGGAATCTATACCATGGCACACCATACAATTGCCGAAATAACCATCTTAAATTGACAGTGACAGAATGTTGTTTGGTATCTCTGTTACTGTTAATATTATATAGGTATTTATTATATTTGTATGCAATAACCTCGTTGTAATTACATATCTCATTTTTGTAATCATCAGCCATTTGTGTTTTTAGGCCCATAAGATCTTGTGGCTTCCGATACATAGCTTTAAAATCATTTTTGGAGTTCTTGTCTACAAATACCGTATCATGCATTTATTTAGCAAGATTTTATTTGCGCTGGTTACAGAGATATATAACCTTATTGAGCACTCGGAAGTGCCAAGCGGGGTTCAGGTTTAAAGGCGTAGAAATAGGAGTTAGTGGGCGATACACGTTCGTGATAGTAAGCGGCTCGTTTGTACTATCACGGAGTGTGATGATGGTACGAAGGCCGCTCGAGTACATCACTTATAATTACTTAGCGGAAAGTTTGCAAATCGCTTTGTTGTTCTTTTAAAGTTAAGTTTAGATGGTAAAAAAATAAAACTTTTGACAGGTGACAGAATTAGAAAGTGCCTTAAAAACACGGAGAGGTGTAGTCGTTGTTTGCTATGCCAAATCATATTAATATATTGGAAGAACTATTTGAGTTTTTCTGACTAAATTTTTTTATAGGAGAGGGGGCAAACGAGCATGCGGCTCACCTGATGGTAAGTGACTACCGCCGCCCATGAACAGCTGCACCACCAGGGAGAGAATCGCAGATGCGTTGCCAGCCTTTTAAAAAGGAGTACGCTCTTTTCTTGAAGGTCCCTAAGTCGTATCGGTTCAGAAAAATCGCTGATGGTAATCGATCCCACAAGAAAGTCGTGCGAGGAAGAAAACATCTTCTAAATCGCACAGTGGCGGACCGCCAATCATCCAGATGGTGTGGATGGTATCGGGAGTTCTGCCGCGATGTGCGTTCGTGAAAATTGGCGGCTGGGATTAATCCGAACAATTCCACAGAGCACTCCCCGTAGTAGATGCGAAAGAAAATGCAAATACTTTCCTTCTACTCATCAGGCCGTAAAAGTCTACTTCTGGGCATGGACATCTCTTGGTCTAGGCAGGATATGCCGTAATCGCCACGCTTGGTAGGTGCATTAGCGACCGCAGTACCAGATGTCTCCCAGAATAGACGCTACTCCCCGTCAACGGCCTAGATATATTACTTCTAGTATAAATACGATGGTTATACTGTTATCTCGAAGAAGAACGAGCAAACAATTCAGCTGGTGGTATGTGGATGCTGTAGCCCTTTATATCTACCCTCGATAAAGGATCAAAATTCAGATGTCCTGAGAATTAAAATGGAATGCCTCGTTTACAGTAAAACGGGTCTCCAGTTCCATATAGTCACCATAAGAAACACAGGAGGATTAAGGTGTTATTTTACGCTGGTATTCTGTGAGAGCGTGTTCCTTCACCGGTCGAACCGATCTATTTGTGCTACAAAAATTATTTAGCTGCAGCGTTACTCTACTACGTACAAAGCTCATAAAAATGTATGAAATATTTATTCAAGCATGTGTACAAGTGGACACAGAATATTTGCTAAGTTATTGTTAACGATGGCTTATATAATGTGTTCCCGAAACAGTAGCGTCACCACTTGACCATCGAAGCATACATTTGAGTATTGCACCGTTAGCGCCGTACGCGCTTGGAATGTTAACAACGATCTATAAGTTAGAGACCTTTGCCACCTACATTTTACTTATAACTGTTTTAAACTATTGTAGCCGAATTTTGAAGCAGGAATTTAAATAAACCTTAATTAGAACAACTTAAAATTATTAATTCCTTAGATATTTCACCTATATTGCGTCTATTACGCTTTCATGCTTTACAAATATAAATTGCATAAGGAAAAAATAATTTTCTTTAGCAACCGCCAAACTTTGATCACTGTGGTACCGACTGAGACTTGACAACTATTATTGGAAGAAATAAAGTAATTCACTAATAGATGTGTAAAAATAAATAGTTCATTACGTAATAGTTACATTGTGTATTGCTATGTCTATGTCTATCTAGCTGTATGTAATCTTAGATATAGTTATGGTATCTGGATGTATGACTAAGAGCACTTTATGTATATTTAACGGGAATTTCTTCTGTATTACAGAATACACAAATAAGAAATTCGTTAATAGTAAAAATATTAAAGCGTTTTCGTTAATGTTATTGTATAAAATTAATTTTGCAATTTTTATGGCGCTGATTTAAACGATGTGCTTTTTGGCGCTTATTTAAACTCGGGTATTAAAATATAAGTCATAATTAAGAGCGATGAAATGCGTAAAATATATTTGCGTTGATATAAGAAATCGTCATTGTGCATTTAAAACGATATTATACATATATAGTTATCGTAAATATTCAAGGTGATAGAAATGGAAACAAAAATATAACACAATAAACGGTTTATTGATAAAGTGATGATTTTATACCATACTATTTACGATTAGTACGTGATGGCGGAATCCGAGATATGTATGACGGAACATTGCCATACTTGGCATACGAATGAGTTACAATAGATGAGTGGTTACTTAAGAAGCCTGGGAAAACGAGCCGTAGTTTGAAGCTGCATTGATTATTCATATTCCGGAATTGTTGACGTCACGGTATTCCCTGACGTTTAATCTCTAGACAACTTTTAAAATGTCAATGACGTCATCATAGTAAAGTAATATGGAAAATAAAGAATTAGCAAAAATATATACGGAAAGTAAAAGAATGTGTATTAAGTAGCTGAAGAGCACCTACGAAGGGTCAAATCCGATGACAAGCTTTAAGAGTTGATGTCGAACATAGAAACGGACATATATGCCAAAAAATACATGCCAAAAATGGAGCGAGCTATGGAGAGGGCTATGCTCGGGGTTGCTCTACGTGATAAGCTTATAAATGATATCCGCAATAGAACCAGACTGACTGACATAGCCCAACGGATTAGTAAACTGGAGTGGCAATGGGCCTTTAATTGCATTCCATTTTATTTTATTGAAATCATTTTGATAAGGGTAATCAAAAAATAATTACAATAAAGTAAAAACATATATATTAATTAATTTTAAAAATGTTAAACGTTTTATTATAACATATTTACGACAGTATTGAATTTTGATTTATTAGAATTAGAACCGCAGAAATATAAGTGTGAAGGTCAGCAAGTATTTCAACTTTAATAAATCTTTAAAATGTTATTTTCGCTGTAAACCCTTTTTTGTCTGATTTGTTTATCAAAATAAATATTTTATGGGGAAGGTCAATGTAATTACAATTAAACGTGTAAATTAGAAATTGTTTATAAATATTTAAAGTTACAGCTTATATACGCTGCTGGACACAGGCCTCCTCTCATTTCTTAGAGAGTTTTAGGGCAAGGAAATGTTCGCCGCGCCGCCCCAACGCATGTTGGCGGATTTTAGATATCTTTGAAATATTTTCTTCTTGTTTCCCAGACATGCTGGTTTCTTCACGATATTTTTCTTCACCGCCGATCACGTGGTAAATCAGCACATATATTACATATATCGGCACATATATCGCACATATATGCACATATATGCACATATATCGGCACAGCAATTAACAATTTCATTGGTGCCGGATCTAACCCGAGCACTTAGCCCATGACCTACCACGGCTTATAAATATTTGCTAATACAAAATTCAACCTATATATTGTTATCTATTCTAAGGGGTAGAACTAATTTTCTGCCTAGCAGTTCAGTTCATCAGGATAGGTACTACGATCTTACTATTTTCTGTTGTTGAACAGCCCGTTGTTCCAGTGTGTAATAACAGACTGTAAAGCATTTCACCTTTGTCGTAACACCTTTGTAACAACGCATTGTGTAGCCTACTTTATTTGAAATTGGTTGCAGGTGTCTATGGGCTGTAGTAGCTACTTACTATAAGGTGAACTGTAAGTTTGTTTGCTACTTTAATTTTATATAAAAAATATGATGAATGTTTGACTGTAAGTGGTCAGAACAACTGATTTAATTTTCCAAAAAAAAAATATAATCCATAATATACATCAACATTACTAATAAATGTGATGAGAAATCTTGGATGTTTATTCAATCGATTCTAAACTTTGTGTTTCTTTATATGACACCCACGCACCAATCTAGTTTATATTAGTTTCCTACAAAATTGCGTTGAGAAATCTCTTTAAAAACGATTCATTGTACTTTAATTAAGGATTAATTGTTTTGCACCAGACTCCAGATGAAGCAGGCCCGATCGTATCAATTTTTACGCACGCGAGAAATAAGTCCCTATTTCTCGCGTGCGTTCTTCGTCTCTTGACGTGTCAACTTTCATTCAATCAAGCCTGTGACTTTGACAGATCTAGATCATTATAGAAACATTAAGGAGCTTGCTTTAAGTGACGTCTCAAAGTATGTGCGAAGTAATTTTCTTTAATGTTGTGGGTAGAATTTAAAACCAGGAACAAAGAACGGTAAATATTGGAATTGATATTTTGGCTTTTTTTCAATCTGTTTTACAGATAATTTTCACAAAAAAATAGTCCAAAATAATGTTAAGAAGACAATGAGTTAATATGTATGAATTGTTGAAATGTTTTATGTTGTATTATATTTTGGAATATATAACAAACGTAAAATTACCTATAATTTAAATGTGATAGAGTCACGTTGGCTGCGGCACGAATACGTCGAGTTGACTGGGGAAGGATTATGCTCGCACTAAGTTCTGGTGAATGCTCCGTTTCGAATGCTGAGTGTAGAAGACCGGATATATTTTAATGGTAACGAGAAATCTGCATTTTTATTCTTAAACGAAGATAGAAGTAGACGTCCAGAATATCCACTTACCATTAGGTGGACGGACGGTTTGCTCATTTTTTTTACTATTATAAGCCATTGCTTGACTAATATCCAACCTCATGATAAGTAGTGATGTAGCCGAATATGGTAAAACGTACTTACTTAGCTTAACAATAGCCTATTTACGCTTACCTTGAAGACACCCACATTGAATTCGGATGGTTTTTGACCTACAAAAAGTGCTTCGTAAAGGCCAATTTAGTGTGAAAACCTCTTGACTTTGACTTTGAATGAAAGAACAGATGAAGGCAAATTATTCCACTCCGATGCTGTAAGCATGTCGAACGTCGAACAAGCTGTTGAGTTTGAATGCGTGAGAACAGCAGAACGGAGACTGACCGAGCGACACTGCTAACTTACGATGGTGGAAGGGAGAGGAAGAATTTAAGTCATGCAACTCCTTCACACAGTTTCCGAAGTATATCCCATAGAACACCAAAAGTCTAAAAAAGGAACTTTTCACTTTTTTTACAGCATCAGGGTGACAAACGAGCACACAGTCCACGCGATGGTAAGTGATTGATGTGGCCTATAGACATCTACATCGATCCTCAATTACAAATCAAAATGCATATGCGTTGTCACCCGTAAGGACTTAGATGGAATGCCTCATTTCCAGTAAAAAGGGTGTCCGGTTCTCTACACTCACCATACGAAACATACCAGCGTTGAGCTGCTATATTATGCTTGTATTCTGTGAGTGTGGTCCTTCCCCGGTCGAGCCGACTCATTCGAACTACAACTATACTGATAATATAGCTGCAGCATGACTCTACCAGGTAACGTACGTACTTGTGCTCGATACTGATAAGATTTACTTTTAACAGATACAGGTCACGAATAAGCCTCTTAGCACGCCATTACATTGACTTTAAAGCTTATACTTCATGCAAGTACCGTTGCACCTTTGCAAGGACACCTAACTTTTTTGTACCTGCAATGACCATGCACTCATGGAACCACCCTATGTTCAGATTCGAGGAAATGTTAAGTTCCAAAAAATTAAGGCGTTCGGTGTATTCCAATGATACATTCCAGAAGGGGGGAGACAAGTTGAGCTGGCTCTTTTTGCGGTGAAGAGACAAGGGAAGGGAGTTTGTTACCTTTAGGTCTTTAAAACCCTATTTTATGTTCTATAAATGAAAGATATTCCTTTTAATTATGTAAACGTTAGTAGAACACGCGTCTGCTATCACTATAATCTGGTAAGATTGATGTCATTACGTGTTAATGAAGGCGATTTTCAGTGTGTCAATTGTCGCCGTAAATCTTATGTTAAAGAAAACAACAACGTTGTAGTTGACGTACAACATTGACAAATAGAAATAGTAAAGTTTGTCTATGCCCAGATTAAAACAAGCAGTTTTAAATTGGACGTGGCGTTCGTAAAATAAAAAACGTATATATAAAAAAAGAAATTTGTATATATATACAAATTTATTTATATATCATCCAATTTTTATCATCTAAATTAGATGGTGATTTACTTTATTCTAAAAAACATAAAAATTATCACATTTAGTGTTAGAGCACTCGAGACGTCCATATCCTGTTTGCGATTGGCCGCTTATTTTTACATATAACGTGTCAATTTCACTTGATTAGTATTCAGAGTGGCACATACAAATACGTTTCTTTTATGCCTATCACGCTACGTTCACGCGGAGGGTACATCATAGAGCTCCACACACGTAAGAATCGTTTCGTAACGCGCTATCGATCTTAATCTATATTATGTCTATTAATCTATAATATATATAAAATAGTGGCAAAAGCTATACACAATAGTGTTAAAATAGGTATAACATGAGTATATCGTTCTGCGTGTGGTAAAATTAATACCGTCCTCTGCGTGGTGGCGGCTCTAAACAATCTATCAATAAATTCCGTCCCCTGGGTGTCGTGGGATTTGTTAGAAAGATCTTGCGACTTCCAATATATATGGCGTTATAACCATTTAAAATATGCCATGCCTAAAATACCCTGACCGATGACGGAGAGCGCCTTCAAAGGTGCGAGAGGTCTAGTTTATTGCTTGTCAGGATTATTGCGGTCGCCAATAATCCTGACAAGCGTGACGATAAAGACAAATCTTTCCTACAACGGGACAGGCCTTTGTTCAATATTGGACTTTACAAAATTACGAAGAAAGATAATATAGTAATAATAGTTAACACTCCAATATCAAAAACTAAAATGGTATTATTTAAAAAAAAATAGACTAACAGCCCGCAAATGTCCCATTACTGGGTACAGGCCTCCTCTTATTTCTGAAAGAATATCTAGAACAAGGCATAATACTAAAATATCTAGTACTCTCAGACTACCTCAATCTGTGTTCACGAACTTCAAATGTCCACTAATTATGTATGTTTTATTATTTTTTAGATCTTTTTCACGATGTCTTCTTTCATCGTCGATCACGTGATAAACCAGCATCTAAAATTGTAATTACATGGGACAGGGAGAATCGAACTCACTTTACTCGCTTACTGTGAAATATCAACGCGATTGCTTAAACCACGGCGCTCATTATGTGTATAAGTATAAGACATTTGAAAGATATTATCAAGAACTTTAATGTCATACCCGTGACGTGCATCGGGCCCATGCCATTTATTAACACATAAAAATATCAACTGTTCACAATACGCGGTTTAAGGGACTTC
Organism: Parnassius glacialis; assembly: GCA_033319125.1. Lineage (NCBI taxonomy): Eukaryota > Metazoa > Arthropoda > Insecta > Lepidoptera > Papilionidae > Parnassius > Parnassius glacialis. Next base: position 14,003,169 of record JAVANC010000013.1, on the reverse strand, counting down.
TCGCAACATCATGCTGAGTAAGACTCCTTGTCACTTCGTTATGTCGCTCGCATAATAAAGATTTAAAATGTACATAAGCGTGAAATAAATCGAAAGAAGGGTTCTTTGTGATCGATGAACAAATGCTTTTTAAATCTGCAATGACTACGTATTATTCAGTTGAATATAAATCGAGGTATGACATTCGTTTTCTACAAAAGTAATTGGAGTGGGTGCTCTACTGACTTCTTTATTCTTTGCGACTACCGATCGTGGCATTCGATCAGTTGTCCTGTCCTATAACAGTTCTATTAAAAACACAATGTACAGAAGGCTGAGTTCCAAGAAGTCACACTTTACGCTGACCGACAGTTGGAGTTTGAAAATTAATTTTAAATTCCATGCATTTATTTTAATTTTAGATTATGGGAATAGTCAGCTTTTAGTTATACAAGTTAAGCACTTGAGCGAACTATTGCTCTGAATACCTATGTATTGTTATTTTTTGATCACTCGGTTACTGTGAAACAGTGTCTACAAAAATCAAGAAGTTTTGTGGTGTATGAAACCTCAATGTTTTAATATTATCAGATTACGTATTTTTCTGATTTTTAGATCGTCAAAACCTTTCCATATTTATTACTTTAATCCTTTATTGGTTTGTGATTGTACTTTATAATTTACGTGGTTTAGTTATCATGGGTTTGGAGTTTAGATGTTAATGTTATAAATTCTGCATTATAGATAATTCCACGAAAATACATAGTAAAAATATTAACACAAATACATTTAAGGCGTTTATACCCTAAATATATGCAAAATAATAACTTATTTACCACGAACAAGTCTGCAATAAAGAAAAATAATAATATAATATTTAATTCTATTCCTGTTTTAGCCTTCTTATTATTAATGTAACAAATCATTATAAGGTTAATCGGTGCATTTAATATTAATTTATGCATTAATATTCGATAATAAAAGCTAACTTGAACTATATTATATATTACTAATTAGTGGCAACCTAAAATCAAATGTGCAAGGTAAACATTTGCATCAAACCTCCAGCGTAGTGTGGTGATTATTACGCCTTTCAATTTAGAAGAGCCAGCTGTTTCTAGAGATGATAATTGAATATTTTAACGTAGCTACTTATTCAATAAGGTAATAGGCTCTTTTTTGACTAAAGTCTATCAAGATTGAAATCATCCTTTTACCTATTTCTTTCGAAAAGCAGTAGTTATCTACTGTGTCTTAATTGTTCCTAAATAGGAATTTCCAGATAAAATCTTCAACAAACCTGGTTCTTTTCCATTGTATTGTTGAAGAAGTTATTGATTTACGTACCTGAAACAGAAAAATATTCATGAGTAAACGTGTAAATTTATGCCATAAACGTGGCACAAATCATTATGAATCTATACACCTTAATAATGATTTAATAATATAATTAATAAGTACACGACTCGATTACCTCTCTAACATTATAAACGAAAAAGGTCTAATCGATTTTCGATGAAACCAACAAAAGTTTTACGTACAATTAAATAGCGATGTATGAACCGACTATGGTCGATTGGATCGAGTACTTTCGGTCCATGTCTTGTTATAAAGTAAAGAAAAGTTGCAGCCTATTTACGTTCCACTGCTGGGCACAGGCCTCCTCTCATTTCTGAGAGGGTTTTAGGGCAAGGAAATGACCGCCGCGCTGCCCCAATGCGTGTTGGCGAACTTCACATGTCTTCGAAATATTTTTTTTTCTTATTTCTCAGACATGCAGGTTTACTCACGATGTTTTCCTTCACCGCCGAGCACGTGGTAAATCAGCATTTAAAAATGCAATTAATAATTTCATTGGTGCCGGCGGGGATCGAACCCGGTTGGTCGAGTACTGTGAAGCTTACAGCGAGCGCTAACCATCTGAGCTACCACGGCTCCTTGTATCTTGTTATGTCTTCATGTATTTATTTTTCGTCGGAAGGAAACATATTTCGGTCTCTCGACCATGAATACCCACAATAGGGAATAGAATGCTAAAATTATAATAGATAGGTAGATTCTAATCCCTACTCTATAACTTAAAGATTACCTAAGCTGATAGTTGTTTTAGCCTCTGAAAGTTGTCTCAATACCATAACACTAGAACTTTTTTTAGATCAGGTAAAATTATAAATTCATGCATCATTTCTTCTTACTTCCCCTAAAGATTGCATCCTAAGGAGTACCTATATTTGCCATAGTTGTCGTACTTGGCAAGTGGATTAGTAACAGCATATTTTTGTAACATTGAGCTGTTAAGTGGAAGTACATGTCCTGCTTCATTTCAATATGCCGCCTCTTAAGACACCCATAAAATTATATGGAGTAGTGAATTCTCTTACGCCACTACTATACAGCACCTTATTTAATAGTATAAAATTATAATTAACGTTAGCAATTGGCTATGGATTACGATTTATGTTCTATAGTGAATTTAAACTATTTTTCGAAAACAGGTATAAAGATATTGACAAAAAAGTACACAACGTTTCCTTAAACGTATAGTCACTAAGTTTTGGTGTACCTTTGTCTTAAAATTTCCTATGTATACCAGGAACAATATCAAAATTAATAGCTAGTTACCCTTCCGTGATAGCTATCTCTTATTATCTCAAAACAGTCTGGTATAACTTTTTTATGGTCTCAATGGCGTCCATCAGTCGCACGTCACGGTTCGAAATAATATGATTTATTACACCAATCTGTTACCGACAATGAGTTTTATGTGCATTCAGTTATGATTTAAATTTGTTAGTAATTTGATTGATAAGTATTTCTGTTTAATATGTTAATAAGCTACGATGCAGTTGATCGTGCAGTGAAAGTTGAATTTTCGTGTTAAATTAAACCTTCGCAAGGTTTAACGCATCTCGGATAGCTAGCGTAGTTTTTTTTATAAATCATAAGGCATGGTTTATAAATATCAAGGAATGCTTGAGAGTGCATTTTTCTAATGCCTAGACCATGAGTATAATATTTTAATTATTTTTTTTAAACATTAACTCCCGCACTAAAAAATTTTCCTGTACCATTTAGGTGTTCAACATATATAAACTGCAGACGGACAGTCTAATTATTTGTAAGCTCTAGAAATACGAGTTATAGAACTCGAATACCCAAAAATATAACTAATGTGAAATTTATTGTAATAATGTAGACGCTACCTACAAAAAAAACTGTATGGTAGCATAAATTTCAAACAGGATCTTAACGTGATACTAAAATAACGATAAATAAATAGTATACACATATTTATTTTCACAACTTTTTAATCTCACGCATTAAGTAATAACCGATATCTGCGTTGATAAATAATTGAGATACTTAATATGAATATAAATAAAATTTATACTATTGTACAAGAGAACAATTGAAGACATTGATTGAAATTTTTGTCATTAAACAATTTGCAAGTGATACTCAATGTGAAAGCCCAAGCATACCGCAGCAAGACTTCAAGACACTGTAAGTTCATTCGGCGTTGATCGGACCAAAATTAATAATTAAAAAAGCTGAAGGTACTCCGGGTTAACTCTGACATCGCGATATCAATCACCTCAGTCTCCCGTGAACACGGGTGCTGTAAAGTACCCGAAACTTCGGGAGCCGAACCGGGAAAATTAAACGCGATAATAAATATAAGAAATCATTACGTACAACTGCTAAAAGTAAAGTTAGAGACTATATGCGTCCCATTGATTAATATAAGCCAGGCCTCCACCTCTCATTTCTAAAAGGGTTGCAACCGCTTCGCCCCAAAACGTTTTGGCGAATTGCACAATTTTTCAAAATATATTTTTAAGTTTTTTTTTAATTTTAGGTTTGCTCTGGTGTTTTTTTTTTCACTTTTATGAAATCAGCATTTATAGTTGCAACTATATCATTAGTACATGCGGTGATTGAACCTGGTTTGATTTCATGCTGTGATATTTACGGCGATCACTTAGCCTATGAGCTACCGCCGCTATATTATTTCTTAACGATCTTTATAAATATAACTTATGTTGGTGAAGTGCGTCACGATTACCACCAGCGATTTTTCCGGACCGGTACGACTTAGGGTCCTTTAAGAAAAGAGCCTACTCCTTTTTAAAAGGCCGATAACGCATCTGCAATTCCTCTGGTTCCCCTGGTGTTGCAGTTGTTCTTGGGTGGCGGTAGTCACTTACCATCAGGTGAGCCGCATGCTCGTTTGCCCCCTCTCCTATAACAAAACGTCCCTGAATAGCAGATTTGGGTATCTGTAGTTCAGATCGTATTTCGGTCTTGACGTCAACAGAGTTTAGCCATCTACACACGGACATGATTATAGTGGTCGAGTGTATGCGCAAGCACATGTGCATTCTCTACACTCTCAATCTTATAATCCGATGGGACAGCAATCCGACACAATTTAAGAGGGATCTGTAGCAGGACTAACGGCCTTACGTGCTTTCGGTTTAGTAAACTATTAAGTAATCTGTTCTTTCGTCGGCATATGGGTGAAATATCGCCAACTTCCTGACTCCAGGATGCTACTCAGAAATTCTTGACTGAAAAACCCTGGCCATGATCAGCCACTCATATGTACGACCATTAGACCAAAGTGACAGATGAAAGCTTTTTTAAATTGCCTGTCTCGTTGCCTGTCGCTTCACAAAGTGATAATTTAATATTGAAATGAAAATCTGCATTGTTGTAATAGTAGTATTGTTGTGTTTTGTGATAGAACCTATGATCAATTGATTGGTCTACATAAGCACATACTAATATGTAGTTACGGGAAAGTTGTTTTTTATTATTTTAATTTATTATTTTATTTACTAGCTGTTCCCCTCGACTTCGCTAACGTTGAATTTGGATTTCATGAGTTTTAATTTTTTTGCGTGGAACACTAATTCTTTTCCTAATTAAAAGTAGCCTAGGTTACTTTTTATAATATCAGCTATCTGCCGGTGAAAGTCCCATTGAAATTGGTTCACAGGTTTTTGCGTGCTGCGTGTTCAGACAGACGTGTTAGAGTTTTAACATAGTAAAAATAATAATAGATAGATTATTATAGTATAGACTATGTTAATTTAATATTGAAATGATAATCTGAATTATTGTAATAAAAGTAAATAGTATTTTTTTGTCTTGTGAGAAAACCTATGATCAGTTGATTGGTCTTCATAAGCTCATACTGAAACGTAGTCACGTGAAGGTTCTTACTTCCCAGTATCCAGCTTAGCAGTAACAGTGATATATACTATATATGAGTTACCAGCGTACTGTTACAGCGACAATATGTGATTTTTTTATTATTATCATAACAATTCAGGTTCACTGCTAAAAATAGACCTTCTCTAAATGAATGCCACAAAGCACGGTCCTGACTTACCTGTATCTTTAGATATCAGGACCGCCCTACACTCTTTTTTCTGTTTTATTTTGGATATTTCTACGTCGGACATGTGGTGAATTAGCTCTTAATTTATTTAATAGTGTCGGCGGGATCAAAGTGGAGTTGATCACGTACCACAAAATTAGGTTGAGGGTGCGGCCTCCGATTCTATCGCGAATCTTGGCAATTATAATACAGTCATAGCCCATATTTCCTTTTCTTATTTATATTTATTGCATGGTATAAATTTAAAAACAAAAGAAACATCATTAAAGTGCATGTATTCGTTAAGGGGGCAGTCTTTATAGCAGGAACTAATTCACTATAAAAACTATCCAATCAAATTATTGAAAAGGTCGAACAACACTCTTATTAATTATGTTGACTTCATTCAAAACCTCAGGTCAATTCAGCTTTGTTTCATTCCGGCGCGAGTCACGCTGAGTCATGACTACTGTTTAGTTCCGGCCAAGTATGCATTTCCGTGGTAAATCCAAAACGGGACTGCGTTCATAACTTGGGTATCGACTAGTTATTCACAGACAAAGACGTTCTTATTTTTAATACAAGCAAGGGTAACAATCAAATACACAGTTCACCCGATAGTGAATACCCGTTGTCTTACATTTATTCTTAATTGAAATTCAAAATACAGATGTATGGAACCTTATATAATATGTACATTTCGAACGCTTCGTTATATGTGAAAAAAGTATAACGTATACGTAAACGTAAAAAGTATAAAGTATACGGTTCTCATCAGTTAAGGAAATACAGTAGTATTATGCTTTAATAATACGCTGGTATTCTGTGAGAGCGTGGTTCTTCAAGTCAAGATATTTCAGACCCATTCGAGCTTAACCCCCGATTCAAAAAAAACTTTTACGTTTTTGTTTGATATTCTGATGTTGACTGTACTTTTGAATGAATGATGATTGACGTATAAGACTATCGAATAACAAGAGATTGGGAGCGAAAAATCTATACAAATGCGACAAAGGTAATTTTTACAAACTGGTGATGTGTCGCATCATTATCAGTTTGCGGATACTAATGACTTTGCTTCCACCACCATGTTTATGAGCTAATATTTCAAGAATGCCAGATAACTCATTGAATAGGCCTGTGTTCACTAGTAGTCATAGAAAACTGTTAGTGTTTGTGATATCATCATAACAGCCTATAAAAGTTCAACTGTTGAATATGTTTGAGATAGTTGTCACGTTCGCAGGTGGGTTGGCAACCGAAGTTGTTTAATTATTATGAGATGTTATCAGAAAGATACAGCAGTATATTTCTGATAACATCTAGAAAGATACAGCAGTATATTTCTGATAACATCTAGAAAAATACAGCAGTATATTTCTGATAACATCTAGAAAGATACAGCAGTATATTTCTGATAACATCTAGAAAGATACAGCAGTATATTTCTGATAACATCTAGAAAGATACAGCAGTATATTTCTGATAACATCTCATAATAAACCTTAAGCCCTTCTCCCGTTTGAGTTTCTCTCTGTCAACTCTAGCGACACCCACGGGAATCTTCCCGTATCTATGAGGAAGTAGATTCTTTTACGTCGCCATTCCACCACTCGTATTAACGAGTTGGTGATATGGCAATTTTATATTAACTCATTAATGTTAACTGCTGAATAAAAACCTCACCCATAAATTGCTTCATTAGGAGAATCTTGCCATAGTTACCATGCTTGGCAAGCGGATTGGCAACCGTAGTTTTTATATTATGTAAAGTTGTTATCAGGAAAATGCTTTTTTATAGAATAAGGGAGAGAAACGAGCATATAGTCCACCTGATGGTAAGTGGTTACTGTGGCCCATAGACATCTACATCTATCTTCGTTTGCTAATTATAATGCAGATGCGTTGTCCGCCGTGAGGACTAAGATGGAATGCCTCTCTTCCAGTAAAATGGGTCTCCGGTTCTCTACACTCACCAAACGAAACACAGCAGCATTAGGCTGCTATTTTGCGCTGGTATTCTGTGAGAGCGTGCTGCTGCCTATTTTAGTTTCCCTCTGTCGCTCACGACACCCACGGGATGATATGAGTTAAGAAAGTTTTAAAATTAATATATCATAACTTTTTTGTTCTATTTAACCAACTTCTAATACACATTTCAAAAGCTTGTGTTAGACGTCATGTTAGCGACAATTTTAGTCGGACGCGTGTCTCGAAGCGTTGTTGTTTAATGATTTATTAATAATCAGCTCAAACGCTAAGCCGCGACGAACTCAACCACAGGAGACTATTCTCGTACACTTGTCCGTCTGTCCGTTGCATAACATAAACATGACGGCCGCTGACTTTTGACTAATGGCTATATAACGTGCATTGTACTCTTACTGCGTAAACCGTAGGTAGCTAGTTGTAAGAAAGTCTACTGGTAAGTATAAATAACGTTAAAAGTTTAAGTTTAATTTTAAAATGTTTAAGCTATACCTCTATATACATATATTTTTTTACTAGCCTAAACCAGCGCTTAAATACTATCCTGATGATAAGTGGTGACGCAGTATATTTGTATAATACCAGTTATTAGCTTTTAACTTTTAATTTATTATTAAACAAAAACTATTGAAATGGATTAGTATAATATCAATGTATACGTGATTAATAAAAATGGGCGATCTCTAAAATTATTTTTATTATTAATTGTACTATTTACATAATTTAAAATTTTCTATTGATAAAAAAATCGCTGGTTATAATTTTAATCTGGAGGTAGCCGTGGTTAACTATGACATTGGGACGTCAAACACTTCAGTCCCCCCCCCCCCCACCCGTGACTATGGGTGTTGTAAAGTACTCGAAACGTCAGGAATATAAAATAAGTTAATATACGTGATGAAATCCGTAAAACCGTTATTTAAATGTGTAGTGTTCGCGTAAATATAAGAAATCAATATTTTTTATTTTTAAAACTGAAGTAACAAACAAAGTAACATTTTATCTATTAATAGGTGGTTGCTGCAGTTATTGGGTACATGCAGCCAACTTAGAAGGCTGCAGATGCTTTGCCACCTCTGAGGACTACGATGGCATACCATAGCTTGTAATATCTTTGTTAAATAAAATAATTCTTATATAATATAAAATTACAATTCATGGAGTTCATAAAGAATTAAACATTAAAAGATTAAAGTTATGTAAGTTTTAAAATTTAAAACGAAAAATTTCAAAAGATATTTCGGCACGAGCATAGCAAACATTGTTATGCATGAATATTCCGAAACTGTGTGGAAATAAAGAAATGACATCGTGACAGGCATAAATACTTTGGGCTATATTATCTGGGTTAAAGAATAAAGGTATTTGTAGTGGAATGAAAATGGAAAATATGTTTTAAAATTTCATTACATTTCAATTCTCAATCATTAAAATTATCAAACAAATTAAATAGAGCTTAGATTTAACTACTAGCAAGGAGTTTAAAATTAGATAAAATTGGAGCAGACGTGATTGCTAAGTAAATATCTTAACACATTCGCGCGCGGTACCCGATCCTGGATTCTCATAAACATGCGCAAAATTTTCTATACAAATTTCAGATGCGACTATATCCATACAGTCATACATACTTATCGACTCACCCAGGCAACAAGGCCGTTACGGGCATAACCGTTGTAGGATAGGCTTAATTTTCGCAACTGTCGTAAACAACTGTAGATTTTGGTAAAAGTAAAGATATTTTCAAAGTTGGAACAGTTTCCTTCGGTTGTTGTTGCGGTTCTTCCTCCTTGTCATCTTCATGAATTTGGGTTTGATGAATGGTTACTTTTACGTCGTGATCGGCGTATCACTGAACCCCTCACCCTGCAAGCGTTTAGGCCTCACATTTGCAACGGGATATGCCGTACTGTTAATTTTATATTATGCTACGCTTGTGTTTGTACTACCTTCGAGAATGAACTATTTTTTCGGTAGTTATGTGACTGTCGGGACTTTAGCTCAGCTACCCGGAATGACACAAATTCTGTCCTACAGGGCAGTTTCATACATTTGCACCGCGATAACCGTAGCGACTTTTAAAACAATATTGCTAATCATGGGGATCACCGTAATGTCACATTGTATGAGTTCGGTCTGTCGGGGTATACCGTTACCGCGAGCGAAGTGTTAAAGATTTTACAATAATCAGCTAAAACCAACGCTCTTAATATTGGTCTCTATACTTACTAATCTACACAGTCGCCAATTTGCAGGATATGTGTTTAGAATTTTCAAATTGAATCACTACACTTTCTGGGTCACCAGAGTTTGATTTGTTAACAGATGCAAGACGTACAGGTGCGGTTGGCATTATGAGAAGCATATTTTTGTAAGATATTTTATTTCTAAAATGAAAAAAATGTATCGCGCGTGTCTCACATATACCTTGAAATTGGATTTTCGTCTTTAAAAACTAGTACAGAAAACAGGTTATTTTATACCGATTGTGCTGAACGTCGTTCCACTGTTTGATTTGGTATAGCATGCTCTAGAGATATATTAATGCGAATTTCACCGCATTTCTCTCAGTTACTTTCCAACCGCGGTTGAATAACCCCCATGTTAACGCATCGCGTAATTACGTCAATCTACGCATCTGCAGACGTAAAAGAACATGTACACGATTAAGTTTACTTGTTTCATATCTTATCTGGAATCTACACAAAAATATATCTCGGCTTTGTTACTTTCATTATTGAAAGTTTAGTGTATATAAGCTTAACTATCATAATAAACTCACAGAAGACCACTGCTGGAGAAGGGACCTTTCCCGTTGGAGAGTGGGTTTACCTTAATCCTCACGCTTGGTAGATGGATTGACGACCGCAGCACAAGACGTCTTGCACTTTTAACGCAGCTGGCCGTCTGAATATTTTTAAATCTGGCATAACTTACGCCCGACTTAAAAACATGCGCGAGTGTCATGGAAAACTCGGTCTAAATTCCTTTCGTAGTATATTATTATTGATAAACGTATTATATTATTGATTAACAAATACAGATAAATAAATTACTAGCGACTATTAAAATGAAGCGTCATTTAAAATAAAATAATATTTATTACATGGCAAGGTAAGAAAAAGTGCGAGGGAGATGGATATTATTCCATCTCGTTTCCATATAGCCGCCAAGGTCGTCTAATACTACGTCAGAAGAAGACTGAAAAATCTTACACTTTTTCTCGCCTAGCCCCCATCCACCAAATATTCAGACGGAAGACACGCTTTCTCTATGATTCCCCATGATCATATCTTATGACAGCCACGGGACGACATTATGTGAAGGATTTTCTTACGCCGCCATCAGTAATCAAGCTGTACTATATTATAACTAGATTTGGTTAATATCTGTTATGTGGAGTAAAGAAATAATCGAGGATTTAGTAAATGCTAGAACAATTTAACGGTGTCCAACATGTTGCGGTAATCATCTAGTTCGCCGTATACGAGTAGTAACGGTGTAAAAGAAGCAACGAAACTTACGTAGCGACAAAGGGACAGTGAAACAGAAAATAGGCAGCAGCATCTTTATGATAACGACTCATTAATAATAAAGGAACTGCAATTTCAAACCCACCTCTCACAAGTGACAACTATGGAAAATATCTCCTTATAAAACAATCTGTGGTGGACGTCTATTTTCAGCAGTCGACAGTTGATGGGCTGTGATAAATTAAAAAAAAATATTTTGAAATTTGTGGTTCTTCGATCGCCAATAGTTGGATCAGCAATCGAAGTAAACACAGTAATTATGGCAAATCAAAGGATTTGCTATATACAGCTGTGATATACACAGGCTAATGGAGAAACTATTTGTAAATCATACAAATACTTATTTCATGGAGGATTCGAAATCACGGTCCTGAGCACCTCAAGCCACTATGCACATTTTATCCTCTAGAAAGGAACATGAGCAAAATTTTCTTCAAAATTTATTTTCTAAAACATAACTAGCTGTAAGGAACTCTTGAAAGGTGTTTTAAACATCAAGATGCCGCTATAAAACCATCTTGTGTCCCAGTTTAAGGCTTGGGAAAGTCTACAACTATTACAATTTTCTTTACAGAAACGTTTAAATTTCTCTTCCTCTACTTATTTTAATGGTAAGTATTATGAAATGTAAATGCAATTTTTCTCACATACTTTGTAATTAAGAGAAATCTCTGAAAATTATACCAATGGTAGCGATGAAATATTACAACGAAATAAAAATTCAAACTTAAAAATATTAGTGATTTAATTCTACCATTTACAAGAAAATCAAAAGACTAAACTTTAAAAGGCTGTTTAAGCCTTGACAAAAACAACTAAATCGAATATTTTAATAGGTAATATTGTATTGGCTTTCATGGTTCAATGACGAAGGAGACCGCGGAGGCAATGTAAGGTCATCCGGTTTTACCGAATTAAGAATAAACACGTTTCAAAATGTCACACAATCGTAAAACCATTCTACATTATTGGAACGTGTCAACGTGTGCCAGCTAGCGACGGACCAAAAACTTTTAAATGGCGCTAACTACCTGGACAATGCCTGCAAAAGTAAAAAAGAGTGCTTTTTTCGAATTTGCATTTTTTGCCGTTTAATAAATTTGGTATAAATTAAATAACATTATAATATTTTTACCTAGTAGAGCCATGCTGCAGCTATATTAGTACTATAGTTGTAGCACGAATGGGTCGGCTCGACCGGGGAAGGACCACATTCTCAGAGAATACCAACATAAAATAGAAGGTTAACACTGCTGTGTTTCCTATGGTGAGTATAGAGAACCGAAGACCCTTTTTACTGGTAAAGAGGCATTCCATCTTAGTCCTCACGGGTGACAACGTATCTGCAGTTTGATTCTTTATTGAGGATCGATGTAGATGTCTATGGGTCACAGCAACCACTTACCATCAGGTGAACTGTGTGCTCGTTTGTCACCCAATCCTATTAAAATATATATACAATATCTATTATAATAATAAAAAAGAATAAAATTTTCTACAATCTTTCTTTGCTGAGTTTCCTTTGAGCGAAAAAAGAGCCAGACCTCTTGTCAGCGGCCACAACTAGTCGCTGATACAGTTTTTATACTCGTACTATGCTATGAATATTTTTTAATATTGTATGTGCCTTAAGATATCCAATGCACAAAAATTAGCGGTAAAGGTCCGAAAATGAAATCTTAAGTGTGTTTTCTCCTAATAGGACTAAGATTATCCTATTACCAGTAAGGTAAGTTTCAACACTTTCTATATTTATATAGAATTCTTTGTTTATTATATAGAACAATTCAGAAAGTACAGCAGAATAATTCTGTTGATTTCTGTTATTTTGTATTTTGCATGCTGAAGGGCTAAACTTCCTCATGCGGCTAGCAGTGATGAATCATGTTTCCGTAAGTCATCACTTGTAATACACACTGGTTGTAAACTTTTGTCTGGAGGGCTTGACGTATATCAGACATAAGATATGGCGCAATTTCCTGAACGCTACTAAGCCGAGTGTGATTCGTCGGTTAGCAAGCACATGATCCAACTGATGGTAAGTGGGTGCTGCCACCCATAAACATATACATTCATCCTCGATGAAGAATCAAAATGCAAATTCGTTGTCGCCTTTGAAGAATAAGATGGAATGCCTCGTTTCCAATAAAAAGGTTCTCCGGTACTCTAAACACAGCTGCTGCTGTGTTTAATAAGGTGCTCTGCTATTTCGGTGGTCCTACCCCGGTTACACTGAACCATTCTTGCTACAGTCATAATATAGCTGCAGCTTGGCTCTACCACGTATTCTTGTTCGAAGTTGGAGTTACCTAATAGAACATTTTGCCATGCATTATATTAACTACCAATATAAGTGTAACATGGACGTTAGACGTGATGAATCTTATCCATATTCATGGTGGCTATGGTCAGGTCATATTGTTTGAAGAACTGGCAACCAATAGGGAAGAAAGGTACTCGAAAGGCAACCTCGTACTGAAAAGCGCTTTGTCGGGCGACCCCTACTAAATGTAGTGACGACCAGATGAAACAGTCTTCGACTGATGTAGGACCGTAATTTGCGGCAATCTAAAGGTGAGACCTATTTTTCGGAGTGATAGTTATTTTGATAATAAACGTTGAAAAATAGTTTGCGTGTAATAGTTCAAATGTGGATATAAACCTGCCTAAAAGTAAGTCAAAAGATTACATAGATAGCGAAGTAAGAGAATTTATTCCCTCATTTTGTATGTGTCGAAGAATAACAATCAATAATTTCAGAAAGATTTTCTGGTTCAGCAGTATAACTATCTCGTTGACGCCAAATGTCATATGTCCACACCGTGGACGAGAACAGCGTTAGTGTTTAGATTGAAAAGTGGCTTCAGCTGAAATACGAAACAGCTATATTATAAAATCCATTTTTTTAAATATATAGAAAAGCGGTGCTAACATATTTTCACAACTAAAATGGAGAAAACATGTGATAAATATACAAATATCGATCAGAACACTATATCTCTGTCTAATATATTACTGCACTTACTGAAATCAAATATACATTATCTTAATATTAGTTGTATAAATTTTTTTAGTTATGCTATTTACTTTACGCCCACGTATACACATAAAATATTTTCTCATTGAATAGAATTAATTTTACGGATTTCATCGCATTTATTTTTAACCTATTATAATATTTTTACATGGTAGAGCCATGTTGAAGCTGTAATACTGGTATAGTTGTAGCACTAATGGGTCGGCTCGACCGGGGAAGGACCACGCTCTCACAGAATACTATAAACTAATAAAATATCAGCTTAACTCTGCTGTGTTTTGTATGGTGAGTGTAGAGAACCGGATACCTTTTGTACAGGATACGAGGCATTCCATCTTAGTTCTCACGGATGACAACGTATCTGCATTTTGATTCATAATCAAGGATAGATGTAGATGTCTATGGGCCGCAGCAACCACGTCACATCAGGTGGACTGTGTGCTCGTTAGTCACCCTTATCCTATAAAAGAAACTCCAGAAGTTTCCAGTGTTTTGCAACACCCATGAATATTAGGGACGGAAGGACTGTAGTATTCAACATCAAGAGTATTCGGCATTCTGACGTCATAGTTAACTCCAGGTGCCATCAGCTTCTTACATATACATTGCAGAGACACCGCCTAATATTACCGCCGCGATAGAAAAGTTGTTTTGGTCATTGTTTATGAAATTTATTATTATTGAAAATGTTTATTAACTATTTTAATCCTCATTCAAATTTAAAAAATGAAAACACCGTAAATCGATTTTTATTTTTTAACTAACGGCTAGTCCAAGCCAGATAGAGGCGGTTTAAAAGATCTGATTAATCGATCCCGCGGGGTAGAGTTTATAACTGCTTATAGAAATTATTGGATTTGATGCTCATCTGTGCATAAGAAATTTTAATTTGATTTATGAAACAGAATTTTTAATAAACCTTTACTCAGAATGTATCGATCAAATCAACTTACCCAAATCCCATAATACAAATTCTTTGTGAAACAGTAGGACTCCATACAGAAAGATTTTGTCCATGTTTTACTTCATCGAAGTTTTCAAAGCATTAATTTCATCTTATTCGATTCCAGAAATGAAATAGTATTGTACATACACTATTACAAATATAGTTAATATTCACCATACACCCAATTGAGTTAGTGACCTGAGGTCATCAAAATTAATGTGTTTGTCAAAAGTCCCAATGATATTAATGTTAAAATTTTCATCTCAAACCGAATACTGGTTCTAGATCCGGCTAATTTTGTATATTATTATAATAAAATCTTCCATTCCAACGCAATGAAGTTATAGTTTAGCATATTGTTCCACGATTCTCATTTAGTTATATAATTTTACGCGTTTATATTAATTAAACACCAGTACATGTTTATCATGTCTTTCTCATAGAAAGTGAATGTTATTCTTTCGAGAAATAAATATCTATATATATATATATATATATATACAATAAATAAACAATAAAAATAAATGCGTGGACGTTGTTTTTTTCTTTTGAAAAACGCACACTAGAATTTTCTGCTGTGTCGTGGAGGCGTTTTACGTACATAAGATGCTTATGGTAAACATTCAGTTCGGAACAATTATTTGTAAGCCATACAAATACTTGTGTTGGGCGGAATTTTTACCCGCAGCCCGCAGTGCTGTGACCAGACATATTAGCAACTACATTTCGGAACCAACATGTGTGTTTATGTTATTGTGATATTTAGAAATAGTTGTTTCTTATTTGGGAGTTGATATAGGTGTCAATTGTGGGCCACAGGATCCTTATACGATTAGGTTGAAAGCGTAAACTTTTTTCGTTTTTAATCGTACAAAAAGTCCTTATTTACATTCTTATATAATATGAATCATAGACAATTTTAATTGTGTCATTACACGAAACTCGAAAACCAAAATACGCGTACGTAGCAATCAATATGTTAGTAATGGCAAGTGCTATTAAGCTAAGATTTTAAAATCTTTAAAAAGGCTGTAAAAGCCATCTAGATGGCGATAAAATATGACATTTATAAAACGTGAAAATTAGTTAAAATATTTTGCACTTATCACTTACACACCCACAGATTTGCACCTAGAACAAACGAGAGAACGGCGTTGTTTCGCAAGGACTCGTGTTATTCAATACGCCGTGACGTGGTTTAAGAGATAATGAAGTTTTCAAATAGTTTCCAAATGTTTTAACACTAGTTTTCTATTTTATGAATAGCCGTGGCTATGTCGCAAATATGTTTATTTTGTAAGTGGTAGAGTGGTACTTGACTACTACGCTGTGTCTAAATCCCAGCCCTAGCCAATATTTGCGCAAGCAGTCAAATCGTTACGTCTGGCTGTGTTGTGGTCCACTTATCTTACAAATAAAATTGCACCTACTAATCTACAATTAATAAGTGTTTTTAATCGGTGTATGCCCTGATGTGTGTGTGGCAACGATTTAAGACTCGAATATGCTAACTGTTGTTTTGAGCATGTGTACAATGTCTGTCATATTGCTGATCTTACAAAAATATCTGTAAAACACCGCACTGTATAGTACACGATATGGCAAGCACAAAAGAAAATAAGATGAAATACGTGTCGGTTCACAGAAAATTTGCAATGTTGATACGTTGAGATCGATTTATTAATATACGTTACTCGTTACAAACCATCAAAAGTCCATTGCTGAACATAGGCCTACCGCATAGATTGCCTTATAGGAGCAGTATTTGCTATAGTTACCACGCTTTGCAAGCGCGCTGGCAACCGTAGTTTCTTATTTTTCAGTTGTTATCGACGCTGCTGACCCCCATGGGATGATATGGGGTAGTGGATATTCTTACACCGCCACTACTTGGTCAGTTAATATCATCATTCCGGCTCTGTTCTTTTGGCTCGTCATGTTTTTCATCTCAGAAAAGTGTTAAACACCTCACTCCACCAATGCCTCATCATTGCATAGAGCTACTAATAAGAGATGAAAATCAAGAGATTAAACTTTTTTTCAATAGTAATTACATGATAATGAAATAATGCGAAAAATTACTATTTTTTTTTATTAATAGTACCCGTGGAACATTACGGAAGTTCAAAACGACCTTCTGTGTTGCCTTGTTTTACATGTAGTCATTTAAGTGTGTTAGTTGCTTAAGAACATATTTTTTATTTCAATTCGTAAAATTATTGTAAAAGGAACGTTTTAAATTCAGACAACTAGCCCGCACATTTCTATGTAAACCTCGTCCCATTTAGAAATCATGTTTAATGGAACAGTTTGTTTTAATACATAAATAGAAAATCTAGTTATTAATCTATAATACGTCAATTTTCTTATACGGTAGTTTGAACTGAATAACTAAGGAATAAGAACGAAAGTGGCCTGAGTAGGTGAACACTGACTAGCCTATCGAATCCCCACTACCAACTGGTAATTTCTAACAGCGGTATGACCTTACCACGCCAATCAAACGTGTTTTATCATTAGTTGAATCAAATTAGACGATTTCTACCAAGTTACGACGGCTAGAGATCTATTTAACCTATTGTTATTGGCTATTGTTACTAAGTATAACTCATTAGATCTTTATTAAAAGGCGCGCGGGTGTAGAGAAGTCAAAGACCTACTTGAAAGTTTTAGTGCTCAGTTATCTCAAGTATGTACTAAAAAGTTCATAGCACATATTAGTATGCAACTGTAGTCTACTAATTTATGTACTTTAATCGGTTATTAATTATTACCGTAGATAAATAATGTACAGTTCCTTTATTTCTAAAAACATATCAATACATATTCGTATGATCTGATTGTGGAACAAAAGGTAAAACCAAATAATAAGAATTTAATAATTAGAATATAATAATAAGAATATAATTTAAGACAGAGGTCTTTTTTCCAAATAAGTGATAAAGGCATAATTGTATTATATAATATAGTATATTTTTATATTTAACAAGTGCATTCGTTCTAGGCAGCACAATTAAGACGAACAACATTAGTGGTCAAATAGATTGGTGGCAAAGACAATGAATTGCCATCGATAAATTTCATCTAAAATAATATATGTAAAATGCAACTCTTGATAAGTTCTTTAAAGCCTACTCAATTAAAAGTTGTAAGAATTGGCTACCCTACCCTTGCATCTTACGACTTGGTCCTTAGACTGCATTTCGCAACTAACCAGCCTGCGCGTGTGCGGGTAACAAATTGAAGTGGCGCAAGCGCAAGCGTAGCCAGACACCATAAAAGATAAGCTATAAATATATGTACTAATAAAAAATGTATAGCAACAAACCTAACCTTATTACGAAATAATATCAACTATTTAATTTTTTTAAACATAACATAATATATAATAAGTTTTAACTTAGATCCATTTAGGAAGGTAAAAGAAATATTAACAACAATGAATTCAGTAACAAACGTTCTTTTTTATGGGATAGGGTGACGAACGATCACACAGTTCACCTGATAGTAAGTGGTTGCTGTGACCCATAGACATCTACATTTATCCCCAATAAAGAATCAAAATGCAGTACCTCGTCACCCGTGAGGACTAAGATGGAATGCCTCTTTTCCAGTAAAATGTGTCTCCGGTTCTCTACAATCACCATACGTAACACAGCAGTATCAAGCTGCTATTTTACGCTAGTATTCTGTGAGATTTTTTTTTGATGGATGAATGAGAATGACGGAGTGAGAAATTGTTTAATAAGAGAAGAGTGTGGTTTGCAAGATGATGTTGTGACTAGGATTAAGAAAGGAATGCTTCAGTGGTTTGGTCATGTAGAAAGAATAAATGAGGAAAGAGTGAGAAAGCAAATTTATGTTGCAGAGGTAAATGGCAGAGTCCGGAAGGGTCGCCCTAGGCGAAAGTTTATCGACCAAATTGGCGATATATTGAAAATGGGCCAAATTAAGAGTACCTTTAACCGACGAGGGTGCATGCGTAGCTATATGGATGTGGAGGAAGCGAGAGAGGTGTGTCAGGATCGTGCCAAATGGAAGTCCATAGTCTCTGGTTACCCCTCTGGGTGACAGGCGTGAGTGTTTATGTTATGTTATTCTGTGAGAGCGTGATCCTACCCCGGTCGAGACGACCCATTCGTGCTACAACTAATACTACTAATATAGCTGCAGCATGGCTCTACCACGTATACACAATACGTAATAGATTAGATATTCTATTTAAATAAATACTCATTTAAAAGTGTATCGTTTACCCACCACTGAATCTTCGTATTTATAGCTTATTAGCAAACAGATTCTTATGTTAGGATAATTTGTATAACGACCGAAAGTACCGGATATGCAACTTATGATTCTTGAATCAATTTTGGACTCTACAATAAGTCAATAAAGTTCGTTTTTATTTGTGTATTTTTAACAGTGTATCCTGCCGGAATAAGCGTTTCTAGCAAATCAGAAAACAGTTAATAGGTCTGTTGTAGAATATACCCAAGCAATAATGGTCTTCCGATGGCCTTTGTACTTAGAAATGTAGTAAGTCTTAAATACGACAAATAACGCATGGAACCACAACTATAAAAAATTATCCATTTTATATGTACATATTTTCTGTCATATGCCGTGTGGTGTCGGGGATTGGGAATCTATCGCACAGCCTATTCGCTTCGTGGGTGCTGCAAGAAGCAGCAGTGGGAAAGGTCAAAAACTCATATGTCTCCAGACAGATAGCAGTTACCATTTCAAATTAAACGGATGTAAAATAGCCAGACCAGGGACGAATAGCAGTTTCAATGATACGAGGTAACTGGTACTTAAATCACAAATCCTTCTCAGTCTTTTTACACAATTTTCTTCTAAGTAGAGTCACGCTGCAGCTTTAATATGGTTGTAGCACGAATGGGAATGAATGAAGTCAGTCAGAGAATTAATGAAGCGTAAAATAGCAGCTTAATGCTCCTTTTTTCATATGGTGAGTGCAGAGAACCTAAGCTCACTAGAAACAAGGCATTCCATTTTAATTCTCAGGGTTCCCAATTTATCTGCATTTTGATCCTTAATCTAGGATAAATGTAGATTTCTAAGGACTACAGTATCCACTTACCATCAGGTTACCACTTACCAGAAGGAGTACATTCACGGAATGAGATTTTTTTTATAGGTTTAGTGTGACAAACGAGCACATAGTTCATCTGATGGTAAATGGTTGCTGCGGCCCATAAACATCTACATCTATTCTCTATTACAAATCAAAATGCAGATGCGTTGTCACCCGTGAGAACTAAGATGGAATGCTTCATCTCCAGTAAAAAGGGTTTCCGGTTCTTTACACTCACCATACGAAACACAGCAGCGTTAAAGCTGCTATTTTACGCTGGTATTCTGTGAGAGCGTGGTCCTTCCCCGGTCGAGCCGACCCATTTATCCTATAACTATACTACTAATAACTGTAGCATGGCTCTACCACTTAAATCAAATTAGATTTGTTAGTCTTAAGTCGTTTAAAAACTCAATTATTTATGCGCTTTTGATTCATAATTTTATACTTCATAAGAGTGGTAGTTATCTCAATCAATTATTATTTTATTTCAGCGGCAGTGAACAATCTGTACAGTTTCACACCCACGAACTCATACGTAATCCCTTTACACACGATTGAACATTGCACAACTCAACGACCAGTTATTGTTAACGTCAACAATAACTACCAACGGTAACTGTCAGTAATTCCACATCAAAGCGGTTAAACGGATCATTTGCTTTCTTTTATTCTTTTGTCAGTCTGTGTATTTGAACTGACTAAAAATATTCAGCATTCCCGACCCTATTCGTTTGTTATTAGGATGTACTTGATTAGTTTTTTATGTAAATTTTTATGAAAAGAGAGAGCACGTGTTATGAATTCCATGGCTGGCCGTGGGAATTTCAATACATTATTACTTTACTAATAGTAAATCGCATGCAGATTTGTTAAATATGTAAGCTGAATTACTTTACATTCAATGTAAGTAAGGAAGTGCATTTTAATGGGATTTCGATAACACTTTTGATTTTTATATCATATTACACATTATCTTCCACATCGTTAAATTACATATTGATTGTTTTTGTCTTTTTATTATTTTTGAATAAAGCCCGGTAAAAGTAAGGTAAGGTAAGTAATTTTTTTGCATGTAAAATTCTATGGTTTGAAAAAATAAACTGCTAGAGAGCGGTGTCTTCAGATGGTGTCTTGTTGATGATATAATCAGTGAAATTCGAGATTTTCTAACAATGTTGTGAATCAGTTTTTTCGTAATCAAGCTACAATATTTTCGAAACTTTTAATATTGAGTTGTAGAAGCAATTAATATAATAAGTAATTAATAATACCTTTGTCATATTTTAATACTATATCATTCGGAATTTATTATAAAAGATCGTTTTAACTTTATTGCTACCGAAACAAAATAAAAGGGGAAGGTAAAATATATAACATTTGATTTTTTTGTGCACTTTTATGTTAATGTCATATAACAATGTATAACAATATAATCTTATATACCTACACAAAAACTTAACAATTTTAGTTACCATTTATGTGCCATTAAAAAGCATATTTTTCTATTAATATTTTTGGCCGATAAATCACTGAAATATCAATTCAAGTTGCCCTTTACATGACATTTATATAAGACAATAATATGGTTCCTCCTTTCAATTTGTGAACAAAACAGTTATTTTTAAATCATAACGACTTACCGCAAGGCAACCGCTTGATTATGTTTTAATTATTGTTAACATTTTTTATAATAATAGCGTCTACTAATTATCCATTAATTAATAACTTTCTAAGAGCACGGTAACTGTAAAATTATGAAATATTCAAAATCATTTAATTTGTATTTATTTCTTTAAACTTTATTGAACCTTACATATTAAGTACAGGAACAAAAGGCGGACTTTATGCTAAAAGCATTCTCTGCCAGTCAATTTTAGGGCAGTGATACAAGTACGAAGGCGGTTACAAAGAAATATACATTCAAACATACATATACATATTATACATACATATACACATACATATACACAAATGTATATATTTATACATTATAAGAAAATATAATATAATACAAGATACATAAAGATACGTAATATACTGATGAACCTAATATACACAGATTAAAACTATAATGATGACGGAACTTAGCAGTTGTAAAGCAACTTTAGAAAATGACCTCGAACATTCTTCTTAAATGTTTGTTCGCAGGTAGGTTGTGTTAATTTTTAGGCAGGTCAGGCAGGCAGGAGAGCAAGAGTCTCCGATGAACGAAGCTGTCTATCATGAGTGTGTCGCAGAAACTGAAACTTATGTTTCATATAATTTGGATAGTGGTTATCGAATAAAATAGAAAAAACTGTTTTAAGTAACCTAATGCTTCTCCACTGACGAATTGGAAGCCATTTAAGCTGAGTGTGGAATCAGGATACATGATCAAACTTGCGAAGACGAAAAATAAAACGGATACAGTTATTGACGAGACGATCCAGCTTATCAAGGAAAACCTCATTGAGATCAGGAAAACATACATCAGCATACTTAATAAAAGGCAAAATAAGAGATTGCACCAGAGTTATTTTTACCTGGACTGGAAGAAAGTTCCTCAGATGGTTCAAAGCACTGAGCTTAGCAAAAACAGAACCACTGATATTCTGAATTTGGGTCGACCAACTTAAGGTTGTGTCGAAGTAGACAACCAGATTTTTTACACTGTCAAAATACGGTATGATAGAATTATTAAACGTGACAGGTGGAACGCAATGGACGTCAAGTTTACACAATTGTTAAGCACTACCAATTATTATAGTTTGGCATTTATTGGAGTTCACACTAATACCAAACTTACGAGACCAACTGTGGAGATTCGTTGAATCCATTTTTAGTCTGGCAATAGCGTCACAAAAAAGTAGACGTCTGTTTGAACATATATTTGCAGGTCATCAGCGTAAAGATGGTAATAGCAGCTAAGTTGAGAAGAGAGAAAATTAATAAAAATAGAGAACAGAAGTGGAGATAATATTCCACCGTGTGGCACGCCAGTGTAGAGATGACACCAGTCAGATATGTCACGACCATGACAGCTTGCTGACGGCCACAAAGGTAGGAAGAAAAACAGTCTACAGCAGTAGACGAAAATTTGAGATTTTGAAGCAACAAGGAAGATATCATGGTCAACCATGTAGAACGAATTTGTAAACTCAACCAATACAAGTACCATGACGCTTCTATTCTCCATGCCCTCCCGAATGTCCTCTGTGACTTTGAGAAGTGTAGTGGTCGTGCTGTGTCTAGGCCGAAAGCAAGATTGAAACTTAGATAGCAAGTTATTTCTACAAATAAAGGCAGACAATTGTTGACGAACTATAGATTCAATAAGATTTGATAGAAAAGATAAGAGTAGTATAGAAGGTAGGTCTAGTCGTTGAGTTGACTGGGGTTTGCAATTGTGGGAAGAGAGAAAATATAAGCTTTACGCCAAGAAGCAGGAAAGACCCCAGACAACAGAGAAAAATTGATCATGTGAGTTATGACTGAGAGAAAGTTTTCGATAACAGAAGAGATCATAAAGCGACTCACATTACCACAGCCCACTGCTTCGGATTTAATAGATACAAAAGTTTTACGAACTTCGTCGACAGTGACAAAGGAGAATGAAAATGGTTTATGTTGAGATGTGGCCAAAAAGTAATTTCTGAAATTGTAGTGGAGTGTAATAATAGGAGATAATGTAGAACTTACTGAAAAATGAAAATTAAGGTCATTAAGGGGAAAAGAAATGTTATGGCATTTTTTCAGAGTGCTTACGAATACCAAGAGATTTGAGGAACTTCCATACATCGGTCGGAGAAGAGTTAAAAATATTATCATGGAAATAGCAACCATTCCCTGTCTTTACCATGTGGTTACGGCGATTGCGAGTCACTACTCAAAAATACTTGGTCAGCATTAATGACTGTCCTTATCGTTTAAACTTCTTTTTTTTTTTCTAAAAAACGTTACCCCCACCCTAGGATTTTCTTCTGTATCGTAGAGGCAGTTTACAAACATAAATTCCACAAGGACAAACATGCAGACCCGGAACAATTATTTGCAGGCCATACAAATACTTGTTCCGTGCGGGATTCCTACCCGCGGTCCCCAGCGCAGTAACGTATTGCTCAATCTCACTGCGTCACGGAGCCGTCAAATATATATATAGCGCCCCCCTCCCCCACACACACTATATAGAGTGTCGAACTGGTAAAAAATGCAGACAATCGATGGATGCAGGTAGCTCGGGATCATGCTTTGTGGCATTCCTAGGAAGAGGCCTATATATGTGAGACTGTCGGACTTGTGAAGGCTTATAATAATAATGGTGAGACAGATTTCCTCATGAAGTTTTTTTTCGCCGTAGAGAACCTGATAAATTTAAAGTTGCGATAAAAGATTTCATTGGTTAGTTGTTGTGGAGATCAAAATTGTATTGATAATACTATCAAAATGCTATAATATATATTTTGCACATAAGTAATATCTAGATTTTAAGGCAATAAAACTAACCAAATTTTCACAACAACACGAAAAGTGATAGGATAATGGAATCACGCTGCCAACAAATGTCAAGAAACTGGTTATTTATAATGTGTTTTTCCTTATTCTTAAAAATACAATTCCTAGTTTCAAAATTATTCATGCCATTTAGACTGTGATATAATATACTGAAATAAATTATGTAAATATCTTGACATTTATTTTCAAGACGCAACTTTCGCAGTTGAATATTATATAGAAGAGGCAAAAGAACTATTAAGTAATGTTGTTCAAAGAACCGAGAAAAAATTTAACTAAGTGAGAATATAACCATAATCCAAGAATGTCTAAATTTACACAATTTACATAAAGTAAATATAAAGTTTTATTGCACACTTAGTTAGCATGCAATTATAGCGTTTCTAAGTCAGTATAATTTGAATGTAACTTCTGTTACTCTTTCCATATTTAAAATGTGCTATAATATAGGCAACGGTAGCCTTTTGGTTAAGGGTACGTACTACAAAACTTTTTAGGGCAAGAGTTCGAATCCGCTATTCAACTACAGTTGAAAGCGGCTCCAAGCATCGCATCTTTAAGCAATATCTCTAAAAAGGAGTCTAATTTCACGAAGATATGATGATCTTGATGAAATTGTTATTTCTTATCTCATTTATTCATTACAGCTTATCAAAATCGACTGCTTTTGCCCTTGATTTGCAGTACACTCGTCTCATATGGGGGACATTTGATATAGTTGCCAAGTTTGGTAGGTGGGTTGCTCTGAGGAATTGTTCGGATTAATCCCAGCCGCCAAATTTCACGAACGCACATCGCGGCAGAACTCCCTATACCATCCACACCATCTGGATGATTAGCGGTCCACCACTGTGCGATTTAGAAGATGTTTTCTTCCTCACATGACTTCCTTGTGGAATCGATTACCATCAGCGATTTTGCCGGACCGATACGACTTAGAGACCTTCAAGAAAAGAGCGTACTTCTTTTTAAAAGACCGGCAACGCATCTGCAATTCCCTCCTTGGTGTTGCAGTTGTTCATGGGCGGCTGTAGTCACTTACCATCAGGTGAGCCGCATGCTCGTTTACCCCCTCTCCTATAAAAAAAACTGCAGTTTTTATTTCTTTTCGTATTCGTTTTTTATTATGTTGTTGTTAGGAAGACGCTGCTGGCTACCTCTTGATTTATTTCTTTGTGTAAAAGTGGTTATTTTTACGCCGCCACTGCATGACCAACTCTGATTACGATTAGGAAAATTTAATTTACTTATCCCATACAGAAAGGTATTTTACAGCATGGTTAGTTTTGGGGCGAATATCAATGATTTGTTTTACTTTATCAACTACTATCATCAACATTGTCACTAATGTAAATAAATAAGTAGTAAAATTAAACATGTAATACAACCGACTTCAATATAAATAAAATGACAACATTATCAATGTAGTCGAAGTCAATTAGATATGCATTATTAAGGACAACTAAAAAAAAACTACTGGTCAGATCTTGATCAAGCTTATATGGATGGGACCACATGAGAAGCACTAGCTTTCAAATAAAAAAAGAATCATCAAAAGCGGTTCACCTAGAAAAATGTTCTGAGGTAACAGATAAGAAAAATTTTAAAAATACAGTCGAATTGAGAACCTCCTCCTTTTTAAAGTCGGTTAAAAAACGACGACTGATCTATTTTAGGACAACTACGACTGATGCAAAACTTTACATGTTGCATGTTATATCATATATTGACAAAATCAGTTAGATGAAATAAGCTTCTAAGGATGCTGTAGAACAGCATCTTTTCTTTTCTTTATTTATTCTTCTGCTACCTATTTAAAAAATTTCAATCAACAATACTTTATTTTATTCTTTATTGCATTCTACATATCAAAAAAAATGCAGAGGACGGTCTTAATGACTTTAGATATTATCTACCAGTCAATCCAATGGAGTGATGATTTGACGTAGGTTAAGCAATTCAGAAAAAACACTTCATGATATTTTATGTTATGAATTGTCTTAGAGTTATACCAAAACATATTTTCATCTTACATAAAATGAAATTCCAAATATAAATACGAATTCTAAGCTATGACTAAACCTTATTAAATAATATACGAATAACATACAATGCGCTAATCATAATGGTGATTTATTAAATATGAAGTTTTAAATAAATCTATGCAAATATTTATCCAAAAATAGATTACATAATAGTCTCTTAGACAGTGAGTGTTATTCATTATTATTCATGAAAGTGAGCGTTATTTAGTATTATTTTATAAATAGTATGTCTTACATATCGCAATGTATAAACTGAAATCTAGAGGTAGCGATTGTAATTTCAGTGTGGTTATAAACCAGAAACTTAATTACAGTGACTCCCACATAATGTTTTCAAATTAAGGATTTTCCATATAGGTGGTGCAGTGCTAACCAAACGGGGGTCACCTTGAGGCCGAACTAGAATTTTTATTAGGCATTTGCAAGTTGGAATTTCTGCCTACTTTAGACTACAACGGGCCGTACGTATGCAACTCGTGCATACAAAAGATATCAACGAGCGCCGTTTGACATTCTTTAGAAAATAGCGTATGCTAATAAATTTACTTTAATACATATTATGTCAAATAAAAATAATATGTTTGTTATATTAATATCGTGATATAAAAATAACTGACAGAAGGTTTTTGAATAGGAAAAAGATATTTACTACATATATTATGTGGCACATTTGTTTTAATTTTAAAGAAAAGTAATATTTTTTTCCTTTTATAAATAATTGTGCAATTAGAAATGTGGAAGATTTTAGCTAAAACCATTTTGGAGCATTGGTTTGTAGTTCAATTCCGCATTTTCAAATGCACGCCTGCGCTGGTGTCTTTAAACGCTTCTAATACGCTGATAGGTTACAACATTATAAGGCTTTCGACGTTTCCGCATGTCGAAGCAAGAATTGTGTAACAGCCAATTACGCGACGCCTGATTAAAAATAAGCCAAAACACTCACCGCTTGCAAAAAATCTCTTGGTGAGGTGAAAGTATCTGAATAGAGCTATCAGCAAGCTTAAAACGTCACTGTTATATTGCTGGCACAAAACACTGAAAATGCACTATCGATATAAAAGAAAACACGGAGTTTGATTTTGGAAATGGAATGTTCGATGGATTTGAAAGTCGCGCGGCAAAAGTAGCGCGCGGCGACGTCGAACGGGCGCGCAAGGCGGCTGGCGGCGAGAGACTGCGCGCGCGGCTTTGACTGTCCGGGCCCGAAATACTAATCACCTTGCAATTGAGAATATGATTCTGTCCCAAAGTTGAAGATTCAGCGACATTTTTCGCTAGACGAAACTAACGTCTGCTCTCATCTTATGAGTGTTACATTGAACAGGGATAGGTTAACACAACTGGGCACTTGTAAGATGAGTGCATTCAGCGAACACTTTTTTATTATTCGAAAATTACACTTCTTCATCATCTGATACACCATGGGTCTTTCCTGTTGGAGAAGACTTTTGCCACACTTGGCAGTCGGACTGGTGGTAGCAGTACCAGATATCTTGTCATTTGATGCCGCTACCTGTCACCATACCAGCAACAGGTAACAGCATCTGGTATAGTGTGGTCGTTAATCTTCTTGCTAATCATGGCGGTCAAGGCAAATCAACTCTATAACGGGAGAGTTTCATATCTAGCAGTAGTCTTTACGGGAGGATAATGAAGTGGAAGAAGATTAACCGAATTTAATAAAATTTAATTGTTGACAAAGTCTGTAAATTATGCCAAATTAATATTTATTTATTCATTTATTTAATTTCAATCTTTATTTCATTTATAAGGAAAGATACAAAAGGCGGACCTAATGTTATTTATTAAACTCGAATCTCTTAATCTTGTTACTTGAGACACACAAGATGGAGGTAAGTCACGCACTACATGACGTTTTTCATTTCTCTTGTAAATTGTTAAGGTCAAAAATTGGTCACAACTATGACCTATAAGAAGTCGTCGATATTTACGTCACTACACAAGGAAGTAGGTCATTGTCAGATGAGTTCCAGATTTTTTAATTTGTTAAAAATTAAGTTTTCACTTTATTATAGATATAGAAATCTCACTATTTTCTACCTTTTTGCTACTCTCATAGAATTTTTTCTCTTGTAGTATTTCAGAAATTAATTAAAACATATATATTGATACCAAAAACATCAACTATAAAGTTTTGAATAAAATGTTTCAATATCTTTAATAGGCACAAACTAAACGGGTACTATACTGCAATAAATAATTATTTAATGTTCTTAAGAGCGTTGTCTCAGTATTGCTACGCGTACGTACTTGCGTATGCTCGCCAAAAGTGTCGGTTACTAACAGGAAAGTACAATGAAAAGATTCATAAGAAAATCAAGTTTATGACTATAGTTAGTTATGACTAAGTTCGTAGATAATCCCACTAAGGCCATATCTACCGAACTATTAGACAACTATTACTCGTAGCTGAGTGGATTTGTATTAAGGTGGTTTGTGTCACTTTCAGCTTAATATGGTGGCAAAATATTAGTCATTTTATTTGAAACTGAACTGAAATTTTATTTGAAACTGAACTATTGGCCGCCAATTATGTGTAACATGTAACCACTCCTGAGATAAAAAGGAATCTAACAGCTTGAACTTCAAAATCTGTCAGACTATTGACAACAAGAGATCATAAAGGAACAGTCAACACAAAATACAAGCATACATACCATATTTAACACCATCGTCATCATTATCATTGCAGACCTTCACAAATCCACTACTGAACATAGGTTTTCTACAAGACATACCACAAAACAGAGTTCTAGACTGTATCCATCGACTTCCCGAGTGTCTTATTAGAACGTCACTATATGCACTCTGCTTACCCGAACGAGGATGCCACTCGAAAACCTTTCTTCGCCATCGGTTTTGGGTTTTTCGAGCTAAATTGTAAGTCCATTGCCAATTGAGTTGACTAATTGCTTGGACTATGTCGGTTAATCTGCGGATGTCATATTTTATAAAATTTACCCGTAAAACATTTTGTTTTGGCAATAAGAACCATATTATTTATATCTCTCCTTTTAAGCATTCAAGCAAAAATTCTCGAGACTATAAAAAACAGTGCAACCTGAAACATAAATGTACTGTAACTGAAATTCTCGTCTTTACTGGCACGGAGTGTAGCACACCGCTTATATCTTCAACCCCGATGTATTTTTTAATGCTATCTCCTTTGGAACACATTCCGATTTCCTTATAAGATAATCTACGTTGTGTGGAAAGTGCATATATACGTCTTCATATTTGTAGTTATTTTTAGAAAGGAGTGAGCGAAGCTCGTTTATCCCAGAGTACGATGCAATTTTTTATTTCTATCTGCTGATTGTACAATTTAGATGAAACTTATCGCAGATAATCTACGTAGTGTGAACAGTAATCAGCTTTATTTCATATCTCAAGCATTTATTGATATAACATTAAGATTTTTAATTATATATCTCAATTATTTGTAGTCTTTAAATTAATGTTTTTTTTATCATTTTATGATATTTTTAATATTATTTAAGCTTAACTCAAAGTATAGAAGGCAATTATCCGTCGCCATTCCTAAAACTGAAAACA
Organism: Parnassius glacialis; assembly: GCA_033319125.1. Taxonomy (NCBI): domain Eukaryota; kingdom Metazoa; phylum Arthropoda; class Insecta; order Lepidoptera; family Papilionidae; genus Parnassius; species Parnassius glacialis. Next base: position 13,973,083 of record JAVANC010000013.1, on the reverse strand, counting down.
CTTACAGACTCAAGATAATATCTCATCGTTAATCGGCATTTTTTTTCATATATCATAATTTTTTCATTATAAGTGAGGCCAAAGAAACATGCGGCTTACCTGTTGATAAGTAAGTACCGCCGCTCATGAACAACTGCACCAACAGGGGAATTGCAGATCCATTGCCAGCCTTATAAAAAAGAGTAGGCTCTTTTCTCGAAAGTCCCTAATTTATTCAGTCAGGTTCAAACTTATGACTCACTAAGTCAATTAAGCAAATAAGATATTGAATAAAAACAAAGAGGATAAATAAGGAAAAAAACTCTATTATTAAAATTAAATATTTTTTTATTTATTTTCTTTTACATTAAAGGCGCTGATATAATGATGGTGCGAATTGTCGATCTTAATACAGGATTTACAATTAATGTATTGATGGTGATAACGATCTCAAAATTTGAATTTGACAATCACTTCCAAAGCTGACTTGATCAACAGTGCAGGACACATGAAGCTACATGTCAAATGTAACACTAATATTCATTAATATAAAAAAGTTAGTGCGTGTGCTAGTGATTGAATTACTTCTGAATGATTTGATTGATTGAGGTCATAGTCACATAATATAATTTTATTTTGTCGACACGATGGTTTATAGCTATACTAAGATCCGATAGGTAGCGCTGTAGTCGAGTTAGTAACAATTTTTTTATTTATAATATGTTCGTTATGTAAAAAAAATAAACACAAAACCTGGACCTGATAGGCGATGCTTTGGTCAAGTATTAGTGAATTTTATATTAACTCCGTAAAAAGTCCGGAGTGAATCCAGAGTAACCTCATCATGCCACCTATCGGAAAGGACAGAAGCATCTGTTAAGCCAGCTAGTAATCTATATATTTAAAAATGGATGTTGGTATACCTGATTGAGGTTAACAGATTTTGACACCGTTGGACCAATCACCATGAAAGTAAACACATGTGCGTAGCTTTTTATGCCAATCATTGTTGTAATTCACCACTAGAGGGCGCTCTACTCATCGTCATGAAAATCAGTATACACTGGCAGGATAATGTCTGCCGTGATGTGTTGGTACTATATAAAAAAGTAAAAGTAACAAACGAGCCCACAGTAATCACTTGATGGTAAGTGAATGCTGTGACCTATAGACTCATAAATTCATCCTCGATTAGGGACTCACACAGTCATTTCGAATCAGTAGTTTTAATTCATTTATATAGAAATTTACCATTACAAACTATTCACATGTATGCACGAGTATTGCACTTTCCCTGTCAAGGCGACCTATTCGTGCTGCAATCATAATACGCTGCAGCGAGGCTCTACCACGTACAAAGCAAAGACGTAGTTTTAGACATACATCACCCCCATAATCAAACCATTTAGATATAAATCCGGAAACTATTGATACTATTCACAAGCATTGGGTATTAACCTTATTCGAACCCAGACCGATACTGCAGTCGTTGCTTAATTAATATATGAACAATGTAAGTGCTTCATAAATACTCATATAACAATAATTTGCCATGTAACAACTTGTAAAATTATCTTGTCTAACTCCTCCCACGTATTAAAGGTGCGATCAATTAGAGTCGAAGTTGATTTAGTCACACTAGCTATGTGCGTTAGTCTGTAGGTCGAACGCGAGACAAGGTGCAAACTAAAACTACAGACCAGCGTTCCAAGCGCGGCGTTTTAACAAAACACTCATTGCTGATGATCTTTATCACAGCACATAACAAGTACAATGTACAAGTAGACTCCTATAGAGTGCCACAAACTCTAAGCCTCTAGCATACACTCACTCCCTACATTTTTCTGGTTATCACTTTATTTTGATGACATGTGAAGTCCACCACCACACACGCAGCTGAAATATATTCTCCAAAAGCTACTCAGAAATGATAGGATGACCTAAAGACTGATAAAGTTTATTAAACTAATAGCTACATTATTACACTCATCTAGCTAGGCAGGTGGGTTGGTGAGCGCACAGCGGAATATGGTATTGAAGGAATATACCGCCATTTACTGGTTGATAAATAGGATGCTTTGTATGGATGAGAATGGTGATTGGACAAATTGTTGTTATGTCTTCCCTAATCCCTTCTTTAGCTTTCATGCGTTAATTACAGACCTCTCTCATAGATTGCCACGTAGCGGGGACATATGACATAGTTGCCCCGCATGGCAGGTGGGTTGGCAGCCGCAGTTTTTTATTATTTTAAGTTACTTATTACCAGAAAAATGTTGCTGCCCATCTCCTTTTTTATTTCGCTCTGTTTACGACACCCATGGTATGATACGAGCTATTGGATTCTCGTACGCCACCACTAAACGATTTTAAGTTAATTGTTTTTTTTTTAATATAAAACGAGACGGTCGTAAGTAAATGTCTAAACAGACAAAAAACGCTTTTTTATTTCAGAATTTAGTTGAACGGTAATTTAATAAAAGTGAAATTAATTAAACTACGTAATTAATAAACCTTGATATTAACTGTAAACTTCCAGATAACAACCGGTTCTTCAACAATAACACTGTGAATAATATAATGGCGACAGTTATTAACTTTTTGTTATGGCTATGTTCTTCTGCTCATTGGAACACGTTATAATGACTTATTTATTTATTCTTTGTTGTCCACCGAAATACAGAATACGAATAAAAGTACATTTAAGGTATATGTACACAATTACCTACATCAAACTTTGCGTTATTTGATTCATTGTAACATATAGAAATTGCAGTTTTAATTTTGTCTATTTCGATGTAAGAATATAATATTCCAACACATCAACTTTTAATGCTCTTGGGCCGTAGTAGCTAATGGTCTAAGTGCTGAAAAGACATTAAAAAAAAAGTCCAAGTGCTTCACATATCTGCGTCAAAACAAAGTTTGTAGGCTGCTTAATCAGTGAGATTGTGTCAACAAATGGCATTGGCCTAGTTGTAGCGGATTCGATATTCGGTTACATCGCGCAGGTGACGAGACCGTGCGCCTCTACACGCATCTATAATTAATGAATCGTTGGTTTCTCACTTCATTCTTCAATAAGTGACATCATTGTGTTATTACAGCAGATTGCTCTTTTTTACGTAAATTAAATATTATTTGGAGATTCTTTAGTGCTTACAGGCCTATATAAAATCTGGTATGACAAGTAAAATAGTAATAAAAAAAATGTTAAATGAAATTCGAATTCCCTAAAATTTCGAAATCTCATATTGAGAATTTGAATTTAGAAACACAAGATACACGTGTAGAGTAAACAATGTTATTGGTGTGGTTAGTCTTATATCATATATTTGAACTTACAATACTTAAACTATTAAGTACTGTACTTGAAATGAACCCTTTATCGATATCGATAATTTGTAGTCCGTTTACCTCATCGATCGTAAACGCTGCTGCTGAACCCCAAGTCGGGCCAAAATAAAATCAGTTATTGAGATTTTCTGTTAAGAAATTCTCAGTAGCACTCCGGAGTCAAGAAGTGTTTCACGCTCGTGCCCCGAAAAGCATGAAAAACCGTAGCTTCTGCGTCTCATCGGATTATAATAGTAAGGTAATAGACAGTGCATCTGTGCTTGAGCATACACATATTTTCCGTTGAAACAGGACGCTGTGACCGAAATTTGGTCCCAAGGACATTTTTTATAGTATACGCTTAATTATCTACCGTAATACTAAATTCCAAGTTTCTTAGTTAACTACAAGTGGTTGGTTTCTCCTAGGCATACATTTTTGAGGAGTGAGTCAGTTAAGTAATAAAAATGATTGTCTATATTCTATAGGCTCATTCATGTAATTAATTCTCTATCTTTGATACATGATGAAATGCGTTGAAAAGCTACAGCCTATAGATTATGCAATACTGCTGGGTACAGGCCTTCACTCATTTCTGAGAAAATTATTATGTTAGTGGACTCCATATACCCTCGAAATATTTTATTACTCAGACATGCAAGTTTCATCACTATTTATATTCCTTTACCGCTGAGCACGTCGTAAATCAGTAGCTCAAATTTCAATTATCAATTTCATTTATACCGCCGAGGATCGAATCCGGGTTGCTCACGTATTGTGAAATTCACGGCGAGCACTTAGTTTGTTAGAATGCATCTAAGCCTATCTGCAGATACATTGCATTATTGCGCATATGTAAGAGTTAGAAAATTAAAAAAAATCCTCTATATATATTTGGGTTACTTGCAGCTCTACATTAGTGTATTCATTCATTCATTACAGGCTGTCAAAATCCACTGCTAAACACAGGGCTCCCCATAAGTTGTTTCATTAGTGAGATATTTTTAATAGTTGTGCAACTATGGCAAATATTCTCTTAATGAGGAAGGAAAGCGGGTGTGCAAATGCAGTTTTTTCTTTCAAAAGAAAAAAGTGCTTATTTTTTCCCTCTGTCATCTCTTACGACACCCACGGGGCGATACGAGGTAATGAATATTCATACACGGTGTGTATATACCTAATTTTAAAGCAATCTCATATAGACCATGGGAATGTTCAACATTTTAAATAAATTCAATTTTATATATGTATATGAAATACATAAGATCAAGAAGAGGAGTTTAAACTATTTATTGCTCTTAGCAACGCTTTTACACAAAAACCTGACTTCCGACAAGTTTAAAAACTTTATTAAACAAAGATTGCATACAAAGCGTCATAATAATATTATAGAATTTATGCATAATAATAAACACTAGTAATGAGATGATCACTACCAAGCTATTTCTAATTTGTGTTGTATTGATAATTATTGTGTAAGAAAAGATGTCTCGCTGGGTTTCTTGCTGGTTCATCCCAGGACGGACGTATTTTCCCAACCACTGGAAAATTAAACATAAGACTTTCAAAAAGTATTATTCATAATCTATATTTTATAAAAAAAATATCTATATCTATGCCTATTTTCTGGTTCTAATAATATACAAGTATAATTTTTCGCAATTAAAGCTGCGAACCTTGAATAAACATTATTCGTAATATTCGCATGCATAACAAATATCCGTCTATTTCACTAGTAATAAATGAATTTGATCTTGGGTCAAATGTTCCGGTTAAGATTTCATTGACACGTCATCGTCTCTGCCTCAATGGGATTTACCCAAAAGTCTGAAGGTAGGTGTAACGTATAATGACGTTATTAACAGCAAAGATGACTGTAGTGTCAATCACATTCTTTTTCGTGTCATGAATTATCACATTTAAACTATACCAAAATATAACAAATTATAACTTCTAGTTCGTAATCCTTGGTATCAATACCAAGGATTACGAACTAGAAGTTATAATTTTAATGTTGCTGTTATTGGAAGATAGAAATACAGTGAGGTAGCTAGATTTGTTACTGGCTCGGATTGCTAGAACCAAGTAGGACGGCTCTCAGTAACTCCTCCATGGTCTATTTATATTGTTGGAAAATCACTGACGCCTGTCACCTACAGTGGTAGGCACGAACTAAGGACTTCCATTTTTCACGATCTCAACACACATCTCTCTCCTCCTTTACAACCATATAACTACGCATATGTACATTTTACTTTATTTGACTCATATTCAATATATCGCCAATTTTGTGCATAAAATTCCATCGTGGGTCGTCGTCATCTCTTGTCGATTCTGCCACTCACTTCTGCAACATAAATTAATTTGTCACTCTGTCCTCATTCATTCTTATGCGGCGGCGACGAAAGAATATGAAATAAGTTTATATAGCTATCTATTAGTAGCAAGCTCGATATCCCCGCTACACCACCATGGAGAAATCCCCGCAAAACGGATAAAACAAGATACCTTAATAGGCTGACTTCTTCGCTCGCGGGCTTTGAGGGGACAAATACTATAGCAAATCAGTCGCTCCTAGAACAACAGATAACAGCTGTTATTAAATCCACGATGGACAGCTACCATGAATCACGTCCAGAAATTACTCTACCAAGGCATGCTGAGGTAAAGCAACTGTGGTGGGGTAAAGAACTAGATAGAAAACGTAAGAAGGTAAGAAAAGCCCTAAATAGGGCCATGAATACCTCAATGGATGAAAACTGGCTGCTATACAAGAAAGCTAAGTCCGCATACAAAAAATGTATCAGCGATCGACCCTCGACAGGGTGGCGTAAATTCTGTGGCAACATAGAAACCTGCGAACAAGCGAATAGGATAAGAAATATTCTAGCTAAACAGAACACGGATCCATCTCTCTAAAGAAACACGACGGTAGCTACTCAACGTCGCCGGATGAAGCCCAACGCATCCTAATTGAAATGCACTTCCCGGGTTGCTGCGTAACTGAGGAGGCAAACCGGCATGAAGATATAATGACGTCAACAGCAGAAAACTGGAATTTAGCACACAGAGTGGTAACGATGGATAAAATCCATTGGGCCATTCACAGTTTCCTCCCATATAAGGCGGCAGGACCTGACGGCATATTCCCGGCACTCCTACAGTGGGGGGGTAAAGCCCTAATAGTCAGACTTGAGCCTGTCTGGCTCTTAAATATGTTCTTAGGGGATGGAGAGAAATGAAAGTCTCATTGACGACTCCGTGGCGCAGTGGGTTAGCAATGAGTTGATGCGCTGAGGGCCGCGGGTTCGAATCCCGTATGGAACAAGTATTTGTATGGCCTCCAAAAAATTGTTCCGGGTCTAGATGTGTGTCCTCGTGCAATTTATGTTCATAAACTGCCTCCACGATACAGGAGAAAATCTTAGTGTGGGGTAATCTTTAAAAAAAAACATTCATACTCAAACCAGGTAAGAGAGACTACACAGACCCTAAATCCTACAGACCCAGTATCCTCACATCCTTTCTCTTTCTGATGTGTGAAAGGGAATTAAGGAAGTTGGCGCTAATGAACTTACCGCTACACCACAAGCAACACGCCTACAGTCTAGGTAAATCAACAGAATCTGCACTTCAATAGGTAATAACAATGATTGAAGAGGTCATCCAAAACAAAGAAATATGTCTAGGTTTCTTTACAGATATAGAAGGTGCTTTTGACAGATCGAACTTCTCCAGCATAAAAAGGTGCACTCAGTAGACAAAGTTGAACCGACACTGATTGACTGGATAGTAAACATGCTCAGTACACGAATAATAAAGATTGCTGGTGAATTTTAACCAATCCAGATTAAGAAAGGCTGCCCACAGGGTGCGGTTCTCTCACCTCTCCTGTGGAATATGGTCATTAATGAACTCATCAGCAAATTAAATGCCAATCACTTCTACACAGTAGGTTATGCTGATGGCCTGATAATACTGGTCTCTGGAAGGACAGCAAGCATAGTGTGCGACCTGACCCAAGCGGCTCTCCGTATAGTGCAGAGATGGTGCAGAGAATACGACTTAACCGTCAATTCAAATAAAACGGTTCTAGTAATGTTTACACGAAAACGAATGCTGAATAAATATCATTTCCTAAGTCTTTTCAGCACAAAACTCCAGCCATCCTCTGAGGTAAAATATTTAGGTCTTACCTTGTACAGCAAACTTAACTAGAATAAACACATAGAAAACAAAATCAACAAAGCTAGTATAACTTTCTGGCAATGCAGAAACATAATTGGCAAAAGATGGGGTCTGACGCCAAAAATCATACTGTGGCTGAAATAAACAGTCGTTTAACCAAAGTTCTAATGAGATTGAACAAGCCGCAGATTAGGATAGTAACAATGCTATCACAGGACACGGCACCTTTAACAAACATTTATTTACCGTAAGTGTTACAGATAGTCCCCTGTGCAGGGCATGTATGGGGGAGGAATAAACGGCGGCCCACGCGCTGCTGAAGTGTCCGGAAGTCGCCACATACAGAGCTAACATCTTGGCACGCCGGGATCACTCCATGAAGTTGCATGCAACATAAAAGGACTGTTGAACTTCTTCGGGGAGATCTCATGGCTCGAATAATTACATTATTCTTGCCCACATGCAAAATACGCGCATAGACGTGGAGTTGCGGAAAACAGCCCGTCGTAAACTAAACTAAATCAGTAGCGAGCTACGAGATATTTCTGGCATGTCCTATACTCTCTTACTGCATCCAAGAAATAAGATGGAGAGGAACAATGGAGAGGTGGATGCTCTTATTGCGTCATGACACGACAGATATTCAATTGCCTTGATAATAGTACCTTGAACAGTTGATATTGCTTACTTCTTAAGGAAAGAACCGATAGAAGAAATATAGTGGGAATAGGTAACAAAGTTTCATGATGGTTTCAACCTATTCTCGTGATGTTTAAACAAATTCAGGGTTGCCTCGTAACATCGTGAATCGGAACTGAAACAAACTCGGCGTTATTAAGCCAAGAGGCTGTTGATGCATACTATAAATTATACAGCATGAAAATCGCTTTTCAGCTTTTATTAAAAAAATATTTATTATTATTAATTACATATTATTTATTAATATTATTAGTACCTATTAATATTAACACTCTTGATACCACTTACAGAACTCCCGTTACGTACTCCAGCTAAGCTTAAAATTATTTTGCGATGTGTGTGTGGTTCACGATTGCAGTCGGAAAGACCGATTGAAACCAACCACTTTTGAGTTTTGCCGTCCGCAGTCCTTATCCATTAAGATACAGTCACTTCGATGTTAATTAAGTTGTCTCAGATATAAAAAGAATTAAAAATTATAACCATATTGAATACAGGTCCCCTCAAATCTCAAATATACCAAACAATAACTCGAATACTGTGATGGTTCTGAATGGTTTGACCATTCGAAAGAGGTCTATTTCCGTCTGCGATGAATATACCGGTTAGGCCTAGATAAAATAATAAAAATAAAATATAACTTTTATTAAAAAGTAAAAAATGACTTCAAGCAACTAAAAATAATGAAATAATTTTCTTAGAACGGGGTTCTAATCCTTTGATATACTCTATCTTAGCAACGAAGTTACTTACTTCAAAAGCTATTATTAGTTACTAAAAATTTCAGAAGCTATTATGCGAGAATTATTTTATACTTTAAACTTCTTTATAGTTGTTTTTTACTTTTTTATTAAAAGTTAAATTTGTCAAGGTAACTAGAAAGTTATCTGAATAGTTACATTATTTCATCTCTTATTTGTCCACACTTAGGGGTGAGATTATTTCTTCAATGGGACAATCTTTGAGGTAAAGCTTATTTAATTAAAAAAAGAATCAATAAAGTCTTTTCATAATTGGGGAAGAATTCGCTTCACATATATATACACATAACTTTAATATAGAGAAATCTTCTCTATATTAAAGTTTATTTATATAATTATTTATTGATTCACCAGCACTTACTTACACTAGTACATTAATAGGTATAATTAGGCTATAATTGTAAGTGCATTACAAGATCTAGGTGTAACAAACACTTATACGTAAATATCACATGTTGACATGCTCCTAAATAAATGAGATGTAGTAAAGATAATTAACAACTTTTAAGGCAATATTTATAAGCTATTGAAAATAAAATAAAAACAATGTTTACTTTTAAGGTGATTATAACAGAACGAATCTTGTTACGTGAGTCAGCATAAATATCTAGTACGTAATTATATTTATTTACCAATTTACACAGTCTGTATTACAGTCTGTCTGTTTTTACTTATCTGTACTGTATTAACAATCTTCATATTTTCCTTCTATGGCTTATTTTATAACGCTAGCTGTGCAAACAATTCCCACAGTGTAACGAATATTTTGGGACGCGTTTCATTTCTGCAATCTACGTGGACCACAAATGTGCGATGTCCCTTTTAAGGTGGTTATGTGAGTTCGTCGAACCGAAAATTAGATGTCATTTTCCTTCTACGCCTGTGTGACATCACTCGGTCCTACAAAGTATAAACTAAGCATACTCGTATCTCATTCAGAAATTATACAAATATTTTAGTAAAAGAATAAAAATAATGATATTTAAAGTTTGTTTTCATTAATGTTATATGATTCGTTTACACGCTATTTGATTGCTGTAGTAAACGTTATATCAAATACAAACATACACAAACTCTTACTGATGTCACACAGAGACGTAAGTAGAGACTTAGAATTCTATTTGCCACGATTTTGCCACACCTTGCACCTCTCTCGCTTCATTCACATTCATACTCGTATATCTACGCATATATGCTCATCGCTTAAGGGTACCCTTCATTTGGCTCATCTTCGATATATCGCCAACTTGTTCAATAAACTTCCATCTAGGGCGTCCTTTGCCGACTTTGCTACAATTTTTTGCAGAACACATTTTTATCTTATCTATCATTCAGTGTCACACAGTGTCCCCCCACATACTTCAGAACGATCGAATTTGTACAGCATTAATTATACTCGGATGCCTTTCTTCTATCGCACCTAACTTTTACTACCATAAGTAGTATATCAAACTATATATAAATTTAAAACAATATTAATTTATAATTAAACAACATTTTAAACAAAGGATAATAAGTTAAGAAAAAGTTAAAATTAAGATTAAAAAAATAATAATAAGTATAGTAAAATAGTACTTCATTAATCCATAGCCTAAACGAATTGAATTACCGTGGCTCACTATGCAAACAAAAGTTTTCACATTCCACATGCTTTTAAGCTTATTCATCATAGAAATACCCTTTCTAAAAAAAAATCATAGCAGTTACGTAAAATGTCACTATATTTAATATTAGAGTGTTAATTGCATATTAAAAAAGTCTCTTGTGCAAGTGAACAAAAATGTTGTAAGTACATATTCGGGGTGAAGAAAAAATATATTTCGAGAGTTTCGGCTTTACGCGTGCATACTCCGCTTATATTAAAAATTAATTCCGATTATATTCAATTTATTTCATTAATAATTTTATCTCTTCGACGCGGACTTAAGTTTTTATACTTCTAGCAAATATTAGATGGTCCTTACCTGCCTGTGAGTAGGATTTTATAGATTACACCTATTACCTATTTCTGCTGCAAAGAAGCAGTGCCTGCACTGCTGCGTTCCGGTCTGGAGTGTATGGAGAGCCAGTAGATGTGACAACGCATCGGTAGCCTTCCTTATTTCATTTCTTTGCAAGTGTCCTTATCTTGCAGTAGCCTTTTATTCCTAGGTGGACTGTGTTTCAGGTTAACATTTATTGGATTTTAAATTAAACGTATAGAATTTCTTCTGGGTCTTCCACGATTTCGCAAAACTAGAATGAATTTATAAATATAATGACTCTCTGAAGACTTCACCATAGTAAAGTAAAGTAAAGTTGCAGCCTATTTACGTCCCACTGCTGGGCACAGGCCTCCTCTCATTTCTGAGAGGGTTTTAGGGCAAGAAAATGTCCGCCGCGCTGCCCCAATGCGTATTGGCGAACTTCACATGTCTTTGAAATATTTTTTTCTCATTCCTCAGAGATGCAGGTTTCCTCACGATGTTTTCCTTCACCGTCAAGCACGTGGTAAATCAGCACTTAAAGTTGCAATTAACAATTTCATTAGTGCCGGCGGGGATCGAACCCGGGTTGCTCGCGTACTGTAAAGCTCACAGCGAGCGCTAACCATCTGAGCTACCACGACTTAAGCATGATACGATGATTGATGTTTAGCAGCAGAAATAGTAGAGAGTGGTACCTACCCACATCTACCAACACGGATTCATAGACAAAAACAAACTTATCACAGTGAAATCAGTGGTGAAACGCTATTTTTTCTGCCGAATTGCAAAAAGGAGATGGTACTCAATTTTACTGTATGTTTTTAAGGGGGGTTGCCTCATAACTTTTTACTGGGTGAACCGATTTCGATGATTCTTTTTATATTTGAAAGCTGCTACTTCTCATGTAGTCCCATGTGAATTTGATCAAGGTCAGACCAATAGTTTTTGAGTTATTCTTAATAACTTATATTGAAGTCGGCTGTACAAAATTTTTAATTTTAAATGATATTGAATAATCTCATTTCCTTGATATTTTAAAGTATTGTTATATCTATCATTTTTTAGCTTTTCATATCTTACATATTAATTTGTTTATTACGGTTTAAAAAACTAGCTTCTGTGTTTCTTAATTCTTATCAATTAATGAAATAATGATGTAATATAAAGTTAATAAAAGTCTAAAAAATGTATTCGTGTAAAAATATCTCTTACCACGTCTGGCAAATAAATGCAATATAATTTCGTTGATTCAAATTTAATATCTGCAAATAATGCAAAACTAAATAATGAAAACATGACTTAACCAGTGATATATTTCGAATAAAAAGGAACATTTCAATTACAGGAAGATAATTTAGAATTGCACGCGCACGATCATAAAATCTTTGAATATTGGCAATTTATAATACTTCGTAATGACAACCACCTGATGCATTGCCGTGAACACAGCGCATTTAAAAACCTATTACTCTCAACACGGCATCGAAATGAATCCTCAATTTGTTTAAAAAACAAATATAAATCGATTACACAATTCATTCGATTACAAATAAAGGTGGATCCGCCTTCCCGAATACGGAGAAGCGACTTACTGAAATTGAAATTTCTTACCATTTCTTTTACTTACTTCAAACAATGTGTCGCAGACATTTATACGATTTGTAATTGACTGTGAATGTTTTAAATATCTGGCTATAAGCAATAATAAGGAAAAGATTAAATTTTTAAATTTAAGTATAGGTAACCTGTCAGAAAGCGGTCGGCAGTACGTGTGACATAACGGCGGGTATGGAATACATTTTGCTACTACCACTCTTACTCAGGACCTCAGACCAACAAAGAAAGATAGACGGAGCGCTGCATACATTCTAAGTAACGCCGAAAATAAGCATAAACTATGCTTAATTTATTGTAAGGACACACACTTGCGCACACATATGCATCTAAAATCATTTACAACCACAACATGATTTTAGGTTTAGTTTTCGAGCTGTTAAAGGAGGTAAGAAAAACGATGTGGTCTAAATTGTGTGTCAAGCCAATCATTTGTGCGTCAATATTGTAACGCTGGTTTTGAACTATGACAGGACCACTAATCACTAATCTACATAAAATTGCCAAGCGCGTGTTTTAAAACGCGTAAAGTAGGGTTTTGCTTCACAGATTATGTAACTATAACATTTTCTAAAAATATATTTTATAAAATGTTATAGTTAATATAATTTCAGTTGCAAACTATTAATTAAATAAAATTTAAGCTTGCTATTCCAAAACCTATGTTTAACTGCTAAAAGTGAATCATAAAACCTTTACAATTATTATGAAACTGTTATGGGTTTATAGCCATTTACCTATTTTTGTTGTCTTGTGAAATTACGGGAATTAATTGGATGTAGTAGCTTCTATTGATTCCCTATTTCCATGCCACTGAAGTACATAAAATAAATAATCGAATAAATGTCAAACCAAGAGGTTATAGTCTATTACAAATTTGAACATTTGGAGAGAATGAAATAATATGGTTGTTGTGTGATAACGGGACCCTAAAAATACTCAAACTGCACCAGCAAAAAAATTTATATTTTCAATATCTTAAAGATTTCTTTTGAATCATACTTTTATTTTTAATTTTCGAACGCCTCAGGCACCGCGCCTGTAATGTCAAAATATAAATCAATTCGAAAGCAAATACATCGCCAGCGTACACTTCCGCGACTCATCTGTCTTCTTCTGAGTACATCACCCTATAGGGTTATCACGTTCAAGATGCTCAATTTTCACCATCTCATTTTAAAGTGACAATACTTTAGTCAGAGACATTTTGATAAGGATAAATTCTCAACAAAATCGTTCTTATATTAACCCCTTTTATTAAAAGTAGTAAAAAATTACCTCCGTTTTTTTCTTTTAGTAGGAAAGCGCCTTTACTTTTAGCAGGGGCCTCATCATATTTTTTTATTTATTTAAAAAACTTAACCTATAAAGTAGATATTTCTAATGTCGTAATATAAATAATTTCACATTGGCGTTAGGCTATAGTCGGACACGGACTAATTATTTGGAGGCCATATAAATATTTATTCTATGCGGGAATCGTACCCGCGGCCCACAGCACTAAAGCCGTTAGCGCCGTTAGTGTTATACGTTTTAAATATTTGTGTGAATAATATATTTATATATTCGTGGTCACTTGGAAGGGAAGGCCAAATGGCCTCTAAAAAGCTCGGCTCAACAGAGCGAGACAGTATTTCATGCCGGCACATCGCTTGCAACTTTACAAAGCGCAAGTTCGGCCCCACATGGAATACTGTTCGCATCTCTGGGCCGGGCCACCTCAGTGCCAGCTCCTTCCACTTGACCGCATCCAGCGTAGAGCGTTTCGAATCGTCGACGACCGAGTTCTTTCTGATCGTCTCGATACACTGGCACTGCGTAGGGATGTTGCATCCTTTTGCATTTTGTATCGAATTTAGCACGGGGAGTGCTCTGAGGAATTGTTCGGATTAAATCCAGCCGCCAAATTTCACGAACGCACATCGCGGCAAAATTCTGTATACCATCTGGATGCTTGGCGGTCCACGACTGTGCATTTTGCTAGGAGTTTTCTTCCTCATACAACTTTTGTGGGATTGTTTATCACTGGCGATTTTACCGGACCGATAGGACTTAGGGACCTTCAAGAAAAGAGCTTACACCTTTCTAAAAGGCCGGCAACGTATCTGCAATTCCCCTGGTGTTGCGGTGGTTTATGGGCGGCGTTAGTCATTTACCATCAGGTGAGCCGCATGCTCTATTTGCCCCCTCTTCTATAAAAAAAATATAAAATATTTTGATGTAATAATACATCAAATCACGATTATGATTTTCTTCATTGTAGTGCAAATAGTACTTAAAATTGTTAGTCATAAGCTTAAGACAGCCGATGAAAATCGAATTTGGATTGCATTTTAAACAATAACTGTGTAGTTATCGTCATCATCATCAGTCCGTATAACTTCAATGCTGGACAAGGGGGCTTTCACGTAGTAGGAAGACACAGAAGATGCGCTTGTCAAGAGAATTGACGGTCGCAATACCAGACGTCTCGTACCATTACTACCCGTCGTTCGTCTCGGTATTTCAAACCTGTAATAAGCGAGATGGCATTTTCCTTTTATGACACTCGAGGGATGAAATGCAATGATGGATCTCTTACGCCGTCGCCTCACGGCAATTTTGTAGTAATATTCTAATTACATTTATCTAGAAGCTTCGTTCATCTATATATTTGAGACTTATAAAAATAATATTTAGAATTTTATTAAATAAAGGAAAATTTATATAACACACTTCAACTACTCGTATACGGGTATAACTTTGAAACTAATATTTTCACAATGTTATATCAAAATATTATTTTTGGCAGCCCTTAGAAACGTGTTGTGCCTGTGCGTGAACCAGAACAAATTAAAAACAAATTTCGTAGAAGTACCAACATTTACCGATAAGAAATATCCAGTAATAATTAATATATCGACAATTATTAATATTTATTGCTGAAGTTTATCGATTTATAGTTTATAATTTAATGTCTAGTGCTTGGAACATAATGGAGAAATAAATGTCGTTTGTTGAATTCACAAACATTTTTCTCGCAGTAAGAATGTACATACTCGTATAATATTTAAAGTACAAAAATATGGTTATAATTTTATTAAAGTCCCATTTGGTCGATTTCCGAAAGCCCAAAATTCAAAATATTTCCACGTTTTAAGGCTCATACAGTGCGATTTTACTGTTTTAAAGGATTTATCTAAGTGCGTGCTTGTACTCGTACGTTAGTACGTTAGTGGACTTTTTCGTCTCGCATATCTCGAGAGAAAATGACCATAATATCGTCCCCAAAAATTCAGTGCTTAATTGCATAATGAACCTGATTAAGTTTTTATTTCAATTATAAATGCTCCATTGTAATTTTGATTTTCGGTAGTTAGGTAATGAATATAATTTTGAGTTATTTTAAATAGAGAAATCAAAAAAGCAAGGTGCATGTTGATCTTTATAAGAATCTCTGCTGCGTCAGTAATATTTTTGATACGTTATCGGTCTTGAGTTATAAGTTAAAGTTAAAATTTAATCTCATCAAAACATAATTATCAAATTGTATGGCACACTAAGTAGTATCACTCTTTTCTACCTACGAGTTTGCCTAGGTTAGTACCACGTCTTGCCTATTTTTTAATCCCGGTAGAAGCTCCCCACCCAAATTGAAAAATAAGAGAGTCAAGTAAATGATAACGCAACTTCTTTGTCTGTAGTTGGTTGCAGGTGTCCATGGGCTGTAATAACCACTTACCACCAAGTGGACTTATCTTATACTACTTATAATAAATCAGTAGAAAAGTTGTGTCTGTAATTCTAATATTTTCTGATAAAAACAAGTCCAGGGGACTAAATAAAGGGTTCTGAAGCCAAATTAGTGCTGTTTAGATTTGTGTCGGTCTTTCTATCTGTCTGTCTGTCTGTGTATTCAAAATTCACGGGGAAAACTACTGGACCGATTTTCATGAAATTTTGTATATAGGTGGTTCACAAACCGGGCCAACCTCTTTATTCGATTACAAACTTCAAAAAAAAAGGTTGAGTATTTTCCTTCATTTTGATGTTGATTTATGATTGTTAGTTAATAGGCGGGATGGCGGGCATTTTTTAAATGTTTACTATATTTATAAACAAAGTTTAAAATTAGTTTTAACCCTTGCATAATAATTTAAAACTCCGCCGACTATCTTCATTTTAATCATCAGCGCTATCTATCAGCAAATGGAAAAAGTGGTATGTTACACTCAGTTAATAATAAATTATATACTATAAATAACTTACATTTACATGATTAAATAAGTAGGTTTATAAAATTATTTAAAAATCCTAACGTTAATTTTTTTAGGTTTTCGTTATTTCATTAGGTATAAAAGTGTAATAATTTAAATAGATAATAGTGACGTCTCTCAACCGTATGAAAATTGATATGATTTTTTAGTTCAATAACTTACATGTATGTAAAGTGATTAAAACCAGTCGGCCACTATTGCAAAATTTTCACTATCCTTACAATTTCAACAGAGATTTTTATATATGTCGTGGCCAGATCGTATTGATCGTATACTGTATGTATATCGTATGATGAAGTAGTATATCATTTCGTGAAATTGTGTCATTTCATAATATATAACACTGTTTGTTGGCCATTCATGATATACCTTGACCAAATCAATCAATAGAGAACGTTTGACGATATTAATTACTAAACACAACATTGATATTACATGATATTATGGTTATATCTTCAAATAGTTCTTCACCACTAGTGGCACTGATAGCGCGTTATTAACAGAAACAGAATTTTTAACAAAATCAACATCACTTTATACTTTGTTTATATAATAAATAAATGTTCGCGGCTTTGGGGTGGCTCTTGAGCGAGTCGCATCCCAAACTTCTATCGCTGATATTACTAGATAATTTATGTCGTTTTTGCTTTCATAGTTTTAATGTAATAATAGCGTCGTCTACATTCTGCTAAATAAGTTAATGATAAGGAACTGAGTAAATTAAATTTTAGAATGCTACTCAATACTTATACGTGCAGCATCAAAAATCGTCACACTTAAAATATCCAAACCGGCGGCCATTGTCGAAATGATTTACCGCAATTATCACGTTTGTCAAAATGACTAACGACACTGTTACACTGGATACTGTCCACAACACATGTGTTTTGTGTGCGTAGTATCAGTACTGTGTAAATAAAACCGAGATTAAAAAAGAAGCTTTTTAGTTAAATATATGGGGATTTTTTTTTATAGGATAAGGGTGACAAACGAGCACACGGTCCACCTGATGGTAAGTGGTTGCTACGGCCCATAGGCATCTACATTTATCCTCGTTTGTGAATCAAAATGCAGATGCGTTGTCACCCGTGAGGGCTAAGATGGAATGCCTTATTTCCAGTAAAAAGAGCCTCCGGCCACCTGTACTCACCAAGCGAAACACAGAGGTAAACCTCTACTTCACGCTGGTATTCTGTGAGTTTATTTGAATTTAATTTAATATACTTTAATTTCACCAACTTCATTTGTTATCAAGTTATCTCATGTAAATAATTGAAAATTAAGTGCACGGTGAGATTTTTAACTCTATTTGATATAATAGTTGGTGGCATTGTTGGATGTCTAATTACTAGGTAGATGTGGTCAACAATCATGCAAAAGTTTTGTTTCAGTTTTATGAATTTTATTTAAACTAATACGAGAGCCGTGTAGCTCGCCGTGAGATTTAATCATAACACGAGCGCCAAACGTGTACGATTCATTTGAAGACAAAAGAATAAGTAATGGGAAATAGTTGGTGGCATTGTTGGATGTCTAATTACTAGGTAGATGTGGTCAACAATCATGCAAAAGTTTTGTTTCAGTTTTATGACTTTTATTTAAACTAATACGAGAGCCGTGTAGCTCGCCGTGAGATTTCATCATAACACGAGCGCCAAACGTGTACGATTCATTTGAAGACAAAAGCATCAGTTATGGGAAATTTTACGTGCTAACTTACCACGTGTGCGGTGAAGTGGTGAAGATGAGGCTAGATGTATGAGTAGTTAAAGAGGCGTGGAAATGCAGGGGCGTAGCTACCGCCGTATCAATGATACGGGGCCCCCGGGCTACAGAGGCCCCGAACGTATGTAAGCAAAAATTCTAAGGACTTCTATGGGACAGGATGTTGGTTTGAATTGTTTGGCTAGCTTAGTTCCTAGGAGTATTAATTGTAAGTAATAACTTATAATCAATATATAATTATTTTAATTCAATCCGAGGTTTTTTGTTCCTTTTGTGAAAAATTTTTACCCGGCATTTGGGCCCCTCGACAAATTTTGATACAGGGCCCCTCTAAGGCCTCCTACTCCACTGTGGAAATGTAAAAACCGTTAATATGCATAGAAGTATTGCATACCTACTCTTTACAAACAAAACACCATAGGTAATGGGGAGCCTTATGCACAGTAGTGAGACGTATGTAAGCTGCATTTAAGATAGCTTTCATATATTTATACAAATTAAGATTTTTGTAACAATCCTGGTTTCATAGCTCACTTGAGTATATGTAACAGGTTCTTACGGAAAATACTTTATGTTACGGCCTACAGCTGCTCCAGCAAGGATCAAATCTTCCGGGGCCCATGAGCGGAGATTAAACGAGCAGACGCAGGTCGGGCCCAAAATGGCCACATGGAAATGTCCTATCACAATAAACTATATGGGAGAAAGCTAGAAACACGTAATACTTACCAGTATCCGAAGCTAACTTCGCACCAAGGCTTGGGCAGGCCGTGAGTGTGTGTAATGGTGTTTGGCGAACAGTGTACAGTGATGTGTAAATGTCTGCAACCTTGGCAAGCTTAGGCGACCAGTAGCGGCCGAGTTCCAGGTTGCCCCAAAATGCTGCATCGCTCCAGCAGGCTCCATCGCTGGACCATTTCTTTCTTCATAGTCACTATTTCAGTCTCTTAGCTTCATTGTACATTTAACTAACTTAAACTTGCCTAATTCCACATTCATCGTAGAATCGAACATGTGATACCCGATACCGTAACGGACAGTAGTTCAAAGTTCAACTTTCAATGTCCCGGGTTCACTTATCACAAAATTATAAATAGGGAACTAACGCAATCTCTTCATGAGCCACACGGCTCAGCGTTAAACACAACTAAGTTCCTTCGTTCGATATCAAATATCACGCCGCGACAAGCCTTATAAATACGCCTTGTTGACACGTAAACGAACAAACCGTCAACATACAAAAAGGGGACTTAACGCGACGGCTCAATTACAATGATTTCCAAAACGATCAACCGGGAAACGACCTCAAAGGGGAATGCGCTGTTCAAATTCTAACCGTATTTCTAATCGGCGCGCAAGCAAAATTCCACGTTACCCGAACAAGTTGAGTATTACAAAAGGCACTTCAACACGCCTTCACTATTACACTACTATTACACATAATTTGCACAATTACTTTCAAAGAAGTTACTTAATCCGTAAACCCAATAAAGGCCTCTTGTCCAGGAACTTAAACCCGAGACAACCAAATGTGAGGCGGTTTTCACGAAACCCAATTACTTATCGTAGTCACACGCACAAAATCCATAATTCTAGACCCTAATAAAAAAAAACACGGTCTCGCGCAACCTCAGCGGCGGGAATCCAAAGGCACTAATTAACTGTCCAGCCGCCGTTGAACTACTTCCTCTCGCCCACGAGCGTCACACGCTGGGAAACTACCTACCGCTCCCCCTCCCCGCGATGCACGTGACACCTAGTGCCATTGGGCGACTCACGAAGTCGAACGTGATTAGATGACGTTCAACATGACCAAATTAAGGCGTAAACACTTTATTTATCAAAGATTTAAAATTTTACTCAAATAAAGGTTTATTTTATTTGTCAAAGGCGATAATCAAACTGATCTGGTAAGCATTATTATATGTATATTTTAGCATATATTTTAATTACAATTTGAAGTGTTGATTTACAATGTTCGCGGTGGTAAATGAAGACCTGCATTTTTTTATAGGAGAGGGGACAAACGAGCATGCGGCTCACCTGATGGTAAGTGACTACCGCCGCCCATGAACAACTGCAACACCAGGGGAAGCAGGGGAATTGCAGATGTGTTGCCAGCCTTTTAAAAATGAGTAGGCTCTTTTCTTGAATGTTCCTAAGTCGTATCGGTCCGGAAAAAAGTCGCTGATGGTAATCGATTCCACAAGGAAGTTGTGCGAGGAAGAAAACATCTTCTAAATCGCACAGTGGTGGACCGCCAATCATCCAGATGGTGAGGATGGTATCAAGAGTTCTACCGCGTTGTGCGTTCGTGAAATTTGGTGGCTGGGATTAATCCGAACAATTCCACAGAGCACTCCCCGTGGTAAATGCGAAAGAAAATGCAAACGGATGCAACATCTCTTCGCAGCGCCAATGAATCGAGCCGATCGGAAAGGACTAGGTCGTCGACGATTCGAGCCGCTCTGTGCTGTAAGCGGTCAAGTGGAAGCAGCTGGCACTGCATATCTCAGAAGTTCCCCAGTTGAAGTGATCCCACGTTGGGAACAGCGCAGCGAACATTTTTTGGCTTAAAACTCTTTATGCGGCCTGTGCCCAGTAGTGACATGTATGTAGGCTGCTACTTTTTAATTTTAATGGGGCAGGCGGGTTGGCAACCGCAGCTTTTATTATTATTTTATTTTATAGGATAAGGGTGAAAAACGAGCACACAGTTCACCTGATGGTAAGTGGTTGCTGCGGCCCATAGACATCTACATCTATCCTCTGTTACAGATCAAAATGCAGATGTGTTTTCACCTGTGAGGACTAGGATGGAATGCCTCATTTCCAGTAAAAAGGGCCTCCTACCACCTGCACTCACCAAGCGAAACGCAGAGGTAAACCTCTAATTCACGCTGGTATTCTGTGAGGTCGTGGTACCACCCCGGTTCGAGCCGGCCCATCCATGCGACAGGAAAAGCTGCCGCCTGGCTCTACCACTGTTGAAAATTTTATATTTTATTTAATTATTTTGAACTGTTGTCAGGAAGATGATGTTACCCATCTCCTGTTTGTTTTCCTCTGTCACCTCTTATGGCACACACGGGAGTATATGAGGTAGCGGATTCTCTTTCGCTGCCAAAACAAGTCGAACATTTTTCTACTCCCAGTCATGAGTCTTCTTCCCACGTTTCTCTGTGAATAGAACTTCAAATGCAATAATACTAATCTTGAGGATTTTATCGCGTTTAATTTTAACTTTTTAATTCTTGACATTTAGGGCACAGGTATTTGACGTCCTAATGTCATAGTTAACGAAGACTACCACCATCAACTTTTAATTAATAATGTTTGGTCCGATCTACGCACAACGAGCATACAGAATCTTGAAGTCTTGCAGTAGTTTGCTTATTTTTGGATTAAATTTTATTAATTATGGGATACCAAGGTGATGGTAGCACCCAGCCGTCTTCTCTATTAAAATTAGGATGTTTTTTTTAAATTTCAATAGCCTCGCGAATCATTTTTAGTAATTAGTAAATTTAGGAATCTGTATTTTATTGCGAGGATTTGTTGTCTATCAGATCTACTATACTGAACATGTTGACATACTTCGAACTTCCCGGAGCGTCGGTGTTTCACATCAGCGATATGTTCTTTTACGTAGGTTTTTATGGAACTTTCATCCAAAGTTGTGTAAGAACCCGTGTAAAAAAATTAAAATTAAACGTCATAAAATCCGTAAAATTAATTTTATTACATGTGTAGTATTCATCATTACTGTAGACTATACACTCTACATTGAAGTCTACTCGAACGTAAAATACATATCAGTATATCTTTTACAATGCCAATCAATATTAAATGGCACTAATGATATGAGTCTAATATCGCATAAACTTTGTATCGTAAATTGATAGAAGACCTTGGAATTATCATTATTTTGTTAAAACTAAATTAATTTCAATTATGAATGAAAGTAAAGAATAAAATGAAAATAATAATAATAAACTTTGATTCCAAGAAAATATAAATTTCTTATGGATACATCGGAAGGCACGCCCGATATAAAATATAGTAGATGTTTCTAGACTTATGATATTAATGCTTCTGAAAAACTTATTTTTTCACGTATTCCTGTTGTATATTATATCTATGCCAAATATCAATCACCTACGTCCAATAGTCTTTGAGAATTAATAAAAAAAAATTGACAATTAGGCATACAGACAGACACAGTGGTGACTCTAAAAGTGATCGAATTTTGATAAATTTGACACGAAACAGCATTAACTGATGTTCATAAATCGAAGCCCGCGCGAGCAATGCCGCGGGTAAAATGCTAGTTTAAAATATAATTAGTTATGCCCTCATTTTAGAATATTCCTTATACACGCTTTTGAATAAAAAAGAAAGTAAATTTCCTTTTTTTTATAAAATTGAAGTGTTAAACGAACTTATTGTCCAGTAAGTGACTTCTGCAGCTAATGGACAGCTGAAACTAACTTTAAGTAAAGAAGGCTATACCTCACAGCCTGTGATTATCTCTCTCTCTCTTTCTCTCTCTCTCTCTCTCTCTCTATACCCTACAGACCGGTACACAGCAGTGCACGCACTGCGGTTTGGCGGCAGAAACAGGTAAAAGGGTTGTATCTATGCACACATCAACCAGAAAATAAGTTCTTCCTAGTGAAGCTAGTTAAAAACAGACCAGAAATAACAGAAAATTGGAATCATCATAAAAGCAAACTTCGCACATAATATACATAATTATTTATACCATATGAGATGCTTTTGAAACTGATAAGAGTAAGCCAGGCATGTAGTGTTTATTTCTCGCGTCTGTTATGCAAAAGGGGGACATCATTGTATGCTTAACGGTGCATTGTTCACCGGTTAATCGACGAGACAAATAAGTTTTTTTGGCAGCAAAACGTAGGAGGCATATTTTTGCAAACCTCGGAAATCCTTTTATTTGCGTACTGATTGAACCTTGTGCTACGGTGATAAGAAATATAATTATATGTTTACTCGACTAGTTTTTACGAGGGCTTTTCTTTGTTTTGTTTTATGGAAATGCGGTGTTCGGTTGCATGTTACGCAGAAATAACGAGCCTTCATGGTATTATTTGATGTTCCCGTTAAGAAGGATAAATATGGCAACGGTGTTACAAGAAATGTCCTTGACACATATAAGCACTAAGAGAGTAAACTAATTAAATATATTTATTAATTTATAAGATTAAATATCTAAGCTACAAGCAACAACATTTTAAAATAAAAAAGAAAAAATTTGATAAAATATTTTGAAAGCATTGTATTAATTATGTGACCATCGAAAATGGATACAGTATTTGATATAAAAGGAGAGGAATGAAACTTTTATCATTCAAAAGGTATGACATAAATAAATATAAAACATCAAGTGTTTATGTTATGTTATGAGTGTTAAAATAAAGTTAATATACATACATAATTTTTTCCATACAAAACGCCTTAACCATTAAAAGAATGAGTGTTTTTAGGTAATTTTGATCAGTCATGGATGTATGAGCTAAACTAGCTTTGCCTTCTCTACACGAAAAAATATTAAAAAAAGTTCTTTTTTTTAAACAATAATTAGTATATTTTCGATTACAGGCTAAACTAGTGCGGATAAATTGCTCATGAACTAATACAAAGGCATGGCACAATGATTTGTGTACTATATAAGTAAAAAAATAAAATTTTCATGACAATTTATTACTATAAAAACAAACTTATTTCATGCCAGTATTGAATCTCAGGCTTAGCAAGTATGCATGACAACGCAGCGCCAATGCCAAAAACTTAGCTATTATGTTCATTTGCACGCGCAAATGTAAAGGCACTCATTCTTCTGAACCCACCCTAATCATGTATTGTTTTATACTTTTTTTAAATTAAAAATACTAGTAATGCTATTAAACATTATTAATATTCCCTTTAACCACTTCTGGTAAGCTTAAAATGCTTGTGTTAGAAGTGGTTCACGACAGTAGTCGAATGGCGGATTTGAACCCACGACCTTTCCAGTTCGCGGTCCGCGCCCTGCCATTAGGCTTGTGTTGTGCTTGTGTGAGTATTGCTTGTGAGATAAGATTTGACGTACACTCAAACGCAGTGTAGGTCTGCCATTTTGCACAATAATTGGTCTACCGCAAGAGTCCTAAGAAAACTTAATAGTACAACTCCTTGTCGACATCCTCTGGTGGTTCTAAACTCAATCGGTGTGCGAACTAACGATATTTTAGCCTTTCTGTTTGAAAGCATCGATTGAACGCACCCAATGGTCGTAGACTCAAAGTTTCAGATATCAGGCCACCGATCAGCAGTGATGTGTAGAAAGGCATACATAGTGTAATATCTCTATCCTCCAGCGCTTTTTGGATGAGAACAATCACAAAACAAGAATTTGTGATATTAATTTTGTCAAGCAATCTGCAAGTCTGGCGTCAATTTTTTAATTTGTCCGTGGAGTCGATATCGTCAAACTATAAGGTATATTTAATGTGTGTGTTTTCTCTACATTAATTATTCTTACGTAAATATCGATTTTATTTTACAACAATTAATAATGTAATATAAAGCTATAAGCTATATGCATGTAGAATATGACTGGCATGAAATCTGTTAATAAGTATGTGTGTTCCAAACACAAATATTAAAGAAGCCCTTCTGAGCATAGCCAGTTTTAAAATTATTGACCTCTTTCTTTTTAATTTGACGTCTCACACCAAAATTAAGTCGCGCGATAACTTTAGTGTTTTAACAAAGTATAAAATAAAAATCCAAACGAACAAGACAGACCGGCCGAAAATAACAAACTGTCGGCCGTTTTTCAATTCGAAATTCAAACTGCCGCCACCAATCAGGATTAATTACGGCACGTCGTACCTCATCGACGAGTCCTGTAACGGGAATGTCGGTCAAAGAGTAATCGTGTCAAACCACCCGCGGCTCAATATACGATCCCGCGCTACTACTCGTAAATCCCGCGTTCCCGGTAACCTAACAGTACTCAAAAAGATTGAAATTCGCATATTATACCTTATTTTTTGTCGTTTTAGATGCATTTTTAAGTGATACATTTATTACGTTTATAGTTGCAACTAACGTCAAAATGTTGATTAATTTGAGTAATTTATAAATTAGTTGTAATTATGGCAATAAACGAAAAAAATGAGCGCTATATTTACTGTTATTTTTTTATCGTTTTTAAAATAACATGAAAACTTATCCAAATAATATGTTTGTTAATGAATTCTTGTGTTTGGGCTATTACGTTATATTATTTAAATAAAAATATTTTTACGAATTTTTGTCAAATTTTCCGGTTTAATATAATGTTTTTTTTTATAGGATAAGGGTGACAAACGAGCACACAGTCCACCTGATGGTAAGTGGTTGCTGCGGCCCATAGACATCTACATCTATCCTCAATTACAAGTCAAAATGTAGATGCGTTGTCACCCGTGAGGACTAAGATGGAATGCCTCATTTCCAGTAAAAAGGGCCTCCGGCCACCTGCACTCACCAAGCGAAACGCAGAGGTAAACCTCTACTTCACGCTGGTTTTCTGTGAGGTCGTGGTACCACCCCGGTTCGAGCCGGCCCATCCGTGTGACAGGAAAAGCTGCCGCGTGGCTCTACCACTGTTAAAAATGTCTCGTAGATTTAAAAAATAAAAAGAAATATCTTAGTGGCTAATACTTATAAAGTAGAAAATACACAGCGTAAATTTTCTTAAGACCGTGAGATATTTCAGAGGCAATTTTTACGAGCTTAATCACATGGTGCTTTCCGGCAGCTATGCGGTGCGATGCAGCACAGCAATGACTTTGCAAGGTGGCTCAAACATCTGGTACGGCGCTAAGCGCTAAAACGTGCTACCTAAACACAATAATGCTAGAATCACCACTGATTGCGTTGCGACTGCGACTGCACATCAAATCAGGGAGTGAAGTGAAGCTAGCTACATGACATCCCGCTATACAGTGTCATGTCACGTCAGGGATTTTTATATGTAGGATGACGCAACTGAACCGTTGAGGTGCTATGCCGCCACCGCGAAGTTACCGCTAACGCGCCGATGCTTCAGCCCTCCATGTGACTTCGCCTACGAGCAAATTGCAGCCTATAACTGTACTTCCTACCAGCTTTTACTCGCAGTTTTTCTCGCGTTTAATTATAAACCGACAGTTTTTATTACAAGAAATTATTATTTTAACTTAAGATTGCAAAACTCTCTATTACAATGCATTTATACAGACTGCATTAAACAAGTTGCTTTTCAAATAATTTCACTCGGTCAAACGATGGAGTGAATCCATTTTCTGCCTTACAAACACGTGAGAAAGCTATTCTACTAGGTTTGACTTTATTATTCTGGCTTGTAATCTATCGTATGTTATGGCCAAGCTTTACCAATATCCATTCAGTAGTTTCTGAGTGATTGAAAAATAAATTTAAAAACATCGAAACATAATTCCAGATTTACAATAATAGTAGGATTATTGGCAACGTTTGGAAGAGGATGTGAACTACGCAATACCAAACATAGATCATCGGTCTGAATATTTTAGGTATAGGGTTTTATTTTTTCTTTACGCTGTTTAAAATTTTACTGATATTTTAATATAAAAAACGACAGAAGCCTAAATAATGGTGTTGCGACATTTTTCTTAGTCTATTTTTACAAATTAAGCTAAACAGGAAAAAATTGTAAGATGTAATCCAATACATGATCGTCTGTATTAAGAAATCATGAATTTAAACTCTATGATTATACAAAGTATGTCATCATTGTCATCATAATTACTACAACCTATCGAGAGCATATTTGCCATAGTTGCCACGTTTAACAGGCGGGTTGACAACTGCATATTATTGTTATTTCGTATTGTAATTAGGAAGATGCTGCTACCCATCTCCATTCCAGTTTCCCCTTTCGCGTCTTACGACACCTACGGGCTTGTATGGTGTAGTGGACTACAAGGTAAAGTATGTACCAATTGAAAATGGTATATTAAGTAGGATATTTCTTATTAACATTAAGATTAGGAAATGTATCTTAACTATATGTCAATTTTAACAATTCAACCAGCCCACACTACTTACAGCTACTTTAGCTAATACAATCGGATGTACGACCTACAGTGCTCGGTCCATTAACCTCGAAACTTCCGTAATAGGTAATTCTAGCAATAGTTGCGTTAAAAAATAAAAAAGCCAAGAGCAAGGTTGGATAAACTTGGTAAAGCAATGTAATGCCAATTACCAGCACAGCGGAAAGTATTAAGCCAACTCAGACTAACAATTAAAGATAAACAGAACTTTATTTACATTCTAAGTGACGCGCTAAATCGAAACCATGCCCATATGCTGGGCATGGTTTCGGTTTAGCGCATGTAAAAGGATATGCACTCACACAAACATATACTTAGTTGTATTTATGTGTGTGAGCCATGACTTACAAACTTGCAAATGATTTTAGGTACATATATGGGCTTATTGCTATTTGCTGCGTCATTTTACAGTGTCATTTGAAATATTACAATTCATTGAAACAAAACATAGACAGAACACTATATGCATTCCAAAATAAGGTAGATAAATGAGCACACAGTCCACTTAATGGTAAGTGAATTATGTGGTTCATAGACACCTACTGCATCTACCCTCGTTTAAGAATCAAAATGAAGATGCGTTGTTAACCCTGATAGTACAATAGAATGCTTCGTTACCAATAAAAAAGGTTGTCGGTTCTTTTTACTTACCAAATCAAACAAAACAGCTGTATGAAGATTTTATTTCACGCTGGGATTCTGTGAGTACGTGGTCTTTCTAGTATAGCTGCAGCATGGCTCTACTACGTTACAGTTGTCTGAGTTATATATGAAATATGACAATGAGGAAAGAACGTCGACGAACTTTAAAAATGACTTGGTTGTTTATTGTTCTGAGTTCGACAAATCGAACATACCATATCGATAAATTTTTACTTCTATAAGATTAAACTTTAAGAAAACATCATTCATGAATGACTTAAATTAAAACAGTCATACACCCATTAGCGTACCGTACTCAGAAACAAGAGTAACCGTTCAAAAACACGCCTTATACGTGTTTATTATATCAGATTTAGAATTAAATCAAACATAGAACCAAATGTAGCTGAGCTTTTTGTCTCGAGTCTAAGCGACGCGGCGTCGAGGCGGGTTCATAGCGGCGTCGAAACTGTAATGAAAATATTTGCTGCAAATCTGTGTGATAAAAAACTAATGCAAATGTGTATTTGTGAAGTAATTTATTATGTAGATATTATCGACTACTAAACTGACTGAAAAACCAACAGCTAAATTAGTCTACCTTGCTTATTTTAACAGTATCATGTCCTATTTTGCATACCGGCGACACACATCGGCTGCGTCTGGGTTGGATCTATTAATTTGGCGTTATTTAGGTTTAAGTAATATTTTCGTTTTTTTTTTATAAATAGTCAAAAATTTCTGGCAAAATATAGTCCAGATCACTCCTAGCTTAGCTATCGATCTGTTCGTAAAGTTTCATTACATTCAGTTCAGCCATTCTGAAAATTAGCCCGGGCAGACGACATACAAACAGAAAGACCGGCTAAAATTTTAAACTAAAATAAATAAATTAAGGCAATGCTACCACAATTTTTTCATACAATTGAAGAACTTATTTCTGCATTATAAAACAATGTAATAATTTATTTTTGGTCAAACTTTTTGTTCAATTTTCCATACGCCTAAAATACCACCGACATGTGATGATACTTAACAACTTCTCAGCTTGGAAATAACTTGTAATAATTTTAAAACGCACCTGTCAAACTTTATAAGGAACAAACCATGAGTGCCGACTGAAATCGGAGCCCACTGAAGCAATAATGAGATTACGGTACTTCGCGTATTTATCACCGATACTGATAAATATATATCCTACCCTTATTTCACTCAGTGTTGATTGTGAGAGCATCGCCGACAGATTTCTGATTTATACCCGCCGAGAACTGAGAGTGTGAAATAATTGTTAATACATATTGATAATTTCAGGTGATAATAATGATAATAAGGCTTTTTAAAAATCAATTTTATTGTTATACGTTATACTTGGAAAAATGCAAAGCGTTTATATGTTTAAAGTACATCTCAAATATAATATAAAACTCACGCAACCCATAATATTGACAACCCTAACAGATAACCCATACTACTAGATACTACTCATAAATCCGTTCGAAAATTTGAATATCTGTATTTTCCTGTCGCGTGTTTTCCACACAGTATACGATTGTCAGCTTTAAAATACGACCTTTTATGTAAACTCGTGCGAATTGATAAGGGCATTGTACGAAATCCACCTCAGAGTCGCACGTAACTAAGTAGGTGTTGGCGTCCATATATCGTATTATTTATTGCATTATAAAGGGTATCGCACATCGCGCGTTTCGGACACCCCACTGCATGTGTGATGACGTATCAGTATTTATGGCGTTTAAGTATTGTCAACCGGTGTAGGACGTGATGTATGTTGCATTTGCTGAGATAGATAGCGTAGGCTTCCGAAGGTATTGTTATCTATGAGTGTTGAAAGGTATTCGGGAAATGTACTGACCCCTGCTGAGTATATATAAATATAAAAACTTTTTGTTGCATGCTTGGTATGCGATCAAGAAGGTCACGTTACGAAATATGATAAATTTTATGTTGAGTAAGGAATAAACACTTTTGGAGAAGTATGTCCAGAAATGGAGTGATTAAGGGTCATTCAATTGATGATGGCGCAGATTAATTTAATTATATGCGTAACAGTGAAAGTGACATTTAATATGAAAGAAAACCTCTTGCGTATTTCATCATTCTATTGACAGCCAATACGCTACTGGATTTGGCTTACCGCAACCACACTAAAAAATAAACTTGACAGGAAGATTGACTATAGCAGCTCTAGGCTTTAGTAACTGTTCCCTGTCATTGGTCAGGTTTTATTAGACCAGGGAAATCAAAGAATTACTATAATTCGCTATTTTTTTTATAAGATGAGGGTGACAAACGAGCACACAGTCCACCTGATGATAAATGGTTGCTGCGGCCCATAGACATCTACATCTATCCTCGATTACAAATCAAGATGTAGATACGTTGTCACCCGTGAGGACTAAGAAGGAATGCCTCGTTTCCAGTAAAAAGGGTCTCCGGTTCTCTACACTCACCATACGAAACACAGCAGCGTTATTCTGCTATTTTACGGTGGTATTCTGTGAGAGTGGTCCTTCCCCGGTCGAGAAGACCCATTCGTGCTACAATTATGCGACTAAAATAGCTACAGCATGGCTCTACTACGTTAATTATAGAATAAGGGGGGGGGGGGGAAACACAGACCACATGATGGTAAGTGGACACTGTGGCCCATAGATACCTACGTCTATCCTCGATTAAAAATCGAAATGTCCATTGCCAATATATTTTTTTAAACTTCAGGTTTGAAATTCGTCATAACCTTTCATGATATTTTTTATCTTTTTAAAAACGATACAAATTATTTGTAGTCTACAAAAATAGTTGTTTCTAGCGGAATTCGAATCCAGGGTCCAAAGCGCCCCAGCCGAAAACTTTGTCACTGCGCTACCGAACTGTCAATATTTTGTTATATAGTTCAAGTTTACGATATTAGAGGGAAGAAACCGCTGTGTGGTGAGGACGTAAGCGAATCCGTTTTATCATCCCGTGGATGTCTAAAGAGGCGACAGAGGAAGACGAAACAGACGATGACAACTCAAAATAATAAAAAACTGCGGTTGCCAAGGGTGGCAACTATGGCAAACATTCTCCCTATGGACAATCTATGGAAAGGCCTACGTCCAGCGGTGCACTTTTGATATAACTTTTGTCACGGTATGGTATAGTAATGAATAAATAAATCAAAAAGGGAAAAAATGTGCAATGGATGATGGCACGAAACACAAGCTGTGCATAGCATACACCTAACCTATTTTTTACAATACAATTCATGTGTATTATAACATTAGTGAGATCCTTTTTAATTTTCAGTTATATAAATTACACCCATCTTCATCTCATCTTGCTACAATATTGTGAAATTTGTGTTTGTTAACTGCCTCCACGATACAGAAGAAAATCCTAGTGTGGGGGGTAACATTTTTTTTAAAGAAGAAGAAGAAAAAGAATATTATAATACTACATGAAACATGAAATAATAATAAATAATAATGCTTGTACTAGTATTAGAATTGATATGTTTATCAGCCGTTCCTTTCCTAATAAGTATTGCATTAGTACTTCAACTAGGGGGGTTGCCCTACATCTACGCTTACTAGTATGAGGCTGCCACACGAGGACCTTTCTTGCTTATCGGTTGTTGCTTTTTCGAGCAATATGGCCGGTCCATTGTCACTTAAGCTTACTGATCCGATGGGCTATGCAGGTGGCTTAGGACCGCGCTTTGTCACATTCCTTGGGAGTGGCCTATGTTCAGCATTGGATTGGATTGGTGCTGTAGATAATATCTATAAGTTTTAAAAATAGTTTTAAAACTTCAATTTAAAAACTTTGTTACATAGTGAGTTGTTTTATTCAACAAATATATTGCAATCGTATAATTAATGGAAAATACAAAACAAAGGATTTATTAATGAAATAAAAAACAATACAGTATATTTGCCTTATTAAACGCCGGTGTCGGAAATTCTCTGGTCTCTGCAATCATATACGTCTGAAAAGGAACAAAATACGCTTAACTCTCCTATGTTGGAGTTCAAATGTAACAATATGTAATCCTGTTTCCTCCTTTAGGCACAACACAAGCACGACGTCAGCCATTGTCAGCTCAAACTACAATATCGTAAACAAAGTCCTATTAAGTTGGTGTCACACGCAGTTAATGTCTAAAATTGTTATGTTTTTGCTATTTTATAATAAAAACAAAACCTTTATTTCGTGTCTATTTCGTGAATTTATCTTTGGTATTTCACACGGGAAAGATACGGGAAAGAGACATTTAGTTAAAAATGTGTGTTCAACTGTTCTTCAACTTCGGGAAAGATATATTTAGATAAAAATGTGTGCTATTAAAATGTTGCCTGTAACTATGATCACGTTTGGTTCAGCAAACATTTTCTGCCCTTTCCGGTATGTGAATTTTGAATTAACTCCTTTTTACAGTTTAAATAAAAATAATAATAACTTGACCACAGATTAGTAAGCTGAAGTGGCAGTGGGCCGGCCATATAGCTCGAAGAACCGACAACCGATGGGGAAGAAAGGCGACCCCCCACTAGATGGAGTGACAACCTGGTGAGACATGCAGGAAATCGATGGATGCAGGTGGCTCAGGACCGTGCTTTGTGGCATTCCTTGGGGGAGGCCTATGTTCAGCAGTGGACTTGTGAAGGGCTGTAATGATGATGATGATGATGACCGAAGAGCAACCTCTCGGTCCAGATTTTGTGATTTTTTGTGAATACAAAAGAAACTCATGTCCAGTCATGTCAAGGTCCATAAATATCGAATTTGTTAATAACTTGACTACAGAGCCCCCTATCCGATCATAGCATAAATAGAGCTATCGAAAGCTGATTGAGAGCTGGAGAAAATAAATAGAGTGGTCAAATCATACATATTCTGTTTTATTATTGCCTAAATATATATATTTGTTCATCGAAAGTTTCTAATTGACAAAAGACCATATCAGTACGCATCTTCAAATACCTAATTATAGAAACCGTCTCCAAAGAACTAAAACGAATAGTATCTTTTTACGTTTTGAAGTCGGATCCTCCTATACAATATGTTGTCTTTGCACAGCTTTTACTTTTTATTATATATAAAAAAAAATTACCCTCCTGAGTGGAATAAGGAATATAACAATCTCAATGTCATCTGAATAGTGATAAACTTCATCATCTATTTAGCCACCCTGATGGATGAAAATTTTTCTCCAAATTTATATGGGACCAGCCTTGAAACATAATATTTGTAATAAAAAAATGACCATCAAATTCAGATCACAATCGACAAAGATATCGCGTAGAATATCTTCGCGATATCTTCGTCAATTGTGATAGAGGAAGATATTCCAAAAATTTTAGTTATAAAAACATACAGTTGAATTATTAACCTCTTTCTTTGAAGTCGGCTAAAAATGAAATATATTACTGCGCCGTGTGTGTTAGTTCGTAAGTCCATTGATCAGATCGTAAGATACAATTTGATATGATCTTATCATATGCGCCGGATATGGTAACCTTTAATAACCGTAATATTATTTAACACATTAAATCAATTTCGGAAAAATCAAATAACGTTCAACAGATGAAAAAATAATTACATATAAAACTTAAATCATAGAGCGGGGACGAAGATTTGTCATTTATCAGCGAATTATCCAAATTAGAGAAAAATGTAAAGTTTATGACGTTTATACTAATGGTGTTTCACATCTTTTGACGGTGCCTATTTGAGTGTAGGGTCATAAATATACAGGTGCTTGAGAACGAATTTCGGTCATGGTGGCCAGTATCAACAGAGACTTGCCATACTACGCAGAACAAGATTATAATATCCGAGTGTATATACAAGCACAGGTCCACTCTCTTATACCTGCGTACCCACCTAGCGCACAGGCTCGCGCGGCAGCCTCGCGAGCCAATGCCTCGGCTGAGGTGGACGTGTCTCGGACTGCCTCGGGCGCACGTTGCCTCGGCCGAGCGCTGCTCGACCGCGAGCCATACGTTGTCGGTAAACTTAACGCGCTCAAAGGTACCTCAATGATCGCTGTTCGTTTGGTGTGTACGGTGGTATTTTGGCTCGCGAGGCTATAGTGTTTGTTTTAGTTTTACTTAAAAGTTATTTTAATAATATGATATCACGAGCAATCAGGATGAGTAGATTCATTTAATTCAACTGTACGGTGCGTACAAGATGCTGTGGGACCCAAAAGACTGTTTTCGTTTTTTTAAACAATAAGCAAGTAGGAAAGTAGTTGCAGCTGCAATTACACAACTGTCCATTTCGGATGCTCGAGGACTTATGATGGCTCGGCCTGCCTCACGAAATATGCCTCTGAGTTCCGAACAATACTATTGAGGCTGCCGGGCGAGTCAACAAGCAATCTCCTGACTTCGGTCTATAACTGAGAATTTCTTGCCAAAAAAAATCTATAACTGTTTTTGGCTCCACCCGGAATTTCAACTCGGGACCTCGTGAGCAGTGAGGCCTATGTACAGCAGTGGACTTTAATAGGTTATAACGGTAAAAATAAAAAAATATAAATAATAAGAAAAAACTCACTACTAAAAATAATAAAGGAAATTGTGCACTGGTATAACACGAATCTAATAGGAAGACATTTTCTAATTTTCCTAGCAGTACAAAATGCAAATGCGTTAGATCGTGTTAACACCGGTTAGAGTCCCATACGAGGAAGCCACCCGCCCAGCGCTGACAGGAGGCCGTTCAATAAGGGGCCGTATACAATGAGCCGGCCGCATTGCGTTGTCACTTCAACTGAGCTAGTTTTGCATAACTATTCTTGGCTGATGGACAATGGATATATATCTTTTTTGTATACGTAAATATAAAATAGTATAAGCTGTGTTAAAAATCTGCGACAAATAAATCAATTAAAGAAATGAAATTAGGTTACCTTATTAGTATTATTTATTCTGTGGCAATTTACTCAAGTTTAGAGGTGACAATTTTATTTATTATTCTTGTGTAAATTAGAACAAAAAGTTTAGCAAACTGTTTTTTCGTTTAGAAAATAAAGAAACTTGAGGATTGTTCAGTATTTGGACATTACTAAGACGAATGTGCGTATAATCTAAAACCAAAGACATTTAAGTAGTAAATCTCTTTGTCTAAAACTCAACCTCAACACAGAATGGTAGTTGAAACAATTTCTCATTTAACATACAGTTTTCGTAAAATTCACCTGTAATGCAAGTTTCTAAAAGAAATTACCTTATATATTACCTTATAAACTTAAGTGAATCACTATTAAAAGAAATAAACATTTTCAAAAGAATGCCATTATCAACGCTGCAATGACACTTTGTGGTATTTATAATAATTTAGAGAATTTAGAAATCAATGCACAAATGACGTCACATTTGACGTTGTATTATATTCAGTTGGATATTTAATACCATAGTAAATATTCACTTTCAAGACAACCACTTGTAAATCGTAGAAAATAAATCGTCAATGCGCGAGTATCGGAAAGAAAAAGAAAGGGGCGAATGGAATACATTGTGGAGCCTATTTTCAATACGCCTGTCGCGGAAAATATTAAAGAGAGGCACAAAAAACATCGCTTCGCTGAAATAAATAGTCGAAACCTTTCAACCCGTGCTCAATGCTGTTCTATTATAATGTCAATTGGGGAACCTCCGCGCTCTGGTATACAATTACGAGATGTGTTCATCCTACTGCAATCTGTCAGGTGCAGCCTCGCTCCGTCTCGCTATAAATAAAAGCGATTTATACGCATGCATTCCGTTTTATTTATGGCTATTTCGGCTACAATGCTGTGATGTGATACTTTATAGTTTGTAACCTACCGCCTTTAAAGGAGCATTATTTAAAAGTATATTTAAAAAATGCAACATATATTTATATTTACATTTAACAGGATTTTCTCCCTAGAAATGCCTCCATATCGTGAAAAGTCTTCGTAAGTACATAAATATTTTTTTTATTTTTTTTCTTTTATTTTAATAAAATAATTATAGTAATGCTGTTAACATAAGTGATATTCCCGTTATTAACTATAATATAAAGAAAATTGCACAAACATATACATTAAAACTCGAAACAATTTAATTATTTGCCATTTTATGTACTAACGGCGCCAACTGCGGACTTAATGACATAAGGCATTTCACCAACCAACCGGAATATTAATTTAGAATCCATAAAAATAATTGTTATAGGCAGGATTCAAACTTGTGGCCCAGCACAACAACCAAACGCTTAACCACTGTGCCATTGAGCCATTAAAAAAATTATTTATAACCTAATAGTAATTTTAAACTCTTTTTTTTATTTACCTAAAACGAAACTGCAATACAAGAATGTCGCCGTCTTTTCGATCAGAATGTAAAAGCTTACTAAGAAAATCTTGCTGCTTGATTTAGGAGGGAGCCAGCCGGTGTCTACTGTCCGTTCAGCTTCACGGCACAGTAACGTACGGGCGCAACGTTTGAGGAATTGGTTTACTATTTGTAACTTAATAACCAGTGGTCTATGTCATTCCTTCTACAGATAAAATCTAGCAACGTTGTTTGTAACCTTGAAGCTTAAGTGATATTGTTTTGATTTATTGAGACTTTTGATCTCCATACATTTAGAGTTACAAAATCACTATGATTGAATTGAATATAATATTTCTTTGTCGATTCTTAACGTTATCTTGCACTGGTGTCGTAATCATGCATTTAAAATTCAATTTACGCAATATTTTTAAATTTTTGATTCATTTTTAAGGTTTCGTGTACCAAAAAGAAAAAAACGGCCCTTTTCCAAGGTTTAGAAAGTCTAAATTAACATCAAATATTATTACTAAGATCTGCGGTCCCTTTAAGGTTTAGAAAATTCTAGTTTCTAACGCATTTAAAAGAAATGACATTATTTTTATTACGTGGTAGAGCCATGCTGCAGCTATATTATTAGTATAGTTGTAGCACGAATGGGTTGGCTCGACCGGGGAAGGACCACGCTCTCACAGAATACCAGCGTAAAATAGCAGCTTAATGCTACTATGTTTCGTATGGTGAATGTAGAGAACCGAAGACCTATTTTACTGGAAAAGAGGCATTCTATCTTAGTCATCACGGCTGACAACGCATCTGCATTTTAATTCGCAAACGAAGATAGATGTAGATGTCTCTGGACCACAGCAACCATTTACCATCAGGTGGACTGTGTGCTCGTTTGTCATCCTAATTCTATAAAAACAAATTTAAATAAAGTGGCTGAATCATCTCCGTAGTAGTACTTATTTATGTATTTATATAAATATAACATTGTACAATGTATGTAATTAATTTACGATATATGTACATAATTTATATATAATATTAGCGACATGCCCCGGCTTCGCGCGGGTGATTTCTGGATTACGACAACATGCGCCACCTACCGGTTCCAATGTAAATCTAAACTATCTAGAGATCCATTCAAATAGACAAAACATCATCAAATCGCTACGGCCATCTTCGTAAGTTTTTGAGTCTAACGGACAGCAATTGATTTTTATATACAGATTTTTATATTTTATATGCATGTATTAAATAATTTTTGGTAAGTTTAAGTATGGGTATATTTATTAGTTTGTTTTATATTTAAATACTTTTATTTACATTTCTACCTTTTAATATCTCATATACCTACTTCATATTTTTTTCTCATCATCATCACAATGGCTGACTGGTAGAGAATGTGTCTGGCATTAAGTCCGCCTATACATAATTTTGTATAAAGTTTAAATAAATAAATAAATAATGCCGTAAAGTGGCTGCGTAAGAGAACTCGTCACCCCACTTCATTCTGTAGGTGACATAAGATGGCAGAAAGCCGCCAAGCGTGACGCTTAAGGCACGCTTGGAAAGTGGTTTGACTTCACTCCCCTTGGCACTCTTTATATCCAGCAGTAGATTTAACAGATGATGAAGATGAAAACTAAGGAGCGGAGAATCTACCACTTCCATTACAACATAAAAATTGCCAGAAGGACAAACAAAACTAAAAGATGTAAAAGAAAGTAAATTCTATTTCTTGTCACGGAGTGAGGAGGAGATTTTATATGTTAATATACGGAATATATGTATTATTTTCTTTTAAATATATATGATATATATTTAGAAGGTACACTAATTGTGTCGCAAGACGTCTAAGGCGCCGCACGCGCTCGGTGATAATAAAATCATAAGTCACGATCTGACGGTTCCAATTACCATATTTATATGGTGCAGATTATTATAAAACATTTAATCATAAACCTTAAATCATTACACGTAAGACATATATTCAAACACATAATTTAACTCCAGTCTCTTTGTTAATATTAGAGAAAGAATGCGTTGCAAATTTTTAAAGTTTAAGCAAGACATACTTAAGTTTAAATAGCATGTAATACTTAGTTCCTTTCATTAAACTAGAACGTTTTCATTACATAACATAATCACAGTTTATGTATTTAAACATAATTTATTTCTAAAATATTACTATATTATTTTTGTAAATATTTAATTAAATATGCTAAAGATTTCATAACCAACTAGGTCAACATCCTCTTAATTATACTATCT
Organism: Parnassius glacialis; assembly: GCA_033319125.1. Taxonomy (NCBI): domain Eukaryota; kingdom Metazoa; phylum Arthropoda; class Insecta; order Lepidoptera; family Papilionidae; genus Parnassius; species Parnassius glacialis. Next base: position 13,934,199 of record JAVANC010000013.1, on the reverse strand, counting down.
CTTTATGTGATAGTACAACACTAAAGCTATAGTATGATTGCAGCACGAAACGGTTAGATTTTACGTTGTAGGTTCACAGTATTGCGTATTATGGCAGCAGCACCAATCGATCGATTCGACCAAGGGACCACGCAAACACTTGATCCGTTACCTTTACAGCCTTGAAAGTCCACAACTGATCCACACATTAGATAATAGTTACTACGACCGAACATAGATCTGCTCCTATTGATGTATAGTTGTAGTACGAATGGGTCTTCTCGACCGAGGAAGTACCATGTTCTCACATAATACCAACGTAAAATAGCAGCTTGACGCTGCTGTGTTTCGTATGGTCAGTGTAGAGTACCGGAGACACTTTTTACTGGAAACGAGACATTCTATCATAGTCCTCAGGTGTGGCAGCGCATCTGCGTTTTGATTCGTAGTCGAGGATAGATGTAGATGTCTATGGGCCGCAGCAACCGCTTACCATCAGGTGGACTGTGTGCTCGTTCGTCACCCTTATCCTATAAAAAGCACTATATAATGTCCTGCTCAGGTGGCTGGTCTCCGTTGAGACTGGCTGCAATTCAGTCTGGGGGACATTAAAAATGTGTATAGTGAAGTAGAAAAGCACTAAACTGGATGCGTGTAAACAAGAACGTGTGCATTTTTGCGTCATCATCATCATCATTACAGCCCTTCACAATTCCACTGCTGAACATAGGCCTCCCCCAAGGAATGCCACAAAGCACGGTCCTGAGCCACCTGCATCCATCGACTTCCTGCATATCTTACCAGGTCGTCACTCCATCTAGTGGGGGGACGCCCAACACTTCGCCTGCCAGTACGAGGTTGCCACTCGAGAACCTTTTTTCCCCATCGGTTGTCTGTTCTTCGAGCTATATGGCCGGCCCATTGCCACTTCATTCAGCTTAGTAATCCATTGGGCTATGTCGGTCACTCTGGTTCTACTGCGGATATCCTCATTTCTGAGTTTACCACGCAGAGAAACTCCGAGCATAGCCCTCTCCATAGCTCGCTGAGCGACCTTGAGCTTCCTCATCCAACCAGCAGTGAAGGACCACGTTTCAGTTCCGTATGTCATCACTGGCAACACGCACTGGTTGTACAGTCTCGTTTTCAAGTTTTGAGGTATACCTGACGAGAATATGTGCCGCAATTTCCCGAACGCTGCTCAACCGAGTTGAATCCGTCGATTGACCTCTCGGTCGAAGTTGGACTTACCTAGTCGGACTATTTGTCCCAGGTAAACATACTCGTCAACAACTTCGAGCTTAGTGCTCCCAACAACTACCGGCATAGGTGTGACATGGACATTAAACATGATCTTTGTTTTGTCCATGTTCATCTTAAGACCTATCCGTTGGGAAGCACTATTGAGGTCATTGAGCATAGTGCTTAGGTCCTCCAGCGATTCTGCCATAAGGACTATATCGTCAGCAAATCGCAGGTGAGTGATGTACTCGCCATTATTGTTGATACCGTATCCTTTCCAGTCCAGAAGCCTGAAAACGTCTTCCAATGCAGCGGTGAAGAGTTTCGGGGATATTAGTATTCGGATAGCCATCGTAGCCCTACTGTACAAGCACTTCAGCACTTCGATATACCGACAGTCAACTTGGCAACGCTGAAGGGACTGCAACACCGCCCAAATTTCGACGGAATCAAAGGCTTTCTCATAGTCCACATACGCCAGACATAGTGGCAAGTTGTACTCCTCTGATTTCTGTACAATTTGCCGAAGGGTATGTATGTATTTTTGCGTATTACACGAAAATTGATATCGTGACCGTTCAGTCCGTGGAACACAGTTTTCAAGGTCTTCTAGGAAGATAATTCGTCCTTTACTAACAAGGAAGTCTGGGTAGGTACCACACTCTTATATATTTCTCCTGTTAAGCACTAGCGCTTGCTCTGTTGCGTTCTGATCTGAAATGATTAAAGTTCCAGTATAGTAAGATATAACAAGTTGTGACGTATTCCATCTTGATCCTCGAAGGTGACGCAACATCTGTAGCCTCTTTTGTTTTATTTGTTTTTTTTTAACGTTACCTACTAGGGTTTTCTCCTGTATCGTGGAGGTAGTTTACAAACATAAATTGCACGAGGACAAACATCCAGACCCGGAACAATTATTTGTAGGCCATACAAATACTTGTTCTGTGTGGGATTCAATCTGACGCCCCCCCCCCCCCCCCCCCCCCCAGCACATCAACTCATTGCTAAGCCACAGCGCTACGAAATTTTAAGTTAGTCGGGTGTCCAAGTAGACACTTCCCATAGTTGTTATCAGGAAGATGCTGCTGCCTATCTTCCTCTGTTGTCTCTTACGTCACCTACATTGTTATAGGGGGTTGTGGATTATCTTATTTACATGGCAAACATTTTATTTTTAAAAAGGACAATAGCTTTCCTCTTGCCTGTACTATCTACGAGAACGTAACAGGCTGAAACAGCTCCCGTCCACCACACACGAAATACACGCGTGAAAGCACTCATAAAAAGATGTAATACCCCGCCCGAACCAGCCATTAAGTTTATTTTATGGACAATAAACTCCATAAACATCGAAAGAAAAAGGTTAAACAAACATTTCGAAGTACTTGTGTACTTTATTGTCCCTCCCGTACGGAACGTTTGTAGTAAACAAAATCCAATCAAACGATACACGCTTTAAGGTATACATTTCATTCCATAATGTAAGCGTATATTTCACATGAAAAAATTATGAAATATTTTTTTAGATAATATTTTTATAATGTTAAGTAATTAGTTCCTGTTTGTTACAAAATTAAAAACCCAATTAAAATTTTTCGGCGCGGTAGGTATATATTTTCAATAAAGTATTATTTCTAAATGACCTCATTATATCGAAAATATGGTCATATTGACAAAATTTATGTAAAACATTGTAATACATTATGAAAACGAATTTCAAGAGTGTTTTATGACCGTGGTTTATCCTTAGGGAGACGATTTAGATTTGATTCCCTAAGCTTATTTAGAGCCGTGTGGTGACCCGTGGGTGTCGTAAGAGGCGACATTTGGAAAGGGAGACTTGATGGCCTCAGAAAGATGACGCTTAAACCGTATCATATCTGCCAGATGTAAATAAATCGGCTAGACCGGTGACATGTAGCACCGTTAAAGGGGCAAGTCATCTGATACTAAAATCTCCAATATGCCTGCCAATCGTTTCGATTAAAATGGCAAATTATTTTTTTATAGAATAGGTCTATATCCAGCAGTATATCTATATAGCAATGTCACAAACATTTCACTATTGAATATGGCTCTCTTCGGAGAAAGAGCGCGCTTCTACTGTGTGGAACCCCCAATATTTGATTTATAAGGAAGCCTAGCTACTTATCCGAAATAAGTTCCTTTAAAGTTTAAAATAATTCCAGTAAATTTCGCTACTAATCACGTACTTTTTACGAGATAGAGCTAAGCTGCAGCTATATTATGGTTGTAACTGTAACACGAATGTGTCAGCTCGACCGGGGTAGGACAGCGCTCTCACGGAATACCAGGTTAAAATAGCAACTTGCTACTGTATTTCGTATGGTGAGTGTAGAGAATCGGAGACCCTTTTACTGGAAATAAGGCATGCCATCTTAGTACTCAGAGTTGACAATGCATGTGCATTGTGATTGTTAACTGAAGATAAATGTAGAGGTCTATAGGCCCCAGCGTCCATTTACCATCAGGTGGACTATATGCTCATTTGTCAGCCTTATTAAATATAATAAATAACAGACGCGAACACCGCGATGTTAATATTTTTGTACACAACATTGTTAATAATTATATTGGCTCTCCATACTTATTGAGTAAAATCTCATTAAAATGTCGTAGGATTAATCTGCGGCATTACTTAAAATCTATCTTTTACTTTTGTAAGACTAATGTAGAAGAAATCGATTTTTTTAAGAGCCTGTAATTTCTACGTCCAACGTTATAATTTGAACATTTTTAAATTTATATCTGCCATCATCGTAAGTTGCTACGAGATAGTCCCTAGGTTTAACTACCATCTTTCATTGTCAGATTGTTTTAATATTACCTTTAAAATATGTCACGTAAAAAAAAATATTTAAGTATTTCTACCCAATGATCAAGTATGTTATCATTAGTTAATGAAGACTTAACTGACTTTGTAATAATTTAAACATTAATCATGTCTTATTATAGATGTGAGATTCCTTTAACTTTAAATGTAGAAACAAAATTAATTTGCAAGTAATGGCCACACTTGGAAGGCAAATTAGTAATTTCTATAATAGTCGTGTTATTTGACACTACTTTCCTTTTCTACCGACTTCAAAAAGAAGACGGTATTCAATTATTGGACTGTTTGTTTTTTTCGCTTTTTTTGTTTTTTTTATGTACCTACCTTTTTCTGGATGAACCGATTTCGATGATTGCTTTTTTATTTGAAAGCTGGTGCTTCTCATGTGGTTTCATATAAATTTGATCAAGGTTTGATCAATAGTTTTGAGTTATTCTTAATAATTTATATTGAAGTCGGTTGTACGAAATGTTTAATTTTAAATTATACTGACAAGGCATTAATTAAATCTATACAAATTAATAAAATTGAAGTGTCTGTTTGTAATGTTAAAATTACAGCTTTTTACTAAAAGCATATGAAAGTATATACGGTACTAATAACAAAAATACAATTTTTAAAGTTTTTGTGTGTCTGTCTGTCCGTCTGTCTGTCTGTTTGTTCCGGCTAATCTCCGAAACGGCTGGATCGATTTTGACGGGATTTTCACTGGCAGGTAGCTGATGTCACAAAGAGTAGGTAACTTAGGCTACTTTTATTTTAGAAAAATAATTAGTTTCGCGCAAAAAATTAAAACCCCAAATAACACGCGCGCGAAGTCAAGGGAAACAGCTTGTTATATTATAAGACTTATTTTTGTCCCCAGAAAGCAATGCGTGCACTGCTGTGTTCCAGTCCGAAGAGTACAGTGAGCTATAAAGCATTCCATTTATTTCTCGAAGATGACAACGCATAAATTTGCTTCCATAGTTCCATATGAGGGGTACAATTTGGTATTGCAGCTACGTATCTATCATCTACAGTGGATTTCGGGTATAACGACGATGAAGGGGCCACTCTATTTCTGTCGTTATATACAGAAGTCGTTACAGGCAAAGGTAACAAATTCAATACATTACATTTGCTACTCAGAATATCACTTTGTAACTGAACCATAAATTTAACTCCAAAAATACCTACAAAAATACCTACTTAGCTGATATTTATAAACAAAAGGGTCTCCACACTTGCTGACCATCTGTGTGGATGTAAACAAAAGATAGGAAATGTTTGTGAAAGAAAGAAATCTTTGTGTCTTTGGCGGCTGACCCCGGTCGCAATATCTGCATTGGATTTCTAGGAATTTGTTACAAATATCTATTCGTTAAAAACAGTCGCTACATCCCAACTCGGCGTTACGTCCAAAGTCGCTATAGCCACATGAATTTTGTACTAAAATATGCTGTAAATTCAAGGGACTTAGATTTAACGTCGCTATAGGTAAATGGCGGCTACAACCAATGTCGTAATAAATGAAATCCACTGTATATCGAAAATTTAATTATACAACGCGATAGCTAAAAGATCAAAGAATTTGTTACGATATTATGACATTATCGCCACGATTCAAAGACAGATTGAAAACAGCAAGTAGGTACATGCCCAAACGCAGACCTATACTATGATATTTCTACTACGCACATTAAAAAAAATTGACAACCTGCTTATGTTAGTGGTTAGGAAATATTGACTATCGAGTTATATATAGATGCAGTGTTTGTAGTATTCAAAACTCATAAGTATAAAAGCGCCATATTATGAAACGGACACGACAATTTCTTATAAAGTTCTTCGGTAAGAGGAAATACGAGTAAACTGAAATACTATAGTGTGAAAACTTGTATAAATTGTATTATGTAAGTAAATAAATATTTTTTGAATCCTAACTTAATAAGGTTTTATAGTTATTTATTTTTATTATTATATATACAAAACTGCCATTTTGACACAGTCGTGCCACTGCACGAACTGCAGTTCCATTATATTTAAAAAAATATTATGAATGTTGTGAAATGAATTATAAAATTTAGTATTACTCATTCATCTTGAATGATTAATGAGAGACTGCATTGTAACGGATAACAATGATCGCCAAATGCAAATAAGACCAACGTGGACAATATTTACCAACACTGAAACACCGAACCATGTTGAAATTTGGACCTTATTTTGACGACTCAAAGGAAAAGGCTAATAAAATTTAATTGTTAAATGACTTGTTACAGGGGACGTTAAACTCGCAACAAAAAATAATGTTACCAGAAATTCTTAGTCGGAAATATTGAATACCCGATGGTTTGTCAAACACTGTTGATAAAATAAATAAATTTAGTGTTTGGAATATAATATTATGCTTATTTTTATGTAACTCATTTTGTACCGTAATTCTTTTAAGTTAAATCTTAATATGCCTGTTAGTGATCGTGTAACTTAAGTCATACCTTTGTCTCGTCGAGACGATGGTTCATAGGTGGACCCAATAGGTGACGCTGAAGTAAAGTTATTAGCAAAATCATATTTTGGGGAACTATTATTATACTTATGGATGAATTAGTACCAAAAAAGAAAATCATATAAAATGGAACAAAATAGGTGGCACTATGATTGAGTTATTAATAAATTTTATATTTATTCTGTAAACAATTTATAGATTAAACATATTATTATCAAGTCTCCGAAAAGAAAATTATTAGCAAATAGACAGGCACATTATAAGACAGCGAGGTGATCCATTTTTAGCATAAGATTTGACAAACGAGCACACAGTCCTTTAAGTGGATGCTGTGGTCCATAGACATCTACATCTATCCGCGATTAATGATCAAAATGCAGACGCGTATGACGCCTTAAAAGACTTTGATACCTCATCGCATAAATTAAGTTGATTTATGAAAGTTTCCAATTGAAACACTTTTATCTACGATTATATTATTTAGTTCAACATAAGGTAAGACAAGAGCCCGCATTAAAATTAACGTAGGTAATACAAGCAAGTCCTCACAGGTAGATTGACCGACTTTTTTTGACCACCGCGTGATACTCGTAACATCGTTATTCCCAAAATAACATTATTATAAAAATAAAACATTTTGATTAGTAAGGATTAAAACTAAAAGCTTTGGCCTAGTTCGGCAATGGATGCTATTTTTCATGTTTTAAGATAAAAATTGTATAGTATATAAATAGACATATTATAGTGAACTATATTCGGAAATAATATATGAAAGAATTGTTTTAGATGTTAATTCGAAATTAAAGTTTCGGAGATTTTTTTTATAAATATCATGTCTATACTTTAAAAATTTTCTAATCAATTGTAAATTGGCCTTGTCACATAAGAAAGACAATTTGCTAGCTAAATAGGTATCTTCCTATTATCTCTCATCCTTGAAGTTATAATATTTTTCATATTTAATTGCTATAGAGTCATTGCATGTGGTAGAGCAACACTGTCGCTATAATATGCTTGTAAGACAAATGGAACGGCTCAACCGGGGAAAGACCTCGCTCTCACAGAATACTAGCATAAATAGCAGCTTTATGTTTGGTGCTATCTTTCGTACCGTGAGAGTAGAGAACCGGATACCCCTTTTACTGGAAACAAGGTATTCCATCTTAGATGTCTATGGGCCCCAGCATCCATTTACCATCAGGTGGACTGCGTGCTCGTTTGTCACCCGTTTTCTATAGATACGAGGGTGGATTGAAAAGTACTCGGCCTAACCAAGAAAATAAACACATACTAAATCAGTTATATTTTTATTTTTCTACATAATCACCATCAAGTTCAATACACTTTTGCCACCTCCCCTTCCAAGCATTTAGACCGTTGAAAAAAAATGATTCTTCCTTAGAGTCAAAATATGCGTCTACAGCTGCTTTGACCTCGTCGTTTGTCGAAAATCTTTGACCTCCCGAGTGCTTTTTTAGGTTAGGGAACAGAAAGAAGTCTGATGGTGCCAGATCAGGTGAATACGGCGGATGCGGTAACAGTTCAAAGCCACAGTTGTGAATTTCAGCCATTGACTGTACTGACGTGTGAACACGGGCGTTATCTTGATGAAACAGGACTTTTCTTCTGAGCATTCCTCGACGTTTTTCTTTTATTTCCTCTCGTAAACGACGTAGTAAGGTGCAGTAGTAATCAGAGTTTATAGTCTGACCCCTTTCAAGATAATCAATCATAATCACACCTTTCGAGTCCCAGAATACTGAAGCCATCACCTTATTTGCCGACAAAATCGACTTAGCCTTTTTAGGGGGTGGTGAACCAGGTCTTCTCCACTGTTTTGATTGTTGTTTTGTTTCCGGTGTACAGTAATGAACCCATGTTTCGTCTATAGTAACAAACCGATTCAAAAAATCATCTGCATCGGCTTCAAATAACTCCAAACAGTCGCGTGAAATAGTCAATCGCGTCCTTTTTTGTTCAACTGAAAGCAGTCGCGGAACCCACCTCGCAGACACCTTGTGGAAACCCAACTCGTTGACAATGATGTTTTGAGTTCGTTCATAAGAGATGCCTATAATCTCGGCTATCTCTCTAATTTTTAATCTGCGGTCTCCCATTATTAAATCAAGTACTTTTTTAATATTTTCGTCAGTAGTTGACGTCGAAGGCCTTCCAGAGCGGGGTTCATCTTTCACACTCTCTCTACCACGCTTAAATTCTGCTATCCATTTTTTGACGGATGAATATGACAGAGCACAATCGCCTAATGTACTGACCATGTCATCATGGATGGCTTTTGATGATAGCCCCTTCTTATGGAGGTACTTAATGACGGCACGCTGCTCGATTTGCTCCATTCGCGGAAATTATGTCCGATTACTTTGTTAATAAATTTATAAAATCACAACTAATTATCGCACACGTTTCGAACTTCACACAATGAACTAGTCTGAACTGAACTAAATAATGTGGGTAGATTTGATTTTTACAATTGAATGGATCTGTGTTAGGCCGAGTACTTTTCAACCCACCCTCGTATAAACTGTATTTCTTTAACATTATAGTTACTACAGATAATTATTAAAGTAAAAATTTGACGGCATTTTTATATTTTTATTATCAATTCCATAAAATTACTTATAAAAGCTGAATAAAATAAATGTGCGTTATGTATTAAATGAAGTTTCTCAATTTTTGTGGCCGTTACAGAGACGCCGGTAATTACTTTCATAACAATCACTTCTAAGAGTAATTTGTTACTCATGAAAGTGATAACTAAAGAAAAAAATTACTGAACATTATGTATGACAGTTTTCAATAACGAATGTTAGTCATAATTATTTGTATACAATCACTTTAATATACACACACACACACACACACACATATATATATATATGTGTATATTAAAGTACAGAATGTAATGTAATGTACAGAAGTCCGAGGAGTACAATTTGCCACTATGTCTGGCGTATGTGGACTATGAGAAAGCCTTTGATTCCGTCGAAATTTGGGCGGTGCTGCAGTCCCTTCAGCGGTGCCAAGTTGACTGTCGGTATATCGAAGTGTTGAAGTGCTTGTACAGTAGGACTACGATGGCTATCCGAGTACACAACCAGAGTACGAAACCTATCCAATTGCAGAGAGGTATAAGACAGGGTGACGTCATATCCCCGAAACTCTTCACCGCTGCATTGGAAGACGTTTTCAAGTTTCTGGACTGGAAAGGATACGGTATCAACATCAATGGCGAGTTCATCACTCACCTTCGATTTGCCGACGATATAGTCCGTATGGCAGAATCGGTGGAGGACCTAAGCACTATGCTCAATGACCTCAATAGTGTTTTCCAACGGATAGGTCTTAAGATGAACATGAATAAAACAAAGATCATGTTTAATGTCCATGTCACACCTATGCCGGTAGTTGTTGGGAACACTAAGCTCGAAGTTGTTGACGAGTATGTTTACCTGGGACAAATAGTCCGACTAGGTAAGTCCAACTTCGACCGAGAGGTCAATCGATGGATTCAACTCGGTTGGGCAGCGTTCGGGAAATTACGGCAAATCTTCTCGTCAGGTATACCTCAAAACTTGAAAACGAGACTGTACACCCAGTGCGTGTTGCCAGTGATGACATACGGAACTGAGACGTGCTCCTTCACTGCTGGCCGGATGAGGAAGCTCAAGGTCGCTCAGCGAGCTATGGAGAGGGTTATGCGTGGAGTTTCTCTGCGTGATAAACTCAGAAATGAGGATATCCGCAGTAGAACTAGAGTGACCGACATAGCCCAACGGATTAGTAAGCTGAAGTGGCAATGGGCAGGCCATATAGCTCGAAGAACCGACAACCGATGGGGAAGAAAGGTTCTCGAGTGGCAGCCTCGTACCTGCAGGCGAAGTGTAGTGCGTCCCCCCCACTAGATGGAGTGAAGACCTGGTAAGATATGCAGGAAGTCGATGGATGCAGGTGGCTCAGGACCGTGCTTTGTGGCATTCTTTGGGGGAGGCCTATGTTCAGCATTCGACTTGTGAAGGGCTGTAATGATGATGATGATATATATGTCCATTGTGTTTTTTTTTTCAATCTTAAGCTAATTTATGTACTTACCTGGCGTTGTAGAGAAACTTAAGACGTTTTTTAACAATGCTATAAAAGTGTTTTTATTTTTCTAATTTAAATTGTAAAGTAAAAATATGAATTTAATTCCGTATAACCAGTTTTATGTAATACTATAGTATATCGATGAAAAGGTTTAAAATTGCTGCTGGTGGAATTGGGCGGATAACACGAAACGCTAATAATGCATGTGTAGCACTGATCATTTTAAGAGTTCCGTATCTTAAAAGAAAAAACGGAACCCATATAGGGTCATTTCGTTGTCAGTTCTTTGATTTGTCTGTCAGTATTTTTCTCAAGAACGGGTAAAACTATCAAGTTAAAATTAATATCAAATACTAAAGTTTACGGTCCTTTGGGGGTGTACAAAATTCTAACGTACAAGTTGATGCAATACGAAGATACTATTTATATCACATATTTTGATACTCGCAAACACAATCATCAAAACCTAACATAACTTCCCGCTTTGTAAAATCATGAAATTGGGCAGGTTAAAAGTTTATAGCACAAGTATTTTTTTTAAATCCGAAATTCGATAATATTATGTAAATTTTTAGTATATAATATATTTAATTGTGATGTACACCAATGTATGGGAGAAATTTTTTCCACTGCAAACTTAAGTGTGTCCTTCCATTCGACTTATCTTTTCGTTAGAAAAATGTTCTGTGCTTGTTACTATACTTCCCGAAATGGATAAACTATCTACATACATGTTAAAGTTTATAGGGAACCCTCAGTGCGAGTGTCCTTCTCGCACTCGACCAGTTTTTTATTTATATCTATAATGTTGGCTACCTGATTCAAGGTATCAGAATTGACTTGAACAACTTATTCAAGGAAATTTTAACGTCGAATAAAAACAGAATTTAGCTAAAGAATATCGTAAAACATGTTTGTTTATACTCGTTTTCCAAGTCATATATTTACTATTTCGTAAATTCCCACACGTAATGTTTGATCACTCGAGCAATGACATCGGGTAGAAACATGCGAAAGGCATTTCTTTTATTTAGCAATTTCACTCACATGTAAGTACATAAAATGTTAAGAACTCATTTTGCATTTCAAACACCCACACATACATACGCTCGACATATAACATGTATACTGTATAATGTATGCAAATATACCATATATTGCAAGACTAAGATAATGTAAACTCTTTTTACGTCAAGCCAACATCAAAGTCAAAACTTTTTATTCAATTTAGGCTTATTTATAGCTCTTATGAATGTCAAAAACTACACCGGTTCGAAAAACAAGACCTCATCCAAAAAGAACCGGCAAAGTACTCTGGGGTCTTTGTTATTTTTTAAATGCCATGTAATATGTATATTAATATTTTTAAATGTCAAATTAAACAATATATCAGTAGCCAGGGGACTTGCAAACGCAGATCAAGAATTATTTCCACACATCATTATCCATTATGTATTGGTCTATTTTAAAAAAGAACTTAATTAACATAATTTTATGTAAAATCACCACTAACCATACAGCTTATCAAGTCCAAAGCTGAATATAGGCCTCTCCCGAAGATTGTCACATAGGATATGTGCCATAGATGCCATGTCTGCTAGGTGGGTTGGCAACAACAGTTTTATTTTTATTTTTAGTAGTTATAAGGAAGACGCTGCTGCCCATGTTCTGGTTTGTTACACTCTGTCGGATCTTACGACACCCACGGGAAGATACGGGATAGTGTATGTATATTCTCACACCGCTATTACACGGCCACGTATATGTACGTACACGGCACCTTGCTTGGCTTACTCCCTATTGCTGTCTGTGGGATTTGTATTCAGCTTTTATAATAGTAATACTGCCATTTATAAGGATACCAGGAACTGGTTACAGGTTTACGCTATTTACAGGTGAATATGCCAATTGAAGCAAACAGAACACTACACCTCTTGAATAACAGGTTATTTTTTAAATATACTAAGCGCTCTGGCCGATTGCCTCGTTGTTCTATTTATCGGTTTCCTGTTATTAAATTAAGTCATTACAGAACTAACCGGTCACCTTAGTGGCTTGCCAGATAAATGTATTCAAAACTCATAATTGATTACTTTATTATTATTAATAGTTGTCGACAGATTATCTAATACTTTTCATTTGTTTGTAACATAAAAATATAGTTTATAATTTTTATTAAGATTATTTTATATAATTATTTTACAAAATTAAGATTACAATTAAAAAACAATATGTATATCGCTTATAAGCATCAAGCAAGAGGTATAACTAATTCTAAAAGAAACATTAATGTTTACATAAATAATATCAATAAACGATACCAGCACAGCCCTAACACTTTTTCAATAATGAGAAATGGCTTACTGCCAGGATTGGCATATATACGCCCCAAGGCTATAACTATAATTTACTTTACACATAAATATTTGTGAGCCATTCTAAGGTAAAGTAAGTTAAATATATTCTTTATTAATAGTGCAATAAGGTAGTATACATCTTAGGGTGGATTTTATAGGGTGATTAAACAGAATATCCCAATATTACTACTTAAAAAAAAATTCCATAATAATTATATGTAATTTATAATAAATATATTGTAAGTATATGTATGATTATTTCTGTAATAAATATATAGATAAAATATGCGAATAAGGCCACAGGGCGGCACGCCTAACACTAGTTAGTAAACAATCAACGTACTACTGTCACGTACTGTGCGTAGGCATTCAGGACATTAAAAATAGTACAAATACATATATTAAAACATAAATTCTCACTTAACTTACCTCTATCTCTAAAAGCATTGTTTGCTTATCGTTAAGATAAGGCAACACCAATTAAAAATTGGTTCTAGTGATTAAAAGAGCGTGTATTTAACCTTCCATACAAATAAAGGGTTCAGTATTGTAAATGCCTTTATAATATGGTCTCAGAACACAATTACTCCATACCGAGAGAATTCGGTTACATGGTTTTAATAACTGCCTCCTAATTACCGTTTTTAATAATGATATAATTTAATTGACATATTATATACGAGCATTATTTAGAAACTTTGTTTCTTTTTTCTTTCATTAAATATGCTTAAGGCCAGTATTATATAAAAAAAAACACCGGTTTTTATTCTTTACTTTTTACGCAATAAATTATCAAACACCACGTTGATAAGATACTACGTAATATCGTTTTACGATGTAAATACGCAATGAAATATACAATAAAAGCGCAACACAGAACCCTAATAAAGCAGAGATCCAATAAGTCGGAACGTGCCTTGTTAAACTGATGAGCTTTTAAAATCGTTCACATTCTTTTACACACGTCTCGAATAAAAATAGCTCACAGCGAATAGTCCGACGCTTTTGGTAAACCCGTAGAAGCAGATACTCGAATCTACTAGTTGAACTAATGAACCTGCCATTTTTATTTTTATAAAAAAATACTAGTAACACTGTGAAGATTACTAATACTTTCGTACGTCCTACGTACTTCAGGCACAAAGCAAATTTATGTTGCAGTAGCGAGTGGCAGAATCGGCAAAGAACGTCCTAGACGAAAGTTATAGACAAAATTGGTGATATATTAAAGATAGGCTCAGTTAAGAGTACCCTTAACTGACGAGCATTTATGCGTAGATATATAGATGTGAGTGTCACGATCGTACCAAATGGAACTCCGTAGTTTCTGCCTACCCCTCTGAGTGATAGGCGTGGGAGTTTATGTTATGCTATGTATTGTTAACTACGTCAAATAAACATTATTAACTTCATCAACATCACTACCAGTCAGTATATAATTATAATAATAATGTCCTCCAAACCGAATTTCGGCCACGGCGGCCAGTCTCAACGGAGACTAGCCATCGGCGCAGGACAGGATTATAGTGCCCAAGTGTATGTGCAAGCACAGGTGCACTCTCTATTCCCTCAATCTCATAGCCCGATGGGACGGTAAACCGACACGACCGGAGAGAGATCAGGCGCCGGACCAACGGCTTTACGTGCTTTCCGAGGCACGGGGGTGAAACACCGCCAACTTCCTGACTCCGGGCAGCTACTGAGAATTTCTTGATGGAAAAACTCAATAACTGAATTTTTGGCCCGACCCGGGATTCGAACCCGGAACCTCATGATCAGTAGTCGCACTACTACAATCACTAGACCGACGAGGCAGTCAGTATATAGGCCAGAGCTAGACATATCATGCGGCTGAGAAGCGTTTACCTTTCTCTGGTATTATCAGATTTCGGTCCATTTCACACGTTTAATACTCCACTAGGACCTAACCTATAAGGACTGGCGTACTCAAGAAGATTAACTTCTTATCTATAGTAGGCCATGAGAATGAGCGGCCGCATGAGAAGACCGTCTTCGAAACCATAGATTTGAATAATGGATTTCCTTACGCCGCTGTCACAATGCTTATAAATAAAATAAATTTGACGGCTCTGTGGCGCAGTCGCTTAGCAATGAGTTATAGTGCTAAGGCCCGTGGGTTCGACTCCCTCACGGAGCAAGTATTTGTATGGCCTACAAATAATTCTTCCAGGTTCCTGGATGTTTGTCCTTGTGAAATTTATGTATGTAAATTGCCCCCGCGATACAGGAGTAAATCCTAGTGTATTGTAGTTTTTTTTTAATAACATGAACAAGGTAACAAATGTTTATCATATGTATTTTCCAAAATATTTACTTTTAATAAAAAGTAAATGTTGACTTCAAAAAAACATACGTGAGTGTCGTGAAACACTCGGTTGGAACGAAGTTCATTTCGTAGTATATTATTATTGATAAACTTATTATGTTATTGATTAACAAATACAAATGAATGAATTACTAGCGTCTATTAAAATAAAGCGTCATTCAAAATAATATTTCTTTCATGACAAGATAAGAAAAAGTGCGAGGGAGATGGATATTATTCCATCTCGCTCGCACTAAGAATCGTGACAGAAAAATCTGACACTTTTTCTCGCCTAGCCCCATCCGCCAAATTCGTACCGTACCATCAAGTGTCATGACACTTGATACACATGACGCTGTCAACCCCCTGCGGGTATCATGACACCCGCAGGGGGTTGACAGCGCATGCATGCCCGTGTGTCAGCCGACCCTGTGTGACCATTTCTCAACTAAGGAACTTCGTTCCAAAAATGAGTTTACATTCTAAAGTCGGGGCTTTGATTCTTCTATTCACTATGTCTTAGCAACGTTCGTCTTATAGTAATTTTTTATCCTTTTGAGTGGACTAACTATTCCCTATTTATTTATTTATTCCCTATTTTGCCACCTTTAGGGTCGTATTTTGTACACAATTTTTAATGAGACTAAATCTAAAAATCTATTCATTAAAAAAATCATCAAAATTGGTTAAAATTAAAATAACAATTGACGAAGATATCATGTTACTTATTTATAAAAATCAAACATACGGGCGAATTGTAAAACTCCCACCTTTTTGAAGTCGGCTAAGAGTTCATTACAAATAATAAATAAATCTTATTATAGTATTTAAACATTTTGTGAGAAAAGCACTAGATGAAGCAATGTCTATAGAAAAGCTCTTAAGTTTTGTCTGTCAGTTTATTTTGTATTGAATGCGGAATGCTTCCTTATTTCGTAAAATGCTTATCTGATATCGACTAGCTCTATTCCTTATAAAGAGAATAACAGGCATATTATGTGAAATAACCCTGTAGGGGTTTGAAAAGTATCAGTTCCTCTTTGAGCCTAGCATTTATCTATATAAATAAAATGATAGAGGTTTGCAGTTGTGCGCGCATCACGGAAAAACTACTGGATAGATTCCAGTTAAGTTTTCTAAGTTTTATTGCATCGATTAAGAGTCAAGATGCAGATGCGTTGTCACCCCTTTTTTTTTTTTTTTTTTGCGGATGGAAAATCATCTAATGACGCCTTTCGCTGTGGGTGGAGCGGAAGGGAGTGTCAGACTTTTACTGACTAAAAACCATCCGTGTTCCTTCAGTGCCCTTACGTTCCGGAGCCGCGGTATCTCTTTCGAACAGCCCGCAGCCCCGGCAGGCGTCGGCCCTTGCGGGCCCCTTCACGCTGCTGACAGCTCTTTGAGGCGCGCGTGGAACAAAACGCGCCGTCGACACGGCCTGTCGTCGTTAGACGGACGGACGGCGAGCTACCCATTGCTCGCCGTCCACAGGCCCGCGCCTACGGTGGCCGGGGGCCACGACGTAGCCCCCGACGCCCGGGGCGTCTCCCGCGGCGGCCGGGAAGGAAAGCTGTTGCTCTTTCCTTGTCCCGCTCCGCCACCTCCTTCGCTAGCATCACTGCTTCGCAGAAGGTGGTGACGGCATCCCATTCCGTCTCGCTCCGGACCATGGCTTCGACCAGGGCCGGACGCGAGAGGTCGCCGCCGCCTATCGCCGCTACGAGGACACGGCGGTGCTCCGCCCAAGCAGGGCACACCTCCACGGTGTGCTCCACCGTGTCCTCCGGTCGATCCTCGCAGTGGGAGCACCCGGGCGTTTCCTCCCGCCCGATTCGGTGCAGGAACCTCCCGAACACACCGTGTCCGGTGAGGACCTGCGTCATGCGGAAGGTGAGGACGCCGTGGCGTCTCTCAAGCCACTCCTCAAAGAGGGGTCTTATCGCCGCTATAGTGGCGTGCCCAGCACGGGGTTGCGACAGTCGCTCTCTCCATGTCGCCATGAGATCACGCCGGAAGTCTGTCCGCTGCGCGACAACTTGCCGCGGCAGCGGGGTTTCCCCCCGGCATAGTGCCTCCGCGCGCCATTCGTGCAGGCGCGCGAGGACTATCGCCTCCAGATCCCATGGCGGCAATCCGGCAAGGAGGCTCGCCGCCTCGCGGGAGATCGTGCGGTAGCCGCGAACCATCTTTACGACAACCACCCTTTGGGGCGCGTTTAGGTGGTGGACGGCAAGCCGCGCCAAACCACGCGCCCACACCGGGGCCCCGTAAAGGGCCATGGACCTCACGATCCCCGCGTAGAGCCTCCGGCAGGAGGCGTTTGGCCCCCCCAGGTTCGGCAGGAGCCGCCTGAAGGCAGCCCCGGTCCGTTCCAGTTTGGGAGCCAAACGTCGGAAGTGCTCAACGAAGTTCCATCGGCCGTCGAGGACGAGTCCTAGGTACTTCAACGTCGACTCGACGCCGATGGATACCCCTCCTACCATCACTGAGGATCCCGGTGGCGGCCTGTTCCGAGGACCATGGAAGTGCATGGCCTCGGACTTGTGCAGAGCCACCTCGAGACCCAGTTGCCGGATCCTCTCAACGACTATCGCAACCCCGCGTGTCATAGTTTCCGCCGCCGCCTCGTACGACCCCCCTTGTGCCAGTACCAGCGTGTCGTCAGCGTAGCAAACTACGCTGACGCCGGTAGGGAGGTCGGCGCGCAGCACCCAGTCGTAACCGATGTTCCACAGGGGCGGCCCCAGAACCGAACCCTGTGGGACACCGCACGACATCTCTCGCCGGTTCCACTCACCGTTGCGACCGGGGTAGATGACGGCCCTGTCCGTCAGATAGTCCCCGACTATACGACGGAGATAGGTCGGCACCCGGTGATACCGGAGTGCCTCCCTAATGCAGCTCCAGGGCATGGAGTTGAAGGCGTTGGCAATGTCGAGAGACACCGCCAAGACAACCCCCCCCCCCCCCTGGCCACTGCATCCCCCGTCGTGAGGGCTCTCACGCGCATGATGGCGTCCACCGTAGAGCGCCTCTTGCGGAAACCAAACTGGTGTTCCGCAAGATCCGGCCCCGTCCCCGCAAGGTGCTCGGCGAGGCGGTTTGCAATTACTCTTTCAAAGAGCTTGCCCACCTCGTCGAGCAGCACCACGGGCCGGTATGCGGACGGAGAGTCCGCAGGGCGCCCCGGCTTCCAAATGAGGACCAGCTTCCCCGTCTTCCAACGAAGCGGGAATTGGCCTCTCTCCAAGCATGCGCTTAGGAGCCCCTCCAGTCGGGGCCCGAGAGCCTCCGAGGCCAGGACCCAGGCTTTGCCAGGCAAGCCTTCGGGTCCTGGGGCGGTATTCCTGGCCTTGAGCCTACGTACCGCCACTCTCAGGTCTACCCCGGTCCCTTCCGGGATGTCGTCGTCGTCGTCCTGGTGGTCCGCTTCCGGCACCGCAGGTGGCGGAGCCATAGGCGGGGGCGGATGTTCCCCTCGCGCAGGGAACAGAGCGCTCACCACGTCCTCCACGAGCTGAGGCCGGAGACTCTGCGTCAGCGGGGGGGCCCAGGTGCGAAGTTTATCCCGCACCATCTTGTAAGGGCGCCCCCACGGATCTCTGTCGAGAGTCTCCAGCATCTCCTCACGGGCCCGATCCCGGGCCCGCATGACAGCCTCCCGGAGGGCGGTCTTCGCCGCTCTGTATCCCTCGTACAGCTCCGCCTCAATGGCTGCCGCATTCGGTGGACGAATGCGGAGCCTGCGATGCCTGGCGTACAGGTGCCGCGCGGCGACACAAGCCTCGCGCAGACACGTCAGCTCACGCGACCACCAATACACCTAACGCCGGGCGCTTCCTGGCCGGACGCGGGGCATTGCCACGTCACATATCTCGGACATGGCCTCCCGGAACCACCCTGCCTCATCATTGACGTCGGCAGGCCTATCCGGTGATGACACCCAGGCCTGCACGATCGAGGCTTCCAGGAGGAGCTCCCGGTCCAGCTGCTTCAGCGCCCAACGCGGACCACTCGGGGCCTGTTGGACTGGCGCGCTCGAGGGCTGGGTGGAGACGTCAAACCGGATGTACCGGTGGTCGGAGTAGGTCTCCACCCCCTCCATGACTTGCCAGTCAATGGCACGCGGCGACAGAGCGGGGCTAGCGAACGAAATGTCCACCACCGACTCGCCCCGCATCCGCACACACGTGGGGACAGAACCCCGATTTAGGACGACCAGGCCTGTCTCCAGAGCCCAGTCTTCCACCATCCTACCCCGCACATCTGTACGACGAGAACCCCAAGCCAAGTTCTTGGCATTGAAGTCCCCGAGGACAAGTACGGGGAGGGGATAGCTTCCGACGACGACTGCTCTCAGCTCTGCAAGAGAGTTATGGAGCTCGGCGAGAGATCGGTTCGGGGAGAAGTACACCCCCACAACGACGAACTCCCCGAACCGTGCTGCTACGCACCCCTGACCCCTCCTGACACCTTCAAGGGTCGGGGTACCGGCGGCGGCCGAAGAAATGATGGCCACTGAGCCGTTAAGGTCCGCCACCCAGTCATCCCTAGGCCAGACAAAATACGGCTCAGCGACCACAGCGATGTTAATCGACCACTGCGCCATGCTCTGGAGCAACAGATCCTGAGCGCAGGCGCAGTGGTTGATATTCGCCTGGAGGAAGCTTAATGGGGCCGTTATAGGCATTCCATTTCAGCTTCCTCCACGGGGCGCCCCTCTGCGGGCGTCGGTGTCGCGGCGGCGGCGGCGGCAACAGTGACAGTGGCGGCAGCGGCAGTTGCGGCTGCGGCGGTGGCCATAGAGGTGGTGGCGGCGGAGGAGGGCCCTCCCCTACCCGCGGCCTTGGCCTTGGCGGGTGGCACGCAGGCCCTGCTTCCGGCCCAGTGATCGGCTGGCTTGCCGGTCGCCGCACATGCATCACAGTGCGGCGTGGCGCAGCAGGTCGCCGATTTGTGTCCGGGCTGACAGCAGCGGAAGCAAAGGCCACTGCGGTCAACCTCCGAGGCGCATTTCACTGACACGTGATGTCCCACGAGACAGCGGTAGCACCTCAGAGGTCTGGGTTCCAGCAGCTTAACCTGCGCTGAGACCCAGCCCACCAGAAGCCTTCGGCCCTCCACTATGGCTTTGGCCGCCGTAACAGGGCAGCACACCGTGGCGGCATGCATACCATGTTGGTCCGGGCGTATAGCGCCTGACCTGACCTGGTCAGTAGTGCACCCCCCGGACCTGGCGACGGCGGCCACCAACTCCTCCTCCGATACCGAGTCGTCCAGACCCATGATGCGCAGGTCTGCGCATCTGACGGGCCTGGACACTCGGGCCTCGTCCGCGTCCAGGGACGCTCTGAGCTTCGCAGCCAGAGCGTCCGCGGTCGCGCCTCTGGAGTCCCCGGGGATCTCCAGCATACGGGCCCCCGTCTGGGTGACTTTGAGCCGGAGGCCCCCGGTGATCCCGAGCTCCCCGAGATCCACCGCCTCTTTCGCCTTCGCGAGCAGATCGCGGTAGGTAACGCCCTTTGCGTTGTCACCCCTGAGGACTAAGATGGAATAAATTGTTTCCGGTAAAAAGTGTTTCTGCTTTTGTACACCCACCATACGGAATACAGAATAATAGCTGCAGCATGGCTCTACCACGTAAAAAACTTCTTTGGTCCCTTTGGCCCTTGTAATTCATGTTTCATTCATTTATTCATTACAGCCTATTGAAAACCCATGCTGAACATAGGCCTCCCCATAGACTGTTTCATAGGGGGGTGGTTACGATTGCCACGATTGGCAGGCGAGTTGGCAGCCGCTGTATTTTCACTATATTGAGTTTTTATTAGGATGATGCTGCTACTCATCTTCTGTTTTATTTTACTCCTTACGCCTCTTACAATTCTCACAAAACGATATTGGGACGTGGATTCTCTTAAGCCATCAGTACACTGCGTGTGAGATGCTGTATGCATGTAAACAATTCGGCGGCCACTCGTTTTTTCCATAAAGGAAATTACACTAATTATCACTTCCAATTCCAATACTACGAGACAGTCGCAGACAAATATTACAATGGGCAATCGAATATTTGAATTGGAGCGATCACCGATATTCGTGGATGCTACATCCCGGTTCGACTTAAATCCAGATTCACAAAGAATATTTGTTTGACAAACACCTGGACGTAAGAAACGCCTGCGAAATCTCCAGAAAAGTCATCCATTTCAAGGTGAAACGATCATGATATTGACGAGAATACACTCTAGTCTGAGAACTCACCGTGTTTGGATACACGGTAATTTAACTGCTGTGTTGATTGATGTAAAATGGTGAAGTGCTGGAAGCCGTAGTTCGATCACACCGGTGGCATAAGGTTCAAAATTTTATGCGTATGCATAATAATGCCACCCAAATAAGACCGGAGTGGTAACTCGCTACTGACAAAGCAATGTTTACATGCATCTTTGGGTCTTTATCACAAAAGTTATTTATTGATAAGTTTTTAAGAACAAATAATCTTTGCGAATGCGTTTTAATAGCAGAGGTTATTTTACAGATATATGTTTTATTTTTAACAAATTTAATGTTTCATTTTATTTATTTTTTAATCACCAAAAACTAAAACTCCTATTTTAATACAAGGTCAACTTTATTTATATTTTATTGTTATATCTAATTGTTTGAAGATACAACAAAGTTTTGTATTTAATTACCTTTTTGAATATAAAATTTTACGCTTTTTAATTGGATGCTTCACTAAATACTTTGTAGTTTATTTTTACTTGAATAACATAAAAATAAAAAGCCATATATTGCATTGATGCATTTATTTTATTCGATTATGATTGTATCATTAAAATTTTCATTGAAAATTTTACATTTTGGCCTTAATACGTTAAATCTATTTCATTTTTATATTTACAATAACTTGGCGATTTCGTGTATGTAGCCATAGATTGTGTTGATGCATTTATTTTATTCGATTATGATTATATTATCATTTTAACTTATCATCTTCAACACTGCTATAATTATTTTTATTAAATACGTTACTCCGTAGGACTTACTCCTGTATCGTGGAGGCAGTTCAATTCATAAACTGTGCAAGGGCAAACATTACCACCAGGAACGATTATTAGTAGTCCATACAAATACTTTTTCCATGCAGGATTCAAATACATAGTACTCAGCGCCGAAACTCAATGCTAAGTCACTGCGCCACAAAGCCAACAAATAAAATATTATTTTACGAAAAATAAAAAATAAATAAATTACGTAACCAGTAACTGTCCATGAGCCATGTTAGCTCAAGGACTAAGCGCTTGGCGTAAATATCATAGTAAGCATACGCGAACATCCCGGTTTCGATACCCGCAAAAATAAAAATTTGTTAATTGTAGTTTTAAGTAAAGGAAAACATTGTAAGGAAACTTGCAAGTCTTCATCATCATCATCAGTACAGCCTTTCATAAGTCCACTGCTGAACATAGGCCTCCCCCAGAGAATGCCACAAAGCACGGTCACGATCCACCTGCATCCATTGAATTCCTGCATGTCTTACCAGGTTGTTACTCCATCTAGTGGGGGGACGCCCTACACTTCGCCTGCCGGTACGAAACTGCCACTAGAGAACCTTACTTCCCCAACGGTTGTCGGCTCTCTGAGCTATATGGTCGACCCATTGCCACTTCAGCCTACTAATTCTTTGGGCAACGTCGGTTACTCTGGTTCTACTGCGGATATCCTCGTTTTTAAGTCTATCACACAGAGAAACGCCGAGCATAGCCCTCTCTATAGCTCGCTAAGCGACCTTGAGATTCCTCATACGGCCAGCAGTTCCATAGTTCATCACTGGCAAGACGCACTGGTTGTAAAGTCTCGTTTTCAAGTTTTAAGTATTGTGTGTAGTTTTGTAAGTGACTACCACCGCCCATGAACAACTGCAACACCAGCGGAATTGCAGATGCGTTGACGGTCTTTTAGAAAGGAGTAAGCTCTTTTCTTGAAGGTCCCTAAGTCGTATCGGTCCGGAAAAATCGCCGGTGGTAAACTATTCCACAGAGAGGTCGTACACGGAAGAAAACTCCTAATGAAATGTACAGTGGTGGCCAAGCATCCGGATAGTATCGGGTGTTTTGCCGCAATGTGCGTTCGTGAAATTTGGGATTAATCCGAACAATTCCTCGGAGCGCCCCCGTGGTAGATGCGAAAGAAAATGCAAAGGGATGCAACAAACATCTCTTCGCAGCGCCAGTGAATCGAGCCGATCAGAAAGGACTCGGTCGTCGACGATTCGAGCAGCTCTGCGCTGGATGCGGTCAAGTGGAAGGAGCTAGCACTGGGGAACGCCAGCCCAGAGATGGGAACAGTATTCCATGTGAGGCCGAACCTGCGCCTTGTAAAGTTGCAGGCGGCGTGCCGGCATGAAATACTGTCCCACTCTGCTGAACACGCCAAGCTATTTAGAGGCCAATTTGGCCTTCTTTTCCAAGTGACCACGAAACTGCACATCACTCGATATGTCAACACCGAGGATTCTGATACTGGCTGAGGCAACAATGGGAGTGCCTTGAAACTGAGGAGACACTATTTTTTAAACTACTAATAATAGGTTACTTTTTAATAATAACTAGCCATCCGCCCCGGCTTCGCGCAGGT
This sequence comes from Parnassius glacialis, assembly GCA_033319125.1. NCBI lineage: Eukaryota > Metazoa > Arthropoda > Insecta > Lepidoptera > Papilionidae > Parnassius > Parnassius glacialis. The sequence goes on along the minus strand of JAVANC010000013.1, from coordinate 13,910,200 downwards.
TATTTCTGGATCTCGACAACAGAGTCCAATAGTGAATCTAATACATCCAGGTACCCACTCAAAAATACAACAAATTCATCAAAATCGATCCAGCCGTTTAGGAGGAGTTCAGTAACGAACACACGCACAGAATAATTATTTATATAAAGGCTAGTAATTCCCCCCCCCCCAGCTTCGCACGAGTGGTTTCTGGATCTCAACAACAACGCCACCTATTGGGTCCAATTGTGCATCTGAAACACATCTAGGGATCCACTTAAACACACACAAAAATTCATTTCATCAAAATCGGTGGAGCCGTTCTCAACTGATGGTAATTCATTTATGCGGCAATTGATTTTTATTTATATAGATAAATTTGAATAATTTTTGAACACATTCACCTTGTAAGAAACTAAGGTGACCGGTTAGTTCTGTGACTTAATTTAATAATAAAAACCGATACCTAATTACAAGAACAGCAAGGCAATCCGCCAGAGCACATTGTGTTTAAAAAATAAAACCTGTTTCTCAATAGGAGTAGGGTTTCGTTTTATTCAATTGGCATATTCACCTGCAACTTTACCAAGTGCCGTGTACATATTATGTACTTGGCGGTGTGGGAATTTACACTGCCCCATATCTTCTCGTGGTTGTTGCAAGATCCGACAGGGGGTAATAAACCAGAATATGGGCAACAGCGTCTTCCTACTAAAAACTAAAAATAAAAACTGCGGTTGCCAACCCGCCTGCGAAGCGTGGCAACTATGGCAAGTATGTTCCTTGTGAGGCCGGTAGATGTTCAGCAGTGCACTTTGATATGCTGTAATGACTATGAATAAAATATTTTATTTTTTTTAATTCCTTGAAGTCGGTTTTTACTGTTCATTAAAGATAATATTTTATATTTTACATTCAGATGTTCGGGCTTTAAGTCTTTTATATACACGATGTCTTATCACAAATATCAAACTGTGAAATTATTTATTTTATTTTAATTCTTTGAAGTCGAATTTTGCTAAAACTTTCATTAAAATTGAATTTTTATTATCCTGCTAGCCGTTTTATTACGATTGAATTTCATGGGTATTTAATTTATTGCGCGGAAACCTAATGATTTTTCTAAAATAAAAGTATCCTGAGTTACTCCTTATAAAATCAGTTATCTGCCAGTGAAAGTCAAAATAGGTCCAACCATTTTGGAGATTAGCTGACAGACCGACAGCAGATTTTATACGTGGTAGAGCCACGCTGCAACTATATTATGGTTCTAGCATGACTGGGGCGACGTGACCGGGGAAGAATCACGATTTCACAGAATACCAATGTAAAATAGAAGCTTAATATTGCTGTGTTTCGAATGGTGAGTGTAGAGAACCGGACACCTATTTACAGGAAATGAGGAATTCCATCATAGTTCTTATGGGTGATGACGCATCCTCATTTTGATTCTTAAACGAGAATAGATGTAGATGTCTATGGGCCACAGAAACCAGTTACTATCAGGTGAACTGTGTGCTCGTTTGTCAAAAAGAAAGACAGACAGACGAAAATTATAAAAAATGTTTTTTTGTTATAAGTACCGTAATATACTTTCATGTGCATTTATATTGATAAAAAGCTGTAAGTGTGACATTACAAACAGACACTTCAATTTTATTTATTTGTATAGATTTCATAGGTTAATAGATCTAATCATTTTTAGACTGAGTATAAGGTAAAGTAAAGATAGGGCTTAGAGAAATAATGTAAATTTCAAGACAAAAAATATTTGAAATTCTCTTATCTTAATTACTAAATGTAGATTTAACACGTGATATAAACGGACAGTCAGATACACATAGCTTAGATTTATCTCAATGCAATCCAATTAGCGTCGAATGTTCTGGTAACATTGTACTTTTTAAACAAGATAACATTACAATAACTGTAACTGTAGTGCATTATTAACGATGATGAGACCCCTGTAATGTTATTTTAATATAAAGACAAACGTACTTAAATATCTACTGTAAAACAAATATTAAACGGGCGACTACATGGCCGCACGGAATTGTTCTTTTTTCATCAAATTAAAACTAAAAAAATAAACATCAATTTGAATAAAACTACTTTTACGGAGTAGTTTTATTCAGTGTGTAGTTTTCGCATAAATATCATTAAATATACATCATTATTTTGATATTTACAAAAAATAATGTTTATGTAGGTAACAAATGTCTCTCTTGTCAAAGAAAAATTATAGACATCAATTCGAATTTAGAGTTATTAATAAGCTAAATCACGCTTGTCAAGCGGGTCGGAATTCACTTCGTTCATAATTTCTCTCGTCCCTCCCTCCTAATTCACGACCTGATGACACGTGCATGTAGTTGATAGATGCAAGTGGCTCAGGACCGTACTTTATGACAATTTATGGGGGGATCCATGTTCAAAAGTGAACAAAACAGTTATGATGGGCTGTATTGAGTGAGTGTAAATGAATAAGATTGATAATTATAATTTGGTACTTTTACTAAAGTAAATAATCTCTTACGGGCTTCTGTCACGTATATATATGTTAAGATTTTTCCCGAATTAGGTAATAATCCTTTTTTATGGAATAAGAATCACAAACGAACACACAAAGTACCTGATGATGGTAAACGCGTGCTGTGGCCCATAAATATCTACATATACTCGATTGGGATTAAAAATGCAGATGCGTTGTCACCCGCGAGGACTAAGATGGAATGCCTGGTTTCCAGTAAAAAGTGTCTTCGGTTTTCTACATTCACCATACGAAATACAGCACCAACAACAATTATAATGTAGCTACAGCGTTGCTCTACTACGTAACTGGCTTTTCGAAAACAAAATTTAAAAATCACATTGAAAATGCTAGTGCTTCAATACTCGTTGAGGGTGAGCAGGAAGTCGAAGTATTCCAAAACAAGCACGCGCACAATCACATGAAGTTCGTAAAAGTTATCAGCCTTGTAATACTGTCAAGTTTTCCTAGAGAGGTCTTAGAGAATTTGCAGTGATTATCACGCTTAGAAAATAGACTGGCTACGCCAAATATTCTATCTTTCATTAATCTAACGACCTTTTAAAATTGTTAATTATCCTCAAAATATGTTAGAAGTATTCCGTGAGAGTATGTTCCTTCTTTTGTCCAGCCAACTCCAAATCCAGCTGCAATGATATTGCGATTGCAGCGTGGCTCTACCCAATAAAATATAAAGGAGATCGGAAAACGGTTTTAGTTTCAAGGTACCAGTTCCATGACACTTATGAGGTCATAATTTCGACCCCGCGTTTGGACTTCCCGATTTAAAAGAAATAAGATCAATTCTTAATTTGAATTTGAATTTTTTTTTTCAAAATTTGATGAATACAAAAAGTAACAGCATAACAATGATCTGACTACCTTCGTTGTTAAAGATTAATAACGATGCTGAAACGCTTTAAAATCAAAGTAAAAAATGCATAGTGAACCTCACAGATAGCCAATCGAGCAGGTCTGCAATGAAACAATATCGGCCTTGTATCCTCGACATAAAGATCAAAAAATAGCGTCTAATTTACTTAGAATGAAACAATAACAATTATTAGCTTTGGTCTTACTTAAAGGATACAAAATATTATTGTACTTTTGTAGCTTCACTAATAACTGGCTGTTGATTAACCTAATTAAAGTAAATAATATTAGAATGTACGAATTTGCGCACGCTTTTTATTAAACGTAAAGTATAAAGTAGGTACATCTTTATGTAGGTAAACTCTTAAAAACATTACACGTACACAAAATACATTCCAGAACTGAATTCAAGAAGAAATTCATAAGAGATTATTTCTATAAAAGTAGGAGTGAAGAACAAGCACAGAGTCTACTCGATGACAAGTAGATGCTCTGACCCATAAACCTACACCTATCCTCGATTAAGAATTGACATGCAAAAGCGTTGTCACCCCTGAGGAATAAGATGGAATACATAGTAACCAGAAAATAACCGGCCAAGTGCGAGTTTGACTCACAAAGGGTTCCGTACCATCGTAATACTATTAATACGTATTTCTAATAGAGGAGCCTCATTTATTTATTTTTTATTTGTTGTTATAGCAGCAAGAGGAATACACATTCTGTGAAAATTTCAACTGTCTACCAATAGGTATCATTATCATTATAGCCCTTCACAAGTCCAGTGCTGAACATTGGCCACCCCAAAGGAATGCAACAAAGCACGGTCCTGAGCCACCTGCACCCATCGACTTCCTGCATGTCTTACCAGGTCGTCACTCCATCTAGTGGGGGGACGCCCTACACTTCGTCCATCGGTACGAGGCCGCCACTCGAGAACCATTTTCCCCATCGATTGTCAGTTCTTGGAGCTATATGGCCGGCCCATTGCCGCTTCAGCTTACTAATCCGTTGGGCTACGTCGGTCACTCTGGTTCAACTGCGGATATCCTCATTTCTAAGTTTATTACGCAGAGAAACCCCGAGCATAGCCGTCTCCATTGCTCGCTGAGCGACCTTGAGCGTCCTCATACGGCCAGCAGTGAAGGACCACGTCTCAGTTTCATAGGTCTTCACTGGCAACACACATTGGTTGTACAGTCTAGTTTTCAAGTTTTGAGGTATACCTGACAAGAAGATGTGCCGTAATTTCCCGAACGCTGCCCAGCCGAGTTGAATCCGTCGATTGACCTCTCGGTCGAAGTTTTTTTTTATAGAATAAGGGTGACAAACGAGCACACAGTCCACCTGATGGTAAGTGGTTAAAAAAAACCTGTTAAATCTACATTTAGAAATTAGGATAAGAGAGTTTCAAATATTTTTCTGCCGACTTCCAAAAAGGAGACGGTACTCAATTCGAGTGTATGTTTTTTTTTTTTTTTTTTTATGTGTGTTACCTCATAACTTTGTACTGGGCGAACCGATTTCGATGATTCTTTCTTTATATGAAAGCTGATAGTTCTCGTGTGGTCCCATATGAATTTGATCAAGGTCAGACCAATGGTTATTGAGTTATTCTCAAATAACCTATATTGAAGTCGGCTGTACAAAATTTTTAATTTTAAATTATTGTCTTGAAATTTACATTATTTCTCTAAGCCCTATCTTTGCTTTACCTTATACTCAGTCTAAAAATGATTAGATCTATTAACCTATGAAATCTATACAAATAAATAAAATTGAAGTGTCTGTTTGTAATGTCACAATAACAGCTTTTTACTAGTATAAATGCATATGAAAGTTTATTAGGTTACTTGTAACAAAAAAAAAATTTATAATTTTTGTCTGTCTGCCTTTTTTGACGAACGTGCACACAGTCCACCTGATGGTAAGTGGCTTCTGTGGCCCATAGACATCTATATTTATCTTCGTTTGCGAATTAAAATACAGATGTGTTGTCAGTCGTGATGACTAAGATAGAATGCAACTTCCGAACCGGAGACCCTACTGGACTACTGGAAAAGCCAGTAAAAAGGGTATCCGGTTCTCTACACTCACCATAAGAAACACAGCAGCATTAAGCTGCTATTTTACGCTGGTATTTTGTGAGAGCTTGGTCCTTTCCCGGTTGAGCCGACCCATTCGTGCTACAACTATACTATTAATATAGCTGCAGCATGGCTCTACCACGTGACATATAGCTGTAGCATGGCTCTACCACGTTAAAGACAAGGACGTTATACATGATCTTCGTTTTGTCCATGTTCTTCGTTTTGTCGATGTTATAACAGGTAGATAGTTGAAATTTCCGTAATAATCCGTAATAACGGATCATGAGATACAGCTCGCTAACAGACAGGCGAACGGACGGACAGCGGAGGCTTAGTAATAGGGTCCCGTTGGTTACCCTTCGGGTACGGAACCCTAAAAAAAATCAAGTTACCGTCACTCATTTAACATTTCACTAGGAACCTGCACTCCTGTGCCCGGTCTGATAGGTACAGAGAGCCAGTGTTGTTACAGATATCTGTCATTCCATCTTAGTCTTCAGAGGTGACAACGCATCTGTAGACTTGTTTATTTTAAGTTGGTAACAGGCGTCTCTGCTGCAGTACTGTAAGTTTGTTTGTAACTTAAATTCTGTATTCCGTAAGAGCATGACTTCTCCCCGAACCAACAAGCCAACCAATACAGAATACAGATACAGCATGAGTATAATACGTGTTATAAATATTTGATGATATCATTTTATTAATTCAAAATAACATCAAAATTTAATCCCGTCGTAGATTGATGATATGATACGATTCAGTACCTCATATCATCAATCGATATTTTCAATGACTCATTTGAAAATTACCTTCAACCAAAAAGTTAATTAAGTTATTAAATCTACGCGTTTGTTAATTATGCCGATGACAGCTATCAATTGTTCTCAACCGAAATTGTTACGATCGATTAGTTAGTTGGAGTTATTACCCTAGGGTAGGGTGTGTTTTTGTTAGCTAATAATATCAGGGGAAGGACCACGGTCTAACGGTAACATTTTCAAAATGGGAGGTAAATTTTGATGACTTTTTTAACCGAGATTAAGCTAATCAATAATAAAACCCTCTCAGATATGATTGGAGGCCTGTGCCCAACAGTGGCACGTATATAGGCTGTAACTTTAACTTTAAGCTAATCATTATTATTTTAACAAGTATACAATAATACAGATTTGTCATATGATAATAGACTTCAGCTTTGAAATAACTACTATATAGTAATAACTAGTTATTTTAATATGCTTGAACAATCTTAATATTTAAAAGCAACTTTCACATTGCTTAAATATAATAGGTACGTGTAACTATTTTCTTTCCAATTAACACATCGATAAAATCACAATTTAGTTTTAGGAACTGATAAACAAGACGTACCTACCATGATTTATTACTAATCACACTACACATTACATTTTATTATAATGTAAAATTATTCATTTTCATACTGGAATAAGTTTTCAATTTTAAGTGCGCGCCATCTAACGCAGTACTAACTAACTAACACCACTGCTGTTATTTGTAAAAAGTGAATGTGCATCGTTACCTATGTAATTTATGTTGATATTGTTTGCCGCAAAGTTGATAGCGGCGCTAGTTCCGCAAAAAAGTTATAATCTTGTCAACATTGATTTATTTGTACTACATACTAGAGAAGCTATTCCAAACAAAAATTGTGCGCTACTCTATGTCTTCGCGCATGCGCGGGAGATATTAGAGTCGCGCGAAGACTTTAATCTTTATAACTTTATATATAAAAATTACGTGTCACGTTGTTTGTCCGCGATGAACTCCTAAACTACTGAACAGATTTTAATTAAATTTTGCACACTCTGTGCAGTATCGTCCCACTTGAGAGATACCTAGAATAGTTTTTATCCTGATAAGTGACACTCAATATTTTTTTCTTACGAATTTAAGGATTTTTATATGAAGGATCGTCGAAAAGGACAGAACAACGTTTGCCTGGCCAGCTAGTTTAATATAAAATAAGATATTATAATAATAAATAATAATAATATAAAATAAATATATGAATTTAATATAAAATATATATGATAATTTAATATAATATACTCTTATTTTAATCTAAACAAACATATTTCTAAATAAAATGTAATAATAATTATCTTATGGAATTCACAAATCTTCAATTTACTCAATATTTAGTTTAGTGTACGTACGGATTGCAGTACAGTTTAGTTGAACATAGTCAATGTTCGAAATGCAAAAGGAGAATGGGATTTATGGGCCTGAAGTTAACTAATTGGTTTATACTTTAAAAAATCGGTTATACACAGTCAGGTCATAAGTATTGTCACACAGTAAAAACTTTTCTTTTAGAATGCTGGCCACAAAAAAGTTTATTGAATTTGAATTTAGAATTGTTTATGAAAATAAAACTGTATACTTTTTAGAATTTTACTCATTTTTAAATATGGAGTGGACGCTTAAAGAAGACCGTGTTGCAGTTATTGCGTTGCATCGTTGCGGTTATGCGCCAATTCAAACTTTTGACATACTGAAAAATTTGAATATAACCAAAAGATTCGTTTATTGTACCATCAAACGATACAATGAAGACTCTAGTGTAGATGACAGGTCAAGAAGTGGTCGCCCTCAGTCTGTTAGGATTCCAGCAGTGATAAAAGCTGTGAAGGCGCGAATTCAAAGAAATCTCAAACGTAAGCAGAAACTGTTGGCCCTTCAGATGGGGTTAAACAGAACCACGGTGAAAAGGGTGTTAAATGAAGACTTAGGGCTTCGGGCATATCGAAGAAAAACAGGACATCGTTTGAATGCTCGTCTAATGGACCTGAGACTGTAGAGATGCCGCTTTTTGTTGAAGCGGTACGCGGGAAAAAAATATCGGGAAATTCTTTTTTCGGATGAAAAAGTTTTTACCGTAGAAGAGAGCTACAATAAACAAAATGATAAGGTGTATGCACACAGTAGTGACGAAGCGAGCAACCGTATTCCGCGTGTCCAACGAGGTCATTTTCCATCCTCGCTCATGGTATGGTTGAGAGTTTCTTATTGGGGCTTAACAGAGGTACATTTTTGTGAGAAAGGTGTAAAAACGAAAGCAGTCGTGTATCAAAATACAGTCCTGACGAACCTTGTGGAACCTGTTTCTCATACCATGTTCAATAACAGGCACTGAGTATTCCAACAAGATTCGGCGCCAGCTCATAAAGCGAAGAGCACACAAGACTGGCTGGCGGCGCGTGAAATCGACTTCATCCGGCACGAAGACTGGCCCTCCTCCAGTCCAGATTTGAATCCGTTAGATTACAAGATATAGCAACACTTGGAGGAAAAGGCGTGCTCAAAGCCTCATCCCAATTTGGAGTCACTCAAGACATTCTTGATTAAGGCAGCCACCGATATTGACATGGACCTCGTTCGTGCTGCGATAGACGACTGGCCGCGAATATTGAAGGCCTGTATTCAAAATTACGGAGGTCATTTTGAATAAACTTTAGTGTCATAAGAATCTATGTTTTATTAAGTTCATTTTGGTATATAAATGGTTACATAATGAATAAACTTGTATCAATTATTTTATATTAAACATGTGACAGAATTTATGACCTGACTAGGTATATTTCTTAAGTAAAATACAAAAAATTAGCTCTTTTTACAATCCAGAATTCGAAAAAACAATGAAATAAAAAATAAGTTAGAAAATCGATGGTAGTGTATTCTTTATTTCAATAACCGGGGTGGTACCACGACCTCACAGAAAACCAGCGTGAAGTAGAGGTTTACCTCTGCGTTTCGCTTGGTGAGTGCAGGTGGCCGGAGGCCCTTTTTACTGGAAATGAGGCATTCCATCTTAGTCCTCACGGGCGACGACGCATCTACATTTTGATTTTTGATAGAGGATTGATGTAGATGTCTATGGGCCGCAGCAACCACTTACCATCAGGTGGACTGTGTGCTCGTTTGTCACCCTTATCCTATAAAAAAAAAGTTGAGTATTTTAATATCTATTTTCGATTATTTTTCTGTATTGACTAGGGAGTTCAAAAATAATTGCGTACATATCTACAAATAATAATAAAAAATACAAAATATCAACATTCCAACAAATAGCAGATACAACACCAATTCAAGTAATCGATCTCAGATGGATATCCCTAATATACACTGTTTTAACTTTTGTTAATCGTTTCACCGTTTCGTTTCATTATTAACTACAGCTTTTTGGTGATTTTATACTGATCCTTCTTTTATATATTTAAGTAATTATAGAGAAAAATAGCTGTTATAGTGTAATAACAGTGAAAAATCACCTGTTACAGTGTAGGTAATAGATAATCTCACTTTTACTTATTCTACAATAACTCAGCTTCTAGATTAACAAATCTTGCCAGATTTTCAGAAATGAATTGTTTATATACGAGTAGACGCTTTTAAATGGTCCTACTTTCATCTTATTAACACTTGGGCCCAAGAATGTATGGAGACGTCTCCTTCTCCTTTAGTGCGTAGTACATATATCTTTATATATAAAAATTACGTGTCACGTTGTTTGTCCGCGATGGACTCCTCAACTACTGAACTGATTTCAATGAATTTTTGCACACGGTGTGCATTTTGGTCCAACTTGAGAGATAGGATAGTTTTTATCCCCATAAATGACCCACAATTTTTTTATTGCAAATTTAGGGATTTTTATAGGAAGGGTCGTTGGAAAGGGCAGAACAACGTCTGCCTGGCGAGCTAGTAGTATATATATGCTTGTCAAAATAAAATTGAATTATGTGTCTAATATCGAAATAACTATGCTTCATGCATAATATATAAAATAGGCATGTAAACAACTTCCTCAGCTCAGTTTTATCAGAGTTATTTTCATGCCATTAAAACATAAATAACCATTTTTAAATTATTGTTTGTCTGCATGTCTTTCTGTTCGGGCTATTCTTTGAAATGGCAGAATCGATTACAATGATACTTTACGAACAGATAGAGAGCAATGCCAGGAGTGATCTAGGCTATATTTTATCTGAATAACTTTAAATTTTAAAAAAAAAATCTGACGATACATAAATAGATCTTACCCAGGCGAAGCCCAGGTGGGCCGCTAGTAAAAATACGGTTGACCCTGCAGGACATTACGCTTATTTTCGAGCGCAACGCTCGAAAATCTATTAAATTTTTGTTTTTTTGCTTTTTACTTATTGAAAATCTTTGAAACAGCTCGACCGATTGACTTGAAAATCTAATCAACTCGAAGTCTCAATGAAAACTTTCGAACGCCGTGCGAAGACCTTAACACGTTCACTGTCCGGTTTTAAAACACAATAGTAAGACAATAGCAATGACCTATATGTAGTGCACGGGACAGCGAAAGGGTTAAGATACGGTAAGTTCATACTGGGTAGATCGGACCAAAAATTAGTAATTTTACTGTGATCGTGGTTAACAATAACATTAGGACGTCAAATATCCCAGCCCCCTTCCCCCTCGTGACATGGAGCTGTAGAGTGCTCGAAACGTCGGGAATATAAAATAAGTTAATATACCCGACAAAATCCGTAAACACTAGTTTTATTGAAACTACTAACCCATAGATTAATGATAAGTCACGCGCGCGATACTTATCATTAATCTATGCTACTAACCATTTTCACTATTTCGACTAAATTAGTAGTAATGATATCTCAGTGGCTTGACGATCCGCCTGATATGCTTCTTAGTTTCCAATATTTTGTTAAAAAAATAATATTCATGACGAGTTTACATCAAAGAACATCTTTATCGATGTTTTTGTGTGCCGTTAGACAAGAACTGGACGATAAAATGCTTGTTCCTAACGAACCCCACAAGCAGCACCTATATGATGTAATGTGGCAGACGTTGCCCCCTTCGGTGTTATTTCAACGACAATCCTGCCCAGCTGGGTCTATAAAATGTAACTATGGTGATTTAACGCAGCTAAAACTTACGTAAAATATATCGATTACAACGCGTAACGCAACTGCCGGTTCGGTTACTCACAAACTATATTATTTGTCAGATAAACTGGAATAGGAGAATTTCCTTATTAATTATGCAATAAGGTTGAGCTCCAATGAACTCTCTCTCTCAACACCTACCTTACAATGAGGGTCGAATAACGTTTACATATGTAACTCAAATATTTTTCAAACATATGAAAGATAAAATTAAATAGTGCTTTAGTAGTTTTTAACCGACTTCAAAAAGGAGGAGGTACTCATTTCCAGTGTATGATATTTGTTTGAAGATATCGCGTAACATACATAGTTACGCGATATCTCCGCAGACTGTGAACCAATTTTGACGATTCTTTTTTTATTAAATAGGCTATACTTCAAGGGTAGTCCCATATAAATTTAGAGAAAAAATTGCACTTCTAAGGGCAGCAAATAAATAACTTCTTTTTTAGCAATTTGAATTCTGGTTACTTTTTGTTAAAAGTTATAATTATTATTCTATAACTGCTACTACCTTAGTCTACTACTACCATCACATTCCCCACATCGGAACTAAGCTTACAGCTAAGACTCCAGAAAATATTGACACGCTGCAGCTATATTATGTTTGCAACAAGAATGGGTCGGCTCGACCGGGGAAGAACCACGCTCTCACACAATACCAGCATAAAATAGAACCTTAATAGTGCCCTTTACTGGTAATGAGGCATTCTATCTTAGTCCGCAGGGGTGATGTGATGGATCTGGCGGATAGATGTAAGTCTTTTGACCATAGCATTCACTTACCATCAGGAGGACTGTGTCCTCGTTTTTCACTCTAATCTAATATATTTAAAAAAATTCCACCTGAATCAATAAATGTCGTGGGGTCATAAGAGGCGTTTTAAAAAATGCCCAAGAGATTTAACCGCCAAAAATAAATACATAACCGGTATCACCGACAAGCAGAGTCAAAGATGCGAGAGTTCTGTCTATAATGCTGTTTCCAAGAGTTGCCTTGTCATTTTCATGTCATTTCTTCCTCACAACGGGACACTTGCGACCGAGTTAGTTTTGAGCGCAGATATTTAGTTGCAGGAAAAGTAACAGAGAAAGCTAGAGGCAGTTAAGCTAAAGTGGCAATGGGGTGCCATTTAGCTCTAAATGCCAACCACCAATGGGGAAGGCAGGTTTTTGAGTATAGTGTAGGGTGGACACCTAACTGTGGAGTGACGACCTAATGTAAAATGCAAGGTGTCAATGGATGTAGGTGAATAAGAACCGTGTTTTGAAACAATGTTCAATTGTAGGTGGCACATGGATTTAATGATAATGATAGTAATGGTGGAAAAGAATTAAAATAAAAACGAAAACATTTAAAAAATTATTAATAAATTAGTCAAAGGAGACAAATATATATATAACCTTTTTTGTTTTAAATAAACAACCCAACTAGGATTTTCTCCTGTATCGTGGACATACCTACTTATATTGCATGTGGTCCAACGTCCAAGCTATTCTAATATAACATACACATGGTAAAATTAAAAATTTTGGATAACCGATTGCAATATAAATTATTAACGATAACACAAAATCTACTGGTCAGACCTTGATCAAATTTATATGGAACCACATAAGAAGTACCAGCTTTCAAATAAAAAAAAGGATCATCAATATCGTTTCACCTAGAAAAAAGTTGTAAGATAACACACATAAAAAAACACAGTCGAATTGAGTACCTCCTCCTTTTTGAAGTGGGTAGAAAAATAGTCTGGATGTTGACACTTTTATCGTGAGGAATTCTAACGGGCCCGCAGTGCCGCAGCCAAACTTTAAGCCACTATGCTGCACACGCGTCCACTAAATCTTCGTATATTTAAAAGAACTCATACTTATGAAAATCGCCCTGAAACCGTTGCATCGCGACTTTATATTTTGTAATACCTCTTAAGAACCGCGTGATTTAGTGGTTAAAGTATAGTGTAGTCTTGACTGGGGTATTATTAGAGTATTATAATACATATCAATGTAAAGCTATAAGCCTGTAAACATCCTTCTGCAAGGCACAGGCCTCCTCTCATTTCTAGGAAGGAATTTAGGGAAAAGGAAGTATCCGCCGCAATATCCAAATATATGGGTGACTTCACATCCTATTGTTTTATTGTTATTACCTTAAAAATAGGTTGTAAAGGGTTAACTTAATGCCTTTTGGCATACCCGGGCATAGTGAAATATAATGGCAGGAAAACGATAAAAACATAAGCAATAAAATTATTAATTCACCAATAATGATAATTACAAACACATCACCATGTCCAACATGAACTTTTCCGCACAATATGTTACATAATGCTTAAGAATATGGTAAATTACACTCAAAATACAATTTAAAATGTTATTGGCTCAGGCTGGGATCGAACCTGGGTTGCTTGCGTGCTCTGAATTGCATTATATTATCAATATTATCATTATGATGATGCTTAAAAATGGTGATTTGTTAATAGATTATCTTACTCTACAAAAAGCGAATATGTATAAAACTGAGAAAGCCCATGATAATAGGAAAGAAAGTGACAACGCATTTGCATAATCCAACCAAAGCTTCAAAGTAGTTCGTGCAATCAGTCGGAATGAATTAAAATTCCATTAACGGCGGAAGTTTGAAAATAAATAATATCCAAAACAAACATTCTTAGGTATGCCTTAATAGACAGTGAGAGTTAAATATATGGTGCCTAGGTTCACAGGTCACGAACACAAATTAGTTAGCTTATCTTTCGGCGTATAAATTTAAATAAACATTATTTTAAATGTGAAATTTACCACTGACTTAATTTTTATAAAACGTGTTCATTGGAAACGATTTATCCTTCTTATTAAAAAATATAACCTATTCCTAAAAAAATATTCACATTATGGCCAGAAATTATAAATGTAAATATTTTTTTTAGGAAAACAAAGAAACACTGTTTGCTTTCTGGAATAGAATTTAATAGCAAAATGATTTTTTTTTTAATTTCATAAAATTTTCAACATTTCTGTTATAAAGCGGACATTAATCTATAAATATAATTGAAGTATCTGTTTGTAATATCGAAATAACTGCCTTTTATTAAACACAGGGGGTTATTTACAGGCTGTTTTTTATTTTTCTTTTTTTTCTTTTTTCTTTTGCTGTTAGGACATTGATAACAATTTTTTAAATTTTGTCTTTCTGCCTCTCTTTCTGGGTTAATGTCTGAACACACTGAACTGAGCTGAACAGATTGTAATGAAATATCACGACCAGAGCTATCTATTTGTTGCAGTACTAGGCGTGATCAAGACTATATTTTATTTGAAAAACATGATTTTTTTGTGAAATTGAACAACTTATATAAATAAATTATTTTTTCCCTAACTAATAAATCGAATACATGCACTACATCCACCATTGATCATACATTTGGAGTTTCATTTCTAATGAACACATTTAGTACCTATAAGTGAACCTTTTGGAAAGTGTAATTCCGTACATTTACTGTATTGAGAATATGCATATCTTTTTGTTTAATTCTACGCGGATAAAATCGTGTAATAAAGCCAATTTAATTTATTACATTAAGCACAAAGTCATATGGTGAATAAATTATCGACCAAATCATGAATAACGATGTATCATGAAATACCCAGGCAGATCACGATCTGGCCAATTCTACGATCGCAAATTCAACATTTTTTGACCAGGGACCCCTTTAAATTTTTTTGTAGTAAGGAAGGACCACAATATTAAAGAAAAAACAAGACGCATTCATTAACAGTATTATTTGTGTAATTATTGTAAAAGCTAGTAGGTACTTACTAACGTGACGAGTGGTGTTGCACTGCCCGCGTGACGAGAAGATAATAATAGATGTTTTAAATAACTAAAACGAATATGTATATAAAATATTTAAATCTTTCGGAGATCATATTTAAGCTCTTGCGGACCACTGGTTGGGAATCACTGGTTTAGACGAATATATAATCTGCGACGACAAATTGACGTGAATAATTATTTCTATACATATAAATAAAATTTTCTCAGGGGACTATTTGCGTGTTAAGGAATAAACAACCATTCTAATTTTAAACATTTTTGTTTGTTTGTCTGCCCGGGCTAATCTTCAAAATGGCTGAAGCAATTGTAATGAAATTTTACGGACAGATAGAAATCAATGCCTGGAAAGAGAGAAAAACTTAAAGATTATTTTGAAAAAACTAAAAATCATAAAATAAAGTGGTGTTATTTAGATTTAAGATAATTAAAGAGCATTTATTTTGCCAATATTTTGTTGCTTTTTTCACAAATATATATATATATATATATATATATATATATATATATATATATATATATATATATATCTTCAAGCTGGCAGTATGTCAGAACGTCTTTTCCCATAACCGTTACCGTTACAGCCTATTAACCGATTCGTTGCGGCACCGATTTTCGACAACTTTTAGCTGTGGCGGCGGACAAATATTTCATAACGCCACCAGAAGTTGATGACACGCCTATTATGCCATCAGCCATGTGTAAAAATAATTTCCTTTTTTATGCTTTTTTCACTGGTTTAGACCTAATTTAGTTGACATCAATGATCAATTACAACAGCTAAATCACCCTGGAAAACCTAGGTTTTTAATAAATTAAATTTTCACCTATTAATAACATTTGTAATTATCAAACAATCAAGAACCTTAATTTGGAAGAAATGAGGTTTATGATTCATTGATATTTACAAATGTTAAATATTATTTAATGTTATACAAATGTAAAAGTAAAGTTTATCTGAAAACGTCTAATTAGTAAGAATAGCAAAACAAGTGTTTTCAAAAGGAAAAAAAAGCCAGCGGATTGACAAAAGACTATTTATTAGCAAACTTTTTTTATGCATGCATGGTTTCGAACTGTTAGCAATAATAAACCTTATACCAAATCACAAGAGCACATGGTACTTCGTAGGTCTATTCGGCCATATGATAGTAATAAGACGGCAGTTCAACCATTTTAAGCAAAATTAAACAATAAGACAAACGCATTGTTTTTTTTTTCTAATAGTAGACTTGTTTTCCAAAAATTTACTTACAACTTGAGTTTGAGAGCGATCGCAATGAGTGCTATTATTTGGTACTTATTAGACTATTTTTCCACAACATGATTTAAAACCCACAAAGTAAAATGAGCCTTGTACAAGTTAAAAAAAGGTTGTCAACCCCGAAAAATTTCAAATTTTCAAAATATTCAGAAACGAAGCTGTAGGCATGAACTACTTGCAAAATATAGAATATTTTGTTCTGGACAAATCTTCCAAAAACGCAATTTGACCGAGTTATAACGATTTTAAAAAAAGACACGACTCGCGTGTCGTACGCCACAAAAATAATCGATGGCACGCCTGGCGTGCCATTTGCACTGAACTGGTTAAAGTCCACCGCTGAACATAGATCTCCCTTATGAATTGCTTCATGGGTGCGGTCCCCTTTTGCCATAGTTGACACGCTTAGCAGCCAGGTTGCGACCGCAGTGTTTATTTTTACCTGTTATTAGGAAGATGCTGAAGCCCACCTTCTTGTTTGTTTTCCTCTGTCACCTCTTACAACACCCAAAGGACGATATAGCGTAGTGGATATTCTTACATTTTTCCATAAGCGCCTACCAATTGGTGCTGTAAACATAATACGCTGCATCGTTGCTCTACCACGTATAAAGTGGCTCTACCACTAATTTTAAAGCTACCTCTTACCTTCTTTCACGCCTTTTCCTCCTTGATGTACTATTCCCTTTGATCGTTCTGTATAAGGTCATCATCTTGATAAGAGTTTGTATACACCTTTCACAACACTAATTATTAATTATATTCAGAACTATAATTATAACTAGATCAGTTGTTAAATAATATTAATATTCACGATTTTTGAACGAATCATGTAATCACTTATAACTACTAACATTATTTCTGACACTTCACTTTTAATTTACAAGAATTAATCTTCTTTCCACAATGCAGTAAGACCTGAAAATAAAACGAACATTAGTTAGTTAAATGCAGCTATTATGAAGCACTTAATACTGACTTCACTGAAAGATATAGAACCCTTTCCATGTTAGGGTGGATTTGTTCGCAATTAATTTTCTAGTATATCATAACTAAGTTAAGGAAACTCAATTTTTTTTAAATCATAATTATGTAATGAATAGACGAAAATACTTTAACATTTTCTAAATAATATTTTTAAGTTATTTCATGTATGAATTTTTACCCTTTGCTTCTTTACATAGAATAAAAGTATTGTAAATATTTTTTATTATTTTAAGGAATTTCTTAAAAATTATCAAAAGGTTTACTTACACAAGACATTGCTAAGTTATTAATTAGGTTTATACTTCGAGATGTATTTTAGATGATCTTATAAAATATCATTTACGAAAGTTTTACAGGCAAAGATTGTTTAGCAATAAGAAGTATCCAGGCCAAACGCTATTACAATCTCCATAAACAATTACGGGCACTACTCATAATTTTAGTTACCTCACCGGCACACGAGTATAAAATAGATCAGTTGAAAAGTCTTTGCACAACTTTAAAAACAGAAAACTATTAGTTACATCGTCAAGAACATCGACTTGTGTTTTAACAGATTTTATGAAAAGAGGAGGTTCTCAATTCAACTGTATATTCCTTTTTTGTGTGTTCGTGATATTTTAGTCAACTGTGAACCGATTTTAATGATTCTCTTTATGTTAAACACGTAACACTTCTTAAGTTTTGAAGAAAAAATTCTACCCCTTAGGGTGAAAAAGTTGAGAAAGTTTTTAATCTACTTATTACTACATCTACATTCGAAATTGTGATATTCCTAATTCCAATCTAGACGGTCAAAAAATTAGGTCAACCAATTAGTTTGACCCTCTATATCCAATAAGTCAGTGCTAAGACGTAGTATAAAAACTATTATAGCCCCGGATTCAGTAGCTATTATGTGGAACTTATTTTCACATAATATAATTTATTAAAAGTCTTATTTTTATGACAGTCCACTATTAGTCGTCATTTCGCCACCGCCTTGTGATTTCGCCTCCCTGTCCAAAATTTTAATGGATGTTCTAGGTATTTTCTCCTATCGACTATACGAAATAATGGATTCTAGAAACCTCAAATGGTCTAAACTTGTAAAAAATAATTTACAGAATTATAATATAAAAAATTCGATTGAATGTATTATTTCATATGCCGGTTTTTATTATTACGTCGTATCAGCGTGACGACTCCGTGGCGGAGTGACTTAGCATTGGTTTGCGGCGGTGAAGGCTGAGGGTTCAAATTCCGCACAGAACAAGATTTTGTATGGCCTAAAAATAATTGATCCGGGTCTGGATGACATGCGCTTATGAAATTTACGAGTATCTTAAGGCTAACTTTCTATACTTAAGCTAGCTTAGATAACTTTATTAAATCAAATAATTAAAAATTATATAACGCCATTACGAAAATATATGTTTTAACAGGCAATATAATTAACATATAAAAGAAAAAAGAATAGGTATATTTCTGTCGAACACAATATTTTTGGCACTTTACTTTCCCCATTCTTGATAAAAAGTACCGTTGCCCCCATACCTATATACGTTACCAAACATTTGCTTAAATTTCTAATTTACAATCAAAAATTACATCTATTATCTAAATATAAGGTCCACTAAAATTTCCCTTCACTTGATAGCAGATATATATGACATGGTCGCAGGGCGATAGTATATTATAGCCAACAAACCAGTCCACTAGCCCACTAACCGATTGCCGCTACCTTGTGGTATTATTTGATTAACAGTCCGAGCAAATTTAAATATTGATGTTTAGAGTGGAAATCGATTGAATTTTCTACTTTCTTTGGTTCCCATGGCGACGTTTGTTGACAGCTTATTTTGTTTTCACTTTTTACGACAGTTAGTCGATGATTTCATTAATTTCCAATCGAGCTAAGTATTTCATTTGTCTTAATTGATTCTTATTTCTAAAGAGTGTATGCTGTTTAGTTTAGTTCAGTTTAGTTTATAGTGCTGTAACATTTGTAACACCCAACATTTGTAACAAATGATTGATTATTGCATCGGGATGAGCCGACTTATTCCCATTTGAAATTTTCCTCCATTATTTACTTACTTATCTTCACGCACAATCCCTGACGGGGTAGCCAGAGAGAACAGATCGCCAAGTGTCACGATCCTTACATACCTCTTTCGCTTCTTTCAGATTCATAATCTTCTTCATACATGCACGTCTAGGTATCCGAGTACTCTTGACCCTCCCCTCTTCGAGCAGTTTGCTCACATGGTCTTCGAAAGTTAGTCTCGGTCTACCTCGACACCTTTTAATATTAACTTTCGCGCTATATATTTTCTTCACCATTCGGTCTTCACTCATTCGCTCAACGTGCCCAAACCATCGAAGCACGCCCTTATCAATTTTTGTGATAAGGTCATCTTTCAAACCTGCCATATTGCGAATCTCTTCGTTTCGCTTTCGGTCGGCCATGGTAACGCCGCACATTTTACGAAGAGATCGCATCTCCACTGCATTCAACTTGCTTTTATGCTTCTTCTGGCATACCCAGGTTTCGCTGCCATATAACAAAGTCGGTACCAACACTGCGTTATGTATTGCAAGGCGTGCACTCTTCACTACGCCTTGCCTTTTGACTAACGCAGTCAGGGCACCATTGACTTTGTTCCCGGCAGCGACACGCCTGTCCACATCTAAATCACATCTTCCATCCCGGCTAAAAGCACTCCCCAAGTATACAATTTCATTTACCTGTTCTAGACATTCCTGATTTACCCATATTTCACACTTCGTTCTCTCTTCGTCCCTTTCAAATACCAGAACCTTAGTTTTATTGGCATTCAAACGGAGACCTTTAATTTCACATTCCTCTTTCATGCACGTGACTAATGCCCGCAGTTCTGCCTCTGATGGTGCAATAAGCACTGCATCATCAGCATACAGCAGACAATTTACTTTCATGTCACCCAATTTCACACCCAAACAGCTATCTTTCAACTTCTGTAAACAGCTGTCGAGATACAGTATGAACAGCCAGGAAGACATGACACAACCCTGTTTTACGCCCGTTTGGACGCTAAACATGGGTGACAGGTCATGCCCTACCCGCACACAGGCTTTACAGTCACAGTAAAGTGACTGCACAGCCCTTAGCAATCGACCATCCACACCGTACCCCGGCAACAATTCCCACATTTTCTTCCTTACAACCTTATCAAATGCTTTCTCAAGATCCACAAAAGCACAGAAAATCCTCTGGTTAGCAGCCAGAAGCTTTTCCGTGATCATGCGGAGAGAAAACATTTGATCCGTGCATCCTCTTCCAGGTCTAAATCCGCATTGAGCCTCCCATAGAAATCTTTCCGATTTCTCTTGCATCCTACGTGTCAAAACCTTCGAGTAGACTTTACTTGCTAAACTGGTCAAGCTGATCGCCCGATAGCACCCGCAGTCAAAATGTGAACCTTTACCTTTATATAAAGGCACAATGACTGCGGATCGCCAATCATCCGGGACATCCCCCGTCCGCCAGCACAAATTGCACAGCAGATGAAAGCTGTCCCAGACGCGAGGCCCACCATACTTGACCATTTCAGCAGTAACTCTGTCTAGTCCCGCAGCCTTACCACATTTCAAACTTCGAATCGCACGTTCAATCTCTTTCATACTGATGACCTCAGTGTCATCGAGGTCCAGGTCTGGCGTACCAGTCACGGCGTCATCCCCGGATCCCTCACTAAGATCATCACACGCATACATTTCTCTATAAAATTCGCTCCATCGCTGCATGACGTCCGATTTTTCTGTGAGGACGTCATTAGTTCTCGAAAGCACTTTGTTCATTCTTAAGGCCGTCGCACCACTTCGGGTCCTTCCAACCTCTTTCCAGAAGAGTTTGGAGTTCTCCTTAAAGTTGTGCGACAACCTTTTGTCCGCTTCCATTCTACACCTTTCACGCATTTCCTCAATCAATGCTTTCGTGTGAACTTTCTGCAGCTTATATCTTTCTTTCATCTTCTCTCTCATATCCTTATCATTACTAGAGGCCAAGTAGTCTAACCATGCTTTCTTCTTCTTCTTTACAGCTTCTTTCACTTCATCATTCCACCATGCATCTCTTCTTTTACTACTGCCTCTTTTTATTGTTCCACACACTTCTTCCGCTGCACTTACCATTCCATCCCTAAGGTTCTGCCATGTTCTCTCCACACATTCATTTCTGCCATCGATGGTGTCAAGCTTTTCGGCTCCCCTTGCATGATATTTGTCCCTAGTATCCGCTTCCTGAAGCTTCCAACTTCGGATGCGACAGACCGACTGTGGTTCTGTTACCGCCGTCCGGTAGCGCCAACCCGCGAACAGACCCCTAAATCTAGTAATCACTAGATAGTGATCCGTTCCCAGGTCAGCACCCCTGAACACTCGCGTATCCATCACCTGTTTTCGCAGTCGGTCATCCACCAGGAACAAATCGATCATACTTCTCTCATTCTTACTTTCTCTAGTATACACATGGATCTTCTTGTGATTAAACATAGTGTTTGTCACAAGAAGACCCTTTTCCTTGCATACCGCCAGTATAAGCTTGCCAGCATCATTAACCCTTTTATCGCCAAACTTTCCAAGCACCGACTCGTACCCTGGTCGAGCGGTACCAACCCATCCATTCAAATCACCACATACAACAATTCTTTCGTTTCCCCTAGCCAAATCTAGAACTTCTCTTACATTCTCCCAAAACTCCTCCAGCTCAGCCCTGGACGACGAAGCTACCGGCGCATAAACAGCCAAAAGGAATAACTTCGTCAGTCCCAATTTAAAGCGAACCCAGAGAAGTCTTGAGTTCACAATCTTATATTCAGTCATAACATCGACCAACCGAGACGACAGCAGCACCCCCACTCCCTGGCGGGCGCTCTCGCTCTCCGGGACTCCGGACCATAGAGCTAACGCCCCGCCAGGGAGCTCTTCAGTACCACTGCCCTTCCGTTTGGTCTCCGACATACACACGACATCTAATTCTCTTTCTTTCATTATTTCAATCAACTCATTCGTCTTATCTTTCATGCTTCCTCTAATATTCCACGTGCCAACTCTGCACTCTGTCCTCCACCTTCCGCCGTGTCGGGCTGTGCGTGACGGGTGGCGGTCCCCATCGCCGCTTTGCGCGCTGCATTCCACACCAACGGGGACTAGCTGGTGTGCGTCGCCTTGGGGGGACGCCCCAACCCTCGTTAGCATGGGTGCGCAGCTGTGTAGAATTGCAGCCCTGAAAAGGGCTGGCAGGGATCGCGACGTGCATGCTTCTACAATGACCCCCAATCCTCCTCCATTATGTTTTTCTTTATATAGCATATATAAAGTGTCGAAACGAATACACCGTCCACTTGATGGTAAGTGGATTTTGTGGCCCATAAAACTCTACTTATATCCTAAAAATGTAAAATACCTAGACCGTAGACGGGATCAGTGTCAAATGGAGGATATCATGCGTCTACGATCGCTAATTCGTCGCCAAGCAAATAACAATACTCCTTAAAGATAGAAACCCATTTCCAGTATTGCTCTATATACGGGCTGGTGTGGTGAATGAACTTTTTTGAGACATAGCTATGCTTATTTATAGATTTTGGTGCTTCAAATGAGCCTGAATTGTAACTTCTGAATGCCTATCTAAGTTTCGCGTTGTCTGGACTGCATGAAACAAAACCTGTGTACAAAAGAGCATTAGGCTGGCTTTTCACTATGAGATATAATATATATTATATATATATATATATATATATATATATATATATATATATCCCGAAATATAAATTATATTCCGCGATTGGCTTTCACACTGTGAGATATATTTTTCAACCAGTGTGCGGTCGTCATTGGTCATTGGATTACCCCCCTTTACCCCGTATACCGTTCTGTGGGGGCGCGGAACGGTGTGCGGGGTACAGGGGGCAAAATATAATATGAAAATATCGCTAGGTCGATCGAAAAATATTTATAGTTTGAGATGTAATACATATTATAGCTCAGTCTAAACGGTTTCATTTAAGAGTATGGTGAGCGATATTAATTTATATCTCGTGATGTAATATATATTATATTATATCCCATAGTGAAAAGCGGGCTTTATGGTTGTCAAAATTAGAAAATTTTAAATTTTAAATTTGAATCATCGTTTCATTAATCATCACAGCCTTTACAAGTCCACTGCTCAACATAGGTCTCTACCAAAAAAGGCCACAAAACACGGCCCTGATCCACCTGCCTATCTATCGACTTCCTACATAACGTTCGCTTACCGGTACAAGGATGCCACTCGAGAACCGATTCGATTCCCCACTACCAGTCGATTCCTCAGATTGTAGCTTCGAGTTAAGTGAAGTGAAAACTTCACTGCCAGCCGTATGAGAATGCTTAAAGACGCTATCAAGTGAATTCAAATGGCTGATAACGAAAAGAAAGGTACTTGAAGGCTTAGTAGCTCAGTGGCTAATTGTCTAGCTAACTACAAGCCACGGGTTTCATTCACGTGAATAATGTCCTCCAGACTGAATTTCTGTCACGGCGGTCAGTCTCAACGTAAACTAGTCATCTGCGCTGGACAGGAATATACAGCACGTGTGTGTGCGCAAACACAGACGCACTCTATATTTCCTAACTTTCATAGTACGATGGAACGAAAATGACCTACAAATATTTGCTACAGGTTGGACGCTTGTCCGTGTGAAATTTATGTATGTAAAACTCCTCCACCATTCAAGAAAAAAAACGTTAGTAGTGAGTTTATTGTAGAGTAATTGTATTGTGGCTATTTATAAAAAAAAAATTAAATGCCTCAGTTTTCATCTAGACAGTGATTCACGCCCCTACTATATAAAGATGGCAACTCAAACACGTATAAAGTAGTATATGCATATAGTATTCTGGGCCAACTAATTACGTTATAAAATATCAGTTAATAATCATACAGTAAGCGGGCCGAAGAGAAAGTGTTAAGTTGATATAATAATTCATTTCAACTGTAACTAAGGCAAAATAAATTATACGTTTAATTGCATTACCGCTATACTTGTTAAAACTTAAGTAACTAATTAGATAATGGAAGTGCATACGTATTAAACATAATATGTATTGTACACTATACGAAACAAAAAATACTTGAACGAAATATGTAGATTAAATTATATTATTGTATTTGAAGATTTGAAATTTAGAGTAATTACATAATGTATATGTTTTAAAGGAACAAGAAAATCATGTTAACGGAAGTAATAACTTTCAGCCAGTTGATTCCTTCGACTTTTTTATGAAACTAAAGAGTTATAAACAAATTATCAGACTATCTGACGACATTTTGATATTTACGACACCTAGAATCAGTCTAATATGGGTACAGATGCATTCTAGCTTGGTAAGATCATCCTAGCAAACTAACTTATAATAATACTGGCTCTCTTTATTTTTATAAACAATAAATAGGTTCATTACCGACTAGCAACATAAGTTTTATCACCCAACCGCCAACTAAACTACTACAGATAGTAGTACTAGATCTAACAATAGCCCTTCTTCGTAATGACAGGCACGACCGCCGAGGTGGCGGTACGGCCATTTATTACAAGAAGACACTCCACTGCTCTCCAATTTCTACTCCGCAGCTTACCAATATGGAAGCCACGGTATGCAGGCTAGCTATGGCTGGACATCAGTCCATCCTCATAGCCTCCTGTTACATCCCTTCAGGAACCCATCCCCTCAAAAAAGATTTTAAGTCTATTTTATCTTTAGGCAATTCAGTCATTATGTTTGGAGATTTTAACTCCAAGCATACTGAATGGACATGCCGTACTACCTCCCCTAGTGGCAAGATACTGCTCGATATCACGCAGTCTCTTGACCTTACCGTTCACAGTCCCCTCGGTGCTACTCACTATCCCGATGTCACCGACCACGCTCCCGACGTGCTAGATTTTGCACTACTCAAAAGTGTTTCCCTCAACCTCATGGCAATCGAGACACTAGACGATCTAGGATCCGACCACCGACCGGTCTCCCTCATTCTTGGCCATCAGCCACCCCCCTCAACACCCTCTACTAAAACCTTCACAAATTGGAAGGGCTTCAAGGAGTCCCTAGCGAATGCTCTGGACTCACAGGACTCTCCCATCTCCCTATCGTCGGACTTAGACAGTCCCGAAAAAATCGACACCGCGGTCGATTCACTCTCCACCCTTATTAAAACCTCCCTTAAGGAGAATGAAAGGGTAGTCCCAGTTGCTAATAATAGTGGGCTTCTCCTACATATTAGCAACCTAGTAAAAGCCAAGAAAGCTGCTTTCCGGAGAGCAGCAAAATATCCCACGCACGAATATAGGCACACGGCCAATCGACTTCAACGAGAACTCCGTTTCCGCCTCTCTGAATTTCGAGACCTCGAAAAGAGTAAACTCATGGAGAATATCTCTCCCTCTCATACAGCGTACTATCGGATGGCAAGAGCCCTCCGCATAGACGCTATCACCCACACTCCCCCTCTCTCCCGTCCCGACGGTACGGTAGCCTTCGAGGACGAGGAAAAGGCTGAGTACTTTGCAGACAGCATTGCCACTCAATGCTCTCCTAGCTCTCAACCCGTTGACCCTTCACACGTCCAGGCAGTGGAGGATGAGGTCCGCCGCCGGAACTCACCCCCTACAGCCTCCGAACCTATCTCTGTGTCCAATGATGAGATTTCATGCCTCATCAAAGGACTTAAGCCCAAAAAGGCTCCGGGCGCGGATGGCATCTCCAACCAAGCCCTAAAACACTTTCCTGAGCAGGTGTTAACCTTTTTATCTATTATCTTCAACGCCTGCTTCAACCTTAGTTACTTTCCCACTACGTGGAAAGAGGCAACTGTGATTGGTATTCGCAAGCCAGGCAAGCCTCTCAACCTCCCCTCCAGTCATCGCCCCATTAGCCTCCTCAAGGTCATGGGCAAGCACTTCGAAAGAGTCATCCAAACTCGCATGAGGCGCCATCTGTTTCCCACAGACGGTGACCCTCTCATCATCCCCCACCAATTCGGTTTCCGAGCGAAACACTCATGTCCCCAACAAGTTCACCGTATTGTGGAATATATCCTCAGCGGTTTTTATCCCCGTCGTCATAAGCCCATCGCGGTCTTTTTCGACATAGCTAAAGCCTTTGATAGAGTCTGGCATACTGGCCTCTTATCTAAAGCATCGTACCTTTCGTTTTAGACACGAAGGAACGCTATCTTCACAGCGCCCCATCAAAGCTGGTGTCCCTCAGGGCTCAGTACTTGCTCCTCTGCTGTACATCCTGTTCACCAACGACATTCCCATCCCGTCGAAAGGTGTTCAGCTCTCCCTCTTCGCAGACGACACTGCTCTCTACTGTAAAGGTATCTCGCTACCTTTCATACGTAACAAGGTTCAAAAGTCAGTTGATGACCTAGGAGCTTGGTTCAAAAAATGGCGCATCGATGTGAAACCGGAGAAGAGCTCCGCCATTCACTTCGATTATAAAAGACGCCGTCTCAAAAACACTCCACCAATACGTATGCTAGGGACCCCTGTCCACTGGCATACGTCTGCCAAATATTTAGGTGTCACTCTGGACACAAGGCTCACCTTCAGGCCCCACGTCAAAAGAGTAACCCGTCACGCACGTTTTTACCTGAGTAGGCTCAACAGTATGTTGCGCCGACACAGTAATATGTCCCCCAGAAACAAGCGTACTCTTTATAAGGTATGTATACGACCAGTCATGTCCTACGCGGGCCCCATTTTTGCTCACGCTGACCCTAAAATCATTAATGAACTCCAAATAGTTCAAAACCTTTTCTGTCGTCGAGCTGCGAACGCACCTTGGTACGTCCGTAATGCCGACCTTCATCGGGACCTAGAGCTCCCTACAATTCAACAATTTCTTAAAAAACTCTCTGAGAACTTCTTCAAAGCCACAGAGTCGCACTCCAATCATCTTATTCGTGAGGCAGCTACTTATGCAGCCCCACTCCCCTCTCGCTATCGCGTCCGCAGGCCGAGAAACTCTCACTCGGACCCGCCAAATAAACTATCAAACGACCTGAACTGCCTCCTGGCGGCTCAGGCCAACTCTAATTAAAATATTCATAATCAATTTGCCTTCGTAGGCAGTCCCTCAGCGGCTCGTAGCCGCCTGCGCCCTCTTTTCCCAAAAGAGGGTCGCTTCCGATACGGCATAAGAAGCTTTAAACAGCTGGTTGCCAGTCCCCAAAGGCGGTTTTTAGAGGGTATCACTTAGGTTCATCCGGTAGGCAGTGAGTCCCTCATAACCACGATAGACCGGCTGTCGTGGTATGCGTAATGCATTTTCCGCCTCCCTCTGTGGTAGCCCTTTTCCAATTGCTTCGGGCGCAAAAAAAAAGCAATAGCTATCAGTAAAGTGATCGACTTTTACAGGTAGTGAAAGTCAAAATCAAAACTTTTGATTTAATTTGGACTTGTAAAAAAAGCTAAAAGCAATCTACACTGGTTCGCAATAACAATAACTTCTCGGAGAAGAATCAATAAGAAACTCTGGGGTCCCTTTTTTAAGCCGTGTTAAAATTTAATTCACAATTACTATTTACAATAGAGTAATACAACCAATATGTATAATGCCAGTTAAATAAGTTGTCAGGATTTTTTTGACGTGAATTTTTTTTTAGCATCGTTGTGATTTGAAACTGGTTGAAACGAAAATGCGACACTAAAAAGAGACAAGAGTATACATCTACAGGATTGCGTGACTTCTTCTTCTTAATAACTGGCTTTACGGCTCTGGGATCTAGCCCTTCTGAGCCTGAAGTTACAATATATTACAATAATTATCCTTCATAGTATATGGCTTCACAATATGTTGGTGCATCACATTGTGCAGCCCTTGGGAGATTTTGACGGCAACTTGAGCTAGCAGACAGCTGACGGTTGGCGATGGTATCTCAAGGCGCCTAAGCAGACAGACACCTTATTTTGAGAATTACATCACCATCAGAGCACTTGTTTCACAGTTTCCAATAATAGTTCACATGCGCAGACACTTAATACACAAAATCGCACCACAGTTACATATCAAAGTCCACTCCAAACCATTATTTAAACTTTAATACAGGAGCAGCAAACCGACGCTGGTCAAGTTCCCGCCAAAACTCCAGGATTGCGTGAGAATGAGATAAAATACAGTGTAGTAAGCGACAGTAGCCTAGCAGGGTGCGGACACGAATTCAAAATTCGAATCCGTTATTCGATTTTTTTTAAACTTATCAATAGTAATCAAAGCTTTGGTAGTATTTATTTATAAAAATAGTGTTTCCTATTATTTCGGCCTCCTCTTTGTACGATGTAAAATACACAGTTTAAAAAATTTACAAATTTATGAAATAAATAAAATGCAA
Organism: Parnassius glacialis; assembly: GCA_033319125.1. Classification (NCBI taxonomy): domain Eukaryota; kingdom Metazoa; phylum Arthropoda; class Insecta; order Lepidoptera; family Papilionidae; genus Parnassius; species Parnassius glacialis. Next base: position 13,881,275 of record JAVANC010000013.1, on the reverse strand, counting down.
CATATTGAATAAATTATCATATCCGATTCATTCATAACAATCCACAATTTCATAGCTTACCGATTTGTATTAAAATAGCCAATACCCGCCACTATGTCCGCGTTGCTTTTACACACCACTGAACACGTAGTGTCTTAGTTGTTTCTTAAAACTTTAGTAACTTTATATTCAATGAAGATATCGCATATGTTTTTTAGATAAAAAATAAAAATTAGAAAACTTTATTGAAATCTATCCATTAGTTTTTCCGTGATGCGAGCACAACTGCAAACCTCTATCATTTTATTTATATATATAATTCGTGTATATGCCATTACCATCTAGAGCTTATCTTATGAACCACTTTGAGAGTCAATCAATTTTTGTTCGATAAAAGGACTTTACCTATAGAAGGAAATATGTGGGCCTATTACAAAACAATTTTATACGTGGTAGAGCCACGCTGCAGCTATATTATGGTTGTGGCATGAATGGGTCGGCTCAACAGAGGTAGGACCACGTTTTCACAGAATACCAGCGTAAAATAGTAGCTAAATGCTTCTGTGTTTCGTACGGTGGTTTTTATCGGAAACGAGGCATTTCATCTTAGTTCTCACGGGTGACAACGCATCTGCATTTTAATTCTTAATCGAGGATAGATGTGGATGTCTATGGGTCACAGCCTCAGTAACCACTTACCATCAGGTGAACCGTGTGCTCGTTTGTCACCTATAAAAAAATTATGACGCACTTGTGTTTCAAAATGATCATATTAAACAAATCATTTGCCGTGAAATATTTTTACTTTATATTTCACTTCCTATGAAGATTTTACTTCTACCGCGTGTGAACTGCACACATGTTTTTTTTTAATTCTAAACATGAAAGTGGAGAAGTTAGCTGTTAAATAAAATTGAGCACACACGATATTATATCATATATATATATATACAATATCAAGAAATATTTACGTTTTAATTAATATACATGTTAATTAATGTACATACATATTCATAATGATGAATGATAATTAAATATGAAGTAATTATACATGTTAGTTAATGTACATACATTCAAAAGATACGCGCAGAATAACCAATTTACACTGTGTGTAAAATACTTTATACCTCTATATCGATCGGGACGTCAATTCACCTGACAAGCGTCAAGATTGAAGCAAATACTGGAGACAATGGGAGATACCTTGGCCAGCGGTGGGCTTTTACGAAATTATGCAGAAGCAGACAAGATAAAAAGAAAAAAAAACTCGAAGTCGTTCGTATCATTACTTATTATTATGCGTGCTAAATAATAGGCGAAATGTAGTGAAAATGTTAGAAATTAATGCAGAGTTTCACTCGTGAAATATTCACGCTCGGTTGACTGCGGAATCGAGATGTTACAAGAAGCAAGACGTCCTCGCCGCCGATGTAAATAAAGATCAAAAGCCGCGTCGATTAAATTATAACAAATTAAAAAATAAACCAGATTTTGTTATATATAGTCCCATAAATTTGAAACGCTCTGCTGTCGAACGCGAAGTGGAAGGTTGGGATTTACCGTCGACTTGACAAGGTTATGCTCCTCTCATTAAACCGTCTCCCATTAAATCTACTATTTTATTATTCATATTACCGGGGTGCAGCTTAGCAATGAGTTGTTGCGCTGGGGTCCGCGAGTTCGAATCCCGCACGGAACAAGTATTTGTATGGCCTACAAATTATGGTTGTAAACTGCCTCCACGATATAGGAGAAAATCCTAGTGTGGTGGTAACGTCATTAAAAATAAATATTCGGCACTAATGCGTGAAGAAAAGCACATTATTATTTGGAGGAAACACTAAAGTGTGTTCCTTTTCGTTTTGCAATTCCGTTCCGTTACAGCCTCTAAAAGTCCACAGCTGAACATAGGCCTCCCCCATAAATTGTCTCATATATTTGCCATAGTTACCATGCTTGGCAAGCGGGTTGGCAACTGTAGTTTTTTATTATTAGTCGTTATTATGAGGCTGCTGCCCATCTCCTGATTTGTGTCCCTCTGGCGCTTCTTACGACACCCATGTAATGATGTGAGGTAGTGTTAGCTTTGATACACTCTTAGTTATACTGGCTTCTTAGGAAACAAAAGTAAAGCAATTGTGGAAGCACTGCTTTTTAACAACAACGATACCTTGGTGACATGAGCTACCGTAAAAGATAACTAGATCTTGGACCGAGGAAGATATCGCAATACTGCCAACGGAGTGGCAGCGCTTCGGATTTCACATATCTTCAAAATATGTTTTAATTTTTTAGACTAGGTTTCTTCGTGTTTCCTATTTGCATCGAATATGTAGTATATCTTATACGTTTTTATGATCCATCTATTTCGTATTTAATAATTTAAAGCAAGCTAGCCACTACTTTTCACCACGGCACGAGTTGACTGACAGAGAATAAAGATTAGCATAAGGTCCGGCTTCGTTACTTTTAAGGTTGATTGACATTGAAGTTTTTACATAAATAAGTAAAATAAATCAGCTCTTAACAAGTTCAGTGATGGTGTCGGGGATCACAGTCGGGTTAAAGTTAAAGTTGCAGCCTATTTACGTCCCACTGCTGGGCACAGGCCTCCTCTCATTTCTGAGAGGGTTTTAGGGCAAGGAAATGTCCGCCGCGCTGCCGCAATGCGTGTTGGCGAACTTCACATGTCTTTGAAATATTTTTTTTCTTATTTCTCAAACATGCAGGTTTCCTCACGATGTTTTCCTTCACCGCTGAGCACGTGGTAAATTTACGGAGGGATTTTAGCCCCCAAGCTACTGTAAGTTTCTTATCACTAAGGAAAATACCTAAATAGAGAGCGTTGGCGGGGCGTGTAGCGTAGCATACATTTTCAGATTACAGTGTCCGTGTCCCGTCATTCGATTATGAAATCATGGAAAACGCGATGCTGCATCACACGCCCTGTAGCATACTCCCTAATGAGATTTTACCCTAAGATCTGAGTTGCGAGGGTTTTGCGGTGCGAGTGGATGCGTTTTTCGTAGAACTCAAACTTCCACACAGGGAACTGATACAATTGCATGTCATGTCATGTGATTAAACGTCAAACGCTTCTTACGCTCTCATTCAGGTTCTACATTGAAGTAAATAAGTAAAATTACAGCCCATATATATATCCCATTGAGTGGCAGCCTCGTATCTGTAGACGAAGTGTAGGGCGACCCCCCACTAGATGGAGTGACGACCTGGTAAGACATGCAGGAAGTCGATGGATGCAGGTGGCTCAGGACCGTTCTTTGTGGTATTCCTTGGAGGAATCCTATGTTCAGCAGTGATCTTGTGAAGGGCTGTAATGACGATAATGATGATGATATATCCCGACGCCGGGCACAGGCCTCCTCTTATTTTTGAGAATATTATGGTGCAATTAGTCCACCGCGCCGCGCTGCTGCAGTTGGCGGACTTCACACGTCCCCGAAATATGAATAATTCTATTTTTCAGACATGCAATGGTAAAATTAAAATTTCTTTGGTGCTGGCGGGAATGATCACGGGTTGCTCGCGTACCGTGTTTACGGCTGGTGAATCTTGTAGCTACTCATAAATTTTCATTTAAGATTCCAATTGCATAATAAATAAGAACAAGCATATTGTGTAACATACGATGGTATAGCAGCCATTTGCATAATATTATGTATTCAGAACTTAAATTATAATAAAACACTCAAAATCGTAATAACTTTGAGGTACCTAAGCCGTGGCAAATAGCTGAAAAGCGTAGACAAACACGTAATTTATATTTCACATCAAAATATCTAATTATACAAGCATAATTAACAAATTTTCATTATATTATTATGTAACAAAGTTCAATTATTTGATAGAATTGAAGATTTATAATTTTGTAAAAGTTATATTGTATAAAGGTTATCAGCTGTATTTGCTGTTTCAGAGGAAGTTCACATTCAGTACTAGCTTTTATCCGTAACTTCGTCCTTGTGCTTTAAACTCAGTTTTTACAGTTATCTCGAAAAATAAGTGCAATATGGGAAAATAGTTAAAATAAAAATAGAAAATCTATTTACTTGCTCTTAAAAAAGTTCTTATTACTCTGTAAAAAAAATGTTAAATACGATTTCGCCCTTAAAATTTTAAGAACTTTTTTATGTTAAACTGCAAACCGAAAAAGATTCGTTCGAAGCTTTTTTTATACATCTTATAGTTTAAGAGAAAATCATCCAAAACCATTTATATTATCAGTTTTTCGCGTTCACAAAGAATCTTGCATGTTTTACATATAAAGTATAACATAGATCACTTCTGATTTTTTTTATATGATAAGGGTGATAAACGAGCACACAGTCCACCTGATGGTAAGTGGTTGCTGCGGCCCATAGACATCTACATTTATTCTCTATTACAAATCAAAATGTAGATGCGTTGTCACCCGTGCGGACTAAGATGGAATGCCTCATTTTCAGTGAAAAAGGCCTCCGGCCACCTGCACTCACCAAGCGAAACGCAGAGGTAAACCTCTACTTCACGCTGGTTTTCTGTGAGGTCGTAGTACCACCCCGGTTCGAGCCGGCCCATCCGTGCGACAGCAAAAGCTGCCGCGTGGCTCTACCACTGTTAAACTGTTCTGGTATTTCGCCGTACGAGAAATGGTTTGACTATTTCAAAGATGAGCACGAACAAACAGACAAACGGATAAAAATTCTTAATGATTTCTTAGTAGCAGTCAGTTTCATAGAGCAACACGGGCCACCGACGCGGCGGACCGGAAGGGAGTAGGCATAGCGATTTTTCTTGATACAGAACTGTTTATGATTTTTTGTGAGGAAATACGCGCACACAAAAACAATCGCCTGTTAGTAGGAAACTCACACATAACAATTAAAACAATAAATAAACATATTTCCCACACACATATTAAGACCTTAGATTAAAGATTAAAACAGTATCGCTCGGTGACAGCAACAACTCGAATACTGACTCGCATCAGTCACACGAACGATCTGCATATTGTATGAGGGCGAGCGGGTTGTCATCATCATCATTACAGCCTTTCATAAGTCAACTGCTGAACATAGCCATCCCCCAAGGAATGCCACAAAGCACGGTCCTGAGCCACCTGCATACATCGACTTCCTGCATGTCTTACCAGGTCGTCACTCCATCTCGTGGGGGGTCGCGCTACACTTCGCCTACCGGTACGAGGCTGCCACTCAAGAACCTTTATTCCCCATCGGTTGTCGGTTCTTCGAGCTATATGGCCGGCCCACTGCCACTTCAGCTTACTAATCCGTTGGGCTATGTCGGTTACTCTGGTTCTACTGCGGATATCCTCATTCCTAAGTTTATCACGCAGAGAAACTCCGAGCATAGCCCTCTTCATAGCTCGCTGAGCGACCTTGAGCTTCCTCATACGACCAGCAGTGAAGGACCACGTCTCAGATTCGTAAGTCATCACTGGCAACACGCACTGGTTGTACAATTTCGTTTTAAAGTTTTGAGGTATGTCTGACGAGAAGATGTGTCGTAGCTTCCCGAACGCTGCCCAGCCGAGTTGAATCCGTCGATTAACCTCTCGGTTGAAGTTGGACTTACCTAGTCGGACTATTTGTCCCAGGTAAACATATTCGTCAACAACTTCGAGCTTAGTGCTCCCAACAACGGGTTGTGTTAGTAAAGAAATCCTAAGCAACACGACCGTTATTATTGTAATTTTTAAGTCAAAAAAAAAGTTAATAGCAACGTTTCAGACCTCTCTTTGCAGCAAAAGACTAAAAAATTCGGGATTTTTATAGGACGTCGATCCAGCCGCGCAACTAGATATAGTCTAGTGAACAGTGCGCCTGCAACTAGTTTAGGGCCGCGTTGATAAGATTTACTAAAGGGTTATGAAACAAAGTTTGAAATGAGAAGGCGTTATTTGCCGCAAATAATGATAGTTATTTAAAAAAAATCATAATAATACATTTATAAATTATCTATAAATACTAAGAAAGTATGGGATTACTATAGAAACAAAATGGTGAAAAATCCCTATATCATTATGTAGGTTTAATCAGGTGTAAAGTATGATTACACTGGGTAGATTATCTCTTACATTTTTAAGAATTGACGTTGTACTATTTCAAACAAAACTGTTAAGTGAAAGCTATTTTTTAGATTTTTCTAGATTTTAGTTACTTTATACTACTTCAAGTATAACTTAAAATTATAATAATAACTCGATATATCGTAATACTAATAGTGTTTTTACTAGAGCGCGGACCGCAAACTCGAAAGGTCGTGAGTTAGAATCCGCCATTCGACTACTGTCGTGAACCACTTCTAACACAAGCATTTTAAGCTTACCAGAAGTGGTTAAAGGGAATATTAGTAATGTTTAATAACATTACTAGTACTTTTGTAAAAAAATATATATAGAAATAGTTTTTTAATGTATTGCATACCTTAAGCGAAAGCGCAAGGTGTGTTCTACTATCGCCTAAAAATTAAGATTCCAACATTTTATCGAATAAAATCGTATCTAGCAATCATATTATACATATAAATTATATAAAAAGCACATTGTTAGAAAGATAAATGATTGTTGAACTTATTAATAATTTTTTAAAATCGATTAATTGCTATTTTTAAATAAAAAAAAGGGTTTTAGTGGCTTATGGTGTGGATTTATCATGTCCCTGTGGCTTGTAAACACAATAACTTTTGAAAATATTAATTGTTTAACTCAATCTATTTTTTAATCTCTTCATTGATCATGTGGGAAGCCACTGAATGTAAATGGCAGTGTAGTTTTGTTTTGTTTAGCTATAATTAATTTTTTTCGGCTCCAAAATGGCGAAATTTTCGTTGATTTGTTAGCCTCGTATACAAGTTAATTCTGTAAATGGGAAGCTACAGCCACAGAGTAGTAATGAGTAGTTTAGTTTGGCTCACAGAGTACATTATATATAGGGAATAATGTAAAATAAATAAATTATACTGAAAATTTAATTACAAATTTGTTTTGTAACAAAATAGTAAGTTAGCAAGGTTCGATTGTATTTTAAACTATTCATTAATTTTTTTGATTCTAAATTGGCCTAGCATGGCTAAATTTAAAAAAGCGACATCTACTGCAACATGGACAAACTGTCATGACATAATAATACCTCTAAGAAAAATTATAGTATGGACTGTTATGCCACTGGTTTGGCTTCAGTCTTGCTTCTCCGCTAGGAGTATAGTATTCTGCTTAGAGTATTAAACTATGAATACTCTAAGAGTATTCTGTGGTCTTGCTGCAGTCACCTTCGTGAGTGGACATTGTATCGGTTGTTTGCAGCGGCTCAAAAAGATCGCTGTACAAATACACAATATTCGAATAACCAAATTTCTTAAATACTTAATAATAATAATAATAAGACATTTTTTTATTACAATATTTAAAAGCACATAATAAATAATAGTAGTACGTACTAAAAGCAAGTAGTATAATTTTTTTTTGTCATGGGTGACATTTTCATGGTTTTCGAGGGTGTTGAAACCGATAGGGTTGTCGAAATGTAAATCCAAGATGGCGGCCGCAATAGGTATCAATTTTTTCATCATGGGTGTCATTTTTATGGTTTTCGAGGGTGCTGAAGCTGATAGTGCTGTCGAAATGTAAATACAAGATGGCGGCTGAATTAGGTACCAATTTTTTCATCATGGGTGTCATTTTCATGGTTTTCGAGGGTGTTGAAGCCGATAGTGTTGTCGAAATGTAAATCCAAGATGGCGGCTGCAAAATATATCAATTTTTTCATCTTGGGTGTCATTTTCATGGTTTTCAAGGGTGTTGAAGCCGATAGTGCTGTCGAAATGTAAATCCAAGATGGCGGCTGCAACAGGTATCAATTTTTTCATCATGGGTGTCATTTTCATGGTTTTCGAGAGAATTGAAGCCGATAGGGTTGTCGAAATGTATATCCAAGGTGGCGGCTGCAATGGGTATTAATTTTTTCATCATGGGTGTCATTTTCATGAGTTTCGAGGGTGTTGAAGCCGATAGTGCTGTCGAAATGTAAATCCAAGATGGCAGCTGAAGTAGGTACCAATTTTTTCATCTTGGGTGTCATTTTCATGGTTTTCGAGAGTGTTGAAGCCGATAGTGCTGTCGAAATGTAAATCCAAGATGGCGGCTGCAGTAGGTATCAATTTTTTCATCATGGGTGTCATTTTCATGATTTTCGAGAGAGTTGAAGCCGATAGTGCTGTCGAAATGTAAATCCAAGATGGCGGCTGCAGTAAGTATCAATTTTTTCATCATGGGTGTCATTTTCATGGTTTCCGAGAGAGTTGAAGCCGATAGGGTTGTCGAAAGGTAAATCCAAGATGGCGGCTGCAATAGGTATCAATTTTTTCATCACGGGTGTCATTTTCATGGTTTTCGAGGACGTTGAAGCCGATAGTGCTGTCGAAATGTATTTAAACTACTTTAAAAATTCCGTATAATCATGTTATACGTAATTTTTTTAATGCGCTGAAGGTATGCCCAATTGGATTTACCAATATATTTTAAAATAAGTATACCCTCTGATACTCAGACGTAAATTTATGGAAGCCCAGACATAGTATCAAGATGCTATTGGACGTTACCAAATACCAAGTCATTTGTATATTCTAATGCGGAGAAATAATCAGCAAGCGAGAGTTAAAATCGTATGCGAGTGTTCTAATCACAGTAGTTAAGTATATACTTGACACATCAAAGAATTGGCCAGAAGTAACAAAAAACCTTGGTGGTGGAATGCGTCCGAGTAATATCTGTGGCCGTGAGGTGTCGGCGTAAGACAACCCAGCACCTCACTTCATCCCGTGAGCTACGGAAAATGCCAGATATATCTTTTGACTTCAGATAGATAACTGTATGTAATATTTAATTTACACCAGGCACTACATATCCAGACCATTAACGTGGTAGAGCCAGCAGCCTGCAGTTACGTTATGGTTGTAGTACGAGTGGATAAGACCACACTCTCACAGAATACCAGCGTATAATAGCAGCTTAATGCTGCTGTTGGTAAAGGTTTATTTGGATATAATTCTCCTTTTTTACCTAAGTATCAACATGAATTAGTGCAATTTCAAGGTTAAGAGATACCAGCTTAAGTAGACATCTTAATCCTCCGGAGTGATCACACATGTTATAAAATACAAGTGCTAGTTTCCATGTGATACATCACACTAAACGTCAGGTGTACTGCTAACTTATCGGTCAATCTAACAATATTAAGAACCGTTATATGTTTTGTTATTATACAATCATTTAATTAATGATACATTGCACATGTTGAGTGTGTTCATCGATGTATTGCAATATTATTGTGTTTTGAAAGGAATAAGTGGCGGCAAACGATTGTTTATTCTCAAATAAATTGCATCGCATTTCGACATACTCCTACCTCCATACCGGTCCACTGCGATCAAGCATCAAATTTTATTTTAAAACTAGCGCTCCGCCCCGGCTTCGCTCGGGTGATTTCTGGGTCTCGACAACAGCGCCACCTACCGGGACCAAATGTATCTAAACCATCTAGGGACCCATTAAAACACACACAAAAAATTCATCAAAATCGGTCGAGCCGTTCTTGAGCTTTAGCGAGGCTAATGGTCAGCAATCGATTTTCTGCCGACTTCCAAAAAGGAGACGGTACTCAATTCGAGTGTATGTTTTTTTTTTTATATGTGTTACCTCATAACTTTGTACTGGGCAAACCGATTTCGATGATTCTTTTTTTTATATGAAAGCTGATAGTTCTCGTGTGGTCCCATATGAATTTGATTAAGGTCGGACCAATGGTTATTGAGTTATTCTTAAATAACCTATGTTGAAGTCGACTGTACAAAATTTTTAATTTTTAATTATAATATATTGTAGAGATATTAAAATTTACTTGAAAGTACATAGTTCTTCAATTTAAATGTTGATTATCTTAATTTTAGAATAACGAAATTTCAATTTCGCAATTGATTTTTTTATAATTTTTTAGCTGATATATAATAAAATATTACGAAGACATGTAAAATCGCCGGGCAGCGAACTGGACACTTCCTTGACCTAAAATCCTTTCAAAAATGAGAGGAGGCCTGTGCCCAGGAGTGGGACGTATATACACTCTAACTCATCAGGAAGATCTCTTCTGTTGAAGATATCTTCTGTTTCATTTCCCCTACCGTCACAGATGATATCGGATAGTGAATTGTCTTTCGGCTGGTTATTTTTGTTAATTACCTATATTATTTTCTATTCATAATAAATATAGCATTAAAGCTAAACGATTTCTTAACAGAAAGTAATAACGCACAGATATTGCATCTGTTTTCAGTAAGTTCGCAAAACACGAATTGAGCAAACAATAATTTCACAATCCAAAGATTGACACAACGTGTCTGTGAGTCACTATGGTCAGGACCGGACATAACAGAGACAAGCCAACTGGTTGCTGCGGCTGCAGGCATTCTGAGTAAGGACCTAAATGGTAACGAAATATTCGTAGTAATTTGATTTATTGTTACTAGGTTTATATGCGAGTGGTCAGGTATTTGATATTTTTTTTTTACAAATAAAAGGACTTAACAGCCCCTAATCCTCTAGATAAATAGAGGCTGTGGCCTGTAGACAGACACCTCTATTCTCGCTTAAGATTCATAATTCAGTCGCCTTGTCACCTTTGAAAATTAAGATGGAATGCATCGTTACCAATATAATGGTCGTTTTCGGTCACTCACTATATAAAACAGCAGCATTATATTGTTTTTACGCTGATATTAGATATACGTTAAGATATTTTGAATCATTTTATTGTCAAAATGGTAAATAAAAAGAAATATTTAACTACTTAATTGTTTCTGAAATAGTGTTTCAACTACTTGTTTAGTAACGATGTTTCAAAAAATACAAAGTAATATGCAAAATGTGAATCATCTGTGTGAAATGCAACGTTTGCAAAATTTATTGGGTAAGAAGAAAATTTAGGAGTGTACATAAGAAGGTTCTTTCGTTTAATGACCTCAAGTTTAACCATATAAGGTCAATAACCATCAAAAATAGATAAATTTTAAAATATAATAATTTATGTGGGAGACGTTACACATATGAATTCATGAAGCGTCACTAGTGTCTGCGCAAAGCAATAAAGGCCAAGTTACTGTGTCACAATTAAAATGCATAATGTGTTACCACATCCTGATTCCCTGATTGGAATATAATCGAACACTACTCACAATAGACCCGTTTGTCATTATAGACATATTGAAAGGGTGGTGCTTATTATTTTAGACGGTCGGTTATTCTACAGTTGCATCACTGTTTAAAGGAAATGAAGGTGTATATTTTAGAGTAAACTTGAGGATGTTACAAAAATTTGTTGCTAATTCTGTGCAGGGTGTTACTTAATTTACCGTTACAGGCTATTGAAAATCCACTGCTGAACATAGGCCTCCCCCGTAGATTATCTCATAGGGAGGATATGTGCCAAAGTTGCCACGCTTGGCAAACGGGTTGGCAAATGGGTTGACAACCGTAGTTTTTCGTTTTTAGTTGTTAATAGGAAGACGCCGCTGCCCATCTGTTTAATTTCCCTCTGTCGCCTCTTACGACACCCACAGGATGATATGGGGTAGTGGATATTCATACACCACCACGACCTGGTATTTAATTTAACGATGATTTATTAAAGTTTTTTTATATTATGGTTATTGTTATGATAATTTATATCCAGTTAGTTATTTGAACGTTGTTCTTCTTCATCCATTTTTATCCGTTACAGCCTATAAAAGTCCACTGCTGAACATCGAGCACATGATAAATATGCATTTAAAATTGCAATTAATAACTTCATTTATATTGAAAGAACAAACCACTACTTAGCCTATATACGAAAGATTCTAATATATAAAAATAATTGTCTGTTAATTTTTTTATAGGATAGGGTGACAAACGAGCACACAGTCCAGCTGATGGTAAGTGGCCACTGCGACCCATAGACATCATCTATCCTCAATAAAGATGCAAGATGCAGATGCGTTGTCACCCGTGAGGACTAAGATGGAATGCCTCTTTGCCAGTAAAAAGGGTCTCCGGTTCTCTATACTCACCATACGAAACACAGCAGCATTAAGCTGCTATTTTACGCTAGTTTTCTGTGAGAGCGTGGTCCTTACCCGGTCGAGCCGACCCATTCGTGTTACAACTATACCACTAATATAGCTGCAGCATAGCTCTATCACGTATAAAATAATTGTACAAACACATATGGTGTTGGATAAAAAAATAAATTTTAAGACAAATTTTATACATCATTACATGTTGATTGCATCAGAATTTTTAACAGACCTTATCGATTGTGTATACATATTAAGAGAAAACTATGACTCATTGACCGCATTTAAAGATTTCTTGAAGCATATCATTTGCAATTGGTCTTACTCATCTTTTCGGAGTGTTAATAATCCATAGCAGGACTATTACCCTGCAGAGGGACGTAATATATGGCTGTTACTTTCCTTATTCAATTTTACTTATCAAAAAAATAATAGTACTTTTACACTATTTGAAACTACAAAATTACAAAGCAGGAAATATATCCTCATTCATATCACCCTCATACGTATTTCATAGTCTATACAACCTCATGAGCCCTATAAAACAGTCTTATTTCACATACCGATCACTTATTTTCCTGATTTTCTAGGCATTATTCTCTACCGTGACGGATACGGTGTAATTTTTCGCTTTCAACATCATCGGTCCAAGTCCAACACATTCGTACAACTCAAACAAATCGCTGTCATGTCGCAAAATAACAAATTTGTTATCTACGTTTCTAGTACAGTTCGCAGAATCATTTATTTACATTGATATTACGTCGGATGTAAACATTTCTGTTTGCGCCAACTTTATGCAGACAAAGTCTAGAAAACTGTAAAGAAAGTTGCCAAATTAAGTTACTAATCATAGATAAAGTATCTCTCTTCTGTTTATTGCAAAAAAAGGTTTTTTCGAATCAGTGGTAAAAATAAAAAATAACTGACTAAGAATTATTTCTAATCTATATTGAATAAAAATTATTCTATCCTATTTTATTCTAATCTAAAATCAAACAGGAGACAGGCGGCAGCATCTTCTTACTAATAACTTAAAATAATAAAAATACGTCGACACTATGGCCTTGGCCTCTGTGGCCATACCATTATATTGATTCTGGTCTCGCCATACGAAGCATTATGTTTTTATATATATACATATATATATATATATATATATATATATATATACCTACTTAGTAAAGCACTATGCTGCTATTTCAGACTTTTATTCTGTGCAAGCGTGGTCCTTCAACGGTCGAGCCGACACATTCGTGCTGCAGCCTATAGTGGCGACATGGCTCTACCATTTTAAAATATAGTCTTTTTGTTTCATTGGTCCGTTCTTGATAGACAAATAATAACTTCTATGTTTAATTTTTACTCTTGACACATTTCAGCGCCAACATTCTATATAAAAAGCCATGAACTGTTTATTGAAAAAAAAAACCAAAGGAACGTTGAAACACGTGTACATGAATCTAATTCAATATCAAACAAAACACAGATAACAATCATAACCTTTTAATGTAATAGTAGGCGTAAATAATGAAACAATTTATACAGATTCGATCCGTCTTCACTCTCGCTCAGACGCTACCAGCGCGATTTTGTATACAACTGGTCACTTTCGATGACTGCTTGCGCAAGACGCATCAACACAAGTCATTATCTTTTCAACATACTCTTTGTATGTTGTCCAAATTTTCATCTAGTTCAAGCTGGCCTAGCGAACATGACTCTTTTCCTGAGGTGGTGCATTTCTCTCAGAATTCACTCCGGACTTTTACAGTGTAAATATTATTTTATAAATAACTTGACCATAGCGCTATCGGATTCAGATTTGTGAATTTCTTTTTTGGTATTAAACCAACACATTGTATGAATACACCATAAATATGGCAAAGAAATATATTTCTCATTGAGTTATATCATTTTAAAACTTCATAACAACATATACACAATAACATCACTCCCCCATACATCGCCCCATCAAATATCCAATATATCAACTGGTGACTTAACATTGTGTATTCGGATTGATCAATTTGTATTTTTAATAAAGTGTAAATCATATTTATCCATTCATTACAGCTTATAAAAGTGAACGTATGCCTCCGCCATAGATTGCCTCGTAGAGAGGATCTTGCTATAGTTGCCATGCTCGGCAGACGGGTTGGTAACCAACTTTGTATTATTTTGAGTTGCAATCAGAAAGATGCTGCTACCCATCTTCTGCTTAAGCTTTCCTCTATTACCTATTACGACAACCACGATATATCTACTAACATTTATGTTGAATATTATAAACTCTTTTGTATTAAGTTCTAGTGTTCGAAAATATAATTTGAATACGTCAAATATCTTCATTTGTTTTTATACATTTTGGTCCCTCGAGCCGGGCTACCTAGTCTTACGCCGCCACTGTACGGCGAACTTTAAAACGTAATCCCACAAATTAAGCTAACGTAACCTAAGGGCAGTCTCATCCTTGACGGTTATTCGTGCGAAATTCACTTTAAAACTTAAAACGCTAATGTTGTAGCTTGTTTTAAAAACGCCTGGAGGTAAATTGTGACCTTATGTGCCAGCCTTGAATTAATAATGACATAGATTTTGAAGAATGCATCTTAAGTCGTTTGCGTTTGACCCGCCGTCTGCAGAGTCCATGTGCTAACTTGAGCCAGAGTTACAGTGGCCATAAATTCGAGTATTATAAACATGTATTTGATATAACTTCTTTAGTAATGAATTCAAGTTAATAAGGGCATCCACAACTTTTTAGGAATGAGGTAAGATATTTGACAGATTTCATGGCGAAGAAGTTAATATATTAGAAAAGTTTAAAAAGATTGATATTTATTTTTGAAATATTTGTTATACTTTATATTAATTAGATTAAAAATGGATAGACTAAACTATGGATATTCTTAAAAGAAAAAGAATTAAAAACAAAGTTACACACCTTAATCCCAACTAGCAACATCTGATGAGCCTAAGATTATTATGCACATTGTACACAGTCCACACAACATTGCCTCATGTATGTTGTTCTGTCACATCAACCCGTAAAGTCCATTGCTAGATATGGGCCCTTCTCTTTGGTGGGAGTGCTATTTACATTACTAATTTTCCCTCTAACTACTCTTGATAAGCTTACAATGCTTGTGTTAAGAGTGGTTCACGGCATTTGTTGAACGGCGGATTCAAACCCACGACCACTTGAGTTCGCGGTCCGCGCCCTGCCATTAGGCTACTGTCACTTTTATATCATATTTAGTTTTTATATATTTTTTGACAATCATTTTTAAGACGCTTCACCATCTTGACGGTGCTCCCTGTCATGTCTGGGTATCTTACTGACGTAAACGGTAAAGGATCTGGCTATATTGCCATCTGTTGGTCACCCTAGTGTTCGCAAATATTACACAGATGTTTTATACAAACACTAACGGCATTATTCACCAAGATTTCATATTTAGATGTTAAGTAGACATAGGTAGTTCCATTAAAATATTTAGAAAAACTTCAAGCATATGTGTTAAAATCAAGAACCATTGGTAATTCCTTTCTATTCTAAATAAATACATAAGTAATATTAAGTATTAATTATACCGCATTACTTATTTTTATAATTTACTTTAGGGGCAAATTATTTAGAAGTAAAGTGATATTGATATAATTATAATTAGGAAAAAATAACTAACATAAGCCCGTGTATGAATAAGCTTCAGAAGTGGGTCGCCATTAATACGAGTATATCACAAAGAATCGACAAACGATGGAGAAGAAAGTTTCTCAAGCTGAAGCCTCTTTTATGGTTTTATTTATAGGATATTAGTTTTTGATGTAGTAAAGGGAAATAATAGGAAATGCCAGAAAGACTTCATGGCCTTCTAAATATGGATGTATAACTATAACATATTTTTATATATCACCATCGTCATCATAACTAAACATAAGCCTCCCTCAAGGAACAAACACGGTCCTGAGCCACCTGCATCCATCGACTTCCTGCAGTTCTACCAGGTCGTCACTCAATTTAGTGGCGGCCACCCTACACTTCGCTCACCGGTACAAGGTTTTCACTTAATAATCTTTCTTCCCCATCATTTGTCGATTCTCCAACTTATATGGCCGGCCTATTGGCTCTTCAGCTTAATGATCCGTTGGACTATATCCGTAACTCTAGTTCTACAACTGATATTCGTGTTACAAAGTTTATTACGGAGCTTGACTTTCCTCATATGCCCAACAGTGAAGGAGCACGTCTCAGAACTATCTGTCATCACTAGAACAACGTTCTAGTTGTGCAGCCTTGTTTGAATGTTTTGAGGTATACGTGACTAAAAGATGAGTCGTTATCTCACTGACGCTGTCCAGCCGAGTTGGACCCGTTTATTAACCTCTTGTTCAAAGTTGGATAATACATCTAGCGTATACCAGATATAACATATTATCTATATTGGAGGGAAGTAAAGTAATCAAAGCGGTGGCGGGAAACAGTGTCAACGGTCATCATCATCTTGCACAAATTATGCCACTGAAGAGAAATTCTTACGGAGAGGCTTACAACGTCGACGACAATCCGTCATGACTAGAGAGAGATTATGGGCGGTACCAATAGCTTCACGTGCTTTTCGAGACACTTTGGTGAAACACCGTCAAATTTCTAACTCAGTGCTGCCACTAAGAATCTTTTGAAAGAAAAAAAAATCACAATAACCGAGTTTTTGGTCCGACCCGGGATTTCGAACTCGAGACCAAATGATCAGCACTAATAATTAAATTGCCAGAGTCAATTTATCCATTATTTTCTCCACCGCGAGACGGTTAGTTTTGAAACTCACAAAATTATTGAATCCTCAAGAAACAAGTTATATATGACATATGCTACGGTGCGGTGAAATATCTCTATGGAAAGTTACGGCGTATTTTAAAAGGGCTTGGTAGTGAAAGTTAGGCGATAACAAAAAGATTTATCAGGTATTTTTTTCATTGGTTGTTGTTACAGACTTAAGTCTATTTAAGTCAATAGCAACAACCAATAAAAAGATGGTCGATTTGCAAATCGCAGTTTTATTTTTTATTTTTAGTGGTTATTAGCGAAAGCTGTTGCGTATCTCCTGATTTGTTTACCTCTATTGTCTTTTACGATACTCACGAGAAGACATGGGGTAGTATTCTTACACCGCCACTATACTGTAAATTGATATTTTCCTTCGTAAGGAAAATTTTGACATTAATAATTATGTTAAACAATACACGGATAATTATTTTTTTTAAAAAAGAAAACGTTACCCTCCCACTAAGTTTTTTCCTGTATCGTGGAGGCAGTTTACAAACATAAATTGCACGAGGATAAACTTGTTCCGTGCAGGATTCGAACCCGCGGCCCCCATCGCATCAACTCATTTCTATGTCACTGCGCCACGAAGCCGTCAAAAGTTTAAGGTTAGGTTACACTAGAGTCACCTCAGTGATGAAAAACACCTCATTATAATCAGTTTTATCAAATTAACTGAATTTTTAGGCAAGACGAAACTACAATTAGAAAAACAATGTGTTGCATTTTACTTAACAGAAAAATAAAATTTAACCACCCCTTTTATAATTTTTCAGTTTTATTAAAAATGATAATTAAAAATTATACATACTAAAACGTGTTCTATCTTATGTGTAGTGTTACTTACTTCTGCCATTAGTTCCGGATGTCAGAGAGCCGTAATTCCGATACGTTTTCACATCTAAGGACTAAGGAGTAATGCCTATAGTAACGACCAGTAAAAGTTCTTGTTTCATCTGAAAAACAGCAGCACTAATGCTGTTTTTACGCTGGTATTCCATAACTTATTCATGCTGTGACCAATAAAGCATCTGTTTTTGGCTCAACGTATAAATATAATGAAAAATATATTTGGATATTGGGTATAATCGAGCAATTTGGTGCAGCAATCGTGAATTCATCTGGACCATGCTATGAAATTTAAGGAGAATGATTATCGCCAAAAACTAAGAGTAGATATGAAGTGTGTGACTTCACGACTCTATATCTGGGGGCGCGGATTTGCCCCCGTTAAGTCGAGCAAAAAAGCGGCACGGCCGTACCATCCTTTTCTCGAAGCAGTTCAGGCCATTTTCGAAACCCTATAACTTCGTTGTGGACAAAACTAGAAGCCTGAATTTTCTGTAACCAAGTAGGCATTGTATAAACTCGGTACATTCCAATTTTCTTTAAAGCAGCTGTAGTTTAAGTATTAGAACTCGTCAAATTTTCTTAATTTTGTCACTCACTCACTGACCGATCATAAAAACTCTAAGACACTTCTAGCAGACATAGAAGCTTCAAATTTGGAATACAATTAGTGTTTAGTATATTAATCAAGAGAAAACTAAAATATTTTGCAATTTCGGTCCATTCCATTGTTGGTATTCAAGAAATAGAAGGTACCGGAAAAAAAAAGTAGGACTATCTACAAAAGAAATGGGATGCCATCAAAAACATAACTTGTAAGAAACCGTAAAAAGTTGTGAGATACATGTAATACCAAGTCGGTTAATATATTCAGTCCCTACTTAAGGGTCCTTCTGTCTTAAGTTATTACGTAATTACCTAACCTAAAAACATCTTATAGTGACCATATCAATATTAAAAATCTTTTATATTTTAAATAGATAGATTGACTTGGCCATCGCATGAAAACACAATGTATTTCTCAAGTAATACATATTATATTAAATTAGATTGTTTAGTGCGGACCCTTAAGTAGGGACTGAATAAATTAACCGACTTGGTATTACATGTATCTCACAACTTTTTACCACATAACTGAGTGCGAGACTTGGTTTTTTTTACAAGTTATGTTTTTGATGACATTACTATCACATTGTTACATTATTCGTTTTGTTTATTCTACTTTATGTGCCGATTCCTTTTCTTCTTCTTTAGCATGTACCTCACTTTTTGTTTGACATGGACATCCGGATGAAAGGAGGATTTGCCTTAATCACGCTTGGTAATCCAATAATACAAAATCGCAGCACCAGACAACTTGTTACACCACCATCTCTATATATCTATCCATAATATAATCTACTATTAAATAATTAATCAATGTAATCATTAAATCAGCAGAGTCTAGGTAGCGAGATATCTGGCAGTGTGATATTTAATCGGCTCCATACAACCGGAGAGGCTCGTATCCAGCAATGGTCTTTTACGAGTCGATAAAAAAGAAAAAAACTACAATTTTATTTACTGATTATTTTATTTATCATTTATCGCCATTGAAAGCGTATTTGTGGGACCTCAATTAATATGTCCATTTTTTTTCTCATTGACAATACAATCACCTTTCTAAATGAATGAACACATAAGATAGTAAAGGCAGCAATTGTGTTATATAATTACGAGTCAACTAGTGGTCAGGACTATGTTCCTATAGATTAGTTTCAATGCGTAATATTTAGAAAGTGCTATTATTGCTAATATTCACGCTTGTGCGACTCAAACTAATAATATATTGCACTATATAGAAAATATAATTATATGATCGAAGAATAGAATCGCTGGAAGACAGAGAAGAGGTATTTAACATGGACAAGATAAAGACTATGTATGGAATCCATATCACACATATGCCCGTAGTAGTTGGGAACACAGCGCTAGAAATTGTTAATGGACAAATGAATAGTTGGGTAAAACCACTTTTTTAACGAATTTATCACGTTATGCTCATATTTGAGTGAGGAGGGGGACTCGGATCAAGGATGGGGTGGGGGGGGGCATGGATACTGCAAAGTTATCGAAGCAACATGATTAAAAGTAAGTATAATTAAACGCGATCAAATTTGTAAGAGTAGTTTTGTTTTTCGAACAAATATAAGAAACAATTACAAGAACACTTATTATATAAATATAAAAATAAATTTTAAAACACTAACAATGTTAAAATTATGAATCATCCATAACTTGTCAATAATCAAATGTCTGATTATTCATTATATTGTGTATAACCAAGAATATTCAAAACATTGACGCATCGTGCAAATTTTTTCCAATCCAAAGTTAGGAAGATATTAAAATTGTTTAATAGTTTCGACGTGACACAAGACGGATTTTGTTTAACTGAGGTCAAGTTAAAGGTGTCTTGTATTTACCTTTTTTATGATCTCTTATCGCCATATTAAAAAAAAATTGAATACTCACGAAGATCGCCGCTGACGTAATTTAAGGATGTGTACCATAGTACGGTTTAAATACCATAAAGGTTCCGTATAATGATTTATGACTTCCTCAACTAACAAAACTAAAAGTATGTTTCCAAAAATATATTAATATTAGATTTGACCGCGTAGTGACGGTGTATATTCTACACTACCCCATATCGTTTTGTAAGGTCTACTTTAGAGGTCACTCTGAGGTATTTAATTAAGACAACGTTGTTATTATTTTTTTGTATCCTCTGAGGTCCCAGGAAATAATAAGCCGTAACCACAAGCCTGCCAATCATCAATTCATTAAGACTTAAAAAATATTATACTCTCACTAAACAACGTAATTCTTTACGATTTCTAGTAGCAATTTACTACGTGCTCGACAGTGAAGGAAAACATCGTGAGGAAACAGGCATATCTGAGAAATATAATATTTCAAGGACATGTGAAATCCACAAATACGCATCGGAGTAGCGCGGCGAACTAATTGGTTAATAAGTAATAACCCACTCCTCACCACTTCATCGGTTGACTGGTACAGAATGTACATACCCACATGGTTATTGCAAAATAACATTCAATAACCGGCCAAATTTGCAGAGAAGGTTCCGAATGAGTAATATAGACAAACGGTAAAGAAATTTTAATTTTAATAAATCTTAATAATTCTGTGCTTTTCATCTTTTAAATTCTAAATGCGTGGTAATATGCATTATTTTAACTGATTTTACTGCGCACGCACACATTCGTAAAGGTCGATCGGTAGGCAAAACATTGTTACTCATAAATCACATTCAATTTGGGATAATTTCAAATAAAATTAGAAGCCTTGCTTATTCGTATTTTCAAAAACTGCAATAACACAAACGAGCACACAGTCCACCTGATGGTAGGTGGTTGCTGTGGCCCATAGACATCTACATCTATCCTTGATTACGTGTACCCGTGAGGACTAAGATGGAATGGCTCGTTTCCAGTAAAAAGGGTCTCCTGTTCTCTACACTTAACATAGGAAACACAGCAGCGTTAGGCTGCTATTTTAGGCGGGTATTCTTTGAGCGCGTGGTCCTTCCACGGTCGCGCCGACCCATTCGTGCTACAACTATACCAGTAATATAGCTGCAGCATGGCTCTACCACGTGCAAAACGTTGTCCGTTAGTCTCGCTAAAACTCAAAAACGGCTCGACCGATTTTGACAAAAAAATTATGTGTATTTGAATGGGTCCCTAGATGGTTTAAGTTCACATTTAGACCAGGTAGGTGGCGCTGTTGTCAAGATCCAAAAATCACTCATGCGAAGCCGAGCCGGATCGTTAGTTAGATATACACATATATATTTATGGGTTTTTTATACTTTTATACGATGACGATTATAATTTATTCATGCAAATAATCCCCGTCAAAAATTCACTGCTGAACACAGACGTCCCTTTTAAATGGCCTCGTAAGGGTGATATTGGCCACAGTTTCCTCAATTGGCAGGCGGGTTGGCACCAGAGTTCATTATTTTGAGTTGTTATTAAGAAGATGCTGTTTCAGTTTCCTTCTTCATCTCTTACGACACGCACGGGATCATAGTAGCGGATTTTAATTCTTAATTGAAGATAAATGTAGATGTCTATGGGCCACAGTATCAACTTACCATCAGGTGGACTGTGTGCTTGTTTGTCACCCTACGCTATTTAAAGAAAAACAACAATTGATTTCTAAATAGAGCGATGTGTGTATGTTAGTGTTACCATTATTCTGTGGTGTTACTACAATATTCTGTATAAAGTGGTTGGATACTAAAGAAATAGGAATAGGATAATTTGAAATGGAATTTTTGACCGATTAAGAGCGTTCCCTCTCCGTTTTTGCAATCGAGGTGTGCAAAACCTTACATTTTCGTAACATATAATAAATGTAATGGTTTCCGGCAGTAAATTATATTAGATGTATAACGATGACAAAAATTACGAAATAATTTTCAAGTGACACAAATCTCATCTTGTTTTTTTTTCATCAAACAGTTCATCGATCATGCTACAGTTACCAATTGGTTTATAAATTAAATAAAATTGAAGTGACCGTCTGTAATATTAAAATAACTATTTTTTATTAAGTTGAGGGGGTTATTAGCAAGCTAATAAGATAGACAGACAGGCAGAAAAATGCAAGTAAAATTGTTATGAATAACCATTTTATTTATTTTTTTCTTTCTATCTCTTTGTCTGTGTTTTTGTCTTATGGCTGAACCGATAATAATGAACCTTTACGAACTTATATTTTGTTACGGATTACGGTAGTTGTTTAGGAAATGATGTTTAACTAACATAATTTTAGTTTCTTACAACACGAACTCTTGATAAATTTATTTATTCAACCAATTCTAACTTTTCTTTTAAATAGAAAACACATTTTGCACATTTATGGTATAGTGCATTCTAATGACATAATTTTATAATGATATAATTTTTTCCAATCCTTTTCAAATTAACGCTTAAAAAACGTCCGCCAATTTTCGATGTTCCCGTAGTGACCGAATCAATCGCCAAAATTATAGAGAAATTAGCAGTTACATGGCAAATTAAATAGTTGAGCAAATATAGATACTTTAAGAAAATCTATTCATATAAATGAAACTGAAGCGTCTGTCTGTAATATCGAAATAGCTGCCTTATTTTTATTATTGAGCTGTGAGAGTTATTTGCATGCCAAGTTATTAATTATCATTTTAAAATTTTTTGCATGTCTGTTTGTCTGTCCAGGCTAATTTTCGGAATGGTTGAACCAATTGTAATGCAACTTAACCAACAGATAGAGAATATTGTCAAGAGTGATCTAGATTATATTCATTCGAAAAACTTGGACGTTATGAAAAAAACGAAAAATTCATGATTTAAATGGTTTTATCTAAACCATGCGAAGCTGGGTAAAATGTGTATGATGGTTTTATTGATATATTAAATACAACAAAGACTGATCGTCAGCATCATTATTTTTTTATTAATTTAAGTTTACATTAAAAATAATTGTATATTTATTTATAACTTACCTGATTAATTGTCGTGAAAAAATTACATATATCCTTAATATAAAATAATATACACTACAATATTCACTTCACGTACAATAGTCAAACTATGTGTATAAATAAAACTATCCACAAAGTATTTCGGAATTTCGATTATAATCGCACAACTTTTTTTTATTTCGATAGTATAGTCGTGTTATTGACACTGCATAATTTTACGGTTGGAAGTCGCGGCCTTTTACATAAAGACGCGCACAACGATGCGTGCAAGCCGCGAGGTGTGCGCCGCTACTTTGCGCATGCGCACCTTACGTTCGCCCACTGTGAAACCTAAGTAGGTGACATAGAATCCGTTGATATTAACAAAATTGTTTCTAAAATTATTTAAAAATAAATTATATAACCATATAACCGTGAAAATTCAAGTTTTTTTTTTCTTTTATGTTTGAAAACTTTACTCGTAGCTTTGATCTTAAAATCCTGCTATTTCAATTAACTACACCATACACCAACAATACTACAAAACACTTGCGCTCATATCATGCACGATGAAATCCAAATGACGGATTTTAAATTACTGTGAATACTCGAAGCCTCAAACTGTTTCGCTCTAAATGTTTCGTATTTATTATTATTATTCTGCCTCTTTCGACGAACCTTTGTCCTATATTTCGCAATAAAAATATTCAGGGTCACTTATCCAGATAAAAACTCTCCTATCTCTCAAATTAGAGTAAGCAATACACATTTACAAAATTTCATTAAAAGCGGTTGATCGGTTTCGGAGATTAGCATGAACGAACATCGTGGCACAGGATTTTTATATATTAAGATATAACCTTTCCATATTCCGGGCTGGAGACCTGGGCACAGAATAAATAATAGTACTACTATTAATGCTCATGCGCCAAAGTATTCTTACGATAATGACGAATGTATCGATATCTCGATAGGCACCTACAATCAAATCCTAACAGAAGGGTTACCGCTTGATGTTTGCTCTCATATTAGGTGGGCTGAAATGTTCGTATCGTTTCTATGAGATGGTGCCACTAGAATAAAATCCATATCATTTTTAATTAGTATCAACCTTAAAAAGAAACTTGTATGAATTTGACAGCTGTCTGATTATTAGTTTGTGAGATACAGCATTTTGAGTGAAGCAACTGTAATGTACTTGTAATCTTTAGGCAAACGCTGCAGGTGAAAATAGTCGAATGAAGAGGAGGATAGAACTTCTGTAAATCACTTTGCAACTAACTTAAGTTTTTCATTATGATATAAAAAAAATTAACTTTACCGCTACACCAGGATTTTCTTTTGCATCGTGGAGGCAGTTTACGTATATAAATTTCACAAATACAAGCATCCACACCCGGAACAATTATTTTGTAATCTAAAGCAAAATATTTGTACAAAAACGTCAGTTTATAAATTAATCCATACTGTTATATTTATACAAACACCGACCCCAAACGTCAAACTTCTCTGAAATTACACAATCACACTTTTTTTTTATTCGTTCATTGCAGCCTAAATAGCTGCTGAATATAAGCACAGATTTCCTCTTACGGGAATCGCCATATTCGCAATCGTTTCTATAGTTTCTACGCTTAACAGGTGGGTTTCCAAACGCAGGTTTTTATTATCATACGACTTAAAAAAAAGGTTTTCAGTATGACGATATTTTTATGTGTGTTAACTCAGAACTTTTTGCTAGGCGAACCAATTTTGATGATTCTTTTTTATTTGAAAGCTGGTGCTTCTCATGTAGTCCTAAATTTTCTTAAAGATCTGAGCAGTAGTTTTTGAGTTATCCTTAAAAATTCGTATTTAATTAACTTCGACTACATTGATGGTGTTCTCATTTTATTTATATTGAAGTCGGTTGTACTGTTTTTTTTTAACTCTACCACTTGTTAATAGATTTATTAGGATCCATCCCCTGTTTCTAATTAACTCTCTCGCGTCTAACGCCACCCACGGAATGTTTGGGGTTAGTGGAGGTCGTGGGTTCCCTTACGCCGATACTACACGGCAAGTATTGTTTATTTATTTAAACTTTCATGCATAAAGTTGTACACATGGCGGACTTAATGCCATAAGGCATTCTCTCCCAGTCAACCATTAGGCTAAACAGAGATAGACAAACAAGAGGCGGTGCAACGGTAATCAAAATAGAAAGGCTAAAAAATATAAAAAATATTATATATATATATATATATATATATATACATACATACACATATATACCTAAATGCACACAATATATATGACGGCACCAGCAGCATTGCACGTGCGTAAATATATACATAAACATATACATGCATACAGTACATATATACATAATACATATAAAAATAATCTGTGAAAACAAAAATGAAATATACACATATGTATATGAAAGTAAGGCCTGCGTTAGTTCAAGTTCAAACTTACAACGATTTTTTCACATGCTTATGGACTTGATTTTTAAAAACAAACTTATTGGGAGCTTTTTTAATGTCAAGAGGAATGTCGTTCCAGATTCTGATGGCCGTGAGGGCAAAAGAGTGAGATAAGTAACCAGTACGGTGTAAAGGCGTGAGCAACTTAGGATTAGCCGTAGAACGGAGAGAACAATTATGAGAATTTCCCAGGTATTGAAATTTGTATTTCAGATACTCGGGAGCATATAGATCGTTCAGAATCGTGAAAAGGGTGCAGAGTATTCTAACGTATCTGCGCTGACGGAAAGGCAGCCAATTTAGCTGAGTACGAAAAGAAGATACATGGTCGTATTTACGAAGACCATAAATGTATCTGATGCAGTTGTTAAGCAGACGATCCAATGTAATAAGCTGATTTTGTGACAGTTCTGAGCAACACATATCGACATAATCTAAGATAATTGATAGAATAAGTTACTGAACAAATAAAATCTTAGTATTGGTGGGAAGAAAGTTTTTATTCTATATAGAGATCGCAAAGTTCCAGTAGTTTTGCGGCTCACCTCCTATATATGTTTGTTCTATGTTAAGCAACCATGAACATACATACCAAGGTTATTTACATGGGGAGAGAATGGTATATTTTATTTTTAAACATAATTGATGGTAGGGTGGGATTATTTAGTTTCGATAATAATCTTGGGCTATATAAGATTGTCGTTTGGCATTTAGATGGGTTCACGTTTATGTCACACATAGTGGACCATTTGGAGACGTATTTCAAGTCATCATTTAATAATGAGATAGCATTAGAGATATTTGAGCGTTCCACTTGCACATATAACTGCAGATCATCGGCATACAGATGGTAAGAGCACTTGAGGTTTAATGTGATGAGATTGATAAAAATTGAAAACAGAAGCCGACCAAACAGCCTTGAGAAACGCTAGTAGACACATCACACTAGTCAGATAGTATATGTCCAGTACGCACGGCCTCTTGGCGCCCTCGAATATATGATGAGGACCATTCCTGGACGGAAGACGAGATATTAAAATGAGAAAAAAGAGCTAACAAGATATAATGATCAACAGAATTAAATGCGTTAGAGAAATCAATTAATATGAGAACGGTTAATTTTGATTTTTCCTTCTCCACTCGGATATTTTCTACCTTCTTCGACCAGAGCGGAAACCCGACTGATAAAGCGAAAGAATATTCTTTGAGAAAACAAAAGAAGACGGCTATATTTAACAAGGTATATCACTACGCAGCCACACCTCTGCCCCTTTTACCTTTGCAGTACAGTTTATGTATTTTATATTATATTTAAGTGTTGGTGAACAATTATTTTTGCCCCATTTTACTATTAACGAGGGATTTCATCGTTCTCTTAGTTGCGACAATGCATCTGTATTTTGATTCTTAGTCCAAAAGGTATAAATGATGTAGGCTTATTTAGGCCACAGCCACCATCCATCAATCTGGATTGTTTTGTGTAATCGATTGTCACTCTTACTTTTATAGAAAAAAACTTAATAAGACTAAATTATTTTTAAATTTACTGAGTGCATATTACTAATTTTGATGAATCCCATTTGCCGAATCCGTTTACAGGAAAATTCATCCGGTGTTGTGGAATTTAGTCAATTGTTCAGACGCAATTAAATAGAAGAAGCGCAGAATGACACATTACTACGTAATTGTGCATGAACGAAATAAGACAAGCAACAAATTAGTATTATAATTTTATTGAGTAGCTAACTGGCTCAGCAGAATATGTTTTGCTGTTTCCAGTTTTGAATCTGCATTCGCTCCGTGTTATATTTTTTTAATGTTAATATTTTTTTTATACGTGGTAGAACAATGCTGGAGCTATATTAATGTTATAGTTGTAGCACAAATGGCTCGGCTCGACCGGGGAAGGACCACGCTCTTACAGAATACCAGCGTGAAATGGCAGCTTGACACTGCTGTATTTCGTATGGTGAGTGTAGAGAACCGGAGACCCATTTTACTGGAAAAGAGGCATTCCATCTTAGTCCTCACTGGTGACAACGTATCTGAATTTTGATTCTTTATTGAGGATAAATGTAGATGTCTATGCGTCACAGCAACCACTTACCATCAGGTGGACTGTGTGCTCATTTGTCACGATATACTATAAAAAATATATAAAATCTATAAATAACTCGACCAAAGTGCCACTTCCAGATTTAGTTGGATGCAGATTTTGTTGTTTTCTTTTCTGTCGGTAAAACAACCTGTTTGTATTAACAGTGCAAATAACACAGAATATAAATTGTCAATAACTTGACTACAGCATATTCTATTGGATCGTAGTATAACTATAAACCATTGCTTTGACAATAGAAATATATTGTTGTAAAATGATTTCAATCGGTCAAGTCGTTCAGAAGTTACACGATCACTAACAGACGCACCGACAAACACGAAAACAGAAGTGTGCACAATGCTGATTGGTGGCAGAAATAGGAAAGGAGCGTGGTGAGGGTACCATCTAGTAAACCGAATGCCGAAACTTACTGCATGTCTTACAAGGTCGTCACTCCATCTAGTGGAGAGTCGCCTACACTCTTATCTTATCGATACAAGGCTTACAATAGAGAACATTTCTCCCCCTTCAATTGTCGGTTCTTTGAGCTAAATGGCCGGTCCATTAGCACTTTAGCTTATCGGTTATACAACTTTAAATCTTAAGCATTCAGATAAGCCTCCTCTCCAGAACGTCACAAAACAAGAGGTTTGGAGGTACGTTGTCGGTCTTTTACAAACCAGTAGGCTCTTTTCTACTACAAATAAATATCTATAAGGAATACAAAAGTTAATACATAACATTGACACAAACCCCGTCCTCAATTATCTAACCTTGTATTAAAGATACACCTACTGCTTCTTAGCAGAGAGAAATCGCCGAACAAACAAAACGCTAGCGGCTGTATTGGCAGAAAATACACACACGTCATAAAGTTAGAGACAAGTGAAGGCTGCTTTATGAAAAGTAGAAAGTATAAATATCAAATAGCTCATAAAAATACTAATAGTTATTTTAATTTTGTTCATTAATCATTCATTCATTCGCTCATGACAGCCCATCAAAATTACACTGCTAAACACAGGCCTGCCCTATTTGTTGCTTCATTAAGATATTTAGGTTGGCAACCGCAGATTTTTTTATTATTGTTTTAATATCATGAAAGTGCCGCTCATCTCCTGTTTTATTTGCATCTGCCTTTATGTGGTGAGATGATATCATGGGGTTGGTATTTCTTACACCGGCAATACACCGCAAAATATAATATTTATTATTTTGTTCTATGATAATAATTTTAGTACCACCTTGAATAGATTTAATAGATTGGCTAATCTGTAGCACGGGCCAAAGAAATACATGCAACAGTAATCTATATAATTGATGATATTATCTTCTCCGAACCAATTTCAGTCGACGCTTAATTACATAATGAATACTTGATTAGGTTTTCTTTAAAAACGAACTTATAATTAGTTACACGGCATAGTTTCATAGTAGGCTTTAAAAAAAGACCTCAGAATTTTTGTCAGATTTTTCAGAACTGGTGTAGATTTTGGGGTTCGTTAAAATTATAAACAAGCCTTAATTGAATTAAATGTGTTGACTTTGACTTTGTGTCATCAAACATATTTTTCAAACAAAGAAAATACGTTATCCTCTATTTGTCAAAACTATAGTTGGATTATTTACCAGCGTCATTACCATTAACAATATAAATGTTTAGAGGTATGCCCAGTATTTTTGCATAAACTTTAAATAAAAATACAGAAATTCTTAAAAAGCACTAGCTTGTAACCCAAAAATTTGAATTACAAACACAGCACACATTTATAAAAAGCATAACGAAAACTCAAACTTAGCTATTAAAAATCCAAAACCTAAATTCAAGCCGAAAGCGTAAACCAGTTAATTATAACGGGCACAAAAACCAAAACTTAATCACTTTCTACGGTTTCCAAGCGGCGCGGCGGCGACGGTGTTTTTCTTGCCATTAGTCAATTCACGGCGCTTTCTTTGTAATTATGACTACGAGCGTGCGTAACCTAATAGCAATGTTTATGTTTTTCTTTTTCTTCATCAGGCCGTAAAGGTACACTGCTAGACATGATTTTCCCTCTATTTCAGTTAGAACTTGGGTTAATCGTCACGCTAGGCAAGCGGGTTAACGATCTGTTGCGACGATTAAAACTTTCTTAAAAAAAGGATTTTTTTATAGGATAGGGTGACAAACACACACACAGTCCACCTAATGGTAAGTGGTTGCTGTGGCCCATAGACATCTACATCTATCCTCGTTTGCGAATCAAAATGAAGATGCGTTGTCACTCGTAAGGACTAAGATGGAATGCCTCTTTTCGAGTAAAAAGGGACTCCTGTTCTCTACACTCACCATACGAAACACAGCAGCGTTGGGCTGCTAATTTACGCTAATAGAATACCAGCGTAAATTTCACACAGAAGTGTGGACGGGGTCCACAGGTCCACAGCAGTATTAATCTGCTATTTTACGCTGGTATTCTGTGAGAGCGTGGTCCTTCCCTGGTCGAGCCGACCTATTTGTGCTACAAAGTAAAGTAAAGTAAAGTTGTAGCCTATTTACGTCCCACTGCTAGGCACAGGTCTCCTCTCATTTCTGGGAGGGTTTTAGGGCAAGGAAATGTGTTAGCGAACTTCACATATCTTCGAAATATATTATTTTTTATTATTTCTCAGACATGCAGGTTTCCTCACGATGTTTTCCTTCACCGCCGAGCACGTGATAAAATTTGTGCTACAACTATACTACTAATATAGCTGCAGCATGGCTCTGCCACGTTTGAAAGGATTATTTAATCAGTTGGTACTTAAACAATACTTCAAAATCAACTAGCACAAGTATTTTATTATATAATACTAGCGATGTGCCCCGGCGTCGCACTGGTTATTTCTGCTTCTCGACAACAGCGCCATTTAGCGGGTCCAAATGTGAATCTAAACCATCCTGGAGCCCACTCAAATACACACAAAAAACTTCATCAAAATCGGTCGGACCATTTTCGAGTTTTTGCGAGACTGACGCATGGAAATTGATTTTTATATACAGAGATTACAGTAAATTAAGGGGATGCGTTGACGGCTTTACGAATTGACGAGTAATTCTCTGGTCTGAGCATTTTATATAGATATAAAGGTAACAAATGTGCACACAGTCCACCTGCAGGTAAGTGGATGACTCTCGCCCACAGAGACACTTACATCTATCCTCCATGAAGAAGAGATTTAATATGATGAGTCTGTATAAAAGCGGTAGGACACCATCTTACCAACACATAGATACTATCTTGTGTCAAGCCTTACATACCTGGTATATTACCGATCCCAGTACCAGACATATTGTACCTTGGAATTT
The DNA here is from genome assembly GCA_033319125.1 of Parnassius glacialis. Classification (NCBI taxonomy): domain Eukaryota; kingdom Metazoa; phylum Arthropoda; class Insecta; order Lepidoptera; family Papilionidae; genus Parnassius; species Parnassius glacialis. The sequence continues at coordinate 13,850,081 of JAVANC010000013.1, read as the reverse complement.
GCTGCCGGTCAGCGGTCGAATTATTTTACGTATAGAATTATGTCATCTATCGAAAACCATAAGATTTTTCTGACATTACCATTACATAGACTTGCCTCTTAAGACACCGGGGCGAAATGGAGCGTGGGATTCTTTTAGGTCGTGACCACAACGGATTATTATTAATATATTATATATAGCATTAATAAAATACTCGCTGAACATAGGGCTTTCCCAAGCAATGCTACAAAGCACGATCTTGAGCTACATGCATCCATCGACTTCCTGCATGTCTAACCAGGTCGTCACTCCATCTAGTGGGGGGTCGTCATACGCTTCGCCTGCCGGTACGAGGCTGCCACTCGAGAAACTTGCTTCCCCATCGGTTGTTGGTTTTTCGAGCTATATGGCCGATCCATTGCCATTGCTTTTATCTTTACACTTAAATTTGATGAGTATGCTAATTTGAACAATGAGCTCGTAGGTAGGTTTAACTTTGATCAAGAAGCCAATCAACGATCAAGCAGCGTTCAAGATATTACATTAAATTACTCTTCCAAATCTTAAAACAAGGAATGTACAACCAATGTATATAGTCAGTGAAAATATCAGGAAGAATTACGCTGTCGCAGAATACATGCGTAAAATAGAACTATTATATCGCAGTGTTTCGTACGGTAAGCGACAAAAGCACTTCTTACTTATAACGAGACATTGCGTCTTAGTCCTCAGGGCTAACATTGCATTAGACATTAGTCATAAAGGCGGACTTCAAATATGTATTTTAATTTTTAATCGAGGATAGATGTCGATAATTTTGATGTCAATGGACTAAAAAAATCACCTAATATCGTTTAGATTGTAGGCTTGTTGGTCACGCTTACTTCAAGAAAAAAATACTGACACAAAAGGCTATGATAGGCTTCCAGACTCATTTAGTCAGGGAAAAAAGTAATAACATATTTCCAATCGGCTAAAATCATTGTCAAGAATGTCAAGGTTTTATGCAATAAACGTCAATAAGAATTTTAAAAAGACAAAGGTGTATATAAATAAATACGTACATCTCAATATTAGTACACGCGCTCTACTCGACAGTAGTTGGCAGCTACAAACTTAAAAATAATACTGCGCATTTTCTGTTTTCAATAAAATCATTTATCGGCTATGAGGATAATTAAAAATATTTAATTTTTATTCTGTTCATTTTTATTTAAAAAAAGCCATGGGTCAAGCGCTCGCTATAAATTTCACAGTACGCGAGCAACCCAGATTCGGTCCTCGTCGACACCAACTAAATTGTTAATTGCAATTTTAATGACATATTTTTGCACCTTATGGTAAGTGCATGCTGTGGCCCATAAATATCTACATCTATCCTCGATTAAGAATCAAAATTCAGATGCGATGACCCATAAGGACTTAGATGAAATGCCTCGTTTCCATTAAAGAGGGTCTCCAGATCTCTAAACGCATCATAAGAAACACAGCATCTTTTAGCTGCCATTTAACGCTGGTATTCTGTGAATACGTGATCCTTCCCCGGTCATGCGGACCCATTCGTGCTGCAACAATAATATAGCTGCAACATGACTCTACCACGTATATTTTTACCACATACATAAAAAATAATCATTAGACTACCATCAATTAAAAAATGTCAGATGGACAGATGCACCCTCCGATGTTTACACGTTGGTGTGTGTGTGGTAAGATAAAGCTGTCGGGCTTCACCAGCGCTCGTCAACCTTTATAATACGAGTAATCAGTTGATCGTTCAGCTCAGCAGTCTTACACTAGTATTTGCGGCTCGTTTGTTAGGCATTTCGTGAATTGTATAAGTTATACAGACAACATGATGTTTTTGAGTCCGTCGATTAACGCGTTAAGAAAATTACTTAATGATTGTTATGATTTTGCATATGGAATCGTGAACCTCATACGATCCCATTAATAATATTAAAAAGAGTGAGTCATTAGTGTTTTGCCTTATGACTAGCCATCTGCACAGGACAGGATTATATTGTCTGGTTGAATTCACTGTTTTTCTCAGAATTACAGTTGGCGCAAAACTTCTATGGGAGCCTCATATATATAAACTAGCTACCAAACATAGTACTGCGGCATGTGCTGTAAAAAAGATTAGGGGTTTTTTTTACCTATTATAAGCCAGTGCTTGACCACAATCCCATGTGTTGAAACAGCTAAATTAGTTTATTTTAGTTATTTCCATAGCATAATGTAATATTAAATCTTACTACGGGCAATGCGGCTAATTACACCATCTTTGTTTTGCAGAAAAAAGCCATAAGGTCAATTTGTAACCTAGGTCCGTAGGAATCCCTTAGAGAAAAATTTAAAGAAATAAATGTGTATAATATTAACTTAAGCCTCTCAGTATATTTACGAAAATTTAATTTACCTATGTACACAAAAGCAAAAATAGTTTTATTAAATATGGTGATGTACATTATGTAAATACTAGGAACAAGCACAAGTCAGTTATACCAATTAATCTACTCCACAAAGAGTTAGTAATTCCTTCATTAGACAATGTATACCCTCTGTTACAACAAAGTCACAGAAAATTTGCAGGACTTATCTATCTAAAAGCTGAAAAATTTTTATTAAGAAAAATTGTTTAGTAAGGGTTAGTTAATACTACTAAAGAGTATATAATTGATATTGATCACCCAATTCAGAGGAGTTAATATTATATTGCAAATTACTTTTTAAGTCCCGCTGGGTTTCTTGCTGGTTATTCCCAGGACAAAGTTTTTTCCGAACCAATGCTAAAGCTTATAAATGACTTTCAATAAGTATTATTGCAATCCATATTGAATAAAAATGATTCTATTGTATTCTATTCCATTGCAAGAGTGTGTGCGCAACAAGGGGCACTCTCTATTCCCTCAATGTCATAGTGCGATGGAACTGCAATCCGACAAAAGCGGAGAAAGATCAGGCGCAGGACGAACGGTCATGACCACTAGACTAACGAGAAATTGGAAGTCAAATAGCCACAAGACCATTAGATTTCGCATTCCGTACATTGACTGTGTCCAACTGAACTGTACTGCAATCCGTACACTACACTAAACTAAATATTGCGTAAATTGGAGATTTGTGAATTCCATAAGATAATAATTATTAAATTTTATTTAGAAATATGTTTGTTTAGATTAAAAAAAACCTAGCAAGCTAACAGCATAGCAAAGTGGCGAAGCAATCAGCTTTGTAGCGGTTTCTAACGGTTGCCGTTGAGCAATCAGTTTCAAAATAGGAGGTTCAGATGCCTGGGTGATCAGTAATTGATTGCTGAAAACAGAATTTGAAAATTCGAAACCGTTCTCGAGATAATCATGGGACAAACGGACAGACGGACGGACACACGGACAGACGGACAGACATCGTGAAATCAATAAGTGACTTCGCAAGCTTCGCCACTTAATAAGAGTATTTTATATTAAATTCTTATATTTTTTTCATATTAATATCTTATTTTATATTAAACTAGCTGGCCAGGCAGACGTTGTTCTGCCCTTTTCGACGACCCTTTATATAAAAAATGCTTAAATTCGTAATAAAAAAATATTGAGTGTCACTTATCAGGATAAAAACTATCCTATCTCTCAAGTTGGACGAAACTGCAGAGAGTGCAAAGTGCAAAATTTCATTGAAATCAGTTCAGTAGTTTAAGAGTTCATCGCGGACAAACAACGTGACACCTAATTTTTATATATAAGATTAAAGTTTTCGCGCATACGCGACTCTACTATGTCCCGCGCATGCGCGAAGACGTAGAGTAGCGCACAATTTTTGTTTGGAATAGCTTCTCTAGTACGTAGTACATATAACTCAATGTAAATATAGATTTTTGTAATAAGTTGACTTTAGCGCCATATTTCATCCTACAAAAGCTATAGACCATCGCATCGCCTATAAAAAAAGGAGTGAATAAGACCTCAATCGGTAACTTCGTTCAGAAGTTACACGATCACTAACTGTTGCACCTACGATTGTATTATATGTACTCGTATATACATAGTTTATTTATAGTTATTTATAGTTGTTGTATATTATATAGTTGTCTTTCTTTCTTTTTTACTGATAGTATAATTTAAAATATTTGGAAATCTATGGCGGAGATCAGGTGAGATGTTCAGCAGTGAACTTCTGGTAGGCTGTAATGACCTCAGGTTACTGCAAAAAAAATTAATTCCCAACCCTTCCAGAAATTAGAGAATACCTATTAGTGGGACATATAGGTAAATTGATTTTTACTCTAGTTTGAAGACACTGGCTGTAATAAGCTTTTAATGAGATATACTTTAATACTATTTAAGTTCTGTTTAAAGTAAGTGGTGTACTCTATCAAGGTAACTCCAAATTCTTAGTGAGCATTGAGCAACATCTATGTGGTATGTGTGTCAATTACCAGTTTTGGTGCGCCAAATGATTGGCAACGAAAAAACATCAGCTTAACAAACTAGTTCTAAATAAAAACACTCAATAATTTTCGAGGCTAATGTTTTATTTATTGAGTCGGTACAAACTAGTAAATGTCCCTTCACTTTTTTTTTTAAAACGTTTACCTATGTTAGAATTATGTCATGTAACGTAAAGGAATTTTAAATGATGTAAAAATATTATTATAATTTTTACGCCAATTACGTCTGAAGGATTTAGATTTAGAGCTAGTTTAAATACAGGCTGTTAGACTTTTCATCATAGTCCAAATAGATGACAATGGATCTGTGGTCTTCTTTGCTTGCGGTTGCAGGTGTCCATGGGTGAGAGTAGCCACTTAAATTTTATAAAAACGTTTCCTGCTCCATTAGCCACTGTCCACTCACACAGGCTGCTTCTATTGAAGGGAGAATTTGCTTTATGAACATAACACGGGACATCTCATTCCTTGCTGTTTTTTTTTATAGAATAAAGTTAAAGTTAGTTTTTTATAGAATAAAGGTAACGGAGATAGTGCACGCAATTGAGGAAGGGCGGCAGGTGTTCTTCAAACTAAGTAAGAAGGTAAGTGGATGCCGTGGTCCATAGACATCTACATCTATCCTCGTTTGCGAATCAAAATGCAGATGCGTTGTCACTCGTGAGGACTAAGATGGAATGCCTCTTTTCCAGTAAAAAGGGTCTCCGGTTCTCTACACTCACCATACGAAACACAGCAGCATTAAGCTGCTATTTTACGCTGATATTCTGTAATAGTGTGGTTCTTCGTCGGTCGAGCCGACCCACTCGTGATACAACCATAATACAGCTGCTACATGGCTCTTCCACGTATAAAACATATTTGGCATCTAGCATATTCTATTGCGGTATTAGCGGTTTAATAGAACCCATTATACCATTTGCGACACCCACGGGACGGTCTCACCGTCCGCAAAACCACATAGCTTTTGATAGACAGCAGACAGTGGTATAACCATTATGGTCAAACACTGGTTTGTGATATTTAAAAAAACCATAAAATTTTTACGTGGTAACTTTAATTTTAGTTTTACGTATAGCTGCAGCTGTATTATGGTACTAGCACGAATATGATAGTATCCAACCCGGTTTGACCGGGGAAGGACTACATCATCATCATCATCATTACAGCCCTTCACAAGTCCACTGCTGAACATAGGCCTCCCCCAAGGAATGCCACAAAGCACGGTCCTGAGCCACCTGCATCCATCGACTTCCTGCATGTCTTACCAGGTCGTCACCCCATCTTGTGGGGGGACGCCCTACACTTCGCCTACCGGTACGAGGCTGCCACTCGAGAACCTTTCTTCCCCATCGGTTGTCGGTTCTTCGAGCTATATGGCCGGCCCACTGCCACTTCAGCTTACTAATCGGAAGGACTACGCTCACTTATAATTAATATTAACTTACAGTAGCAGCTTAATGCTGCTGTATTTCGTATGGTGAGTGTACATAACTGGAGACCCATTTTACTGGAAATGAGGTATTCCATCTTTAGTACTCAGGGGTGCCAAGGCATCTGCATTTTGATTCTCAATTGAGGATAAATGTGGATGTCTATGGGCCACAGCATCAACTTGCCATCGGGTGGACTGTGCGCTCGTTTATCACCCTATTCTATAAAAAAAAATCAATTAACCTGTCAAGCGTGAGGACTATGGTAAATCTTCGCTTCGACGGAAAAGGCACATGTCCAGCAGTAGGCTGGCTGCTGCAGGAGAAGAAAATATTAAAGATATCTGTATCTTTGCATTAAGATCACTATTGATCATAGATCACAATCACTTCCGATTCAAATAGGTAAATTTTTTTATGACGCCATAACCGTTTCCGTTACCGACACAGCCTATTAATGTCCACTGCTGATTATAGGCCTCCCCCTATAATCGGTAATGGAATAGGCCTCATAGGGGGGATATTTGCCATAGTTCCCACGCTTGGCAAGTGGGTTGTCACCAACAGTTTTTTATTTTTAGTCGTCATTAGCAAGGCGCTGCTGGCCATTTCCTGATTTGTTTCCCTCACGACACCCACGGAATGATATGGCCACTACACTAAACTATCATGACATAGCACTTTAAATACAATCTAAAATAAAAATTCTACCATCATTAAATAATCAGTTTACAAATCTTTAACGGCACACGCGTAGATATAGTTCACCGGGCAATAAATTGCCAACGCGCCCGGTTACTCTAGGTCGCGACTAACGGTCACTACTTTAAAAGGGAAACGTTCGGTTATCGTTATAACGAGACTTAGCTGCACGCCCCGGCATCCATTATATTTATACCTACGCCAGTGTAATGAACAATTTGTTTCTCTAAGTTGCAAAATTAGTCCCTTGTGAAGATTAAGATACTTTGTGATAGATAAGAGATCTCGCCTCGTGGGCGTCGGAAATAGTATGGCTTGTAACTATGTTGATCTGTGGTCGTGCGGACTTGTATTGCCGATTTTTCTTTACTTTTTATATACCACTAAAGAACGTAGTAGCTCAGGGAGTAAACGCTCGCCGTAAAATTCATATACACACATCTACACTGTGAGAGCGTAGTCATCCTCCGTTGAGCCGACCCATTTGTGTTAAAACCATAATATAGCTGCAGCGTGGCTCCACCACGTCTAACTTAAGCCTGTAACTTAAACTTTTTTTATCCACTACTCGATAAAGACCCTTACACGAAAACGTGGTAGGTTTAGGCAGGGCCTCAAAGCACCCAGAATCTCTTTCCAAGTCGACTGCAAAGAAAGGAGAAGGTTCCCAATTCATGTATGTATGTTCAGCAGTAACTCTTTACCACGTAGACCGATTTTATTAATTCTTTTTTGTAATAAAGGGGGTACTTCAGGAGTTCTTCCATCCTGAAAGTGAAAATCATCAATATTTTAAATACGACAGAATAACTCTTTATTAGATTAGATTTCGATGAATATAATATTGTAGAGAATGAAAAAAATAAAATGAAATACGAACAAATGATACCTTCATTTGTTCGTATTTCATTTTATTTTTAAGTAAGTAGTAAGTAGTATAAAGTAACGCGCAGGCGACTGGGATACATCAGTCGGTAATTTTACGAATCTCACTATAGTTACTGTGTGGGGTATTCCACTAGTGTAGGCAAGGAAGGTCTTGTTGCTGAGCGGCTGCCCTTTGTTACGTTGAGATGAGTGGTGATGCTGTTGGTTTGCATACTTTGGTGTTATCGTGTAATAGGGTCCTTCGCGTTACACCAGTGTGTGCTTGTGATGGGAACACATTATGGTTGATCAACCTGTATTGTTGCTGACAATGATTGGTTGCATAAGCATGAGAACAAGTTGAGCATACGCTTTCACACCTATATATCATCCTTCACAACTGGCCTCCAGAATGGTTTCTAATATTAAGGAGGTTTTGTTACCGAGTAGTGTTCTTTTATTTAAATAATTTTGACAATAATTTCTAACATCAGAGTTGAAATAATTTCTTACATCAATATAATGAGGATATTCGTTGACGTGGTAAATAGTTTTGCTAACGTTTTAGTAGCTGTTTCCATGAACCGTTAGGAGTCTTTATAATAATGATAGGAAGTCAGGGAAAAAAATTGCGATGCGAAATTGAACTTTCAGTCTATTGTAATAAAAAAAGTAAATTTTGGTAAAAACGTTAGTTAGGAGTTATTGGTACTTTATCGACTATTTTTTTCTATTTTTTTATATGATAAGGGTAACAAACGAGCACACAGTCCACCTGATGGTAAATGGTTGCTGCGGCCCATAGACATCTAAATCTCTCCTCTATTACAAATCAAAATGTAGATGCGTTGTCACCTGTGAGGACTAAGATGAAATGCCTCATTTTCAGTAAAAAGGGCCTCCGGCCACCTGCACTCACCAAGCGAAACGCAGAGGTAAACCTCTACTTCACGCTGGTTTTCTGTGAGGTCGTGGTACCACCCCGGTTCGAGCCGGCCCATCCGTGCGACAGCAAAAGCTGCCGCGTGGCTCTACCACTGAATGTATTCTAATGAGTTTTTTGAAGTCAGTTTATGCTTTTTCAAACGTTTAATTACATATTGCCCGCATTTGATTATGAGTAACATTCGTTTGTTAGCGGGCATTACCTCGCACAAGCGATCGGTTCAGTGGAAGAAGCTTGTCATCATTAAAAAACAAAAAGAATCTTAGCCGTGAAATAAAGCCTTAAAATATTATACTACCTGAGTAAACTTAAATTGTCAATTGCAATTTCACGATGCACTCGCCCACTTATTGATGATATTTTGAAAATTGGAGTAACTTAAAATTAGTTCCGAGATTTTGTTTTTGTCAAAATTATTTATAACATCCATATTTGTTTCTTAACCTAGAATTGTAGCCTAAATATTATATAGTTCCAAGAACACAGTACATTTATTAAACGGAGAATTACTATTAATAGTCGTGTTGTGGCATCGTATTGGCCGCAGTACACCAAATGCATATTTAGAGTATACGTAAGCATGGCTTGCTTATATTATACATATGCATTGGTTGCTTGTTTTATACATAAGCTTAGCTTGCTTATTTTATACAAAAGCATAGTTTGCTTATTTTATACTTAAGCATAGCTTGTTTATTTTATACATAAGCATAGCTTGTTTATTTTATACATAAGCATAGCTTCCTTATATTATACTTAAGCATATCTTGCTTATTTTATACATAATCATAGCTTGATTATATTATACTAAAGCATAGCTTCCTTATTTTATACATAAGCATAGCTTTCTTATACTATACATAAGCATAGCTTGCTTATTTTATACATAACCATAGCTTGCTTATAGTTTACATATACATAGCTTGCTTACGTATACTCTAATCACGCGAGTGACTTGCGCAGCCTTTCTGTGCGTAGTGTAAAACTAGAGCTTTGGTGCATTGCCACACCTAACTATAAATAAGAAAAGCCCATGAAGGGTTCCGTACCAGCAAGTAACATAATTTACGATTTATGACGTTTAAAAAAAACTACTTACTAGATCTCTTTCAAACCAATTTTCAGTGGAAGTTGGTAATGTACATCATATATTTATTTATATTTATCATTCTCTTATTTTAGAAGTTACAGAGGGGGGGGGGGGGGGGGGGACACACATTTTACCACTTTGGAAGTGTCTCTCGCGCAAACTATTCAGTTTAGAAAAAAATGGTATAAGAAACCTGAACATCATTTTTAAAGACCTATCCATAGATACCCCACATGGGTTTAATTGAAAAAAGTTTTTGAGTTTCCGTTCTAAGTATGGGGAACCCCCAAAATTTATTGTTCTTTTTTTTCTATTTTTGTGTGAAAATCTTAATGCGGTTCACAGAATACATCTACTTACCAAGTTTCAACAGCATAGTTCTTATAGTTTCGGAAAAAAAATGGCTGTGACATACTGACGGACAGATAGATTAGACATGATGAATCCATAAGGGTTCCGTTTTTTGCCATTTGGCTACGGAACCCTAAAAATAAGTTTGACGTAATAAAAATGTTTTTCCCATTCTTTTTATTATAAACAGTAGAGCTACGCCGCAGCTATAGTAGTATCTAGCTAGATGAGGCATTACATGATCGGCACGATTGGGGAAGGGAAACTGTCTTAAGGATTACCGGTATAAAATATCAGCTTAATGCTGCTGTGTTTCGTATCGCGAATGTGTTTCCAATAAAAAGTGTCTCTGGTTCTCTACGAACCAGAGACACTTTTTATTGGAAACACATTCCATATTTGTCCTCAGGAGTGACAATTTATCTGTATTTTGATTCTACTCGAGGATAAATGTAGATGTCTTTGGGCCACAGCATTCAATTACCATCAAGTGCACTGTGTGATACTTTATCACCCCTATTCATTCACAAAATCATGTCACTGTTTAGTTTACGTCACAAAGCCTGCGTTCACATGAGCTGCACGGAACGCAGACGTGCATGGATTCGAACACATTTGGCGTGCTCCGTTCTGGAATCGCCAAAAATAACAATATAGTAACAATAACAAAATAGTATGGTACAACATCTCAAAATTAACGCCTACGTGGTACTGTGTTTACTTTCACGTTGAGTGGTATAATGAGTTAAAGGTGTATTTTGTGACTAGGGTTGCTAACTAACTATTTTAACTAACATTTTTGCTGATTTACTAATTATAATAGTTATTCGGAATAAGCTATAAGAGTATAGTAAACTTCTAAAAATATAGTAGTTTTCGGACAGAGTAAAAACTATACAAAGATTTCAAATGAAGTATTATTACTTACTTGTTGATTTTTATTAAAAACAATTTTTGTTTGCATTTTTAACTATTTTTTTACAATAAAAGTGTCATTATACTTTATCCATATTTAATTTTTAAATTAATTTAATCTACATTATTAATTAAAAAATTTCAAGAAGGGGCAAACGAGCATGCGGCTCACCTGATGGTAAGTGACTACCGCCGCTCATGAACAACCGCAACACCAGGGAAATTGCAGATGCGTTGCCGGCCTTTTAGAAAGGTGTAAGCTCTTTTCTTGAAGGTTCCTAAGTCGTATCGGTCCGGAAAATTCGCTGTTGGTAATTGATTCCACAAGGAAGTTGTGCGAGGGAGAAAACTTCTTCTAAATCGCACAGTGGTGGACCGCCAATCATCCAGATGGTATGGATGGTAACGCGAGTTTTGTCGCGATGTGCGATGGTGAAATTGAGCGGCTGGAATTAGTCCGAACAATTCCTCAGTACACTCCCCGTGATAGATGCGATAAAATACACAAAGAGATGCAACATCTCTGCGCAGTGCCAGTGTATCGAGCCGATCAGAAAGAACTCGGTCGTCGACGATTCGAACCGCTCTGCGCTGGATGCGGTCAAGTGGAAGGAGCTGGCACTGGGGTGCCCCGGCCCAGAGATGAGAACAGTATTCCATGTGGGGCCGAACTTGCGCTTTGTAAAGTTGCATGCGATGTGACGGTATGAAATACTGTCTCGCTCTGCTGAGCACGCCAAGCTTTTTAGAGGCCAATTTGGCCTTCCCTTCCAAGTGACCACGAAACTGCACACTATTCGATATGTCGACGCCTAGGATTCCGATACTAGCTGATGCAGAAAGGGGAGTGCCTTGAAACTGAGGAGATACGACAAAGGGGTTCTTTTTAGCGGTAAACGCGCAAACTTTTGTCTTCTGGGGATTGAACTGGACTAGATTTAGTCGGCCCCAATCCGAGACTTTGTTAAGCAAAGACTTGACTTCAGACACAAGTTTGTCCCGGTACTCACTATTGTATATAATCTGTTATTTTCGTCTGACGTCTTTTGCTGCCCCAGTAATTGTGTTGTATTTTTTTACTTATTTTATTCATATCTTACGGTATTGAATCATCTTGGTGATAAAGAAAGTACTTTTCCAATAATTTTCCTGCTTCAAGAGCTTCTTTAATGGTCGGCGGAGGCTCAGGCTCATCTTCTTCATCTTCTTGTTCTTGACCCTCAGTTGTTCTTACCGAATCCAATCTTTTTTATCTGTGAGTAAAGCCGTTGTAAGCAGGCAATCATCTACTTTGATGTAGGTTTGAAGATTTTCTGTAAATTTTTCTGACATGTTGAATTGTTGAATCCACTCAGTTAATAGAAGGTCGTCGTCGCTCTTAAACTCTGCTTCCATTTCCACCTCATCACTGATAGACTTTGTACAACGTCCAGCATGTTGAAAAAAGTTCTGTATAGTTATGGGTGACACTTCTTCCAAGGCTTTAGATAAAAAAATTACTGCATTCAGCATATTAATTTTACCATCAGAAAGTTTAAGTTTTACCATCAGATTCTACTAGCTCCATCAATAATTTCCTTCTGTAGTGACCCTCGAGGCTTTTAAACACGCTTTGATCCATTAGCTGGAAGACACTAGTCGTATTTGGAGAAAGAAATGCCATCTTTATGTTTTAAAGGTTTGATATAAGAAGGTGGGCCCCTGCCTTAACTACCCTTAGTTGTCACGAGCACTGTAATATACTGCTCCTTGAAGAGTTTTCCTCCCACACACTTTTCCCCTTTAAATGTCAGAGTTTTATCTGCAGTCAACTTATAGAAAATTTCTGCTTCATCAACATTAAAAATGTCACTTGGGGCATATTTTTCTGTCAGTTTTGACCACACTCTATTAATCCAGTCGTGAGTAACATTTGTATCAACGCTTCGTGCTTCTCCACTAATTTTACCATAGTTGATATTATGACGTTGTTTGAATTTTCCGAGCCATCCTTCTGATGATTTGAAAGAAGGTAAACCAAGTTCTTCAGCAAACTTCTCCGCCTTAGCTTTTACGATCGGCCCCGAGATAGGCATATTATTCTGGCGCTGTCAGTGAAACCATGATTGTACAGCTTGATCCAAATCTTCGTACTTAGGTTTCTTTAATTTTTTGGAAGACTTGCCAAATTGTAGAATTATTTCTTTATTTTCCATATTATGGACAACTACTAAATCCAGCGACTAAATCCAAAGCATCTACCAACATCACTTATCTTCACTCCCGCTTCTATTGCGCGTATCACTAACACTTTATCGTCAAATACACAGTGATTTTCTCTTACTTGCCATGTTTACAGTTTGAAAGTCTGCAAGCAACTAAGAATATGATAACGTATATTATATAATCCATGACTCCTACTAACAACAGTTTACACGTGCAAGCAATCCCAATTTGTACACAAAACAACTGATTTCTTAGAGAGTTTGGTATGTATTATGCCGACAGTCGAGTTTCTTACGTGCTAGGATAATAAAGCGACAAAAGAACAAAAAAATATTGGTAAATCCAATTGGGCATACCTTAAGCGCATTAAAAAAAATACGTATAACATGATTATACGGAATTTTTAAAGTAGTTTAAATACATTTCGACAGCACTATAGGGTTCAACACCATCGAAAACCATGAAAATGACACCCATGATGAAAAAATTGATACCTATTGCAGCCGCCATCTTGGATTTACATTTCGACAGCACTATCGCCTTAAACACTCTTGAAAACCATGAAAATGACACCCGAGATGAAAAAGTTGGTACCAACTTCAGCCGCCATCTTGGATTTACATTTCGACTGCACTATCGGATTCAACACCCTCGAAAACCATGAAAATGACACCCAAGATGAAAACCTTGATATCTGTTGCAGCCGCCACCTTGGATTTACATTTCGACAGCACTATCGGCATCAGCACCCCCGAAAACCATGAAAATGACACCAATGATGAAAAAATTTATATCTATTGCAGCCGCCATCTTGGATTTACATTTCGATAGCACTATCGGCTTCAACACCCCCAAAAACCATGAAAATGACACCCATGATGAAAAAATTGGTACCTACTTCAGCCGCCATCTTGGATTTACATTTCAACAGCACTATCGGCTTCAACAACCTCGAAACTCATGAAAATGACACCCATGATGAAAAAATTGATACCCATTGCAGCCGCCACCTTGGATTTACATTTCGACAACCCTATCGGTTTCAACACCCTCGAAAACCATGAAAATGACACCCAAGATGAAAAAATTGATATATTTTGCAGCCGCCATCTTGGATTTACATTTTGACAGCACTATCGGCTTCAACACCCTCGAAAACCATGAAAATGACACCCATGATGAATAAATTGGTACCTAATTCAGCCGCCATCTTGGATTTACATTTCGACAGCACTATCAGGTTCAACACCCTCGAAAACCATGAAAATGACACCTATGATGAAAAATTTTATACCTATTGCAGCCTCCACCTTGGATTTACATTTCGACAGCACTATCGGCTTCAGCACCCTCGAAAACCATGAAAATGACACCCATGATGAAAAAATTGATACCTATTGCGGCCGCCATCTTGGATTTACATTTCGACAACCCTATCGGTTACGACACCCTCGAAAAGCATTAAAATGTCACTCACGACTAAAAAAATTATACTACTTACTTTTAGTACGTACTACTATTATTTATTCTGTGCTTTTAAATATTGTAATAAAAAATCTCTTATTATTATTATTATCAAGTATTTAAGAAATTTGGTTATTCGAATATTGTGTATTTGTACAGCGATCTTTTTGAGCCGCTGAAAACAACCGAAACAATATCCACTCACGACGGCGACTGAAGCCGAATGTGTTCTGTGAGCCGAACTAAACTTAATACAAAGGTACTCTGTGAACTAAACTACTCTGTGGCTGTAGATCCCCATTTACAGAAACTATTTATATACGAGGCAAGCAAATCAACGAAAATTTCGCCATTTTGGAGCCGAAAAAAATTAATTATAGCTAAACAAAACAAAATTACACTGCCATTTACATTCAGTGGCTTCCCACATGATAGATGAAGAGATTAAAAAATAGATTGAGTTAAACAATTGATATTTTCAAAAGTTATAGTGTTTACAAGCTACAGGGACATGATAAATCCACACCATAAGCCACTAAAACCCTTTTTTTATTTAAAAATAGCAATTAATCGATTTAAAAAAATTATTAATAAGTTCAACAATCATTTATCTTTCTAACAATGTGCTTTTTATATCATTTATATGTATAATATGATTGCTAAATACGATTTTATTCGATAAAATGTTGGTATTTTAATTTTTAGGCGATAGTAGAACATTACCTTGCGCTTTCGCTTAAGGTATGCAATAACGTACACAGTTGTGCAGTTTTTACTAATTTTGCAACTTCAAAAGTTTTATTATTTAATTTTTATCGTTATTGAGAGTAGGTGTAATGCAATATAATATAAAATTAAAATTAAAAAAAAAATAGAGTGTATCATTGTATGGAAGACAAGCTAAACCAACCAAAGCTGAGTGATTTCGACACCTTAGGGAGTTGGTCGTTAAATCGAGTGACGTTACACGGAGTTTACACTGTATATATAGTACGCAGACGCGAAATACAGTACAATACATTATATTTTAGTACCGTTGGCAACCCTATTTGTAATATACGTATTATTAGCTGACCAGTTTAGTTTCGGCACTTTCACCAGCAAGCAATATCCAGCGGACTTATTTACACGCATTTTCCAACACGCAATCTTCTCGTTTAAAGCCCATCTGATGTAATAGTGCATTTAGCATCTTTGTTGTCTTTGCTTCTCAAAGACATTAGTTTACTTTATCTTGTGAATAATCAGGCAAAATTGTTATCTAACGCCATGTTCAAAATAAATTGTACGGAAAAACGATTAATATATGGTGGACTTGGTAGAGTCGGACTATAATGTATTACGCCACTGCGAATAAGTTGGTTCCACAGGGAAAAAATACGCCCACATGGAATACCAGCATGAAATTACAAAACAGTACTCCTACGTTTCAAATTACAAATGTAGACAACTAGTGAATCTATTACTGGTAACGAAGCAAACCATAACTTAACGTAACTTTTCAAAAGTGAGAGAGTAAGTACATACGTAGGTGTCTCTGGGGATTCAGTTACCTTCAGGTGGACTGTGAGTTTGTTTTTCGCCGATATTATAAAAACAGAAAGAAAACCTAAATACAGCCGAAAAACAAAGAGGCCCCAATTTTTTATTTACAAGTGAACGTAATAATTGCTTTGGATACTTTACACGTACAAGAGTTCAAGTATAATGAATTATACCATCGCTAACGTAATAAACCTAGAAAAATTATTAGAATGATTGACTAATGGATGACTTTAATCGGGATATCGTGCATCGCTAATTAGCTTATTAAACTTCGCAATTACATAATAAGTATGAGGCGCGAGGATACAGATGTATTTTATGAGCATCCGTTATTTACATTGTTTCTAATTATTCAAATAAACTATATAGTATTTATACGTTCTAAAGGCATGCTGCAGCTATACTATGGTTGTAACACGAATGGGTCGACTCGACCGGGGAAGGACCACGCTCTCACAGAATACCAGCGTAAAATAGCAGTTTAATGCTGCTGTGTTTCGTATGGCGAGTGTAGAGAACCGGAGACCCTTTTTACTGGGAACGAGGCATTCCATCTTAGTCCTCACGGGTGACAACGCATTTGCATTTTGATTCGTAATCGAAGATAGATATAGATGTCTATGGGCCACAGCAACCACTTACCACCAGGAGGACTGTGTGCTCGTTTGTCACCCTTATCCTATAAAAAAAATTGTATTTATTAAGACACAAAATACCAACGTGAAAGAGCATATTGGTTCGTATGGTTACGAGTCGAAATCTCTTTAATATTAAATGTAGAGAATTTATCGTAGCCTTCAAGGGTAGAAATTTATCTGTATGTAAGATGAACTAGACCGGTGTTTGGAAGCAACATCAAAAGTGCGAAATTCTAGTACCTACTGTAATAGCTTAGCCACCTGCGAAGTGTGACGATTATGAAGAAATCACAGTTGCAGTAATAATTCACTTACGTTTCTGTTTCAAGTTTCTGTAACTTTATAAAATAAACAATGTTATATCTATAGAGAAATATACTTTTCAATTTCCATTCATTCACCATTCATAACAGCTCATCAAATACCACTGCTGAACCGAGGACTCGTCTCCCCCGTAGATTACCTAATAGGACAACCTCTTATATATATTTGCCATTGTTACGACGTTTGACAGGCAGGTCGGCAATCACATTTTTATTATTTTCAGTTTTAAAATGTAAATGTTTCAGTTTCAGTTTCCCTCTGTCACCTCACAAGACACGGCTCACGAGCCACTAGATAACGATACCGTGGGGGTAAACATAGATTAGATGAATATTTAACAGTCTTAGAGTCACGCGGCAGCTTTTGCTGTCGCACGGATGGGCCAGCTCGAACTGGGGTGGTACCATGACCTCACAGAATACCAACGTGAAGTTTACTTCTGCGTTTTGCCTGGTAAGTGCAGGTGGCTGGATCCCTCTGCACTTACCAAGCACTGCACTCTCCATTTTCCCCAATAACGAGTAGAAAATTTAAATAAAACACTACCCTAAGAGGGTACTAGCACCCCTGGTAACGGAGAATTCCTCGCTGAGTATCCACGCCCAAGCTACCCTACTCTTTCTGCCGTGGAGTGGATGTTCAGGTTGACCCACGTATTCTAAGGGGACAGGGTCTGCTCGCGATTAATACTACCCGGCATAAACGGAGCAATAACACAAAGTCGACCTCTGCCACGCTATCTGTGAATTTCTGCAACATCAGGGTACTTCATTCGAACCTTAATGCCCTTGTGCCTAGGGCTGGGGTTTGCGTATACGTCAGAGAGAACATCTGTTTTCGACGCTTCGGCAGTCTTGAACTGACTATCCTCGCGTCTACGGGTGCCTCTTGAGATACCATGACGGTAATTCCGACACAGACCCACTCATCGATCACATGCAAATGACTGCAGGCTCTGTGCTACAACAAACACCAACCGCACAGATCGTGATCATCAGTGACTTTAAGGCCCACCACGCTAAATGGCTTGGTTTCCGTTTAACCGATCATGCGGGTGGATTTGTTTATGACATAGTCTTGGCATATGGTCTGACACAAATGATTACTTCACCTACGCGGGTCCCAGATGTTGAGGATCATATACCTTACCTGTTGGACCTTCCACTGAATTCTCATCCGGACGAATATCAGGTCTCTGTCTATTAATTCGATCTGGAAGGCATTCGATCGGGTTTGACACTAAGCACTTCCTTCAGAGCTCCCTTCCAATGAGGCTTCCCGAGAAATTGTGCAATTGGATCACCAGTTTTCTTGGAGATCGGGGCACCAAGATCGTAGAAAGCGGTGCATGTTCTGATTACAAGCCTATTAATGCCTGGTGTTCCACAATACTGCGTCTTATCACCAAAGTTGTTTCTTGTGCATATCAATGATATGTTCCAAACTGGTAACATTCATTGATATGTTATGCGGAGGACAGCTCTGGTGATGCTTTATACACCTATAGCCGTGCCAATATTCCTCGGGAAAACGTCACCGAGCACCAGAACAAACGTCTGCCTGAAGTCGAGTCTTTGTTGAACAAAGTCTCTGATAGGGCGCGACTATATCTAGTCCATTTCAATCCCCAGAAGACACAAGTTTGCACGTTCGCCGCTAAAATGAACCGCTTTGTCGTATCTCCTCAGTAAGGAACTCACTTTGTTGCTTTAGCCAGTATCGGAATCCTCGGCGTCAACATACTGAATGATGTGCAGTTTTGTGGTCACTTGGAAGATAAGGCCAAATTGGCCTCAAAAAAGCTTGGCGTGCTCAGCAGAGCGGGAGAGTATTTCATGACAGCACACCACTTGCAACTTTACAAGGCACAGGTTCGGCCTCACATGAAATACTGTTCCCTTCTCTAGGCCTGGGCTCCCTGTGCCAGCTTCTACACTTGAACGCATCCAGCGCAGAGTGACTCAAATCGTTGACATCCGAGTTCTTTACAATCGGCTTAATTTACTAGCATTGCAAAGAGATGTTGCATCCCTTTGCATTTTCTATCGTATTTACCATGGGGAGTGCTCTGAGGAATTGTTCGGGTTAATTTCGCCGCCTACTACTTTGTGGAATCATTTACCACCGGCGATTTTTCCGGACCGATACCACTTAGGGACCATCAAGAAACGAATTCGTTTCCCCCTCTTCTATAAAATAAAAAAGTATACTAAAATAATATAGAATAATAATATAGATAGAGAGGGATAATAATAATAAAGATATAAAGCTGAAATACTTCAATAATGTAACGACGACAGAATCGCTACATAAGCAACGATTTGTATTTAGTTTGAAAAGCTTTTAAAAGACCATCAACAAAATAATTCGTATTAGAAATAAAATAAAATAATACTTTTTTACTAAACAAGGTTCAATATTTAAATATAGTCATAGCCAGGATATACTGAGAAAACTATTTTTTTTATACTATACAGTGACAAGCGAGCACACAGTGCACCTGATAGTAAGTGGTTGCTGTGGCCCATAAACATCTACATTTATCCTCGTTTGCGAATCAAAATGCAGATGCGTTGCCACCCGTGAGGACTAAGATGGAATGCCTTTTTTCCAGTAAAAATACCATACGATACACAGCAGTGTTAAGCTGCTATTTGACGCTGATATTCTGAAAGAGCGTGGTCCTTCCCCGGTCGAGCAGACCCATTCGTGCTACAACTATTACTAATAATACTAATATAGCTGCAGCATGGCTCTACCACGTATAAAACGTCTAAAAATATCCTGCTTTATACGAATCACTTTTTTTCATTTTATTAAAAACCAACAATACATAAATTGAAAATATTAAATTTCAATACTCGTATTAAAGCCTAGCCACACCAATTGATCGATGGTGGAATGGATTTTTCGACGTAGATCGAGCTGCTTGATTATTCGAAATCCACTCCAACCCCGCCATTAGCTAAATAAAGAAACCATGCGGAATAATAAATGTGAGAGATTCGCATTTAATCGCATCTGAATCAACCCAGACTTTTCTTGTAAATTTGAAATGCACTCCAAAAAATATAAAATAAAATAGTTTATATAATAGAGGAAAAAGAAATTTTGCCTAAATACATAGAATTATTAGCGCGTCAAATCCGGGTTCGTTTATACTTATAATTAAAAAGTACCTGCTGTAAATCAAAAAATCAACGGTACTCGTTTTTTTCATGTTTGTATCTTTCATCAGCGCATCACAACTCCCGCGCATTATTACGAGTATAGTCCTTTCATGAGTTCTACAGGCGGATTGTCGAATGCAGTACCATCAATCTCACATCACACCCTTGATACTATGCTGACAGTCACCATATTGGGTATAATTTTATACACGTTGCCTTAACGGTTAAACCACCATCTTTCGAAAACCAAGAATTTTTAGCAATGGTCTACGTCATTAGTAGTATTTTGTCTATAAATTGTTATAGTTTGAGTAGCCTCTAATGGCACCCATTTTACGATGTCCTGAAACTTGAAATTACTTTTTTTTCATAGAGTAAGAGTAAAAAGCGAGCTCGTAGCCCACCTGATGGCAAGTGGATGCTGATGCCCATAGACATCTAGATCTGTCCTCGGTTATACATCAAAATGCAGATGCAACAAAGTTGGGTTTGGGTTGCTATTTCATGCTAATATTCTGTGGTTCTTCCCCGATCGCGCCGACCCATTCATGCTACAACTATAATATAGGTGCAGCGTGACTCTACCACGACATGTCATGGCAAATAATTGATCAATAATCTACTAAAAGCTATTAAAATATAGTCGTTAGTACCACGAGATTTATTGTTTGATTTAATTGTAATTATTTTTGGGTCCATATGGATGGGGTAAATTTTAACTAAAAATTAATCTGTATCCGTAATATATAATTTATATTTACTTAGCAATAACTAATATTGCAGAGCAGATAATATTTAACATTTGTGAGGCCACATCGCATCTGCATTTGGATTCTAAATCGAGAAAAGATAGATCGCCCATAGACGGTAAGTCTATGGGCGACATCATTCACTTACCATCAGGTGCTGTGTGCTCGTTTGTAACCTTATTCTATATATAGTATTAAAAAAAACAAGTAATCGGTGAAAGATTTTGTACATGATAGACCATCGATAGACCTTTACACTAAAGTACCGGCAAGAAATTGTTTCATATTATGGTAAATTATGATATAATAGTAATCCAACGCATGTCTCACCTGGGGTGTCATTTCTACATGGCTCTGACTGAACTGACCCGAACAGTTACTATACGATTTTTCTTAATCCTCAAAGGCCACAACGCATCTGAATTTTGATTTAAAGCGAGAATAGATGCAGCTATCTTCGGGCCACAGCATCCACACAACCACCACAAGTTTGGCACCGTAACTTCTGTAAGAAACCTAATAAAAATGGTATTTATAAATCAGATAATAATTCAATAGCATGAATGACTGGACAAAATCAGGAATCTTACAACATATTTGATTTGACTTTTATAATATTTATTTTACGAAGTGTTTTATGCTTAGGAGTCCGTTTAGTTAGATTTTCCAATTCAAAGATATTCTAGCCATCTATATAGTCTACTAGCTGACCCGGCGAACTTCGTACTGCCTAACAGTCGATTCTTTAATTTTTTTTATTTTCTTTAATATTTGATCTGCTATTCGGGACACCGGATCAGCTAGTAAGATAAAAAAAGAAAAAAGAAAGAACAACGTCCAGAATCGCCCCGTGTAATAAAAGCATCGGACATACACGATAATTTCTTGTCTATTTTATAGTATAGTTGCAAATATTTTTATATCACGGACTAGCTGTATGCCAAAATGAACATTAAAAAGTATTCTACTCGACTAATAACATTCTACATTCCCCTGGTGTTGCGGTTGTTCATGGGCGGCGGTAGTCACCATAGAGTAGAGTAATATATACCGGAAGTAGTCACTTACCATCAGGTGAGCCGCATGCTCGTTTGCCCCCTATTCTATAAAAAAAAAAAATTAATCGCCGCCATCTTCTCCAAACATCATGTGGTGTCGTAAAATTATTAGGGATGCCCAATCGATTGTAATCGATTTTTGAATTTTTAATGAATTACATTTTGAATTTATTTCGAATAAAGTTGCAATAAAAAAAGCTACAATAAAAATATTAAAGTACCATTTCTTTATATTCTTTTATATTATTCCCTAAAAGTATAATTTAAAAAACCTACTATACCTAATGAATGAGATCATACTCGATTTTGAATAGGTAGTTAGAATAATGCTGAAGAAAAATATTCGTAAAGATAATTATTCAGTAACGTATTTGTAACGTATGGCTATAATAAATCTTAGGAAATATCCATAAATCGTATCGTATTGGGCGCTCCTATTTTTGATGTCATTAAATGATCACTTGTTACTTGTCAGTCTCTCACGAAAAAAAAACGATCTCCAAATTGATTCAAATCGAACATACTAGAATCGATTTTCGATTAAATGGAGATTAGATTGAGACAGATCTATTTCCAATCAATCATGACATTTTCAATCATGCCTAATATAGACACAGAACATTATTGACGGTAATTTACCGTAAATACAAGTAATTGTATAGAAACATCTTTAAATTAATAAACATAACATCACCTACATGTCTGCCAAACACCGGGCACGAATCCAGATTGCGTGCTGCTACTGGAAACATCAAGTTATAAAAACCCAATAATAATTTGCCCGACCCTAGGATCGAACACAGATCAGAACAGAAAAAATTCTGTCACAAGGAACAGATGTTCCAACTAAGCAAAAGTTTTTCTTGAATCGTTTGAAATATAGCTAGTTCTTAAATAAGTCCGATTCAAGAGGTTTTTGGATCGATTCATTGAATAGATGGAGTGTTCTAAGTCGATATCAGGACGTCGGACAAGGATTTTTCAGATCTATATCGATCTGGAATTATTTTACTATAAACATCCGATTATTTTACTATAATCAATCGATTAAACGATTTCAAATCGACATACCTACTTTGTACTATCACTGTCGTCTCTCACCCTGTCAAAATTACATTGGTGGCGTCGTTTGCTCTTTGTAATTGTATCGGTGTTTTGGTGACCTTTGGGACTATATGTATATTGAACGTAACGTCTTGGCTATTTTAAAGGACTCTGATTGCTTTCAAGAACGACTTACCTTGCTGTGGTTTTTGTAACTGTGTACCGCTCAAACGATAACCTAGAATTCATAAACGGACTTACGCATATGCAATGGAAAGTGTATTTTGTGTAAATTGCGGCTCTGCTGTTGGTTCAATGTTGTTGAAAGATGAACAGAGAAGCAATCGTGCAATATTGCTGTAATTACATCGTTGTACGCAGAACCATCGATTACTGCGCCCATGTTATGACCATTATTTTGTACTTGAGCTTTGCGAGACATCAAAATAATATCGACATCCCTGCACAGTTTTTAGACAATATTCTAATTTCCAATTTAGAACATGAACAATAAACATGAAATTATCTCTGTTTTATTTCTAATTCAAACATATAAGTTAATGTAAGTGTAAAAACAACTTTAGCTACCAATTAGGTATTAAGTTAGTAAGGCTGGTTTCATAGTCAAGCGTTTGAACAGCGCCGTCCAGACGCACACGCTTGCAAATGCACTAGATAGTAGTCGATAATAGTCATGCCGTTCAACCGCGCGCTGTTGAAGCTTGGTTGAAACCGTGGTTGATACGCTGTTCGACGGCATGTCTAGCGGCGTGACTGAAACCAGCCTAAATGCTTGTACATTTAGGTATTAGGTATCGAACCGTACCGTATATGCTAATAATAATAATAATAATTACCATGCATAATCGCGAAGTGTGCAGCCTCCGTAATTACTTTCTAACGAGAGCGGATGATCCATACTATAGGGACGTTATTTCTTGTGATAAAGGACTTACCCCTCTATCCTTAGCCAACGAGCAATGGCAAGAACCGGCAGTACAAAGCATTTCCGACCGGGAGACCGTATGGAAGGAGAAAGAGCTCCACGGGAGGTTCTACAAGGCCCTACATGAGCCTTTCGTAAACACAGTCGCCTCCCTCCACTGGCTACGTTTCGGTGACCTCTTTGGGGAAACTGAGGGCTTTGTCTGTGCAATACAGGATCAGGTTATTAAGACCAACAATTATCGGAGATACATCCTAAAGGATGGCACCGTCGACATCTGTCGAGCTTGTCGCCATCCCGGTGAGTCACTTAGGCATGTCATCTCTGGTTGTTCGGCGCTTTCTAACTCTGAGTATTTGCACAGACACAACCTAGGAGCCAGGATTCTACACCAGGAGCTCGCTCTGAAATACGGTCTCGTGGATCAGAAACTGCCATATTATAAGTACTTGCCGGAAGCCGTGCTCGAAAATGACCGCGCCAGGCTCTACTGGGACCGGGCCATCATCACAGATAGGACTATTCTTGCGAATAAGCCTGATATTGTGCTGATGGACCGGGCACAGTCAAGGATATTTTTGGTCGACATTACCATTCCTTATGACGAGAACCTCGTGAAAGCCGAAACAGATAAGCTGACAAAATATCTGGACCTGGCTCACGAGGTGACCGACATGTGGGGTGGTCTGCCGGCCGAAATTATTCCTGTGGTCGTTTCTGCGAACGGGTTAATCCCAGTTAGCCTCTCGGGTCATCTGAGGCGACTGGGACTCCGTGACGGACCGCTCCAAGCTCAAATGCAGAAGGCGGTGCTCCTCGATACCGCCCGCATCGTCCGCCGGTTTCTTTCCCTTTCCCCCTAACCCTCGGCCGTTTGGTCTCCCCTGCCGAGGGCTTCCATCTGGTTGGGTTTTTATATATTTATGTAATTTTTATGTACTTATTTTATTTTATTGATATTTATGTAAGTTTATCATTTTCATTTTCAATTATATATTTATACAACCCAACCAGATGAGAAAACTATACAAATACCCCATAATAATAATAAATATTTATTTCATTTCCAATTACACATGTTTACATACAGGAACAAATATGATTAAAATTAAATAAAGTAACAATAAGTCTAACAAAAATAACATGCTTTGATAAAATTAAAACTGTGTGTCGCTTAATAATATAGAATCTACAAAAGAAAAATAGAAAAGTCAAGTTTATAATATTAGCTACCTGCCTGAACTAGGTTGAGTACCTGTGTTTCAGACATCACTAATGACAACATCTAAATGCTAACATCCATTATATTAATTTTTATATTAATACACAATCATTTTCTCGCATTGAATTTTCAAAACCAATGCTAAGAAATCAGGTATGTTAACTGGATTCTATGCATTTATACGTTGCAATTACATGCACTTAGGCTTTAGAACAAAACTGCATACCCAATTATCTAGATAGGTACTAAAAATAGCAAAATGCTTTAGGACATCGACATTTTCAGTTTGTTAAAAATCACTCGGTACTATGAAAACCGTAATATTTATGGTTCGATTATAACCTCAAAATCTGATACTTTTTTTTTCAAATATATCTATTATGCAGCTAGTCCGCTATAAAAATAAGATCATATAGGAATTTACTAATGATCGACAATAAAACACATAATTTTTCGATGCCCTTTGTTCCAGGGCGAATAAGGTATGGGCGAAAGATGTTTTATAGGTCCAGATACCGTGTTGCTAACACACCGCAACATTCATAGTGAAGACAGTCTTTGATCCTTGTGTGCGTGAGTACCACGTGACGCGCATATCTTACGCCCCATGGCTGCATTAATGTGCGTGACTTTGGTAATAACAGTGCAAATCGATTACCCAAAAAATGTGGGAGATTTTATATTTCATTCATATTGACGTACCTATTGATTCTAAGAGTATAAAATGTGTGTGCGTGGCGTGTGCATTTGTGTGCGTGTGTATATGGGGATATGGTTGCTTATGTGTATTTTATGTAGGTACAAACATCGCACTAAAATGTCGAAGATATGTAATAAAACCTATAATTAATGTAACAGTTAAAATAAATAAAAACACAGCAGATATTTATGTATGTAACATATATTTATAATCTATTATTACTAAATATATACAGAGTACTACACTTTTGTACAGTAGAACACAAAATATTGCCGCTTTTTACGAAGACATTAAATTATTTTTCAATCCTAACTAAAATGACGAAAACAAGCAAGTTTGGTTAAGCGTAAACTAAAGCGTAAACGGCCAAGAGATAGCAAATTGTTTGATTTTTTTAAATTGCTCTGTTCCGTTGCTGCGTGAAGGAAGGACAAAAACAAATAAACAAAAAAATCACACTTTCACATTTATAATATTATATTAGTATGGATTGTCAAGAATGATAGATAAACTTTTAAAACCGGTTTACAATCGGCTTTTGGAGGGTGGAACTCGCGCTCTCTTTCTCGCTCTAGTAAATAACGGTTCTGAATGACCAAAAAGGATAGAAGCACATGAAAGTGCAATTTCATGCTGCCAGATGTAGATCAACCCTAACCCTTAAAACGGTTTAACTCTATAGGTTGGGTAAAATCTGTAAAATTAGACTGCTTAAAATCCCTATACATATAACCTTTGCGGTTGATCATGACATTAAAAAATGGTAAAAGCATTTCATAGACTAGGCAACACTCGAATATTATTGCGCAGTATTATTACTTGTATTGACATTTAGCTTTCGTATTCTTTTACAAAGAAATACACCATAAAATTGTATAGTTACTTATGAAAAGTGATGTTCTTATCCTTATCTTTTTTCCTAGAGTAATTTTTAAATGATTTCACAGCACAAACAGTCATTTTGTGAAATTAAAAACACCTGTGCGTGACGTATGTTCACAGCGAACGTCGCTGGCGTAATGGCGGAACGATCGTTCGAATACGCCAATATTGGCGCCTTTGAAATGGAAGCGTTTTATGCGCGCGTACACGGTATCTGGACCTATAAAACATCTTTGATATGGGCGCAGAGCAATGTCCTCAACAATTACATTATGTCAAAAAATAAAAATTATAAAACACTTCAAATTCTTTTAATAGTCACTAAAAAATCACAAAGAAAATTACAATTTCTGATTTCTTATTATAATACCTACTTATTATATTTCATTTTATTTTTATTTATTCTAAATTAAGTTTCCATCGTATAAATATTGACAAATATTTATACGATACGATACGATACGATATAATATTTATACGATACTAACGTCACTCAATTGTTTTGCCTTCCCGGAACCCCTCCACTAACACTTAAACTTAATGGTATGGTATTAAAGTTCAAATTGACTTTTAAGTATTATTACGAATTTTTTGTGTGGGAATATAGAAAAGTGTTGTTTTTAGACTTTTTCAGGCAATTTTTTAAATTTTTCTCTCCGTAAGAACCATCTTCGTACTTCAAGGAATATTATAAAAAAAGAATTAGCGAAATTGGTTCAGCTGCTCTCGAGATTTGCGCTTGGCAACACATTCAGCGATTCATTTTTATATTATAGAGATATAAATATAATAGTCCGCACTCCGTAAACAACACATCTCATCTGAAAAAATTGACTTTCAAAAACTATTAAACACATGTGTTCTGGTCAAATGAAAATCTTAATCTTTTCGTTACTTCCTTATTTATTTATTCATTAATTTATTTAAAAGGTGAAAGTAACACTTATATAAAATACGAGTAAGTTTAAGTTTATGGAGATATATATATATAGCAATCATATCAATATGAAATAAGACACAAAAATAGAACGTGTCCTAGAATAACATATAGCTACTTTTAGCACAGGATAATATAAGATTCTGCGGAAACAGAGGGCTGCGGAGACAGAAAAATGAACACGAAAGGAACGTTTCTGTTTCTACACGAGCAGGAGCAATAAAAAGTAAATTATCCAGAAATTTAGCACGCCAAAATATTAAAAGATAAACCACTCGCAACTTCATTCCACGTTGTCGAATTTTAACTTATAAGACTTCAACGCGCTTAAGCAAAAACATAAAATTAATTTTTACTTTGTCAAACGTCGTTTATTTTACAATATTCTTCGTTTTATATTTCATTTCACATACTCAAAGAAAAAACGGCCAGTCAAAATGTAGAGGATTAAAAAAGAAAAATAAACAATACTATCAATTACTAAGGCTTGTTGGCTCAGAGGCTGGAAAATTTAAGGCGAGCCGCCTTAAGTTTTCTGGTAAGTAAACCTCAAAGATACCAATCCACAGGCACGTTGACGTCGACTCGTGATGAAACTTGCTGTCTGAGAAATTTAATACAGTTCATAATATGTAAAGTCTGTTAATACTCACAGGCTGGTAACAATTGACAAAAGCCCAGAACTATCACAAAAAGAAAGATCCTTTTTAGATACCCAACTGTGAGATGTATGTAGGCGATTACTTTAATTTTTACTTTTAACGACTAAGTGCTTTTATATAAATGTTGAAACTAATTTCGAAACCTATAAATAGGCATACTACAAAAGTCAATCAACTTATTAATAAAAAAACTTGTACTTAAGGTTATGGCCTTGAACACTGAATCAACATAACAGTATTATGCTTAACCAAAACAGCTACGTGGGATACCCGCTGAGTCAGAATAACGGATGGATAAGTAGGCGATGCACGCTAAGTAGGAGTATCTATGATATTTATATCAAACTAATATAAACAAATAAAGATAGAATACTATATATATATATATGTCAATTTCGAGTGACGACAAAACCATACACAACTTCTTGATACGCACACACACACACGCCATTCTTCTTACTTTCTCTATCAGCCCATAAAAGAACAATGCTAGACATGGGCCTCCTCCTGCCTGTCGCTAGTCAGAGTATAATAAGATTTTTCTACTATTTCCTATAATCAGACCTTACGATACCTATAGTACGAAATAGTGTGATAGATACTCTACAGTGTAGGAAAATATATCAGCTGTAATGCCAAGGCACTTTTGGCCCATGATAGAAGTTGGTTTTACCATTGCGTTCATGCAAGATGAAAAATCCCGACACTACTGCGTCAGTAAATTATGATCAGTAATTTATGGATGATAATAACCCCTGGGTATTAGGTGATCGCTACCAAGCTAATTCTAATTTGTTTTGTGTTGTTAATTGTGTAACATACATGGTTGTAAACTGTTATTATCTTTTTAAAAGAAGTCCCGCTAGGACAGAGGTTTTTTTTTCGAACCAGTGGTAATTAAACAAAAGAGTAACTTTCAATAAGTATTATTTATAATCTATATTGAATTAAAAAAATCTGTTACTGTTTCTGTTTCGCCATCTGCCTGCCTAGCGTATCCCTTACGAATATAATATATCAAACAATATAATATAACTAGACGTTCGGCCATTCACCACCCTTTTATTGTCCACTTACCACACATTCGAACCAAACTACTTCGTTATTCTTCATGCGTACAGCAAAGAAGTGGAATAAGTTGCAAGTCTTTCCATCCGATAACAATGTGGGTATCTCCATGGCAAGAGTTAATAGATTTTTGTAAGTCAGAGCGCTTCACCATCTTCGACTCCATCACCACTTACCATCAGCTATATAATATTCAAGCCCTGACTTAGAATAGTAAAAAAAAAATCTCCCTACAACTGGTAAGAACAATTCCCGGCAGTGAACTTTAACGGATGTTCAACAAGATTTTTAAGTTGAACCAACAACGTTAACGTAACTACTAAATTACCTAGTACATAATATTTTTTTTTATAGGAGAGTGACAAACGAGCACACAGTCCACCTGATGGTAAGTGGTTGCTGCGGCCCATAGACGTCTACATCTATCCTCGTTTGCGAATCAAAATGCAGATGCGTTGTCACCCGTGAGGACTAAGATGGAATGCCTCATTTCCAGTAAAAAAGGTAAAGTAAAGTAAAGTATTCTATAATTAATTATTACTTTAAATATGTTGCATTAGTACTAGAAGCTAGATAAGGTAAATTAAAAGATTGGTAATGACATGTATTTAGTAGTAGTAAGTAATATTAATATTTAGGAATTATTCAATCATAATATGATTATTATTGATTAACATAAACACGCGTCCATTTACATATGTTTTAACCCAGCATGACATAAAAAAACAAGGAAATAAAGAATGAAGTCCCAATTAAAAAAATTTAGGATGGACTCGACCTTCGAAGTGGCACGACCTAGACGTGTATGCAAAAAGAACACAACATTTTACGCCTTTACTGTGTTAAAACTATTATGACTTGAAATACCTTTTAATATTTATTACTGTCAGTAAAAAAGAAAAAAGAGAGAGCGGATCGCTAATGGCTGAATTATCACTGGTTTTGTAATTAGAAAAAAGATATACAGCATGTTTTATTTTTTGCCTCGAAAAAAAAAGAAAACTGCAGTATTTCTGCATTGTTGGTGTTTTGTAATCATTTATTCATTTTATATTAATTTTTGGTGTTAATAAACAATATGATCTATCGCAGAAAAGTTGTTGACGGTCATGATTAAATCTTTATGAAAAATGATATGGAGTCAATATTTTGATTTTATTTCAAGCTAAGTCGAGATTTCCTTAGGACGTAAATAACAAATGATGTGACGGCTTGTGCAAAATTGGCACACATAAATTTAAAAAATCCAGTAAGTTTGTCTATGATCCTACTTTAAAAATGAGTTACGATAACAAATACGGGGTAGTTTCACGCCCATGGCTGCATCAGGAGTGGGACCTCTCACTCGTGTAAGGAACACGCTCGGTTAGTGAAGAGAACCAGATACACTTTTTACAATCTATTTTAAATCTTAAAGATAACAAATTATCTGCGTTTTGATTCATTATAAATGTCTATGAACGACAGCATCCACGCGCAGACAAGTGGACGGTGTGTTCGTTTATGACCCGTAGTTCCTGTATTCAAAATAATTACTGTCTCGTTGATCCGTGAGCGTGACTGCCGATATAAGGTTTGGGTTAAAATACCGCGTCAGCCCAAAATTCAGTTACTAGGTTTTTGTATCAAGATATAATCAGTAGCAGCAACATGAAAGTTGGCCGTGTTTAACGGGAGTAATTCACCGTCGCGCATCGGAAAGCACGTAAAGTCCTGCGGCTAATCTCTCTCCGGTCGTGTCGGATTGCCACTGCCCACCTGACTATAGGATTGAGGGAAAAGAGAGTGCGCAGATGGCTAGTCTCCGTTAAGACAGGTCACCATGAACGAAATATGAATAGTATAGTTGTAGCAGGAATGGGTCGGCTCGAACGGGGGAGGACCACGTTCTCACAGAATACCAGCGTAAAATAGCAACATAAAACTGCTGTGTTTCGTACGATAAGTGTAGAGAACACTAGACTCTTTTTACTGGAAACGAGGCTTTCCGTCTAGTCCTTACGGGTGAAAACGCATCTGTATTTTGATTCGCAAACGTGGATAGATGTAGATGTCTATGGGCCACAGAAACGACTTACCATCAGGTTGACTGTGTGCTCGTTTGTCACCCTAATACTATAAAAAGACAGATATTCAATGATCTAATATATAAAGACTAATGTTTGTTTGTTTGCATTTTATGCGCTGCCATCATTGAGATATTATCTTTAGTACATAATAGTTCAATGGCTGCCATACCCTTCATTTGCGGTACAACTTTGTCAACTTATTGCTTGCACTTACGCGAAAGTTATACTCGTAGTCGTAGCGTACCGACTTTAAAAGTTATGTATTATTTAACTTCAATGAATGTATTATCATTCATAATTAAACAATACCTATAACTTCCAAATTTAAAACGATATTTCCGCAGTTGTTTCCTCTGCAGCATCAACGTGCTGGGTACCTGCTAATAGATTATAAAATCACGCTGACTCATGACGACATAAGATGACGCTATCCCAAACAGAAGATTGCTTTTAAAGTAAAAAAGCTGATTTGCGTTCTTTAATTCTGCATAAAGGTTTTGTTTTAGAATAGTTCTTTTACCTTTGTCTTTACAACGACTTTTTTTAACAAATGCGAATTTAATGATGTCTGACGGACCCACAGAATAGAGGAATGAAATGGCCCTAAAGGGCAATATCTCAGTAATGCTGTTGTAATTTTAGCTATAATTAATCCATTTTTTACAATATTGCTGGATATCTTTTTACAAATATTACTGCTACTAGAATTCATTTCTTTCTTGTACTCTGCTCTGTATACTGATTATTTTACTTTTTTTTATTACAGTTATATTTTAGGAACATAGCTATAGAATATGTTTGTTTAAGGTACATTTTTTACATCGGCTTCTGATCTATAATGTATTTTACTATCAGTGTCGTTGTACTGTTGTCTCATTGGTCTAGTTATCGTAACGCAACTGCTGATAATGAGGTCCGAAAGTCAGGAGGTTCGAATCGTGGGTCGGGCCATAATAAGTTATTGGATTTTTCTGTTAAGACAATCTCAGTAGATACCCGAAGTCAGGAAGTTGTCGGTGTTTCACTCCCGTGCCTCAGAAGGCTTAAATCCGTTGGTCTTGCGCCTGATCTCTCTCCAGTCGTGCCGAATTGCTGTCCCATCGGTCTATAAGATTAAGAACTATTCCCTCGTGTTTACATTGCACCATAATCCTGTCATGCGCAGATGCCTAGTCTCCATTGAGACTGGCTGGCTTTTTTTATAGGATAGGGTGACAAACGCGCACACAGTCCACCTGATGGTAACTGCTTGCTGTGGCCCATAGACATCTACATCTATCCTCGTTTGTGAATCAAAATGCAGATGCGTTGTCACCCGTGAGGACTAAGATGGAATGCCTCTTTTCCAGTAAAACGGGTCTCCGGTTCTCTACACTCACCATACGAAACACAGCAGTGTTAAGCTGCTATTTTACGCTGGTATTCTGTAAGAGCGTGGTCCTTCCCCGGTCGAGCCGACCCATTCGTGCTACAACTATACTACTAATATAGCTGCAGCATGGCTTTTCCACGTTTAAAATTGCTGGCCGCCGTGACCGAAATTCGGTCTGGAGGGTGAACATTATCATTATGATATAGACAGGATTAATAGATAAAGGACTTTCCAATAATAGGATAATTTGTTCTATAAAATAACAATTCCTGGTCGTTTCCGTTTATAAAGACAACTCAAGAACAAATGGAAGCTAAAAATATGTATCCAACATTGCAGACAAATCTACTCTGATCCCATATCCATTGTATACCTACGTAAGACGTGCATGCGCTTCTATGTTAGCGTTAACACATAACCTTGTGCATAGTTAATTTAGAAAAATATTCACATCATCTAGAAAAACAGCTAAAGAAACGTCATTTAAAAGGTAATAACATAATTTATTAAAATAAACTTATTCTCAGTACCCGCACCCTTCCCAGCCAATTGCATCATTTTAATAAAATAATTATTATAATTCATTGGAAAAAAATAATTTTAGGGTGTGTACAATGACGGAGGCTCACAATGTAAACAGTCAAGGGTAAATTTAAAATATTAAAATAAATTAAAAACAATTATTTACAGTTTATACTTTACACCATTTTCTTTCAACAGATTTTTATTTTTAATTAAAAAAATAAATATCAGATTTATGAAAAGACGAATAATTCCAGTATGTATAAATCATATTATTACCATGTTTTTATTAATTCACTTTGTACTCTTTTTTTCTGTTCGGTACAAACTGCAATCGATTTTGAGCAAACAGCTTCTGATGAGCTAGAGACTTGATGAGCTAGAGACTTGATGAGCTAGAGACTTGATGAGCTAGAGACTTGATGAGCTAGAGACTTGATGAGCTAGAGACTTGATGAGCTAGAGACTTGATGAGCTAGAGACTTGATGAGCTAGAGACTTGATGAGCTAGAGACTTGATGAGCTAGAGACTTGATGAGCTAGAGACTTGATGAGCTAGAGACTTGATGAGCTAGAGACTTGATGAGCTAGAGACATGATGACCTAGAGATTTCAACGTGATAAAGCCATGCTGCAACAAAAATATGGTTGCAGCACAAATGGGTCGGCTCGACCGGGGAAGGACCGTTCCCGATGCGATTAATAGAGACAAAACTTTGAAGACAGCT
The DNA here is from genome assembly GCA_033319125.1 of Parnassius glacialis. Classification (NCBI taxonomy): domain Eukaryota; kingdom Metazoa; phylum Arthropoda; class Insecta; order Lepidoptera; family Papilionidae; genus Parnassius; species Parnassius glacialis. The sequence goes on along the minus strand of JAVANC010000013.1, from coordinate 13,816,043 downwards.
CATGAATGGAAATGTAGCAGAAAGTCGTCGTCATTTGGAATTTTAATTATTAGTATTTTTTGTCGTGAGTAAATACTGTCTTGTGGCAAATTCATCGTTATCATTTACTTCACCCACACATTGTCATTCAATCTGATCGAAGCCAACTGTATGAGCCAAGGCTGCACTGATGCAGTTTTTCTATTTATACTACCTGATGTTTATTTAGTCATAACGCGCTTCTTTTTATTTAAATGTCTTCCATTGCAGATGTGATTCTATCAATGCAAAAAGATTCCGTTTATTTGCAAAAGGAAACAGCAGAAATATTTGTATTATAAGTTATTTTATAAAAAAAAATCACCTTGACTGTTTTATTACCTAATATTATTAATACATATTTAGTTCTATAGAACTAAAATGGTCAGATAACTTAGTGTGGCGATATTTATTATGATTAGCCGTCAGTTTACGTTACAGATATTCTCAGGTTCATATTCTTGGTCATGCCCGTGATTTCTTTCCGTTTGTGTTGGATTGCCGTCGCATCAGTATATGAGAATGAGAGAATAGAGAGGGCACCTGTACACACCTCGTGCACTATAATACCATCCTGTGCTAATGGCTAGTCTCCGTTTAGACTGGCTGCCGTGATCGAAATTTAATTTGGATGACATCATTTAAATACCACATTTACTCTTTTTTATATAGGATAACGGTGACAAATGAGCACACAGTCCAGCTGATGGTAAGTGGTTATTGTGGCCCATAGACATCTACATCTATCCTCGTTTACGTATCAAAATTCAGATGCGTTGTCACCCATGAGGACTAAGATAGTACGCCTCGTTTCCAGTAAAAAGGGTCTCCTGTTGTAGTGTTATGCTACTTACATATCATTTTATTAATTTTTCCATTCTGTTTTTGATTTTCTTCATCACTTTTCACGCTATTAGTTATACTACTAACATATCATTTTACACTATTTTTCCATTCTGTTTTTGATTTTCTGCATTTATATTTTGCATCACCTTTATTTCCATAGGATCCTGTAACGTTTTTATACAATAAAAAATCATTTTCACTTCGTATTCTCACACTATCAGCTCCTTTTAAAATCGCTGTCAATGGAGTCTTACCTTTTTCTATCTTTTATTGAGTTTTCCGTAACTCTGCAATTTCGGGATTCGTGCGCGCTGCCGCGCTACCTTTTTTCCTATATCATTAATATTTTATTTCTTAAATAAAACTTGTAGTTTCTTAATAACAGTCCTAAAACCAAAAATTTTATATTTGACAACCATTATTTATATGGTTGTTATGGTAACTTTTATTCAAATTCGTCACTGGTGTGATGTTCTTGATTTAATATTTTCACATAAATACTCTATGGCTCTAGGTCATTTACAATAAATTTCCTTTTAATTTAAATAATTTCTCGTTCTCTCTAAAAAGGTATAAAAGCCGAACAATTGGAGAATACGAAAAGTCTCGCTTCAGTTCTCAAACGAGAAACATCTACTAAAGGCCTTATCCCGGGGCCGCATTGCCCCGGGATCCTGCAAGCCTCCATCTACATCCGAATTCGTCGGCAGTCTGCTTCAAGCGCGGGGCCACACTACCTTCGGGCGCGCTACGACTGCTTGCTCCAGGCGCTGAGTGCACCTACTGCCGCGCTACCTTCGGGCGCGCTACGACTGCTTGCTCCAGGCGCCGAGTGCACCTACTGCCCGCGCTACCTTCAGGCGCGCTACGACTGCTTGCTTCAGGCGCCGAGTGCACCTACTGCCCGCGTTACCTCTGGGCGCGGCGACTACTTCTCCAAGTGCTGAGCGCACCTACCCCAGGCGCTACGTGCGCCGGCTCCGGACGCTGCGTGTGCCCAGTCCAGGCGCTGCGTGCCGTCGCCGCTGAGAAACCTCAAGCTCCGCGTGTGCCTATTTCTACAAGAGCAGCGTGTCACTTCAACCTCCAGGCTCCACTATAATACTAATTCTCCTATTCTCCTATTTTTTTTAATCTAATTGTAATCTCACTTCATCCATCATCTTCATATTTCATTTTTTATATAAGATTGTAAATACCCTTTAAAAAAATATAATATATTATTTTCTTGGTCTACTTTTGTTGTTTTGCTGTTCTTAGGTTAGGTTCTCTTTATTTTTTAATTGTCGCTTCACGACACTCTACACTCACCATACGAAACACAGCAGCGTTCGGCTGCTAAATTTCACACAGCACGGCTAGCATGGGCTGGGGATAAACATTTTATCCCCCGATTATATCCACTGACAAGAGATAATCTTGTCCTTATACCAAAACACGGCAACGGGGAGAAGTATATCCCCGTTTGACATAACGAGTAGACATATATCCCCCGTCCGTAGCAAGGAGCCAAATGAAAGATAAAAAATTATGCTTTTTTGACAATTGAAAGGGACAATTCTATCCTAGTTCATTAGACGTTTTTATTCATGCAAGAAAAATGTCTAAGTCTATCTCCCATTTTATATACTGTGGATATTATATCCACCGGTGTGCCCATGCTCGAAGGGTGGATAAAACTAAGCGAGTGGATAAACATTTTCTTCTTTCCCCGGGGATAAAATTGTCTCCTGCCCATGCTAGCCCTGCAGAAGTGTGAGCGGGGTCCTTCCCCTGTCGAACCGAATGTTGGTCATGGTCGCTCAAATATTTTTGTTGAAATAAAACGGTCATCGTCATCGTCATCGTTATTTTCATCGTCATCGTCATCTCATGTTCATCTCTTGGGCATTGTTATCGTTATCGTTATCGTCGTCGTCATTGTCATCGTCATCTCATGTTCATCTCTTGAGCATTGTCATCGTTATTGTTATCGCCGTCGTCATTGTCATCGTCAGCTCATGTTCATCTCATGGGCATCGTCATCGTTATCATCATCGTCATAGTCATCGTCATCGACTTCTCATGTTCCTCTCATGGGCATTGTCATCGATATCGTCATCGTCATCGTTATTGTCATGGTCATCGATCATCGTCAACGTCAACGTCATCGTCACCGTCATCGTTACCGGCATCGGCATGGTCATCGTCATCGCATGGTCATCCGTTGATCCTTTAAAAAATTCCTTTAAGTTCATACTTTTTATCGGTAGAAAGTTTTTGTCGGGCAAGGTGTTTAGGTCGTTGAGCGAACAACACAATATGCGGCAGTACTTGGTAGTGCAGTAGTAGTAGCTTGCTAGGCAGGATTCCAGAGATCTTTGGACACTTCTATAGCGTAAAGATTTGTGTCATTGTGATGCGGTGATATAACTGCCACGAGCTTATTATAAATAGGTAGATAAATGCAACTAAGGTTATGGCTAAAATATCAACAAGTAAAATAATTTTACAAATAAAGTCAGCTTAGACACCTATTAATTTCTTTTTTCTAACAGCTTATTCGTTTTCGTAGCCTATTTCACAAATCATTTTCAGAGTAATTGATAAAGTGTTTTATGTGTAGTAAGAAATACGATAGTAAAAAGCAAAATAATTTATTTATTTTTTAATTAATTAAAATTAATTATTAATTAAAATTAATTATTAACTAAAATATTTTTTATCCTCCTGGCGATGCTGTTACAATCCCGTCAACCCTGGCCCATATTTTTACACGTGAACATAACGTGTCCCGGTGTCTAGTATGATTAGCCGTCAGTTTATGTTCGGAAATCTTTATCTTACATTAACATAAGTAATAGTTAATGTTGCGCTGTGTAGTATCGATCTAAGAATATTCACTATCACTGGAAAGCAACTTCAATAAACAGCCTTCAACCTGGGAATAAGGTGATCGCCACCATGCTGGTTCTATGAAAAATCATTTCAAAATTGTATAAACGAAATTATTGTTAAGTGAAATATTTTTGAAAAAAACTCCCGCTGGGTTTCTTGCTGGTTCTTCCCAGGACGGAGGTATTTTCCGAACCAGTGGTAAATAAAAATGACTTTCAATAAGTATTATGTAATAATCAATATTGAATAAAAAATTATTCTATTCTATTCTAATCAGCGGTTGCCGACTGGCCTGTCAGGCATGGCATAAATGGCTAAATCCTACCTATGTGGCAATTTGTGGGAAAAGCTTATGTACAGCAGTGATATTTTGTTGGGCTGTAATGAATAAATGAAAAAATAGTAAATAGAATTATTTATTAGTCTATAAAAACAGTTCTCACACTAGCGACTAAAACAAATTCAAAGACGTGTTAGCGTTTTTGAAAATAAACTTTATTTCGTTTAATACCATTTAAAAGTTTCAATGTGTCTTTTTTCTTGAACTACGACTTAATGCCGCCTACCCGCGTCTCTAACAAGGCTTCCCAGCTAAGAGCGAACTAACTTGAATGTTAATGCAACACCCACAAGAAAGTAAAAGCTAAGAGATTGAATTAATTGCACGATACAATGTCGCGGATTTAACTAAAAAATAACAAACTTTCCTTCCTAACAAAACAGTGTGAGCTAGTCTTGGGAACAGTTGACGATATTGTGGTTTTTTAAATACTTTTAGTAGTGACAAACGAGCACGCAGTCGACCTGATGGTAAGTGGATCTTGTGGCTCATCAACGCCTACCGCTGTCCTTGATTTAAATTCAAATGCGTTGTCATCCTGGAGACGAATAATGGTATGTGTCATTACTAGTAAAAGGGTGTCTTTTGTTCTTTGCAAGGAGTTGGCATGATCGGCGGTATTTTTTTAATACCATTGCTTTAATACCATCCAGTATCCCAAGGTCTGACTTTGCGCTGCGTTTATTTCATAGCGTGCGAACGCGAACAACCCAAGTACGCACCATTGACATTGGAAGCAGTATTTTACAAGGAAATTCTAATTTATCACGTGCTCTGCGGTAAGGGAATACATTGCGATCAAATGGTCAATTTTTTAATTTAAAAAATATATGGAGGATATGCGAAGTCCTCTAATACACAATTTGACAACTAGATATCTCCTATTATACCGCCTCTTTCTACCTTACACCTAGAACAAGGAATAAATTTTACCGTGCTCGCTATTTTAAGTAATAATTTTCAATGTGCTTGGAGGTGAAAGAAAATAACGTGAGAAAAGAAATCGTATTTAGAAATTAAAAACATATTGTAAGAATACTTGAAGTCTGCTAACACGCGTTGGGGCAGCGCGGTCGAGTCTTCTCTGATCCAATAAACCCTCCGAGTATAGTCAATAAAGATTTGAAAGGAGGCTTGTGCCCAGCTGTGGAATGTATGAAAGTTTCTAGTATTATCTTTATATATTTAATTTATGTAATTTTTTTATTTGGGCTACTAGATGGATCTTAAAACGGTGACCTAATAAAATATTAAGGAAGTCAATAGATGCAGGACGTTTGAGGTTTTTTTTTTAATAAGAGAGGGGGCAAACTAGCATGCGACTCACCTGATGGTAAGTGACTACCACCACCAATGAACAACTGCAACACCAGGGGAATTACAGATGCGTTGCCGGACTTTTAATAAGGAGTAGGCTCTTTTCTTGATGGTCCCTAAGTCGTATCGGTCTGGAAAAATCACTGGTGGTAATCGATTCCTATGGTATAGTCAGGTAAGGCTGCAGCGTTTTGGCTACGTGGGTTGGCTCGACTGGTGAAGGACCAGGTCTCACAGAATACCAGTGAAAATAGATTTCATGTATTGGTAATATGCTGTAATCAATGATCGAATAAAGTGTTTTTAAAAAGTAAGTAGCTAGATTTAAAAAAAAATATTGATTTTTTCATATCTTAATAATAGAAAACTTCAAACACAGCCAATTCTAAAACTAGAAATTTGTTTTACGAAAAAAAAATGACGGTACGTTCATTGCGTAAAGTTCTTATTGCATAATGTCATAATCTAATTACGCGTCCAAACAACTTTTATTTTTTAATTGATTCACGAAAATCAAGTCTGCCAGAGCAAATTAATACAACAATAAATTATTTCCATATCATGAGTTTACTATATTATGCCATGTAGCTTATGAACATGCATAAAGGTAATTAAATAACCGACCAAGTGCAAGTCGGACTCATGCATGAAGGGTTCTGTCGTAAAACACGTTTCTAGTAGGGGAGCCCCCTTTAGTTTTTTCATTTATTTTTATTTTTATTGTTTGTTGTTATAGTGGCATCAGATATTTAACTGTTCAACAGAAATTTCAACTGTCTACCTATCATGGGTCATGAGATACAGCCCGCTGACAGACAGTCCCGTTGGTAACCCTTCGGGTACGGAAACCTATAAATTATGAAGGTTAAGCATTAATACTACTTACTTACTACTTACCTATATATTTTATTAAGATTAAGTATTAATACACAATTCTTTTATCTACCAAAAGTAGCTATTGCTAAAGTGGGAGATTAAAATAACATACCGAGGAGAAATTCAGTACGTAACCATTCAATTGACGGCTCCGTGGCGCAGTGGCTTAACAATGAGTTGTTGAGCTAGGGAGCGCGGGTTCGAATCCCTCACGAAACAAGTATTTGTATGGTTTACAAATAATTGTTCCGGGTCTGGATGTTTGTCCTCGTACAAATATGTTTGTAAACTGCCTCTACGACACAGGAGAAAATCCTAGGGAGGGGTAACGTTTAAAAAAAAGAAAATGAAGAAAAAATAAAAAATCATTTCATTCCATCGATCTATCCATTACAGCTTATTAAAGTCCACTGTTGTGGTTGAGACCTCCAATCAATTACCATTGATTTTCCATATTCGCAACGCTTGGCAGCCGAGTTGTCAACCACAGTTTTTTATTATTTTGAGTTGTTTTCAGGAAGATGCTGATGCCCATCACCTGTTTCAGTCTCCCTCTGTCGCCTCTTACGTCACTCACGGGACAATATGCGGTAGTGGATACTCTTACAACTTCACTACATGATAAATTATTATTAATAATTATTATTCATTAATTAATGACAGCCTATCAGTGTACACTGTTGAACATAGGCCTCCCCTATAGATTGTCTAATAGGATATTTGCCAAAATCGCCACGATTGACAGGTGATTAGCTGGACGCCAGAACAGAAAGATAACAGTGTTTATTCGATTAGAGCATTTGACTTCAATAGACGTGACTTCTCCAGCTTTTTTTATAGGATAAGGGTGACAAACGAGCACACAGTCCACCTGATGGTAAGTGGTTGCTGTGGCCCATAGACATCTACATCTATCTTCGATTACGAATCAAAATGCAGATACGTTGTCACCCATGTGTACTAAGACGGAATTGCCTCGTTTCCAGTAAAAAGGGTCTCTGGTTCTCTATATTTACCATACGAAACACAGCAGCGTTAAGCTGCTATTTGACGCTAGTATTCTGTGAGAGCATGGACCTTCCCCAGTCGAGCCGACCCATTACGCTACAACCATAATATAGCTGCAGCATGGCTCTACCAAGTAATTCGTTACGTCGCGCATATTAACTCTATCTCCGTTTGAGTCTAACGTAAACGAACTTTCTGGAATTTCTCATATTCAGTCGCCTCTTAAGACGTCTACAAGTCGAAATGGCATGATGGAAGGTTACGCCATTACCACACGTTTTTTTTTTATTTTACAATGGCACACCCTGGGTACGTGTGATGTCATGTTTCAATTAAAAAAATATCAAAAATGGTAATAAAATTCGGAAAAAGATATATGACACTTCAAACTTCGCAAGGTCGATTAAAGATAGCTAAATATGATTTCATCGTCTATAATTTACTGCCGAATCAGCGTCTTATTTAAAAAAATGCGATTGAAGGCCTTCGCCAGTTAACTATGAATAAGTTATATCGAAACATTTGATGAAACCGATCCTTAAATACTGTTTCAAATAACCATTAAAGAGCTATGAGTCATTTGGTGAACACTAAATTATAATTTAGTCGTTTCGTACTTCGTAGTGGTAAGTGGTATGCAGCCGAAGATAGTCAAAGTTTTATTTCTATGATGGGTTAGTGGACACAGAGTTAATATCATCGCACAGATATTGCTGCTTCGACACGCTGCAAAATAATACAGTCTATTTTATGTATATGTATATCGCATTCAATTTCTATATTCCTATTTTTATTTCTATTGCCAAAAGCCACATATTGGCTACGACCCTAAAAACTTCACTAAGCATTGAATGATAGCATTCTGATAGCTTCACTATCATCACCTTTACAACCCTAAAAGGTCCACTGATAAACATCAACAACCCTAGCAGGGAACACCACTAAACAAAGTCCTGTACCGTTGACTTCATTAAATGAAGTCACTCGATCTAGTCAAGAATTCAGACATCTGATCGCTTTTGGTGATAAAGGCACAATGCTGTAATACTTACTCGTAAAATAACATATCATTAGTAATTAAGACAATTTTAAATTATTCACCTTTTCCAAACAATTTTATTTATATGTATAGATGTATAGATGAAATAATCATCTATACATATAAATAAAATTGAAGTGTCTGTCAGTGATACCGATATAACTGTCCTATATTGAGCCGATTTGCATGCCATTAAGACAAGAACCCGGGTTCGATCCCCTCTATACCGACGAAATTGTTAATTGCAACTTTATGTGCTGATTTACCACGTACTCAATGGTGAAGGAAAACATCGTGAGGAAACCTGCATGCCTGAGAAATAAGAAAAAAACATTTGAAGACTTGTAGTTCACCAACACGCATTGGGGCAGCGCGGCAGATACTATACCTTGCCCTAAAACCCTCTCAGAAATAAGAATAGGCACAGGCCCAGCAGTGAGACGTGCTATGAGCAGTAACTTTAACAAGAATAACCATTTTTAAAAAAATCTGTCTGTCTGTCCGGTCTAATCTTCACAATGGCTGAACCGATTGTAATGAAACTTCACGAACAGAGAGAGCAATCCCAGGAGGAATCTAGGTTATATTTTCTTCATTAATCATTATATTATTAATCAGCGGAAAGCACCAAGTGTGGGGTTTTGCCTTTTACGATAAAAATTACATACTTCCTCTTATGTCCCTTACGGATACTATACATTTAATTTTGGACTCCGACGTCTCTTAATTATACGTGATAAGGTAGGTTTTACTTGATAATAATTATATGCTATAGCGTATGTATCACAGCTACTGCACAATATATTACAAGGGATTCTATTTTAGGTCCTTAATCTTTACTCTGTGCCTCGAGGGAGACAACAAATCCGCATTTTGATTCTTATTCAAGGATAGTATACGTCTATGAGCCACAGCATTCACTTACCATCACATCACAGCTTTCATAATATAAATAAATAACTTTAACAGTGGTAGAGCCACGCGGCAGCTTTTGCTGTCGCACGGATGGGCCGGCTCGAACCGGGGTGGTACCACGACCTCACAGAATACCAGCGTGAAGTAGAGGTTTACCTCTGCGTTTCGCTTGGTGAGTGCAGGTGGCCGGAGGCCCTTTTTACTGGAAATTAGGCATTCCATCTTAGTCCTCACGGGTGACAACACGTCTGCATTTTGATACGCAAACGAATATAGATGTAGATGTCTATGGGCCGCAGCAACCACTTACCATCAGGTGGACTGTGTGCTCGTTTGTCACCCTTATCCTTTATTATGTGTGGGGAGTAGCGTCATATGCTGAAATACAGGTTTAACCTAATTCGGCAATGTATGCTATTTTTCATGTTTTATGTTATAAAAATTCTTGTGTAGTATATAAAGATATGATGTTAATTGACATAAATATGAAAATAAAAAAATTAAGATTATTGAGATGTATTATTATTATTATTACCATCGGGCGAATTATGTGACAGTTTGTCACCCTTTTCAAAATTGAAAACTAACATTAAGATAAAATATATTTTTTTTTAATATTTACTAAAATTATTCCACTCAAATTCGTAATTATTATTTTAGTAATTTATAGACGAGGAAATAAATTAATTTAGTATTGTATGTTAATTAGAGATGTTGTAACTCGCATATTTTAACGATAGTAAGCACAATCATATAAGTCATCAATGTCATTTTATGTTAATCGGTGTGTTCATCAATTCATTTTCTTATAAAGCCATAAATTGTCAAATCGGAATATGTATTAAGTTCAAATATATTTAAGATTTATTAACGATGACTCCTACGCCAATCCTAACTTTCGCAAAATCATTTAGTGCTGCGCTCGCTAATCCGATTGCAGAGCGTGATGGTTATGTCGAGTTCTCCCTGTTTTAAGAGAGGCGCTTCTCCAAAAATTTGACTATAAACATGATTTACGCAAAAGAATCATACTACAATCAAATAGAAGTAAACATAAATAAATAATCATTAATCTCATCATCATCATTACAGCCTTTCATAAGTTCACTGCTGAACATAGGCCTCCCCCAAGGAATGCCACAAAGCACGGTCCTGAGCCACCTGTATCCATCGATTTCCTGCATGTCTTACCAGGTCGTCACTCCATCTCGTGGGGGTCGCCCAACACTTCGCCTACCGGTACGAGGCTACTAATCAAGAACCTTCCTTCCCCATCGGTTGTCGGTTCTTCGAGCTATATGGCCGGCCCACTGCCACTTCAGCTTACTAATCCGTTGGGCTATGTCGGTTACTCTGGTTCTACTGCGGATATCCTCATTCCTAAATTTATCACGCAGAGAAATTTCGAGCATAGCTCTCTCCATAGCTCGCTGAACGACCTTGAGCTTCCTCATACGGCCAGCAGTGAAGGACCACTCATCAAGGTCATCACTGGCAACATGCACTGGTTGTACAATTTCGATTTAAGGTTTTGAGGTATGTCTGACGAGAAGATGTGTCGTAGCTTCCCGAACGCTGCCCAGCCGAGTTGAATTCGTCGATTGACCTCTCCGGTCGAAGTTGGACTTACCTAGTCGGACTATTTGTCCCAGGTAAACATACTCGTCAACAACTTCGAGCTTAGTGCTCCCAACAACTACCGGCATAGGTGTGACATGGACATTAAACATAATCTTTGTTTTGTCCATGTTCATCTTAAGACCTATCCGTTGGGAGACACTATTGAGGTCATTGAGCATAGTGCTTAGGTCCTCCAGCGATTCTGCCATAAGGATTATATCGTCGGCAAATCGAAGGTGAGTGATGTACTCGCCATTGATGTTAATACCGTATCCTTTCCAGTCCAGTAGCTTGAAAACGTCTTCCAATGCAGCGGTGAAGAGTTTCGGGGATACAACGTCACCCTGTCTTACACCTCTCTGCAATTGGATAGGTTTCGTACTCTGGTTCTGTACTCGGATAGCCATCGTAGCCCTACTGTACAAGCACTTCAGCACTTCGATATACCGACAGTCAACTTAGCACCGCTGAAGGGACTGCAGCACCGCCCAAATTTCGACGGAATCAAAGGCTTTCTCATAGTCCACATACGCCAGACATAGTGCCAAATTGTACTCCTCGGACTTCTGTACAACTTGTCGAAGGGTATGTATGTGGTCTATGGTGCTAAATCCTTTTCGGAAACCGGCTTGTTCGGGAAGCTGGAAGTCGCCAAGTCTGTAAATAATAATCCCTAAATAATTAATCTGCAACAATTTAATTGAAAATATATATGTATATCATTGAAACAAAACATATGAACTCTTATTATATGATAAATTTGTCTTAATTTAACAATCCATTGAATAAACGTAAAACATTTAGGTTTGAAGCAGCAGTGCAACTCCCGCTAAAGTCCACTTTGAGGGCTTGTCCTTGGTCTTTAGATTGAACGTCCACACGTAAGTGGGGCCCCGGGTTCGTGTTTTGTACACCGGACACTCGTACATGTTACGTAAATCTTGTTTGTCTTGTGTTATCGCCTGAAATGAAGGTTATTAATTTAATAATTATACTAACAAATGCCAAATCGTGTAGTGGCGGCGTAGGAATACCCACTACCCCATATTATAGTCTCGTATGGGCGTAAGAGATGACAGAGGGAAACGAACAAGAAGGTGGCAGCAGCGTCTTCCAAATATTATTAAAAAACTGCGGTTGTAAACCCGCCTGCCTAGCGTAGCCACTATGGCAAATATCCCTCTAATGAATGTTCAGCAGTGGATTTTAATAGTCTGTAATGGTTATTTGATGGATTGACTGTCGCGTGTCTTAATAATTAAGGTAAGTGACAAATTACTATTGAATCCGAATACAATTTGTGCTCCTAATCTATTGTAATATTTGTTTCTTTAAAAAAACGTTACCCCCACACTAGGATTTTCTCCTGTATCGTGGCGGCAGTTTACACACATAGATTGCACGAGGCAAACATCCAGACCCGGAACAATTATTTGTAGGCAATACAAATACTTGTTCCGTGCGGGGTTAGAACCCACGGCCCCCAGCGTAGCAACGCATTGCGCCACGGAGCCGTCAATCTATCATTCGTCAAAATATAATTTTAAATTTAATTTGAGGGCCGATTTTATGTCCTTCTTCTTTATAGCCCGTAAAATACTTTTGCTGGACATGGGGCTCTGCCGTTTTATAGATCGACACTTGGTAGGCGGATTGAAAATTCAGTGCCAGTGAGATGACTATATTATATACTAGCGACCCGCTCCGGCTTCGCCTGGGTGGGATCTTTTAATATGGCTTCATTTAATTTTTTTTTTAATAATCGTCAATAACTGTTTTTATTATCAATTTTTGATTTCACAATAAATACACAAAGTTTTTTTCAATAAAATATAGCCTAGATCACGCCTGCATTGTTCTCTACCTGTTCATGAACTTTCAGCCATTTCCAAAATTAGCCCGGATAGACACAAACATTTTTTTCATAGGATAGGGTGACAAACGAGCACACAGTCCACCTAATGGTAAGTGGTTGCTGCGGCCCATAGACATCTACATCTATCCTCGATTGCGAATCAAAATGCAGATGTGTTGTCAACCGTAAGGACTAAGATGGAATGCCACTTTTCCAGTAAAAAGGTTCTCGAGTTCTCTACACTCACCATACAAAACACATCAGTGTTCAGCTGCTATTTAACGCTGGTATTCTGTGAGAGCGTGGTCCTTCCCCGGTCGAGCCGACCCATTCGTGCTACAACTATATTACTAATATAGCTGCAGCATGGCCCTACCACGTATAGTATTTTACATTTCTATACATGTCCTAAACTTGACCAGTGAGTCACCATATTTATTTATATAAGTCAGATGACACACGGTTAGTTACGAGTTATCGTGCCAACTGCCAATATTTGTGTAAAGACACACAATAAGTCAGATAACGACAAGTGAACTCAAATGCATTGGCGCGTTCACTTGCGGCACTGTAACACGTCCTATATAAAGCTAGTCTGTGACACATTGCGGCACTCTAACACGTCATATATAAAGCACATGTGACACATCCCTCAAAGTGCCACAACTTCCAACGGCATTTGCCATAATGATAATCGGCCACGAACATATTATGTTTATGTACGTTGAATTTATTTTATAAAATTAAATTTATCTCATATCTCATAATTCCATTCCTCTTTACTAATTATCTCTTACTATACATTGTAATGGTCTAGCTCTAAATGGTAAATCGCACTGGCTTAGCTTAATAAAATTCACCCCACTCTTGCTTTGAAGAAACACTTGTTGAATTAGTGTGATATATTTTATATACTTTAATGAATACGAAAAGTATGGAAACGTCAACACAAAATACGAGTACGGGAGATTTTATCAACAAAAAATGAAAGTCCAATCAATGTTTGTGTAAATACGACTAATTATTATGATTATGAATACGTTTATTCCATAAATCATTCGCATTTACGGTAAATAGGGAATAAATTATTGTCTTAATATGTTGTTGAAATTTTAGCGTTATTGTTATCTTTTTTTACTGTAACTAAAGCACGGTATTGATTATCTTGCCAATTTCGTACTTGGATCTATTCAAAAATTGTGACCCGAAAGATACAATAAGATAGCTGAAAGTTAATCCATTAGAGATTGGATGTGTTACATACCCTAAAATCAAATTTTAATATTATTTAATCTCATACTAACCCTGACATTTATAACAGGCATTGGTGGAAACAAGTCTTTAAGCCTTGAATCCATAATAATGCCTGCTTGCACATCCCACCGAGCACCCTCCATGAGCAAACCGTGGACATAAGCACCGTCACGTTGAGCTGACCGGGAATCAGCAATCCTGTCGTAGGAAGAAAGGGATTAACGGTTAATATTCCATGCGTCAAGCAGTCAAGCAAAAAGTCAAAGCCATTTCTAAACGTAGTGATTATATTCTCTTTGGCCATTTCTTATGAAAAAATGTTGATTTGATAGAAATTGAGATTAATTGACGATTGAAGAAAACTTTATACATTTAAAATGCTTTAAAAAGCCTTATACAAAAAATAACCAATTAAACTATAACAATAATTAACCATTTTACATAAAAAATTTAGAAATCTCGTGTCTGTAATTCTAATATTTCCTGAAAAAAACATGTACAGGGAATTAAATAAGGGATACTGATGTCAAATTAGTGGCTTTTAGAATTTTTGCCCGTCTGTCTGTGTATGTGCCTGTCTGTCGGTGTAGTCAGTGACACGGAGCAGCTTATAGGCTACTTTTTATCCGGTTGAAGAACCTCAAAAAAAACTAAGTACTATTTCTTCATTTTGATGTTAATTTTCCATGGTATATAATTAATGTTAGTTATAAGTGAATGTTGACTGCTAGCTCAGTCATACTGCACTTTAATATTTCTGAAAACTCCGGTGTATTGATGAAAAAAAGAATTCAATTTATTACAGCTATAGGAAATAGGAATGGTGTCTAGTGAAGTTTGTAGAATTTGTTTAAGCGTTAATGTATGCATGGTTATACTAAACAAGACAGGCCTTCAAAATTTGTATAAAACATTGACGAACAGTTTTGTAAGTTTGTTAACATTTTCTATAACAATTTGATTTATTCCATGTTGATTAAAAATGTATGTAGTCGTTATGCTTTGACAGTTGACAACGACACAGCAGAAATATTTTCCTTTATAAATGAGTATTATGTATGAAATCAAAAAATTATTATTATAATAACTGTCTTATATATTTACTGATGTCTTATATATTTACGCCGTGTAGTGGCGGTCAAGAATATCCACTACCCCATATCCTCCCGTGGGTGTCGTAAAAGGCGACAAAGGGAAACAGGCAGGAGATGGGCAGCAGCATCTTCCTGGTTAACGGCAAAAATACAATAGAAAAAACTGCGGTTGCCAACCCGCTCGCCAAGCGTGGCAACTATGGCAATATACCCCCCATGATGAGAGTTACGAAGAGACGGCCCCCAGTCCCCGGCGGCCCCGCTATTCCTGGCTACGGTGGCGACCATGGTAGCGGCGGGGCAGGGGGTGCTAAGAATCTCCGGTGGAGGTTCGGTAGCCACCTTAGACGACTCGACCTGGCAACGTACAACACACGCACCCTGAGGACTGACGAGAAGATCGTGGAGCTGGAAGAAGAGATAGACAAGTTGCGCTGGCATATTATGGGATTATCCGAAGTCCGAAGAGAGGGGGAGGACACGGTAATCCTCGAATCCGGCAACTTGCTCTATCACCGGGAGGGCGACCATCTGTCCCAAGGAGGTGTCGGATTTATCGTCCACAAGTCTCTCGTTAACAACGTTGTAAAGATCGGGAGTGTGTCGACGAGGGTTGCGTACCTGATACTCAGAATCACCAAACGGTATTCGCTGAAGGTCATACAGGTTTACGCACCAACCTCGGCACACTCCGATGAGGAGGTGAAGGAAATGTATGAGAATATCTCTAGAGCCATGCATTCCTCCAAAACCCAATATACGGTGTTAATGGGAGACTTCAATGCAAAACTAGGCACAAGAGAGAACGGTGAGCTGAAAGTAGGATAATTTGGAATAGGGCAACGGAACCCAAGGGGCCAGCAGCTGGCCGACTTCATGGAGAAAGAGGGACTCTTTATGATGAACTCTTTCTTCAAGAAGCGGCCCCACAGGAAGTGGACCTGGTCGAGCCCCGACGGTTCGACAAAAAATGAGATTGACTTCATTATGACGACCAGACGACAACTGTTCAGTGATGTCTCAGTGATCGCCAGGGTGAAAACCGGCAGCGATCACCGAATGGTTAGAGGCACATTGAACCTAAACGTTAAGTTGCAGAGGTCTCGTCTAATGAAGTCAACGCTCCGTCCCCCTCGTGCTCTAATCCAAAGTCCCGAAACCTTTCAGCTCGAGTTACAAAACCGTTTTCAGTGCCTAGAAGACTGCAATGAAGTGGACGATATGAATGACAAGCTCGTGGAAACTGTCCATGCGGTTGGAGCTAAGTTCTGCAAGACCTGTAGCAGAAGAACACAAAAACTCTTCGATCACACTCTTAATCTCATGGCTGTTAGACGGGAAATGAAGCTACATTCTTCAACAGATTTGACAGCATACAGGCAACTGAACAGACAGATCTCCAAATGCATGCGGCGGGACTTGCGCAACTTCAATACAGCTCGTATTGAAGAAGCGATCGAGCGGAACCAAGGCTCCAAAGTCTTTGCCAGAGATCTGTCTGCCAGAAAGAGCCAACTGTCAAAGCTGAAGACCGAATGTGGCAGCATCGTTTCCGGGGCACCTGAGATTTTGAGTGAGATTGAGAGGTTCTATGGGCAGCTGTACACGTCATCGTTGGAGCCACACGCAAGTGTGAGTAACGAGAGCCAAGAGCGAGTCTTGTCCGACACTATTCCGAAGATATCCCGGACGTCAGTCTGAGCGAGATTAGAATGGCTTTCCAGCATCTTAAAAACGGCAAGGCCCCAGGCGAGGATGGAATTACAGCGGAGCTTCTGAAAGCGGGTGGAAGACCGGTACTTGAAGTCCTTCAGAAGCTCTTTAATTCCGTCCTCCATGGTGGCATTACACCGGAGGCGTGGAGCAGAAGTGCGGTGGTCTTGTTCTTCAAGAAAGGTGACAACGCTCTCTTGAAGAACTACAGACCGATTTCCCTTCTGAGCCGCGTCTACGTGCTGTTTTCGAGAGTCATTACGAATCGTCTCGCGCGCAGACTTGACGACTTCCAGCCTCCCGAACAAGCCGGTTTCCGAAAGGGCTTTAGCACCATAGACCACATACATACCCTTCGGCAAATTGTACAGAAGCCCGAAGAGTACAATTTGCCACTATGTCTGGCGTATGTGGACTATGAGAAAGCCTTTGATTCCGTCGAAATTTGGGCGGTGCTGCAGTCCCTTCAGCGGTGCCAAGTTGACTATCGGTATATCGAAGTGCTGAAGTGTTTGTACAGTAGAGCTACGATGGCTATCCGAGTACAGAACCAGAGTTCGAAACCTATCCAATTGCAGAGAGGTGTAAGACAGGGTGATGTTATATCCCCGAAACTCTTCACCGCTGCATTGGAAGACGTTTTCAAGCTTCTGGACTGGAAAGGATACGGAATTAACATCAATGGCGAGTACATCACTCACCTTCGATTTGCCGACGATATAGTCCTTATGGCAGAATCGCTGGAGGACCTAAGCACTATGCTCAATGACCTCAATAGTGTCTCCCAACGGATAGGTCTTAAGATGAACATGGACAAAACAAAGATTATGTTTAATGTCCATGTCACACCTATGCCGGTAGTTGTTGGGAGCACTAAGCTCGAAGTTGTTGACGAGTATGTTTACCTGGGACAAATAGTCCGACTAGGTAAGTCCAACTTCGACCGAGAGGTCAATCGACGGATTCAACTCGGCTGGGCAGCGTTCGGGAAGCTACGACACATCTTCTCGTCAGACATACCTCAAAACCTTAAAACGAAATTGTACAACCAGTGCGTGTTGCCAGTGATGACTTACGGAACTGAGACGTGGTCCTTCACTGCTGGCCGTATGAGGAAGCTCAAGGTCGCTCAGCGAGCTATGGAGAGGTCTATGCTCGGAGTTTCTCTGCGTGATAAACTTAGGAATGAGGATATCCGCAGTAGAACCAGAGTAACCGACGTAGCCCAACGGATTAGTGAGCTGAAGTGGCAGTGGGCCGGTCATATAGCTCGAAGAACCGACAACCGATGGGGAAGAAAGGTTCTCGAGTGGCAGCCTCGTACCGGTAGGCGAAGTGTAGGGCGTCCCCCCACGAGATGGAGTGACGACCTGGTAAGACATGCAGGAAGTCGATGGATGCAGGTGGCTCAGGACCGTGCTTTGTGGCATTCTTTGGGGGAGACCTATGTTCAGCAGTGGACTTGTGAAGGGCTGTAATGAATAAGTGAATGTTATAATTAAGAAGTCAGAATGTGTCAATGAAGGCACATAAGATAGTACTTGGCAATACAGAAAAATACTGTGTTAGTTCCTACCTTCATATATAGTAGTGAAAGTTGAATGTGGCAGAAGAAACATAAGAGTAAAATTAATGCTGTAGAAATGCGGTTATTAAGAAGTTTGTTTTGGCCGACTCTGGAATGATAGGCTGAGAAATTGAGTAATAAGAGAAAAGTGTGATTTTCAAGAAGATGTTGTGACTACGATTAAGAGATGAATGGATGGACACGTAGAAATAATTAATGCGGGAAAAATGACAAAACATTAATATTTTCCAGAAGTGAGTGGCAGAGTCTGCAAGGGACCTTCCACAACAGTGTTTTGTTATTATAGTATATTTATTCCCTCAGAGATTAACTCACGTAAATTCCTCTTTCATTTTCTTAGTGACGTCACACTGTAGGCACATTTTATCCAATGGTAGCTCATAACGACGCGCTGTGCTTTGCATAATTGCAGTCAACAAGCTCTGCGGATTGAAGAAACCAGCCAGCCATACCGACGCTGGCAACTAGGAACAGATTAAATAAATGTAATAAATGTATAAATAGAAAAAGGAAAACATTTACACAAATAGTAGTATTTGTATACTCGTAGAATCAGGCGTTACTTTGCGGAAATCCATTATATTAAAGGTGTTAGTACCTAATTTGCTCATTTTCGCGTATTGAAATAAAATGATGTGACCTCCCGCCCTCCCTCAATTGCGTGCACTATCCCCGTCACCACTAATCCCAGCACCACCACACTAGGAAAGACACACCATCCTTGATAATACGACACGTGTTTCGCCTCTACACTAAACCTAAGGCTGACCGCTAACCTTAACGGGCAGGACACCGCATGTTATTTCATTACGCGGAAATAAGAAAAGTAAGTTCTTACAACCAAGAAGTTATTTGGTACAACGTAAATACTTATGTTTCTCTTCGTTCAGAGTCTTCAGCCATTAACAACAGCAATACAAGTAATAAGAACTATAAAACATTCTTTACACCACTAGATGTGTTTTGATTTTTCATTCTTCCGTTATAGCCTACCAAACATCCACCGCTGATCATAGACCAGATAGATAACCAATTCTGGGAATATTTGTCATAATAATATATCATACAGGCCAAATTTCGATCACGACGGCCATACACAACGGAAATTATCTCTTTAGGATAAGATTATAGTGCACAAGAATTTGCGCAAGCACAGGTGTACTCTCTATCCCCTCACTCTCACAGTCCGTTTTAACGGTAATCTGGCACGATCGGAGAGTGATCAGGCGCAGGCCCAACGGCTTTGCGTACTTTTCGAAGCATGGAGGTAAAACTTACATTTCTTGTCAGAACCATTTCCACGTGGTAGAGTCATGTTTCAGCTATATTGTGGTTGCAGCATAAATGGATCGGCTTGTCCGGGGAAGGACCACGCTCTCACAGAATATGAGCGTAAAATAGCAGCTTAATGCTGTTGTGTATCGTATGGTGAGTGTAGAGAACCGGAGACCCTTTTTACTGGAAACGAGGCATTCCATCTCAGGCCTCAGGGGTAACAACGCATCTGCATTTTGATACCTACTTAATTGAGGATAAATGTAGATATCTTTGGGCTACAGTATTCACTTACCATTGTTTTTGTTTTTTTTTTAAAAAACGTTACCCCCACACTAGGATTTTCTCCTGTATTGTGGAGGCAGTTTACAAACAAAAATTGCACAAGGACCAACATCCAGACTCGGAACAATTATTTGTAGGTCATACAAATACTTATTCCGTGCGGGATTCGAACCTGCGCCTCCCAGCACAGCAACTCATTGCTAAACCACTGCGCCACGGAGCCGTCAAACCACCGTCAAGCACACGGTCCACCATTAAGTGGACCGTGTGCTCGTTTGTCACCCTTATTCTATAAAAGAAAAAACCAATAACTGTTTTTTTTTCTGGCGCAACTGGGGATACGAACCCAGGACCTCATAATCAGCAACCGCGTTTTCAATCTCAAGACCAATGAAGCAGTTAAAATGCCATAGTTGCCACTTGGCAGGCGGGTTGTCAACTGCAGTTTTTTTATTATTATCAGTGGTTATCACAAAGATGGTACTGCTCATCTCCTGTCTAATTTTCCTCTATAATCGCTTACATCACCCACGGGATGATATGGGCTAGTGAACTCTCCTAAGCTTCCACTACACGGCGTAAAAATCCACTTCTCCATAAAAAACTTTCAAAGAAAAAATCAATGTGATACTTAGAGTATAGCAAGCTAACTTATAAATACTCTAATATGTGATACGTACAACGAAATCAGTAGCCCAAGTTTCTAATTCTCGAAGCCGAAGAAGTAGATCGACGAACCAAGCAGACAAGCCTAATAAGGAAGGGTATGCTCTATTAGCCCAAATGGCGGGTACCTGAAAGGAAAAATAAATTAAGTCACTTTTAAAAATTACAATGTTAAAGCAATTTTTCCGTAACATACCTGGTCCAAAAACAAAGCGTTCTCCAAGTCTTCCATATCAGATGTAATTGTTAATTCTCCCTGTAAGAAAGAGTTACTGCCTAAAAGTCTAATTATTTATAGTGGAAGTTAAAGTTACAGCCTATATACGTCCCACTGCTCTGCATAAGCCTCCTCTCATTTCTGAGAGGGTTTTAGGATAAGGAATGTGTGGCTTCACATGTCTTCGAAATATTTTGTTTCTTATTTCGCCGACATGCAGTCTCCTCAAGATGTTTTCCTTCACCGCCGAGCACATTTAACAATTTCATTGATGCCGGCGCGAATCGAACCCGATTTGCTTGCGTACTGTGAAACTTACAACGTGCGCATATAGTGAAGTGCATTAAATAAATACAATTTTTTATCAGATAGAATGGTTCCACTTCTGGTGCAAGAGTCCGCCTGGGTAGGTCTCTTACCCATTTCTGCCGACAAACAGCAGTGCTTCTGGATATTCAGTATTTCTGTCTCAAGGATATAAAGCGTTACCATAACCACAGGCTGTGAGACATTTCATCTTAGTTCTCAGAGATGGTAACGCATCCGAAACCTTCATTGTTTAAAGTGTAATATATTATTCTATGTTTATAAAATATAAGAGTTGCTATGTCATCTCTCTCGCTCTGGTATGGCAACGCTCAAGAGCTGCCGGTTTAATTGTAAGTCCTGTTCAATAAATAATCGACAACATAAAATAATATTTATCGAACCTTTAGTCCTAAGTCTAATTCCTTCAGTGACCGCTTCATCTCTCCTGTTAAATTGTTCATTCTTTCACACTCCTGGAACGCGACGATTACATACGGCGTGCGTTCCTCCACTTTACCCATAATTTCTACCATGTTAAACTCCTCTGGAAGCTTCTCCATTATCTCATCAAGCATTTGCTTTACCTTAACATAATTTTAAAATATACGTTAAATGTAAATTTACAAAGTGTGCCTTATCTGCCTAAATAATAAAACAAAGTAAAAAGTGTGACTTTTATTTTTAAACGTAAGAATTGTTTATGACATTAACGAAAAGTATTAAATAAAGGATACGATGTAATATTATTTAGAGAGAACGTCATAATAATTTTTACCTTATCTTCTCTAGTAATAGTTGTTGCACCAGAAGCTTGAGCATCTCTCGGTTGCATCTCGAATATAGTTCTGAATAAATTTTCCGAAGTAGTTGTCAGAAAACCGATTTCGGCGTTAGGGTGCAGGCCGTAAAGATATGGTGACTCCGGGGGCATAGCGTCTTCTATGTATTGATGATAACCCGAGTAATCTGTGTTAGGTGGCGCAGGAAACCCTGGCGCCAGTTGTAATTCTCCGTCAACCTAATCACATAAATACGCAATTTATTTATATTAATTTAACATAAAATCAATAACAATATTTGTGCCAATATTAACGCTCTTTTCTTTAAAAGGGCATATAACTTACAAGATCTGGTTGCATTAATTCTTCTAAATATGCATTACACAGACGGCGATCCCAGTCGTCTGTAATGTGTCCTCCATACATTATTTCACCGAAAAGATATCGTAAATCCTCCCATGGAACTTTAGAATTAGCTTCCAAATAATTATATAAAACAAAGACACTAATAGTAAGGTCGCCTGAAATAAATTATTTAATGTTATGATAATCTTCCTTTTACTACCATAAGCCAGTGCCTGACTACTCTTCCACCTGATAGTAAGTAGTGGTGAGGAATATTTACAGTTTCCGTTAGTCTAATGGCCGCAATTGCGACTGCTCATCATGAGGTCCCGTTTTCAAGAAATTCGAAGTTACAACCCGAAGTCAAGAAGTTGGCGGTGTTTCACCCCTGTGTCTTGGAAAGCAAGTAAAGCCGTTGGCGATGCATTTGACCTCTCTCCGGTCGTGTTGGATTGCTGTCCCATTGGATTATGAGAGTGGGGGAATAGAGAGCTATGCTTGCGCACATACTCGTGCACTATAACCCTGTCCTGCGCAGATGGCTATGCACACACTCATACACGATAATCTGGCCACCGTGACTGAAGTTCTGTTTGAAAGACATTACTATTCACTCTCGCTTTGAGGATATTGTAACGATTCTGGCAAATTATTCCATTCCTTTGATGTACGCATGAAAATCGACGAAGCAAACCATTTGGTTTAAGTGCGTGGTAACAAAGGAGTGGAGGCTGGGTGAGCATCTGGTTGTCCGACGGTGGAAGGGAGTGGAAGAAATTCATTCGTGCAATTCCTGCGCACACTACGATATATATCCTATAGAACACTGAATGACTAGCTACTTTGCGCCTGTGCTCGAATATAGCAAGAGTGGTACATTGAGCTCACCAATAAGCTTCTTAGACTTGACTTACTTACTTACTTACTTATCATCACGCACAATCCCTGACGGGGTAGCCAGAGAGAACAGATCGCCAAGTGTCACGATCCTTACATACCTCTTTCGCTTCTTTCAGATTCATTAACTTCTTCATACATGCACGTCTAGGTATCCGAGTACTCTTGACCCTCCCCTCTTCGAGCAGTTTGCTCACATGGTCTTCGAAAGTTAGTCTCGGTCTACCTCGACACCTTTTAATATTAACTTTCGCGCTATATATTTTCTTCACCATTCGGTCTTCACTCATTCGCTCAACGTGCCCAAACCATTGAAGCACGCCCTTATCAATTTTTGTGATAAGGTCATCTTTCAAACCTGCCATATTGCGAATCTCTTCGTTTCGCTTCCGGTCGGCCATGGTAACGCCGCACATTTTACGAAGAAATCGCATCTCCACTGCATTCAACTTGCTTTTATGCTTCTTCTGGCATACCCAGGTTTCGCTGTCATATAACAAAATCGGTACCAACACTGCGTTATGTATTGCAAGGCGTGCACTCTTCACTACGCCTTGCCTTTTGACTAACGCAGTCAGGGCACCATTGACTTTGTTCCCGGCAGCGACACGCCTGTCCACATCTAAATCACATCTTCCATCCCGGCTAAAAGCACTCCCCAAGTATACAATTTCATTTACCTGCTCTAGACATTCCTGATTTACCCATATTTCACACTTGTTCTCTCTTCGTCCTTTTCAAATACCAGAACCTTAGTTTTATTTGCATTCAAACGGAGACCTTTAATTTCACATTCCTCTTTCATACACGTGACTAATGCCTGCAGTTCTGCCTCTGATGGTGCAATAAGCACTGCATCATCAACATACAGCAGACAATTTACTTTAATGTCACCCAATTTCACACCCAAACAGCTATCTTTCAGCTTCTGTAAACAGCTGTCGAGATACAGTATGAACAGCCAGGAAGACATGACACAACCCTGTTTTACGCCTGTTTGGACGCTAAACATAGGTGACAGGTCATGCCCTACCCGCACACAGGCTTTACAGTCACAGTAAAGTGACTGCACAGCCTTTAGCAATCGACCATCCACACCGTACCCCGGCAACAGTTCACACATTTTCTTCCTTACAACCTTATCAAATGCTTTCTCAAGATCCACAAAAGCACAGAAAATTTTCTGGTTAGCAGCCAGAAGCTTTTCCGTGATCATGCGGAGAGAAAACATTTGATCCGTGCATCCTCTTCCAGGTCTAAATCCGCATTGAGCCTCCCATAGAAATCTTTCCGATTTCTCTTGCATCCTACGTGTCAAAACCTTCGAGTAGACTTTACTTGCTAAACTGGTCAAGCTGATCGCCCGATAGCACCCGCAGTCAAAATGTGAACCTTTACCTTTATATAAAGGCACAATGACTGCGGATCGCCAATCATCCGGGACATCCCCCGTCCGCCAGCACAAATTGCACAGCAGATAAAAGCTGTCCCAGACGCAAGGCCCACCATACTTGATCATTTCAGCAGTAACTCTGTCTAGTCCCGCAGCCTTACCACATTTCAAACTTCGAATCTCACGTTCAATCTCTTTCATACTGATGACCTCAGTGTCATCGAGGTCCGGGTCTGGCGTACCAGTCACGGCGTCATCCCCGGATCCCCCACTAGGATCATCACACGCATACATTTCTCTATAAAATTCGCTCCATCGCTGCATGACGTCCGATTTTTCTGTGAGGATGTCATTAGTTCTCGAAAGCACTTTGTTCATTCTTAAGGTCGTCGCACCACTTCGGGTCCTTCCAACCTCTTTCCAGAAGAGTTTGGAGTTCTCCTTAAAGTTGTGCGACAACCTTTCGTCCGCTTCTATTCTACACCTTTCACGCATTTCCTCAATCAATGCTTTCGTGTGAACTTTCTGCAGCTTATATCTTTCTTTCATCTTCTCTCTCATATCCTTATCATTACTAGAGGCCAAGTAGTCTAACCATGCTTTCTTCTTCTTCTTTACAGCTTCTTTTACTTCATCATTCCACCATGCATCTCTTATTTTACTACTGCCTCTTTTTATTGTTCCACACACTTCTTCCGCTGCACTTACCATTCCACCCCTAAGGTTCTGCCATGTTCTTTCCACACATTCTTTTCTACCATCGATGGTGTCAAGCTTTTCGGCTACCCTTGCATGATATTTGTCCCTAGTATCCGCTTCCTGAAGCTTCCAGCTTCGGATGCGACAGACCGACTGTGGTTCTGTTACTGCCGTCCGGTAGCGCCATCCCGCGAACAGACCCCTAAATCTAGTAATCACTAGATAGTGATCTGTTCCCAGGTCAGCACCCCTGAACACTCGCGTATCCATCACCTGTTTTCGCAGTCGGTCATCCACTAGGAACAAATCGATCATACTTCTCTCATTCTTTCTTTCTCTAGTATACATATGGATTTTCTTGTGATTAAACATAGTGTTTGTCACAAGAAGACCCTTTTCCTTGCATACCGCCAGTATAAGCTTGCCAGCATCATTAACCCTTTTATCGCCAAACTTTCCAAGCACCGACTCGTACCCTGGTCGAGCGGTACCAACCCATCCATTCAAATCACCACACACAACAATCCTTTCGTTTCCCCTAGCCAAATCTAGAACTTCTCTTACATGCTCCCAAAACTCCTCCAGCTCAGCCCTGGACGACGAAGCTACCGGCGCATAAACAGCCAAAAGGAATTACTTCGTCAGTCCCAATTTAAAGCGAACCCAGAGAAGTCTTGAGTTCACAACCTTATATTCAGTGATAACATCGACCAACCGAGACGACAGCAGCACCCCCACTCCCTGGCAGGCGTTCTCGCTCTCCGGGAGTCCGGACCATAGAGCTAACGCTCCGCCAGGGAGCTCTTCAGTACCACTGCCCTTCCGTTTGGTCTCCGACATACACACGACATCTAATTCTCTTTCTTTCATTATTTCAATCAACTCATTCGTCTTATCTCTCATGCCTCCTCTAACATTCCACGTGCCAACTCTGCACTCTGTCCTCCACCTTCCGCCGTGTCGGGCTGTGCGTGACGGGTGGCGGTTCCAATCGCCGCTTTGCGCGCTGCATTTCACACCAACGGGGACGAGCTGGTGTGCGTTGCCTTGGGGGACGCCCTAACCCTCGTTGGCATGGGTGCGCAGCTGAGTAGAATTGCAGCCCTGAAAAGGGCTGGCAGGGGTCGCGACGAGCACGCTTCTACAATGACCCCCCTAGACTTGACTTATATTCACAATATTGTTGACTTAGTTCCAAATACTAAAATCACAAAATCTGGAACCTGGATAATGTGACACTATGGTTGAGTTATTAATAAATGTTATATTTACGCTGTTAAAGGAACAGAGTGAATTCCCACCTACCGGAAAGGGCAGAACTACGTCTGCAGTTCCAACTATTTATTAATGTTATTTCTGTTATACTAAACATATAATGCCATTCTCAGGTTACTTTTAACTATTATCGTTTCACTAAACTTGTGTATTGTGGATTTGTGAACTGCAACACAAATACCTAGTATTTTAGACGCAGAATTTAATTTCATATCAATTTAAAACAGACTTACCAACATTGAACGGATATATTTTGTTCCAACCCTGAGGCCCAAATTTCCTTCTCTCAGCTACTACAGCGTGAAAGTAACATAAGGCAAAGAGTATCGCTTTAAATTCCGCTTCCTTACCACACATCTCTAGAGTTTCTTGGTTGAAATTATCTAGAGCTTTATGAATGTTAGCCTTAAAAAGTAATATGTAAAATAGATATTAAAAAGATGACGAGTTTCTATTAAAAACATATATTTAAAAGTATATTTCTTTGTTTTACGGCTACCTGCATTCCCGTCGGTGGTTCATTAGTGATTTTTATACTAGACTCCAGTATACCCTGCGGTATGATATGTGCAGTTGGTGTTGCTGCTGGTTCAGCCGACATAAACAGTCGAAAATCGTTGTGACAACCTGAAGCGAAACTCTCCATTTTCTTCTCGAGACTTGGTAACCATTTTTTTACTAAGTGAATGTTCTGAAAGTTCAAGTATTTTATAGTTATATCAAAATTTATATATGTGTTTTTCCAAAAAATATTAGTTACTTTTATTAATCAAAGTACTTTACAAGACAGCAATGATTTTACTGAAAAGAATTAACACAGAATATTTGAAAGAAGCTCTCTGCATTTAATTTAGAAAGGTTTGATGACTTAACGGTATCATATTTTGCTTGTTTTTTATTGTTTTGAAAACTTATGCTTCGGCTTAACGTGTCATGTTAGTACTTTTTGACTTTTTTGAAATTATGCAAAAACAAAAACCTTTGGACCATGGTTGTGTAAAGACAGAAACGCGAATTATAACACTTGCTTCAAAAACTCGAAGATCACTATTTAAAAATGTACCTTGCAGTGATTCCACAACGAATCCGAATAAAACTTATACCTACCAAATGAAAATGCTTATTTTTTAGATTATGTTGAGAACAGATTTTCAAATTCTTATATTATATTTTAAAAAAAACTAAGTAAATCGATCAATTCAAGCGCTCGCGGCCACCGTGGATCGAGGTAACGGTTTCAAACCGACGTACCGTACTACAAGGCCCCTTATAATAATAAGTTAAGATCGTATGAAGCACAAGTGATTAAATATTTTGGCTTAAATATTGAAGTATTATTAATTAATAAAAATCGATCCTTCATCAATACTTAACTTATGTTTTTTTTTATAGGATAAGGGTGACAAACGAGCACACAGTCCACCTGATGGTAAGTGGTTGCTGCGGCCCATAGACATCTACATCTATCCTCTATTACAAATCAAAATGCAGATGCGTTTTCACCCGTGAGAACTAAGATGGAATGCCTCATTTCCAGTAAAAAGGGCCTCCGGCCACTTGCACTCACCTCACTCAGCGAAACGCAGAGGTAAACCTCTACTTCACGCTGGTATTCTGTGAGGTCGTGGTACCACCCCGGTTCGAGCCGGCCCATCCGTGCGACCGCAAAAGCTGCCGCGTGGCTCTACCACTGTTTAAAGTTATGTTAAGTAATTTATACAAAAGATATACCTTTTTGTATAAATTTTAATTTTATATCGACAACAACATAATTTGTTCACATAGCTAATAACCCCCAATAGCATTTAAAATAAAATTCATAATTTGGAAACTAAATACCTGTAAAACAACCCAGTGCCCCTTCTGTATCGCCTCATCCATTGCTTGCTCCGCTACTATTTCTTGGCCCTGGCCCAAAGAGACATTGTGAAAATTTCCTATATCACTTGAGAATCCCGTTACTTTTCCTAAAGCTTCAACGTCCTTGAGGGGGTTCACACCAGGAGACAGAATAAAGAATATTGGTGTGGTTGAACTGGTTTCTTCGAATGATTTACTAAATTCTACTGTCCTATTTTCAACGTATTTTGAGCCCATTCTTTCTTCTATGTACGCTCTAAAATTTTATTTAATTATTGCATAGATACAAATAAAATACACAAATCAAATGTAGAATTTAAAAAACAAAAGAGGCCGTGTTACTCACGCCACAGCATAAGTCATCCTGTCAGGTCGCAATGCTCTAAGCATACACAATCGCTGTAAAGCTGTTTTGTTCTTCCATTCCTATAATCAACCAAATTTTATTAGGTAAATGCAAAAAATTAAAGCAAATATATCATATTACTACTGCTAACCACGGGTGTCGCACGCTACTTTAGTGAAAATTGGCCGACTATACCTAAATTTTTTTAAATGTTTTTTTATTCTTGAATTCCATGGCACCGGTGGTAATTGAACTCGTGTTGCTCGTATAATATAGACGGTAATCGCTTAAGAACTAAGCTACCACGGGCAACATGGTTACAGCCTATCAAAAGTCTATCGCTGGACATAGCTCCCCCATAAATTGCGTCATAGGGGGGATTTACCATAGTTGCAATGCTCGACAGCCGGTTTAGCAACCGCAGTTTTTTATTATTAGTTGTTATCAGGAAGACGCTGCTGGTCATCAATGCTTTTTTTTTCTTTTTGTTGTCACTACTGGCCTTATAGGTCAGTAAATATTAAAAACACTAAAAAATCCTTAGATTAGTCCAGTCCGTTGTCAGATCGTAAACAGTACGCACGTTACGTTCAATATTGTCTCGCGCTGTTGCAAGCTGCAATTGTCTAAAGTTCTCAAACATTTTCTTTTAATAAAATGTTCACTTGCCACCGTTGTAAGATTGAAGCTAGAGATGGTGTTCAGTGTTCCCTGTGTTTGAAACAATACGACTTTCCGTGTGCTGGAATAACCGAGATTGGTTTTCGAAAACTTGGTGATAGGAAAGCAACGTGGAAATGTAACACTTGCAAGAATACTAGCTCCGGTAGTCCAGCTCCTGGCCGTTCCACTTCCTGCGCTCCTAGTGATCTCGATGGTATTCGTGGTGAATTACGTGGACTCTCTGAACAAATGTCATCATTGCCTAAGTTACTGGATTCGGTAAAAAATATTCAAGCTGATTTGGCTGATCTTAAAACGATTAAATGTGAGTTGTCGGTTGTGAAAGATTCGCTAGACTACGTTCACGCTTCAGTTGACAAACTTATAGCTAGGATAGCCGAGGTGGATCGTGAAATTCAAACCCTTCAGAAGACCAAGGAAGATGTGTCCCGTCTAGAACAACGTTTGCAAAAATTGGAAGCTGTTTTTAATGATGGGGAGCAGCGATCACGGTTGAACAATATTGAAATCAAAGGAGTTCCTATAACTAACACGGAAAATCTCTTTACTATTATATCAAAAATAGCAACCAAAATCGATTTCAATATTAGTGATAACAACATTAATTACATTGCTAGGGTTCCTTCCCGCAATAATAAAAATTACAAAAGCATAATTGTGTCTATGCACAATCGATATCTCAGAGACAACTTTGTTGCAGCAGCGAGAAAATGTAAATCCCTAACGCCGTTGGATATAGGTCTTAATGGTTGTAACAGAATCTTTATCAACGACCATTTAACGCTTGAAAACAAATTGTTATTAAACAAAACAAAGTCTTTGGCCAAGGAGCGGGATTTTTCGTACGTTTGGGTAAAGAACTGCAAAATCCTAGTACGGAAAAGCACAACATCACCTGTTCTTATAATAAAAACGGAGTCGGATTTAAGAAAAATAATTTAAGGATTCACAAGTTACTGTTAAGTTTACTTGCTGTGCAAACGCAAAGTTTGAGAAGCGTTGGTATCGTCTATTCATTAATGATGTACTCGCACCTCGCTATTATTGGCGTAACGAATGGACATGTTCTTGCTACCTGTGTTTGTTATTTTTATTTCTATTATGCTCATTATGCTGTTGTACTTAACGTAACGTTTTGCATATTGAATCTCACTTGCTTAGTTTCTATAATACCCTTTTTTAATTTTTCTTTCGCATATCCTAGATTTTTTGTTATATTTGTGCTATGTTATTTGTTTTATAGATTACGAGTAATTGTTTATTATTATTTATACGCATATATGAATTATTTTTGTGTGCTTTGTATATTCACTAAGCTAATAATACTTATATTAACCTACAGTAACTCTTGCACCGTGGTAACTGTAATTGGTAATCATTTGCTCTGCCGTTTAGGGTACACAATATACATTTACTGTAAATTTTATATATGTCATATCTT
The DNA here is from genome assembly GCA_033319125.1 of Parnassius glacialis. NCBI lineage: Eukaryota > Metazoa > Arthropoda > Insecta > Lepidoptera > Papilionidae > Parnassius > Parnassius glacialis. The sequence continues at coordinate 13,785,212 of JAVANC010000013.1, read as the reverse complement.
AGCATCAGTTTTAGAGTGTAAGAGATTAACTATTATTACCCCACTAAAACTTTTACTTCATTGCTTGCGCGTCGTTGCTTATGCTTATATGTATTATTTGTATGCTCATATCGTGAAATATTTATGCATTCTCCTAATGAATAGTAGATTATTTTCTAATATACCTCAACGTAAGTTATTTGTAGTTGCTACTATTACCTACCGCGTTATTTTAGTGCTTATCCTGTTAAGAAAACACTCACATAAAAAAATATAATATATACTACCAAAACGTCCGGGGCTTACGGACAAAAGTAGCAACTATATATAGGAATATCGTAATGAATAATTACGACTTAATATGCTTAACGGAAACTTGGCTTAATGAGGACTTCAATGACACTGAATTATTTGACGACCGATATCTAGTTTGGAGGCGTGATAGGAATTATTCTGATACAGGTCAAAGCATGGGGGGTGGTGTTCTTATAGCTGTTCGACGATAGCTTATAGTTTTTGAACGCAGTGAATGGCGTTCATCAGCTGAGGATATATGGATTACTCTGACCCTAAAACGTGCATCGCCTAATATGTGTTACAAATTAAATATTTGTCTTGTTTATATATGCTGTCAAAACTTAGGTAATTCCTTAATACAGCAATTACAATGTTTTTCCACTAAATTAAATGATATTGTGTTAAATAACTTGACAGATGGTTTTTTAATCTTAGGCGATTTTAATTTGCCGAATATAATATGGCAGCCAGCTGACGATGGGCAATCTCAATGCCCTTTTAATATTCAAGGTCCCATTCAATCGGATTTTTTTGATACTCTTAATTTATGTTCCTTATCTCAATATAATAGTCAACTAAACTGTAACAACAGAATTCTGGATCTAATTTTCTGCAACAATTTTATAAATGTTCATAAATGTATAGACCCTTTAGTTCCGGAAGATCCTCATCACATAGCACTATGTATATCTGTTGACTTCATCCACCAAAATACGCTTTCACCGCAAACCAGAACAAAATTCCTGTATAATTTTGCAGATTACACTAAAATATGTCAACAACTTGATAATACGGACTGGTCCAGTTGCCTCAGAATGGGTTCTTTAGAGGAGGCTGTATCCTTACTGTATGATAAGTTACAAATGCTAATTAACAAATATGTCCCTTGCAAAACTGTAAAATCATCTTCCAGATTTCCTCCCTGGTATAAAACACCCTCGATTAAAATATTAAAAGAAAAATTTAAGTATCACTCAAAGTATAAAAAATATGGAAATACTTCCGACCTTGATTCTTTTGTTTTATTACGAGAACGTGGGAAGGTTCTTGAAAAAAGTATGTACGAAGCTTACATTCGTGATATAGAAAATAATATAAGCAAATCACCGAAAGCCTTCTGGAACTTTGTTAAGAGTAAAAAATCTCCAACTTCATATCCTTCTAATATGAAATTCAGACAGTATTCTTCAGGCAAAGGTGAAGTAATTTGTGATTTTTTCAATCAGTTTTTTAAGTCTAATTTTCTTAACGATTCCGACACAATTAATTTTAATATTATTGACTCGCAAATTGATCAATCTTCTATTGATATCAGTTCCATCGAGGTGCAAGAAGCAGAGGTATCCAGACTTTTAAAGGCTATAGACCTGTACAAGTCTGCTGGACCAGATGGTATCCCGGCTATCTTAATCATACGTTGTGCGGACTCTCTTACTTTGCCTCTGAGTATTCTGTACCGCCGTTCCTTAAAGGAAGGCATTTTTCCAAATATTTGGAAAAGTGCGTTTATTACTCCAATTTATAAAAAAGGACCTAAGGATGAGGTACAAAATTATCGTCCCATTTCCAAGCTCTGTTTATTCGCTAAAGTACTTGAAAAAATAATTTACAACCAGGTGTATTCTTCCCTTCGCCACTCATTTAGTGAAAATCAACATGGTTTCTTAAAAAACAGATCCACCGTGTCAAACCTTGTTATTTGTTCCGACTATCTAACTAGCTTTATGTCTAAACCAGCACAAGTAGATGTAGTCTATACAGACTACTGCAAAGCATTCGACAGAATCGATCATTTAATTCTTTTACGTAAACTCCTTGCAATGGGTATCAGGGGTGACTTATTCAGATGGTTTACGTCATACATCAGAAATCGAAGTCAATCTGTCGTCCTTGGTGGATATCGTTCGTCTGCAATCCATATATCGTCTGGCGTACCACAAGGATCCCTATTGGGGCCCTTGCTCTTCTTAATTTTTATCAATGATATCGATACGTGTTTTAAAAATTCCAAGATTATTCTTTACGCTGACGATATGAAAATGTTATGTCCTATTACAAGTTTGGAAAGTTGTTCTAGCCTTCAAAAGGATCTCTTCAATTTAGAAGCGTACTGTTCTAACAATAAACTCGATCTGAATGTTTCCAAATGTTTTATCTGCTCATTTACTCGTAAACCTAATCCTATAATTTATAATTATAAATTACACCATATTTCTATAAATAGAACCAGCACTATCAAAGATCTCGGTGTTACTTTTGACTCTAAATTGCTGTTTAACAATCACGTTGATAACATCGTTACAAAGGCTAACAAAGCGCTGGGTTTCATATCAAGATTATCGGCAGATTTTAAAAACATAAAAACCTTCAAAATTCTATATTGCGCTTTTGTACGCAGCCATTTGGAATATGGTTCTGAAATTTGGAATCCAAAATATAATGAATATGTGGATAGGATAGAGCGCATACAAAAAAGATTTATGCGTTTTCTTCAATTTAAATCAAAAAAGTTTATACCCAGCTATACTCTTCGATGTAAAAAAAAATCACATATTACCTTTATATGAGCGTAGAAATATTGCAGATCTCTCTTTCCTCTTTAAAATTATGAATGGTAATGTTGATTGTCCTGAACTACTAAGTAAAATAGGTTTACATACCTCATCATCTGGTTTGCGGAAACCTACACTTTTATATGTACCATACGTGAAAAGTAATTACAGGAAAAACTCTTTTATTATTCGATCATGCAGATCTTTTAATGCTACAGCACATACTCATAATGTGGATATTGATTTATTTCATTCAAGCGTTATCCAACTTAGGCGTTCACTTTCTAACAACTTCTTTTCTTTTTGATAATGTAATTTATATTTAAGTATACTGTTACTATATCTCTTCTGACACGCTCTTGTCATATAAAGTATTATATAAGTGAAAACTTGTAAATGGCGTTCATTTTTGCTATAATTATATTATTTTTGTAAATTAGCTGTAAGTTTTCCAAGCAAATAAAAATAAAATAAAAAATAAAATAATTATCATTATTTTCACATCTTTTAGGTAATAGGTAAGCTATATTAAAACATCATAATGTAAAATCACTGACCTCTATTATAAAAGTACGCTAGACTGGCTATACACCCTGACATAATGAGGCGATTTGATTTTCGCCCTTTTGACACTGATAGCAAATGTGAACGTTCACGAAACTAATATTAGAGATAGGGCGATGTACCAAAATATATCGAAAAATTTCTGTACGCAGGCCTACTATTTTATTTATGTATCATTTTAATATAATGCCATACAAGAAATAAATGTATCAATTAATACTTATGTCTTAGATACTAGCTTTATACTTTTTTTTATAGGATAAGGGTGACAAACGAGCACACAGTCCACCTGATGGTAAGTGGTTGCTGCGGCCCATAGACATCTACATCTATCCTCGTTTGCGAACAAAATGCAGATGCGTTGTCACCCGTGAGGACTAAGATGAAATGCCTCATTTCCAGTAAAAAGGGCCTCCGGCCACCTGCACTCACCAAGCGAAACGCAGAAGTAAACCTCTACTTCACGCTGGTTTTCTGTGAGGTCGTGGTACCACCCCGGTTCGAGCCGGCCCATCCGTGCGACAGCAAAAGCTGCCGCGTGGATCTACCACTGTCAGAACGTACGTCAGAAAACTAAAATAGTCACTAAAATACTTTGTATTATATTACTAACATGGAACATAACCGAACTATACAACACATTCTTTTCTCGTTTAATACTTTAAAATACTCTTAGACATTTTGAGCAAAACAACGGCCATTTGCAAATTATGTGAAATTTAGTTCCCGGTACACTTAATAGCGGCGCTTCAAATAGGTACAAACGTTTGTAGGGTTATAACCAGTCCACTACGTTGGACTGACAGAGTATGGAGGTTAGTGTTTAAAATATTTGAACTACCTGTGGAAACTTTTCTCTTTCAGGACATTCCATTTCCACTATTTTCTTCCATCGTTTTGGTGATGTCTCTATATCTCTATCAAGATTTCGAAACTCATCTTTACTAGCAAGTGAACATATTCCACCCCAACTTGTATTAGACAAAAAGTCGACTGGACTCGTTACATGCGGCTTGATTGGGAATCGCAGAAAAAAGTCCAATTCCGCGGGTGTAATTTCTTCACTCATTAAGAGTACCTTCATACAATAATAAAATACGCTTATATTAACTAAAGATACCATCTTGTATAAATTCAATGGTAGAATGAACATAACAGAAATTTAGGTTACCTGGAAAGTCATCTGCGATGCGAAAATCAATTTGTCACACTCAAAGAGACCTCTGGATGTGTATTGAAAAACCGAATAGCTTATACAATCGATGAGATTCCTTACCCGTTGGCTCACTTCATCAGCTGGTTCCGCTCGAGAAATAGCTTTTTGAAATACAACACTAAAAGCCTATAAGATAAACAATAGATGTAAAGCGGAAAATTCAATCAATATTTTATCACATTTACTGTCAATGGTAGTGAAAGCATACCTTTAATGAAAACTGGTAAATTGGATTAATCGTATTTAAATCATTTAGTATGAAATAAAGTAAGGAAGCTCTTGCTGATGCAGGTCGATAGAATTCGCGCGCTTGGTCAATTTGATACGATGTGACTTTAGCTTCTGTAACCTAGAAATTGTAAGAACGACATTGTTATTACTTTGTCTCAAAATATGTATACATTTTTCATATTTTATTTTTCACAAATATCGTGTGCTTTTAACTATTGACTATGGAATACTGACTAGAAAATGCTAGTTAATTCGATGTGATATTGAACATCTCGTTTAAGCCAGTCGCAAAATACTCAAACCGGCGACATGAAGCAACGTCGTCAAAGATGCGAAACATCTGGTTCTTCCATCGTTAATCCGCCAGTCTAGTATAACGATTAAAGCAAATCCTTTTTACAAGGGGATGATCATATTCAGCAGTGGACTTTTACAGATTTAAAAAAGAAAACAAATGAATAAATCAAAATTAATAGTTATTACGAACTTTCTTTTCAATATCTGCCGCTGTCTTTTTTGTAGTTTCTAAATTTTCCACTAAAGCTGTATCACCCAAAATATTTTCACCAGCTGATGACAATCTGGATAATAAATCATCTTCAAGCTCTTTTAATTGAATTTTAAACTCGTTCTGTTGTTTTGTTAACTCTGCTTTCAATTCCTCAAGGTCAGGTCTTTCCGCTTTCACTACTTCAGCTAATAGCTGATCTTCTAAACCATCTCTGGTTACAGTAAAATTAACCAAGGTAGTTTGAGCTTGCATTTCTGGTTTATAATGTGGATTTGCCAATTTCGTATGTAGTATGAGTCTAAAATTCGGACTATATTCAACTTCTTTGTCGCCTATTTTTATTGCTCTGTAATGATTAAAAATAGGAATGATACAATAACAGTAAATGTATATTTTATGTATGTGTTGCATGTACATATATTTAACTTGTAACTGAATAATAGCATGACAACTTAACTGCCCAAACTCACTTTCTGTTCTACCCAAGGTTAGCTGGTAGAGAATGCCATATAGCATTAAGCTCGCCTTTTGTACAAATATTTGGTGCAAAAAATAATAAATAAATAAATAACACAAAGTACATTAATTTCAAATAATATAACGTTATAAAAGTTGTATGAACAAAAAGTGTATAGACATTGGGGATTATGTTTTGCGATGAGATAAAGCATTTGCTTAGTATAAGAAATTTAAAATAAAACTAAACCCATACCTTCCCTTTTTAATTAGGTTTCTGCCGAGCAATGGATCTAATACCGGATCCACTGTTTCGCCTATATTTTCTAATAAAACAGTTTCTCCTTTTATTATAGCCTTTTCAATAGTATCAAGGTAACCTTTTTGTCCAAGACGTATTACACGCAACTTGTCGCCATACTTTTGTTTGATCCACTTAACTCCTTGAAGCTATAAATAAATTTTTCAGAATTAATACGCTTTATAATAATAAAATTAACTAAATTTTTAGATAAATTATATACCTGAGGATCGATCATAAGAGGCCAACGGTCCGAGTTAGAAAGTATTGTAGCGTTTTCAGTGCTCATCCTATCCGAAGGCAAGCCCTCGTTTTGCCACATTGCTATAGTAGTATCATCAGTCAACATTGACAAAGGATCTAATTCCTCAGTTATTGGAATTGGTGGCTTAAAATAATAAAGTAATATAAAAATCTTATGTTATAATCACATTCATTTTCTAATTATTGTATATGTAATATATTTTAAAATGATGGATTCACTCATGCTGCTGTGAAGCATCAACATAAGACGCTTCACCTCCAAATCTTATCCCAGGTGTTATAAGAGGTGACTTACGAAATTCGTAATAGATCTTGTGGCATCTTGTATTTATACTTATTTAGATGTAAAATATCAGAGCGTGAATTGGAAACGGCATTAAAGGTGCGAGGTGATTACAGTAAATTCTCCCTATAAATAATTTTATGTGCTAATAAATGCGATGATTAAAATAAAATTATAATACATTTCAATATCAAAAATTATGATTTTTGTAATATCTTCATAATATTTTATACTAGCGAACTGCCCCGGCTTCGCACTTTTGGATCTCAACAAAAGCGCCACCTACCGGGTGAAATTGTGAATCATTTAGATCATCCAGGAACCCACTCAAACAAACACAAAAAAATTAATCAAAATCGGTCACGACATTTTCTATTTTTTGCGAGACATCGGACAGTTTGTTTGTATAATGTAAAAATTTAATAACCTAACAACTAATTTGCTGCATACATCTCAATTTGCATTAATTCGTGACAATAATTAATGTCCAAAGTTTAAAACATAATTACTTTAAGCTTTTTCGCTCATATTACCTCTAATGTCTTTAGGAAAACAAGCCAATTTTTATGTAATAAGTCAAGCCTGTATTGCTTCGTAAAACATCCAACATAGGATATAAAAGCACATACAAGCAGTACATCACCCGGTAACGTTGTACTCTGTTGCATGTAGCTGAAAATATAAATGTTTTCAAATATTTTAAAATTCCGAATGTAATTAGATACAATTCACATTAATATAATTATTTATAGTAAAGTACAAACTTTGAAACCGATTCTGCCCAACGCACATTTTCACTTGCAAGGCCATTTACTAATCGATTTGCAAGCTGAATAGTTCTGTTAGTAGCATCTGCCTCCTGTTGACACTTTAGTTTTTCTAAAGTTGCTTTTTCGAAGTCTGCTGTTAGAGTAGCCAACTGCTCTTCTAACGACTGAAGGTAATAATGTCACGATGTCATAAATAGTTAGTAAACATAGGGAAAAATGTTCACTAATAAATAATTTAATCACGTTACTTTCAAATCCACATCCACTATAATAAATTAAAAAATCTATGAATATACTGACCGCGACTTTAGACTTAATTGATTTTAATTTCTCAGTAGCAGCCGCTAACTCAGCGTTAGCTGCTGCTAAAGCTTTTCTTTTAGGTTCCACATCACAAAATACTTCGTAAAATTTAATGATGTTAATAACCCAAGCACAAAGTCCAGCAGCTGCAGCTGATTTAGATCTCACAAACTCTAGAAGAAGGAAAGAACATGTTTTTATTTATCTAAAATATGATTTCAATAATTATATAACAAATAATAATAATAATTTACCCGGTTCGAATTCCGAATCTTTTAAATATGGCTGAATGGCTTTTATGACATCTGGATGTATATTTTCTTTGTCATAATGAACAAGAGATTCCAAAAATACATCTACTTTAGCCATCATCATCTGAAATATTAAGCGAATAAAAAACGAACAAATATTAAAATGTCACAAACGTCATAAGTAGTAATAGTCCGATGACGCAATTTTCATGAAGTGCCTGATTCATCATGAAACTTTGTTGAGAAGTATCATTCCACTTAATCAGCAGGTACAACATTTATGGATACAAGAGCCCTTCGGATGACATCGTTCAAAGCACCGTGACGTGAAAACCTACTAGCACTTTTCTTACATGAAAGTCCGTACAGGGGCACTGATGGGGTTGACAAATTGCCGCTCCTAGTTGGATTCCTACGGCGATGCGCAAGCTTTCCCCATCAAGTAATGTGCCGAAATTACTTGGTGGTAATGCGTGTAACCAGTGAGTCGATCAAATTTATTTAAATATTTTTAAATTATTAACCCCCGGAGAAACTGTCTGCCCTTCTGTGAGATTTTTTTTTATTATATATACTCGTAATAAACACGATGTAAAAATGGGAGATTATATTAAACCCTTTTTTTTTAATTTACCAAAATACAACTTTGGGGTAGTTTGCCCCTATGTCAACTCCTTCAGCAGTGGCTGCTATATTATCTTAATTCTTTATCAACTTAGCTGACGGAAAGTCATTATTTATATTTGAATCAAACACTTTTTTGGGAGATTTTTGAGACTTATCTTTTTTATAGGGTAGGTATGAGCACACAGTCCACCTGATGGTAAGTGGTTACTGTGACGCATAGACATCTACATCTATCCTCAATAAAGACTGAAAATGCAGATGCGTTGTCACCCGTGAGGACTAAGATGGAATGCCTCTTTTCCAGTAAAAAGGGTCTCCGGTTCTCTACACTCACCATACGAAACACATCAGTGTTAAGCTGTTATTTTACGCTGGTATTCTGTGAGAGTGTGGTCCTTCCCCGGTCGAGCCGACCAATTCGTGCTACAACCATACTACTAATATAGCTGCAGCATGGCTTTACCACGTATAAAAACATGCGCAGTTCCAGGTGTACCCAAGTAGGCCAAGCAAACAATCAAATATCTGCTTATTGAGTGAACTGATACTTTTCAACAAAGTTTTATGATGCATCAAACACTTCATGAAAATGCGTCATGAGCTCTCGGACTATAATTAAACGCTGACCTTTACTATATTTTACCTTAGCAGCTTTCCAACTTCTATCTTTGGGTATTTTACCACCAGGAGCGAGTAATACCATAACAGCAGCAGTAACATTTGTAACAGCACCAGGAGGTGAGCCAAATGATTTAAGCTCTGTAAGATTGGCCTTATTTAAAGTATTTAATGCTTCTTGTGCAGCAACAAGCGCAGGTTCTGCTTTTATTAAATCTTCTTCACAATCCTTTTGTTTCTTTGAGACTTCTTCAGCTATAACCGCTACTTTTTCTTCCTCCTCGTCAGCTAAACATAAAAATATCATATAATGTGGGTATTTAAAATTATAAATAATTCAAGGTCATAAAAATAAAGTAAGCACATAATATGTTAAAATAAAATTATAAATGCAACAGAATACCTAGGGCTTTTTCACTTTGAACTTTAGCAGTCTCAATTCCCACCATCTCTATAAGTTTGTCAGCAGCCTCATTCTTTTGTTGTAATTCTATTTCTTGTACTGCCAATTTTGCTTTTAACTGGTCTACTTGACACGCCGTGCTGCGCAACTTTTCCAAACCATTCTCTAACCTAAAAAACAAAAAACCTAAAAATGCTGCCAATAAATTATCCATTATAATATAATATGTATATACCTGGAAATCTTGGCTTGAAGTTCATCAGTTTTTTGATTAACAAGTTTTGCATATAAACTAATTTGTTCCAAATAACTTTTTGGTGTGGTATAATTATATCTTCTTTCATTTGCTAAGTAGGCTTTAGATATTGAATTCACTGAAGTATGAACATATGCCATAAATCTTGATACAGAATCTCGTAATGTTATCTAAAATATAGTTTGTATTAACTAAATAGTAAGCTGTTTTCATTCAATTTACAAATAATTTACGATTGCCTACCGGTAAAACGTGAAGTCCTTCCAAGAATTTCACGGATACTGATACTAAAGCCTCTTGAGGCCATTCATGGAACCAATTTATTGAAGTACAATTGATCAAAGCTGGAAATTTTCTAGATCTAACTCTCAACGTTGAACCAACAGGTGAAAAACACAACACAACTTTTAATTGTTTCCGAACTCTATCAATGAAAAACTTCCAGCATATCTCGCGGGTATCAGGTAAGCCTGCACCTTTTACCTGAATAAAAACATACATTTTGTCTATATCATTTAAATTTGTAGAATTTTATAAAGAGCACAATAAATTTTCAAGCCCATGTAAAGGAAAATTAAACTGAATAATATGGATTTTTACAATGTTTGGACAAAATTGCTAATTTCGCTTACTCATCTATTGCGCTACGTCGGTTTCTATTACTCTTACAGCATACATGCATTCATTCGGATTCTTAATTGAGAATAGATGTGGTATTTGTCTACAGTAGTTCTGAGCATAACTCTCGCCATAGCTTGCTAAGTGATCTTAAGCATCCTCATACGGCCAGCAATGTTATACTATGTCTCAGATACATATTTCTTCACTAGTAACACGAACTGGTTGAATTACTTCTAATTTCATTACTGTCGTTACGCGTTAAGCATAGCATGTAATTTCCTTAGATAATTAAGATAAACTTACTTCATTTCTAACACCACCAATAATGTTTTCTATTTCGTCATCAGGGAAAAGATCAGCTACTTCACCCGACGCCAATAAATCATTAATCAACACCAGAAACTGTTCGTTGGCCACCTGGGCATCAGTCATCAGAAACATAATACCAACATTTTTCAGACCCGTTTTGATATATAAACCTGACAATTCATGCTGAAAGTAATCATGTTTTAGATTTAATGACAAACGATCTAGAATAAAATTTTAAAATGCAAAAATAAACATTTGTGACTGCAAAGCTAAAAATTGGTAACACATTTCAACGTTGATTTTGAACATTTAAAAATGATAAATCAATATCAATATAAAATTTGTAAAAAAAATTGTAACCGTGGCAGCTCAAACGCTAAATGCTCACCGTTAATTCCAAAGTAGACGAGCAATTCGGGTCCAATTTCCGCAACCACCAATAAAACTGTTAAATTGCAATTTTAAATGCTGATTTTACCAGATGCCCGGCGGAGAGGGAAAACTTTGCAAGGAAAATTGTGACCTGTGAAGTCCACCAACACACACTAAAGCAGTGCAGCGAACTAATTGCTCTATATCCCTATCACAAATGGCAGGAGACTTGTGCCTAGACCACGCAGCGTGTAGAGCCGGTGTAAGTCTATCTACTACTACCCCATATCGTCCCGTAGATATCGTAAGAGCCGATAGAGTGAACAAACCAGGATATGGGCAGTAGCGTCGTCGAAATAACGATTAAAAATAAAAAATCTGCCAGCGAAACGTGGCAACCATAGCAAATACCAGGCAATGTATGGGACCGCCTATGTTCTGCCTTGGACATTTGATAGGTTGCAACGGTATATGCCCAGAAGTTGGAAGTATATAGGCTGTTACTTTTGCTAATCTTATTATCTGGTGAAATCAAAAAATGAGAAAAAAATGATTTTAATTAGTAATAAAAGCTGGTAATATAAAATAAGTAATAATCATATAAATAATACAGTGGAATCTCGATAACTCGAATTTGTAATTTGTCGAAATGCTAAAAATTTCGAGTTACTGATTTTCCGACCTAATAAGATTTTTTTACCCAAACTTAAACAAAGATAAGATACACAGATATGTTACTTAGAAAATTTAGCTAATGTATTAATTATTAGTAATCAAGGATTTTATTATTAATGAGTTCGGGGGGAATTCCAAGTGAGACGTCATTATATTTTACTAACTTCACTTTATGGAGATTGCTTTTTGAAATTTGAGTTATAGAGTATAAATATGTACTATCAATACCTTGCAGGGATTTAACCTTTTTGTTTGAGTTACAAATTCTAAATAATTCAAGATACCGCGTATTTAGGGGTTCAGCGCAAGTGAATGGCATTTTTTTTCGTCTTTAGGATTACGACTCAACGAGGTTCGAGTTACCGAGATTCCACTATGTAAGAACATTATCCATCTGAACGTCTCTCAAAATACCTTAAGGTCTGAAACCCCATATCCTTTCTTCAGTTGTATTTGCAGCACTTCTAAGCTGGATATAAAGGCAGCAAGCCGTGATAGTGACTGTTTACCAGATCCTCCAACACCAACTAGCAATGCACTACCCCGTGGACTTTCGAGAATACGACTTATTCTGAAATGCCATAGGATTTATTGCTATGAAAGCTCTGGGAAAGAATTGCCTTAATTTACATTTGAAACAGGCAAATCGAGTTACATCACCACAGACAACATGTAATCGTTAGTTAAAATATGAAAAGAAAATATCGTGAGGACACCTGCACTTTTGAAAGTGACATGTGATATTAAGCAATACGTACTGCAGCAGTGTAATGAACACTTTCCTGCTTTTTTACCCTCTGACAAAATTGAAAAAATAGGAAAATAATAGGAAAAGTGCAATAAAGTTTTAATTTGCAAAATTACTCAGAAACCGGTTAGAAAATTCTAGTTATAGTACACTTAAGTCCAGTTCATAATCTACAAGTATTGATTGAAATTTCATTATGATTTTATATTATGTAAGATATGACTTTATAGTAAATATACTTAATATCCTATGTAACCAAAACAAACTCTATAGATTTGGGTTATCAATAAACAAGCTACGCTTAATAGCTATACGGCCTTGGCCAATAGAATATAACTTACCTAAGATTTACTCTTTTAATAGAAACGAAAGTCTTCGAGAACCTAAATAGTATATAGTTATTTTAGTATTACCTGCAAATATGCATCATTGCATCTTCAAATAGCACTAAATTCATAGCAGCTATGAGGTCGTTGTAACTGGCCATGGCTTCTGTCAAAAGTTTGTTGAGTTGATCCCAAGACGTAATAGGCATATATTTGGGCTCGCCAATCCCACCAGCAAAATGACAGTAGATATTAGGACGTTCAAAAACTACACCCTCGTCGATATCCTTATGAAAGAAATATTTTATAACTGTTGCTACTTGCTTGAGATTTAAGTTAAATTAAATCAATGATTTTTATTTTAAAAAATACTACATATTATGAAACTTAAAACATTTGTTCAAAAGAAAATGTATTAAGTGAAACATTTTACGTTAAGTTAACGATGACTGGGATCGCCGCGACAACGCTACTGTTTAATCATCCCCAAAATTGAATACAATCAGATCCATCATGTACTCGTAGATGGAAATTATATTAATATAATATAATATTTTTTATATGATAAGGGTGACAAACGAGCACACAGTCCACCTGATGGTAAGTGGTTGTTGCGGCCCATAGACATCTACATCTATCCTCTATTACAAATCAAAATGCAGATGCGTTGTCACCCGTGAGGACTAAGATGGAATGCCTCATTTCCAGTAAAAAGGGCCTCCGGCCACCTGCATTTGTGCATTCTGTAAACAATAGGAACAAACACAAGCTAGTGATACCAGTTTCTCGACTCCACAGAGTCCGTAATTCATTCTTGGGGCAATGTATACGCTATTACAACAAGGTCCCGGAAAGTGTACAGGCTCTTTCTATTAGCAAGTTTAAATGTTTTGTTAAGTTGAAACTGTATAAAAAGGGTTATTATAGTATAAATGAATACATGGTTGATAATAACCCCTGGGAATGAGGTGATCGCTTCCAAACTGTTTCTAAAATAAATTTTGTACTTATATAGTTTGTACAACCATTATTGTAAAATTTGCTTTAAAAAAAAAGTCCCGCTGGGTTTCTTGCTGGTTCTTCCCAGGACAGAGGTTTTTTTCGAACCAGTGGTAAAGTAGAAAATGACTTTCAATAAGAATTACACATGTGATCTGTATTGAATAAAAAATTATTCTATTCTATTCTATTCTAAACTCACCAAGCAAAACGCAGAGGTAAACCTCTACTTCACGCTGGTTTTCTGTGAGGTCGTGGTACCACCCCGGTTCGAGCCGGCCCATCCGTGCGATAGCAAAAGCTGCCGCGTGGCTCTAATACTAATACTTAGTTATATTTATACTATATTAATAGTATTTTCAAGCAATTACTAAGTTAATTTGTGTCCCATACACCTTAGTCCAAAGAACTAATCCTATAGGAATTTAATACACCTTACGAATTATATTGAACATTAAAAATCCAATGCCTCTTCATACATGCGACCGTTAATTCTTTTGATTCCGTATTACATCTATTAGTAAACTGTACAAGTAATACACCTGTGTTTGAGAGTTCTGAGTTTATGAGTTACACGAAAAGATGAATCATATTTTTTTTATATTCTACTAAGCCAGCGCTTATCTACAAGCCCACCTGATGTTAAGTGATGATGTAGCCTAAGATGGTGAAGCGCACTGACTTAACAAAAGCCTATTTACTCTTGCCTTGAAGACACCCACACTGTAATCGGATGGAAATACTGCTGGCAACTTCATCCACTCCTTTGCTGTACGCATGATGAACGAATATTGTCGCGAATATAGACCAGCAGAGTTGTAATTATCTTTGTTAGGCTTTTCGATCAAAATTCAATTTATCTAGTTAGATATGTTTTTATTATTAAGAATATGAGTGTAATAAAACGAGCCTCTATTGATGAGATATTGAGGTCTAAAATATATCTTAATATAACTATGACGTATACAAAATATTACACACATACCTCAAAATTTTTCTTACATATATCAACCTGCATTTTTAAAAAAGCATCGATGTCTTTATCTTCGGTAAGTTTATCACCATAGACTCTATGTGTTTCGTGCATCCATAATCGAATTAAATCACAAGGATTAACTAGACATTCATTGGTACTAAATAAGAATCCCTAAAAAGATATATTATTTATGTATTATTCGCATGTATTTTCATTGCTATCAACATTGATTCATTCATTCATTTGATACAGCCTATCAACAACCCAATGTTGAACATCCTCCATAGATTAATTTATAGGGAAGGTATTACTATACCTATCACGCTTGGCAGCCAGATTGGCAATCGCACTTTTTTATTATTTTTGGGTTATTATCAGGAAGATACTGCTGATCTCCTGTTTCTTTTTCCTCGGTCGCCTCTACGACAAACTAAAGCAACAAAATATCAATATTAGAAAAATATATTTCATTTAAATACCTGGAAGATGTTCGACAAATCTCGTAAATTAAAAATGTAGTGAAACTTGATGGCAGTCGGTAAAAATATTTGAGACACCTTATTATGCAAAACTATAGATGCTGTAACAATATTTGCTGAAAGTAAGATAAAAAGAATTAATTTATTTTTATAAATTACACTCATACATAGGTGGTAGGATTTTTTATCTGCCTAGATGTCCATTTGGGTACCATCCTCTTGTGTCTCTGTGTTTACCTCGTACTCTATGTTCCGGTCTAAAGAGTACAGAGAGCCAGTATAATTAAAGACTGTCAGGTCTTTGCTTATAGTTGGTTGCAGGTGTCCATGAACTACAGTAGCCACTTACCATCGGGTAGACTGGAAGTTCATTTGTCACTTCAGTTTTATAAATAAGAAATACAGCCGAATAGTGAGTAGTTTAAACAGGATGGTAATAATTTAAAATTAAAAATTTTGTACAGCCGACTTCAATATAAGCGACTTCAATATAGGTTATTTAAGAATAACTCAATAACCATTGGTCTGACCTTGATCAAATTCATATGGGACCACACGAGAACTATCAGCTTTCATATAAAAAAAGAATCATCGAAATCGGTTCGCCCAGTACAAAGTTATGAGGTAACACACATAAAAAAAAAACATACACTCGAATTGAGTACCGTCTCCTTTTTGGAAGTCGGCAGAAAATAGTGTTATCGTTAGCCGCATGTTCTTACAGTTTGCGTTATTCTTTTATCAAAATAGGACAAAATATGTAAGAATCACTTTTGGAACTTATTACAAAATCTTTGATAATTAAACCTAAATTCTATATTTAAATTTATTTACTTGAAGCTTTATTGTCTCGTTACAATATTTTTTTTAAGTTTTATACTCGTAAGTAAATAAAATATTAAGATCGCGGTAATACTTACTAGATAACTTTGCAACTTGTGCATTTATTCTCAATTCAGGATTCATTAAGTGTTGACTTAGTATAGAATGATAAATGTTATTCAAGGCTTCAGTATTTGGAAAACTGATAGCAAATACACAGAAGTGTCTTTGGAGCCTTGGGTTTATTGTGAAACTACCAGATGTCGGGTTCATACATGACACGTATTGAGTATTGTGAATGTCCTTAAGGGTTAGCTTAGTTCGGTCGTACCAATGGTTATAATCTAGATGTTGTCTTATGATTGTATGCGGTTGGACGGTCCCATAAGCATCGACTTCGGGCATATTCATGTCATCTATGAAGTATATGAGAGTCTTGTTCCCGGGGGGACCATAGTTTCGACCAGCTTTTTTTTCTAAAGGTTTTTCTAAAACCTTTTGTAGCATTTCCGACGAAGTATAGAAATTGAATGGAACAGATTGCACAGCATACGATTCCGGCAGGCTGCAAAAAATAAACGATTAACTCTGTAAAAGAAATTATATTATTTAATACCATGATACCTTAAACCATTTAGAACATATCAAGCTAAACTTGCCTTAGACGATCTCTGCTCCTTTTTATTAAATTGAATTTCTAAGGTTTTTAACAATAAACCCATTCTTTTTTCATTTAATTGCAACATTACCTTAATTTTTTTGGTTTCTTAAACTTAAATATGCATAGAATATTTTTCTGATGATGACGATGCTTGGAAATAATTTTATTTGGAAAAGGCTAACCAGACTAAGGGAGAAGGTACACGATGCTTGTGTTGGTGGTGCGTTACAACACGGCAATGAGTTTTACGCATTGACTAATTTTATAGAACTCAGTCACTGAGAACTTAGGCATACTGCTAAATCCTCAGTAAAGAGCGTTCGGGAGCCGCGCTTTTGGCATACATTTTGAAGGCCTCTACTCAAAACACTGTAATACAAGAACATGTGTTTGTGATCAGCGTCTAACACCCAGCGTCACTAAATGCTCCCTACTGTAGGCCTTAGTTTAAGGACTGAATGGAGGGCGTAAGGCAGGGCGTAGGTATAGCGGCGAGGTCTAAAAGCGGTCACCACTCAAGACATTGCAATACAACAATATGTGTAATAAACAATATATGACGCCACGCTACACGCTCCACAAAACGCTCGCTTTGCGATTTGCTCTTTTGGTCTATGGCCTAATCGTTATAATAAAGTTTTATTTTAAATACCTCTGCAACTTTTCGCTGACCAAAACTGTTTTACCGCAGCCAGCACCCCCAACCAACATAACTGGGTGCTTATTTTTCATTAGTAAGTCCAAGAAATATCTTATTCTTATAGTTTCTGCAGTAGGCACAAGTACAGCCTTAAAATATAAATCATTATTTTAATAAAATATATTTTTACAAAATAATGTTTAATGTTAATGTTTAGTGTTAATTTTATTTGTACCTGTAATGGTATATCCGAGTCCAATTCAAATTTCGTGATCTTCTCTGTCCACGGTGTAAACTGTTTTGTTTCAGAGTCAATATAATAATCGAACACAGTGCCTCCTTGCGGAAATTTGATAGTTTTAAACTCGTTAACCCACCATTTGGTAAATTCTTAAAGAGAGTGTTTTTTATAATTAATATTTATGTAATCTATATAACAATAATGCAAATACGTAATTATGCAAACTTACCGATTCTATAATCTACATTAGTATCTTGAAACATAGCAGAACCAAATGCCCACACACACGCAAACACAAAGTAAATATCGTGCCATTCTTTCGGACAGTCCGCTGGTGTGTTTTCTGGTACCAGCAAACAGTTAAGTAAATGGCACAGCATTTGAACATGCGCCATATCAGCAATTGGGGTTATTTTCTTGAACCGATTTCGCACAGTTTCTAAACAAGCTGGGATATATTTATCAAAGAGTATGACTAAATTCGACTTTTCGGCTGGAATTTTTCTCGTTTCGATCCAACTAGTCACATATCTAAAAAAATATTAACAACGTTATAATTCTTATAAGAACTTAAAAAAAAAATTTGAAATCTATAAATTAAATATTTTTCTTTCTCTGCTCCTCTCCCGTTGTTTAGACTTTCATTCCGTTAGGTTTTTGCGTAAATATATAAATTATGTTTCTATTCTCAAGCAGAGGTTGAGAATGACGATTTAATGAGGAAATGTAAACAGAACTCTTAGGATTATTTAACGAGGTTATTTTATCAAAATGTATAAAAGTTCAATAACAATAATTAATTTTAATGAAGTGACTTAAGCTATAATTTTCAAAATACCGCTGGTCACATATATAAATATAGAAACTTACGGATTCCAGCCTAGATCTTGTGGATTAATGTATAAAATTCCAGCTCTTGAAACTGTTGCTGGAGTAGCTGTTCGGAGATTCGAAATTTCAAACATAAGTCTCATGCTCGGAGTCAATGCAATTCTTTCATTACTCGCTAACGTTAATATTTTGTTATCATCCATCACAGTATTTAATGATTCTATCCACATGGGATCTATATCTCCATCTAAGACAATCCATTTAGGATTTTCTCCTGCAAGATTTGCTTGGTCTCTCATAATTACTGAGAACAAGCCATCTTTCCATTCTCTCGTTGCCGGATTTATAATACCAAATAAGTCATCGTTACTAACAGCTTTTGGATTTAGATCGTTGTAGATAGGTTTCTTTTTCATGTTTTGATAGGTTTTAAAGAGAGTTTTCCAAACTTGAGTTTTTCCAGTACCAGCGTTACCAACAATAAAAACAGAATGACGCACTTCTAATAATTCTTCTAATTGTACAACTTTCAGTATAAAATTATCTTCAGGTTGTAACATTAAATCCATTGCTGCTTGTTTCACGGTTCTTTCGAACTCTAAGTCACGCTTTCTTGGTACTTCAAGAGCAGGAAATAAATCTCCAATTAAACCCATAAAAACGGGCATATCGTCTGTTACTATTTTGGGGATATTGAAATCACGAAGCGTCCTCATTAAAACTTCTTCTTCTGGTCTTCCAGGATCACCTCTCTAAATATATAAAATCGAAACTATGTACTCAACGAAAATAATATATATAATTCAGTTTAAATTCTTATTACTTTACCTACCTTTAAGGAACCAGCCACTACTAGTACAGACTTGATAGCTCGCAATCCCCAATCATAATGATCTTGCTTAGAAAGTAATTCTTTGCATAAAGTATAGAGGGTAATAAACTTCCTAGCGAGGATTTTAGCATCTTGAAAACCTTCCGCCACTAACATTATTTCACAAATAAGTTCGAAATCAGGCACTACCATAGCGCATGGTCTAAACAAAGCTTTCAGGTTTTCTGGTAATTCTGTCCTACCTGCGTAGCCAGGATTCATGGTAATAAAAATACCGACAGTAGGGACTAATACTATCATTTCTCCCATGAAATTAAAATTTTTCTTCTTATCTCTAAAAATAACAGTTATTACATATTTATATCTTCTAAATCATAAAATTAATTTTTCATGTAAATATAATTGAAATTTATTAATACATTCTTCATACCTTATAGCATCTTGAACAGATTTAACTTGAACAGCGACTACTGATAGCACCTCTACGGAAATTCTATTAAATTCGTCAAAACATCCCCAAGCACCAGTTTGTGCTAAACCTTTATAAATATTACCACAAGACTGAAAATTAAGTTAGAAGCAAAATGTAAAAAATAAGGCATTTAGATTACGAATTGAAATAAAAATAATTCGATTACCTGATAGTCCATTTGTTCTGAACAATTAAAGACATATACCATAATGCCAAGAGCTCTACCTAAGTCTTTAGTTGTTTCTGTTTTCCCTGTACCAGCTGGTCCCGCGGGACCTCCACCCATAATTAAATGTAGTGACTAAGAAAAAAAAAATTAATTTTATATGCGTTTAAAAGTAAAATAAAATAAAGGGTTTAAAGTAGTAAGAGGAAATTTACCTGGGTTAAAGTTATGTAACATCGATCGGTCAGTGGCGTTATGACTAATCTAGGAGTGTTTCCTAAATATTCATAACTATATCTAAACTGAGCATCACAAATATTTGCGAAACAATGAGATTCTTTTTCGTCCCATCTAAAAAAAAAACTAACTATGAAAATACAGATTTACAAAATATTAACAATGTAGTGAAAAGTAAAAATAATGTGCTTATTTCACATGGGTGATATAAATAATAGTGAATGAGAAGTAAAGATAGTGACATTTTACGAAGTGTTCATAAACCTGTGTCTTAGTTGAGATTGCCATTGAAACGCTGAGCCTGCTTCTATCTTTCCTTGAATAAGTTTACTTACTACATCTCTTGAATGAACATCTATCGTGCAAATCGTCATAATTTTTTGACGATCCTGCTTGCTTAATTCGCCTATAAGTAAAGTGATAAGGGTACTCAGTTGAGCCAATTGTTTTTTGTAATAATCTTTGAGAGCATTATCGTATCCTTCTTCCAGTCTCGAAAATGCCATATTCACTTCTGTAGTCCACCAGATTTGTGAACCACATAATGATACTTGTGCCATGTAATCAAAGAGCCATTGCTCACGAGGTTTTTCCTCATATGAAACAATTGCTTCTCCAAAATATTGACGAATGGTCGACCTCATAATGGCTTGAAGTCGATTTAACCAAATCTCAACCTGTAATAGAATTAATTAAATATTGATTGAACAGAGTATTTACTAAACTTCAAAAACTTGTCTATACTTACGGGTCCTGTACAGTCGCAACTTCCATGAAACTTTACATATTCACCATCTTTAGCAATCATCCCCGCAGCTACTTTTTCTGCAGGCTTATCATTTTCGATAAATTTAAGTTTTGCAATGGAATCAAAAAGCTTAGTTAAATGTCTAAAATAATACAATTTTATAATATAACACAATTTTTTTTTTGAAAAATCACATCGAACTTTTTTCATAAAAATGTGTTTCGGTACCTGATCACTAATTCAGCTTGATTACCGTTTGATAAAATGTCCAACAAATCGGCCGATGAAACAAAATAAAATCTTGGAAATGCTAATCTCTTTGTCTCCAAATATTCAGCTAACGCTTTTTCGCAGATTATTAGATCTTTTTGTAAGCCATCAAGCTTCTCAACTAAACCTTCTTTATTAGTCCCTTTTACAACATTGGGCGTTGTAGACATATCTTTTGATAAACTCTGTAAAAAATTAAATAAAAGGCTATTGAAAATAAAAGATCGGCTAGTACATAATCTCAAGATAGTCCAACTGTATAACACTATTTATTTTCGTAGGGTAGGTGACAAGAATTGGAAACAACAGCAATAAAAAACTCCCTTATTCCTAAAAGCGACAATGCATTTTTATGGGATGAGGTGTAACAGTAGCTTTTAACCTTTTAGATTTCGGTGGATTACGAGATAGTTTGTTTTTCTTGCCCTTATAAAATCATATATTTATGTGTTAATAGCTGACCCGTTCGGTGTTGTTCTGTCCTTTCCGGTAGGTGGCGCGATGAGTTTCACATTGAATTCACTTCAGACTTCTTACAGTGTAAATTTTGTGTTTATTTATAACTCTACCACAGCGACACCTATCGGATCCAGATGTTTTGATATCCTTTTTAACACTTAAACAACGTATTTAGTGAAAATTATTCACTTTGGTGCATGTTAACAACGTGACCACAGCGTCAGCCATCGAATTCATGGCTTAGCAGTGAATTTCTTCTTATTTTCTTTACACAATACATTTTTGTCTTGACAAAAGAATATATATGGCTTGTGTAAATATTACCTCAATTGATCACATCATTTAGAAGTCACACGATCACAAACAGATGCACCAACGATCATATATTTAATAAAGATAAATTGTTAATGATATAAATTTAATTGTTCTGACCTTAAACTCTGCATCTATTCTATCAAATCTGGCTGAATCTTCTGGTAGTTGTTTTCTAATATCTTCAGAGCTCATAAAAATACTTTCTAAATGCGACCAAGTCCTTTGTACTTCAAACCATACCGTTATTACTTGATCAGCTATTGATAGCTTTTGTTGCCAACCCGATACCTCTTCCAAAAAATGAGCAATAAATTTTGAAGTAATGAGATTTTGAAGTTGAACCTGATAAAAGTGTTAAATAATAAACAAGATATTTCGAAACAATTAAGCAAACACAAATTGGAAGGAGGGACGGGACGCACCTGGTTCTCTTCTAGAGTTTCAATCAATTCTTCACTGGCTCTTAACAAAATACAACCAGTTCGTGTATGTACTTCTTGCTCAAATTCCATTCCGCTCCAAGTTGCATTAAGATCCTTTAATATTTTCTCCATTGACATTTCTTTCACAGCTTTATCAACTATATTTTTAACCTCCTCTTCACATTCATGCAAATTTAAGGCAAGCAAATCTGCTAGCGTAGTATTTTCATCCATAACAATTCTGACCTAAATCGAGCAAATTATATAATTATAATCATTACAGTTTAAGCGATAACCTTATATTGATAGAATAAAATTGTAATTTTATAGGTTATAATTGTAATTTTATAGTTTTCGTGTTATTTACATATTTTGAGTAAAATTTTATATAGATATGTTAAAAATTAACATGCAAGAATATATTGCAACAAGCACTAAAATAAAAATCCATAATAATCTTGACACGCTATGTACAAATCTCATCAAATTGGTACAAGTTTCATTAAAAACAATTCTTCAATATTATACTTACAATAAGTTCAGGCGGTAATGCAGCTAAGCTCTGTGAAATTTAAATGTATTTACATTCTCAAATAATATTTCATAAAAACATTCCTTTTTATATAAAATATGAACAGTGTAAATTAAATAAGCATTAAACAACATCATTTCATAACACTTTATACAGTTAAAATATAAAAACACTAGAATCACATGCATACTTGATGTAAAATAAAATATTAATATTGATGCAAAACATGCTTCAATATAATAATTTTTAAATATACCATTCAAATGCACTCCTGTGTGATTTATTTACATGAAATTGTAAAATTTATTTTTATAATAATAATATTTACAATTTTTAATGTATTTCATATGAAATTTTATACCTTCGTAGTCTTCATAAGTTGATCCCAATGCCTTTCTCGAATAGCAGGATTTTGAAGCTCTGCTACTGCACGTAAAGACGTTAGCATATTTTTCACAGTAGCTTCTAAATTAATGTAAGTGTCCCAACTGAAAAAAATAGCAAATATAAGACAAAGTCGAAAAAAACTTATAATTAAGAGTTACTTACCTCCTCATTTCTTTATCTAACAATCTTATTTCTTTAGCAAACTTTTTGCATTCTATGTCCATATTTTCGACGTCTATTTTTCGCCATGGAGTAGTTTTCCAATCTTCAATGCTTGTACGCACTATGTGCACGTAGTCCCAAAGTTGCTAATTAACAAAATAAACGATATCATATTATTATTTCAATAAACATGCTAGTCATAACATGGTAACTAAATTATAATAACTGTATTATAATTAATTACCTTTAACATACGCAATTCTTTTCGACATTGTTTTAAAAGCTTAAATTCAGGAACGTTGACTTCAAACAAAGATCCTGACTCTTGAATATTTTTCATCTCATTTTCTAAATGAAAAACTTCATTATCAACTCTCGACATCACAGCGTAGGGATCATCACACTCATATTTGAAAAACTATAAACAAATATATGCCATACAATTACAATTTTAAATTACAATACGATGAAGTCCTAAAAATATAAATTGTAATATTTACATCATATCTTTTAAAAACTTCTCGATAATAAGTGATGTGTACATCAAACATGGTTATCTTTTTTCTGATACATGCTACTTCAGCAGCTTGCAGTGGTGCTACTTGTTGTTTCACAGTTAGAGCTAATTTTTTAGTAGCCTGCCATTGTTCGGGTAATTCCTGAAATAAATCAAAACATATAGCAAAACTCGTACGACATTATTACGAGTATTGAAATAGAAACAGAATCTTTTTTATTCAATATACATTATAAAGAATACTTATTGCAAGTCACTCTTTAAGTTTGATTTACCATTGGTTCGGAAAGCACCTCTGTCTTGGGAAGGGAAGAAGTCTATTTAACGATAGAAATAGGTAAGAGAATATTTCCGGACGGACTCCTAGTCAAAAAAAAAGTCCTACACCCTAGTAAAATATATAATATAAACTTTAATATTTATTATATAAGCTTAATGTAGAAATAAAATAAAATTCTAACTTGTAAAAGAACGTTGACTTCTTCGGGTATATCCATATCGTAGAATTTAAGCAATTCTATTGTTTCAGTTAAAGGTTGGAACATTTCATCTGTTGTCATTGTTCTATCCTTAACATGCATCAAATATCCCATTACTGTAACTAACGCTTCGTAATTACCTTCTGGTACGGGTTGTAGTAAACCTTCAAGATTTTTTTTTATTATATATATATATAAAATAATTTGAATTATATATTTTTAAAATTACAATGTTTTGTTTTTATTACCTTCATCTGCCTGTCTTATAAAATTTCCAAGATCACTAAGACTAGAAATAACATTGTTTACTAAATGCTCTTTGTACATATTGCCCCATTTTCTCACAGTATTTAATAAAGCTTGCCTGAATGGCCTTATATCCACCTGTAAATATATTTAATAAGATATCTTAGAATAATGTCTGTATATTCATTTCTAACATTCACTTCAAATTATTAGAATACCTGAAACCATGAATTAAATACTTTGTAAGATTCCATATCCTCAATGTCCAAAAAAAGATTTTCATAATGGTCGATTTGTTCTCTGAAAGCTTCCATTTTAGGAGGACATGGAACAGGCACTTGAACATCTTTGTCTTCAGAACCAATTCTATCGATTTCATCTGGTGTCAATATTCGTCCATATGTTAAAAATATTTCCATAACCGCGTCTCTTTCTTCAAGCCATAAATACGAGTAGTTTTCAAAAGTTTTACAAAACTCGTTAGCCTCCTCTATAACCTAAAATTTTTATGTAAGAGTAAAAATCAGATAGATTCTAAAACCTTTTGCTTTTTAGAAAAATATTTGAAATTACCCGCTCTATTCTATTTAGTATGCCGTCTTTCATATCAATGATGTCAACATTTCCCACTATATCCTCTTCATAATTCTCCACTTTCTTTGGATCTATCCTTTTTACTAGGGAAGCCATTTTTAAAATATCATTTATAAGATCATTTATCAAAGCCATGAAACCTTTCTCATCATCCGGATTTAAACTTGGGGCAAAAACCATGTCTGGTTCTAACAGCTCCAACTGTGCTTCAAATAAAGGTGCAAGCTTGTTGTTTGGATTCATATGTTCAGATATATAGCCCAGACTAAAATAGTTAATAAATTAATGACCTCGTCGTACTTACTAGTCAGAAGTATACGTTCTGAGAAAAAAAAAATAAGCACACGAATACTTACCTGCAAGCTATTGATTTTAACAATGATTCTTCAAACAAAGAGTCAATAAAGGAAACATACGCTAACCAAATCTCGCTCCGTTGGTTATCTTGCATGTTAAAAAGTACCATGTTTTCATTAATTAATGTTACAATTTGATCAGCTGTCGTTTTAATATCTTTATAGCGTTTATGAATTCTTTCTTTACGATCGTCTAAATTTAACAGCGTATCCTATTAAAATTAAAACATGATTTTTATATATTTAACAAAAACTATAAACAAATTATGTGTCATGTATTTTTGCACTACAGTAAGAAAAGTATAAGTTCACCTTTTTCTCTTCCTTTCTTTCAAACAACGGTTGCGTAGCCCATCCTTTCATAGCCGTTTTCATTTCTTTGAGATTATCTTGTATTTTTGACATACGCTGATATAAGTTTCCTACTAATTTATGTAATTCTTCAAGATAGCTCCATAAATCTAATGGCAAAATTTTATTTAGTGACTAGAAAATTAACTAAGTCCACGTTTTTACTTCACAATACTTACCTTGAGAATTCCAATTAAGTTTATTTTGTGCCATATCAATCCTTTGATCAATTGCTTTTATTTCATCTTCCACCAAATCAAATTCAACCTTCTGACTATCTTTTCTAATTTGATTATACCAATCAATAGTTATACCTAGGTTAATCCTATATTGACGGTAAGTTTCTTGTTTATCAAATAACTCTACACTTTCCTTAGGCAATAAATTCTGCACGTCAGAGTTGTTTCTCATATGACGAACTTCCTTCATAAGATCTAAAAGCTGAATTAAATATAATATTTATTAACAGCATTAAATGGCAACAAATGTATACCATATAAGAGTTATGGTAGCTGTGGTGCGATGCACTCGCCGTAAATTTTATAGTACGCGAACGGCCAAGCGTAGCGATTACTGCACATCCTTCCTACAATAGCGGAGGTACCATGGACCGTTCGGAATCAACAAAGAAGGAAGAGATTCATTACGATATAACAACAGTATTTTTTTTTTTACTTACTATAGGGCTGAAATTCAGTACTAAATCTGATCCTTGTCGTGCCAGAATTGGTTTGTTTGTCTTTTCCTCGATAATTTTAGGAATATTAATTGCCCAGTCATTAAAATAGTTCTTTTTAAACTCGTTAATATTTTGAATGAGTTTTTCGTATCTCGTAAATAATTTCACAGCCTCTTCCGCACCCTTTATCCTGTGTAAAAATATGTATATATAGACTTATAAGTACAATAAGAAAATAAACATTTTTCGTATAAAATAAGTATATAATAATTAGTAGTTATTTTAAAGATGGGATATTACTAAAAGTATATTGCAACTATAAAGAAGAATATAAGCCAAATAATCAGCTTTCGCAATTTGCCCCACCCAGTTGACTTACGGGTGCGGCAAATTGCGAAAGCTAGCTATAGGCTTGGTTATCCTTGTAGCCAGCATATTCATGAACAGGAGTCCCCCGGCTATGGGAGGCATGAATGCGTCGATTTCCATGTGTCCATATTTCTGGTGTCTGTTTGACTGCTCGGTAAAAAGTTCCTGTGGAATAAACTTTAATTGGTATCTGTTGATCAGATCATATTTTAAAAACTTTTAAATAATTTAAAATAACTTGCCTCACATGTTTCTAGTTCTTTTTCAAGCATTACAATTATTTCTACATATTTAGCTGTAAATTCATTTCTGATCAGCGGACGATCTAATACAGAGCCGACAATGTCGATTAGCTGAAAATTATTATAAACATATTTTGTAAATGCTTTAGGGACGCAAAAACTCTTCTGAAAACATTTTAACTATATTATGTACCTTAAAAATGGCCTCTAATGTAGAACAATTATCAAATGATTCGACCAATACTGTGGACAATTTCAGATCCAAATCAACAATGTTATCTTGAAATTCTTTAAAGTCTTCATTAAATGTTTCATCATCTGGGTCTAAAACATCGTAAGACTTTGATGCAAATCCATGAAAATAAGCATCAAATTCAGCTGAAATTTCCCTAATTTGTCCACTTAATACGCGGCCTTTCATGCCACCTATTTCAATTTTTTCAAGCTTTTGAAATTCTAAAACTGTTTTAAAGAACCACTGAATTGTATTTAAACGTTCAAGAAAATTATTCATCCTTTCAAATACAACATTCGGGTGGAAAGTCCAGGGTATAACTGTTCGATCAACGAAATACTTCGGTAAATTTTCTTTGAAATAATCAAAGGTTTGTCTAAACTTTTTAAGAATATTTATTGTAATTTGAATACGTTGCCCAGCTTCATCAATGTCACTATGAAACAGCGTACTTGGGTCTAAGCATTTCTTTGCCTAAAAGTTTTTTTAAATTAGTAATTGCTTTAGAAATTACTGATTTCATTGTTTAATTAATTTCTTACCTGATATATTAAAAGATTACATATCTGTTTTAAAAGAACCATTAGCTTCGAAGAACTGCAATAATACTTAGAATCCTTCCATATCATACAGATGACGTGAAACAAAGGTCGAAATAGTGGCTGACACTCGGTAAAATCAGTATCTTCAAATGCTTGAAAATGTTTCTCTAATGTTCTAAGATACAAATCGATTTCACGAGCTTCTGCCAATGCTTAAATAAAAACATTACAAATATTAAATCTTTTGTATGAGTTTGGTTTATTCTAATTTACAGGTGGCTAGTATTATTTGGTCATTTACACTATAAATTGCGTCTTTACCTGATACGATATTTTTGAATAAGCGACTAAAACACGGATAGTAAGCCGACGTAGTTTTTTCCAGTATAATAGCCATACATCGAACCCTTTCTGTACGTAGTTGATCGTAAATATAATTTAAGTTGTTTAATCTAGATTTCCAAAACGCTAGCTCTGAAAATTAAAATTTAAATTGTAAAGTCCAAAAAAAACCATATTAACATCTAAAACCGTAATTATTTTTATTTAATACTTTCTGAATGTGCTCTTCTTGTATCTAACTCACAACGTACACAATTTGTATTTTATTACATTCACTATTGCAAAATACTTAGAGCGGTAAGGGCAAAAGACGAATTAACCTTCTACTCGCCTTCTATAGTAAGAAGACGCATCTTTGCTACTCATACATCTATCATCATCATCCAACAAACTGCAAATAATATAACGTTGTGCAACTTTGATTAATTAGGTCGTTAGTTTTTTTTTTTTTTAAATTAAAGTGTTGTATTGGTCTGTTATGACATATGTAGTTAACGAACTTAACGATTATGATTGTTCGTCTTGTACTTATAGCTCCCAAGTTTATGTGGGACCTATAACAAAAAATATATGCCAACTCTGTTACTTGCCTAGCAGGAAAATG
This sequence comes from Parnassius glacialis, assembly GCA_033319125.1. Lineage (NCBI taxonomy): Eukaryota > Metazoa > Arthropoda > Insecta > Lepidoptera > Papilionidae > Parnassius > Parnassius glacialis. Next base: position 13,756,072 of record JAVANC010000013.1, on the reverse strand, counting down.
CGACTAATGAGAATTTGTGATACAAGCAACCTATCACTTCTTTCCTAATTTACCAGCTATACCCATTTTTGGACTAAACGTGTTTTTTTTTCATAGAATAAGGGTGAAAAACGAGCACACAGTCCACCTGATATTAAGTGGTTGCTTTGGCCCATAGACATCTACATCTGTTTTCGTTTGCGAATTAAAATGCAGATGTGTTGTCATCCGTGAGGACTAAGATTCCAGTAAAAAGGGTCTTCAGTTCTCTACACTCACCATACGAAACAAAGCAGCATTAAGCTTCTATTTTACGCTGGTATCCTGTGAGAGCGTGGTCCTTCCCTGGTCGAGCCGACCCATTCGTGCTACAACTATACTATTAATATAGCTGCAGCATGGCTCTACCACGTAAAGAGTGTGTGGAGTAGTTCGCAGCTCTTTGGACTCTGCCTGCGTATATGAGTATGAAGTATGGAAAACTATATACAACATTTTTCTTAACTTTATACTACATTTAGGAGCTGATCCAAACGTGCTGCACCCTTATTTCAGCTGTTCGGGGGCTGCATTAAAGAAAAAAACTATTGGTAAATCCAATTTTGCATGCCTTAAGCGTATTAAAAATTACGTATAACATGATTAAACAAATTTATTTTAAAGTAGTTTAAATACATACACATAACTATACTTCCAATTTTCTGATAATTTAATATCAAACTTCAATTAAAAAAAAGTTTGGAAAATCCAAAAGTGCATGCTCATATGATAGTGAAAAATTGATAAAAAAATATAAATTGTAGTTCTATTCGTCAAAGAGTTGTGTACGTGGTAGAGCCTAGCTTCCGCTATACTTATAGTATAGTTGTAGCACGAATGGGTCAGCTCGACCGGGGAAGGACCACGCTCTCACATAATACCAGCGGAAAATAGCAGCGTAATGCTGCTGTGTTTTATATGGTAAATGTATAGAACTGGAGACCGTTATTACTGGAAAAGAGGCATTCCATTTTAGTCCTCAAGGCTGACAACGCGTCTGCATTTTGATTCGCAAACGAGGATCGATGTAGATGTATATGGACCTCAGCAACCACTTACCATCAGGTGGACTTTGTACTAGTTTGTCACCCTATTTCTGTAAAAAAAAAGTTCCAGTAGCAGTCACTGAAGTACACCTTAAAGTCACTCCGTCAAGTCCGGAGGTGAGATCTATTGATAACTAAGAAACGAGCCCAAACTCGGCACATCTAGTTCTCCTCATCGAGGAGTTTCAGTAGCAGTCATCAAAGTCCACTTTCAAGTCACTCTATGAAGTCCGGAGGTAAGGTTTCATCATAACTAACAAAACAAACCTAAAATCGGCTCACAGAAAACCAGCGTGAGTAGAGGTTTACCTCTGCGTTTCGCTTGGTGAGTGCAGGTGGCTGGAGGCCCTTTTTACTGGAAATGAGGCATTCCATCTTAGTCCTCACGGGTGACAACGCATCTACATTTTGACTTGTAATTGAGGATAGATGTAGATGTCTATGGGCCACAGCAACCACTTACCATCAGGTGGACTGTGTGCTCGTTTGTCACCCTTATCCTATAAAAAAAAAAAAAAAAAAAAACCTATTACTACTCGTCGAGGAGTTCCAGCAACAGTCATCGAAGTACATCTTCACATGACTCTTTCAAGTCCCGAGGTAAGTTCTCATCATAACTAACAAAACGAGGTCAAACTCGACACACCTAGTTCTACTCTTCGAGGAGTTCCAGTAGCAGATATACACCATCAGGTCTTCATAAATTACAAGACGTATTATAAATTATAAATTACGCAGAATATTATATTTACATATAATATTCTGCGTACTTTTAGCGAAACAAAGTATTGTAATAAAAATCTGTGATTATAAAAATAATAATAATATCTTACCTTAGTCAAGTATGTATCAAATTTAGTGTTTGGAATATTTTGTATTTCTAAAGCGATCTATATTTTTCAGCACGAACTGCTGTAAACAAACGACCACTCAAGCCGGCTGCTAAGGCTGGAGTAGTAAAGTACTCAGTGGCCGGAAGTGAGGCAAAGTGTATTTAGTAAAATTAATTAATACAAGGCTACTCAAAAGTTAAAACACCGAAAATTTCGCTAATCCGCAGCCGAAAATAATTTATTATAACTAAACAAAATAAAAATAAACTGCCATTTATATTCCATGGCTTCCCAAATGATAGATGAAGAGTTAAAAAATAAATTGAGTTAAACAATTGATATTTTCAAAAGTTATAGTGTTTACACCTCTACGCCGACTCGATAAATCTACACCTTATGCAGCTAAAACCATTTTTTACGCAAAACTAGCAATTGATCGATTTAAAAATAATAATAATAAGTTCAACAATCATTTATCCTTCTGAAAATGTGCTTTTTATATCATTTTAATAATTGTTATATACTTCATTTCATGCGACAAAACATTATAATCTTGATTATTATTATTAGGCGCTAGTAGAACATACCTACGCGCTTTGCGCTTATGGCATGCAATACATCTAATCCTTGCTGAATTTTCTATCGTAAGTCAACTGGGAAGACTTGTATACAGTGAAAAGCACACACCGGAAAGGAAGCGGGAACATATCAACTTTTTCTTAAAATAACTACCTCAAACTTTTTAACAGTGGTAGAGCCACGCGGCAGCTTTTGCTGTCGCACGGATGGGCCGGCTCGAACCGGGGTGGTAAAACGACCTCACAGAATACCAGCGTGAAGTAGAGGTTTACCTCTGCGTTTCGCTTGGTGAGTGCAGGTGGCCGGAGGCCCTTTTTACTGAAAATGAGGCATTCCATCTTAGTCCTCACGGGTGACAACGCATCTGCATTTTGATTTGTAATAGAGGATAGATGTAGATGTCTATGGGCTGCAGCAACCACTTACCATCAGGTGGACTGTGTGCTCGTTTGTCACCCTTATCCTATAAAAAAAAACTTTGTTTGCACGCGATGATGATGAGCGGCAAATAAACAAGAAATTTTTGTATAGATTCTACTACCAGTCGATGGTCAGAGACAAATACGTTAAATAACTTAGTGCATTATATGCAGGCGATCTTAGCATTTTGAGAAGAATTATAACGTTGTCTACACTGTCAGCATGTCTTATAAGTTGATGTATTTTTAGGGTTCCATGGGTGAAAAAGAAAAAATGGACGGCGTTGTTATAAACTAATTTGCTTAATTCCGCGTAAAGAAAGAAAATGATGTGTCCTGTCCAGTTTTAAGGGGTCTGATGTTTATAAACTTGTTTGTGATGAATGCCAAGCCGTTTACGTGGGTCAGACTGGTCGCAATATCGAAACACGTTATAAAGAGCATTTAGCCGCGTTCAGGAATTGTAGTCCCGATAAATCACATTTTGCTAAACATCTCTTAAACACTGGACACAGCCTAGCCAATGACCACTCCTTTAAAGTCTTACATACTTGTAATAAAGGGCTACAATTGTGTGTGCTGGAACAGTTAGAGATATTAAAAAATAATAACGGGAACGTTGCACTGCTGAATAAACAAACAAATGTTTTCAACTCGCCTCTCTTAAACATGTTTAAGCCTGCTCCTTGATGATTTACAGCCTCGCATCATGGTCGTTTGTCACCCTCACGGTGCGGTGGCCAGCGTTTGGTTGCGTGGTTGTAGGGTAGGTGGACGTTTCACAATAGTTTGTTGTTAATTTCACAGAAAATATCGGCGTACTTCAGGTGGTGATTGATCGCATGAAGTAATCGCTCGCTACGTAATTGGAGCGCGGTTGCGTCAGCAAGCAGTATAATTAGCAGTAGTTTCAGCTCGCCGCTTACTTAGCGGCCAGCCTCCGCAGAGTCTACTTCACCTGAGAATGCCTCGTGTAGATGCGAAACACGTGTCGTAGTTTCAAGAATGGTGTGTCGTGCCTAATTTGGATGTGCTGGGGGTGGTAGTGCTGGGATTCACGGCGACGGGTATAGTGTGCGCGATTGAGGGAGGGTGGGAGGTACCCTTAAAACTGGGCAGGACACATCATTTTCTTTCTTTACGCGGAATTAAGCAAATTAGTTTATAACAACCCCATTATAATGGATTTCCGGAAAGTAACGCCTGACTCTATTAATTATCTTAAAAAATGGACCTCAATTAAAAAAAACGGCCATTCACGTCACATATATTGATACTCACAAAATCACCATCAAAACGTTTGGGGTACTTTCGGATAACCTAGAATCGTGAAATTTGACAAAAAGCAAAGCCTTTTAATGTACAGGTTTATCACATGATTATTTTTTACATTAATTTCCACGGCCTCCAGGCATCACGTTAGTTTGAAGTTCGACCGTGATATTACGGAGAAAATTATTACCCTTTTTTTTTTTTTTTTGCGGATGGAAAATCATCTAATGACGCCTTTCGCTGTGGGTGGAGCGGAAGGGAGTGTCAGACTTTTACTGACTAAAAACCATCCGTGTTCCTTCAGTGCCCTTACGTTCCGGGGCCGCGGTATCTCTTTCGAACAGCCCGCAGCCCCGGCGAAAAAATATTACCCTGCAAAACTGAATTTGTAATTCAAACGATTTCGTCTAACGAAAAGATATGCCTTTTCGTTAGACGAATGTGGCGCTTTACCTTATCTGTGATTTATGCATCATGTATGGTACTTAGAATACTTAAGTAAGTAAAATTGTTTTGGTAAAAGTAGTTACAAATCTAACGATTCACACTAGTATACATACGTATCTATTGCATATAAAATAATATTATCTTTGACAACCTAATGATTTCTTATATTTACGCGAATACTACACATGAAATTAAACTAATTTTACAGATTTTGTCGCGTTCAGTAAGTAAGGTTATAAACCTATATACATCCCAATGCCGGGTACAGGTCTCCTCTCACTTCTGGAGGGTTAATGCGTTTAATTACAACTTTTTAATTCCCGATGCTTCGGGTGCTTTACATAAAGGAATCGGTGTTTTTAGCGAGGATTTGTGGTCTATCAAATCTAATGTAGTGACGGGGGCGATCCTGTACGTGTTCACAGAGTTCCTTCCAAGGATGATTCGCGAGGCTATTGAAATCAAGAAACATCCTAATTTCAATAGAGATGGCTGGCTGCTACCATCTGCTTGGGATCCCATAATTAATAAAATTAAATCCCAACCCAAGCATACAACTGCAAGACTTCATGATACTGTAAGTTCATACTGCGTAGATCGGAACAAAAATTAATAATTTTTAATCTGGAGGTAGCCGTGGTTAACTATGACATTGGGACGTCATACACCTCAGTCCCCCCGTGGCCATGGGTGCTGAAAAGTACTTGAAACGTCGGGAATGTAAAATAAGTTAATATACGCGATAAAATCCGTAAAATTAGTTTTATTTAAATGACTAGGACTATATGATAATTAAGTTTCTAGTTTTAGTTTTTTTTTTATTATTTCATTTAATTTATATACAATATTAAGAACTATTCTTAATATTGTATATAAATTAAATGAAATAGTTAATTGCAAATTTAATTACTGATAGCACGTGCTGCGCGGTGAAGAGAAACATCGCTAGGAAACCTGCATGACTGAGAAATAAAGTATTTCGAGGACATGTATGATAGACTGACCATTTCATAACTCTCACAGAAATGAAAAGGTGCTTGCTACCAACAGTGGGTCGTATTTAGGCAATACCTTTACTTTGTTAATATTTCGAAAATTGTGACTACAAAAATAATGCTAACCGACATTAGGCAGTGGGTTTTGTCCGTTGTCAAAAGCTTGCGATGAATCCTCCGTCATGACGTCATTGATCTGTTGAGCCCATTTAATGACCACTCCTTCAATAGCACTCTTCAAATATAAATCAACTTCCTTTCCCTTTAACATTTCCTTCTCCGCATCGTGAACTAACTCTACGCCCACAGGCATCGGGAGAACCGTCTGTCCATTAACTTTGCCTTTGACCTAATTATAAAACATTTTTTTTAATACAAGGATTCTTTTGAACAAATAACATAAGTCTATCAATATAATAATATAATTAAGAGTTATTTTGTATTTATGTTACATTAAGAAATTGTGTTACAATAAGATTAGGTAATTTAATAGTAATTACAGTAAAAATATTAAATGTCATATATTTACTAAATATAAAATACGTTTTTATAGAATAAGGATGACAAACGAACACTCAGACAACCTGATGTAAATGGATGCTTTGGCCAATTGATATCTACAACTATTCTTGATCAATGCATAAGCACCACTGAGGACTAAGATAAATCGAACGAGTCGCCGGTTCTCTACACTCATTACGAAACTCTGCAGTATTAAGCTGTTTCACGTTGGTATTCTGTGAGAGTCCAGCTGAGTCGATACACTTGTGCTACAACCATGATATAACAGCAACAGGACTACCACATAAATACTTTATCGTGTTAGCCTTTTACTTGTTGGTATCAAGATGCTTGATTTGTTCTAACTATAGGTTTTGCTAAGCGAGAAGTGCTACCGTTTCCAACTCGTAGAAATGAGATTAGGCCAGTTCAGCATTTGTTATTTTGCTATTTAGTCTCGTATAAGCTAATAATCTCATCATACATTTTAAATCAAATTAAATATATTCAAAAGTTCTATTGCTTGAGTTATAGATACAAGTACATTTTATTGCTCACCTCATAAACCGTGCTCTTAAGATTATGTATCTGCTTCAGAATATCCTGTGAAACAACTAACGGCCATCCTTCGTGATTTAAAGGATTAGATAAAAGAGGAACAAATACTTCATCCACCAAAGACGCCAATTCATCAATTAACCTTGGTGCCAAGTCACCTACAATTTAAAAAATATAAGTTCCACAAAAGATCCGTAATTTTTTTAAAGTAAAATAACTAGCCGTCTAATCAACGCAAGAGAAACATCGCTGCATTTCATTCTACGGATGTTGTACAAACTTACTGGAGAAAATATCGAAGAAATCACACGGCTTCTGATAGATTGGGATACGATTATCACATCTAAGCCGTTCAGGGTAACAGGGAGCAGTGTGAAAGGTGCGAAACACGTCCTGGTATCTACTGCGATCTTTAAACTCAAGCTTGACGATTATAGAAAATTCGGCTTATTATGAGGAAGCCCATATTCGTACATTTATAAAGTTAATAAAGAACAAGAAGAAAATTTACTTACCAAAAATAATCATATCAGCGCAATTCTCCTTAGGGACGATATCGGCCTTCTTTTTTATATAATATACAGCTTTATTCTTTAAATAACATGGGAAAGATATAACAGGAACTAGCTGCGCTGCGTGCGTCAGTATTACCATTAGAAGCATTGGAAAAGGCTTATCTACGAATTCTTTTAAAATGGACCTGTGTTCCTCTACGCTTACTAATCGCATCCATTTTTCTGGTTTAAGCTTTAAAGATTTTACAGCATAAGAACCAATGAAATCAAATCGAGGATCTTGGTTCGAAGACGACGGACCCGGCTGGTCCATCTTTGACATTGAATAAGATTATGTTAACATTTTGAATAGAAGCCGTTAGGATTTTGAAGCTAGCAGCCAATGTGGCCACCAGTTACTTATTGAAGCCAACAAAGAAATGTTAAAGCCTTTACGAACGGCAAGTCACGCAATTCAAATGCGATGCCATTATAGAACGATGTCTCCTTTGTAACGAGCCATAAACTTTGCTATACGAAAATAGATATTATTTACCGTACGCAAAAAAAAACTCTAAACGTAATTTTAATGTTTTAAAATATATTATATTATATTTACGGCTCCGTAGCACAGTGACGAAGCGTTTGATTGAGGCGCTGCAGGGCCACGGATTTCATTTCAATCCCGCACGAAACATGTGTTTATATTATTTATATTATTAGCACGGTTCTAGTAATTACTGTTTGTTAAAATTCTTCTCAGTATATATGTTTACAGTTTAAGGCTCATTAAAATATTACGATAATGCTTTAAAACAGCTGGTATTAATATAGCAATAATTTGTACAATTAAAGACTATAAAATATGTTTCTTGTTTCCACTTTTTTCATTATATAACTATTATGTAACTTGAGTTGTCATCTGTTAAATGTATCAAAATTAATTAAAATATTATTAGTACCTAAATATTTTTCGCTACGAACATGCTTTACCTAAACCCTTAAATTCCGTTGGAAGGAAATGTCTTAATACAGCTATTGCACGAGCCCGACCACGCATCAGAATCAATGGAGTCACCACTAAGGTTGTCTAAGACCTTCAATGGAAGTATAGTAGAGTGGATACTTAAATGTTTAATTCCCTGGCTATAGCCGCTGTTCAATGTGGTAGAGCCAATTTGCGTAACAGCGTATCATAGCTGCAGCACGAATGGCTGATCCATTATTCTCGATTGGGAAATCACCACGCTCACACAGAATAGAATACGAGAGTAGGTAAAAGAGCAACTGTTTTTGTACGATTAGTGACGAGAACGACACCGTTTCTGGTAGATAACGAAGCTTCTATTCTTCTCCTCTTGGATGACAAGACCGCATTTAAGGTTTTAATGAGCTCATACATTAGCAAAATTGTAAGCAGTTGTAATTATGATATAGTTAATTAATTACAAATCATCTACTATGAATTCAACTACTTTTGCTGACAGTACTTCTTGGCAGAAGTAAAGCAGTGCCAGGCAAAAGGCGCACCACCCTGCGACCGCGCGACAGCAAGACGACACTCGCACGACGTTGCGAATAAGGTCAACTGAAGTTTAGACCTTCACCGTAAGTAAAAGGCAGAAGCAATTTAAAAATATTCATGTTTTATATCAATTTTTGAGGGACATTTACCGATTGAGTTTGAGAAAATCATGATTCTTTTGTTCGAAATATGAACATTGTTGAGGTAAGATTTCTTTTAGAGCATATATTTTACCTATTATACATATATACATTTAGCAAATGTAATAAAATTTAGAGGAATGCAATACAATATAGACGTGGCAGAGCCATGCTGCAGCTATATTATGGTTGTATGGGTAAATATTTGAAGATAGACATATTCAGGGTTCGTTAATTATTAAGTTCAAATAATGCTTCCAACATTGAAGTATAATGTACTTACGTACTAGAACAGCTATTTCAAACAAAACATGTGCGCTACTCTATGTCGTTGCGCATCAGTCTTATCGCGCATGCGCGGTTTTTTAATATAATAGATTACGCGTAGGTAGAATGATTAGTAGGTATATAATTATTGTTTATTTAGAGTACATATATTGTTAATTAATTTATTAAAACGAGTTAAATTTTTAATAATTTGTCAATTATTTTGCATGATATGAAGTAAATTAATATGATAATATTAATATGATAACATATAATATTATCACAATAGCATTTTAATTACAATTTTATATAAATATTTTATAAGATAACTATATAAATTGGAAGGACTCGAAGCTAATGAAATATATTTATTTAAATCTAGAACTGGGTCCCCAAAAGCCATAACCTAAGTTTGCGTGAGGCATGGACACAGAGCTGATACTATTTATATTATGCCTTATGAATTACTATGAGAAAACATAGTAAAACTTTAAAACTTCTACCATTTCTGTTTACATATGAATTATATGTATATACATATATGTGTATACACTTATTTGTTGTTTTTTGCTGAAAACTAATTTCAATTAATAAGATGTATAAATGTTATTGTAAAAATATATATTAGGTATTTAATTAAGTGCCTTTAAACAATACAAGTTTTGTTAATTTTTGAATTCTTCGTACTATATTTAGCCTCTTCTTTAAAATGCAAGGAACAAATGTATGTATGATTTGTTGGTAACCACATCTCTACGATTATTTTGAACGAATTTAATCCAATTTTCTCGGTTTTCGTGACTTGGTCGTGGAAACCTAAAAATAAAATAAAAGAATAATCAGCAAATATAAACGTAAGAAATTTAGCCTAATTATAAATACTTAGCTATATTTATTTCTACAAAAAAAAATTGTGCATAATATGATCGTCCTACACTTGCACACAGAAATGTCGTATCTGAACAAATTAATTTCATAATCAAACATGACACAAGTTGGCGCCAAAGAAATAACTTTTTAATTATTAATCTATAATGTTTTTTTATTATTTAAGTATCTTACTTACCCATGAAAAGTGATTCCTTGGTTTTTACTAACATTTCGTGAATTTTTTGTGCAATATCTAAAAACACACCGCGGCATATTTTATCGAGATTTTTTTTAAATCAACACAACACGTGACAACTCTACAAGCGCCTAGCGAGCGACTGATTAAAGTGCGGTGACATTGCCGCAGTTGAAAGGAACAGCGTAACATAGTGCAGTGTCGTCTCTAGTACGTAGTACATAATATCTCAATGGCTTCCAATTATCTTTTTTATGGATTTAACGTAAAGTTTATAGTGCAGATTAACGAAATAAATCAAACGCACAGTATTTGAACTGCTTTATATAGGCCTGAATCTGAAGCTGAAAATTTTCACCAAACGGTGATGAGATATGAAACAAACGGTACTTAGTATTTTAAAAATGGTAATTATACTACGTGATTGGTAATTATAAATAAAATGAATGATGTACTTAAATCACATATTTATTTATTACATGACTTAATTTAAAAAAATGTCGAAAATCCACCGGTTTTCCTGATAATTTAATTAGATCAGTAAAAATTAATTTGTCTAGTAATTAAAATAAAACCAACTAAAACATTAATTTAAAACTCAGTGTAAATAGAACTCAGAGTTATACAAGTTCCATCTAAGATATTTCTTAAATTCGATGAAATCTTATACAAAAACTTAAATACAGATTTATATTGAAATCCGAATTAGTTTCTATTTCATCACCAGAAACCGAGCATAAGCATAATCATAAAGTCTTAAGTAGATCTGCAAGATAAACACGGCAATTATAAACAGGAAAATACAAATCATTTGATGTTTCTATCAAACTTTGGTAAACATAACCTAGACTAATTTTAAAAATTAAGGAAAATAAAAACATAATAAAACAAAAACAATTGTAATTGTCTTTCTAGTAATCTTAGTAAAATCAACTAAAACACTACTTCAAAACTCTTTGTAAATAGAACTCAGCACTATACCGGTTTCATCTAAAATATTTCTTAAATGCGATGAGATCAGTTACAATAACTATAAAATATTTAAAATTGAATTCGAATCCGTATCACTTTCACGACCAAGAACTTCGCAGGTAGTCTCAAATGCAGTCTCTTGTGGATCTGCTAGATCATCACACAGCAATGATACGAAAACAGTAAGCTGGCCATCAATTATTTCATTTGCGCTTAATTGTAATGTAGATTGAACATAGTCTTGAAATACATCCAAAAAATTCATATCACTGCCACTGCCAGAAATATTTACCATATTCTCAATTTGTATATTAGGGTCCAAGTGTAGTTCATCATCAGGTTTTAAATCAGACAGCATTTTAAGGGTGGTTTCGTCTCCTTTGCGTTTTGACTTTAGTAAAACATTACTTAAGATTTTAATATTCCTTTTATTCTGTGTAGTTTTAGGTTTTACGTTTGTGGTCGCATCAGTCATATTATGATTTTCATTCTCTTTATTTCTGATAAGTGTAGATTCTTTTGTGTTTTCATAACATAATTTTCCGACAAATTTAGTATGATCACAGTCCACGTCTAAGCCTATAAGTAACTGTTTTCTCTGAATATCAGGTGGTCCTTTTCTTTCTGCCACAGTATTTGATGAACTTTCAATGTACCTTTCAATGGTTTCAGCTATTCTAAATTAAAATATCAATACATCTTTTTTTATTGTATGGTATTCTTTCACAGTTGCCAGCTTAATTTTTTGTGTGTTTTGTCTTACGATTTTCAAAAATCCATCTAATTTAGCAACATCTCTACCTTACACTGCAGCAGCAGTGCATTTAACAACTCCTCCTATTTCACCTGTGTCATTTTTTTAACTAACAAAAGTTTTTTTTGTATCGTTGTCGTTCTTTTTATTCTTCGATAGCGTATAAAATAGGGTCAGCTTTGATTTTAGCGTATCGATTCTGGCGTGAGATTTTGGATTTAACCAATATTTCCTCCTTCGACTTACTCTAAAAAAATAAGTTAGTAATGGGGGGGGGGGGGGGGGTAGTCAGTCTGTAGGTTTATTTTGTTGCGCAAGTGGTGTCAGTTCACATCAAACGAGCAATAATTGATCACGCTTGCACTGCACTGGTAGTAACACAATTCGACTTTGGGCTGGCCTAGCGGAGTAAGGAGTTTCAATATAATAAGAGGCCAGCTTATACTGGTACCAATTACCATTTTCGATTTCCCATTACCGTTCCGCCAAAATACGAACGGGAAAAATGGTAATTGTACAAACGGTAATTAGATATTTGTACACTTTCTCACATTATACGTTCTTTATAGAACTTATTAACTCGGGAACTTAATGAAAGCAAAGAGTATTCTATGGCGACTATTACAGTGCATAAAAATGATAAATAAGAATAATAGACTTACAACGGGAAACTCGAACGGTAAGGAGATTTTTGTTTGCCAAACACGATTTCTGGGCGATTAAGGTAGGCTATAGTTGGCGCCAAAAGACTCTTTGTCATATGACCCGCACGAGTCGTGGTGCAAAACTGAGCGCGACCGCTGAGTTACCCTTTCAGAGACCAATACATACGCGGAAAAAAAATAACCCTGCGGCTGTGTGGACAAATGGTAGTGAGTATAAAGTGTTGGGACAATTTTCAAAGTCGTTACAAATTACTTAAAAGTGTTCTTTAATGTGTGTAGTTTTGCTAATTAGTAAAGCATATAGTATACTATCTAAATTACTACAAAAATATACGATCTTCGGGGTTTATTTACAAATTTTCGAGTATGAACTGCTAAAATTTGGAAATTGGGACACGAACGGTGATGAGATTTGAGGAACGTTTATGAATATAACTCAGTTGTTTATTAAAATATGAAAATGTTATGTATATCTTTATATAGTACTGGAACCATCTTTTACATGAAATAAAAAAGAATATAACTTTATATCTAACTAAGTAGTTATTTGGGGAGGGCCGCGTAATATGCACATGTTCAAAGAATCACCCGTATCATGAATGGGTCGGCTCGACTGGGGAAGGGCCACGCTCTCACAGAATACCAGCGTGAAATAGCAGCTCATTGCTGCTGTTTCGTATGATGAGTGTATAAAACCGGAGACCCGTTTTTCTGGAAAAGATGCATTCCATCTTAGTCCTCAGGGGTGACAACGAATTTTTATTTTGATTCTTAATCGAGCATAGATGTAGATGTCTAGGGGCCACAGTATCCACTTACCATCACGTGGGCTGTATGCTCGTTTGTCACCTTTACTCTATAAAAAAAAGAGTGTATAAAATAAAATATCATGGATATCTGAGACAATTAAGTTTATTAATTTAGATTGTGCTTATTACTCGTTAATTTAAAATTGCAATCTTTAAGTCGGGCGAGTGTGCTGGCCACCCTATAGCAATGAGGGCTAATAATTTTCTGCTCACCAGATGTCACTAGTTGACACTGAGGTAAAGTTTTTTGTTACACAATGTAATTTAATTGAGAAGTTGGTTTTTAATAAAAGGTTATCAGTTTCTAGAGTATTATCTTAATACAGAAAACAATGCGTCAATAGTTTGTTCTTTAAGTTTTTGCACATTTTTTTTAAATTTTTCTACTGTTATGAACATTTGTGCTTTGGTTTATTTATTTTTAATCTTAATAATATAGCCAATAGTACACAATGAAACAATAACCTTTACATTTTCCGAATAAATTAACTTCCCCGCTATGAAATCTGTCAAATATTACCTCACTTTCTAGTGGCACCGCCCTGGTGGCAGAAAAAGTAGTGGATGCCCTCATTGATTTCAACGTCTCAAAGATATTCGACAACTACGACCGAAGTATGGGGACGTGTATTATCATACATAAAAAGAAATCTATCTCGTATAAAAGGGGCAAGTGTTACTACAAGTTCTTCCAAAATCTTAGTTACATATCTTGCCGTTAGTGACCCATTCTCAATGGCGCGGATTTCCGTACTTGTACCCCATACAAATACCTCCCCATAAATGACCCTCTACCATATGTCTCTTTTCCAATAATGTTGCACTGAGAGTACCTTTCTCCCGGGCGACTCCACACTTTAATCCTTCCAACATCTGACTTCAGGCAAAATCTGGACTCATCTGTGAATAGAACTTGACTCCAAATAATTAATGAATTCCAATTTTCGTGATTGTGGGCACAATTGACTCGAGCTACTGGATGGCACGTAACAAGAAGGGGGCCTCTGGCAGGCAAGTGTGAATTTATTCCATTTTTGTAGCCCCTCGAACTTCTTGGAGCTTCTTTTTTATCTCAAAAGAAGTTAAAGTCCGGTTTCTTAGCACGCTGGTAACGATGAACCGGACATATCTGGCCACAGTTTTCCCTTTACCAGGGACGTGTACTGTCTGGTCTCGTATACTGTCCGGTCTCGTATACTGTCCGATCTTCCGATACCTCTTGACAATTCGGTGTACAAGAGATTTTGATACTCTTAATGTTTGATTCACATGTTTGTAGGTGTGCCTAGTTTCAATTAAAGTAACAGCCCTAGCGACTTGAGTGGCTTTTAGGTCTAGCATTATCTGTTTATTTGCAGTAACTATTCACACTTAACACGATAAACAAGGCAGTTAAGGCAAAGATTTAAACAAAACCTAAAATTAAACTCAAATTCAAATAATACGCAATGTACTTACTACGAACTGTAAGTAAATACTCTGAACTGTTTAGCAATGGTGAACATTCACACAAAGACCTTAAAATCAACATCAGTTTTTTTCACGCGTGATTGTAAAGTCTATTACTCGATATTTTGATTTTGAGCTTAAACACGCTTTGCAGAAACAAGAAAAGGTTTGTACCAATTTAGACAGGTTTAGTATGCAGGAAAGTAGTCCTATTATCTATTAAATTTACAACAAAAACGCTTAGAGCTTATAACTTGTATGTAAATTTATCAAACGTATATTAGGTTATGTAATAAGTTATGGTTTGCCATAAAATATAGGTAGCATGTCGCTAAAATACCTTCCTGTTTTTATTGGAGACACAAATCCAATCGTATGATAATGAAAAAGAAAATTTACAGGCAATATACGCCCCACAGCTGGGCACAGGCTTCCTCTCATTTCGGAGCGGTTAGTCTGCCACGCTGCTACAGTACGTCTTGGTGTACTTTAGATGTCTCCTCAATATTATATTCTAAAGACAACATGCAGTTTTCCTCAATATGTTTCCCTTACACTCGGTGGTAGTAAATCGCGCGGCAAATCAGCACTTAAAATTGCAATTAACCATTTCAATTTTAAACAATTTTGTGGCGGTGGGTATCAAAACCTGGTTGCTCACGCAGTGTAAAATCAACGGTCACTTCTTGATTCGCAAGCGAGGATAGATGTAGATGTCTATGGGCCACAGCAACCACTTACCATACCATCAGGTGGACTGTGTGCTCGTTTGTCACCCTATCCTATAAAAAAATCCTTTTTTTAAGAAAGTTTTAATCGTCGCAACAGATCGTTAACCCGCTTGCCTAGCGTGACGATTAACCCAAGTTCTAACTGAAATAGAGGGAAAATCATGTCTAGCAGTGTACCTTTACGGCCTGATGAAGAAAAAGAAAAACATAAACATTGCTATTAGGTTACGCACGCTCGTATTCATATTACAAAGAATTGACCAATGGCAAAAAAAACACTAGATGGAATCTTAGTCCTCACGGCTGACATGTCTTAATTCCAGATGTCTATGGGCCACAGCAACCACTTAAGATCATGTAGACTGTGTGCTCGCTTGTCACCCTTATCCTATAAAATTAAAAGTGATTTTAGGTTTTATTATTTAATAAGGCTTTATTTAATCCATAGTCGATTAAAAAAAACACATGCAGTTTTTTTTTGTAACTGTTATTCCCGGTCGTCACCTAAATTAAATAAGGTATTTCCACAGACGTAAAAAAATACAGACGTAATATTATACTCAAAATATGTGAAGCACCCTAGGTCCTACACATCGCAAATACATCAATGTCCGATAATCGACGCCAGTATTAGAACTAACACGCGCTGGCACATAATGGCCATAAGGCGAGTAGTGAGTACTCCTTCCAGAGTTTAGAGACGTCTCATGTGCATTTGCCTTTATTCACCACGCTAACAAGAAGAATAGTTAAGTACGTAGCTAGTAGCACTGCTCTTCATGACCAGTCTGTTAAATTTGAGTTCAGCACTTTTTTGGTTAGGTTTACTGACATAAGTCCGTTACCACAGGCTCGTCGTTAACTAGCCAATATGCATCACGTGCAGGTGAAGTTTAACTATTTCGAGAAAAAGATTTGCAAATTCTTACTCTAATCCCGACTCTACTTCTCCAAAGTCTTTGCTAGAGATCTTGCTAGAGGTTTTGCACGCAGACTCGACGACTTCAAGCCTCCAGAACAAGCTGGCTTCGGAAAAGGCTTTAGCACCACAGACCACATACATACCCTTCGACAAATTGTACAGAAGTCCGAGGAGTACAATTTGCCACTATGTTTGGCGTATGTAGACTGTGAAAAAGACTTTAATTGCGTCGAAATTTGGGCGGTGCTGCAGTTCTTTCAGCGGTGCCAAGTGGGCTGTCGGTATATCGAAGTGCTGAAGTGTTTGTACAGTAGTGCTACGATGGCTATCCGAGTACAGAACCAGAGTACGAAACCTATCCAACAGCAGAGAGATGTAAGACAAAGTAACGTTATATCCCCGAAACTCTTCACCGCTGCATTGGAAGACTTTTTCAAACTTCTGGACTGGAAAGGATACGGTATTAACTTCAACGACGAGTTCATTACTCTGAAAGGTGAAGGACCTAAGCATAGTCAATGACCTCAATAGTACCTCCCAATGGATAGGTGTGAACATGGACAAAACAAAAATCATGTATAACGTCCATGGCACACTTATGCCGGTAGTTGTTGGGAACACTAAGCTCGAAATTGTTGACGAGTATGTTTACCTGGGACAAATAGTGCGACTAGGTAAGTCTAACTTCGACGGATTCAACTCGGCTGGGCAACATTCGGGAAATTACGGTACTACATCTTTTGACAGTGGTAGAGCCAGGCGGGAGCTTTTGCTGTCGCATGGATGGGCCGGCTTGAACTGGGGTGGTACCACCACCTCACAGAATACCAGCGTGAAGTAGAGGTTTACCTCTGCGTTTCGCTTGGTGAGTGCAGGTGGCCGGAGGCCCTTTTTACTGGAAATGAGGCATTCCATCTTAGTCCTCACGGGTGACAACGCATCTGCATTTTGATTCGCAAACGAGGATAGGTGTAGATGTCTATGGTCCGCAGCAACCCCTTACCATCAGGTGGACTGTGTGCTCGTTTGTCACTCTTATCCTATAAAAAAAACATCTACTCGTCAGGTATGCCTCAAAACTTGAGAACGAGACTGTACAACCAGTAAGAGTTGCCACTGATAACCTATGGAACTAAGACGTGGTCCTTCACTGCTGGCCGGATGAGGAAGCTCAAGGTCGCTCAGCGAGTTATGGAGAGGGCTATGCTCGGAGTTTCTCTGCGTGACAAACTTAGAAATGAGGATATCCGCAGTAAAACCAGAGTGACCGACATAGATTAGTAAGCTGAAGTGGCAATGGGCCGGCCATATAGCTCGAAAAACCGACAACCGATGGGGAAAAAAGGTTCTCGATTGGCAGCCTTGTACAGACGGGTAAAGTGTAGGGCGTCCCCCCACTAGATGGAGTGACGACCTGGTAAAACATGCAGGAAGTCGATGGATGCAGGTGTTCGGGAGTTTACGGGAATCTTAAAATAATGCAACTTGAATGTGGTCTAGGACGATTGTATTGATCTTACAACAGCTGAGAGGGTAATAATACATTGCAAAGACAAAGACCCTGTTTAAAATTAAAGTTTGCACTGGCGTAATTACTACGAGTACGTTGTTTAACTCGTTGCTCAGAAAGAAGGCGCAGGCGCTTCAACATGCCCCCGGGCGTTGAAATCTTTGATTTCAACCAGAATTAAATGACACCGGCAATGGGCAAATCCGGTTAAATGCCCTCTTGATAATCCCAGTAGAATTTCTGATGTCTGCAACTCGAACAATGCCATCGGCTCCTGGGTGAATTGCAACGATTCTTCCCAGCTTCCATTTCAGCGGTGGAAGGTTGTCCTCCTTGACTACCACCAAATCGTTTATCTTTAAGCTATCTTTGCAAGAACGCCATTAGACTCTTTGTTGAAGTTCTGAGACGTACTCCTTGCTCCATCGTTCCCAAAAATGCTGACGCAGTTTCTCAATGCGTTGGAATCTGGTTAATAACGGAGTGGATTGATGCTGGTAGTCCGGTTGCGCCAAAGAAGTCAGCGCACGCCCAATTAAAAAATGTCCCGGAGTGAGGGGCGTACAATCTGCAGAATCTGAAGATAGTGGAGTGAGTGGCCGGGAGTTCAGGATTGCTTCGATCTGGGTCAACGTGGTGTAAAGTTCTTCATACGTTAAGTGACAATTGCCCAACACTCTAAGCAAATGATATTTTGTCGATTTGACCCCCGCCTCCCAGAGACCACCGAAGTGAGGAGTATACGCCGGAATAAAATGAAAGTTAATATTATCATTGGCTATACTTTCGCTCAAAGAATCGCAATTGCCTTTTAAAAATTTGGATAAGTCATTGTATGCACCAACAAAAGAAGCACCGTTATCGGAATAAATGTTAACTGGCTTACCTCTTCGAGCTATAAACCTGCGCAATGCCAGCAAATAGTTATTGCTCGTTAAGTCACCTACCAACTCTAAATGAATCGCCTTGGTAGTAAAACAGACAAAAATACATATATAAACCTTCACCAGTCGACACCCACGACCTTGACGAGTGGCGCTCATAACAGGGCCCGCATAATCGACTCCTACGGTCTCAAAAGGAAAGCCACCCGAAAGGAGACGCTGCTGTGGCAAGTTACCCATTAGTGGATTCGAAACCTTACCCTTCATGCGATGACATCGTATACATTTATGATAACAGGCCTTCGCTAGGTTTCGACCACCTATCGGCCAATAAGTATCTCTAATGTTTGCCAACAGTAGCTGTGGTCCTGCGTGCATCAGCCTTTTGTGTTCATGGTCAAATAATAATTTTGTAAATATATGATTGGACTGTAATAATATAGGATGCTTTTTATTATATGAAAATTTAGAATTATCAAGACGACCACCAACACGCATAATTTTATTTTCGTCTAAAAATACATTAAATTTAAGAAGTTGGCTTTTCTTAGGTAAGTTTTGTTTATTCAGAAGCAATTTATACTCTGGAAAGGAATCATATTAATCATAAGGAATTATATTGGCATTTTGAAATTATAATATTTAAAGCGTTTCGTAATTCTAATTCCGTTAAGTAATTGGAAGAAATAAGCTGTCCTTTACAAGACATGATGAATCGTAAAACGTAAGCCATGGAACGTACAAGGCGTGAATAATTCGAGAAACGACTAAAATCAATGAAACAATCATTGTTTTTTGGATGAGTAGTGACTGCAGTTAATATGATATCCTGACGCGTTTCCGGCAATGTTTCAACATTCTTAGGCTGAGAAGGCCATTTTGATATATCATACATTAAAAAATCTGGACCTGACCACCACAATCTAAGACCTGCCAGAGCACTAATATCCACACCACGAGATATTAAGTCTGCTGGGTTCCTATCTGTTGGGACGTGTCCCCACTTGTGGTCACTGGCCTTATCCAAAATTTCAGCGACACGATTACGCACGAAAGGCTGAAGTTTGCAAGGCAACATTCGCAACCACCCCAAAACAATTGTGGAGTCTGTCCAAAAGTAGACTTGGTCAATTTTAACTCGAAGTGAATTTACAACCTTCTCATAAAGACGAGCTCCTACCAACGCACCGCACAACTCCAATCGTGGTATTGTTGTGGGTTTTATTGGTGCTACACGGCTCTTAGCCGTTAATAATCGAACCATAACTTGTCCCTTATTGCTGACGCTTCGAACATAAATGCACGCACCGTATGCGCACTCAGAAGCGTCAGTGAAAATATGCAGTTGCAGCACCCGGTATGACTCACAGATAACTAGTCGTGGAATACGAATGTTATTTAAAAGAGGAAGAGATTTGATAATGCCATACCAGCGTTTCTTGATTTCGGGAGACAGTGGTTCATCCCATGAAAGTTTGTCTAACCAAAGCCTTTGTATCAACATTTTCATGGTGATTACATACGGGGCTAAAAGACCCAGCGGGTCAAAGATTTGTGCAATCACTGAGAGCAAATCATGCTTAGTATTGCCATCGGGAAGTAGTGAATTCAATGGAAAGCAGAGTTCATCTGAATCCGAATGCCAGCCAAGACCTAACAACTTGTCTGGCTCGCGAGAACCAATATTTAGGTCAAGTGAGGTATTGGCAATTTCTGACAGCAACTCGGGATCGTTCGATCTCCGCTTTCGCAATGGCATACGAGCAGATGCCAATACTTCGGCAACCCCTTGACGTATGGCCTTTACGTCATCCAAGTCGTCAGCAACCGTAAGCAGATCATCGACATAAAAATCATGCATTATGATGTCCGCTATGGCTTTGTTTTTGCACTGTAGACCAAGTTGTTTCAGGCAGCGTGTTGCGAGAAATGGTGCACTCGCCGTACCGTACGTAACAGTATTTAATTGAAAGGTCTGTATAGGCTCACTAGGACTGTTGCGCCAGACTATCTGCTGAAGGTGCCTGTCATCAGGATGAACGATTATGCACCTGTACATTTTCTCCACATCTGCAGACAAAACGTATTTATGTTGCCTAAAACGTAACAAAATCGACGTCAAGTCGTCCTGAACTACAGGACCGACCATTTGTATTTCGTTAAACGAAATACCTGACGACGTCGGGCAACTTGCATTAAAAACTACTCTAAGTTTAGTCGTAGTGCTACTTTGACGGAGTACGCCATGATGGGGTATAAAATACGCGCCACTACTTAAATTAGGTCTTTCACAAATTGTCATATGTCCCAGTGACTGATATTCAGACATAAATTCATAATACATCTGCTTGATGTCAGGCTTACATTTTAATCTACGCTCTAAGGAGAACAAGCAATGTGTAGCTCTTTTAAATGAATCCCCTAATAGACCGGTATCTTTTTTGAGAGGTAACCGAACGCAAAAATGCCCATCATCAAGACGTGACGTATTTCTTACAAAATGATCCTCACACAACTTCTCCTCAGGTGAATAATGAGATGACTTGGAACTTATTTCTTCCAGCTGCCAAAACCGCGTTAAGTCGATTCGAATGTCGTCTTTATTATCGCCACAAAAATAAAAATCAGTCTTAGCGAAGTTGCATCGTAAGTCATTAGACATCAACGCAGAATGATGAACATCAATTGGACCAGAAACTATCCACCCTAGCCTGGTTTCATGCAGAATGGGCTTATTACTTCCTAACTTAATTCTTTGTGACCCTAACAAATCCCAAAAGAGATCAGCCCCGATTAAAATATCTACATCGGCAGGCTTATAAAATGCAGGGTCAGCTAAGCAAATATTCGATGGAAGTTGAAAATCACATATGCTTATTTCGCGGCCTGGGGTATTGCTAGTAATTGATGGCAAAATGAAACAATTAATGTTAGCTGAATAACTATTATCTAACGACTTTAAATGTACACGACACCTTTTGCTTACGTGAGAATACACGCTATTAATGCCCAAAATCGACTTATCTATTTCGACAAAATCTAAATTTAATCGTCTGCGCATATTCTCAGTTATAAAACTAGATGTACTGCCGCAATCTAATATTGCGCGAGCGACGTGTTCGACGTTATTACAATCAAGTAATTTTATCAAAGCAGTTGATAATAATACATCTCGTTGTTCACTACGATGCGCCACGTTTGCCGATAAAGCGACGTTGTTCACATCAGTGCCTGCAGTTGATGTCATTGACGAGTGAGCCCCTGTCCGAGCGCCCGTCTCATTCTCGAGCGAGAAATTATTTTTATTTTGTACGGTATGACTGGCTATCGGTTCAGTGACGTGAATCATTGTGTTGTGGCGGCGCTTACATATCTTACAACCTTGTTTTTTGCAATGGTTTGCAAAATGTCCTGACTTAAAACAATTATAACAGATCTTGTAAGATGGTAATAATTTTAATCTAGCCTCATTACTGAGTGCAAGAAACTGTGGACATCTACCTAAATTGTGATCGCCGTTACATTTATAACAACCTTTGAATTGTTTATTTGAGTTTATATTATGAATATTGGATTGTTGCACCGAAACCATAGATTTTAATTTAGGACTCGGCCTATTCGGTGCAAAGTGAACATTACGCGACGTCTCTAAAGTTTCGAGTAGATCAGCTCGGCGACGCATGAAGTGGAGAAATATATTAAATGTTACTGATTCATCCTTTTTTAAATGACCTTTGAACTCCTCCCACTCACGGTAGGTTTTCTGATCCAATTTATGTGTAACTATATAAATTAGAAGCGTGTCCCAATGCTGAACTGGTTCGCCTAACGATTCTAATGCCCTCATGTTTTTACTTAATAAATCGATTAAGCGCTTTAAAGTTACAGATGACTCCCTTGTAATCGTTTCAAGGTTAAATAAGGCTGACACATGATTTTGAACTAACAATCGTTTGTTGTTAAACCTCTCACATAAGACATTCCATGCCACTGTATAGTTACTTGCAGAAAATTCAAATGATTGAATCACCACAGCAGCAGACCCTTCGAGAGACGCGCGTAAATAATGAAATTTATTAATTTCATCGATTTCATCATTAGAGTGAATAAGGCTATTGAAGGTATCATGGAACTCCAACCAGTTCTCGTATGATCCACTAAATTTTGGCAACTGTATAGTAGGTAACTTAACAAACTTATGATTACTGACTCGAGAACTCTTGTCACTATCTGCCGATTCAGAGTTAGCATTATGGTGATCGCTCAGTAAAATTTGAGCTTTAGCTAGCGCCTTGTAATACTGAGTTTCAAAGCATGAACGCTCAGTCAGTTGTAAGTCGGGCTTGTCGACAATACATTCTAAGCGTAACTGCACCTCATCATATTGGTTATACAATGTGTCCAGCTTACCCATACGCAATTGCAATTCCGTTGCGTCATGATTTTGTAAAGGTGTGATAAGCGAATCCACGTAACTAATGAAAGCAGTTAAACGGCCCTTAAAACTACCTCGTTTTTTGATCAACTCCTTTTCTTCGGTCATTCTGGAAGACGAGAGTATTCGACCTGGAATGTATACAATTACAAATATTCAATAACAATCTCCGACTATCTAATACACTAACTAAATACTATGCCCTGAAAAATTACCTAACTATATTATACAGTATGTAGGTAGGTACTAACTCGGCAAATAATAATTTAATATTATAGTGACAAGTAACTTTACACAATATTTCACGACATTCAAACAATAGTAGATAATTTTATTATTTAAGCTACTTACAATACCTAATTCAATTATTGTATACCCACTAAATCAAAAATTTAACAATCGTCCTATGCTACAATTACGCTATAACCATTGTATAATTTTATTACTATAAAACACTCTTAACAAGAAAATAAATAATAATTAAAGCCTAAAACATTTACTCGGTGTAGGTAATAATAATTAATGCTACTATACGATTTCTACTGCACAACTATATTAATTAATGTAAATAAGCAAAAAATAATGTAGATTAATTTCTAACAGTATCCTTACAATACAATTTCTTACTTAATTACTGCAAATTATCAAAAAAATTGCGAATGTTAAAACAACGCAGTAGGTACCTAATAATCGATAGGAACAAATAATTCACTAACCTTATAATTCCGGTTGGTCTACACCAAATACTATTAGATTACCTTAATAGAGTGTTGGGTGATGATAAATCTTAAATTTG
Source organism: Parnassius glacialis (assembly GCA_033319125.1). Lineage (NCBI taxonomy): Eukaryota > Metazoa > Arthropoda > Insecta > Lepidoptera > Papilionidae > Parnassius > Parnassius glacialis. The sequence goes on along the minus strand of JAVANC010000013.1, from coordinate 13,731,985 downwards.
ATCTTAAATACCACGTAATTACTGCAAATTAACCCACATTCTTGATGGCGGCAACGTAACTCCAAATTTGATTCCAACGTAAACTCCACTAAATTTACCATATACGAGTATAATATAAATTCTGGTTCTTAGTATTTTATATCCGGCGACGATCCAGGACCATGTTCGGGAGTTTACGGGAATCTTAAAATAATGCAACTTGAATGTGGTCTAGGACGATTGTATTGATCTTACAACAGCTGAGAGGGTAATAATACATTGCAAAGACAAAGACCCTGTTTAAAATTAAAGTTTGCACTGGCGTAATTACTACGAGTACGTTGTGTAACTCGTTGCTCAGAAAGAAGGCGCAGGCGCTTCAACAGCAGGTGGCTCAGGACCGTGCTTTGTGGCATGCCTTGGGGGAGGCCTATGTTCAGCAGTGCACTTGGGAAGGGTGTAAAGGGTGATAATGATGATGAGCGTTACCGTTTCACAGTGTAGAATAAGGTGATTGTACAGGAAAAAAGAGAGGTTCTTTCTTTTAACGTGTAGGTAATACTTGTGATTTGTAATATAGCAATGGGTTGCAAAAATGCATAGGCATTTTGTGTCACATGAAAGCGCCTGTTTATTTTACTATATGTAGAGAAGTACTCTAGTACGAAACATAAAACAAATTTAGTTAATTTTAATTATATCAGGCCTGTCTCACTCCGCGCTTTAGCCATGTTAAAATAAACCTACGCTGCGCGGGCCCGTATGCGGGGCTAATGAGGGCATCCACGACTTTTTCTGCCACCAGGACGGCGCCTGTCCGTAAAAAAAGTAGAAAAATTAAAAAAAAGTTAAAAATGTGCAAAAATTTTAAAAAGTAAACCACTGACGCATTGTTTTGTGTATTAATATAATACTCTAGAAACTCATAAAACTTTATTAAAAAACAACTTCTCAATTAAATTACATTGTGTAACAAGAAACTTTACCTCAGTGTCAACTAGCGACATCTGGTGAGCAGAAAATTATTAGCCCTCATTCCGTGAGGTTGTCATGCGCCCGCTCGAGCTGACGCGCGCCTTACGTTGACATAAAATTATTTTTCTCTAATAAGTATTTAGGCACTTTTGATATTTATTTTTGAGTTTTTATTCAAGTATGGGCTCTCAAAAAGCCAAAAGGTGCTGCATAGTATACGGGTGCTGAAATAACAATAAGAATGTCGACTTATCATCTTTTACTGTTCCTAAGGATAAGTACCGAAAGGTAATATATTATTATTTATAGGTAGATCTAGATAATTAGGTACTTAGTTACTGACGTCATAGTTACAGATTTATTATTTGATTAGTGACCCGACCACAGCTGCGCAGTTTTTGAGTTTTTCGCGTATAATACCAATGACCTTGAAAAATCGTTCAGTATAAGTAGACCTCCCAGTACTAGTAACTGCCTACTAATGCAAGATCAGCATAATATACTGGTTAATACTTTAATACTTGGTCTATAAAAGAAAGAGATTGAAATTAGCAGCACTTCTCATTGCCACTCTTTCATTAATAAGGAAGTCGCGTGTCGCATGATTGTAAATATGCAAAAAATGTGAAATAGACAAGAGACGGATCCGTGGCTCAGTGGCTTTGTAATGAGTTGCAGCGCTAAGGACCGTGGATTCGAATTCCGCACGGAACAAGTGTTTGTATAGCCTACAAATAATTGTTCCGGGTCTAGATGTTTATGCTTGTGCAATTAATTTTTGTTAACGAGAAAATAAATAAAAGAAATACTAATACATTGCATAACACCTCAGTGTATTCTACTATATACCAACTAATATCAAAGGATTTAATTTGTTTTCTTACAACACCTAACCCTACAGTAGAAGCGGTATTAACAAAGGCGTGTAACGGGCTTAGTGATACAAACACTTCCACGCGGACGTAAGATGCATTTGGATTTAATACGCGCGCCACATAATTTTTTTTCGACGAAATAAACGTTAGGCTAATTTCACAAAGGTCACTTCCAAGACGTGCAAAGTATTATGAACATTAGCGACGTTGTAACTAAGTTTAAAGCCACAAGTTTGCTATCAGAGTGATCCTTCTGTTCTTTTAACTATTATTTATTCTGTGATCATATTTAAATGTTAAAAGGACAGGATCGCTTATTCTAAGACCTCAGATTTATTTATGGTTCTATGGCCATCTACATGAAGACCCTTTCCGAAGCTGAAACTTACCGATATTTGGGTATGTCACAGTACACAGGTATCGATAAGGCGAGTATTATTGGGCTGCATCGGCGACGAGCAAAATTTTAACTTATTTGTTCAAGTCTCAATGTGAACTTAACACATTGACACTTAAACAACTATTAAATAATAAAAGAAAACCAGAAAATGAAACTACATTGTCTACAGTTATTAAAGTTTTCCACAAATTAAAAAAGGTCAACTATATGTGCTGTCATGCACGTTCTAGAAATAAAACTATTAATTTCATAAAGATAAAATGGTTAAGGAAGGAAAATGGTATTATTGAAGATAAATAAAAATAGTTTTATTTTATAATACATTTATTGATAATGACAGCGATGGTTGACTGAAATTTACTACTTGGCAAAAATATTTCCACTAAAAGTTACCTATTTTTTGTATTAAAGTTTAAAATCTCTTCTTTATTCATGCTTTTGTTTACAGTAATGAAGATCCAACCATCTATGCTACCAAGTAGCTGCCTAAACTATGTTTGCTTATCACATAAAATAATTAAAAATACATTTGATTTTGTGATTTAAAGTTATTTTACAAAACTGGCAAATAAAATTACAATTCCGCTATAATCTAAAAACAATTCTTGACACGATGCAGTGAAACAAAACATACATGTAAGCTCATTATGACTGAATTGACTGCAATAAATATGAACTACACGATTATAAAATTATAATATAAAACAAATAATTTCATTTACCTAAAAACTATCGTTTAAAACAAAAGCACAGCACATGTTCAGCTTAATTTCTAAAAAAAATAGGAGCTACGATAGGCTGCTTCAAGGTCGCTATTAGCCTAAACCTAGGAGCCCTAGTGCATACTCCGCCACGAACCAGCCCTCTTCACTAAACCTTGTTATTGCCTTCCTTCGATTATTTTTAGCCCGTGTCCCACTATAGCTACTGGATAAAAGCACATCAAGAGTTTCAAAACACATCCTACTTTTATTTGAAATTTCCAAGTCGAGGCCAGTTTCTTACATACAGAAACATTAATCTTTTGAAGCGTAAAATGCAAAATGAATTCCTTAAAAACAAATCTATAAAAATCTAACTTACGATCGATAATTGCTTCTATCGAATGTCAGTTTTCGTGAGACATGAAAAGAAATAAAAATGGAATGTTTAAGTACCAAATCTAACAAGCACGCGATGTTCGCGAGATGTAGTCCATAGAAAATTATTCGTTCAAGCGTAAGTATAGAGTTAGCTTAAATTCTCAAGTGCGATCGTTTAAACTTTTTGATATTATACTGTCGTGAGAACATTTATATTTTTTATTTAATGAATAATAACTTACGAGTTAAATGTAAATATACATTGTGTGTGGGAATGGAGGCAAGTGGCGGGCTACAATGAATGCAGAAGTGAATACCTTATAATAAACTAGTAAACAACGAGGCGTCTCAACTGTTTCTGTACTCATAATGTACTTATGTTTATTACTCTAAAAGGATGGAATATACATTAGATGAGCTATATAGACTATAGCCGCTGCGAAGACGCGGCCGACTGGACATATCCTAACACGATTGGTTACACGCTATCTACTCCGCTAAATAATATGATATAATTTGTCCAAAACGACAAAACGCCTATAAAAACATTTTCATGGCGTTAGATCGGAGTTGTCCCACTAGTAAATTTACAGATAGCTCTATCGACTTATTGTTCGAATGCGGATGGAGATTATAAGTTGAGGACAATATTGATTTATTAATGACGTATTTAATATACACCGTGCCGAAACACGACTACAAACATTTTTTTTTATATATTTTATTTTACATCTCAAAACTTCTACACAACCTAAACGATATAAATTCGGAGCGCAAGTAACAAGCGTATAATGAATAAAATGTAAGTACGACAGAACAAAATAATAAATAAATTGAACAGGCAGTCAGAATAAGTTGCATAAGTGACTCAATTTGTAATGGTCCATTTTAAAAATGTAGTTTAAAACCCGTCTAAGCTTGTCACTTGCGCCAACCAGTGTGTCTGTTTTATCGGGCATCGATCGTGACCGTCAAGTGCCACTGTTAGTGTACTAAGTACAAAAAGTCTTTTATTAGGACGAAGATGTGAAACTGGACGATTTTATTGTATTTAAAAAAAATCAAAATAGAGCGTCTAGGGACGGGCGTTGCATTAAATTATATACTCTATGTTAAATCAGTTATGGTCTTTAGTCCCGTGGCAAGAAACTATCACATTATACTGGCAATTTTTTAAATGTTAAGAGCTGAGCAATTTTGAAATTTTTGTTTTAAATGCAATATAAAAGCAACATTTAAGTTTAAAAGCAGTATTTAAGTCCATAAAATATATTTAATACAACACGCTTAAAACTTATCAAACATATCAATTTAATATAGTAACAATAAAATGTATTATGCAATGAGCACGTTAAGGTATAAAAATAAAATATTTTACAGTCATATGCATGTTCGAAAATCGATTTTTTATCTCTTCATTCGGTTGGATACATAGACTTATTCGTATTGTAAATAAGGTTGTTCAATGTTGTATCAATCATTGAAGGATTAAAGGCCTGTGCATTATACGTATTACATCTGGATTCCGATAAAATATACAAGTAAGTGAGACTCGTAGTCGGTCACATTATTCACGCTGACGTATTGTACCGAAAGATATCTTCTAATTGTTTTTTTTACAGTCCACTTGAAGTGGATGCTGTGGAGATAGATGCATCGTCACGCCTGTCCCCAGTCAAGTCAACTCATTCCTGCTTCAGTCATACAACAGCTGTCACCGCATTGCTGTACTACTTTTTGTATAGAAAGTCTTACCTTTCATTCCGAAAATTACATCAAAATTGTCTATGCATACAAGCGAAGATAGATCAACTCCTCGGTTATGATTTGCCATTGGAATGCAAACAACTATGGTTTCATATATTATGTGAATATTAGGCGTTGAGCTAACAGATAAATAATTTACCGTAACATCTACCACAAACTATACAGTAAAAAACTTTACAAAAAACCCACCAATTCTTATCAACGATCACATACGATTCATTGGTTCTAAAATTATTAAATTATTATTAATAATAATACACACAAAATTCACATATTTACATAGAAATGAAATAATAAAAAATTAAATCACATGATTGAAAAAAATGTCAATTCTATTTACAAGTTGAATTTCTCTATGGTCAATTGTTGAAAATACGACAAATGAAACATTACATTGACATCTAATGCAACATTAAATAATTATCTAGCGTGGTCGATAGATACGCTGGAAACTAATGCCTCTACGATTGTTTATTAATGTCATCAATTAACACGAGAGGAACAGTTTCTAAAACATAACCGATTCGTTTAATGTACAAAAGTTAAATAACTAACAAATTAAGGCATACTATATTGCTCTGCCTACTAGACAGTGTGAACAAAACGATAAAACTATGTAAAAAGCACCATAACGCGTAAGGGGGTGTGTAAATAAAGTAGAAACGGACTGATGATAAATGGTAATGTGGACGTTTATTTCAATTCGGTCCGATAGTGTCCTGACGGGAACGATACGACCGGGGGATTGGTGGCGATTTATTTACTCCTTGTTTTAGTGCCGACGACGTTTATACTGTCGCCGCGACTCCTCGATCTGTGTAGATTTTGTAGACCTTCACCTATGAACAAAGGTAAACTTATATTAAAAAAATAAAGGTCGAAAGAAACACCAGTTCCTATTGTCGTTAATAGGACAATTTATTCGTTACTATAATATTATAATTTGATCAAAAATACAATTTTCAAAGTAGCAAATTTATTTTAAAAGTTACAGCCTATATATACGTCCCACTGTCAGACACAGGCCTCCGTGTTTTAGGGCAAGGATATTATGGCGCGTCTCCACCAAAGTTTTCAACATTTGTCAACACGTGTTGCCGACAAATGTTTCTGTAATCACCTAGTTTTAGCAACAAGACGAAACAATGTCGGGAATCGTGTTTCCATTTTCGGCGGCAACATCAAAGGAATACGCTTCTTGCCGACATTTGTTCCCTCGTTGGAGACGCTTCTTGCAACATTTTGAAACAAATGTCGTCAACTTTTGTTGATTTGTCAACAGTCGCAAACATAAATGTTGTCAACATTTTTGGTGGAGACGCGCCTTTATATATATATATATATATATATATATATATATATATATATATATATATATTTTTTTTTTTTTTAATTTTGTCATATTGTTTAAAATTAATCAATACGAAACAGCTCATGATTTCGAACAATTAATAGATATTATGTTGTTACATTATGTAATATAAGTTATAATTAACACGCATATGGTTTTATACACTATATAATACTTAAATTTTTTCCTTATTGTATAAAATTAATCGATACGAAACAGCTCTTGATTTCAAACAATTAATAGATATGTTGTTACATTAATATAAGTTATAATTAATACACATGTTGTCTTATACTACACAATATATTTATTTTTTCCTTAAATTTTTCACATGCAACATGTGACAACCCTAACAAAATAGGTATATATTTTCGACGTTGTTAAGAAGCTTCCCCTCTGGTCTTTACTCTTTACTCTTTGACCATACGGCATCACTTGAAATGTAAGTAGCGCTCCTTCTATCTTTCCTTGTTGGTTTGAGTTTATTCTATAACTGTATGTGTATATGTATATGTTTTTTCATATTAATTACAATAACTTAAAGTTAAGTAATATTCATCATCATCATTACAGCCCTTCACAAGTCCACTGCTGAACATAGGCCTCCCCCAAAGAATGCCACAAAGCACGGTCCTGAGCCAACTGCATCCATCGACTTCCTGCATGTCTTACCAGGTCGTCACTCCATCTTGTGGGGGGACGCCCTACACTTCGCCTACCGGTACGAGGCTGCCACTCGAGAACCTTTCTTCCCCATCGGTTGTCGGTTCTTCGAGCTATATGGCCGGCCCACTGCCACTTCAGCTTACTAATCCGTTGGGCTACGTCGGTGACTCTGGTTCTACTGCGGATATCCTCATTCCTAAGTTTATCACGCAGAGAAACTCCGAGCATAGCCCTCTCCATAGCTCGCTGAGCGACCTTGAGCTTCCTCATACGGCCAGCAGTGAAGGACCACGTCTCAGTTCCGTAAGTCATCACTGGCAACACGCACTGGTTGTACAATTTCGTTTTAAGGTTTTGAGGTATGTCTGACGAGAAGATGTGTCGTAGCTTCCCGAACGCTGCTTTAGCGGGCTTTAACGGGCTTTAGCACCATAGACCACATACATACCCTTCGGCAAATTGTACAGAAGTCCGAAGAGTACAATTTGCCACTATGTCTGGTGTATGTGGACTATGAGAAAGCCTTTGATTCCGTCGAAATTTGGGCGGTGCTGCAGGCCCTTCAGCGGTGCCAAGTTGACTGTCGGTATATCGAGGTGCTGAAGTGTTTGTACAGTAGAGCTACGATGGCTATCCGAGTACAGAACCAGAGTACGAAACCTATCCAATTGCAGAGAGGTGTAAGACAGGGTGATGTTATATCCCCGAAACTCTTCACCGCTGCATTGGAAGACGTTTTCAAGCTTCTGGACTGGAAAGGATACGGTATTAACATCAATGGCGAGTACATCACTCACCTTCGATTTGCCGACGATATAGTCCTTATGGCAGAATCGCTGGAGGACCTAAGCACTATGCTCAATGACCTCAATAGTGTCTCCCAACGGATAGGTCTTAAGATGAACATGGACAAAACAAAGATTATGTTTAATGTCCATGTCACACCTATGCCGGTAGTTGTTGGGAGCACTAAGCTCGAAGTTGACGAGTATGTTTACCTGGGACAAATAGTCCGACTAGGTAAGTCCAACTTCGACCGAGAGGTCAATCGACGGATTCAACTCGGCTGGGCAGCGTTCGGGAAGTAATATTAATTTTACTTAAATTTATTAGCATATTTATCTCGCAAAAGACAATTAATTTATGTATTGTAAACGATTTTAAGTCGAATTATTTTTTTGGCCACTAGTGAGTAATATATTTAATACCAAATTACTCAGTACTCAAGCTATTAATTAGTTCCCTTCCCCGGTTGAGCCTAACCATTTGCGCTGTAATCATAATATAGCTGCAACATGACTACCACGTATAAAATTACAAAAATCATTCGTGTGTGCTAGTATACACTCGCGTCCGGTTGCATTTACACGTGTTCGTGCATGTACGTTCGTGTAAGCTCGTGTTCTGTTGTGTTTACACGCGTTTGTGCGTATTCGTATGTGTTAGTGCGTTTCGGTGCTTGTTGGTGGGTGTTAATGCGTTTTGGTGCCGGTGTATGTTGGTGTACGTTGGTGCGTGATGGTGTGTGATAGTGCGTTTTGGTACGTGTTAGTTAGTGTCGGTGTGTGTGGCGGTTCGTGTGGGGTGCGTGTAGGTGCGTGTGGGGTGCGTGTGGGTGCGTGTGGGGGTTCATGTGGGGGTTCATGTGGCAGTTCGTGTAGGGGAGCGCGTGAGGGTGCGCGTGGGGGTGTGTGTGGGAGTGCGTGGGGACGCGTGTGGGGGTGCGTGTGGGGGCGCGTGTGGGGTTGCGTGTGTGGGCGCGTGTGGGGGTGCGTGTGGGGGTGCGAGTGGGGGTGCGTGTATGGGTGCGTATGGGGGTGCGCGTGGGGACGCGTGTGGGGGAGCGTGTGGGGGTGCGTGTGGGGGTGCGTGTGGGTGTGCGTGTGGGGGTGCGTGAGGGGGCACGTGTGGGGGTGCGTGTGGAGGCGCGTGTGGGGGTGCGTGTGGGGGTGCGAGTGGGGGTGCGAGTGGGGGTGCGAGTGGGGGTGCGTGTGGGGGTGCATATGGGGGTGCGCGTGGGGACGCGTGTGGGGGAGCGTGTGGGGGTGCGTGTGGGGGTGCGTGTGGGGGTGCGAGTAGGGGTGCGTGTGGGGGCGCGTGTGGGGGTGCGTGTGGGGGCGCGTGTGGGGGTGCGTGTGTGGGGCGCGTGTGGGGGTGCGTGTGGGGGTACGAGTGGGTGTGCGTGTGGGGGTGCGTATGGGGGTGAGCGTGGGGACGCGTGTGGGGGAGCGTGTGGGGGTGCGTGCGGGCAGGTCTCACCCTTGCTGGAGGCGCGGCGCAGCTCTGCGTCGCGGAAGGCGCGCGCGCTGCGGCCGCGGCGGTCGTGCGCGAGCTTGTCGGGCCGCACGAAGATGCCGTGCCGCGCCCGGCACGTGAAGTACCGCGTGCCGCCCACCGACCCGTCGTTCTTGCCTGCCGAATGACCACATCACATTCAATGTTACTTTCAACGTGAATATATCTTTAAATTTGCTTTCATAAAGGGAGAAAATGCAGAAAACTGATGATAACATGACCTAACAACGCTATTTTGAGGTATTTTCGCTGCACGTACACACGTAAAACATACGCCCGTGTCTACAACACAGCCGCATCTCGATTTTTAGATTATAATGATGAAAAGAGTTCGGATCACCGACATGCCAATGTTAACACGATATCTGTAGCTATAAGCATAGTATAAAGAGATGGGAAGTACGTTATCTTCATACAAACGCACTGCGCGCGGCTTGTATGTGTGCGCCATAGTATCTATGAGGCACCGCACGCACACTTAAACACAATCTCGAAGTATTTCTCAATGCGCCAGTCGAGGCTAACACCGCACGAGGTTCGCGCGTCACGTAAGCGAGTCACTTATTATAGCATATAATTTTTACTTGACGATGAGATACCTACTTACTTATTTTTGTTGTATTAGTTGTCTATCAGACAGAGGAAGAATAGTAACTAAGTATCTATTTACGGTTATAAAATCGTAATTAATTATATTTGCAAAAGTTATTTATAAGGATGCGGATATATTACACATTAAAGTTTAATAACAAGTCGTTTCGTAATAGTCGAAACCGAAGAAAGTATTTTTCTGTAGCTAATTTGTAATTTTGTAATAAATGTGTGATTCAATATATATACCTATATGCTTGTATTAATTAAAAATAAATATTAATATGGTCCTTTATGTGTGCAAATACTATATTATGCCTATTAAAAATAAAAAGTAACTAGAATATACTAAGTAAATAATTTAAACACGAGCTCACACACCGCCCCGCCGGTTTTGTTTATTCCTTTTTTTATAAATAATACTGCTCTGAATCTTAATACATTTCTGTATTTGTTAGGAAAACCATTGTTGAACTTTATCGACTAATGATCACTGAATTAGTTATACAGAGATGTATTATTTTTGGCAAGGGCCGGGCATTAAACTAATGATTTGGTGACAGTGACAACCCTGAGACAGTAGGCAATTATATCGCGGATTGGGCCGGAGACAGCCTACTTGGTGTCTTTATACTATGGTCTAAGAGGCAGGCGTAAGTAATTTTATGTTATTGTACGATGTATTTTTTTTACAATATTTTAGTCGCTTTATTCAATTTTTTTATTATTATATATATTTATTATACTGCTCTGAATCTTAAGGGGCGTATTACAAAAAATCGCGAAATTACAAGGTTTCCTCGTTGAAATTTTATGTTTAGCGTTCATTGCTTGAAATAACAATTACTTGGTAAAAATAGTTCGTTTTCTCTCCTCAAATAAGCTCGGAATGGATTTTAGATAACTTATTTATTTAATCAGTAATAATCATTCTCCCAAAGCATGTTTAGGCAAAAACTCTCGAAGACATGATTTGGGAGCTCTAATTTGTAGATTCTATTGAATATCGACCATCAAAAAAAATATTTTTATCTCCCAAATATCCTACACTTTAATAATAATGGAATACATTTTCGTTATATGCTTTTCAGGCTAGGAAAAAAAATCGACATAATTCAAAAAACGACCAAAAAAGCTTCGATACAAGCCCCTATATTTCCGAAGTTCTACATCATTTAGAAGTAAAATTTATACCAAAATAATCATCAACATTTGCTTACACTATGCTATTATTTAATTAAATAAAAGTACTATATATTTCACTGTGCCGGCCATCTGCGATCATTAACGCGCGAGCGCTTGCCGAGGGTGGACCTACGTCAGTTTATTTCGGGCGCTGCATCGTTTCGATACTACCGTAGTGTGCGTCGATTACCTGCATACTAGAAAATCGTCAACTACGACCGCAATTTTTGATCGATCGGTTTAAAACTATTTTATATAGTTATAATTTAGATTACGTCTCTACAAAAATGTGGTCTATTCATTGACTTAGATCATTGTTATTTGAGGGCTTCACCTAATGGTTTATACAGCAACGGTCTTATTGAATTTAAATGTCCTATTTCAGTTTTCGGAATAGATTTTGATACGGCCTTTCGACAAAAAAAAAAGTTAAAGGTTATAAATTCAGTGATTCAAGTGTAACATTAAATCAAAATAATGACTGGTTTTACCAAATCGAAGTCCAGCTTCATTTAGCAAATAAAAATGTCTGAATACTTGCCATAATATGTATTGGCCCAGATTAATGCATTAAAAGTACTAAAAATTTACAAATACGACCAATTTTAGATTTTCAATATGTTACCCAAGTTACAAGCTTTTTATGAAAAGTGTGTACTGCCTGAAATTATCGAATCGAGAAAAGTTCGGTCAATGCCGTCGCAGAAAATATTTTTCTTATAAAAAATATAGTAATTGACTGTAAGTACCGATTAAAAAATATTAGTTACATTTGGTTGTTATATTTATTAAAACAGGTTGCAACCGTTTATTCATTTATACCACTATTCTACCGGTAGTAGACATAATCGATTATTAACATTCGATTACAGCGTAACAATTAAAATATTTATGTGTACTTATTTTGACACTAAATTTCATAAATAATGAATAATATATCAAAATGGTATATAATAATAAATAATAAATTATATAATTATATAATAATAAATTAATAAGATAACATTAAAATGACACACCAAAAAATATTCCATCCACTGAAGTCCATCCTAAGAAAACTTTGTATTATGGAAGTTCAAGATCGTTTAGTCGCCATACTCACAGTATTATAGTGCGAGCGAGTGAATAGATATGAAAGAAAGTATCGGTCGCGTAACTTGCCGCCCGCTCGGTGCGTAAAATACCTAAATTTGCGAAACGCCGAAATGTAAGAGGGCTCTTAATACATTTCTGTATTTGTTAGGAAAACCATTGTTGAACTTTATCGACTAATGATTACTGAATTAGTTATACAGAGATGTATTATCTTTGGCAAGGGCCGGGTTTTAAACTAATGATTTTGGTGACAATGACAACCCTGAGACAGTAGGCAATTATATCGCGGATTAGGCCGCAGATAACCTACTTGGCCTCTTTTTACACTATGCTATAAGTAAGACGTATTATAATGGAATTAAAAGACAGATGCTGGTAACTTATTCCACTCTTTGCTGTACGCATTACGAACGATGAAGCAAACCGTTTAGTTTAAATAAGACGTAAGTCGATAACGAAGGGGTGGATGCTGATCGGTTATCTAATGATGGAAGGGAAAGGGAGGAATTAGGTTTATATTTAATTTGGTTTGGTTAATTTTAATCAAATCGTGCGAGTGTTTATAAAATATTTTAATGAATTAGGATACCATACATATTTAGCATTAAAAATGAACGGAGTGAAAGTTCTTTGCTGCATATTTATATTTGTATAGATATCTACACTTTCTATCACAATATTTATAAATCAATATAAATTTAATTTTTAAACTCAAGTTCATTAACGAATTTCATTAAATAAAATTAAGCTTTATACTGAAGCTTTACGGCTTAGTGTTGAATGCAAAAATATGATACAATAATATGACGGGGCAGGTCAACGTACCGATGGGCGCGTCGAGTTCGACGCCGACCCAGAGTCCGTGCGCGAAGTGCGTGGGGCCCACGTACGCCACCACGCCCGTGCCCGAGCTCAGGCGCAGCTGCACGCTCTCGCCCAGCGCCAGCCACTCCGGCGCCGAGAACGACTTGCCGCTCTCCGATGAATCTTCTGCACACATTATTCACATATACATTTTGCATTAAACATTTTTTTTAGTTATTTTAAGGCAGTGCTTGGCTACTATACCACTTGATTATAAATGATATTCCGAGAATGGTAGAATGCATTACTGACTTAATTTAACAATAGTCAATTTACTCTTGATTTGAAATCGTAGTCAATCACACATTTACTTTGAAGTATAAAGATAGAGTAAGGTCTATACCGGCTGTCTATAAAATGGAGCTCTGACTATCAACTGATAACGGAAACAATCTCAATTTTACCAAACCCAAATACCACAGACCGGTAAAGGGAACCGTGTTACTAGCACGAGGGTATCAGTTTAGCGTTTGTCACTCCATCTTCGTATTATTGTGGTAAGTATAGACACGCTGTCACTACATATTAGTGTAAATAATTTTTAGGCCCTAGTAGTACATACCTACGCGTTTCTTGTTGGCATTCAATATACTATTTCCCATGATGAGTGTTCTTAATTCATGAAGCGGAAGTATCCATATACCATCGGAAGGAATCTGTGCTCATTTATCATCTTTCAAAAAATTCGTGGTATGAGTTATTCGATGCAAGGCTCAAAACTTTGAAGGACCTATAACATTTCTCCACAAATAACTGCTAATTGAAAAATTTTAATAATATTTTTTAGACATGAAAATCCACCAATGAACATTATGACAACTTGGTGAACTCTTCCCTATCCCAATGTCCTACCAATATTGAAAGGAGGTCTGTGCTCAGAAGAATACCAGCGAATGATATATTCGTTAGTATTCTATGCAAACGTGGTCGTGGGCAAGCCGATTCATACTACGTCACAATATTGAGTCCTAAAAGTGATACAAACCCGGTGTTCTTTGTATTTTATTCGAAAGTTTTTTTTTATAGGATAGGAGTGACAAACGAGCACACAGTCCACCTGATGGTAAGTGGTTGCTGTGGTCCATAGACATCTACATCTATCTTCGATTAAGAATTAAAATGCAGATACGTTGTCACCCGTGAGGACTAAGATGGAATGCCTCGTTTCCAGTAAAAAGGGTCTCCGGTTTTTTACACTCACCAAACTAAACACAGCAGCGTTAAGCTGGTATTTTACGCTGGTATTCTGAGAGAGCGTGGTCCTTCCCCGGTCGAGCCGAGCCATTCGTGCTAGAAGCATAATATAGCTGCAGCATGGCTCTACCACGTACAAAAGCACGTTATCACAGGTGTCAAATTGTGCATGAGAATATTTAGATTGCTTACCGTCACCGATGCGCTCCGTGGAGGAGGCGGGCGTGTCGGGCAGCGCGTGCGTGTGCGCGTGCGCGGGCTCGGCGGCGGAGCGCGGGCGCGCCGCCGGGTAGGACGCGCGCGCCGCGTTGCGCGCACTGCCGCCCACTCTCCTACGCACCACCTGCCACAAAACATTTCTTTTGAAAAACGACCCTCACACTTAACATTTTTTTTTTCTATATCGTTAAAGCGTAAATAAAACGTACATAAATTGAACAACGACAAATATCAAAACCAAAGAACAATTATTTGTAGGCAATACAACTGCAACTCAATTCTCAGCCACTAATGTCGAACCTCAAACATTACATTATCCATTCATTCATTCTTTACATCCTATTAGAAGTTCACTGCTGAACATAGACCTCACTAAATTACCTAGAGGGACATTTCTCATAGCTGCCACGCTTGAAAAGCGAGTTGTTGCGTGTGTTCCGATATACACTGTGACCACCGTAAGGTATGACGTCTATTCAGATTAGTGTAAAGCTATTCCTTTATAGCTTGCTATACTGTTACTGTTTAAAACGGAACGCAATCCAATATACCGTCATCCCCATTTTTCGACACTGTTTTCATATTAAAATATTTATCATGTACACGTTTTCTGTTCAACAAGAAAAAATATTATTTGAATTTTGTTGCCAAAGAGAATATAATCACTACGTTTAAGAGACAGGATTTCCATAGTAAAAGTAAATGTATGAAATTACGCCAAGCTACTCTACCAACATCAAGATATGACATTTAGTTTTGAGAAACAGTGCTGACAACATTGACGAATTACAATAGTGCTGTAAATGTCTATCCTCGAATAATTTTGTCGATATAACCTTTATCGATATATTGTTTATCGATATTTTTACATAAAAAAGTTAAATTTATGAGAAAATTAATTATGAGAAATTAAATTATTATGAGAAATAAATTTTTTAATGTGGGGATTGAGTAAAAATGCCGATGAGGATAAGAAATCAATGTATTTTACACACAGCAATTTGTAATTACATTTCTACAATTAGGTACAAAAATACGTATAAAGAAAATATAAAATGAAAAACGCACTTTTATACTAGTAATTAATTAAGTAAAAAATAAATGACGACTCCGTAGCGCAGTGGCTAAACGTTTAGCTGCGGCATTGCAGGACCGAGGCGTCGTTACCGCACTGAACAAATGGTGCTAAGCTGTAAAATAAATAATCTGCGTCTGGATGCTGTTTTCAACGTTAGTTTTTTTTTTAAAGTAAAAATATTGGGTTTTTAACACTGATTGGATTAAATTGCTTTTATGTGTAACAAATACTATGTACAAATCGCTAGGCTTCTTCACAGAGGTACCTATGTACATACTATTCGCAGAGATCGTTTACTAATTGTCGCTTTCAAAATGAGTGCTCATTATAGCTAATGTTTGTAGATGAATCTATAAAAAAAATTATTTATAACCAGGTAGTTGCAAATAACTTTGAGTTTATTTATATAATCGAATTCTTACCAAAATGTGACTTTAGAGGAATATTATCTTTTGCTACATGTAAATGAAACCTAAATGAACATACACATAATTATGGAAGTTTAAATTAAGTCCACTGATGAAATAACAGTTTGTTTTAGTTGGGTTCAAATGCAATGTTGGTCACAAATATGTCTTAACATGTAAATCTTTTCAATTGGTGCATGTGCCAGCTATTTCACTCATTGCTTGCATCTGAAAATACAATATAAATAAAATCACATTTTTATTGAATAAATAGAATGTTAGCAGTCACAATTGACTGTGTAGTTTCTAAGTATAGTTAGTTTCGGATTGCTATACCATCGAACTATCAGATTTAGGAAATAGTGTGTTTATATTTGTGCACACAATCGTACACTATAAAAACCTGTCCTACGTAGATGGCTAGTCCAAAAATGTACTCGCGTTAAATATCATATTACTGTTACGAGCTTGGGGTTCGAGACAATTAAAAACTGCCGATTAAATTACCAAAATTGACACTTTAATCACACAACACTAATTACAATCTAAAACCACACTAATAATAGAACACAATCACTAAGTTCGCAGTTATTTCGCTTCGAAGTATTCTCTTGTATCGCCAATTCAATACTGCCCCGGTCGTGGTCTATACCGGCCTTATATAGGGCCTCAGATAGTTTCCAGAACCTTCTACTGTAGCGACATCTAGAATGTTCGAGTACATATCGGTCCCGACATTTCTGGAAGGATCTCGACTCTCCTAGTTCTGCTACTAGACACTAGAGGGCGCTAGTGTAACTAGTGTTGCCATGTACAAGGCGCGCAACACTTTCTTTTACTCGACACTAGAGGGCGCTAGTGTAACTAGTGTTGCCATGTACAAGACATTAATAGTGGCGCGTAACATTACTATTAAAGTTGAAATCACCATATACCTTTCGTCATCTAAGAGAAATATTGCTACGAATAGCCTTTTCTTGTTATAATTTTTTCCGCTTTTTGCACCATTTAATTGGAAAGTTTTATAAGGCATAATTATTTAATTTCTTAACAATTCTGCAAATGAAAAACGGCTGCTATAGCAAAATTAAAAGCAATCTTAATGTATAAAATATATACAAATATAATTCTTTGATTTTACATTTTACCTATTTGATTTGATAATGTTAATAGACATATTACGAAAAGCAGAAAGAAGAGATAACCGTCATTAAAATTTGAACCATTTAGTACATATAATTTTTACTATGGAAGTTGCACCAGCCTGGTTGTTGCTTTTAAAACTTAATGTCAAACTTTATTTTAATAACAATATTAATTAATAATAATAACAATAATTCGTGGAAACTGTTAAATCTCTAATATATTTTTTGATCACGTGATCAAAGTACTGAGAGCACTTTACCTCGAAAGCTCCAGTGCTCACAGTACCTAAATGGCGGCGATTTATGACAAACACACACACACGCACCGTGACGCAATGGTTTTGCAATGAGTTGCAACGCTAATAAGAGCCGCGAATTCAAATCCCGGACGGAACAAGTATTTGTATGGCCTACAAATATTTTTTTCTGGGTCTGGATGTTTGTCCTTGTGAAATCTATATATGTAACCTGGCCCCGCAATACAGAAGAAAATCCTAGTGTGAAGGTAACGTTTTCTAAAGAAGAAAATAAAAGAAAATGACGTCATATATCTCCCTAAAGTACTACGGCAGTATACTGGCAGTCCATAACGGTACAAAATTTTTCACCAGTTAGAGCAATGAGTAGTGCACGCAGTGTATATCGGAACATACTCGTTAATAGTAGCTTTTTGTTTTTATTCAACCGTCAACCGGCAGTGCACACATTGCTGTTTCCATTATATATACGGCTATATATAATATATGGAGTTTCGGTATAAATTGTATAGAGAGCCAGCATAATTACAGGTTGTAAAGTAATTTCATCTTAGCTCTGAGACACGACAACGCATCTGTGCCCGCTTTGTTCAAAGTTGGTTTTAAGTGTCCATCGACTGCAGTAGCCACTTACCACTGGAACTTTGTTTGTCACTTCAAATTTGCCAAAAAAGATGTAAGTAAGGCGCTTCCAACATACAGGATAAATTCATTAAGTGGGAGAACTTTAAAAAAAGAAACGCAGTATATTATAAAAGAATATTGCAAAGCTTACCTTGCCGGCGGGAAGATGTATGGAAACAGGCGCATCTGGAGCGGCCGAGTCGCTATCGCCGACTGACGACGCCTCCCCACTCCCTTCGCGGCTAGACGGCTCGGAGCTCGTGGACCCCACCTCCGCCTCCGCTATCGCTTCCGGTTCCGCCTCGCCTGATTCGTTTACCACCGTAGTTTTAAATCAACTTTTATAAAATTCAAAAAACATTACCACCATCTACAATCTGTTGCAGTTGCATCTGTACACAGTCCTTGTCGTGCTTTGTCATCGCGCTTGTGTTTGGTAAGCACGCGTTTCCATAGCTTTAATTAGTTTTTATTTTAGTCATCCTATTTGTAGGATAAATTAAATTCTGCCTAAAGCTGAACGCACATTTGTCAGCACCGTACACATTGTACGCGCCGTACGCGCCGAGTTTTACTGATAGCCTCGCACATTTGCCCTTACGCATTATCCGTACCGTATTGTAGATTTTCCAACCACTGGTGTGAAACGGTGCAGTGAAATTGATCACTCGAAATCACTATGGAAAGAAATATAAGTAATAGCGTGCTTATTGGCAGAGGAAGAAGAAAATAAAATTCGAAGAAAAAGAAGATTCTGGATTCATAACATTAATTTAAAAAGGCAATTGTATGGAGAGTATGAAGGGTATATACTTTATTTAAAGACTTATTAGATGATGATGAATGATTTTTTTAGATATTTGCATTTAACATACAAGAAATTTCAAGAATTGCTACATATACTAAAACCATATCTTTCTATGGAAAACTCAAGATTTAGAAGGCCAACTGAACCAGAGAAAAGACTTGTATGTTTGAGATAAGTATTTTTATTGACAATTAAGTAATCAGGTATAATTGGGTTTTTGAATTAAACTTAACAATTTTTTGTAGTTCAGTATTAATTAATTAAAACAGTAATTTATAGCTAAGTATACAATAAGTAAATTGTAAGTATACTGTAAGTATATTGATAATCGGTGCAAAAAAATTCAAGTTATGTATAATTAATTACAAATGGATTAAAAGTTATAAAAATACAAAAATTATCATGTAAGTCGAAACCACCGGTTATAGTGGAAAATTCAGTAACTTGGCAACATTAGACAACACTGAGTATCAGCATGCGCCGCGTTATATGACGTCATCAGCATTCGTCCTTCGATATCGTATACCTACCGCATTTTATAAAATTCGGCGCGTACGGTGCGGGTGTAATGTGCGAGGTTTCATTTGATTTCATACAACGAATTCTAAAATTCAGCGCATACGGCTCGGACAAATGTGCGTTCAGCTTAAGCATGTCTGGGAAAAGATTCTAAAAAGAATCGTATTTAAATAATCGCTACTTGTCATGTCCAATATTGCAAAACGTTTTTCAACTTCATCTACGAGTAGATCCGTATTAAAATTTTCAAGCATTTTAAAGCCAAAACAACCATCCATTAATTCATCCCTTACAGCTTAATAAAAATCAACTGCTAAACAGAGTCCTTCCAATAGATTGCCTCATACGGAGGATTTTGCAATAGTTACCACGCTTGGCAGACAGGTTGTAGACCGCAGGTTTTTATTCATTTGAGTTTTTGTAAAGAAGATGCTGCTGCCCATTATCTGTTTCAGTTTCCCTCCTCTGTCACCTCTTACGACACCCACGGGACGATATCATTTTTTTTATAGGACAAGGGTGATAAACGAGCACACAATTCACCTGATGGTAAGTGATTGCTGTGGCCCATAAACATCTACATATATCTCCGATTACGAATCAAAATGCAGATGCGTTGTCACCCGTGAGGACTAAGATGGAATGCCTCGTTTCCAGTAAAAAGGGTCTCCGGTTCTCTACACTCACCATACGATATACAGCAGCGTTAAGCTGCTATTTTACGCTGGTATTCTGTGAGAGCGTGTTCCTTCCCCGGTCGAGCCGACCCATTCATGCTACAACCATAACATAGCTGCAGCATGGCTCTACCACGTACAAAATCATTCAAATCATATAGAATTCTTACACCGCCATATCAATTTGAATACTTGCAAAATTAAAACATTTAACAATCGGTTCAGGCATCTTCGAGTAATCAGTGTGCATACATACAAAAAAGATTCCGACGAATTGTAAACCTCTCCTCCTTTTTGAAGTCGGTTGAAGAATACTAAATGAGATTTATAGTTGAGTTCAACGCTCCATTGTGATTCCAACGGATTAACAGAGTTCGGATCACAAAGCAGCGCTCAATAGCCGGAAAGACCCAAAAAAGCGAAACTGACGTGCAGCTGGGCCAAACATGTGGACCGTACAAATCACAGCACGTAAGTCTTGCGCTGAACGAAACGTGGAGGAGACGCGCACGAATTGAATTGCACGAATGCGACTGGAGAGCCAATCAGCGCGTGCGAACGATGCTCACGAGCCAATCAGCGCAACTTATGCGCAATATAGGCTTGGGCAAAAAATATTGACATATCGAAATATCGATATGTTTTAATAAAAATATCGTTATATATCATCGATATTTTAAATTGCGATATATCGAAATATCATTATTTATTTTAGAGTATCGAATTCGTATCAATTTCGATATATTTTATTTTCGTCGTCCAACCGTCAGTAAATAAAATTTTGGACCTTATCTTTACATCATTCAAATGGTGACAATATATCGATATTTATCGATACTGTTTAAAAATATAGATTCGATATATATCGATATATTTTTTCCCTTTACTCATCCCTAGCACAATAACGGTCACCGCTAGACTTTCTTTTAATAAGCCTAGTAATTCAGTTATACTTATACAGTACTTATATTTAACTGAATTGCTAGGCCAAAATTGCTACTTTTGAGCGTTAATGGTTGAAGATTCCTATGGTTGATCTTTCTTGGCCTTCTTTCCACCTATCGCAAAAGAGAAAAAACAAGCCCTTGCTCTGCATTTGGGCATATTTATAGGCGAAAAAAATTAAAGCGCTAGTTAAATTCAATTTATACTTACCGAAGGAAGTATCATGTGCATCGCCATTGACATGAACGTTTTCAACCGCCTTGCTAGTCGGACTAGTCGAAATTGGATGAGTCTCCACCGGTAAAGCTCCTAAAGGATCCAACAACTGCCCATCTTGGGGTTCTCTAGCGGCGTTCTCACAATCTCTTAGGAAAGGGTTGATACGATTCCTTGAACCAGGAGTCAACACCGGCGTTTTGGCTTTATCGAAGGACGAGTCGTCCAGTTCGTTCTTGGACTCGACTATGTCGTTCTTCAGTTCACTGATGTCGTTCCTCAGTTCGGTAATCTCATTTCTTAGGCCGAGAACGGACGATTTGGTTCGCGTGAACTGCGTGTACTCCATCGTCTTGTCGAAGTCGGGCGTATCGTCGACCGACATGCTGCGGATCGACAAAGTGTCGTCGATTGTGAGGTTCGTTGATGATACCGCTTGGGAACCTGTGCAGTAAATTAAATATTATTAATCAGCGACATAACATTGGAGAAATAATTTGATATTAATCTTTCAAGCATCGGCATATCCACTTGGCGATCTACTTGTTAAAGTTATAGACCCCGCCAAAGACTATAGTATTATTTAGAAGGTACCCCTTAGAACAATAGATAAGAGTGTTCAGAACTTAGAGTACAAATAAACACGGTATAGAGCGCGCGTATCGCTCAATGCCCATTATGCCAAGCGTAACCAGATAGATACATAGTTGAGAGTGGTTGAATAGTGATGCGCAAAGATTGACATAGACGTCAATCTTGGCGCATCACTATTCGCGTTATTATATTTAAATTATTAATTTTATTATGTAAGTATTTGTAAATATTAAGAAAGCGATAATTATAAGGTATGTTTTAGCTCAATAAAACATAGGTACGAATTTATGAAACGATGTTTATTAAACAAACACCATAATGTAATTAATTTACTCCCCCTTAAAAACCATATTATACAGCAAAACTGGGAACTCGACAACTTTCTGGCAGGGCATGATAAAAAATTGCTACAAATTTGACTCCCCATATGTATGTATGACCGAAAATGAACAGATCTTGAGATATATGGATTTTAAAGGCTTTTCAGTAATCACCCAGAATTTCGTATTAAATTCTAAATAAAAATGAAACATTTTTTTTGTATGCTTTCTTAAGTTTATTTATTTTCTTGAGACTTCAACTAAGCGAATACAGTCGTAAAACGTACAAAAAGTTTTAATATTTTTTTTCCTATTTTTACACTATGTATCATAAAATGTGACGTACTTCAAAAGTTACTGTGTCATGAGACATAAAAATATTTTAAAAAATATGCCCATTTAATCAGTTATCCAAAAGGGTAATAATATCCCAGTGAAATCAATGAATAATAATAATAAAAGGGTCTTCCACTTAAAGCAGTTAGAGATGGGCAAAGAATGATTGCTCTTAGGAACGAACTTGCACACTATTAGTCACTTGGCGTCTGATTGGTTGTTTACAACTATTCAGAAAGCAGACAGCCATTTTAAATTGAGTCGTAGCGACGCTTATTGGTTGGTATCTACAATAGCTGCGCAATCACGTGTTTAAAGTTCCTTCTATAATAAACTCTCATCGCGTTAATTCATTTGTTGTTGTTTTCAGTCGTTATCGTTAATATTATTATTGCTGTTACCGTTATCTTGTTACTCACTGTTCATTGTTACTGTTTTTGTGCGTCCAAGTTAAAATGGCGTTATATTGTTATATATAAATCATAATATATATCATAAGAAAACGCCGACATCATGTACTGTTATGGTTTTGCTGACGGCAACGTTGCTGGGGCTCGTAGAGAATATTATGATAATAAAACAACAAAGAAGTTGTTACCATAGCCACTGGATGATATAGATGGCGAGTTCTTGTTGGGAGCGCGTTCGCAAGCCAGCTCATGCAACGAATCCAGCGTCTTGGACGTCGGCAGGAAGCCGCGCGGCCCACCTCGTACTCGTGTGCGCTGTGGGATCACCAATTACTTAAACAAAACTACATAAAAATTCACACAAAATATTTTAAGAAGAAAGAAAGAGCACAAGTACTGACCGTGTAGTGGTGAAAAATATCTACTATCCCATATCGTCCCGCGGGTGTCGTAAGATAATAATAAGATATATCCCCCCTACGAGACAATCTGTGGGCGCAGCCTATGTTTAGCAGTGAACTCTTGATAGGCTGTAACTGTAACCACGCTATTCACTACACTAGGATCACATACCACGAACGATAATACACGTAGTTATATAATACGATACGATAAACACGTGTTCAAGTGTTTCGCCTAGCATTAGTAAAAGGGATAGTTGTATTTGGTGACATGATGCTGGGTTTATTGGTGACAATGATAATGCAAGCAATTATAGGTAATTTTTTTTCAATCCAGTACACACACCAGGTTTTTCATACAGATTAATTTAATAAAATAAATAATTAAATTTCCATGTTTAATATTAACACAGCATAAATAATATTAAAAAGAACGGAATGATCATTCCGTTCCGATCACTCTCTGATAGCAAACTTGCGAGTTTAAACTTAGTTACAACGTCGCTAATGTTCGTAATACTTTACACGCCTCGGAAGTTACCTTTGTGAAATTCGCCTACCGTTTATTTCATCGAAAAAAATATGTGGCTCGCGTATTAAATCAAAATGCACCTTACGTCCACGTGCGAGTGTCTGTATCACTCAGCCCGTTACGCGCCTTTGTTAAGACCGCTTCTACTGTAGGGTTAGGTGTTGCGAGCTTGTGGGAAACCAAATTGAATCTTTTGATATAAATTGGTATATAGTAGAATACAGCGAGGTGTTATGCAATGTATTGGTATTTCTTTTATTTTCTTTATTTTGTTAAAAAAACGTTACCCAGTTAACTAACATAAATAGCACAAGGACAAACACCTACACCCGGAACAATTATTTGTAGGCCATACAAATACTTGTTCCATGCGGGAGTCGAACTCGCGGCCCCAGCATTGCAAAAGTTCCTAAATACTTATTAGAGAAAAAATATTTTTATGTTAACGTAAGGCGTGCGTCAGCTCGAGCGAGCGCGTGACAACCTCACGGAATTGGCCTCATGTAGACGGCCGCGCAGCGTAGGTATATTTTCACGCCTAAAGCGCTGAGTGAGACAGGCCTGATATTAGTAAAATTAATACTGTACGAGCATTAAATAAAAGGTTCTTTTGCGGTTCTGACGTAGTCTATAGTAACCAGCCTGTAAAGATCTTATGTAATACAAGTAAAAGGCCAGTTACGTGGGCTAAGCCCACTCAGGACATGTTATCTTTAAAATCACTGGTCAAAGACCTTTAGATTGATATAAAATAATAAGCAAAAAGTCCAAAGTCCAAAAGTCGCATCTCAGCAACTCAGCTGTCATTGTCAATTATGTTTAGACAGGAATACAGGTGACTTCAAACTTTGCTCTATATAATATTTGTGGAAAATTTAGATGCAGTTTTTTGTTTGCAATGATGATGAACAACATACGTGTGAGCGCGGCGTGGAGAGTTCGTCTGTGGGAGCGGACTCGGGCTCCGAATGCGAATCATCGTCGTTCCTACGGCCGGGCTCCTCGTGCAGCGTCGTCATACGCAACCCTAGCTTGCCGCTCGCCGGTGACGCTGTGCGGGAGACAAATCAACTATACAATAACACGAACCGCAAAATAATCTATTTTATATAGATTTATTTATTTACTAAGAAAAAACTAGCACAATTTTTACTACAAAATACATATTTTTTAGTAAAGAGATAATTAAAATTTAACGCAAAGAATAAATTTGAAGTTTTTATTTTCATTTTAATGTTAATATATAATAATAATAAATAATAATAATATAATAATATTAATCAGAGCATATAAAACTTAATCATAAAGATTTGTTTTCGGTGACTGAATTATACACCTCATAAAGAATCTAAACGCGAAAACATGGATGGAACTTATTAACGAATCTGATTAGAAGAGAATATTTATAAAAGAAAAATTAATATAAAAAAATGTCTCATAAAAATATACACAAAATAGTGCCATTCTGCCTCGAGTTCTCCTCAAATGCGGTGCGCTTACATATTTTTAATGATGTTAATTTCATTCGTAATGAGAGAAAGTAAGTAGTTTTGTAGATAATTTTGAAAATGATCTCCAATTCGTGCTTGAAGCCGAAGTATACATACATTATTAATGTATATAAAATAAATAATTATCAAAATTCAAAACAAAATACAATAAAAAGTGTGGGTTGCTTTTGACCATATCTTTGTTTTACAAAAATAATTAATATCATGCCAATGTCGCACCGATAAACGACCCCTAATGAGTCGTAGCAAATAAAAATAAAACGATATTGCAAGTATTGAAATAAATCAAAAATTCACTTTAAATTGAACCGTATTTTAATAATTAAATACAATACAAATTACACTGTATTATCAAACACGGTAGAATTCAGAGTGAAGATAGAATGAACATACAAAATCAAGTAGTATAAAATGACATAACCAAACAAAACTGTCGAAACAAAGCGATTCTAGCGATTCTAAGACTTAAATGTCTGCACGTACACTTATTCGGCGTCTGCAGTCGCAGTGAGTTCAGGTTCAAATTCAAGTTTAGGAACGTTGGTCGAGCTGCAATAGAAATGTTAATCACCTGATCAATGTTAGTCACTACAATCGACACAAAATATCCAACGCATTTAAATGTACAAAACAATTGTACATAGTAGACAATCTTCTGAACAGAAGGTATGAAATAGAAATGTTAATATGTTTTCTTTATGTAAATTACAGAAATTGCCCAAATTAATTTCTGATACAAAGTTATTCTTAATAAAGTAATATTTATATTCTAACATATTTTTCGTTCTAAGCAATCTTTCTAAAAATATATATATATATATATATATATATAGTTACTACATTTAAAAAATTGTAATATGTACAAATTTACAAAAAATATATCACATTATGTTATTATTATTTAGTACTAATACATCATTTATTGCCTATTACATCGGTTTTTTTTTTCAATATAACAAATACTTTGGTATAAATAGAAAAGTTACCCTCAATAATCATCTGTTTACACACCCCAAAACATGCGTAAATTACATTTCTAATAATACTTGTATTAATCAATGCATACCGTACGTGTTACTACAATTACATGCACTTCATTTCTAGCACACACAGTCGCTAAGTTTCATATTGTTTGTCTATATCTACTGTTTATTTACGTTCTACTCTTACAAAGACTGTCTTTCAAGTTTTTTAACACATCAAGATTTATTGTCAACTAAAATACAATATGTTGTATTAATTAGGTTAATTTTACTCTTTTACTCTATCATAGTATAAGCGAAGTTATTTATAATCCATTTAAGCACTTATCGCTCTTGAAGTTCGCAGCGAATAGAATTACGAAGAGGAAGGGAAGAAGGAAGTACATAGGTCATGCTCGGTCCATGCAAATTAAACAAAACCGCAAACAAAATCGTAGTTAACACAACAACAGAAGCTTGCTCGACGCTTGAAGCCTGCGGAATAAATTTACAATCTAATAGCCCCAGCGTTTTAGTCTAATTTTGTACGTAGTGCTCAATTTTGAAAAAAATCTCGTCACTAACCCTTGCGGTTAGCTTAGCTATTTTTTAAATAATTTAGAATAGCCAAATGAGCTTTCAAATTCATAAACAGCCAATCAAGGACATAACAGAAACAAAGATTATCCAATCGTGTAACGGTATCACAACACAACTATTTCTTATATTATTCACGTTGCAATTAAACATTCGTCTAATAGTTTCGCCATACAGTTGCCATTCTGAGTCAATACGATTTATTGTTCCTTTTACCTGATAAGAACGAGCCTGAAGGTAGCAGGGGTTGAGATACAGAAAAAAAAACACGTTAGTTAAGCCAGGTCAGTTGACGGCTTCAAAATTTTGACATTTTGGTATATTTTTTCGGATAGAACACAAACTTTATAAACTGTATATAAAGATAAGTAAAAACAAGGACAAATTTTTAATGTTTTAGAATTTTTGTATACTATCCGAACAGAATTGTTTCCACAGAAAAAAAGCCAATTGGTTTTCGAATATTTCTGTAAAACAATTTGATACAATTTTAGACCTTAAACATAAAAGGGTAAGAGAACGAATGAAAATATAAGAAAGGAAGTGTAAGAGCTATAGCGTTGCCACAAAGCAAGTGGATAGAAAGATGTAAATCAAATAGAATGTATGAAGTGACAGATGTAAACTCGTGACGGCCTAAAGTGAAACAATATGATGTTGTGATGAGGCCTAAGTTATTGTTTTTATTTAACATTTTCGTTATTATTCCGTTATTGTATTATATAATATTTCATGTAATTTTAAATCAATGTTCTGGAGAATACTACTTGTCTACAATTTATTGTGTCGTGCAAATTTTTTGAATAATCTGTACAAACACTAAAATAACTTCTACTCTGTAATACTAGTGTTCTTTTGTTAATGTACATAGCAATATACTAAACGCATATTAGATCGTGTTATACCGAGTGACGAAAAAGTTACCACATAAAATGAAAACGAAAAGACGTATGATACATAAATTTCTTTAAACATACAAACTAAAAAAATCAATAACAATTAATACATTAGTCGCGGTACCATTTTTTCGTTTTAATATTAAATAACATCATGTAAATGCATACAGATATCACCTGATGAATTCTAAAAGGTCAAAGACCCATGCCGTTTGAAGGCGAATATAGGTAGTTTAAACGTTGTCAATCCGAACTACTTAAATAAAGAAAAAATCAAAGAAAAACTGTACTTACGGCTAACAATTTAAGGCATAATTTTATGCGCGAAATTAAAAACAAAGGGACCGCGCGCTGTGGGTGTGTGAAAACAAATTCAAGCGAAAAATTTACTTAAAATAATGAAGTTAAGGCATAATTCTCTATGCGCGAAGTGACAAGAAATGGGACCGGGTGTCGAAATTATATTTTTCTGGCACGTGCGACATTTTGTAAGTCACTTCAGGTCAGTATTCTATATATTATCATGGCTGATTTATTTCTTGTCAATTTTTTACGCTATTTATTTTGTTCGAAAAATGATTTTTTTAATTTCTTTTATTATTGTTTATTTTATTATTTTAACAGACATATATCAACTTGTATTAACTGCTGTGCTATTTAACGTGATAACTTATTCTCCACCCAGTATAAAAATTGTTCTAATACACTATTCACATAACATTACGTGAGTGCGTCTAGTGATTGTCAAAAATGTTACAATAGGCATGACATAGAATAAAATACTTGATTAGAAAGAGATAGATAATTATATCGGAAGTATCGCTTGCGTATTTTATACTGTAATTAGATATATTAGATATGGAGGTCTTACTTTATGGATATCTAAAAAAAATCTCTAGTGTAATAAATAATTATGCGAATATATGTTTTACAAAAACTAAAATCACATTGTAGAACAAACGTTTACAAATAAAAGCAATTTATCTCTTCTTAATAAAACTACATCTAAGATTGATATGTTGAATGAATGAAAGGAAATGATTAACATAGATAAAGTAAGACCTTTTACAAATTCAAAGGAAATTTTAACTAAAGTAAACTTATTCAATATATTTTTGTAATTTGGATAAGCACTGGTACTAGTTTCATAAGGAAATTAATAGAATAAGTTTTTATCCAAATTACAATAAAAGTAGGCCAAGTGCGAGTCGGACTCGCGGATAACGGGTTCCGTACCATCGTAAAACTAGGAACCTGTAGGGGAGCCCAGCTTAGCTTTCCATTGACTCCCGTCGAGTTGGGGGTTGATACGTATTTTTACAGAAAAGTTACACTATTATAAGCACACACACAAAGTTACGACATGCGGAAACGCGTAATTTTTGAGAAAAAAAGTTATTGAAAATCAATTATTCTTGCATTGTTTATATCTAATCCTACCATAAAACTGACGCCATTTTGTAATGTCATTGTCGTCACTGGGGAAGTCGATTCTTTCCGAAAAAGGTTGATTTTTAAATCGATTCAAATCGTAAGCTGATGTATCAATTCACAAAAAATCGATTTCTAAAATATCTATATTTTTTTATGTTTGCAATTATAATGTAAATATAATTCCATTTTTCGATCGATTTTTCGGGAATCGATACATCAGCTTACAATTCAAATCTATTTAAAAAATCGATCTTTTTCGGAATCGACATCCCTACTGACAAAAACAATAAAAATGGCGTCAGTTTTATTGTAGGATTAGATATAAACAATGCAAGAATAATTCTTCTCTTCTTCTTCTTCATTTAAAAAAAACGTTACCCCCACACTAGGATTTTATCCTGTATCGTGGAGGCAGTTTACAAACATATATTGCACAAGGACAAACATCCAGACCTGGAACAATTATTTGTAGGCCGTACAAATACTTGTTCCGTGCGGGATTCGAACCCGCGGCCCCAAGCGTTGCAACTCATTGTTAAGCCACTACGCCACGGAGCCATCAATCAATCAATTGATTTTCAATAACTTTTTTCTCAAAAATTACGCGCCTCCCCGCATGTTGTAACTTTGTGTGTGCTTATAATAGTGTAACTTTACTGTAAAAATACGTATCAACCCCCAACTCGACGGGAGTCAATGGAAAGTCGTACCGGGAGCCCCCTTTAATTTTAAATTTATTTTTATTACTTATGTTATAGCGGCAACAGAAATACACATTCTGTGAAAATTTCAACTGTCTACCTATTACGGATCATACTGCTCTCTGGCAGATAGACGAACGGACAGCGGAGGTTTTCTAATAGGGTTTCGTTGGTTACCTTTTGGATACGGTACCCTAAAAATGAAGCTGGAGTTTGACCAATTGACAACAATCGCAAGTATAAATTATTCAATATATATTTAACAAGAAGTGAATAAGGATATGTGAGACGTGTGCACTCACCGAGGCCGAAGGGTTTGGGCGGGGTGCAGGGGTCCGCGTCGGCGAGTGCGTGCGCGTGCGCGTGCGAGGGCGCCGCGTACGAGTGGCGGTGCGCGCGGCGCTGCGCGTGCGCCTCGTCCGCCAGGTCGGCCACGCTGCCCGAGCGCCCGCCGCCCATGCCCGACAGCGACTCGAACGACGAGTCCAGCCGCATTATCTAAGGACCGACAAACTCACGCCGTCACAACACTGCTGCCGCCTTGTCCAATCGCCAAATACCAAAAACTCTAATATACCATACACTCTAACATACGATATACATATAATTGAATGAAAAATTCACTTAAAGGATTACTTAGGTGAAATCATTTTAAATATTATGTATACTTTTTTGAATTCAGCAGAGAATTAACCTAAATATCTTTTATCTGATACTTATGTTGTGTTTTACAAATTTAAAAAATGTAATTTAGTATCCGATAGCCATAGCTAAATAGATTAATGTGATAAACCACCATCATACCTCCGTGCTTCCAGAAATAGTACTAAAATTTTCTAATTACATAATATGCATTTCTCAAATAGTACAATCGATCCATATTGAAATAAATATAATAAATGAAAATTTCCAAATAGAGCTAATGATTACTAAAGATAAATAATGATATAGTAACCAAAAGTTTGTTCAAAATACTGATGGACAATAAAAATATTAAAAAGAAATGTATTACCTACCGCACTAATCCCACAAAAAAAAAACATAATATGAAATAAAATTGTCTCCAAGCATAATACACGATTAAAAATGACTTTGTGTGGATTATATAGCACGATATAAACACAAGCAGAATGCTGAAATTACGAATCACAGACAGTCTTTAGAAATTATTCTACAATTTTGTCCATGCAACAACATCGATGTGAAACAGCTTGCGATGATTAGGATGTCACAACCACAGACAAAAAGACTAACACCAAAAAGCTAACAATGAAACATCGATACGTAGTTTATAATTGGAAAAGATCTCATACTTTTTTATTATGTGCGACACATTAAGCGACACACTAAGCCTGAAGTATGCTTTGATATTTATAAAGAACTCTTTTTATTAATTAGTAAATTGAACTATTGAAGAAAATAACTTTAACACTCTACGTCAATTTCATCAATTGTTTTTATTATACATGAAATTTTAATGTTAATTCACTAGGTACTACCTAGTGAATTAACATTAAAATTAGCAATTTAAGCAATTTAAGATTATAAAAATATTATAAAATAATTTTAGACTGCATATTTTTTTGAAAGCAATATTCAATTTGCGATGTCTTAGGAGTTAATTTAAACAAATATGAAGACTATCCGTGTAGTGACGGGTGTAAGAATATCCACTACCTCATATCGTACCGTGGGTGTAGTGCGTGGCGATAGAGAGAATTAAATATAGCGTCGTCTTCGTAATAATACCTAAAAATTATATTTGTTAGGCCGTGACGGTAACGGTAACGGTCTTAAAAGTGTAAGAGATTCCTTCACCAGTCCATCTCAGAATGATCTATTGGTATCGTAAATGGGGATTTAAAAATGCCTAATGATCTTGTGATCCATGGCAGATCACGTATATGTATGTCAATCCTATAATACCTATACCGACAATACCAGAAATATCAAAGGTGTTAAAGGTTGTGACAGCAATCGCCAATCCGCCTAAAAGTTGGCAATTATAGGAAAACCTGGCCCTGAAAAAGCTTTTATCCAGTAATAGACTATTGGCGATGTGATAATCAAGACGAATCGACATAATATTAATTTAATAAAAATTATGAGAAACAATATTGGCGTGAGTTAGACTTAATGTGGCGCTACACGTGCTCTATGTACACATGGTGGCTTTTCATATTATGAGAGATGCGAGTGATGCAGTAAGTGGAGTGGAGCCATGCGTGGGACTTACGTGGCTCGCGCCGCGGCCGCCGCTCTCGAGCGCCTGCGTCAGCTGCGGCGTGCAGCGAACACACACGTTAGCAAGCGAACGCACACAGTTTTTTACTCTACTCTTAAGCCGGTATTCAGTGACAATCTTGAGTTTAAGCTCAAACGTCACAATGACGAAACTGTATAAAGTTTGTACAAGCCCAGACTCTTATTTTAACATAGCGTAGTTTGAGTTTAAAACTGGGGCACTACCCCGGTGGCAACTACCACAGACTATATGGTGTATCGGTGTATGTCAATTTCTTAAAGACACAGGGTAAGTATATAAGAAATTCCTAATTTTAAGTTCCAAACAAGCGTTACATATAATTTTTAAATTAATATCAAATACCTAAATATTTAAATAGTGCAGTGTAAACACAGTGAAATTTGTTTTGATATTTAAGTGCATTAACTATAATAAAGGCGGCAAGGGGTAAGGATTTTATTTTACATTTTGGGTTCATAGGGGGTTGCGATACAAATAAGTTTGAGAAATGATTGTATTTGTCAATAAATGTTGATACCTACAAGAAAGTACCAATTTAAGGCCGGTATTCAGAGACAATCTCTAGTTCAAACCTTCATATGTTACAAAACATTAATATTAGAAAGTTTGAATTTAAACTCAAGTATGTCTATGAATTCTAGCTTAAGAAATTAAAAATTTGGGACACAAGATAAAATTATTGTCTGCCTTACGTCTTTAAATTGCGTTTGCACGAATGTTGGATTATTCCATCAAAATAATCTTTTGAACTTGTGCTAAATGTACTCACATCCACGTTATACGGTAAACAACTTTAATTTGACCACTTTGTAAAACACTGTTAAAAAAAACTTATTGTTTTAATAGAAAGATTTTTATGTAAATATTTAAAAAAAATACATAAATATTCATTTCAAAGAGTACAGTATAGTGATAATCAACGGTTATAAGTTTTACCGGTAATGTTTATAGAATGGAAATATAAAAATATTTTGCATACAAAATTGAAATAAGATTGCTACAAAAAACCAAAAAACATTACAAAGTCTTATTAATTGTTAGTCACATAAACAGCTTGTTAGCGTTACATAGAAAGAAATGCTGAAACAATAGTTACATTGTAAACTCAGCGGTGTTGTTAAGCCAGCTATTCGATGCAGCTTTTATGTTAGATTTTAACATAATTTCACACACAAATAAAGTGGAGAATTTCGAAATTGCGAAAAGTTAATATCAAAGTAGAGAACTCATATTCGGCTCACACACTCAAAGCCTCACTTGTTACAGCACAACAAACTGCTATGAATAAGCGGCGGTTAGGTAATATTGTATTGCATTGTAAATAAATCTCAGCTGCGGTGTTACATAACAGCGTGCGCCACATTGATCGATGAAGATACATAAAAGTTTTCAAC
The DNA here is from genome assembly GCA_033319125.1 of Parnassius glacialis. Classification (NCBI taxonomy): domain Eukaryota; kingdom Metazoa; phylum Arthropoda; class Insecta; order Lepidoptera; family Papilionidae; genus Parnassius; species Parnassius glacialis. Next base: position 13,698,417 of record JAVANC010000013.1, on the reverse strand, counting down.
TTACATCGCCTCCGCAGATGTCATTACTAACGCGACACGCATCGTCCGGCGACTCGAACTCGGGACTTGTGTCTCTCAGGAGCCAAGGGAATGTACGGCGAACTAACTGAAATAGCCGAAACACTGGTCGAATGGGACTCTGACATCTGCTGAGGTGTCTTTTTTATTTAGTCGCACTTCATCAACCAACATAGCCTTATTTAATGGATTTCCTCGTTTTTTTTTTAAATTCAAAACGTAAGCTGTGATTTGTGTTTGATATTAATTACTTATTAAATTATAAACGTGTACACAACAAAAGGGTATATCATAAAAAGCAAAACAGAAAACACAGCAAACTAGAAAATTCAAAATAAAACTATGCGTAATATATATAGGCACCGAAAATTGCAACAAAAATCGAAGTAATACTGAGATGTTTGTGAAACGCTCCCGAAAACGAAGACAGGCGATAGTACTAACTATACCTTTGATGATGGGTGAGAAATAAAATCGATCCTAAGAAAAAAAACATCTTTCCACAACGTTTTATAAGCTTTATTTACGCTCCATCATGTTAGTAAAGCTAAATGAAACCATAATTTCATAAAAAAAATTATGAAAATACTTAAACATAAAACCAGCAGTGAAATTACAATCGGCCAACTGGGTCAATGTACACCCGGATGCCGAGTCCGCGCGGCCCGCAGCTAGCGATGGTACCACAATACCTAATAATTTACAACACTTGTCTAAATACCTGACTTATCTACTTAACCTACTATTTTGCCACTGCGCTTGTTCTCCACCTAATCACTTTATTATCACAGGTTAAATAAACCAAATACCTGGTTTGATTCCCCGCTAATAAAAAGATTACTTAAAATGATTTGAAATATTAACAAGGTAAGAGTTGTGCTTTTTTATCCATCGTGTAGGTATTTTTATTATTCTGATGTATTCAGTTATGTACCTATTCAGAAGAGTTCAGTACTAAGTTATTTAAAAAAAAATTAGGTATGAAACAGCTTACCGATCTATATCCTAAGTAAGTATGAGATTCTCCAAGCCGCATTAACATGTTGCCGTATTCACGAGCACTATAAACGTACCTACGTGTTAGGCATTATTAAAACAAAACAAAACGTAACAAGAAGAATGTAATAAACAAAACGACTGAACTGTCACTCACGCACACGTGATGTTATGTTGTGAGTCAACACGAAACTGTCTCAAAAACTAAAATTAATAATCAATCCCGCCAAAACAACTGCGCACGAGGCATTCGTCCTTGAAGCACTGAGCACTACCACAGACCGTAAAACCCTGACGACATTGCCAACGTTCATTTTATTTATAAGGTTAGTTATCCCTACGACTAGTCTTCATATGGAATTTAGAAGTTATGGCTGTCATTTTTAATACAATTACACAATCAATTGTACCCTGACGCAACAAGCAGTTCTTTACTACAAAAATTATATTGAAATTAATAAACACTATTTCATCGTTATCTTTGATTTTGTATAAGAAAATAGAAATGAAATGGTACTGAATAATTTAATAGTTAAAATCAATGGCAATTATGATCGACAGTTAATTAATCTATCAGAATTAATGTAAAAAATAATACTTTTACTTTAATTTAATTGACTTTCCGTATTTAATCCGACCAACACTTTGAATTTAAAAAGAGGTACGTCAAAATTATTAAAAATTACTTGCAAGTTTTATAGTGATTGCCGCCTTTAATTCTTATGTCGCCGGAAAATTAAAATTCGGTGCAACATGGCAGCGTTAGCAACACCAATTTGTCAAATTGCCCGCAAATGCATGTCAAATTCCCCAATTTAAGGACAAAACTTCAACAGATTCCCCACAAATTTTCCTCAATTTTATTTTAAAAAATGAATTAATTTTGAACTAAATTTATAAGATTTACTTTTTTTTTCTTTCTTTATTTGATTACTTTTTTATTTCTTTAAAATTAAAAACTAAAGAAATGAAAAGCATTTAATGATACACAAATATTGCTGAAATAAATCAGAAAATTAAATGTGGTCCAATGAAGATAATTAAAAAAGAGAGTCAATCGATATTCATAAGTAACCTAACAAAATATTAAGATAAGTATTTAGATTTCTTGAAAAAAGTTTCTGACTTGGCCCTGGCTATCGATTTTCAAAATCCCCGTATTTTCCCTGCATAATACCAATCCCCATAAAATCCCCAACAACTTTAAATTCCCCGCAATTTTGAATTCCCCACATGTTGGCAAAGCTGACATCTGTAAATTCCACAGCGCAAGGAGATACGAGTCAGCCAGGCGGCGGTAGCGCCTGTGTAAAAGGGAAGGATAGAGTGAGTAGGCATTGTTTCGCACCGAGCTACATAAGAGTTCGGCGTCCCCGAGAATATTGACCCTATTGTCAGCTGATTATATAATTTATTTATTTTAAATTTCACTGCTGGTTTAATGTTTAAGTATTTTCATGATTTTTAAATTAAATTATCGTTTTATTTAGCTGTACCAACATGATGGGGCGTGAATAAAACTGATAAAACGTTGCGAAAATATGATGTTTTCCCTCAGGATCGATTTTATTTCTCACCCATCATCAAAGGTATAGTTAGTACTATCGTCTGTCTTCGTTTTCGGGATCGTTTCATAAACATCCTGTATATGTCGTAACTGCAAGAAATAATTTTGATATACCCTTTAGTCGGTAGGTAAAATTATATACTTTAAAAATATTAAATTTAAAGAAAACTAAAATAAAAATGAAAAAGAAAATTGTATTCAAATTAAAACTCAAATAAGGTCGAATTACCTTTTTAATACGTTAATATGGACATAGGCATGGTTATAAATATAACTATTGATGCGTTATGATAATATGGGCAAGTATACCTGTGAGAAGTTGGGAACGGAAGCGGTCTTCCTCATGGTGACCGGCTGGCCGCGAGCTTGTTCCAATTCCTTCACCGCGACGCTTTGTCGAAGACGATCTAACGACAGTATACTTTCTACTGCGCTAACGCCCCGCGTGTACTTTTCTATGGAAAAAAAATATATCTCCAATTTATTTTTAATTTTAATGTGGCTCATTTTTCGATTAAGCAGTTGGCTATATTATATTTGGCTACTAACCGCAAGAGATCCTATATACTTTATTTCATGAAAAAAATACCTACACATACCCGCCTCTTGCGGGCACGGACAGGTTAAGTCGGACTTACACCATTTAAACTTCTTAAAATAGGCTGTACTTAAAAAAGTTTCATACCTAATTATGGTAACTTCTGACAATATACTTGAACCTGATGTAACGCATTTACCACAACATCGATAGAATATTAGGACGCAGTGAACTAGAAACTCAAAGAAACCTTTACAACACAACCTAATTCGAAGACCATCTACTTGTTCATTCTTTTACAAAATATTCGTATTCCTACATACGTATATCGTACTGTTGGACAAAGGCCTCTTTTTGTTAATTAGTAGTTTAACAAGTGTGTGTTGATGGACTTCACATATCTACATATATATTATGTACATACTTGGTAGAGCCATGCTGCAGATATATTATGGTTGTAGCATAAGGGTGACAGACCAGCCTTATGCTAAGAGTAGATGCTGTTGCCGATATATGTTAACATCTATCTTTGAATAATAATCAAAACGCAGATGCGTTGGCAATTGTCACCCACGAGGACTAAGGTGGAAAGCCTCGTTTCCAGTAAAAAGGATCTCCGGATCTTTACAGTCACCACAGGAAGCACAAGAACATTAAGCTGCTATTAACGCTTATTTCTGTGAGAGCATAGTCCTTACCTGGTCGAGTCAACCCATTCGAGCTACTACCACAAAGACGCAGCATGACTTTACCACGTACATATAATATATTTGGAGTAATATTATATTTGGACGCTTTTGTTTAACGTTTACCAGTTCATCAAAAAAGTACGTTACAGCTTATCACAAGTACACTGCTGAACAAGCCTCCCTCAAAGAACTCTAAACACGATCCTGTCACTCAATGTAGTGGAGGCAGCCCTACACTTCGTTTATCGGTCAATGACTACCTCTCAAGAACTCAACAAGTTAGTTAAGTTAGTCAAAGAAAAATACAAACCGATGTATGTCTCTCCATCGGCAGCGCTGGCTTCCTCTCCGGTGGCAGCTATCTGCGCCAGGCTCTCACGCTCCTCCAACTCCTCGGACGCTTTGGGAATGTTCGACACCACTTCATAAGTCACACCTGTTTGCGTTAGCTGATCCGTTCTGAGAATAAGAACATGAAAAATATTTTATGTAATATAATTAAAATTTGAAGAAAAAATTTTAAAGTCCGCGCATTTTATTTTAGCCACGCTGAAGTTAGCTTTCGAGACATTCGCACATGTACAGTCGCTAGTCGATAGAGAGGGAAACAGTTTGTTTTGTCTATATTGATTATATAATAAAATGAAAATTATTATTATAGTGAAAATATCTTTAAATATTCAAAACAATAGTATCTAATAAAGATATACGATAAAAAGTTTGAATATAATATAGTAAATACATGATATAACGCTATATTTAACGTTAAATTAGTTACTGCCCACCCTCCCCGCTTCTTTTCACCATTTGGTTCCTAAAAACTGCGCAGTCATTCGCAACTAACTTTAGCCCGGTCCAGACAACGCGCAGAGAATACTATCAGACAATATTAGATAACTCTTTGTTTCATGTTATCTAATTTAAAACTTTAAATAAAAGAATAATAATTTCTTATATTTAATAATTTAATAAAACTAATTTTACGGATTTTATCACTATTAATTAACACTCACTGTCCCGTAACCCACATGGGTCATTGCTATTATGTATATATTAAAATAAACACGATAAAATCCGTAAAAGTAAATATTATCGCTTTAGTACATATTCTTAGCTTCCTACTTTTAATATTTGTGAAGAATAAAGGGGACGATCAATTAAAATGAAAATATGATTATCACAAGTCCTGATTTGTGTATATGTATATTAATTACAAAATCAGGCAAATGATGATACGCCTTGCCACATCGTGATCTATACAATGATATAGTTCTTAGTTATCAAATGACAATAGCAACTTACCGGACAATTCTCTTGCGTATCCTGTCAGTAAGACTCTGACGTTTGTAAATGTTTAACGCTAATCGTTTCCTAAGTATGAGATCCATTGGTGCGGGGTGCGACAGTCTCACTGTTGTCTTAAGTATCAGGTACACGCGTTCGTTTGCTGTAATGAAATTAGAATATTTTTTTTTAATCTGACAATTTTAGGACGGTGATAGCTATGCGGTGAAAGAAAATATTGCGAAGAAATCTGTGTCTGAAATTTAAATAAAAATATTTCGAAGACATGAGGTCCGCCAACACGGATTGGGGCATGGGCTAAAACCCTCTAAGAAGTAAAAGGTTTGTGCCCAGAAGTGAAAGTATATAGCACAGTTTAAAGACCTTACAGTTATGAAACGCCTTTGATGTCAGGCGATGCCGCCACCCGCGTAGATATATACGCGGCCAGCGTGTATGTTAGGGGTTGTCACAAAAACGGAAATAAAATAACTTTAGATATTATAATAGTCTAATGATTATGTACATAGTTATAAGTTGAAAACATTTATTGAACACGATAAATTTTTATTACGACAAGAAAAAACACATTTACAAGTGTTGCACTGCCAAATATTTTAGTGGCACTTTATTTTTATAGATGTTTTCAGTTTCCGATTGTTAAATTAAATTATATAGTGTAATCGCATTCGGATAAACAATTTTATCAAAAAAAAAGAGGGAAACATAAGCATGGCCGTCATTTGAATTAAATTTTACTTTTACTCTACTAGTAACTCTAACTATAACAGTAGTTCACCACTTAAAATTAGTAGTAGTTAATTAAATAAGTACTATAAAACACGTTCACGCCAACTGCATGTATTGTATAGCAGACTCGGTGAGGTCCGCCCCCTGCCCCGCAGTACCCCCACCATTGCTCTGCACAAGTACATTCGTTTCCCAACTATAAGTTCTTTAAGTTGTGCACATAGTCCTTAACTTTATATAACAACCCATCTATCTACCCTATTCATCCATCCTTCCATTAATATAAGTCCACTGTTGAACATAAACCTCCCTCATAGATTGCCTTATAGGGGGGACTTTGCCATAGTTGCTTGGCAGGCGGGTTGGTAACCACAGTTTTTTTATAATTTTGAGGTGTTATCAGGAAGATGCTGTTGCGAATCTCCTGTTTCTTTTTCCCTCTGTCGCATCTCACGACAGTAAGCGATTTAAAAACGTCAAAGGTGCACAACCTCAGTGTGACAAGTTGTCAGAAAATTTTTCTTTCTATAGACATCGAAATACCATTTTGTTGTTTACGCCAGACGTAAAATACTCAATTTGGCAACGCGAAGCAGCGGGAAGTGGCGAGACGTCAGGCACTGTAATCGTCAATCCGCTTGCGTAACGATATTCATAAAAGAATAGATAACGATAAGCGTGACGATGTCCTGGTCCTGTAGTGAAAATGCTGAGCTGAGCTGAAGGAGAAGATCGAAGAACGGTTCGAAAGAAAGGTCTGGCGGGTACTCACGCTCGGTGACGCGGTTGAGGTAGTGCGAGTCGTGTATGGAGGAGTCCCAGGAGGCGACGGCGGCCACGTCCTTGTCGTGGTGGTGCAGGATGTGCAGCTCATAGAACTTGTTGCCGTGCTCCTTGGGCAGGATGGAGTGCAGCCCCGCCACCGTCACCTCCTCGCCCGACGGGTGCGTGCTCAGGTCGTCAGCTGCCGAAGAACTCCTTAAGTTCGTCACTCTTATTTTTTGAATCGTTACTCCCACACTATGATTTTGTCCTGTATCGTGGTACGACGTGGTTAAAGAACATCCAAACATCCAAACCCGGAACAATTATTTATAGGCCATACCAATACTTGTACTATACAGGATTCGAACCCGCAGCCCCCCGCGCTGCAACTCATTGCTAACCCACTGCGCTACGAAACCGGTCTTTCCAACGGAGTCTAGTCAGTTTTGTCAGACTGTCACCAAACTGATTGACTTTCCAGATGTCACTAGTTGGGAGTGAGATAAAGTTACTTGTTAGATAAAGTTATCATAATTGAGAAGTTCCGTATTAAATAAAAATTTATCGGTTTCTAAAACTAGATTTTGCTCCTTAATTTTTTGCACATTTATTAATATATGAATAAACCCCCACGATATCAAATCTTAGTGTAGAGTAAACTTAAAAAAAAAATATACGCGTCGAAGGGTAATAATGTCATTATGAAACCTATCCTCATATATAGTTTTACAATATGTTTCATATAATACATTTACGCAAAGTAATGCTTAATTCTATTAATCGTCACTGTTTTAAATTATTTTACCTACATTTAACTACATTCATGAACATAGCTTAAAATTTAACATAAAAATTAGCATTTAAAACCATACAAAAAATACATTGCATATTTACCTAATGGATATATAGATTTTTTTTCAAAAGTATTACCGTTTAAATCCAGAAATAGAACTGGAATGTGTTGCTCCATGCCAGGAGGAGGGTTCCAAGCTGCTGGAGCGCCTGGTATTGGACTGCCAGGACTAGGCACCAGCACCTACAGAAAAAAATATAAAAACACAAATATTAGAAGATATTAATAATATTATTATCCCTAGCTTGCTTATGGTAAAAAGAGTAACACTTACTGCATTCCTTTCTTCTGTGAGTGAAACCCATTGTTCCACAAGTGACTGCTCCCTTTCCACATCGCGTTCGGTCTTCATCGATGGAGACATGTTGACCAATTTCTATTACAAAGAAAAAAAAAGCATTAAAATAAGTACAAAAATAAAATCATATGGATATTTTATAAATCAAGGAAACTATCCAAGGTGGAGTTAATTGGTTTTGTAAAGTTAAAGGTACAATTATGTACCTGTAATTGAGCGTGTAAATGCTGCCGTCGTCGTGCGAGTGCTTCGCTCCATCTTTCACGTAGCACGGCCAGGTCTTCTTCTTGATAGGAGTCCAAAGGCTTTTGAAGCCGCGATCTACAAATATATTTAATAATTATATTAATGTCTGATTTTTCGTAATCTTTCAAAAATAGTATGAATGTGTAAGAGATCCCATTCATATATATGATCCTATTTCATAAGAAGGTTAAGTAAATTAAACAAGTAAAGAAATGAAAACTACAGGTGGTTGTTATTTTTAATATTAAGAAATATGATGAAATTCCTCCAGCCGTAAAGGCTCGGTAAAGAGGAAAATATTATTAAATATTTACCTTTACTGCCCCAGGATTACCCTCCTCGATTGTTTTTCGAGTGAATGAATGTATGTATGTATTTGTTTTTGTATGTTCATTTCTTTGGCATGCTCCGTAACATATACGGCTAGATGAGTTTTAACATATGGGGGTGTAGTTAGATTTATCTCAATTGTAGGACATAGGGTTATACATTGGTATTATATGCCTTACAATAAATTTTTACACAGTCGAGTCTATTTATTAACTGTACAATCAATGGGCTTGTTTATCTTTGAAATAGCAAGATAGTGAGTTTATTGGTGCTATTAATAGAAAATGGTGAGGTACATCCCGGGCAGAATTATAGGTGCGGCCTATAAAGTAAAGCAGGGTAGCACGTTGTACAGTGTACGATGTACCTGACGCTGACGGAGCCCAGCTCGAGGCTGACGATGTGCTGGCAGATGATGGGCAGCGTGCCGGAGTTGTGCGCGGGGCGCACGCGCACGGCCACGCGGCGCTGCTGGCCCTGGCGCAGCTGGTACACGCCGCCCGTCACCATGTCGCTGCGCTGCGTCACCTGCGCACGCACAACACCACGCACGTAAGCCAACACATACGCACGTGCACGTGCACGCCTACTATACACACGCACGCGTACTATTTTTTTTATAGGATAGGGTAACAAACGAGCACACAGCCCACCTGATGGTAGGTGGTTGCTGTGACCTCAATCCTCCTCAATAAAGAATCAAAATACAGATGCGTCGCCACCCGTGAGGACTAAGATAGAATGCCTCTTTTCCAGTAAAATGGGTCTCCGATTCTCTACACTCACCATACGAAACACAGCAGTGTCACGCTGCCATTTTACGCTGGTATTCTGTGAGAGCGTGGTCCTTCCCCGATTGAGCCGACCCATTCGTACTACAACTATACTACTAATATAGCTGCCGAATGGCTCTACCGCGTATAGTATACAGTATACAGTAGTATACAGTACAGTAGGACTGTGTGCTCGTTTGTCACCCTTATACTATAAAAAAATCTGAGTAGGCTGTATGGTATAAGACCTTTGCCTGCCTTAAATGTATGATGACTTTTTTCCAGATTTCGATAGGCCATAAGCTTGATTAAATAATACATAGCAAATTACTTTATTGGTATCTGTAATGGCGACATAAGTAGACGCTTAACAACTCCATCTACAATTTTTCCGCCATTGTCCTTTATAAACAATATGTTTAAAAGTCCAATTTATGGCCGTGCTTTCAAGGCTATTCAAATCTACTCATCAACTTAGTCACATTTGGATTTAACAACTATACACCTCTAATTAATGGTCACACACACACACACAAAAATGCTAATATCATTGACATAGGGCTTACCGAAAAGAACCAAAACCATAACAAAAAAACCAGCCATCGAATCGTTACACAAGTAAGGGCTTTGACTTCGATAGCGAGAATTTGCAAGTAATTTACTTTTTTTTATTTTTTATAAAGCTTTCTCATCTGGTTGGGCTGTTTAAATATATAATTGTAAACGAAATATATAAACATACATAAATATCAATAAAATAAAATAAATACGTAAAAAATAAATAAATATATAAAAACCCATCCTGATGGAAGCCCTCGGCAGGGGAGACCAAACGGCCGAAGGTTGGGGGGAAAGGGAAAGAAACCGGCGGACGATGCGGGCGGCATCGAGGAGCACCGCCTGCTGCATTTGAGCTTGGAGCGGTCCGTCACGGAGTCCCAGTCGCCTCAGATGACCCGAGAGGCTAACTGGGATTAACCCGTTCGCAGAAGCGACCACAGGAATAATTTCGGCCGGCAGACCACCCCACATGTCGATCACCTCGTGAGCCAGGTCCAGATATTTTGTCAGCTTATCTGTTTCAGCTTTCACGAGGTTCTCGTCATAAGGAATGGTAATGGCGACCAAAAATATCCTTGACTGTGCCCGGTCCATCAGCACAATATCAGGCTTATTCGCAAGAATAGTCCTGTCTGTGATGACGGCCCGGTCCCAGTAGAGCCTGGCGCGGTCATTTTCGAGCACGGCTTCCGGCAAGTACTTATAACATGGCAGTTTCAGATCCACGAGACCGTATTTCAAAGCGAGCTCCTGGTGCAGAATCCTGGCTACTAGGTTGTGTCTGTGTAAATACTCAGAGTTAGAAAGCGGCGAACAACCGGAGATGACATGCTTAAGTGACTCACCGGGATGGCGACAAGCTCGACAGATGTCGATGGTGCCATCCTTTAGGATGTATTTCCGATAATTGTTGGTCTTAATAACCTGATCCTGTATTGCACAGACAAAACCCTCAGTTTCCCCAAAGAGGTCACTGAAACGTAGCCAGTGGAGGGAGGCGACTGTGTCTACGAAAGGCTCATGAAAGACCTTGTAGAACCTCCCGTGGAGCTCCTTCTCCTTCCATACGGTCTCCCGGTCGGAAATGCTCTGTACTGCCGGGTCTTGCTATTGCTCATTGGCTAAGGATAGAGGGGTTAGCCCTTTATCACAAGAAATAACGTCCCTATAGTATGGATCATCAGCTCTCGTCAGAAAGTAATTACGGAAGCTGCACACTTCGCGATTATACATGGTAAGCGCGCTTAAAAAGCCGCGCCCACCTTGCTTCCGCGGCAAGTACAGCCTCATTACTGACGATCTACTACTGATGATGCATCCTGTGGGACGTCATTATAGTGCGGACTTTTCTGTCCGGAGCGTTCAGTTCGGTCTGAGTCCACCTGAGTATGCCAAAGGTATACATGAAAACAGGCATGATCCAACCGTTATATGCGTGCGTCTTATTCACACCGGACAAAAGGCTATTAAGAACTTTGGTCAAACGTGCATAAAACACATCGCAAACTGACCGTTTCATACCCGCCTCATCTACACCGATGTTCTGTGACATACCCAGGTATCGGTATGTTTCAGCCTCGGAAAGGGTTCTTATGCTGATTGGCATAGATAAGTCTATGCCCTCAGAGTTAGCAACCCTTCCCCTTTCGACACGGAGGATCGCACACTTATCCGTCCCCAGCTCCATTCTAATAGAATTGCTAAAATCCCAAGTGATGTTTAGCAATTCCATAAGATGAGAGCGACTGGAGGCGAATAATTTGAGATCATCCATATAGAAAAGGTGGGTCACTTTTGCACCTCCTCTCTGAAGCTGAAATCCCCTCCCGGAACCCTTCAGTAAGGTACGGAGAGGTTCAGAGAGAGGCAGAACCAGATTGGACTCAAACAATCGCCCAGGAAGATACCCCTTCTTATCCTTATGTGGTTCTCCGCAGCCGTCATCCGCTCGCCTAGATGACAAAGGATCGTACTCCACTGCCCCATACACTGCCCGAGGAAGTCTCGAACTGTACAGTCGATTTTTTTTATTGTTATGTTTATTTTAAAAGCGAGTTATATCCACATAATAATTGCTGATTATTTTTAGCACGATAGTGTAACAAAGTGCGGTACCTCTACGGGCGCGTACTCGCCGTTGTCGTTGAGCTCGTGTATCTCGACCCAGAGCTGTATCTTGCGCGTGAGCTCGGCCCAGCGGTCGGCGAGCGAGCGCGCCTTGGCCAGCTGGCGCTGCTCCACCTCCCAGTTGCCGCGCGCGCGGCTGAACCCGGCCGACCGGTGCCCCCACACTTCTATGGACAGCGCGCCTTCTGCACAAACCACAAACAGTACAACACTACTACTCGTTCGCCGATGGAAATACAACAATCAACCTTGAACTCTCTTACGTAACATTCGTTTGCTTAGTACTAACACATGTGTTTGTTTTACTCATAATCTATATATATATACGAAACGGCTGGATTGATTTTGACGGGACTTTTACTGGTAGATAGATAGCTGATGTTATAAGGAGTAACTTAGGCTACTTTTATTTTCGAAAATGCATTATTAGGGTTTCGCGCCAACTTGAAATCTAATCGTAATTAATTCCACTTGGACTAATTCGCGGGGAACAGCTAGTACTAAAATAACTGTCTTATTGAGCTCAGGGGCTTATGTGCATGTCATTTGTCTGTCTGTCCGGGCTCATCTTCAGACTGGTTTTACTAATTGTCGTCACATACAGATAGAAAGCTATACCAGTAATAATCTAGGCTGTATTTTTTTTGCCGTGCCGCCTACCTCAGCTACATGATTTCGACATGGCTTGTAGCATGATTCTAACGATACTCTGACGTGACCACGAGTGGCACTGCTTGCACCAACCTGTGCAACTGTAGCATGTTGCACAATTTAGCTTGCGCCAAAATGTCGTCTGAAGAGGATAAACATGCCCTTGCTTTGCTACAGATTTCAAACATTCAAAGTACCAGCAGAAGATTCTGGGTACATCCTTTGTGGAAAAAAAATTTAAAAGTAGTAGTACTTTCACTTTTATGAAGGAATTAGAATTATATTTTACATAGAATTGCACTACAAGTTGCAAGAAGCATCTTGCGAATTCCTGTTACTGTAATCGGGTCTAAGAGCATGTTTACATGATATATTTATTATTTATTTTATTTATTTATTTAACTTTTTTGAACCTTATAAAATATATAAGTACAAAAGGCGGACATAATGCTTAAAGCATTCTCTGCCTGTCAACCTTGAGGAGTGGAAAAACATCGAAGGCGGTTATTATAATACATAACAGTAAAGAATAAGAAATATAATGAATTTAGAAATTATAGCATATAAACATAAAGGTAAAAAAATACATATACCATATATATATATATACATGCATACCACATACACACATATATATATACATACCACATACACACATATATATATATATACACATATACACATATAAATACATATATACACACAAATATACATATATACGTAAAAAACATATGATGATGAAATTAGCTACTAACACAGATTAACTAAGATGATGACGCCAACTTAGGAATTCTTTACGACTTTCAAAAAATGTTCTTTAACATACTTTTTAAATGTTACTTTGTTGGAGCGTTGTCTCAAAGTTTCAGGCAGTGCATTCCAAAGTCGCGCAGCTCGTACAGTAAACGAGGAAGAAGAGAAACCGGAACGGTGAAGTGGAATGGACAGCGTAAGAGTCTCCGAAGAACGTAGAGGTCTTTTATGCGTATCAGATAGAAATTGAAACTTACGTTTCAAATAGTCGGGACAACGATTGTCGAATAAAATAGAAAAAAGTGTGAGAAGTGTCCTGACTTGCCTCCGTTGGCGAATGGGAAGCCAATTTAGCTGAAATCTAAAGGAGGAAACATGGTCAAACTTGCGAAGACAGAAGATGAATCGGACACAGTTATTTACGAGACGATCCAGCTTGTCTAGATGGTTCTTATTAAGATCAGTACAACACACATCAGCATAATCAATAATGGGCAAAATAAGAGACTGCACCAGAGTTATCTTTACCTTGACAGGAAGGAAGTTTCTAAGGCGATTTAGGGCACTCAACTTAGCAATAACTGAAGCACTTATTGTTTGAATGTGAGTGGACCAATTGAGAGTTGAGTCCATACAGAGGCCTAGGTTTTTCACAGTGCTGGAATAAGGGATGCATGATCCATCAAACATGACAGGAGAGACAGAACAAATATCAAGTTTAGATAACTGATGAGCACTTCCTATTAAAATTGCTTGGCATTTGTTAGGATTCACTTGGATGCCAAATTTGCTATCCCAATTGCTTAAATTTAATAAATCTGTATTAATATTGATAACAGCATTATTAATGTGATCAACATCAGTCTGAGTATAAATTTGCAAATCGTCGGCGTAGAAGTGGTAAGAACAGCAAAGATGAGAGGAGAGGAAGTTAATAAAAATAGAGAACAATAAAGGAGATAATATTCCACCCTGTGGCACGCCAGATACAAGTTGACACCAGTCAGACAAATGATTACCAACTCGAACAGCTTGTTGACGACCACAAAGGTAGGAAGAGAACCAATTTAAAGCAATGGAGGAGAAGTTTAGATTACTGAGCATAGCGAGGAGAATATCATGGTCAACCATGTTGAAGGCATTAGAAAAGTCCACGAGAACAAGCACAGTGACCTTTCTATTCTCCAAGCCTTCCCGAATGTCCTCTGTAACTTTAAGAAGTGCAGTGGTGGTGCTATGTCCGGGACGAAAGCCCGACTGAAATTGAGTGAGCAAGTTATTATTAGCAATTTATTATATTCATGGTCTCTCATGAACTAATTCAATGAATTTAATATTAAAAGCTAGATCGCCTTTCATTTTGCATAGACAAGCCATTACAAGTTTCGTGTTACGCGCCACTTCAATGCGTCACTAGTAGCAAACTGAATGGCACGTCAGGTCATGCGGCGTCACGCTACGCGAATGGGTGCTATTACATGCAATCGCTTTATTGAGGCGAGTGACAAGTTTTAAGACTTTAACAGTGGTAGGGCCACGCGGCAGCTTTTGCTGTCGCACGCATGGGCCGGCTCGAACCGGGGTGGTACCACGACCTCACAGAAAACCAGCGTGAATTAGAGGTTTACCTCTGCGTTTCGCTTGGTGAATGCAGGTGGCCGGAGGCCCTTTTTACTGGAAATGAGGTATTCCATCTTAGTCCTCACGGGTGACAACGCATCTACATTTTGATTTGTAATAGAGGATAGATGTAGATGTCTATGGGCCGCAGCAACCACTTACCATCAGGTGGACTGTGTGCTCGTTTGTCACCCTTATCCTATAAAAAAAAAGTTACGCGTCAAATCACGCGTCAGATCACACGTTACGTTACTTAGGTGGGCGCCGCGCATTAAATCGAAAAATTGATAAATCTAAATAACGCGGCATTAATGAACTAAATAAATAAATTCCTACCGAAGTGAAGCCATCTAAAAAAGTTTGAAAAAAAAATCCAATTCATTGAGATTCAAAATCTAACAATTTTTATTTTTGTACAAATTAATGTCAATTATACTTACGTTACGACAATATTACTACAAAATTATGAGTGCATTTCATCTTCATTCATCGTTTATTATAAAGGAAAGCATTAAATTATGAGATTTGCTGCTTTGACGGATATCTCGGCATCAGTTGGTGCAACAGCAGGGTGCACCACGTGTAGGTGAGGATACGACGTAACAGTTGGTATAATATTCCACATCTAACCATAATTTACAATAAACTATTATGAACAAATCGATTTCAATAGTCACATACCGGCGCAGTGCTCTACGAACTCCTCAGTGAGCGGCAACTTGAAGTCCCGCTTGTGGTCGAAGCGCACCGTGAGGTGGGATGCGTGACGCGGGGACGTGGGGGAAGCGGGGGCGGCGGGGGCAGCGGGGGCGGCGGGCACGGCGGAGGGGGAGGGCGCGGCGGGCGCGTCGGCGCTCACCAGCGGCGCCACCACCACCGGCTCGCCGCCGCCCCACAGCGTGTACTGGCAGAACACGAAGTGCGACAGAGACGGCGGCAGGCCCGTTGCCTGCTTGATCGCTACGCGGATCGTCACCTGGAAACGATGCCTTTTATTACTTTTCGCCTTTACGTTACAGTCACAGTACAGTATGTTACCTCGGCTCGCTCGTCGACCCAAACGTCGCAGGCATCTCGTGACACTACACTCCCACCAAATGGGACGACCACAAGTAGAATAACGAATGGGGTGCCTCGCACCCGTAGGCGGGCACGACGCGTTCCAGCACACACCGGGTACACACCGTACACCCGTGTACCTGGCTGGTTCTCACCGCCCACCGCCCAGGTACCCGGGCTGAACTAACCAGTCACAGGCGGGGGTCCGCACTCCCCCATTCGGACAGCGGTTAGAATAGATAGCTCAAAAAACCTCAACAGAGGGAACGTGATGATTGGTTACAAAACCAAACATAAGCCATCATCATCATACTCATCATCATTGCCTGTCCCTTTTTTAAATAGCCCTGTGTCAGATGAAGCTGTAAGAGCCGTATAGGCTAACAGCACCTACATCACAGAAAATAGATGACGTCTCGGTTGCAAGCGTTTGGCTAAGACGCTGCGGGCTGCGGATTCAAATCTCGTAAGTCACACGTAATTAATTGTTAAAACAAATCAGAAATGTTATTTAAGTTAAACACCTCCACAATAAATAATAAAATCCTTATTCATTCTGTGCATGAAACATGCATGCTGTTCAGTATTGCAATTTATGTTTATATAATAATTTAGTTGTTTTTCAGATTCACATAAGGAAATAACCTATCACAATATTTAAAAATCACAATTTTTAATTAAAATAGTTTCATGCATACGGAATTACTCTAGAAAGCATTTTAGAAATATAATATGTACAGTATGTTGTCTCTTGTTATTATCAGTGCTTACAATTATCGTATTACGAACAAAGCAAAAAATAATGCAATTACTTTTTCTCTCGACCTGTAATTAATTTTACACATATCACTGTGTACTTGGTTAGTTACAGGTACTATTACAACACGATTACATATTATAACATTTATTTCAAACCTGTTGTGAAGCTGTGTCGACGGGCTCGTCTTCGTCTCGCATGTCGCCGGAGCTATCGGACGCCGCTTCGCATATTCTGTCTTGCGGGAACTGTCCAGCTACTCGACTTATTTCGACCTGTCAGAAAATGCATCAAATTAAAACGTCGGTCAAATGCAACTTAAAAATTGAAGCCGTAACAGTGTTGTTACATTATCTTAATAAACCGTTAACCTGCTTAGGTCTGCAATATAGTAAAATGGCCACCCATCAATTTTATTAAATGCAAACGGCTACTATCTACTACTACAACTGGCAATAATTTTGTACAACAGACTTCAATATAAATAAAATGAGAATATCATCAATGTAATCAAAGTCAATTAAATACGCATTATTATGTAAGAATAACTCAAAACCTACTGGTCAGATCTTGATCAAATTTATATCGGACAACATGAGAAGCGCCAGCTTTCAATTTTTTTTTGAATTTCGTTGAAAATATAATAAATAATAGACATTGGTAAATATTGTTATTAAATCTACATTACGTCTTTTCAATCTGCAACAAAAGGCATATAACTTCAAAAGATTCGAACATATTCAGCGCGTTGGGGAGATTTGGAATGCCCAGTTTTGGGTTTTGGGTTCAGCATTTTGTAATGCATATAGGAAATGAAATGATATTCATTTATCAAATTTTCGAGTTCTGTAGATTTCATATCCTATTCCTTGTCAGCTAAAAAGCATCAAGATTTTGATCTATCGAGGACCACCATTATGTAGACTTGTTTTAATGTTACGCAAAATTTACCTATTTTAAAAACATACACCAGTTAGTTCTTTTTTGTAATCCCTACTCTACTTAAATTAAAAAATCCACAGGTAAAATCCAAAAGCGCAAGAGTTGAATCACCTGCAAACGTCCGGCCACCTCGCCTTGCTGGCTGATGATGGGCGTGTGATAGTCGAGGGTGACGTCGTGGAACAGCGCCTCGAGGAAGATGTTCGCCACGCCGATCAGGTTGTGGTTCTCTTGCGTCTCGTAAAATGGATCTAGAGCTTTTTCGTTGGGCTCCTACAAAATTAAACAAAAATTATAATATAACCCTAGTAACAAAGCTAGAGGATGGCTACTTAAAATAAATTAACAAATGCATGCAAAAACTGCAATTAGTGAGTGTCCATTTACTGCTTAAATTAACATCATAATTTGAAAACGTTATTCGGACAGTTCATAACTATCATATAAACACAGGAAAAACACAGGAAAACAATTTCAAACTAACATCTTCGATCAACAATATAAGACTAGACAACAGATCAACGCAGAAAATGTGACGTAAGGCCTCAAATAATCTCAACGTAAGATCTCAATTTAAAATGTGATTGTTAGATTAACTGCTGCCAGATTTTGAATATAACTGCTTAATTTACGACTTTACTCCTTGTGGCTGATTAAAGATCATAATCGTACAAATTTCCATGTTTTGAGAATAATGGAGTTTTAAAGTTTAAATTACATTAAAATTAGACTTGCAACGAATATTTTTTTTATAGTAGAGGCACCTGATGGTCATTACCTACCGCCGCCCATGAACAATTGCAATACAAGGGCACTTGCAGATGCGTCGCCGGCCTTTCAACACGGAGTAGGCTCTTTTATTGAAGGTCCCTAAGTCGTATCGGTCCGGAAAAATCGCTGGTGGTAATCGATTCCACAAGGAAGAAAACATCTTCTAAATCGCACAGTGGTGGACCGCCAATCATCCAGATGGTATGGATGGTATCACGAATTTTGTCGCGATGTGCGTTGGTGGAATTGAGCGGCTGGAATTAGTTCGAACAATTCTTCAGAGCACTCCCCGTGGTAGATGCGATAAAATACGCAAAGAGATGCAACATCTCTTCGGAGGGCGAGTGAATCCAGCCGATCGGAAAGGACTCGATCGCCGACGAATCGCGCCGCTCTGTGCTGGATGTGGTCAAGTGGAAGGAGCTGGAACTAGGGAGCCCCAGCCCAGAGATGTGTACAGTATTCCGGATGAGGCCGAACTTGCGCCCTGTAAAGTTGCAGGCGGCGTGCCGGCATGAAATACTGTCTCGTTCTGCTGAGCACGCCAAACTTTTCAGAGGCCAGTTTGGCCTTCCCTTCCAAGTGACCATGAAATTGCACGTCACTTGATATATCGACGCCGAGGAGTCCGATACTGGCTGAGGCAACAAGGGGAGTGCCTTGAAACTGAGGAGACACGACAAAGGGGTTCTTTTTAGAGGTAAACGCGCTAACTTGTGTCTTCTGAGGATTAAACTGAACTAGATTTAGTCGCCCCCAATCCGAGACTTTGTTCAGCAAAGACTCGACTTCAGACATAAGACTATACGTCTATTATTCGGTTTTCGGCTATAATTCGGTATTTGACCTACTCGGCCGAATACCGAATACTTAAATAAGAGGTTTTATTGTAGGCAGATAATTGGTAAAATGAAAATATTTATTTTTTAAATTTTCTTCTCGTAATCATTAACCGGTTCAGTGCGGGTGACACGCCAGGCGTGCCATCGATTACTTTAGTGTGTGGCATATGACACGCGAGTCGTGTCTTTTTAAAAATTGTTATAATTCGCTCAAATTGCTTTTTTGGAAAATTTATCCAGAACAAAATATTCATTCTTTTCATTCGAGTAGTTCAAGTGCAAGTAGCTTCGTTTCTGGATATTTTGAAAATTTAAAATTTTTAGGGGTTGACAACCTTTTTTTAACCTGTACATGGTACTATTTTTACTTTGTGGGTTTTAAATCATGTTATGGAAAAATTGTCTAATAAGTAACAAATAATAGCATAGCACTCATTGCGATCGCTCACAAACTCAAGTTGTAAATAAATTTCTGGAATACAAGTCTCCTGTTAAAAAAAACAATGCATTTGTCTTATTGTTTAATTTTGCTTAAAATGGTTGAACTGCCGTCTTATTACTATCATATGGCCGAATAGACCTACGAAGTACAATGTGCTCTTGTGATATGGTATAAGGGTTATTTTTGCTTGAAACAGTTAGAAACCGTTCATGCATAAAAAAAGTTGGCTAATAAATAGTCTTTTGTCAATCCGCCGCCGTATAGTGCCAGCGTTTTTTTCCTTTTGAAAACACTTGTTTTGCTATTCTTACTAATTAGACGTTTTCAGATCGACTTTACTTTTACATTTGTATAACATTAAATAATATTTAACATTTGTATATCAATGAATGATATACCTTATTTTTTTTTCAAATTAGGGTTCTTCATTGATTGATATTTACAAATGTTATTATTAGGTGAAAATTTAATTTAATAAAAACCAAGGTTTCCAGGGTCATTTAGCTGTACCTACTTATATAAATGATTTTTATAACAACAAAAAATAGTACAAAAGGTTTGTAATCTCTTCATAAAAAAAGTCATTTTCTCTCAATTTTAAAGAAAACGCGTAAAAAAAACACGTAGTTAGCCACTAAAAACAAGTATCCTTCCATTTGTAACTTATGTTTGATGTCAAATAACCTTAATTCGGTCTAAACAAGTAAAAAAGCATTAAAAAAAAACCTTTTTTTTACACATGGCAGATGGCACAAGAGGCGTGTCAAATGACACCGGCCGTGTCATGAAATATTTGTTCGCCGCTAAAGCTAAAAGTTGTCGAAAATTGGTGCCGCAAGGAACCGGTTAAAGTAGTCATAGGTACTTAATCAACTTCTATATTATAAAAATTAAAAAATAACTATAAGATAAATTTCTCCAATTATCATAATTAAAGTGGAAGATAATTTTGATAATGAATATCAGAAAGACTAATTTTTCTTCATTTTCAGGCAGTAGTTTACTGTTTTTCTTCTCGTAGACAATTCCAGCTTCGGAGAATAGTCGCTCTGAAGAATAAACGCTACCTCCTTTCCGGCCGAATACTTTAGCCTAATATTCGGCTATTTGGCCGGAAAGTCCGCAGAATATTCGGTGTTCGGCTTGTGGCCGAATATACTATTCGTTGCAAGTCTAATTAAAATTAGAAATATTCAGAGTACTCTTTCAGACAAGTAATTAAATAAGTAATACATCCTGAAGCAAACATCCATTTCGTCTTGATTTTGTATATGACTTATGTTGAAGTTGTAATATATTGTTGATAGAAGTATAAAATTATCACATATTGCGTCAATATAAAATATCGAACGAAAAGAAATATTTAATTAAAAAAGTAAACCTTAAGAGTACATAAAGACGTGAATAGATCAGACTGGCAGCTAATTCTAAGAAAATACTTTAAAATATTTTTTCTTTTTCCATTGGCAGATTTTAAGAATTGAATGTTGTTTGTTTCCCCAAAATATTGAGAAATGAAAAGTAATAAAACAAAGTTTTATAAAAAAATAATCAAAGAAAACCCGAGTACAGAGTACAAAATGAGTTAAAATGAATAATAATCTACAAATAACGTTAACGCACCGTAGGTGATTCTGCGTCTAATTGCTCTGGCTCCTGAAATATTTATAAGGTTGTAGCACACATTTTTAAATTAACTGTTGGGAACGAATTTTTATAGTTTTTGAATTTTAAAATGAAGCAGACTCATGACATAATCATTATATTTCTAAGTGAATTTATATTAGCGTTGTAAAAATCTACAATACAAATTTAAAAGTTTATTAATGTAAGCATTGTGAAATACTGTCAGCGTGTATTCGGAT
Organism: Parnassius glacialis; assembly: GCA_033319125.1. Lineage (NCBI taxonomy): Eukaryota > Metazoa > Arthropoda > Insecta > Lepidoptera > Papilionidae > Parnassius > Parnassius glacialis. The sequence continues at coordinate 13,676,920 of JAVANC010000013.1, read as the reverse complement.
GTCTGATGTGTTTTTTTTTTCTAAAGTATCAAAACGAAAAGTACAATTGGGTAGTTGACACGATCATTAATAAATTACTACCGATGAATATATACGACTAATGGCATAATTTAAATTTGCTACTTTTAGTAGTGTCTCAGAATTTGCTCGATTTTGTAATTTAAGTAAAATTAGATTTTGAATATATAAATATTTATAAATTAGATGATTCTTGATCATAAAATCTAAGACGTCATTACACTATACCTCCATAAATTTTCTATTAAAAAAATATGTTTTGTGAGCTCTTAAATAGTATTTAAATTGACTAAGGTGACAAATACCCAATTTAAATTTTCTAATTTATTACTTTTTTGAGATGAAATATATAATTAATTTGAAGAGTCTCCAGAGGAAGGGTCGCATCGTGTAATCAGCACAGAGCATTGCAGCGACAGAGACGCACCTCCTCGAGCTGGTCCTCGCCGTGCTGCTGGCGGCGGCGCCAGGCGTCGTACATGTCGCGCATGTCGACGAGCTTGTTGTCGAGCTTCTCCATCGACCACACCTGCCCGCCGCGCCCCGCGCGCCGCACCAGGATCGCCGGCTCCGACACGAACGCGCCGCGCTATCATTCAAATACGAACACATACTTATGAATTCAATACAATAATATATTCAATATGGATAACATGTAAACCTGTAAAGAACCTGTAAGAAACTCAGCGGCACTGTGTTTTTTTTTTCAAAGTAAGTTATACAATAAGAAAGGTTGTACAAACTCTTTACAAAATTTATTTAGAAACAGTTTGGAAGCCACCCCCTCAATGCCAGGGGTTATTATCAACCATATGTATAGATTAAACATAATTGTTAAAAGAAAACACAAACGTGTGGTAACAAATTGAAAACCATTTGGTTTGCTGTATCGTTCGTAGTCAAAACAGAAGATACGACGAAGGCGTTCTTTGTCGTATCTTCTGTTTCAAGGTACTCCCCTTGTTGCTTCAGCCAGTATCGGAATCCTCGACGTCGACATATCGAATGATGTGCAGTTTCGTGGTCACATGGAAGATGAAGCCAATTTGACCTCTAAAAAGCTTGGCGTGCTCAGTATGACACAGACTACAGTCTGGGACAGTATTTAATGCTGGCATACTGCCTGCAACTTCATTAGGTGCAGGTTCGGCTTCATATGGAATAGTGTTCCCATCTCTGGGCTGGGGCTCCCCAGTGCTAGCTCCTTCCACTTGACCACATCCAGCGCAGAGCAGCTCGAAATGTCGACGACCGAGTTCTTTACAATCGGCTCGATTCACTGGCACTGCGAAGAGATGTTGCACTTCTATTCATTTTCTTTCGCATCTACCACGGGGAGTGCTCTGAGGAATTGTTCGGATTAATCCCAGCCGCCAAATTTTACAAACGCACATCGCGGTAAAACTCCCGATACCATCCACACCATGTCGATGCTTGGTGGCCCACCGCTGTACGTTTCACTAGGAGTGTTCTTCCGCGTAAAACCTCTCTCTGGAATAGTTTACCACTGGCGATTTTTCCGAACCGATACGACTTAGGGATCTTTAAGAAAATAATTTGCTCCTTTCTAAAAGGCCGGCAACGCACCTGCAATTCCCCTGGTGTTGCAGTTGTTCATGGGCGGCGCTAGTAACTTACCATCAGGTGAACCAAATCCTCTCCTATAAAAAAAAACAAAAAGTATTTGTGTGTATGATATGGTGTAAGGTAGGGTGTGCGCGCGCCGACCTTCCTGTTGGGCGAGAGGTTCTGCGGCGGGATCTGCAGCGTGACGCTGAAGCGGGTGTTGCGGCGCATCTCCTCGGCCAGGAAGTTGGCCTCCTGCACGAGCGCGTTGGCGCGCAGGATGTCGGCCTTGAGGCGGCCCAGCGAGCGCCGGAACGTGTCGTCGCGCTCCGCCGCCCAGCGCTCCACGCGCGCCGCCGTCGTCGGCGTGCACGCCGCCAGCTTGCCTGCACGCACACGCACACACACATACACACATACACCCACGTGCCTACGTTATGCAACCTTTACATTATCCTATACATATTCCTTTGTATTAAATCAACATAGATTTTTTAAACATGGATGACGGGGATTATCAGTTATCATTATCATTTATAATACCTATGTGAGATAGGGTAATGAATATTCTTACACACCACGTGTAGTGGCGGTGCGGTGTAAGAATATCCATTACCCTAGCCTATATCATCCCGTGTGTGTCGTATAAGGCGACAGACGGAAACAAATCAGAAGATGGGCAACAGCACCTTCCTTATAACGACTAAAATAAAAAAACTGCGGTAACCAACCCACTTGGCAAGCTCGCAACTATGGCAACAATCCCTATTAAAAAATCTATGGAGAAGCCTATATTCAGCAGTGGACTTTAATAGATTATAAGGTAAGAATTTCATACAAGCAAAACTCTACTGTGGTTGACAGCGGTCATAGACAATCTTCGTTGCCGTCTTATCTTCTTATCTCATTTAAAATATCTCTATTTAAGAGAAGCCAAAAAGTAAAGAAGAAGAAGAAGAAGAAAATATCTCTATAAATAAAAATCAATTGCTGTCCGTTACTTTCACTGAAATTCGAAACTAGCTAGATCGATTTTGATGAAATTTTTGTGTTTGTTTGAGTGGGTTCCTAGATGGTTTAGATTCACAATTGGACCCGGTAGATGGAGCTGTTGTTGAGATCCATATATCACCCGTACGAAGCCGGGGCGGATCGCTTGTTATATATACAACAAGACGCACATTATCCATGTTCAAAAGATCGACATTGAATGAATACATATGAATATGTAAACGCGTCCTACTTATCCACAAAACTCGGCGAATTATTCGGCAAGTTGTTCGTCCAATAATCTAAACATTACAGCTAATTACACACAAACATGCCAAACATTTTGCACGCGCTTTTGTTCGCGTTCTCTTTGTTCTTTCTTTTTATCAGCGCGTAAAAGCCCACTGCTAAAGAATCATTATACCCAAAATATCGGGAATTTAAAAAAAGTTTTAAAAGCCAAAATTAACCGCGATAAATACTTAAAATTAGTATTCGCGTAAATATAAGAAATCATTATTATTTGCAACTACCAACTGGTTCAAAATCAGTATGGCATATATCATCAATATCATTCTTCTTCTCTGCCAGCTCGAAAATATCTCATTATTGGAAGAATTTGCCTTAAGGGGCGTATTACAAAAAAACGCGAAATTACAAGGTTTCCTCGTTGAAATTTTATGTTTATCGTTCATTGCTTGAAATAACAATTACTTGGTAAAAATAGTTCGTTTTCTTTCCTCAAATAAGCTCGGAATGGATTTTAGATAACTTATTTATTTAATCAGTAATAATCATTCTCCCAAAGCATGTTTAGGCAAAAACTCTCGAAGACATGATTTGGGAGCTCTAATTTGTAGATTCTATTGAATATCGACCATCAAAAAAAATATTTTTATCTCCCAAATATCCTACACTTTAATAATAATGGAATACATTTTCGTTATATGCTTTTCACGCTAGGAAAAAAAATCGACATAATTCAAAAAACGACCAAAAAAGCTTCGATACAAGCCCCTATATTTCCGAAGTTCTACATCATTTAGAAGTAAAATTTATACCAAAATAATCATCAACATTTGCGTACACTATGCTATTATTTTTACTTTTTACATCGTTACTATTATATTTTAATTAATTAAATAAAGGTACTATATATTTCACTGTGCCGGCCATCTGCGATCATTAACGCGCGAGCGCTTGCCGAGGGTGGACCTACGTCAGTTTATTTCGGGCGCTGCATCGTTTCGATACTACCGTAGTGTGCGTCGATTGCTATCGTAGTGTGCGTCGATTACCTGCATACTAAAAAATCGTCAACTACGACCGCAATTTTTGATCGATCGGTTTAAAACTATTTTATATAGTTATAATTTAGATAACGTCTGTTCAAAAATGTGGTCTATTCATTGACTTAGATCATTGTTATTTGAGGGCTTCACCTAATGGTTTATACAGCAACGGTCTTATTGAATTTAAATGTCCTATTTCAGCTTTCGGAATAGATTTTGATACGGCCTTTCGACAAAAAAAAGTTAAAGGTTATAAATTCAGTGATTCAAGTGTAACATTAAATCAAAATAATGACTGGTTTTACCAAATCGAAGTCCAGCTTCATTTAGCAAATAAAAATGTCTGAACACTTGCCATAATATGTATTGGCCCAGATTAATGCATTAAAAGTACTAAAAATTTACAAATACGATCAATTTTAGATTTTCAATATGTTACCCAAGTTACAAGCTTTTTATGAAAAGTGTGTACTGCCTGAAATTATCGAATCGAGAAAAGTTCGGTCAATGCCGTTGCAGCAAATATTTTTCTTATAAAAAATATAGTAATTGACTGTAAGTACCGATTAAAAAATATTAGTTACATTTGGTTGTTATATTTATTAAAACAGGTTGCAACCGTTTATTCATTTATACCACTATTCTACTGGTAGTAGACATAATCGATTATTTACATTCGATTACAGCGTAACAATTAAAATATTTATGTGTACTTATTTTGACACTAAATTTCGTAAATAATGAATAATATATCAAAATGGTATATAATAATAAATTATATAATTATATAATAATAAATTAATAAGATAACATTAAAATGACACACCAAAAAATATTCCATCCACTGAAGTCCATCCTAAGAAAACTTTGTATTATGGAAGATCAAGATCGTTTATTCGCCATACTCACAGTATTATAGTGCGAGCGAGTGAATAGATATGAAAGAAAGTATCGGTCGCGTAACTTGCCGCCCGCTCGGTGCGTAAAATACCTAAATTTGCGAAACGCCGAAATGTAAGAGGGCTCTTAATCGCTACAGGCGAATTGGCAATCGCCATACCTTTGTCACCGGTCTGGGTACTTTACGTATGTTAAACGAGATGTTAATAAACTATATATTGAATCTATTGTATCGGAAGCACAAAATGATTTGGATTCACTAAATGAATGGTTACAGAACAATCTGCTAACGATCAACATAACTAAAACTAGCTATATGATTTTTGCAGCTAAAAACAAAAAGATTGGTGACTATAGTCCTTTGATGATTGACGGCATAAAAATTTATAAGACGGAGCAAGAAAAGTATCTAGGTCTTATTCTAGATAGTAAGTTAACTTGGCACCCCCACATTCAAGAAATAAAATCTAAGTTGATATCACTAACGGGTATGATAAAGGGTATTGCTCGTTGTCTTCCAGTCCCTGTACGGTATACAATTTATAATTCAATTGTGAAACCACAAATCGATTATCTAGTGGAAATATGGGGTAATGCAGCCAAAACTAATCTAGCAATACTACAAACTGCTCAAAATAAATTATTGAAAGTTTTGTTTCATTTTGATTATTTTACACCGACAGATAAGCTTTACAGACAAATTAAAGTAATGAACATATCGCAAACATACAAGTACCAAAATTGTATATTAGTACGAAAAATTTTAAATAAAGATATACACACAAACACAACTTTTTCAAAGAGAATACAACTACACAAAATGAAACTTAGGCGAAGCAACGTTATTGAATTATTAACACCACGAACAAATTTCGGTAAAAAATGCATAATGTATGAAGGTTCACAAATATATAACAAATTACCTAAAGATATTAGAGACTCAAAATCAATGCACACATTTAAAAGACTACTTAAGTATCATCTATCGAAAGACTAAACAAAGACCTATCTAAATAAATAAATACTCTCATGTTCAATAACTAACATAAATAAATACATATCTAGATTATTTCCTTCTTACACTCTAAAAATACCAATTATTTAAGTTATTCAGAAATAATAAATAATATAAATATTACAAATTTTACTAAATATATAAAAAATTATAACCGACACTTAATCAGATTTTTTTTTTCTCTCTAAACTATTGAATCTGATCAACTGTACCACTCTACTGTGCGAGTCACATCCAGTAATGCTTATGTATGTAATCGGCACAAAGAAGTCGGCGGTCGAATTTGCACAAATCGAGCCATCGCTGTCGCTAGAAACTTTTTACAACCACCTACATTTTGTATTTTTCGGTAGTTTAAATTATAGTTTAAATTATAATTTGCATTGTTACATTGTACGAATAGCCCAAACCAAATTTATATTAAGCTATAGATATATAAGTCTCAAAAAGTGAATGTAAAGTTCTTTGAGATAATAAAGTTCTTCTTAAACCGTATATATCGAAAGCCATGCAATTCCTCATTTCCCATAGTCGCGTCTTACAATACGCACGTTACAAGATGGACTGATGGTTCCTCATCTAATCCTCATTTATTCGAAAATAACTTGAATACATAGATACCTCTTCTATAGAAGAGTATTCACAAAAATAGATCTACCATAGTTATGGCCCTATGTTCAGCAGTGGACTTATGATGAACTGTAATGAATGATGAATAATGAAAGAACTACGCATATCATACTAAAAGCAATAGCTTTCGTAGTAAACGTAGGAGTTCAAGTAACGTACAACTTTCACACTGTTTCATGGTTTCACAAAATAATGAACTGTGTACAAACCTAATTTTATCGGGTCATAAGAATATGGCGGGTAAGGTGTTGAGGGTGATAAAATATTTCTGAGCTGTTGGAACTGGCGTTCGTACTCTTGTCTCTGTTTCTCCAGCGCAACTGAAATGTTGAAGAAATAATGTAATCATTAGTATTGCTCTCTGTCTTTGAGTATAAATACAAAGAAAACATTATAACTACTAGTCATAGTGAAGAGAAGGCTAGTTTATTATATTATTTAGTTCACGATTAAAAATGTTAGATCTCAAACGTACTTTTTCGTTTCAGTTCTTTACACAATTAAATTAAGACTACAAAATTGATACTAGTATCTGCGGAAATAGAACTGTTGTAAGATTTGAGAGTATATTATTCGCAAATTTGATGTTTTGTAATTGCATTATCATTAATCTAAATATACACCTATTTATTTTGTAATAATTATATCTTAGTAAGTCGAATTTGCTTTTCCTCCACGACGGATTAAGTAACCAGGTACTTTAAATTATGTCATGTATATATATATATATATATATATATATATATATATATATATATATGTCATATATGAAAATGAATGAAAATGGACGAAACGAAACAAGTATGTAAGGATCGTAGCGTATCGATCGTAAGTGTGTAAGGAGGCGTGATTATATGTGATTATATATATATATATATATATATATATATATATATATATATATATATATATATATATATATATATATATATATTGATTTAAGCACTCATTAATTATCAGGTGGGGGATATAAATACTATGAAACACATATTGTTTCCTTAAAAAATTTGTGTTTTACTTTCGAAAATTCTAATGATAATTGTAATCAGTAAGTAACGTAATATTTGTAGATGTTTACCCTGTTTGTCCTCCTCGTGTTGTCTTTCGAGCCGAGAGATAGCGGTCTGTATGGGGTCGTTGCTCAGCTCGTTGAGCATGATCTCGTCACGTGCAAAGTTGTAGTCGATCGGCTGCGCAGGAGTCTGAGGCTCGGAAGCAGCCGCGGCTAAAACAAATTAAAATTTTTACTAACTACTTACATTTATATTAATAGTTTATTCGAATATAAATATTAGGAATTCGCCATTGTTGTTTCATAGTTAAAGGTACCTAGAACAAATGAAAAATAACAAGTCTGACCTGTGCCCTTGGGGCAGTTGACGCGGAAGAAGTGGTGGTTGCCCCAGAGGATGCGGTCGGCGTGGCCCAGGCGCACGGGCTCGGCGACGGGCGCGCCGTTGACGAAGCATCGCGCGTGCGGCCGCGGCAGCATGAGCAGCGCGCCCGCCTCCAGGCGCAGCTCGCAGTGCTGCGGCTGGATGCCCAGCCCCGACAGCTGGATGTCCGCGCACCGGTCCGCGCCCACCAGCGTGCGCTCCTGCACACGCACATCACACCATCATTCTATTATTACGTACACGTATTATTTTAATATTACGTGCACATATTACTACATTGCACAAGCACACTACACATTACACACCTCACGCTTCAACACACACACTTTCTACTAATTGTTTCTTATATTTACACGAATACTACACATTAAATAAAAGTAATTTATCATACGAATTTTATCGCGTTTAATTTAATTTGTAACTTATTTTAATTCTCGACATTTCGAGGGTCTTACAACACCCGTCACAGTCCTTTCTGTGTCCCGGACTATGACGTTTAACTTTAACATTCCTATTTCATAAATAAATTGTGGTAACCTTCAATTTTATTTTATTAATTATATGATCCCAAGTAAATGATAGCACCCAACTCTTTCTATATTAAAATTTTGATGTTTTTTTTTTCAATTTCAATAATTTAGTGAATCACCCTTAGTAAGAATCTATAATAAGGATTTGTGGTTTATCAAATCTGATGTAATGTAGGGGACGATCTTAAACATGTTCACAAACTGCAAACTTTTCAGGGTATCAGCGCTTCACGTCTACTGTAAATTCTTTTATACGGGTTTTATCGATCTTTTTGTTTGTCCTATGTAATAGAAACAACATTCACAATCAAGTGTACAACATGTACAATCCTACATATTGTACAGGAACATTAAATTAAGTTAAATTTATTGCGATAAAAACCCTCAGTTTTATTCAACAACTAATTCCAAAAAGATAATTCTGAATATAGACCTCCCATTTTGCCATAGTTACGTCGCTTGGCACGCGAGTAAGCAACCACGGTTTTTATTTTGAATTATTATTAGAAAGATCCTGCTACCCATCCACCATTTCAGTTTCTCTCTCTCGCCTCTGACAACGCCACGGTGCGATATAGGGTAGTTGATAGATACTCTTAGATCGCCACTACACGGTAAATATAAGCAAAAACGGTTATGGTGCAGTTAGTCCGCAACGCGGGTAAACGAACTTCATATTATCGCTCACTTATTACAAAAACGTCATTTATCAAAATCATGGATTTTTACGAATTTATAAAAAAAAATCCTTTAACTGTATATTTTCGATGCATTAAGGACAAAAACTTATTTTCAAGTTAGGTAGCTAGACGCCGACAAGTTTCGTAATTGCACATTATTGCAAGGCGTCATAATTTTTATTTCAATAACGTATCTTAGTTATCAACAAAGACACGTATGTTGTACTGCGCAAGGACGTCATATTTAGAACTAATACGTTATTGCAACAAATGGTAAGAACAATTTTTAAATAAATATTTTAACAAAATATAGCTATTTTGCGTTATGTCGCTATTGCAATTTGAAATATGTAATGTTTAGTAATATTATTCAGCAATGTGAGCTTATAGTTGCAAAATATACGCACGTTTTTGTATTATTTGCAGTTATGACTTTATTAAATGATAATTTCTTAATTTCAACATTGAACACTACATGTAACATTAAGAATTATGTCGTTCTTACTGAATAATGTGGTAAACTTAAGAGTATTATTTTGGGTTATGTTATTATTGCAATGAACACCGGGTGTGTTTTTGAAGTTTATTTAAAAATCTGAAATTCATTTTATCATTTCAGGCGTTCCGAGGACGACTATTAGTTGACCTTGTTAACAATCGTGACGATAATCGTAAAAAAAAAAAATTATAAAACAATCTGTCCAAATGTAACACAACTTTGACGAAATACCAATTTATTATTACATAACTAATATAAATAACACATTTGACGATTAAAAAAATCTATGAATTTAAGATTTATATTTTGATTGAAATCGAATTATTCTATTTTAATCAATTTCGATATAAAAAATTTTTATTACAAAGAAGTAGAAGTTTACCTCTGCGTTTCGCTTGGTGAGTGCAGGTGGCCGGAGGCCCTTTTTACTGGAAATGAGGCATTCCATCTTAGTCCTCACGGGTGACAACGCATCTACATTTTGATTTGTAATAGAGGATAGATGTAGATGTCTATGGGACACAGCAACCACTTACCATCAGGTGGGCTGTGTGCTCGTTTGTCACCATATACTATAAAAAAAACATACATTAAATTTTCGTAAATATACTGAGAGGCCAAATTTAATATATATTTTTTTTAATTTCTGCAAGTGTAAATTATAGTTATTATTTATGACAATAAGTCATAAATACTTACCATAATATACTCATTTTCATAACAAACAACAATGTTAGAAACTTTTTGTTGAATAATTTTTTTAAACAACTGTCTTTTACTTTCGAAGGCTCTTGAAATCCCCTCTAATTTAGAAATATAGTGGAATCGAATCGCCAAATATTTTTCTGCTATATATTTAATAAGACTTATCTTGTGCTCTATCCCTGCGAATGTGTGCTCAAATTCCAAGCTTACAAAAACCCTGTCATTGGCAATAAACTTTTCTAATATTTTTGTAAGTATATACTTTTGTTGCCTTTAATTGTACATTGTAATTAATCTTTCGTACAACCATTTCGCAAGTACAACAAATATTAAATAAATCGTTACATGGAAAACGTAAACCTCCTAAATTTATTTATTATTTTTCAAATCTATTTATTTATGAAAGAAATGCCTTTCTATAGTATACAAACGCGCGGTGTATTTTTGGCCTTTAATTATTTTTTTGTTGATTAAATAGCAATGCGGGTAGCATTATCCAGATATCCTATTATTAACTTACGATAGTCGCTTAGCTAACTCATCATCTTCTTCAGTAATTTCATTTAAAAATGATAATGAATCACAAATACTATCATCATCTTCTTCGTGACGGTATGATGGTGTGGTGGAATTGATTATTTGAGTAGCCGAAGTGCAATTAAGCACAGCTATTTGTTCCAAAGGAACACAATTTCCTGTAGTTAAGCACCTAAAATCTAGATGTGCCAGCAGTTTTCTATAGCAACTTTTGAACTGTCGGACATTAGGGTTGTCATTAAAGCCACCTTGCTTTCGAATACAAGAAAAAAATATTTCTAAATGATCCTGACTTAGTTTGTAGTTTGGCAGGTACATTTTTTTTTCATTATGAATATATTTTTCCCATTAATATTTTAAGTTTCCTATATTTATTAAAGTGCCAAGAAAAGCTGTTTTGCACTTAGCTCTTATTAAAGATATACGATACCGACTAATAACAAATGTTGCCCTCCCATCTAGCTTTACTTTTCTTTTGCTGGAATAATTCATTTCTAATTTTGATTTGTATTTTTGATGCGATATGAGATTTATATACTAAGTTAAACATGGCAACACATTTAAGAACCTTCTTAACCGTCCCATAAAGTCCCATTTTCAGGAAATGGTAACATAGTAAAAAATAAAAATCACGATTACAGCATAACATAACGAACTATGGGCAAAAAATGCATATAACCGCATTATAGTCAATCAGATAATTTTTCAGGAAAATTGTAACAAAAAAGTGAACATAAAACAACCTTAAGAGGTTGTTGGGCAAAAATATATACCGTGTCCGTGCCTACGTGGGTAAAAATAGCAATTTACCAAATTTCGGGTAATTTTCCCTATAAATAATTAACAACACTGATCACGTGACTCGTGTTATGTGTTCCAAAAATAGCATTTTAATTTAAGACAAAATTCTCAAATAAGTGATTATAATTACTGACACACCTATGAAAGGTGATTCCTTTAAGGTTTTTTATAAAATCACTATGATTTTTACAAAATTTAACGACGCAAGACGGCATATTGTTTTTTGTTTTTTACTTACGACAACTACTTCTCACGGACGACGTTTGTTGCGTAATGGCGGGCGCTAGACTTATTATTAGTGTGAATGTGTGCGTGACCCCTTGTACGTACAAGCGAGCTGACTTATTATGGGTGCCTCGGTGAGTTGTATAGCGAGATTTAGTCCGCCTTATTTATACGTCCATGCCCAAGATATGGTTTTGTTGTTTTTAGCAGTTTTATAAAAATACACCAATCTTGATCTGTCTCCACTCTTCTGCTTCATATTCAGTGCTGTCGAGGACGTATTTAACAAAGCACACAGAAGGCATACTACTGCTAGATAGATTATATGACATATTAGCAATTGGATACCTTCGGTGGCTTTGAAAAAAGCCGTTTGGGTTTGTTTGAGAGAATGAAAAATATGTTTATATACAATACATGAAAAAAAGAAAATCAAGAACAAAATATACACAAAATATTTACAAAATTAAAAAATAACAAAGTATTTGAAAGGGACGAAGAGAGAATGAAGTGCGAAATATGGGTAAATCAGGAATGTCTAGAACAGGTAAATGAAATTGTATACTTGGGGAGTGCTTTTAGCCGGGATGGAAGATGTGATTTAGATGTGGACAGGCGTGTCGCTGCTGGGAACAAAGTCAATGGTGCCCTGACTGCGTTAGTCAAAAGGCAAGGCGTAGTGAAGAGTGCACGCCTTGCAATACATAACGCAGTGTTGGTACCGACTTTGTTATATGGCAGCGAAACCTGGGTATGCCAGAAGAAGCATAAAAGCAAGTTGAATGCAGTGGAGATGCGATCTCTTCGTAAAATGTGCGGCGTTACCATGGCCGACCGAAAGCGAAACGAAGAGATTCGCAATATGGCAGGTTTGAAAGATGACCTTATCACAAAAATTGATAAGGGCGTGCTTCGATGGTTTGGGCACGTTGAGCGAATGAGTGAAGACCGAATGGTGAAGAAAATATATAGCGCGAAAGTTAATATTAAAAGGTGTCGAGGTACACCGAGACTAACTTTCGAGGACCATGTGAGCAAACTGCTCGAAGAGGGGAGGGTCAAGAGTACTCGGATACCTAGACGTGCATGTATAAAGAAGATAATGAATCTGAAAGAAGCGAAAGAGGTATGTAAGGATCGTGACACTTGGCGATCTGTTCTCTCTGGCTACCCCGTCAGGGATTGTGCGTGAAGATAAGTTAAGTATTTATATTCTAAATCGAATTTTCTCTCTCTCTCTCTCTCTCTCTCTCTCTCTCTCTCTCTCTCTTAAGGAAAGATTTGATTATGTCCGCGTAAAATGTTGGTGAACGTTTTAAATGTACCAATAACTGTTTATGTGGATATGAACTGTTTTTTCTGAACAAAGTTAAAAGATTTTACCTTTCCCTCGCCGATTAGCACTTTAACACACTTCAATTCATCACAAGGAACACTATTATCCTCAACTTTCACTAAAAATCTTTCATCATTCATTCATTACAGCCCTTCACAAGTCCACTGCTGAACATAGGCCTCCCCCAAGGAATGCCACAAAGCACGGTCCTGAGCCACCTGCATCCATCGACTTCCTGCATGTCTTACCAGGTCGTCACTCCATCTTGTGGGGGGACGCCCTACACTTCGGCTACCGGTACGAGGCTGCCACTCGAGAACCTTTCTTCCCCATCGGTTGTCGGTTCTTCGAGCTATATGGCCGGCCCACTGCCACTTCAGCTTACTAATCCGTTGGGCTATGTCGGTTACTCTGGTTCTACTGCGGATATCCTTATTCCTAAGTTTATCACGCAGAGAAACTCCGAGCATAGCCCTCTCCATAGCTCGCTGAGCGACCTTGAGCTTCCTCATACGGCCAGCAGTGAAGGACCACGTCTCAGTTCCGTAAGTCATCACTGGCAACACGCACTGGTTGTACAATTTTGTTTTAAGGTTTTGAGGTATTTCTGACGAGAAGATGTGTCATAGCTTCCCGAACGCTGCCCAGCCGAGTTGAATCCGTCGATTGACCTCTCGGTCGAAGTTGGACTTACCTAGTCGGACTATTTGTCCCAGGTAAACATACTCGTCAACAACTTCGAGCTTAGTGCTCCCAACAACTACCGGCATAGGTGTGACATGGACATTAAACATAATCTTTGTTTTGTCCATGTTCATCTTAAGACCTATCCGTTGGGAGACACTATTGAGGTCATTGAGCATAGTGCTTAGCTCCTCCAGCGATTCTGCCATGAGGACTATATCGTCGGCAAATCGAAGGTGAGTGATGTACTCGCCATTGATGTTGATACCGTATCCTTTCCAGTCCAGAAGCTTGAAAACGTCTTCCAATGCAGCGGTGAAGAGTTTCGGGGATATAACGTCACCCTGTCTTACACCTCTCTGCAATTGGATAGGTTTCGTACTCTGGTTCTGTACTCGGATAGTCATCGTAGCTCTACTGTACAAACACTTCAGCACTTCGATATACCGACAGTCAACTTGGCACCGCTGAAGGGACTGCAGCACCGCCCAAATTTCGACGGAATCAAAGGCTTTCTCATAGTCCACATACGCCAGACATAGTGGCAAATTGTACTCTTCGGACTTCTGTACAATTTGCCGTAGGGTATGTATGTGGTCTATGGTGCTAAAGCCCTTTCGGAAACCGGCTTGTTCGGGAGGCTGGAAGTCGTCAAGTCTGCGCGCGAGACGATTCGTAATGACTCTCGAAAACAGCACGTAGACGCGGCTCAGAAGGGAAATCGGTCGGTAGTTCTTCAAGAGAGCGTTGTCACCTTTCTTGAAGAACAAGACCACCGCACTTCTGCTCCACGCCTCCGGTGTAATGCCACCATGGAGGACGGAATTAAAGAGCTTCTGAAGGACTCCAAGTACCGGTCTTCCACCCGCTTTCAGAAGCTCCGCTGTAATTCCATCCTCGCCTGGGGCCTTGCCGTTTTTAAGGTGCTGGAGAGCCATTCTAATCTCGCTCAGACTGACGTCCGGGATATCTTCGGAATAGTGTCGAATAAGACTCGCTCTTGGATCGTTACTCACACTTGCGTGTGGCTCCAACGATGACGTGTACAGCTGCCCATAGAACCTCTCAATCTCACTCAAAATCTCAGGTGCCCCGGAAACGATGCTGCCACATTCGGTTTTCAGCTTTGACAGTTGGCTCTTTCTGGCAGACAGATCTCTGGCAAATACTTTGGAGCCTTGGTTCCGCTCGATCGCTTCTTCAATACGAGCTGTACTGAAGTTGCGTAAGTCTCGCCGCATGAATTTGGAGATCTGTCTGTTCAGTTGCCTGTATGCTGTCAAATCTGTTGAAGAATGTAGCCTCATCTCCCGTCTAACAGCCATGAGATTAAGAGTGTGATCGGAGAGTTTTTGTGTTCTTCTGCGGTGGGTCTTGCAGAACTTAGCTCCGACCGCATGGACAGTTTCCACGAGCTTGTCATTCATATCGTCCACTTCATTGCAGTCTTCTAGGCACTGGAAACGGTTTTGTAACTCGAGCTGAAAGGTTTCGGGACTTTGGATTAGAGCACGAGGGGGACGGAGCGTTGACTTCATCAGACGAGACCTCTCTAACTTAACATTTAGGTTCAGTGTGCCTCTAACCATTCGGTGATCGCTGCCGGTTTTCACCCTCGCGATCACTGAGACATCACTGAACAGTTGTCGTCTGGTCGTCATAATGAAGTCAATCTCATTTTTTGTCGAACCGTCGGGGCTCGACCAGGTCCACTTCCTGTGGGGCCGCTTCTTGAAGAAAGAGTTCATCATAAAGAGTCCCTCTTTCTCCATGAAGTCGGCCAGCTGCTGGCCCCTTGGGTTCCGTTGCCCTATTCCAAATTTCCCTACTTTCAGCTCACCGTTCTCTCTTGTGCCTAGTTTTGCATTGAAGTCTCCCATTAACACCGTATATTGGGTTTTGGAGGAATGCATGGCTCTAGAGATATCCTCATACATTTCCTCCACCTCCTCATCGGGGTGTGCCGAGGTTGGTGCGTAAACCTGTATGACCTTCAGCGAGTACCGTTTGGTGATTCTGAGTATAAGGTACGCAACCCTCGTCGACACACTCGCGATCTTTACAACGTTGTTAACGAGAGACTTGTGGACGATAAATCCGACACCTCCTTGGGACAGATGGTCGCCCTCCCGGTGATAGAACAAGTTGCCGGATTCGAGGATTACCGTGTCCTCCCCCTCTCTTCGGACTTCGGATAATCCTATAATATGCCAGCGCAACTTGTCTATCTCTTCTTCCAGCTCCACGATCTTCTCGTCAGTCCTCAGGGTGCGTGCGTTGTACGTTGCCAGGTCGAGTCGTCTAAGGTGGCAACCGAACCTCCACCGGAGATTCTTAGCACCCCCTGCCCCGCCGTTACCATGGTCGCCACCGTAGCCAGGAATAGCGGGGCCGCCGGGGACTGGGGGCCGTTTATTATTGTCATTGCTCATGGGGGGTATATTGCCATAGTTGCCACGCTTGGCGAGCGGGTTGGCAACCGCAGTTTTTTTATTGTATTTATGCCGTTACCAGGAAGATGCTGCTGCCCATCTCCTGCCTGTTTCCCTTTGTCGCCTTTTACGACACCCACGGGAGGATATGGGGTAGTGGATATTCTTGACCGCCACTACACGGCAAAAATCTTTAAAAAAGCATAAATTTTCAACTCTCAATACTCATTCGCTCAAGTAAACACAGAGTAAACATTGAAATGTGAAATGAAGTTGCAAACGTATCGCTCCCGCGCCCCCGCGCGATTAACTTCATAGGCCAGGCTTATGGCTCCATACCAATTGATATATAAAGAATCGTAGTTATATTTCATTATAAAACATTTTGTCACAGGTTAGAAAGGGAGCGATCGTCTTCTCGAAAGCCTGGTAAAAAGCCCACGCGTGCGAGAGAGACGGGTAATCACTCAACTCAACTCCTTTTTTATGACAGCAGTATCGCGCAGTAAAGCAATCTGCCAAGTGTTGGCGTTACATAATAAGACTACGAGGTAATGACCTGTGTAGAACAAAGGAGCGCGCGGGAAATTTGAAACAGTTTGAAACAGTTTACGTGTTATTTTATTAGTTGATATTATTGATTGAGCAGTTTGATAGGGCAAGCCCGGCTTTTCGGCTTCTATGGAGGCTTCGCAACCGATACAAACAATCTAATAAACGTAATAAATTAATACTGTTTTATTTTGAAAATACATGAAGTTCAAAGCTTTAAACTGGTCTCTTGTAAAATAACGATTTTTGTGTTATGACTGTTTTGCAATAAGTGAGCATTATATCCTCGCAAAATTTTATTTCTCAGACATGTAAGTATTGTTCATGATAAGAGCCACGAGACAACTATATTATGTTTGCATAATATAATATGAATCTGTTAGCTCGACCGCAAAAAAACACGCTCACACGACATCATTACAGGCCATCACAATTCCACTGCTGAACATAAATCCTCGTCGTCGTCGTCGTTATGCCTCGCCCTTGAAATGCCACAAAGCACGATCTTGAGCTAAGTACATTCATCGATTTCCTACACCTCTTACCAGGTCGTCACTCAATTTAGGGGATGGGAGGGGGGGGGGGGGGGGGTTACCGATACGAGTTCGAGAAATTTGTTTCCCTATTGGTTGTCGTTACTTCGCGCTATATATCGCTCTCACATACCACACACGCGTAAAATAGATGATAGATGGATAGAGGATAGATGAAATAGTAATTATCTACAGACCACAGCTATCACTTACCATCGGGTGGATTGCATGTACTTTATTATTTAAAAAAAATTAACAGATAAAAGAACGTGGAAAACAGACAACAGATAACAGAGGAAAGAGTGACAAAGCAAACTTATGTTGCAGAAGTGAACGGCAGGGTCGGGAAGGGACGCCCTAGACCAGGGGTCGGCAACCTTTTGAGTCGGAAGAGTCAAAAATTACAATTTATAAATTTTCAAAGTTTTTAAAGAGCGACAATTTTTTTTTGCCAACCATAAATAGTGCTTGCATAAATAATTTTTTTGATAAAAAAACTAAACTATTTATTCTTAAGAAAAATTAAGCAAACAAATTCAATGGGAACGTTGGCTTTGCATGGTTTTAGAAAGTTTGGATAAATTTGGCTCATAACTTGTTGTTTTAAGTTTCAAACACGACTCTGAATTTTCATTTGTTAGTTAGCTTCTTACTTTACTTTTAATTATATTCATGCAAGAGAACGCTTGCTCGCACGAATATGCCGATCCAAAGATAGTCAGCACTCCAAATGTCAACTTTTTCACCTCACTGTAGCAATATGGAAGACTATTCCATGCGTCGAATATAAGTGACTCAACTCGCGGCATTTTTTTTATAGGATAACGGTGACAAACGAGCACACAGTCCACCTGATGGTAAATGGTTGCTGCGGCCCGTAGACATCTACATCTATCCTCGTTTGCGAATCAAAATGCAGATGCGTTGTCACCCGTGAGGACGAAGATGGAATGCCTCATTTCCAGTAAAAAGGGCCTCCGGCCACCTGCACTCACCAAGCGAAACGCAGAGGTAAATCTCTACTTCACGCTGGTATTCTGTGAGGTCGTGGTACCACCCCGGTTCGAGCCGGCCCATCCGTGTGACAGCAAAAGCTGCCGCGTGGCTCTACCACTGTTAAAAACTACCACTATTTCTTTTAAAGCTGTCCATTTTTATTGCGTTACGTACATACATTTCTGGACCTCCAACTCTTTCAACTTGCTTTTCAACTCTGTAAATTTTCAACACCACAAAGCTTTACTTTTTAAATCGATCAATTACATTTCTAGAGATCCAGTCAACTCAACAAAAAGTAAAGTATCAACTCCAAATGGCTCAGTGTGGATCGATTTTTAAATGTTTTTTATTTTTATAAAATAAATAACATTTGCGTATGAAACTAGAGCCGCATGTGGCTCGCGAGCCACAGGTTGCCGACCCCTGCCTTAGACGAAGGTTTATCGACCAAATCGGCGATACATTAAAAATGGGCCAGATTAGGAGTACCCTTAACCGACGAGCGTGTATGCGTAGATATATGGATGTAAAGGAGGCGAGAGAGATGTGTCAGGATCGCGCCAAATGGAAGTCCGTAGTCTCTGCCTCTGGGTGACAGGCGTGAGTGTTTATATGTATATATTTATATTAACAGATATATTGAATGAAAGTAGTTTCTTTTACAGTATTTTTTTACAGTTTCGAGTATTATTAGTTCAGTATCCATAGTAACGAAGGGATGTAATGTGTGCTGTATAATTCTTGTTAAGTATTCAGTGTGCAGCAGCATAAATATAAAATATCATTATATAACCGACTAGCTGACCCGACATTTCACTTTTTTATACTTCAAACTTTTTAGTGTAAATATAAAAAAAAAATACCTTCAAATAATACACAAGCAGTTCGTTCAGCGATGGGTCTGCGTTGAGGTTGACTAGGTAGTACTTGTTCTTCTCCACTTTGATGCCGCTCGCTTGCACGCTAATGCCCATCTTTTCTAACGCATGTTGTCTTTCGCTCTGTATTCGACCTACGGATCACAAGGTATTATGGTTTCGATCAATTGCAATTGTCAATGTTTACATGATTGGAGGTGTTTACATGATTGGAGGATTTATATGTATGTATTAATATTGACAATATCTTCTATTGAATGGTAAATGATCAATATTCACATTAATAGGTGTGGTTCACGTAGTTATTTACCATTTTGGTAGACCATTAAGAAAATTACTAGTTACTATTTATTTTAACTGTTACTATATATGTAAGTTTGATGGTATATAGAAAAAAAAATTAGACCGACCTGTTTCAACAAGTTTCTCCTCCCATGTTCGGGACATTTCTTTCATTAGATGCTCGCTTTGAGCCAACTGTTCGTGTACATCTTCACCCACAGGTGAACCCTGTGAAAATAATATATTTTTACATTCAAGGCAAAATCCAACATGATCGCAGAATGAGGCAAGTCGTATTTTACTAAAGCAAACGTGCTAAGATAGATAACAGGGGGAAGGGGGGGGGGGGGGGGATAGATTGATAAACAAAATTCCGCCAGTGTGACACGTACAAGAAGTTTCTTTCCTCGTATATCTTCAGGAAAAGAGCTTGCTCCTTTTAAAAAGTTCAACAAATCATTTGCAATCCCCTGATGTTACAATTGTAAATTGACGGCGGTACACCATCAGGCATGTTGCATGCTCTTTTGCTTCTATTAAAAGAAGCTTTTTACTGCATACAAGCCATTCCATCTTAGTCCTTAGGGGTGACAGCGCATCTGCATTTTGATTCTTAATCGAAGATAGATCCACTTGCCATCAAGTGGACTGTGTACTCGTTTGTTATTCTTATTTTATAAAAAACGGGGGAATGGAGGAAGAGAATGGAGGAGAATGGAGGGAAAGAAGAGGGAAAGGGGAGGGATGGGAGGAGATAAAGATAGTGAAATAACATCCATAGAGAATGAGGAAGACTGACGGTGGCGTGCTTGAGCATCTCCTTGAGCGCCTCGACCTCCTGGCGCAGCTCGCGGATGATGCGCGCGTTGGGGTCCTCGTTGACGACGGCGTGGTTCACGATGCGCTTGGCGCGGTCGGCGTAGCGCAGCGTCGACAGCGTCTCCTCGTAGTTGTCCGCCGCCGGCGACACCGTCGCCACCTGCCGACACATACATGTACATTCAATATCATCTGTAATATAAGTTGACTCAAACAGGGAAGGAATACGTTCCTCACAGAATTCCAGCGTAAAATAGCAAATTTATGCTGCTGTTTCGTATGGTGAGTGTAGAGAACTGGATTTTATTTATTTATTTATTACTTAAGACATCTGTACAGGTCGAACCTAATGCGATAGTT
This sequence comes from Parnassius glacialis, assembly GCA_033319125.1. Taxonomy (NCBI): domain Eukaryota; kingdom Metazoa; phylum Arthropoda; class Insecta; order Lepidoptera; family Papilionidae; genus Parnassius; species Parnassius glacialis. The sequence continues at coordinate 13,656,260 of JAVANC010000013.1, read as the reverse complement.
TCGCCTTTTCATTTTGAATTAAATATTATACTAATAAAACATAAAACTAAATGTTACATCGCCAAACAATCTAATAAAAACCATATAAAGGTTAAGCAATATAAAGCATTATACAAAAAAGTCAGCCTAAGAAAAAAGAACTAACATCATTAAAAAACCTATATAATATTACCATTATAAATTCACTAAAGTGGCAACTAAATAAATAAATGTGCACAAGGTTGACAACATGAAGAGATCGAGTTAGAGGCGTGGCGACCCATTGTACTGCAAATTAACATTTCATCATGGATCCCGTAGGTGACAACGCATTTACATTTCGATATTTAATCGAGAATAGATGTTGATATCTATGGGCTACAGCATCCATTTACCATCAGGTGGACTGTGTGCTCGTTTGACACCCTTATTCCATATAAGAACAAACTATGGATTTTATCAGACCGACGACGGGGATCAGCATCAAACATGGGAGACGTCACGTACTGCGACGTCAATTCGCCTGCCGAGCAAGGCGATTACGGCAAATTGTCTCAACGACAGAAGATACCTATGCGCAACAGTGGACCACTACGGGCTAGTGAAGAAGAAACAAATTGATAATTATGTATATTACATTGCTAACTTCCTCAGGGGAAGGGATCACCAGGCTCTGATTGGACTGTACCTACCTACCCCTTCCTTGCCTTCAAGTCTCAACTTCTGGATACTTTTATGATTTTATTCGTTAATCGCGTTCCTAGGAGTTCATTAGGTAAGTACCAACCTCTTACCTATTTATTTGGAGCAGTGGTGCATCCAATGGTGTGTTTCAATTTGAAGGGTATACAATGTTAATATAAATACAGACTGTAAGGTATTCCATCTTAGTTCTCATGACATCGCACTTGTTGTCTTTTTTGTTTAAAATTAGTTGCAAAAAAGAGAAAATTTCGATAATTTTTAAACCTTATATATAATATCATTATTAATAGGTCTCAATCGTTTCTTATCATAAGCTAAGGTATGGTCAAACGTTGTATTGATTAAAAATATATGAAGTGTGCGAACGTACCATAACTGTTTTACTATTGCCGCCGAGGTTGTCCTTCAAGAGCCAGGTTAACACCGAGTCTCTGTACGGGACGAACTTATCCTTGTTGCTCTTCCCCGAAGATTGGTCCGCCAATTTAGATATTACGAGACCCAGTGTTGTTAATGACCTGGAAAATAAACATATATCCTGTTTAGTTCTTTGAGTTAAGAAAGTACAACTTACATTTTAGGTGACTAATGGTAATAATTCTTATATGCCATCATCATTACCGTCTCATAATTACATAAGCACTGCTGAAAACGGACCGCAGTACTTTGCGGGTAAAGTGACAACCGCAGAGACATACAGAGACATACCGACATTTTTCACCTCTTACACTGGTCTGGGTATTTTTTTTTTATTATTAACTTTAGTGCGATATCTATTAAATTAACGAATATGAGATTAATGAATCGCGTGGCCCGTGGATAAATCATACTTACCTATTATATGACGGTACTGGATTGGTATCCAAGCTGAATAATTTTACCGCATGATACTACATTAATAAAAGTATTGTTTAAGAACTTTGTCACGTTTATTTTAATTTCCCGACGGTCCGAGTGCTCGCAGCCCTCATGGTTATGGGTAGCGAGGGTGAATAATTAGTTTTATTTATTGATCGAGCATAAGCTGTATGCCTCCGTGTGTTTGACACTTTACCTGGTGCTTATTCATATCTTATTAAGCATATTCATAGCATCGAGTAAGAGAAAAGAAAGCATTATATCCTACACGGTTGGGAATGTCTATCAATATGCAGAAATACCGAATTATCACAACCTATAAAAAGTAGAGGCAGTGTAAGAATATCCACTACCCCATATCGTCCCGAGGGCGGGCGTCGTAAGTGGCAACAGAGGGAAAATGAAACAGGAGATGGGCGGCAGCATCTTACTGATAACAGCATAAAATGATAAAAAACTGCACTTGCCAACCCACTTGCCAAGCGTGGCAAGCGGGTTGGTAAACTATGTCAAAATCCTTCCATGAGGCAATCTTTGAGGGAGGCCTATGTTCAGCAGTGGACTTTTATAGGCTGTAATGCAGGGATAGATGAATAAAAATACTAATTACTTTATTAACGTCATAGACTAGCATATATATATTTGCACAGATAAAACCGAAAGCAGCTTAAGTTTTATTCCCGCATTTAGGTTAATTGACGCAGCGATGTCCTACTCTGATCATTAAATCAAATGATCGTTCCATTAACGAAAGTTTACCGCAAAGCAATTAGCTAAAAATCTTAAAACCATTGTTACCGCACTACTCGAGTTTAAAGGAGCATCTTGTCGATTTTGTCTGCATTTCATATGTAAGTGATATGTATATGTATTAGAGAAAGATAAATAAAAATTACACCCAATGAATATAAATCCAGACGAGAAAACTACTGTAATTTGTATCTAGCAAAATAACGATGAAAATGACATTTGTATTAAAAACATTAATAATTATTTTCAAACTGCAATAGTAAGTAATGAGCAATGCATGTGGCTCAAAACCGAGATTTGTGACATTCCTTGAGCAAGGCCTATGTTCAGCAGGGGCGGCTGTATTGACGATGATGGTACTGTGTTCTCAACGGAGTTATTCACACGACATCAGCTTATTTAATCTTTATGAAGCTCAATTCCGGTCGTGTATAAAATACTTGCTTTACCATATTTAAACTATTGTAGCTTAGTATCGACTATCTACATATAGTTCGGCCGTTCAGAGAATGCGTCCCTGACACGTCGCGATTGAACTGACGACGTAACTTTGTAATGGCGTTGCAGTTACGATAAAAATATTTTTGCTGGTTGTTTCCGTTTTAACAATTGATGAGCATTAAAACAACATTATTATATCAATAATCAATGAATGTTATAATTTTGTGCCAAACTGAGTGTCAAATAACTTGGTAAACAATATTTTTCTAAATCTATACTGCGCTATTACAAGGTTATGTCAGCGCTTTATATTTATAGTGTTGTGCTAACAATAACAGGCAATAACAGTATCGTAATCTGTTCTTATACAGTCATACTTTATAAAATAATACGTTTTGTTTTTCTTTTTAAGAATTTGAAAATAATGAACTATAAGATAACTTTTATTAAATATTTTGTTTATAGGATAGGATGAGGGTGACGAACGAGCACACAGTCCGCCTGATGGTAAGTGGTTGCTGCGGCCCATAGACATCTACATCTATCCTCTATTACAATTCAAAATGTAGATGCGTTGTCACCCGTGAGGACTAAGATGGAATGCCTCATTTCCAGTAAAAAGGACCTCCGGCCACCTGCACTCACCAAGCGAAACGCAGAGGTGAACCTCTACTTCACGCTGGTTTTCTGTGAGGTCGTGGTACCATCCCGGTTCGAGCCAGCCCATCCGTGCGACAGCAAACGCTGCCGCGTGGCTCTACCACTGTTAAAAATAAAACTACGACCAAACAGAACGCGCGAAATAAAGTAGCATTTTTATATTTAGGTTGAAAATAGTAACCCCAAATGGCGTTATGGGCCGCCATTTTGTGACGCTAAAACAGTCGTCTGTTGTCGTTTCGTGCGCATAGACCACATTCTTCAAGTGTTTTCGATCTGTTTTTATTTGATTACCCGGATTTCGTTTAATGGACTGTTTCTGCTTTTCAAACTGACATCGGCGCTAAATCGGACTTCGATTGTGTTTTGTATTGCGTTCTTTTTACTTTTGGTGCATAATAATGCCTAAACGTGGACAAACATTGAAAAGTGGAGCCCGTGAGTTAATCATCAAGCTGCAAGATTACTTTGAGCGGGAACGGCAAAATGGCGGACCCCTGTTACCTGTCGAACAAGTACAAGAACGCGTCTCTCAGACGCTTGGAGTTAGCAAACGAACGATAACAAATATTAATAAAGAAAAGTTCGGCTCTACTGGCACGGAAGATAATATTTTACGTACTCCGAAGAAGAAACGTAGAGCTAAACCCGTAACAGATATTGACACCTTTGACGCCGATGCAATCAGAAATCATATATATGGTTACTATTCCAGAAATGAATATCTCAACAGGAAGAAGCTTTTGGCATCGTTAAGAGAAGCTGGACTGTTTAGCGGGGGTAAAACTGCTGTAACTAAAATCTATTATATTTATATTTAAAATCTATTATATTATATTGGTTTTTCGTATAAAAAAACAGACAAAAGAAAAAATTTATTAGAACGATACGACATAATTTTAAAACGGATAAGTTTTTTGAGAGAAGCAAAAAATATTGATAACTGGGATAATGTCGTGTTCATTATCGGCCCGTCTGATAATATGCCACGCAGGTTCTGCAAAATTCGGCTATGTGGAGAACGCGTTACTGTCATTTCAAACAAAAACCACAAACGACTACCACGAGGAAATGAATGCCACTACATTTAAAGAGTGGTTCCACAACGTGCTTTTGCCCAGCCTACCAGAGCCTTCTGTAATATTCATGGATAATGCCTCCTATCACTCGGTTCAAATACAGAAACCACCTACCCAAGCTAATAAAAAAGAAGATATGGTGGCTTGGTTACAAGCAAAAGGCATTGACGCAAATATGCAGATGCTAAAACCAGAGCAAATTAAATTAGTTAAAGAAAATAAAGCGGTAAATGTGCGCTACGAAATCGATGAAGTGGCTCTGGAGTACGGTCATCGCGTTCTAAGAATTCCACCGTATCATTGCCAATATAACGCGATTGAGCTAATCTGGGCTGAAATAAAAGGTTACGCCGCCCGCCACAATACTTCCCCGCCATTCAGCACGAAAAAGATGATGACCCTATTAAAAGAAGCCTGCGGGGAAGTCACAAGAGATGACTGGGCAAAGATTGTTGAGAAGACTAAAAAGCTGATTGTGGAACATTTTGACCGAGATATCAGGATTGATTCTGTTATTGACAATAATATAATTATACATGTAGGCGAAGATGATGATGAAGATACCACCTCCTCAAGCGAATCGGAGTCTGATTAAAATTCTGTACGCACATTCAATTCAATGTACTTTATTGCATAGAAATACAGATTGTAACTTTGTAACAAAGAATAAATAAAACAATTTTATTATATCAATATTACCTTTTTTTGGTTTCCACTTAAATTACTAAAATATAAATTTTAATTGATTACGCCAATTTAAAACGAAAATAATCTTAAAAATAACGAGGCGGTTCATTTTGGAGGAACGGTAACGAACTCAGTGTTATGTTGTGCCCATCACTAGTCGTGACTAACTGATAGGTGTCAGGAACGCATTCTCTGAACGGCCGAACTATAGTTATCTAGCTATCAGATTCGGTAGATGTACGTTTACAACATGCACCGAGTCACCATTCTTTCGGTTTCCTACAGGTTACATTTCAAGGAGTGTGTGTAAAAATAATATTAGCTAATTCCACCATCGTATGAATTTTATACTTACATTGTTGACGTGCGTGGGATGCCTAGTTTCGCTTTATCGAATCTGGTTCGCACAGAGAAGAGCAAAAACATAACTGGCGTCAGACTTCTTAGGCCACTACAAACTTTACAACACAAGTGTGTTCATTGATCTAACATTGGCCTCTTAATAACAAAAACTTACTTGTTAATATTGGATCCCTCCTTCAGCCTGTCCCCAACGGCACCAGTCTTCACTGCTCTCTCAGAACCGGCTAAGTCGACGAGCGACAGTCTCGCGACTTTTTCCCCTGTGACTCCGGTTGCTGCGTCGCAGAGCGTCTGCGTTAGAACCACGCTGAACACGGCGTGTGACCTGGACGACTCGCTGTTCATATTCGTAGCCGCGACTGTCCGCGACTTGTTACCCTCCGTCATGAGATTGTCGATGTCCTTATAAACAAATATATTTTTATTGAGTAAAATGAATTTTGTAATACCGTTACGGCTTAGCAGTAAACTTTTGATAGATTGCCTAATAGGGGGGAAATTTGCCCAAAGTCCACACTTGCCAGGCGTGCTGGCAACCGCATTTTTATATACTTTTCAGTTGTTATTAGAACGGGATTGGGGATATTCTTACCCCGTCATCATACGGTGATTTGTGACACGGTAAGAATTTTATTTAGAAAGTTTATTAAGAGTTTTAGTCGTATACAATTTTCATAATGTTAATGTTCCATGAAGTTCTACAAACGAAAGATAAGGAGTCATTTAGTATAACACGCCTTAAGTACCTACTCAAATACTATTTTCTTAGGTGTAATTTATTTCATTCATTTAACATATTTTTTTGCAAAAAATTACCAACAATGCTAACACTACCAGTACTACCGTTAACTAATTCAACGACGCTCAAAATGTTCGTGCAGTGGTTCACTACACTAACTGAATAACGGATTTAAACCCATGACCTTTTATATCATAAGGAACACCAAATGAAAGAGCTAAAGGGTTTAAAAGTCTGACCAAAAAACCAAAGTCATTAAAGCTTTTATAATAAAAGTTCTGTGTATGATATAAGATAACAATTTGCAGGTTACATTTTTATCCACAACTCGTAAAAATAAGACTGCCATTTCATATCCAGGTTACCAGAAGCCGCAAAGAGAAGCAGTATAGTGCATTCTCAAATCAGCCAAACATGGCGGTCACGATAAAGCTTTCAACTAGACAGAGTTCAGTGATCAAATTCTTCAAATAAATAGATATTATAATTTTTATAATAACAGTCATATCTTGAACCAGGTCCAATTTTTTATTATTTTAGAAACAAAGTACGTCACTAATGACTACATAGCACGAAATGAATACATATATTTTATTTTTGTAATACCATTACTAAAATACACACATATGAAATAATATATAAACACTCACGCCTGTCATCCAGAGGGGTAGGCAGTGACTACGGACTTCCATTTGGCAAGAATCTGACACACCTATCTCGCCTCCTCCACATCCATATATCTATCTACGATCCAATTTTTTCGATAAACCTTCGTCTAGGGCGTCCCTTCCCGACTCTGCCGTTCACATTTGCAATACAGATGTGCTTTGTCCTCGTTCATTCTGTCTACCTGACCAAACCCCCGAAGCATACATAACATCTTTCTTAATCCTAGTCACAACATCATCTTGCAAACCACACTTTTCTCTTATCACACAATTTCTCACCCTGTCACTCAGATTCAGCCCTAACATATTCCTTAATGACCGCATTCCTACAGCATTTATTCTACTCTCATGCTTCTTCTGCAACACCCAACTTTCACTACCATATATTAAAGTAGGGACTAACACAGCTTTGTTAATTATCATACGTGCTTTTTTTTGACACATTCTGACTTTCTACAATAGAGTGTAGAACCCCATTCACTCTATTTCCTGCGTTCACTCGTCATACTATATTCTTATCATATCTACCATCCCTGCTAAATACACATCCCAAATACACAAACTCATCCACTTGCTCAATCAACTCCCCATCCATTCTTATTTCACATATCGTTTTACTTTCTTCTCTTTTAAAAACCATCACTTTCGTCTTACTTGCGTTCACTTTCATTCCCTTTTCTTTTAAAGATCTGTTAATTGCTGTAACCATCATTTGCAACTCGGCCGCCATCTGCGTACATAAGGCATTTGACGGTTATTTCACCCATTCTTATCCCACATCCTTCAACTTTCAATGTTTCCAAACAAGTGTCCATAAATAGGTTAAACAGCCACGGGGAAACTACACAGCCCTGTCAACACCTTTTTTGATACCAAACCAATTCGAGTAGACCCCGTTGATCGTGACACAAGTACTATAGTCCCTATAAAGAGACTTTAATGCCTGTATCAAGCCAAATGAGTTCTCGTGTTTACCATAACACCATTCCTCTCCACTCTGTCATAAGCCTTTTCGAAATCCATGAGCGCACAAAAATCTTTCTGGTTTTTGGCAAAAAAAATCTCCGCGATCATGCGCATGGAAAAGACTTGATCCGTACACTCCTTTCTAAATCCCGCCTGCACATCTCAAACTTTTCTAACAATTTTTTTCATAACTCTCATTCATTGCTATGCGGATGACAGCACTGGTGATGCCTTATACACCGGCCGTGCCAATATTTCTCGGGAAAACGTCGCCGAGTACCGGAACAAACTTGTGTCTGAAGTCCAGTCTTTGCTGAACAAAGTCTCGGATTGGTGGCGACTAAATCTAGTCCAGTTTAATCCTCAGAAGACGCGCGTTTACCGCTAAAAAGAACCCCTTTGTCGTATCTCCTCAGTTTCAAGGCACTCCCCTTTTTACCTTAGCCAGTATCAGAATCCTCGGTGTCGACATATCGAGTGGCGTGCAGTTTCATGGTCACTTGGAAGAGGAGGCCAAATTGGCCTCTAAAAAGCTTGGCGTGCTCAGCAGAGCGGGACAGTATTTCATACCGGCACACCGCCTGCAACTTTACAAGGCGCAGGTTCGGCCTCACATGGAATACTGTTCCCATCTCTGGGCAGGGGCTCCCCAGTGCCAGCTCCTTCCACTTGCCCGCATCCAGCGCAGAGCGGTTCGAATCGTCGACGACCGAGTTCTTTCCGATCGGCTGGATACATTGGCACTGCGAACAGATGTTGCATCCCTTTGCATTTTCTTTCGCATTTACCACGAGGAGTGCTCTGAGGAATTGTTCAGATTAATCCCAGCCCTCCCGATACCACCCACACCATCTGGATGATTGGCGGTCCACCACTGTGCGATTTAAAAGATATTTTCTTCCTGGCACAACTTCCTTGTGGAATCAATTACCATCAGCGACTTTTCCGGACCGATACGACTTAGGGACCTTCCAGAAAAGAGCGTACTCCTTTTTAAAAGGCCGGCAACGCATCTGCAATTCCCTTGGTTTCCCTAGTGTTGCAGTTGTTCATGGGCGGCGGTAGTCACTTACCATCAGGTAAGCCGCATTACTCGTTTGCCCCCTCTCCTATTAAAAAAAAACTCTTTCAATTAATACTTTAGCATACAGTTTACCCACAATACTAAGCGGGCTGATACCACGGTAGTTTTTATAGTCCTGCTGTGACCGTTTTCCCTTATATATTGTGACTATAACGGGTTTGCTCCAGTCTTCCGGTACCCGCTTCAGTTCTCAACATAAATTAAACAAGGTGTACAGATGAACCACTGCCACTTCAGCTCTTAGCATTTTGAGTAATACTCTATCATATCCTGCTGTCTTACCTGCTTTCATGATTTTCATTGCTTGCATTATTTCATCTGTACTTATCTCCATGCCTCTTTCCATTTCTTTCGGAATTTCTATTTCATTTAATTAAGACGACTCTTCACTCATAAACACACTTTCACAGTATTCCTTCCATCTTTCGTCATTCAGCATACAGCCATTCTTGTCTCGTATAGCATTCATTATAAGCTGTTTTGAGTTTACCCAGACAGTTCTTACGAGTTCCAGAACATTTGACTGGAAGTTATCAGATATCCTTCTATCATTCTTATCCGTTCTTTTTTTCTTTTCCATTTCAACTACTCTCTTATTTAGACGTCTAAAGACTGCCGTTTTCTTTCAGTCTTATCATTCATACCGCCAGAATTACCAGTTGTGGTTGCTAGTAACTCTAGCCATGCTCTCATCTTTGCTTCAACTTTTATCCGTACCCCATCATCCCACCACAACGTATTATTTTTCCTTTCATTCGTTCTTTCACTTACACCACATACTTTGGTGTCTGAGGTCCACCAAACCTTTCTTAACACTAACCTACACAGTCTTTAAGTCTAAATCATTCATACACAATTCATCCAAACCTTAATATTTTCCCTTAGTCTACATTTGTACTTCTCTTTCGCACCTTCATCTTGTAACCTCTCTATTTTTATACGCTGTAACGCCGCGGTAGACACATTACTAAAATCTTTTATTTTTAATTATAATGAAAGTGTATAAATGACCACAAAATACTTTGAAATATATTCGTTAACCCATATATAGATAACACAGACAGACAGAGATAACAATAAAATATGTATCAATGATCAAATTCGAATTATACGATACTCTTGAAATATCTGTAAATCGATAAAACACAGATACTGTGGAAAACCATAAATATTGACAACATTGTACGCGTTCAATAAACAGATTTCTCATAAACAATATTTAGGTTAATACATATATATGCATACATTTATGTGTAAATAAAAATAAACTCATTCAACAAAAAGGTTTGCTTGGAAGGGATCACTAAAGCCACCTACCAATTCCGCTTTCCTCATTACATATTTATTACATTCACTAAACAATTTTTATTAAGTATTTATTTAATAGAATGTGGTCATATAAAGACTATAAATAAATAGAAAAAAAATACAATATGTTACGTCTAAGATAGCGGAGAACCTGAAAGTGTATAAGAAAAATGTAATTAACCGTGCTTATTAACTACAAATATCGCATTACGTCACTAACCGAAGATGGATTCGAGGTTAACAGAATGTAATTTGCCGCACTAATGATAAATTAATATTATTATTTCCCAGACTTGTCTTTGCATAAGCAATTATTAAGGACCAATTGTTGTACTTGCCGCCTTTTCGTAATAAAATGATTTGTTTTGTGTAATATTCAAGGGAAAACATTGCATAGAAAATGAACGAACCCTACTTTGTATGTTTTCATTATCTTGGAATATCGTAAATCTGAACTATTTTTTTATACGTACGTATCTTTAAAAAAATAAGGCTCATTTTAAGCGTAGTCCATAATCAATTACGATTTGCTTACAATACCTAATAAAATGGGGCAATGCAGAAATCCCCAGTGAAATGCGTGTTATATCTTTAAATTATGAAATGCACACTATTTTATTTGGATGGTATGCATCCGCATGTCATATAAAATGGTGGGATCTTTTAAATGATCTATAAAATTAAAAATCTGCTTGGGATCCTATAATTAATAAAATTAAATCCAAACCCAAGCATACTACTGCAAGACTTCAAGATACTATAAGCTCACTCTGCGTAGAGCGGACCAAAAATTTATATTCAAAAATTGAAGATACGAGGGTGGATTGAAAAGTACTCGGCCTAACCAAGAAAATAAACACATACTAAATCAGTTATATTTTTATTTTTCTACATAATCACCATCAAGTTCAATACACTTTTGCCACCTCCCCTTCCAAGCATTTAGACCGTTGAAAAAAAATGATTCTTCCTTAGAGTCAAAATATGCGTCTACAGCTGCTTTGACCTCGTCGTTTGTCGAAAATCTTTGACCTCCCAAGTGCTTTTTTAGGTTAGGGAACAGAAATAAGTCTGATGGTGCCAGATCAGGTGAATACGGCGGATGCGGTAACAGGTCAAAGCCACAGTTGTGAATTTCAGCCATTGACTGTACTGACGTGTGAACACGGGCGTTATCTTGATGAAACAGGACTTTTCTTCTGAGCATTCCTCGACGTTTTTCTTTTATTTCCTCTCTTAAACGACGTAGTAAGGTGCAGTAGTAATCAGAGTTTATAGGCTGACCCCTTTCAAGATAATCAATCATAATCACACCTTTCGAGTCCCAGAATACTGAAGCCATCACCTTATTTGCCGACAAAATCGACTTAGCCTTTTTAGGGGGTGGTGAACCAGGTCTTCTCCACTGTTTTGATTGTTGTTTTGTTTCCGGTGTACAGTAATGAACCCATGTTTCGTCTATAGTAACAAAACGATTCAAAAAATCATCTGCATCGGCTTCAAATAACTCCAAACAGTCGCGTGAAATAGTCAATCGCGTCCTTTTTTGTTCAACTGAAAGCAGTCGCGGAACCCACCTCGCAGACACCTTGTGGAAACCCAACTCGTTGACAATGATGTTTTGAGTTCGTTCATAAGAGATGCCTATAATCTCGGCTATCTCTCTAATTTTTAATCTGCGGTCTCCCATTATTAAATCAAGTACTTTTTTAATATTTTCGTCAGTAGTTGACGTCGAAGGCCTTCCAGAGCGGGGTTCATCTTTCACACTCTCTCTACCACGCTTAAATTCTGCTATCCATTTTTTGACGGATGAATATGACAGAGCACAATCGCCTAATGTACTGACCATGTCATCATGGATGGCGTTTGATGATAGCCCCTTCTTATGGAGGTACTTAATGACGGCACGCTGCTCGATTTGCTCCATTCGCGGAAATTATGTCCGATTACTTTGTTAATAAATTTATAAAATCACAACTAATTATCGCACACGTTTCGAACTTCACACAATGAACTAGTCTGAACTGAACTAAATAATGTGGGTAGATTTGATTTTTAGAATTGAATGGATCTGTGTTAGGCCGAGTAGTTTTCAATCCACCCTCGTAGTAGTTTTTAATTTTTTATTACAAATGGGAACGAAAGTAAATAAACAATATTTCTTTAAAGTAATTACATTTTTTACTTCGTGAAGTCCCTTTTCTTAGTTTCCAGTAACATTTTCAAATCCGTCAAAAATATTTGAGCACAGAATACCTAAAATATACCTTGACTATTAATCATACGAAAAGTTTCTTTTACATCAACTGTTTATTTATTTATTTGAAAACAAATAAGTCGTTGCATGGCACGTCTGGACTGTAAGGTTGGTAAACAAGTGGCTTGAACCCGTATTTGTAACCAGCAGCCATTGCAGCTTTGTTCTTTCTTGTACACCGGGTGCTGGCGTATTGCATTTAAAAGCAACTCAGCTTTAGTAATTTTTACCCGTTGCTCTTTTTAGCCGATTCCGAAATCTTACAATTTTAGGTGGTTCTCTTTAAATCATTGTTTTAACTGGGCACCGATCTTCATAATCTTGAAAAAGCAAATGGGAACTCCATTGGGTTTGAGTGGATTTCTTTGCATGGTTAGAAACCCTATGACAATTTTCGATAGTCGATTGCTCATGAACAAATATAGCGGTATCGGGATAAAAAATGACATACCTATTAGGTATGTCATTTTTATATACTAATAAGGAATACACAATTAGTACATTACATACAGCAATTACTCCTCCCCCCTTCCTTCATTCCGAGAACTTTTGGACCTCCCCTCGTAAATATATTGGCCTTTACCGTAACAGAATAATAAGAACATTATATGAATTTATGAAACAAAAAAGCTTTTGTACATTCCACTAAACCGCTTACTCACTCACCAAAGCGGTCGAGACAAACTTCTGTCGATCTACACTGCTTCGCTGGTAAAAACAGATGGCTCACTGGCGCATGCGGCTAAGGAGTAAGCGGACTTATTTGATTCTCGTTTTGCTTGTATTTCGCGTCTGGACAGTAGCAACAGCGTACTACCTCAATTATCTCACTGTCAGAGGACAGTATCACCAACAAAGAGATTCTTAAATGCTTGCGAAGTCTAGACGTGAACAAAGCTAGTGAATCTAGAAGATGATAAACCAGCTATAATTTTAAAAGTCTCCGCGAGCCTCTCATTTATTAATTAATTCATAAATAGTGCCCAAATCTAGAAATAGATAAGCTATGGTTGAGCGTACCAATCTCTTACTGCAGACATTCTCCGCCTAGGGCGGTGCCAATCTCGTGAGATTTAACGCCTCCAAAACACAAGCGTGTCTTTACACCGCTAAAAGGAGCCTGCTCACCCTAGCTCCTAGTTTCCGGAATGTATCTTTGGAGTACACTAACCGCCTTCAGTTGTTAGGTGTTCAGATATTTCCGAACCTCAACTATGGGCGGCTCATTGGAGTCCAGCGCCAAAGCAACCGCAAGAAAACTTGGTGTACTAGCAATAGTGCGGCAGTATTTCACGCCGGGGCATCTTCTTACCTTACCTATCACATATAGGCTGGTGCTGTAAAACGCCAACTAGCAGCGCTGGACTCAGTGTAGAAAGGTGCTAAGAGGCTCATTAGTAACTTCATTTTGTTGAAACCAAACTTGTAAGCCTCGAGCACAGACGCAGAGTAGCCAGCCTCTCGGTATTCTATACGATGCATTTCGGAGAATGGGCCCAGAAATTACATGAATTACTTTAATTCCTCCCTCCTTTCCATCATCAGAGGAATTCATTCCAGAATCAAAAGAGTGTAATAATTTGCCGGCGTCTGTCTTTCCGTCCGAATACAATCTGAGCGTCTTCAAAGCAAGAGTGAATAGGCATTTGTTACGCTAAGAGTGTGATTTACAATCTAGGGCTTCATCACTACTTAACACCAGGTGGGATTGTAGTCAAGCACTCGCTTATAATAAGTAAAAAAATAATAATATAGCTCTAGGATCGCATAGAATGTGCTTTAATAGAGTGGATATTGTGAAATTGATGTAAGTTTTGTTGGCACTTACTAAATTGTAAATAAAGGCTTTATTGTACAAAATTATTTTCGTAATAATAACGTTAGGGATGAATCTGAATGACAGTGTGAGAAATTGTTTAATAAGAGAAGAGTGTGGTTTGCAAGATGATGTTGTGACCAGGATTAAGAAAGGACTGCTTCGGTGGTTTGGTCATGTAGAAAGAATGAATGAGGAAAGAGTGACAAAGAAAATTTATGTTGCAGATGTGAACGGCAGAGTCGGGAAGGGTCGCCTAGGCGAAAGTTTATCGAACAAATTGGCGATATATTGAAAATGGGCCAAATCAAGAGTACCTTTAACCGACGAGCGTGTATCCATATAGGATGTGGAGGAAGCGAGAGAGGTCTGTCAGGATCTTGCCAAATGGAAGTCCATAGTCTCTGCCTACCCCTCTGGGTGACAGGCGTGAGTGTTTATGACTATTTTCGTAATACGAATATGATTTTTTTTTATTTTGAATATGGTTATATTTAATTATATCAGACATTTATAATGCTGTAGAGCTAATAATGTAGAATTTAAAAATTAATTTAGACTATAAGAAACATCAAAATATAACAAGACTAGAACAGACATCTATGCTATCTATAATGAAATCAGATCCAACGGATATTAAATTTTAAACTTAAAACTTGAATGGTTATCAGCTTTTATGTCTTGATATTTGATGCTACTTACAAAAGTTATGAATATTTAAAAGGACACTTTATATTTAACTTTATTATTAAGTTTTAAGGTTTAGTACGTTTATTGAATTCAACCACGCTTAAATAAGAACTGGTTATCATAAAAGTTCAGTTTCAAACACTGCGATGACGTTGTCGAAGAAAATATCGACTACTTACCTACCTATCCTTGCAAGGTTTACGACGCAATATCAAGCACACGCAATAGCTGTGTCAAAGACCTGCGTTCCTTAACTCATGTTTTAAATTAGTAAAGTATGATTAAAAGTTGAGCCACTTAGTCGCAGACCCTAGGAGTCCTATACATAGTCAGTATATGTATGATAGGACATCTTAGGCTTCCTATATTATTGTATTAAGGTGTGTTAACAGTGATTGATTAACATCATTTCTATTTTGAATCGCTATGAGTAATAATTCTACATTTATAGATTTTTATATTATTATTTTTTTTATTATTAAATGGCGAAGCTTGCGAGGACACTTATTAAGTGGCGAAGCTTGCGAAGACACTTATTGATTTCACGATGTCTGTCCGTCTGTCCGTCTGTCCCACGATTACCTCGAGAACGGTTTCGAATTTTCAAATTCTGTTTTCAGCAATCGATTACTGATCACCCAGGCATCTGAACCTCCTATTTTGAAACTGATTGCTCAACGGCAACCGTTAGAAACCGCTATAAAACTGATTGCTTCGCCACTTTGCTATGCTGTTAGCTTGCTAGGTTTATTCATTTTCATATTATAAAAGTATTTGGATTGTATAATTCTTACACATTCAAAATGTTGCTAAGTTGAGTTTTGACAGGTGCCTAGTAGGGATAGACTACCACCATTGTGCGATATTTTAAAAAAACAATTACAATAATTATTGACTGGCTATTCGTGTTGTGAACTAGTAAAGCGAACAACAAATAATCAAGCGTATTTTATTACCCTTCCTGCGAATCGTGTAATAGATGTTATTCATGTCATCGCATTGCGTTAAGTATATCGAACAAGCTGGAATACTCCTAGTAGTCAAGCACTGGCTTACAATAGATAAGTAGTGTGTTTACGCGTTTACAGGACTTTTACTGCTTCGTTCATCTAATGGTCGTAAACGCTGATCAAGAGATCGTATGTTGGAATCCCGACTCGGGTTAAAATCGGTTATTGGGTTCAGTTCTGTCAGGAAATTCTCACTAGTACCCCGGAGTCAGGCAATTAGCGATGTTTCACACCTCTGCCTCGAAAAGCGTGTAAAGCCGTAGTTCCTGCGCCTGATATCTCTCCAGTCGTGTCGAGTAACCGTCCCATCGGCCTGTGAGAGGAAGGGAATAGAGAGCGCGGTACACTTGGGCACTATTATCTTGTCCTGCGCAGATGGCTAGTCTCCGATCAGGCTGACCGCCGTAACCGAAATATGGAATAATTTTGCACTGTAGTACAAGAGCACTATAATAATTCCAGCCCAATGCCTAACTCGTCGAAGCCGGCGAGGAGGACAAGGTTTATTAATATGTGAAATGTTCCACAAAACACGAAAGAAATCACTCTTTCATATTTTCTATTGGCGTATGTAGAGCGGAGGACCGGGTTCGTCGTGTTCTAGGGTGGACGGTTACCAAACCCGAATATAAAATAGTTGGTATTATTAATTAACAATATTGAAAACGAAATAGACAATTTACACAAAAAAGATATTTCATTAATTTTAATTAGGTAAGTAAAGAAATATTGCGAAAATCGATGGCCAAAGTTTGAGCTAAACACTACGAATTAAATTACATTACATCAATACATCGCTGCATCCGATGTAACCACTGAGAAAAACACTTTGCCCACTCGTCCTTAGGGGTCTCTTCGACGGCATTTTGAAACGCAGTTACTGCTTTCTCGGCGTCCATAAAACGTTTTCCTCGAAGTTTTTCTTTTATTTTCGGTAATAAATAAAAATCGCCAAAGTGCGAGGTCGGGGCTATAAAGCGGGTGACCCAGTAATTCCACGTCTGACGTCGCCAAGTAGTCGATTGTTTGCTTGGCGGTGTGCGACGAGGCGTTGTCGAGGTGAAGGAGGATCCTACTGCGAGGTCGTTTCTCCCGAACTTTTTCCAAGATAAGTGGCAAACAACTGTTAGTGTACCACTCTGCAGTAACTGTTTTTCGATCCTCTAAAACAATGTTGCGTAATGACCTGTCCTTCCGAAGAACGAGGTCAACATCTTTTTTCACACGCTTCGACCGCTCTTGACTTTAGTTGGCAACTACTCGGAAGGAAACACCCAGACAGCAGACTGTCTCTTAGTTTCAGGATCATAACAATAAATTCAGCTTTCGTCACCCGTAAGTATGTCGAACACAGCATTTGAGTCACTTGCGTTAAATCTTTGAATCATTTCACGACACCAATTAACACGACTGAGTTTTTGGGCATCTGTCAAATTATGAGGTATCCACCGGGCAAAAAGCTTGCTGACCGATAAATGTTCATGGAGGATTTTGTGCACTTGACTCATACCGATGCCTAAGCTTGTCCGAATCTGCTGATAAGTCACTATTTTGTCAGTCTCTATCAAACGCCACACAACACTGATGTTATCTTCAGTCGTCGCCATAGAAGGCCGTTCCTCACGTAGATCATCGGTGAGATTAGTGCGATCACGTTTAAACTCATTAAACCAGTTGTAAACATTGGCACGAGATGGGGATTCATGGTGAAAATATTATAAATAACTTTCTTGTTGACTTACATGACTTCGAAAGACATAAAAAATCATTGTACTAGATTTTTTTTGGTGTTAAAATTCATGCTGACGTGACACAGACAATTTTCAATTTGCCGCCAAATCGTAAACAAATGACAAATTAATATAATTTAAAATTAAAAATTTTGTACAACCGACTTCAATATAGGTTATTTAAGAATAACTCCATAACCATTGGTCTGACCTTGATCAAATTCATATGGGACCACATGAGAACTATCAGCTTTCATATAAAAAAAAGAATCATCGAAATCGGTTCGCCCAGTACAAAGTTATGAGGTAACACACATAAAAAAAAAACATACACTCGAATTGAGTACCGTCTTCTTTTTGGAAGTCGGCAGAAAATACATCTATACAAATAAATAAAATTGAATTGTCTGTTTGTAATGTCAAACTTACAGTTTTTTACTAAATGCATATGAAAGTAAATACGGTACTTATAACTAAAATACAATTTTTAAAATTTTTGTCTGTCTGTCTGTTTGTTCCGGCTAATCTCCGAAACGGCTTTACCGATTTTAACGGGATTTTCACTGGCAGATAGCTGATTTCATAAGGAGTAACTAAGGCTACTTTTATTTTAGAAAAATAATTAGGGACCCGCGCAAAAACATAAAAACCCTAACACGCGAGCGAAGTCGCGGGGAACAGCTAGTACACAATAATATTGGCAAAAAGTTCCATTTTCAAAATTGGAACTTATTTTTTTATTATATCATTTACAACTGGCTGGTTCTAAGAATTTCAGTGTCGCCCTCGTGTCATTATTCTGACATTTAAAATTAAAACGCTGCGTATGAGCAATTTTCCGATATAATTTAATAACGATGCTATCAAAACAGTGAAAACGGCAAACAATCGCAACTCAACACCAATAGAAATTGTTATTTAGACGTTTACAAGATAAACGCAGATAAATCTGGTGTTTATAGAGTAAAAATAGGAGGAAAGCGGATTTTTTTTTCTAACTACTTTTTATCTAGTTTAATAAACAGTAAATATGCTTGAAACTTGTATGGATAATTATTGGTAAATAGCCGTGATAAGTATGCTGTGCGTCTTTAAAAATAAACTGAGTATTTAGATTCGTTAGTAACTTCGTGGAGAAATAATACATTTGTGCTATATATTTACTTTAAAAAATAATACTAATTAGCACCGCTAATTTAATAAAAAACTTACTCCTTTTGACCACTCCAACTATGCTTTAAATGTTTGTGCTAGTAGTCGACGACATTAGTCGAAAATCAAATTCAAACCCAATAGTTTTTAGTTTTGCAGAATGTACTGTTGCTAAAACAATATTGTAATATTTGTTAATTTATAACTTCTAACAAAGTTATCAAACTTTCAAATTCTTTACGTAACTACTTTGTTCAGGCGTAGGAATATTCACTTCTCCATATCTTTCTCTTTTTTTATAGAAGAGAGGGCACATGAGCATGCGACTCACCTGATGGTAAGTGACTACCGCCGACCATAAACAACTGCAACACCAGGGAAACCAGGGGAATTGCAGATGCGATGCCGGCCATATCATCCCGTAGGTTTCGCAAGAGGCGACAGAGGGAAATGAGAACAGGAGAGTGACAGTATATTTAGCAAATGATAACAATGATGAACCAGTACTTATTTAGCCTTAGCGGTCTTATGTAGGAAATTAAAATCAAATATAATGTGATTTACCGTGTGGTTTGTAAGAAAATTCATGACTCTATTGCATCCATTGGGTAACGAAAGAAGCGAATCAGTAAAATATAGCGTCATCATCATTATCATCATTAAAGCCCTTCACAAGTCCACTGCTGAACATAGGCATCCCCTAAGGAATGCCACAAAGCACGATCCTGCATCCATCAACTTTCTGCATATTTTACCAGGTCGTCACTTCATCTAGTGGGGGGTCCCCCTACACTTCGCCTACCGGTACAAGGCTGTCACTCGAGAACCTTTTTTCCCCCATCGGTTGTCGGTTCTTCGAGGTCGGTTATGGCTGGCCCATTCCCACTTCAGCTTACCAATCCGTTGGGCAAAGTCGGTTACTCTGGTTCTACTACGGATATCTTCGTTTCTAAGTTCATCACGCAGAGAAACCCCGAGTATAGCCCTCTCTATAGCTCGCTTAGGGACCTTGAGCTTCCTCATCCGGCCAGCAGTGAAGGACCACGTCTCAGTTCCATAGGTCATCACTAGCAACACGCACTGGTTGTACAATCTCGTTTTCAGGTTTTTCCGATAAACAGGATGAGAAGATGTGTCGTAATTTCCCGAACGCTGCCCAGCCGAGTTGAATCCGTCGATTGACCTCTCGGTCGAAGTAGGACTTACCTAGTCGGACTATTTGTCCCAGGTAAACATACTCGTCAACAGCTTCGAGCTTAGTGCTCCCAACAACTAACGACATAGGTGTGACATGGACGTTAAACATGATCTTTGTTTTGTCCATGTTCATTTTAAGATCTATCCGTTGGGAGACACTATTGAGGTCATTGAGCGTAGTGCTTAGGTCCATCAGCGATTCTGCCATAAGGACTATATCGTCGGCAAATCGAAGGTGAGTAATGTACTCGCCATTGATGTTAATACCGTATCCTTTCCAGTTCAGTACCTTGAAAATGTCTTCCAATGCATCGGTGAAGAGTTTCGGGGATATAACGTCACCCTGCCTTACATCTCTTTGCAGTTGGATAGGTTTCGTACTCTTATTCTGTACTGGGATAACCATCGTAGCCCTACTGTACAAACACTTCAGTGAAGTGAAATATAAGCGTAAGATGTGAAATATCCAGACCGGCGATGGGCAGCGTCCATAGTACTAGACGTCTGGTACCTAATGCGCTCGACAATCCGTCGACAAGGCGATTAAGAAGTTTCACGGGCTGGTGATGATGATGAATACACTTTCTGCTGAATTGATGTATATTTATAGCATCCTAGGTTATTATAGATAAAGAAGTCTACTTGTACTCGAATCATTTCTTTAGTACCAATCTATAATAACCGTAAAACTTTAGCTCATACTTAGTGTCAACATTCCAGAACATCCGATATAAAATTATAAGCACTATTATTACAAAACAAAACTGTTTCAGATACATTTAGCAAGAAATTGTTGACTATTACAACTGTCACAACGCAATGAAAGCAACGATAAAAGAATCGAATGCTTTTGATGCGATTAGATTGAATATAGGGACAATGATAGTCGTCCCCATTTGAGCCAATCCATCACTCAGCGAAGATTTATGTACGCTACGAGACCTGATATACAATAAAAGTCATGAGCGTGTTGTCAGGAATAACGGTAAAATGTTTATGTTTTCGTCAAATTTTAGGGTTCGTACCTCAAAAGGAAAAAACGGAACCCTTATAGGATCACTTTGTTGTCCGTCTGTCTGTCTATCAAGACCCTTTTTCTCAGGAACGCGTGGAGGTATGAAGCTGAAAGTCATATCAAATACTCAAGTCTACTGTCCCTTGGAGCTTTGAAAAAATCAAACTTCTAAGCCAACGCAATCAAAAGATACAGATTCGCAAGGGAATAAAAACCTACAGGGTACTTCCCGTGAACTCAGAATCTTAAAATTTGGTACGAAGTAACGTATTGTAGCACAGATAAAGGAAAAACTGCGAAAAGCATACATTTTTAATTACATCATATAATAAATATATTTTTAATAATTTTAAACTTATATACCAACTGATTTGTTCGGAAACAGAAACAGAAACTTTTTTATTCAATATAGATTATAAATAATGCTTATTGAAAGTCACTCCTTTGTATAATTACCACTGGTTCGAAAAAAAAACCTCTGTCCTGGGAAGAACCAGCAAGAAACCCAGCGGGACTTTTTTTTTTAAAATAACAGCTTACAATCATGTATGTTACACAAATTAACAACACAACAAATTAGAAATAGCTTGGTAGCGATCACCTCATTTCCAGGGTTTATTATCATCTATAAATTCTTTAATACTATAATAACCCTTTTTATACAAACTTAGTTTAATAAAGTTTTTGAACTTTGAGCAGGTCAAATTTTGTATATTTTTCCCTCCCTCTGGAACTCCCCGCTGGAACCCTCGGTGCTCGAGTCCGACTCTCACTTGGCCGGTTTTTTTGATGAAATATACACTAGTTACTTTATCATGATACACTTATTTGATAATTTAATAAATATAAACCAATATAAAATTTTCGGTTGGAATATAGAAAACTTCTGATTTCACAGTAATTTATTTAAATTGTGAAAGTGTACTCTGTCAGTAAATAATCAGTTAAATTGAGTCTATACTCAATTTTTTCGAAGTCGGTTAAAATAATATATTGTGGTATCAGTAACAATAGTGACAATAGCGAAACAAGACAAAATTTTAATTTTTATGGTCCATCCATTGTCACTTCAGCTTACCGACCCAAAGTCAGTAAGGGCTTTGTCGGTTACTTTGGTTCTACTGCAAGATATCCTCACTATAACGAAGTTTTAGGGAAACACTAAAGCAAGCTGAGTAACCTTAAGCTTCCTCATACGGTCAGCACTGATCAGATATGCAGGAAATCGATGGATGCAGGTGGCTTAGGACCGTGTTTTGTGGCATTGTATATGGTAAACCTATGTTCAGCAGTGGTCTTGTGAAGGGTACATCCCTTGATGATAATGAAAATTTGTATCTTTATTACTCTAAACCTATAATACTCAAACCAGTGACGGTCAGCATCGCTAAATAAGGCCCTTGGCAAGAAAAGCAGTCATCGCCTTTCTGCCAATAATCAGTTGAGCCTAATTCTTACACATGTTACAAAAGTAAAAACCTACACTTAGGATTAAGAAAAGAAAAAAAATAAAGAACATTCCTTTTAAGAACTTTGCACATAAAAATGTTAATAAAATATTATTTGCAACTCAACTTCTTTCATTTACATTTTGGTGGACCATTCAAACTAATGTATACTCTTCCATTGAAATTGCTTTTTCTAGTATTGTTTTGGGGTACAGTGAGTGGAAAATTTTACAAGTGTTCAGTTAACGTGTACTTTATTATTTATAAGTTATTTTTAAATTAATTCAAAACAGACGTTACATTTTTTTTAACATATATATGATAATTCTTACATTTACTTATATTTCAGCCACTGTTTAACTACAACCTGGAACAAACACAAAGATTTACGCATGAAATTATACTTTAACTACTTTAACTCACACCCACGGGCGTAAGTTACAGCTATCATTAAGTGATTATTTATAACATACGAGTATTTGTTTTAATACAATAATAAATAAATAATAAAAAGCAATAATTTAAAAAAGTATATATTTTATTGATGGAAATACCCAATTTGTAATTTCTCAAACTTTTGGTGGTACAGGTTGATATACTGTACACATCAACCTGTACCACTTATTACGCAGAGTTTTCACTGACTTTCCTGTAATTATTTAACTATTATAATTTGACTATATTATTTTGAGGCAGTTCGTGGAGGTGTAGTGTATTAGAGCATTTAAGGGGACTGGATGGATTGATTTTTTTTTATAGGAGAGGGGTCGAACGAGCATGCGGCTCACCTGATGGTAAGTGACTACCGCCGCCCATGAACAACTGCAACACCAGGGGAATTGCAGATGCGTTGCCGCCCTATTAAAAAGGGGTACGCTCTTTTCTTGAAGGTCCGTCCTATCGGTCGGAAGTCGTATCGGTCCGGAAAAATCGCTGATGGTAATCGATTTCACACGGAAGTCGTGCGAGGAAGAAAACATCTTCTAAATCGCACAGTGGTGGACCGCCAATCATCCAGATGGTGTGGATGGTATCGGGAGCTCTGCCGCGATGTGCGTTCGTGAAATTTGGCGGCTGGGATTAATACGAACTATTCCTCAGAGCACTCCCCGTGGTAGATGCGAAAGAAAATGCAAAGGGATGCAACATCTCTTCGCAGTGCCAATGAATCGAGCCGATCGGAGAAGACCCGGTCGTCGACGATTCGAGCCGCTCTGCGCTGGATGCGGTCAAGTGGAAGGAGCTGGCATTGGGGAGCCCCTGCCCAGAGATGGGAACAGCATTCCCTGTGAGGCCGAACCTGCGCCTTGTAAAGTTGCAGGCGGTGTGAAATACTGTCCCGCTCTGTTAAGCACGCCAAGCTTTTTAGAGGCCAATTTGGCCTTCTCTTCCAAGTGACCACAAAACTGCACGTCACTCGATATGTCGACTCCGAGGATTCCGATACTGGCTGAGGCAAGAAGGGGAGTGCCTTGAAGCTTAGGAGACACGACAAAGGGGTTCTTTTTAGCGGTAAACGCGCAAACTTGTGTCTTTTGAGGATTAAACTGGACTAGATTTAGTCGCCCCCAATCCGAGACTTTGTTCAGCAAAGACTCGACTTCTGACACAAGTTTGTTCCGGTACTCGGTGACGTTTTCCAGAAAAATATTGGCACGGCCGGTGTATAGAGCATCACCAGTGCTGTCATCCGCATAGCAATGAATGCTAGCAGTTAGCAACATATCATTGATATGCAAAAGAAAGAGCGTTGGTGATAGCACGCAGCCTTGTGGAACACCAGCGTTAATAGGCTTGTAGTCGGAGCATGCACCGTCTACAACGACCTTGATACTCCGAACTGCAAGGAAGCTGGTGATGCAATTGTACAATTTCTCGGGAAGCCCGTAGGAAGGGAGCTTCGAAAGAAGCACTTTGTGCCAAACCCGATCGAAGGCCTTCGCAATGTCTAAACTAACGGTCAACGCCTTCCCCTTGGACTCTACTGCCTCCGCCCATCTATGGGTCAGGTAGATTAGAAGATCACCAGCTAATCGACCCCGACGAAAACCGTATTGGCGGGTATGGTACGGCATGGTAGTATGGTATGGTATGGCTCAAGGTATCGCATGAGCTGGCAGTTAATAATGGATTCCATTATTTTGGAGAACAAGGAGGTCATCGCGATAGGCCTATAGTTGGACGTGTTTGACCGGTCGCCTTTTTTAGGGATCGGGTGGACAAAAGCTGTCTTCCGTGAATTCGGGACTACGCCTTGGGAGTAGGAGTACCGGAAAAGACGCGTTAGGACCGGTGCCAACTCCGGAGCACACGTCCTGAGCACAATTGGGGGGATTCCGTCAGGCCCACTCGACTTCTGGATGTCCAGGGAGAGAAGTGCTTTGCAAACCGAGCGCTGTGAGAACAGCACATCCGGCATGGAGCACTCACACCGCGGGATGGTCGGCGGTGTTTTCCCCCCGTCATCAAGAGTCGAGTTGGACGCAAAAAGGGAGCCTAAAAGGTCGGCTTTGTCTTTTGCGGCTTGGGCCAGTGAGTCGTCCTCCCTGTGCAGAGATGGTAGTGATGGCTTACAGAAATTCCCTTGGACACCTTGGCGAGAGACCAGAATGCACGGGTTCCCGAAGGAAGGCGAACTAGTTTCTCGCCAATTCTGCCTATGTGCTCTGACTTTGCCTTGGCAATAACTCTTTTGAAGTACCTGGAGGCGAAGTTATACTTCTTTTTAAGTGTGCTGGTGTTTACATCCCGAGTCGCCGAAGCCGCAGCCCAGGCCTGATAACACTCCTGCTTACTGCGTAATGATAGCTATGCTTCCCACCATCGTTTACAATCCTTGACAAATATTAAAATAAATAAGCGTGAATAATGCTGGCTGAGGTCTACAATGAAGTAATAACTTCTTTTAATTCCATTTTCTTTTGGGACATAGCTGCCTATCCTGGGAACAAATATTGTGACGTACGTTTCCAATCATCATACAGATTTCTACTATTTTTATAGGTGAAAATCTGATCCCCTCATTTGCATGGCAGTATCAACGAGTGTTCACTGTTGTATTAAGCGATGTACACATACTACCCGAGTTTTATCACTTTTCATCCATTCATTAAGTTTCAACATCACTTCAATTTAAATTTCAAATTCCGACTCGAATGCTCGATAATGGAATTCCAACCTGCCCAGTAGAAGACGGCAATTTAGCTTTACTCTCATTTAGTTGTTAGTTAAAAACCCCATACAACACATGATGTTTTTGACCTCCACAATTAAAAGTTTTTAATTGTTGAATCCTTAACTATATATTTCAACAACAATAACTTAACATTCAGTAGCACTTCCAACCACAAAAATCAATACTTAACATATTTTCGAAAACCAACATTTGGAATGCCTTTATACAAGAATTAATTTGGCAGCAATCACGTACAAAAGCTGCGCGAATAATTACATCACGAGATCACTAAATACACAAAGACCTATCGATCCGCAGCGGTTTTATTTGCAATATTGACGCGACTACTTTAGCATAATGGGCAAATTTAATGAAACCACCAAACCAAGCAAATTCAGTAGGCTGAATAAACTTCAGACTTACATTATTTACACAGAACTTCACATGACAAAATGAAGGAGACCGATATAAGCATCTAAGAAAATATGTACTATTTATTATATTTTATAAGAGCATATTTTCTGCCGACTTCCAAAAAGGAGACGGTACTCAATTCGACTGTATGTTTTTTATGTGCGTTACCTCATAACTTTGTACTGGGTGAACCGATTTCGATGATTCTTTTTTTTATATGAAAGCTGATACTCAAGGTCAGACCAATAGTTTTGAGTTATTCTTAATAATTTATGTTGAAGTCGGCAGTACAAAATTTTTAATTTTAAATTATATATATTTAATAAGAGCACAAAAAATCCACACCAACGATCTAGTAATTCTACGTATTAAATATTACTCGTATATACATAGTACTCGTATTAAGTCGAATCGTGAATCGAGTGCTAAATGACATATATAATAATTAAAAATTAAAAATTGTGTACAACCGCTTTCAATACAAATTATTAAGAATAACTCAAAAACTATTAGTCAGACCTTGATCAAATTTATATGGGACCACATGGGAAGTATCAACTTTCAAATAAAAAAAAATCATCAAAATCGGTTTACCTACCCAGTAAAAAGTTATGAGGTAACACACATAAAAAAAAACATACAGTCGAATTGAGTACCGTCTCCTTTTAGAAGTCGGTAGAAAAACACAATGATCAATATTTAAACTTTTACATTTCATTATCGAACAATATACGAAAACAATCAAATTAGGGATTCATCGCATCTTCTAAATGGAGGTATTCATGAGGTCTCCGATCCAACAACACGGGTTCTAAGAGTCGATTTGATCACTACTAGGAACAATTTGAACTTTTATTTTGAACTTTTTATTTCACTTGTTAAAGTCTATGCAGATATTTTAACGAAATGCAGAAAGTTAGGACCAACTCAACTCAATGTAGACAGAAACAGAATCATAGCTCCCTGTAAAATCAAAATTAACTTAAGGCTCAGATTGGAAAACAATTAACACTTAAGTAAGATGTAAACAAAATAACTTAAGTATTTAAACAGCAAGCTAAGTTAGAATAAAAACAAAATTAACGCAACAACAACGAATGACCATGAAACTCCCGCCCGCCCACAGCGGGCATTGCAAAATTATACTGTATCCAAAGGGAATACTTTCAGTGAACCGGTCTTAGGTACCTATTAGTAGAAATAATGAGCACTTAAGCCCGCGAGCCTCAAGCCGTAATGAAGCCGTTGGAACAGCCAATCTACAAGAAAGCAACGATTTAATCAACTCCCTTACAAATTTTTGTTTCCAAGTTATTTAAACAATAGCTTTTCATCAGAATAATCTTTTCATTTTGTTCTAAGGAGACAATAAAGTATCACTGAAGTCATTTTTAAGAAACCCGCAATGTTGCGAACATCATTTGTCTTTGTTACCATAAAATGGAACGAAAATGTATCACATTTGACTTCATTAAACTAACATACGTGGTGGTAACTTACATAATGATATATTGTACATGTCATGTTCAGGATTCTGTTTTCGTACAAAGAAACCTCATCATTTTGTTGTGCCTCTGAACCAATATGTCACAGTAGCATAATTGTAAAATAAGTGTTTTTGACTAATTAAATAAGCATTTTGGATAGGATTTATTATACTATGTCTCAATTGCAGATATGAAAATAATTACAAATATATTTATTTTATGTACATACGAGGGGCACACTGAAATGATCGGGAATAAGAAAAACCACATGCACGGTATAGCAAAATTGTATTTTATTGTTTTTCTGAGTATTCTCCGTTCAACTTAATGCACTTTTCCATTCGTGCAAACCAATCATTAAAACAGTAATTCCAGTCTGAAGTTGATGTTGACAAAATGGCTGATTTGTGCGCTTCCACAGCTGCTTCGGGGTCTTCAAACCGTTGACCGCGTAGTAAATCTTTCATTCTAAGGAATGTAAAGAAATCGTTTGGGCTCAGGTCAGGACTGTACGGAGGATGGCTCATCAGCTCAACGTTTTCCTGCTTCAAAAAATCATTTGTCTTCCGAGCCGTATGGGAGCTCGCATTAACGTGATGCAAGATGATGCGACGTTTCGGGTTATTTTTTCGGAGTTCGGCTATCATTTCTGGCAAACAAACCGTGATATACCACTCAGCGGTAACCGTTCTGCGTTCCTATAAAGGAATTCTAGCAACATGCCCCTTTTTCGAGATAAACGTAGCGACCATTTTTTTGACACGAGCGGGAGCTGCGGGAGCGAACCACTTTCGTTGGTTTGACCTCGCCTTCGAAGACCCAAACTGCTGACTGATGTTTTCTTTCAGGTTCGTATGAATAAATCCATGATTCGTCACCTGAGACAATATTATAAACGGCATTTGACTTCCCTCCGTTGAAGCGTTGCAGAGTATTCCGGCACCAATCTACAAGAGCCGCCTTTTGCTCTTCGGACAAATTGTGGGCAACCCAGCGGGAAACTAGCTTTCTTACACACAGCTCATTATGTAATATCGACTGAATTGCAGTCATTCCGATACTGATAACAGCCCGAATCTGCTTGTATGTCACATGATGGTCATCTAATATAATAATTCGCACAGCTGCGATGTTTTCAGGCGTGACCGCTGTTCTTGGTCAACTTGCAGATGAAACAGTGCTGAGCGACACACGACCGCGTCGGAACTCGGCATACCAGTGGTATATTGTCGTTTGACTCGGTGCTTCAACATCATAAATCGAAACAAGTTCGCTGAGCCATTTATCTTGAGATAAGCCGCGACGAAAATTGTGATAAATTATGGCACGGAAATGTTCACGCGTGAGCTCCATTTCTGTTAACGACGTGTCAACTTTAAACCGACATAGTTTTTGTGATTAACCTTTTTTTTAATTGTTTGAATGTTATTAAGATTCTAAGAGGCCATTATTCAAATACTAAAAAAAGTTTTATTGTAACTCAATCCGAAATATTCTATTCCCGATCATTTCAGTGTGCCCCTCCGTACACTTTACAATTATGAATGGTGAGGACGCTTAAAAAGCCACACCGAACCTGTATTCGCGGCAAGTACAGCCTCATAACTGACGATCTCGGATGATGTACCCTGTGGGACGTCATGACAGTGCGGGCTTTTCTATCCAGGGCATTAAGTTCGTTCTGAGCATACCTTAGTATACCAAGGTTATATGTGGGAACATGATAGTTCCAACCGTTATATGCGCCTGCCGCCTTATTCACGTCCGACCTAAGACTGATCGTGAACTAATCGTTTCATGTCCGCGTCATCGATACCTCTTTGCCCTCTCCACCTTGGTCCCCTTTCAATATAGAGAATCGCACTCGTATCCGTCCCCAGCTCCATTCAGTTAGAATTGTTTAAATCACAATTGAAGTTTAGCAATTCCATAAGACGGGAGTGACTGGAGGGAACTTGAGATTATCTTGAAGTATTTTATTTATTTATTTGGAATATTTATATACTTATTATTCTTTTTACCGTATAGTGGCGGTGCGGTGTAAGAATATCCACTAACCCATATCATTCCGTGGGTGTCGTAAGTGGCGATAGAGGGAAACAAATAAGGAGATGCCCATCTCCTTATTTGTTTCCTCAGTTGCCACAGCATCTTTCTAATAACTTCTAAAGATAAAAAACTGCAGTTGCAAACTCGCTTGCCAAGCGTGGCAACTAATACAAAAATTGCTACTATGAGGCAATCTATATGGGAGCCCTGTGTCCAGTAGTGGACATTAATAGGCTTTATTAATACATATATTAAAATGTTACATAAGATAAAATAAAATATACATAATTATGTTGATTATCTATATTTTTATAATAATTTTTATTCGTATATTATATTCTTATAGAGATTTTGTCGTTTCTATTGCGCACACATGAAATATTTCACACAAATTTTATGTATAACGGATTTAACATTTAAATGAACTTCACGGGGCCGCATTCGTTAAGCCGATTTGAATCACAAAAGACCTTAATCGGAAAACCCAGAGAAACCTAAAACGTTTCGTACATCCAAACCTTTTTAATCCCGTCACCCGTACGTTCGTTATTTATGCACCAAAGCGATGTGAACACAAGCTGTACATATAGAATAAGCAACTTACTAACTTTTGCTAAAATTATATCACTCATAAGTAAAATAACAACAGGAAAGCTTTTATTTTAATCAAATATTTTATAAGTCTTCTCAATGTAAATGTATTTATACATCATCATCATTTATCCTTAGAAGTATACAACGGGACAAGGGCCACTGCCAGACGTTCTGAATAGATGTCTCGCAGGTTCGTCGCTGTTCTCTTTCAGTCTGGGTGTTTTACGCTGACGCCGAACATAAAAACATGGTTATGCCACCTATCGGGAGCCATAAGATTTTTCTAGCACTCGCCAAGGTTGCTTCCTGCGACATCCACGGCCAGTATTGGGTGGTGGATCTTACGTCACCAAATGTTATATGTAGAGATATTTTTCTCCTGTATCTCCTAAATATTTGAAATACATATTTGAAATTACGAAAGGCAGGCGTGAAAATCTATCATAATCGTAAGATAAGAACCAACTAATTATCTACACAAATAAATAAAATTGAAGTGTCTGTTTGTAATGTTAAAATAACAGCTTTTTACTAAATGCATATAAAAGTATATACGGTACTAATAACAAAAAACATTTTTTTTTTAATTTTTGTCTCTCTGTCTGTCTGTTTGTTCCAGCTAATCTCCGAAACGGGACCAATTTTGAAGGGACTTTCACTGGCAGATAGCTGATGTTATAAGGAGTAACTTAGGATACTTTTGTTTTAGAAAAAGAATTATGGTTCCGCGCAAAAAATTAAAACCCATGAAATCGTAGTAAATTCCACGCGGACAAAGTCGCGAGGGACAGCTAGTTAATATATAAGCTGTTTCTTTAAAAAAAACGTATAAAAACAGCACAAGCATCGTCAAATTAACTACAGCCATACCTGAAAGGATGTGACAGCCAGTTGCGATAGGCCATCAACGTAAGGACCAAGGACGGCATGCTCGCGTACACGGAGCGAGCGCCGCGTTGTCTCAGGGTCCAGTAAGTCGTGCACGCGCTCGTTGTAAATCTCCATGTACGACACCTCCACCTGGGCATACAATACTAGTGAAACATCTGATATAAAGATAACATGCAACTTTTTCATCATCAGCCCGTAGAAGTCCAATACTGGACTTAGCATTCATTTTTGTTATTGTTACATTTGATTTAGAGGATATACCTTAATAACAGGGTACCTTATACACGCTTGGCAGATGATATAAAATTTTATTTTAATAATGAAATGAGTGTTAAAATATAGAGAAATGTATAACGTACTTATATATAGCAATTACATAATTATCAATTTTATTCTTAAAATAAATCCTAATTCCTAAACCATGGAAAAATTTGTTGAATGAAATACATAATTGATTTTGTTGAAACAGAGAATTTATTTTGGCGCATCCAAATGTATGGAGCACGCACCGATAAACGCTCTCCACTCAGGTTTTAACCGAAGAGTTGTTATGTGTTGCGGGTGACGAGGCTTGTTGCGTACAGCGATGAGGCTTTTGGCATAAATTTTGACCACCTGCCATCATTCTAATAAAGGCACGTGTGTATCATGCCACGCTATCGTTATTTACATATATATTTATATCTCACCTTACCCTTTAGGCTATGGCTTAGACTTAGAGACATGCGAACGTTTTCTTGTAGGGCAGATATAATTTGATTTGGGAATCATTGTCAACGCTCGTCAGAGAATAATGATACATATAAATACATCAACCTTTTACTAGTCACGTTTCATTTTTCTAAAATATAGTCGAAGGTACACTGTGATATTTCAACGAAGCGCACGAATAATATGTTATTTTTTTCTGAAACGTAATAATATTGTCTCGAAACTCAAATTGTCTTTCCGAACAAACACCTCGGTAAAAACTCAAATTTAAGCCGTTATGACACCAAATTTTATAAATTGCACGTTAAAGACGAAAATCGCATAACACGAAATTTAGGAGGGGCTATTTTCTCCCCACAGGTGGCAGTTGACCGAGCACAACGATATTTGACAGGGGAACAGCACTGCGCTCTTTCCCAGTGAGAGCATTTTCCTTGTCTATTAGCAACGTAAATAATTGAAAAATCGAGTTGCCGTTGCAAGCATGATATTTCATAATAAATTTTTTCTAATATTTTTTTATAGCAGTTACATTCAGGTACACAATTCGACTGTTTGTTTGTATTTTGTATGTATGTTGCCCGATATGTTCGTCAATTGCCTATACCCCAAAGGCAGTTCGATTTTAATTAGTAACAAGAAAAAATTCTACCCCTAAAGTTAAAAATTCATACATATACATACATATAATCACGCCTCTTTCCCGTAGGGGTAGGCAGAGACCACTTCTTTCCACTTGTCACGGATCCTTACATATTTGTTTCGCTTCGTACACTTTCATTATTCCCTTCATACATGCTCTACGGTTTAGGGTACTCTTGACCTGGCCTTTTTTCAAGACGTCCTTGATTTGATCTAGAAACGTCCGCCTAGGTCTACCCCTTCAAACACTTTCATTCACCCTCGCCTTATACACCTTTTTCGTTAAACGTTCTTCATTAATTCTCTCGACATGGCCAAACCATCTCAGGTATGCTGACAATTTTTATCACTACATCTTCTTTCAGACCACGTTTCCATATCTTACTATTTCTTATCCTGTCACTCAGTTTAACTCCTATCATACTTCTTAACGCTCTGATCTCAACTGCATTTATTCTGCTTTCATGTTTCTTCTGCCATACCTAACCTTCACTTCCGTTCACGAGTGTCGGAACCAACACCCCCTCATGCACAGCCAAACGAGCCTTGTTAGACACTTGCCGACTGTTCAAAAAGGAGTGCAAAGCTCCATTCACCATGTTTCCTGCATTCACTCTTCTTTCGATATCACTCTCACACTTTCCATCTCTTGTAAACTTTAAACCCAGATACACAAACTCCTGTAAACTGAAGAGTTAAAAATTCTAGTGTTGTAAAGCTCATTTAATAATAAAATAATTATTTAAATAAGTTCACTGTTGCCGAAGATATTGCGTAACATTAAAGAAAACAGCCGAATTGAGAAAAATAAGCTCTTCTTTATATAGGCTAAAAATGTATAAGCCGTCTTCAAACAATCGAAGAGAATACGACTTTTTCCACATAATTTAATGCGCTTTGCATTAAAATATACTCATTAGATTCAACATTGTCGTTATTTATAGGTGAAGGGCATCAAAGATTTTCGTAGACCCTTATTATCTCTTACGCCGCTATTACACGATAAATTTACCTTTGAGATAATGTAATACGAAAAAATTATTAAATAGGACAAGTTACCTTGTAAGTGAGTGCGGGCGGCGACTGCTGTTTAGCAATCCTCTCGAACAGCGCATCACACAGCCGCGGTATGATACCGCCCTCAGCCCCCGGCGAACCCATCATGGTATACGATTTTCCTGAGCCTGAAGCAAGAATATATTATTGTTAAAAAAACGTTCACGTTATAAAAGTAGACTTCAAAGAATTAGAAAGAAACAAATGATTTCCATATAATAGCTTCAGAAGTCGGTGCCCGAGACATGAATTTTAGTTAAAACTAGCTGTTCCCCGCGACTTCGCCCGCGTGTGAATTAGGGTTTTAATTATGTTGCACGGAACCCTAATTCTTTTTCTAAAATATAAGTAGCCTAAGTTACTCCTTATAACATCTGCTATCTATCTGTCAGTGAAAGTCCCGTCAAAATCGGTCCAGCCGTTTCGGAGATTAGCCGGAACAAACAGACAGACAGACAGACGGACAGACAGACAAAAATTTTAAAAATTGTTTTTGTTATAAGTATTTCGACATTACAAACATAAACTTCAATTTTATTTATTTGTTTGTATGTATAGATTAGTATTAAAAGTCTAATTATTGACTAATGCATATAACAAACTTAATTGTCGTCTTAATACTTAGAGTAAAAAGTTCATCTCCTATTTTTCCATCCTTACGGGTGGAATTTTTTCTTTAAATTTATATGCGACAACCCCTGAAGTATAACTTTTTAATCATCTAAATCGTTTCACTGTTGACGACGATATCAAGTAACATACATATCGAATTGAGAACCTTCCAGTGGAGTTGTCAAGATATATAATACTTTCGTAAAAAAAAATAAGAACATTATTTTATACTGAGCAAAAGTCGTAACACAAATTTATTTTTGAAGTAATGTTTAATCGATACACTCAAATAATTTTTAAGTGTCAAATAAGGGTAACGGGGTTTATGCTCAAAAAGTGAACACAATTTGTTGGAACTGACTCCTCAAATTTTCCAACATTTTATATTAAAGTTTTGCAAACTGTCGATAAACGATACTCATGAAACGACTTGGATATCTCGTTAAGCATCCTTGTTAAATTAATTTCAAAGGTCAAGTTTAACGATGAATTAGAAGAAGAAAATATACAGATATAGATTTGCATGTCTATATTTCGTTAAATATTTCATTCCATAGAAGGTAGAAACTTTTTATTAATACATTATCTGTTCACAAGCAAGAGGTCTTAACGGGAACCAGATAATAATTGGTAAGACGCAAATAATAAGATAATTATTTTTTTAAATAAATCTTTAATCAATTCTTAGTATATTCATGGGTGGACGGTTTCACTTACGTCGACAACGCCGGTAATTTATCTTACAAAAAATATCTTTATCCCTAAAATTAAAGACTTATAGCACCAGCTTATTTTTCTACTTCCACGATTTTTTTTAAAATTTACGTTCATCCCTTAAACTTAAAACATCTCTAACTCGGTTAATTTTTACCGCAGCCAAAAATCATAAAATCTTTTTTATGTAAAATTTTAAGATCTACAAATTTTTATAAGAAATTTTTTTGTTCAATTTTTTACCGTTTTCGAGTAATTGTGAAAAATCACTTTTGACAATATTGTTTCAACCCTTGCCGGGAGTTGCAAACACGAAAACCCTTACACATTGTTTTTGGTAGCATAAAATTAGATTATATCAAAAATGCAAAGTTGGTTGCGAAAATTTTGATTTCAGACATTATTTGACTGGACTACGAGGGTGGCACTGAAAATTTCGGGAATCAAGGAATGGACACAACATTACTATTTAAAAATGTATTTATTGCTTTTCGAAGTATTCTCCGCGAAATTTGACACATTTATCAATACGATGAAACCAATCATTGAAGCAACCATTCCATTCGGAAGTTGGGGTCTCCAAAATGGCCGTTTTGTAGGCGTCCACAGCTTCTTCAGGTAATGAAAATCTCTGTCCACGCAATTTATTCTTTATTTTAGGGAAAGTATAGAAATCATTAGGGCTTAGGTCGGGGCTGTACGGCGGATGGTCTAATAATTCTATGTTTTCTTGATCTAAAAACTCTTTTGTTCTGTGTGCGGTGTGAGAACTCGCATTGTCGTGATGGAGTATGATGCAGCGGTTGCAGTTCTCTTTACGGAGTTCAGAAACGACCTGTGGCAAACAAATGCTAGCATACCATTCTGCATTAACCGTTCTTTGTCCCTCAAGAGGAATAGTCGTAACATTGCCGGTTTTGGAAAAAAAAACGTGACCACCATTTTTTTGCAACACTCCGTGAACGAACAATTTTTGTTGGCTTGAACTCATTTTCGAACACCTAAACTCGTGACTGGTTTTTTGTTTCGGGTTCGTACGCGTATATCCAAGATTCGTCACCTGATACGATGTTGTATACAGCATTTGAGGATCCTGCGTGGAATCTTTCGAGAGTTCTGACGCACCAAGTAACGCGAGCCGCTTTTTGCTCTTCACAGAGCGAATGCGGTATCCATCGGGAAAACAACTTTTTTACACCTAATTGTTCATGCAAGATTATTTTTATTTGACTCATGCCAATGTCTAAAGTTACCTGAATTTCACGGTATGTCACATGTCGATCTTCCTCAATCAGCTTACGCACAGCATCAACGTTTTCTTGGGTAACTGCAGTTTTTGGACGACCTTGACGGCGATCATCACTGAGCTTGACACGTCCACGTTAAAATTCAGCAAACCAGCGATAAATTGTGGTTTTGGATGGGGCTTCATCACCAAATGCAGAAATCATCCGGTCAACACACTGTTTTTGTGTTAAACCACTTCGAAAGTCATAATAAATCATCGCTCTTGAATTTTCTCGAGTCACTTCCATTTTCTCAACGACTAAACAAGTTTGACAAAACCTTGTGACAAGACCGAGAATCTTTTTTTTAATAAATAAATGGTATTCCATTTTTAAAACCAAGGAGTTTTCAATTAAAAAGATTTTAATATGACAGGAACAGTGGAAATATTCCATTCCCGATACTTTTAGTGCAGCATATGTATATGCTTATTCGTATAAAAATTAGTCATAATAAAACAATTTAAAATATCATTATCATGATTTCATTCTAGGTTTATGTACTTTCATGCTGTGTAAAATGAAGTGGCCCACAATCACGCTCACCAATAAACTAAATTATAGACTAGGTAATGGGACTCCTTTTATCCGAGAGTCCGTCTGGTTAGGTACACCCTTTTATCTGTTTGTGCCGCTAAATTGTAGTGCTTGCACTGCTAATTCAGGCCATCTTAGAGGTAACAACGCATCTGTAACTTTATTTTCTTGAAGTGCATGGACTGCAGTCGATATTTACCTTGAGGTGGATTGTAAGTTCGTTTGTCATTTTAGTTTTATAAAAAAAAGGAATTTAGCTCTTTGTTTACTTGTTTCTTTTGTAATTTTAGGAGAATAAACAAATCTATTTTGTATTTCTGATTTTTATACTGTTTAAATAAGACTTAAACAAGGTCTTACATAATATAATGTAGGATTCATCATTATCCTCATCATCGTCATCATCAGTCTTTAATAAGACCACTGCTGAACTTAGGCCAAGTAATTTCACAAAGACCTGAGCCATGTCATCTAGTAGAGAGCAAATCTACACTCCGCTTCCCGGTACGAAACTATAGAAACTTTCTTCCTTACGATTGTGGGTTGGCAGTCGGAACTCCCATCGACCAATTGCCACGTCAGCTTACTGATCTACTGATATATGTCAGTTACTGGTAGTTCTTTTCATTTTTCGTGTGTAAATCCGCATCCGAACTTTTCTTTTGCCCCCGCAGCCGAAGTCCCCACTTTCGGCTACGAGAGTAAATTTATGCCGGACTTCTACGGGCTAAAACCCCACACTGGTCACAATCAGCGTATATTTGGGACCCTGGGATCTCCATTCGGAACGCATTCTCGTTTTGATTTATTAAAGCACGTCACGGCAGTACTTACTGCCCCCAGCATCCTCCCAGTCCCGGAGGCTCCGTTTCTGGCAGAGGAACACCATCGTCAAGGAGAGGGTCGTGCGTTTGCTATAGTTCTTTCTGCTGCGGATATCACCATTACGGATTCCATCAAGCAGAGAAACACATAGCATGTTGAGCGATCTCATGCTTTCTCATTCGGCCTACAGTAAAGGACTACCGTCTTAATTCCATATGTCATCACAGGCAACACGCACCGGTACACACTTGTTTTAAGTATTTGAGGAATAAGCGACGAGAACATATGCCGTAATTTCCCAATCGCTGCGCCACGCCGCCCAGCTGAATTGAATTCGTCGAGTGACCCCTTCGTCGAAGTTTGATTTACCTCGTCGGACAATTTGTCCTACGTAAATATAATCGTAAACAACTTCGAGACAACTTTGTAGAATTGTTAAGTTAATAATCATAATTATTAAATATTGTGTTTTCTATGCACTGATACATTTTTAAAAATACTACTTTGAAATTACATGAGATTTTAAAAGTTATTATTATTATTAATACGACACATAACAATGTTTAGTTTGCTGTGTCGACGACATTAATCACAGAACTAATTACAATCACTAATCACTATACTTGTGTTTTCAATAGTTAGGTTATTAGTCATTCTCCAATCTCATCGTTGTACGACTCTACATTTTATTGTCGTTGTTCATATAAAACATTCCCTCTGTAAGAATTTTAATGTAAGCAATGTCAGTTATTTTATGTATACATGACATATATACACCCTACACGACGTCGTGCAATATAAAATGTGTATGAATAAAATATAAAAACAGAATAATAAAGAACTCTAAGAAGAAATATTTAATTTACACTTATTTTAATATTTCTTTAAGATCATGAGCCCGTGAAAGTCGACTGTTGTACACGGCCTCTCCCATTGCAGGTAGGATTTGCCTAATCGCCGCGCTCAGCAGGTGGATTCATTATGACTAAAAATTACGATTGCAAAAATTTATTTAAAAATTAATAATGAAAACTGAAACTGAATACTTGAACTTCGTATGTAAGTGTTGAACATGAATTGGCCGACGGAATACGCGCTTTCAAGTAAAAAAAAAAACCGAAGGGAGCGACAGCGTCCTTTTTAAGAATTGTAAAATAATTTTTGAATAGCGGTGATATATTTCTGATTGAAGTAGTATTGAAAATTGCTGTTTAGGTAATACTGGAAACGAGCATCTGCACTTTGATTCTTAATCGAGGATAAATGTAGATGTCTATGGGCCACAGCATCCACTAACCATCCATCCTAACCTAAATCAATCATCAAAGTTTAAAACAACCTATATTTATTTTTGACAATTTAAACATATACTTGATCCGATACAGTTAACTGGAGTTTTCTGTACTGTTGCCGGACGCAATATGTAGGTACATGATGTATTCCACTGCAGAATAAAATTTATTTTATACTCCTGTAACAATACAAGCTTACAGATCTATAATAGTTGTCTTTAAACAAATAGTTCAATTGTAGAAAAATACACTAAACATTTTTTTGCAATTACCTAGAAAATTGTGCCAAATGAACAAAAAGTATAAAAACTTTATTTAAAAAATTCTGTTTTAAATTATGGTGATAAATTAAAAAAATGTTTAAAATCGATTTTGCATCAAAACTGTCAGAAAGAGAAGATAATAAGTGTTAGAACCTTTTTGTGTAAAATTACAAACCAAAAAAATGTTGTTCGTAATTTTTTTATATCTGTTAATTTGAAAATTGAGATAATCAATAAAAAAAGCTATTTATATTATTATTTTTTCTTTATGTTTTTCAGATAAAATATATCCTAGATCACTCCTGGTATTGATCTTTATCGATTCGTAAGGACGTAACCGATCGT
This sequence comes from Parnassius glacialis, assembly GCA_033319125.1. Classification (NCBI taxonomy): domain Eukaryota; kingdom Metazoa; phylum Arthropoda; class Insecta; order Lepidoptera; family Papilionidae; genus Parnassius; species Parnassius glacialis. The sequence goes on along the minus strand of JAVANC010000013.1, from coordinate 13,616,762 downwards.
GAAGTAACGGTTTAACTAATCCGAAGATTAGCCCGGACAGATAGAACGACAAAAAAAATTAAATGGTCAATGAGCTTAATGGAAGTCAGTTACTTCGGTAATACAGACAGACACTGTGTCAAAAACAATAAAGCATACTATGACTATTTACTATTCCGTGTGTGTGTGGAGAGAGTGGAGACGTAAACAATGCAAGATTGTAAGCGAACGTGTAATTTCAAATTTATAGCACAGCACAGGTGTATCACTTGTTTGCTTCCCACAACTGCCACAACATGACACTAAACGAAAAACCATACAAGTAGCATATGGGTAGTGTATTCAATAAATCCCGTTATATGTAAAAAATGCAAACCATTTATTTTCCTTAAAAGAAGAATACTAGTAACGCATTACATAGTAACATTACTGATACTGACGTTAGGCTGCAGGCGCTTTAATTTTACATATTTTTATGTAATATTATTATACAACATGCTCTGCACCTATAGGTGAATTCCTAATATTTTTATTACGAAATAGCTGTTCCTTGCGACTTCGTCTGCGTGGTATTTATTACGATTGGATTTCGTAGGTTTTAATATTTTTGCGCGGAACCATAATTCTTTTTCTGAAATAAAAGTAGCCTAAGTTAAGCCTTATAACCTCATCTATCTGCCAGTCAAACTCCCGTCAAATCAATCCAGCTGTTTCGGAGATTAGCAGAAACAAACAGTCAGACAGACAAAAACATTTTTTTTTGTTATAAGTACCGTATACACTCATACGCATTAAGTACACAGCTGTTATTTTGACGTCACAAACAGACACTTCAATTTCATTTATTTGTTTAGATGTATAGATATTCTATCATTAGCCTTTCAAAAAGGCAGAAAAGAGGATACCTATGGTAAAAGTTTCTATCGCCGTTTCTTCACCGTACAGAGGAATCTCATTTTGAAACGATAGTAGATTTAAAAAAATGTTGACACATACCAATCGTTTATCTTTTTTATATTTCTAAATTTTACTTTTTTACGTTGATAAATAAAGGGCTTCACGGGTAGGCGAGTAATAGTAAGCATGTTCATGTTCAGCATGTTCTAATGGATTTTTATCATTAGATAATTAATAGAATAAGGCGTTACTTTACGGAAATCCATTAAATAAAGTTGTTAAAAATTAATTTGCTAATATCCACGTAATTAAATAAAATTATGAAACAACTTAGTTTGAGTGCACCTCCCACCCTCCCTCAACTGCGTGCACTATCCCCATCACTACTAATCCCAGCACCACTACATTAGGAAAGACACACCATCGTTAACAATACGACACGTGTTTAGCGAGGCATCTTCAGGTGATGTAGACTCTGCAGTAGCTGACCACTAAGTGGGCTCTTAGCGGTAAGCCAATTTTAAACAACTTTAATTTCATCATTAGCCCATTGTAACAACCTTGTACGTCGACCAGCGAGATATGTAGAAAAGTTGGTATATATCTCTTTTACACACGGTAATTTTAATATTCATTACTTCTAACATCTTTACAAATTGCAAGAAAATGGCAACGATTGTTGCAAATTATATAGTAATTTCGACCATAATCTGTTATCCGTATAACATACAAATAAAACGTTAGTAATGATAACCTACCACCATTTGCTGTTTGTAGATACAATAACATATAAAAACGACACCTACAGATCTTATTATAAAGTTAGTTGTTTATCTAAAATATAAATTAGAGACATAAATAAAGCCATGTAGGTGCAGCCGAGAAACCATTATTCTTCTCTACGATTTTTACGATAACCTCAACTCTATACATATATTTTCTCTAATCTAAATGTCAAGCGCCACAAGTACTATTTCACTCAAAGTTGATTTATGTCGTCAAAATAAAAATAAATTTAATACCTAGTCAGGTCATAAATTCTGTCACATGTTTAATATAAAATAATTGAAACAAGTTTATTCATTATGTAAATAGTTATATACCAAAATGAACTTAACAAAACATAGATTCTAATGACACTAAAATTTATTCAAAATGACCTCCGTGATTTTGAATACAGGCCTTCAGTCTGCGCGGCCAGTCGTCTATCGCAGCACGAACGAGGTCCATGTCAATATCGGTGGCTGCCTTAATCAAGGATGTCTTGAGTGACTCCAAATTGGGATGAGGCTTTGAGCACGCTTTTTCCTCCAAGTGTTGCCATATCTTGTAATCTAACGGATTCAAATCTGGACTGGAGGAGGGCCAGTCTTCGTGCCGGATGAAGTCGATTTCACGCGCCGCCAGCCAGTCTTGTGTGCTCTTCGCTCTATGACCTGGCGCCGAATCTTGTTGGAATACCCAGTGCCTGTTATTGAACATGGTATGAGAAACAGGTTCCACAAGGTTCGTCACGACTGTATTTTGATACACAATTGCATTTGTTTTTACACCTTTCTCACAAAAATGTACCTCTGTTAAGCCCCAATAAGAAATTCCTAACCATACCATGAGCGAGGATGGAAAATGACCTCGTTGGACACGCAGAATACTGTTGCTCGCTTCTTCACTACTGTGTGCGTACACCTTACCATTTTGTTTGTTGTAGCTCTCTTCTACGGTAAAAAAATTTTCATCCGAAAAAAGAATTTCCCGATATTTTTTTCCCGCGTACCGCTTCAACAAAGCGCGGCATCTCTTTAGTCTCAGGTCCATTAGACGAGCATTCAAACGATGTCCTGTTTTTCTTCGATATGCCCGAAGCCCTAAGTTTTCATTTAACACCCTTTTCACCGTGGTTCTGCTTAACCCCATCTGAAGGGCCAACAGTTTCTGCTTACGTTTGGGGTTTCTTTGAATTCGCGCCTTCACAGCTTTTATCACTGCTGGAGCCCTAACAGACCGAGGGCGACCACTTCTTGACCTGTCATCTATACTAGAGTCTTCATTGTATCGTTTGATGGTACGATAAATGAATCTTTTGGTTATATTCAAATTTTTCAGTATGTCAAAAATTTGAATTGGCGCGTAACCGCAACGATGCAACGCAATAACTGCAACACGGTCTTCTTTAAGCGTCCACTCCATATTTAAAAATGAGTAAAATTCTAAAAAGTATACAGTTTTACTTTCATGAACAATTCGAAATTCGAATTCAATATACTTTTTTGTGGCCAGCATTCTAAAAGAAAAGTTTTTACTGTGTGACAATACTTATGACCTGACTGTGTATTTATGCAACATCAATATAACTAATTGAGATTTTCTTATTTTAAGTAAACTATACTATAACATCAACAGCGAGCAATAGTGATTTTCCCTTTCGAAAGTTGTATACAGACCAAGCGGTAGTTAGGAAAATGGAAACGGCAAAATGTATCTATCTCTTCGATCTAATCTAATCGTCATTAGAAATGTATAAAGATTAGCGACTTTACTGTAGAGTTATCAGTAATGGCTTACGGAATAACTTGCTGCTAAGTTCTTAATATTTGTAGGCTCTAAGCCATCTCTAGGCGAAAGTAAAGTAGCGAGAGATAAATTCATTGGACATTTTAGAGCTTTATTTTGAACGACAATAATCGAATGCGAGAGATGTATTAAATAGCCAAAGATAAAGTAAAATAGATTAGATTTGGAGTATTCCCAGGAATATGCAAGTTAATGCGTAACTTCATCTTCGTGTGAGGGATGATCTCGGTTGCTGGCATCCGTCCAATTGTTTAGACTTATCGCATCTTCCGTCACTGCTAAGCTCTACTGTAGAGATATTGCTATTAGATTTTTTCTGCTATATATTAAACAAGGCTATCTAGTTACCAAATAAATATATGTTGAATACAAGGAACTAACGATATCTAACCCTTTGTGTTTCTTGTCTTTGTCACACTTATGATATTTGTGAGTAACCTCACACTAATATCACATCAGTTCTATTTAAATAACAACTAATATATATATACCAAAAATCATAAAAAGGCGTGTAATTGTAATCATTTAACGAACTACCAAGTTTCAGGGAGCACTGCACTGCAGTTGCTACTCGTACAATTTACGAATACAAACATTGGGTGGTTTAAGATGAGAGAAAAATGGGTTTTTCTGTTTTATAAATGGTAGGTCTCCTTTTCTGTCTAGGCCTCCGTATGAGTAGGTACCACCCTTTTACCTATTTTTGTCACCAAATAGCAATGCTTGCAGCTTACCGTCCTGTGTTCCGGTCTGTGGGGTGTAGAAAGGTAATAAGCCACTAAAATAACAGGCTGTGAGGCATTTCATCTTAATCCTCAGTGGTGACGTATCTGTATCGTTTTTCGTTTGAACTTGGCTACAGGTGTCCATGGACTATATATAGGATCCTTAAAGTTATGAGTCGTCTGGTACTGAGATCGTGAATTGTGGCGATTGCAAACCTTCCTTTCTGTAAGAGAGGCCCATATACAACAGTGAACTGTATTGGCTAAAGGAACAAAACTTTAACGTGTTCAAATGTTTGTACATATCCTATATTTTTAAAGGATCCAGTGAAAAAATATGGAATCCGTGACGTAAGAAAATATTTACGGAATCAGGCACGCTGTCTCTTGTATGATGCGCCGCGTCCTAAGTGGCACAAAGCTGGCACCTGCAATTTTAGGTCACCCGGACACGGTACCTGCTTTGAACTCTTTTGTTCGCTTTTTAACTCACCTATATGATGACGTACATAATTAGAAGATTTTGATACGAAATAACCCTATCTAGATAAATAGGAACATTTCTTTTTAATTTCTGTAAGAAGCTAGTGTAGTTGTGATTAAATAAAAAGAAAAACAATTTTAATATAAACTAGTCAACCATATGTAGACCCAGCTGTGAACGTGGGGATACATGTTAATACAAAAGCCATGTTTTTTTGGCCATCATTACGGCCAATCAAAATTCCACTGCTGAACATAGGCCTTCCCAAGGAATCCCACACAGCACGGTCTTGAGTTCCCTGCATACAGATTGTCACTTCACCTAGTGGGAGTGCATCCTACAATTCGCTTATCGTTACGTGGCTGCTACTCTACAACCTTTCTTCCCTCATCCTTCATAGTTATTATCCATTACAGCCTATTAAATTCCACTACTGAACATAGACCTATCCCATAGATTGTCCCTTGGGGAAAGAAGACTGGCAACCGCGGTTATTTATTTCATGTTGATTAAGAAGACGCTGCTGCCCAGCTCCTGGTTTGTTTTCCTCAGTCGCTTCTTACGACATCTACAGAACGCAACAAGGTTGGACATTCTTACACCACCATCTATTTACACGGTTTCATTAATCGTTATTATAAATTTCAGAAAATATCGGATTAAATTCAGTGGAAGAAGAAAGCAAAGTAGTTGGGCGGTTGCTTTAAATTTTACTCGGTACGCTGGCTTTGCGGTGAATAAAAACCGTAAGGAATGTTTTCATTCATTACTTTATTACAGGTTATCAAAAGTCAACTGCTAATCATAGGCCTCCCCCATAGTTGCGTCATATACAGTATATTTGTCATGCTTGTCATGTTTAGTAAACGAGTTAGCAAACACAATTTTATATTATCATGAGTTGTTATCAACTGCCACTACATAATGTATTATAACAATTTTATACGCGTTTATACTACAAATCACAAGGCGCGGAGCGGCAAAACTCCTTTTCCATGCTCTCAAAAACCTCTAATAAATAATGTTAAATGCGTGTTCAAGCAGATGGACGTATGCTGACTGTATTCTTACATTTGCATACTTATAACCGTGTATTATCTTTGTTCGAGTCATCATCATTACAGCCCATCACAAGCCCACTGCTGAACATAGGCCTCAAAAAGGAATGTTAACAAGCAGGAGCTTGAGTTAAACTAAATATTAGTAACTTGATTATTTGATATATATGCAGGTGGCGCTATGTTTTTAATATTGTTAAATTCTTCATTATTCAAACAGCTGTACATCACTAATTGGAATGTTATGAAGATCATTAATATAACAACAAAACAAATTTCTCACAAAAACTTTTTAATTCAAAAGCAGACAGCTCCATTGTGTTTTGTATGAATGCAATGGTCAGAGATATGTGCTTCAACAAAAAATGTAGACAATGAGAAAAGTTTGAATTATTCGCTCGTCTAACTTTCACTCTCCCACACACGAAGCTACCGTAAGCATAAGCAGTACAGTACAAGCCGTTGCTTATATACGTACAATCATACTGTGTAGTAAAGCTTGCCAATTATAAAAGAATTCGCAACTCGGAAAATTATTATAAGTTTACGCCCAAGTAGACGCTGGACGGTAATGCAACAGATACTAAGACAAGTTTCTCGAGTGCACCCTCGTAACGGTAAGTGTGGTGTAGGGCAGCTTCCTACTAGAGAGGAGTGACGACCTGGTAAGGCATGTAGGTAGTCGATGGATGGCTCACGACCGTATTTTGTGGTATTCCTTGAGGGAGCATATATTCGATGTATGATGATGATCATCTCCTTTATCAGAAAACGTTAGACTTTAAAAATAGTTTCAAATGCAACTTTGTATAGTTACTACAATCTCTCTAGCAATAAACTTGTATCAGTCACATTTACTGGCATAATGATAAATGACGGCAAGGTAAATAATTATTATTTTCAGACAAAAATATTTCAGATAAAACTGCTGATTTAAATAATAAATAGCTATGCAAAGAAAATAAGCACAATAAAGCAAAAACCGAAAAACATTATCTGGTGTGGGGCTTTGTAGATTAGAAACGAGCGCCAGTTTAAATAAACAAGAGTTAAAGTTCAAGGGTCACCTGCGATCAGCAAAACTGCGGTTATGTTTACTTGACGTCGTTTATACTAGACGAGCTTTGTATAATGTCTAATCAACGAAATGTAAAGGGTTGACCTACGTTTAGTCAAAAATAATAACAGAGATAGATATTATGTCTATCTATAATTCTATTAATAATGAGAACAATTACTGTAGATTTACAAAACAAGAAATTATAAATATGGCAGTCTTGTACAATAAGCCACTGAGTGAAGTATAGGGCGGGCCCCCCACTAGATGTAGTGACAATGTAGTAAGAAGCCGAAGTGTGCAGGTGGCTCACGAGCGTGCTTTAAGGCATTCCTTGTGGGAGGGCTGTATCCAGCATTGGACTTAAGAAAGGTTGTAATAATGATGATGAAGTCAGAGTTATTTATCAGATTTTTATAGACTTAAGCATGATACAAAAAGTAAAAAGCTATATATTCCCCTCGAATGTAAAAAAAAAATATCACATTAGTTTAAACATCGGGGAAAAAAAGTAACAGCCTATATAATATGCTATACCACCGGGCAGAGGTCTCCTCCCGTTTAGAGAGGATTATGGAGCTATTATAATCCGACGCGCTGCTCAAGAGCGTGTTGCCGGATCTCACATGTTTTCGAAACATTTTAATTCCTCCAACATGAAGTTTTTCTCACGATGTTTGCCTTAAAGTAGTAGTAGGTAAATTGGTACTAAAAATTGTAACAATGTCACTGGTGGGACCAAACCCAAGTTGCTGGCGTAAATTTCACAGACTTTACAGCGTGCGCTTCTCCGTTGAGGTACCATGACCCAAATATCGGAAAAAGTATAGAAAATACCTCTTTTTAATACGTCCCTAATCGAAATCCTCTTAAATACTTGTACTATTTATTCAATAACACTACAAGTAATACCACTGTGAGATTTTATGATTGGACGATCGATATTGGGACGGAATTAAATTACTGCTTTTCGTGACAGCGTAACCCTAAAAAGCATTAACATTTAATAAAAACGATTAATGATATACCGATGTTAATCTAAAAGTAAATGTGACAACCTTCACATCGTTTTAAAAAAAAAGGTTTCATCGTATTAAACATTAAAAGCTTCGTAAAAAACACTTTTGCACTCGAAACATCTTACGTCGTATACGTAAAACAATTTTCTCGTTTTCAGTTTGAATTACTTCATCACGTAGCCGAGGGTGAAAACAGTATTTGTAAAAAAATGTAGCTGTCAGCGTTCTAGTCGTGTTATCTCGCAATTTTATGTAAATTCAGAATCCCCTTAAGCGTCTCCTGAGAAATGTTACAGATGTTCCGACAATTGCTTCTCAGCTTCGTCAGCACGTAAATTTAAACAATGTCAGATTGCTTTTGATTAGCAAGTGTTTTATTCATACATATAAAGCAATGTTTGTTATTTAATATTATGAATTCTTCAAAATAGCACCTAATATTTTACATTAAAATAGTTTTATTTTTATTGACACTCTGCTCTTATCTCAATACACTTAGCCCATTGGTGCTCTAGCGTTCTGATACATTCCCTGTGGAAAGGTTTTTCAAAAATCTTTTGATAAAATTTTCTCCCCACAGGTGTATTTAAGTTAGAGAATAGATAAAAATTTGGTAGTGCCAAATTAGGTTTATAAGACGGGTGAAATTCGTGGAGCTTAACCACTGCAACAACATAAGTGTCTGCCGGAGCATTATCATAGTGATAAAGGACCCGTTATTCCGCTATTCCTCGCCATTTTTACGAATCATTCTGGTAATTTGGGCAAGAAGTTAGTATTGACCTGTATAAATTGTGGTTAGTACTCAATGAATATGATCCCCCTTGACTTTCCGAAACAGAGATACCATTAACTTCCTCCATTTCCTTCCTAATGGACTGCTTTTGGCTTTTTGGTTGGCGGTGAATTACTGACTTTAGTGCTCTGTCTGTTCTTTTGTCTCTGGATAGAGGTAAAATTGCAGCGGGATTATTTTTAAAGAGCGCTAGATAATCTTTGGAAATGCTCACGCCTTTGAGTTTTCAGCGGTCAGCAGTCGCGATTTCGACGACATTGAGATTGTGATGATTCCTTAGTCCACTAGAAAGGGTGAAGAATTAACTTTTACTTTACAAAAAATTAAAGCCAGGATTTATTTCTTCTATACAATATGTCTTAGCACCAACTACAGAATGTGAAAATATTTTTAAGTTGTTTGAAGTTCGCTTTTACTTTTTACTACAAGTTATTTTTATACACTATGCCCGCTAATTAATTGGTGACCGGGACCATCAACAATGCGAAGATCTCTGATTTTTCATGTTGTATTGGGTTACAATCCATATTTCTAGAAATCGGAAATGACGAAGTCCTGTGCTCATAAGTAGTGCGTATGTGGGCTGATACATGACTAAATATTAGAGTTATTGCACTGTAAGCACGTGGTTGGAAAGAATCCAAAATATTGATAACCAATGTGTAAAATGAAAACGACTAAAGCCGCGGAACTAATAAGTGCAAGTAGCCACATTATGCATGGCAATGGTCCAGGTTTAGCGCGAGGCAATATATACATTGTCTCATAGAACTATGCTACAAGTTAAAGAGGTTCATTTATCATGACCCATTTTTTTGGTCAAGAATCTAGAGAAAAAGTACATATTTAAGGAAGTATATATTCAAAGATTCTATAAAAATTCGTTTAATACTAAAATGCCCAAAAATAAAATTTATTATATTAGCCTATATTGTCCCACTTCTGACAATTTCTTCTCCATCGTGTTAATACATGCATACTAACATAACATTAAATCTATGATGTCCTCTTAACAGATTTTTTAGTACGCGTAGACAACATTGAAAATAGACGAGACACAGTGAAATCGATTGGGATTCGAACCCAGGACAAGTGAATATACGCGAATAAAAGCGAAACTATACTATACTAAATCAGTATTTATACGCAGAATATACTCGTACAGTGTTATTTTTATGTAATGAGAGCACATTAAATCAACACTATTTAATATCAATTAATATTAATTTATTATTCGGTGTAAAGGTTTGGTTGTATTATGAATTTCCTGGATAACTTAAGGTTTGTTTATATTGGATGGTTTGCGCATCGATTATACCACTAAAATATTTTTACTATCATCATATTATTTGTTATCATCAAATGTATTTTGTTGATTTTACTGATGTGGATGTGGATGTGTGTGTATGTGTGTGTGTGTGCATAAGAACCTAAATCTATGTATTGACTGGCGGCAGTCCGTATTTAGCTATAATGACCTATACTACCTACTTGTTAACTAAAATCACATTAAAAAAAATTTGAATACATCACACAAATTATTTGATTATTATTGGACAACCTACCCTAACACATAATCACGTTAAAATTCCTTTTAGTACATCTATAAGTGGATACTTAATATACAATTCAAAATTGAACGACGATATGACAATTAAAAGAAGTTATAGCACAACTATTATGATTCAAAACAAAACTTAAAATCATAACATACGAACCCTCCTCAATGCACGGTCGGATGCACACAAACGACTCAATGAACGCACTAGCGGAACGTCATGGCGACATCGCATTAAAAGACAGTTATTAGCACGCTACAAACACGGGGATTTAGGGTCGACTGCATGTGCAACGAATTTACAATTTTATTTTGTAGTACAGTATATTGTAACCATCCATTGCAGCCTATCAAAAGTCCACAGCTGAATATAGGCCATAGTTGCAGCGCACGACAAAAGTTGCTGCGACTGCTGTCTAACTCTATTTAATTTCCCTCTGTCGCGTCTTACGACAGCCACGGGATGATATGAGGCAGTGATTCCCTACGCCGCCACTACACACCAGTAAACCGGAGGAAAATTTCCAGTAGGTATAAAATTCAAACTCACACTATATTTTCTAACATTCTCCTAGCATTGTCTCTAACTCGTGGATCAATTTGCAACGTCTATTAGACTTTGACTACCGTCTGAAATGGCATTTAGGTACTATATTTAGAACCTTTCTTTGCGAAATTGCATGCATAATAATCTTAAAGGAAATTTTGTAAAAGCATTTTCCCGTTAGTTTGACGTTTGCACGGTTAGTTTCTAAAGTGGTGTTTGAATAATTAAACTCCTGAAATGTACTGACGTTTCAATAGCGCTCTACCGTTCTCGTGGCATTTTACGTATGCAGGTTGTCATTGTGAATAGAATAATAACAAACTGCGTTCTTTGTAACTCACTCTCTCTGTGTGCCAAAATACGTTAAAATTCTCGGATATTATTACTATAAATGTTTTATAGAACAAGTGGTAAAATTAAAAATCTTGTACAACCAACTTCAATATAAATTATTAAGGATAACTCAAAAACTACTGGTCAGACCTTGACCAAATTTATATGGAACTACCTGAGAAGTACCCTTTGAAACAAAAACGAATTTTTCAAATGCGTGCAGGCGTCGTCCAGTAATCTGTGAACATTCATGAAAAAAGATTCCGACGAATTGAGAACCTCCTCCTTTTTGAAGTCGGTTGCAAATAAAGAACGTCGTTAGAAAGTGGTTTAGGCCTATATATAGCAGTCAACATTTTCCGGGCTGCTGTAGAAAATCCTCATATCTATAACTATCTATAACTCATATTCAGTCCGTTTCCATATTCTTGAAAAAAAAAAGCAAGAGGAAATGGTAATTCTAATTTTTAGATCAGGCTGGGGTGATCTTTTGGTTGCCTAAACATATATTTAATAGATATACTAACTATGATCCAAAATTTCTAAAATTTCTTGAAATCTTCTAAAATCTCTTCCAGTAAAATTATTACTTACAAAATCACTGCCAATCGTTGTTGTATTTAAAAGATTGTAACTGCTTGATTATTTCTTCCTGATAGAATTGAATAACTGTCTCTTACAGTTAATGCGAGTTGTTATTAATTATATGTATCAATATAAATATGATGCCATAAGTATCCACTGACCACTGTATTTCGATATTTATCATCATAATTTAAGTGCATTACACAAATGCCTCCCATAAATTCCCATTAAGCACAGTTTTGCGCTGCATCCTTTTTTATGGGGACATGCCTGCACTTACCCGCCTCGCGGGTCTAGGGCGGATTTTGTTGGACTTACCCATAATTTTCCACCTTCGGCACATATAGGCACGCTTTCGCACATATCCACGGTCACGACAACATCAGTCCCCTCGTCTGCCATTGCCCATGATAGCACGAGACTACACTCTTAAATCTCTCTTTTTTATCGGTGGTATAATAAACAAATACCTAAGACAACAGATGTAGAATCTCATGTTTTTTTTTATTTCATATAAGCTGTTTTTTTATTTTATTTCATTTAACAGTGGTAGAGCCACGCGGCAGCTTTTGCTGCAGCACGGATGGGCCGGCTCGAACCGGGGTGGTACCACGACCTCACACAATACCAGCGTGAAGTAGAGATTTACCTCTGCGTTTCGCTTGGTGAGTGCAGGTGGCCGGAGGCCCTTTTTACTGGAAATGAGGCATTCCATCTTAGTCCTCACGGGTGACAACGCATCTGCATTTTGATTCGCAAACGAGGATAGATGTAGATGTCTATGGGCCTCAGCAACCGCTTACCATCAGGTGGACTGTGTGCTCGTTTGTCACCCTTATCCTATAAAAAAAAACAGCTCATTCAGACAATCTGTTTCAAAGATTTCGGCGACTCAGAATGATCAAACATATTATTTTCGGTTTTCAGTATAAACTTTATACTTAAGAATTATTACATAAGGTGATTTTTAGTGTTTTTATTACTTTCACACCCTTGAGAATTTTTTTTTTTTAGTTTAGTTAATAAACAAACAACGTCTGGACCGAAATCAACACAAACTGATGGAACGTCCGTATCACGTCGGAAATGAAGCCGGATAATCTCAGTATCAAATACCGTTGCCATTTTACCAAGTCTGTTGTCCCATATTACGCCGTCTGTATTGTAACTTAATAAGCATATTATAATCTATTCTCTGGAAACAAATGCAGAAAGTTGACGGATGAGTGTAGCTCAGCAGCGTACTTTTTAGCGTTTTTTAGAGGAGACCTATTACGTTCAGCAGTTGACATGTAATGGGCTGTGATGAGCTGTATTGATGATGATGAAGAATAGTTTCTCGATACGTAGACATTTTGAAGTCGCTCGGACGGCTAAGAGTAGTTGAAATTTGAGTAGCATCCCATTACGCTGATAGATAATATGTATAATACGGTTTAAGCTAAATTATTGTATTATTATCTGTTCATCGACATAGTTACAAGTCTATCGGGCGTCCTAAAATAGATAGAAATATAATTGCAAGATTCCGTAACATTCATGCATTAATACATATAGTTGTAATATAATATGTGCAGTGTGTAATAAAATGTGTAAAACAGTTTTAAACTAAACTTATTATGCCACAAGATTCTCGCCGGATGAAAAGCTTTAATTTAGTATTTAATGCATGTGTACGCCAGTCGCAATACAAGTATATGCATCAAGCAGGAACCCTTTGCTCATGCCGTCAGTTCCGCAACGGACGATGCGATATGAATATGCATTCGTCAAACGAAGTCAAACAGCACAATCCAACAATGAGCAAATAAATCGCCAAACATGCTGATAGAACATTAATCAATAAGTTTGTTATTGATTGCTAATGGATAATTTAACGCGATGAGTAACAAAGGTTATATAGTCGTTAGTTAGCAATATGAGTGATACCGCTATATAAGTTGGTAGAGCAAGTAGATGAGTTTGTGTATTTGGGATGTGTGTTTAGCAGGGATGGTAGATATGATAAGGATATAGAACGACGAGTGAATGCAGGAAATAGAGTGAATGGGGCTTTACACTCTATTGTGAAAAGTCAGAATGCGTCCAAAAAGGCACGTATGGCAATTCACAATGCTGTGTTAGTGCCTACTTTAATGTATGGTAGTGAAAGTTGGGTGTGGCAGAAGAAGCACGAGAGTAGAATAAATGCTGTAGAAATGCGATCCTTAAGGAGTATGTTAGGGATGAATCTGAACTGAATGACAGAGTGAGAAATTGTTTAATAAGAGAAGAGTGTGGTTTGCAAGATGATGTTGTGACCAGGATTAAGAAAGGAATGCTTCGGTGGTTTGGTCATGTGGAAAGAATGAATGAGGAAAGAGTGACAAAGCAAATTTATGTTGCAGAGGTGAACGGCAGAGTCGGAAAGGGTCGCCATAGGTGAAAGTTTATCGACCAAATTGGCGATATGTTGAAAATGGGCCAAATCAAGTGTACCTTTAACCGACGAGCGTGTATGCGTAGGTATATGGATGTGGAGGAAGCGAGAGAGGTCTGTCAGGATCGTGCCAAATGGAAGTCCATAGTCTCTGCCTACCCCTCTGGGTGACAGGCGTGAGTGTTTATAGATTTATAGATGTTCAGCGAGACCTGAACTGAACGCTCCGCTGAACGACTCCGTGCAGTTACAAGCGCTAATTGTTGTTAATGGTTGAACTGAACTAGGTTCCCTTCAATATGAAACTTGATTATTAGTATTATGGTGTAATGGTTTTACGTTAATTATTTACACGTATTTCTTAAGCATAATTTTAAGAAATGGATTTTGTACAACATACCCATGTAAATTTTACAATACGATTTTAATAAAACACACTTAAAAACTTCACAGCATTGTTACCTTTGACTTTGTCATCGAACTAAATCTCACTGCAAATAAGAATATTATACAACAAATAGCTATGCCGTCAGTACAGAAGCTACAATATCACAAACAGAAAAAATAAATCTCCTATAACAAACAAGTTGTAATTACAGTTATCAATAATTATAACACACTAGCGATCCGTTCCGGCTTCGCACGGGTGATATCTGGATTCTACAACAGCGCCACCTACTGGCTCCAATTATGCCTATAATCTTCACAGAAGTGCAAGCAATATGTTGACAAAGTTTAACCGCAATCTGATGAACATAGCAGCGCATAAATACGAGCAAACAATTTTTTTTATATTAGATAAAAATTAAAAAACGGCCAAGTGCGAGTCGGACTCGCCCATGAAGGGTTCCGTAGCAGCAAGTAACATAATTTACGATTTATGACGTTTAAAAAAAAGCACTTACTAGATCTCGTTCAAACCAATTTTCGTTTGAAGTTTACATAGTATTTTTTCAGTTTTATCATTATCTTATTTTAGAAGTTACGGGGGGGGGGGGGCACATTTTACCACTTTGGAAGTGTCTCCCGCGCAATCTATTCAGTTTAGAAAAAAATGATATAAGGAACCTCAATAGTTTTTGAGTTTCAGTTCTAAGTATGGGGGACCCTCAAAATTTTTTTTTATTTTTTTTTTCTATTTTTGTGTGAAAATCTTAATGCGGTTCACAGAATACATCTACTTACCAAGTTTCAACAGCATAGTTCTTATAGTTTCAAAACAAAGTGGCTGTGACGGGCGGACAGACATGACGAATCTATAAGGGTTCCGTTTTTTGCCATTTGGCTACGGAACCCTAAAAACGGTGAGTTTATTTTCTATTATATTATATTAGGAGCTATAATGTAAAAAAATACTAAGCACACTCCTAAATATCTATAATAATAATTCCCTTCCTCCCGGAACTCGGTTTCAAGTAGACGTGTTCAGTGTTGTTGTCTTTCTTGTTTAATTAAGAATTTAATTCAGTATTTAATTAAGTACAAATAATAGGAGTGCATAATCTGTAAGAGCTTCAAACACCAGGCGCGCCGTTTAAACAAAGTTTTTAAAAAAGAAAAAAGGTAATTACTATCACATCTACCGCCTTTTTAAAAAAAAACATGCCGTTAAAGCGTACACCTCCAAGGGATCTGCAAACATCAAATTGTGAGTTAGATTCAAGCACAAAAGGTTCAACTGAAAATGTCGATAGTAGAAATAAGCGGAAACGAGAACATGGGGATTGTAGTGAAGAACTCAAAGCTTTTAAATCTGAGCTCCTGGCCTTATTCAATTTAAAATTTACCACTCTTGCAGTCTGTTATAAATGCCATTAGGAAGCAAAATGCCGGAAATACGCAAGTCTCAGGACCTTATGTCTGAAAAGTATGATGAAATAATACTCAAAATATAAAAACTGGAGTCTGAAAGAAATAAGAATCTTACCGACATTCAATCACTTGAGAATAAATTGGAAAATATGGAAAGACACGTCCTGCCCGGCCTGTCTGCAAATTAAAAGTTTTCCAAAACAACAAGGGGAATCAAAGGAAGATTTAGCTAATTATGTAATAAAACTTGCTCGGTTGCTCAAATGATCTGTACAACCTTCAGAAATACGGGATATCTTTCGTATAAGCAATAAAAATAAACAAAACACTTTAATAGTCGAGTTCAGCTCTGTCCTACAAAAGGAGACTATGTTGCAGTGTCAAGAAATTTAAGAAGGACAGAAAAGACAATCAATTAAACTCATCTCATTTACAAATTGCTAGTATGTGCCAAATCGATTGAGAAAAACGGACAATGACCTTTCGGTCGTTTAACCAGGGGTTACAAACCTTCAATATATAGGCACATTTTATATGTAGTACTTTCTTTATTTATAATGATTTTTTTATAATGATTGATATAATATATATTTATTAACTATTATTAAAAAGTTATGTGAAAGATCGCTGTAGAAGAAAAATCATCTATTGTTATAAAGTACTTTATTCATTTAACAACAAAAAACATTAATTTATAACACATATAAAGATTCGAGTGATAACGACACCGAATAAGTACGTACTTATGCAAAAGATAAAACTTTATTTTTAATATTATATAAGAACTTTATTTTTATTCGGTGCAATCATCACTCGTATCTTCACTTGATGAACTATCTGTAACATTAATTATAAAGCGATCTGCAGTTTGGTCAATTCTATCATCCATGCCACGCATTTTTTGTTCAACCTTAAGGACATGCTGAACACAGTTTTTCCATTTATCTGGCGTGATTTGAGTTAAACCATCTTTAAGTAAATTTTTAACATCTTTTAACTTGAAAGTTGTATTTTTTCGTGCAACGTACCCTTTCACATCTGCCCACACAAGTTCAATGGGGTTAAGCTCACAGTGATAAGGAGGTAACCTTACCACTGTGATGCTTTTTTCTTTTGCCATCTCGTCGGTGACGTAACTTCGATAGTTATCTTTAACTGCCTTTATTTTTTCCATTAAGTGGGTCTTTGTGTCCGAGGGCACGTATGCGATCTGTTTAGATTCTAGCCATTCCTGCATATTTTGTTTCCGCCAAGACATTGTTGGGGTTTTTTCTAAACGTCTGGAGTGGTAACTAGCGTTATCCATAACTATGACATCGCCGCTTTGCAGTTTTTCTATTACTTTTCTAAACCAGTCCTCGAAATGGAGAGCGTCCATACTCTCATGGTAGTCACCAGTAGATGATGATTCAAATACCCAATCACATCCCTCCAAAAAGCCATTTTCATTGCCAACGTGTACAACTATTAATCGCTTTCCTTTACCCGAAGGGGCTTTCGCGCCAGTAGAGTAGCCTTCTAACCGTGATTGACGAGAAGATTCAATTGTGGTGTCTTCCCATACCTTTCCCATAGTATGACCTGCGTTAATCCATGTTTCGTCAAGGTAAAAAATGTTACGTCCCTCGTTTCTTAATATTTGTATTTCTCTCAAATATCTGGTACGCCACAGAACTATCTCTGGGCGATCTATTAGACCACTTTTTCTGTTTCTCTTTATATATTTGAATTTTAAATGGCGCAACACACGTCGCAGGGAAGTTTTGCTCAAGTTTGGCAACTGGTCATCTTGATTTATACTGAGCAAAATTTTGTCTAAAGTCGGTAATTCTCCTGCAAGAAAGAACTGATGCACTTTCGCTCTTATAGCCGATTTATCAAAATCGTCCAACTTGTCAATTACAGACTTTTTTCTTTTATTAATTATTCCCTTTTCTGGTATTTTATGGGAATCTCTATACACGCTTAATACGCGATATATAGTGCTCTTGCTGACTCCTGAGATCTCCGAAACCTTTTCTACCATATTAACGTTTGAAGGATACACGTCTTCGGGCCAGGTGTTTTTGACATATTTGTATACATTAATGATAATCTCTTGTTCCCCGACCGACAAAGTGGTAGGTTTTCTCTTTTTTACTGGTGACGTTAAAGGTGCTCCAGAAGATGGGCCTGTAAATAAATGACAAAAATATACTACCATAGTACTACATCACATAAATACATATTGTTTTAGAAAATAAATACCACATGGTCACATAAAAAGAGCGCTTTAAGAAATAGAAAGGCTACGTCGTCGCATTTGTACCTATTTGTACGTACCTGCTACGTTTATTATGGGTCGGCGACGTCTCTTTCCACTTGATGTTGAAGGACCGGGTCCTTCACCAAATTCTCCTGAACTCATGTCGATTTAGTAACGACCGTCACAGTAAAACTAATATAACAGATTCAAAAAACAAAAACTTAACGATATAACAAATTTAACAGTAAAAACTCAACTAAAACAATGCAATGAATGCTATGAATTACCCGAGACGTACACACGCAAGCGCTATCCGAACACGAATGAAAACAAAATGGCGGACCGGCCCAAAAAAGGTGACGCATCTCTGGCTGCCATTGTCACGTTTCTTTTAGAACGAACTGACGTAACGCGCGTTTTGTTTATTTTAAAGGGATGAATTTGCAAAAGCTCAATATGGTGATTATATTGCTTCAAATATTTTTTTAATATGAAACTGTTATTAAATGAATTGCTGCGTTACTTACCATAAATTGAAATATAAAATATAACACATTTTTCGCGATGTACCGTAAGATTTTACTATGTTTATAGGAACCACAGACAATATTATTTAAGAAACAAAAAAACAAAACATATGTGCTGACCTAGAAGTGGGAATAATATCAATATTTAAATATTGTTATCACATCTAAATTGAGATTTTGTAAGTTACGCCTTTTGACACTCGGCTCATATCTGAGGTCATTGTCCGTTTTTCTCAATCGATATGGCACATACTATAGGTCCTTACATAATAAGAAATAGGCGTTTTGTACGAGAGGAATATAAAGTCATTTTTTTTTGTAAAATATATTTAATTAATCAAAGTGTGCACGGTTGTCATCTATGCACTTTTGCCATCTCATAGGTAGTTCATTGATCCCTTTACTAAAAAAACCATGGGGGCGAGAATCAATAAACTCTTTGAAGGCGGTTTGGACTGCCGCATCGGAGTTGAATTTTTTTTCTTGTAAGAAGTTGTCCAAATTCCGGAAAAAATGGTAATCTGTTGGAGCAAGGTCATAAAGGTATACGGTGGATCACAGACATTCCAATTGTACCTCATCTAACTTAGTGGTTGTTTGTTGTGCAGTGTGTGGTCTTGAGTTGTCGTGAAGCAGCAGTTGCCCAGAGCGATTGACCAATCTCGGTTGTTTAGTAGCTAGTTCTTCCTTCATGGCTTGCAGTTGCTGACAATAGATATCTGCCGTAATCGTTTGGCCAGATTTTAGAAAGCTGTAGTGACACCAGCGCTAGTCCAACAAACACTCACAAAGTAACTTTTTCTGAGTCAATTTTCGTTTAGGGCAGGATTTGGCTAGGGTCTCCAGGGTTCAGCCATTACGAAGAGCGCTTCCGATTATCGTACAGTATCCATTTAATCACAAGTAATGATTCGATTCAAAATCCCTTAATTATTGTGTCGGTTGCGCAAAGTAACACAGCAGTCAAAGCGTGTTTGCAAGTTCGATTCACTCAATTCATGAGGTACCCATCGTTCAAGTTTTTTACCGATATTTCATGTTTTCCATTGTGCGGTAATAAGCGACGCCAAAGAAAAAAATTATGAGCAAAAAACAAATGAATAACTGTTTTCAAAACTCAAATGTGCTAGCTAAATTAATTTATAAATTTGAATTTGGAATTCTTAACCAAAGAAGAGATATTTCAGATGAAAATGGTCAATACAACAAAATGCTAATTTCATATGTAAGGACCCAATATAAACATTTGAAGTTTGCTTCCTAACGCGAATTGTCTTCTTTTAAAGATAAAAAGAGATTTTGTTATTTTAGCTTCGTATCGTTCTCGTGCTGTTAGCGATTGCACTGAATTCGTAGATTCACTAGATGCTTTGCTTGTAAAAACAGCTAATGTAAATAATTTTGTTCTTGTAGCAGATATTAACATCAATATTAGTGACTCTCTACAAAACCAACACAAGCTTAACTACCCTAATGTGACTGCTTTACACGGCTAGTTACAACTTGTGCTTGTTGTAAAGATAGCTGTCTAGATCATGTTATGCTAAGAAGCAAACTCCCAGCTAAAACTATTGTTGTAAATTCTGCGTTAACTTATCATGAGACTGTAGCATTTTTTTTCGTAAAGAGGGTCGAAACAACACAATGACGACAATATTTCGTACAGGTTATAATGGAAATACAACTGATAATGCTAAAATGAATTTTGATTCTGTTTACTCCACACAAAATCCAAATATTGCCGCTAATTGTCTTGTCCAGTCCTTACAAAAAGTTTTGGACGCTAATACTAAGTAGATTGTTTTATCTAGTCGTCAAAGGATTATAAAATCGTGGATTACTCCAGGACTTTAATTAATTTAACTGTGGCATATAATGTGGCATTCCTTGGGGGAGGCTTATGTTTAACAATCGACTTTCATGGGCTGTAATGATGATGGATGAATGGATGATAATGATAGTGATCACACACCACTCATAATCACGTATTTACAATGAAGATACCCAATATTAAGAATGTTTATAGCTAACTGGTGAGTGCATTCTCCTCTAGCGAATCACATATAGGTACTTGGAAAGAGCACATACATCTGTGAGTTTGATCCCTCAACTCAGCATGCTAGCTTACTAAGAAAGTTTATGTTCAAGTCTAGCCCTTGAACTACTAAGTATAACCGTACTTAATATCAAATATAGTACTTCATCTTATATTATTACTAATACTTGTAATATTCACAACCAAATATAAACCAATGGGTGTCGTGAAGAGGCAACAATCGAAAATACTAGAAAGTTCTCATGGCTCATTCAGATACAGCGTTGGGAAACAGAGATCAGAGTTGTAAAACATCTGTCAATGCGATCGCCAATCCGCTTGCCTAGTGTGGCGATTAAAGCAAATCCTTTCAGCAGTTGAAGAGGCCCGTGTCTATTATATTTACATATTATGTATGTTAACTTAATTGACATTATTGCCAAATCGTCTTTGTATTACATGTAAGTCTTTATGTACTTGCTAAAAATTGAATAACGTACCAGACGATTCCATAAAACATTTATACCCATTCTAACAGACTTCATGAATAAAATAATAAGCAGACAATTGGCTGCAAACACGGGACTGCACTCAGACAACGGGATAGAGGTGGGGCAAACTAGTCATAAAGTTTGGATTACTTCACGCAGCGAACAAAATGTGTTCGACAAGGCATAACTGAACAGCGATTAGCGCTACTTTCTTGTTTTGTTAGTTGCTACAACATTTTGATTAATGTATGCAACTGTAATAAAATGAAAATATTATAAATACACTAGCTAGCCCGGCAAACATTGTTTTGCCATATATATTAAAAATCGCGATTAAAAAAAACATTGGTTGATGGTAGAAGGGTGAAAATTAGAAGTTTTATGTATTTTCAATGCTAAATCATAATAAAATAAAAATAAAAAGAATTGTCAAAAAAATTTTTAACAGTGGTAGAGACACGCGGCGGCTTTTGCTGTCGTACGGATGGGCCGGCTCGAACCGGGGTGGTACCACGACCTCACAGAATACCAGCGTGAAGTAGAGGTTTACCTCTGCGTTTCGCTTGGTGAGTGCAGGTGGCCGGAGGCCCTTTTTACTGGAAATGAGGCATTCCATCTTAGTCCTCACGGGTGACAACGCATCTGCATTTTGATTTGTAATAAAGGATAGATGTAGATGTCTATGGGCCGCAGCAACCACTTACCATCAGGTGGACTGTGTGCTCGTTTAACACCCTCACCCTATAAAAAAATGTATATTTAGGGGTGGGTCACTCTTATCATTTAGGGGTTTGAAAAATAGATGTTGGCCGATTTTCAGACCTACCCGATATGCACACAAAATTTCAAACAAATCGGTTGTGCCGTTTCTGAGGAGTTTGGTAACAAACTCCGCGACACGAGAATTTTATATATAAAGATTTAGTTACAAGTAACTTTAGTTAATGACATGTAATTTTTATATGCAATGGGGTTGCACGTAAGGACGCCGTGTGGTAGAGGTGCTGGAGAATCCGTCACCCCATTTCGTCATGAAGTTCCACAAGAATCATGACCTCCGTTTGATGGCGGTATAACACTATGTTGGTTGGATCAAACCATAAATAATCTGCAACAAAACTTCGCCAATCCAGTCTATCAGACGTTAAAAAAAGTTAAAATACAATATTAAAATATTTATTTGTTGTTTTATACACAGTATTTGTGTTTTATGACGAGAAATGAGCACACAATCTAGCTGATGATAAGTGAATGCTATGACCTTACATGTATTCTCGATGATACACGGTACGATATACAGCAGTATTTAATAATAATAAAGTTGTTAATTTCATGTTGATATTCGTACACGCGTTCTTCGGTCGAGCCAGCCTATTTATACTGCAGCCATAATTCGCAACAGCGTGGCTATACCACGTAAAATTTCTTATTCCGTGTCTCATCATATCATATCTTTAAACTGAAATTACCAATTTTAACGCAATTGATGTTATTTTACTAAAGTAGGTTTCCCGCTTTAAAACGAACAATAAGTTGCTTCAAAACGTTTATTATTATTTGCCACGGCCTTAAAAAAACGTTATCATCCCAAAACATGCCTATTACATCTGTATACAAGTGACTCTGGAACAAACAAGCTCCCGCGTTTGACACGAATTTAATTGCCTTTCCAGTTGCAGGGACAGATGTTACAGCTAACGTAGCATATTTACGATCTCGTATTTTCTAGAATTTTAATGCAACTCATTCGTATGAGGCAGCAATAATTAAATAGGTGTGTGGTATGCGGTCAGATAGCACCACGTAAGAGAACTCATCTCTCTATTTCGCTCAGCAGCAATGTTGTAGGAGTCAATAAATGACTAAAAGATCTAATGGGAAAGATACTAGGTGGTAGAACTACTTGGAGTCTGTGTAGATAGGCCATAGATCTTACTTATTTTTGCCGCCAATCAGCAGTGCCTGCACTGCAGATTGACAGCAGGCATAATAACAAGGTGCGAGGCGTTCCATCTAAGTCTTCGGAGGTGACAACGCATCTGTAGCCTTTTTTTATTTGAAATTGGTTGCAGGTGTTCATGGGTTGCAGTAGCCACTTACCATCAGGTGTGATGTAAGTTTATTCGTCACTACAGTTTAATAAAATATTTTTATAAAATCAAAATTATGTAGATGGAGTAATAACTAGTGGTCTTCGGCCGCCGCCGGGAAGTAACGTCCAAGGACAAGACGTCTGGTACTGCGACCGCTAAACGTGGTGCTATTGGAACAAAAATATTAGTTTCGATAAAGGCGCAGCAACTATAGATTGTTTACAGAGTAATAATAATGAAGAAATAAATTATTGCAAAGGTACAGAAGATCCGTTAAAACAGAAGGACTTGCGTTATAACGGCATGGCACATTTATAGGCTCCTTTACTTGGACCAATCATGATCCACATGTGGATTCAAACATAATTATAACTCTTTATTTTTTTATAGGATAAGGGTGACAAACGAGCACACAGTCCACCTGATGGTAAGTGGTTGCTGTGGCCCGTAGACATCTATGTCTATCCTCTATTTCGAATCAAAATGCAGATGCGTTGTCACCCGTGACGACTAAGATGGTGCCTCGTTTTCAGTAAAAAGGGTCTAAAAAGAGTACATTATATAGATGGGTTTATTAATATATCCAGAAGATAAGTCGTCTTAGCTACGCTCCCCATTTAGGACATCACGTCATTTCGTGCTACAAAATGAAGGGGACTTCAAGAGCTGCTATTTAAAGATTTTTGTGAAGTTACATTTATTAATCTACTTTTTTTATAAATAATTAAGAATCCTTCATAAGAAGCTAAAACGATCATAATAAAATCCTGAACCTTAAAATGATTGAATTATAATTCTAATAAATGTACCGAGTAGTGGCGGTGTAAGAATATCTATTACCCTATATTAGCCGTAGGTGTCGTAAGAGGCGACAGAGGGAAACAAAGCAGGAGATGGGCTGCGGCGTCTTCCTAATAACGAATAAAAAAACTGATGTTGCCAAACCGCTTGCCAAGCGTGGAAATTATGGCAATAGCCCCCTTATGCGGCAATCTATGGTGAAGGCCTATGTACAACAGCAGTGGACCTCAATAGGCTGTAACGATTTCAAATCATTAACCGTCCCCTACAAACGTAGCGCCACCAATCTATGTAAGACGACGACGTATAATAAAGTAGGCTAATGGATAGTTATAACACCCATATTATTATAGTTTAGTTAATAAACTATAGTATAGCAGCAAGCCCCAGCACCTTTGAATTTAAAAAATATCAAGAGATTAATGTTATCTTCTAGACGGATTTAGAGATCGGAAGTTGTAAGTTTGTTTCATTTGTGTTTCGAACTTATTAGGCAATTGAAGCACTCAACAGTTTAGAAGAGTTAAAAAAAAAATCCTTGTTGTAGCTTTACTGACTAAGAATTCCTAATAGACTAAAGTTCTCGTTGGCAAGATCGCTTTTGTACCAAAAAAAAAACTTTGGGCAAACGAGCATGAGGCTCACCTGATGGTAATCGACTACCGACGCCTATGAACAACTGCAACACCACGGGAATTGCAGATGCGTTGCCGGCCAAAAAAGGAGTACGCTCTTTTCTTGAAGGTCGCTAAGTCGTATCGGTTCGGAAAAATCGCTGGTGGTAATCGATTCCACAAGGCAGTTGTGCGAGGAAGAAAATATCTTCTAAATTGTACAGTAGTGGACCGTCAATCATCCAGATGGTGTGGATGGTATCTGGAGTTCTGCCGCGATTTTCATTAAACTTCTATGAGAAAATTACAAAAATTATCATTAGCAATTACAATAGGAAATCAATTGAAACATTACTCTAAATAATATTATAAGGAAGGAAGGTTCCGACCTCACACGATAACTTTCTAAGCTTCAAGTAACGTAAAGGGCACCCGGGCACCCGTACTCGATCCCGCTATTTCCCGACCACCGCGTAAGTTCCAACTCGGTTCGAGTGTTGAGCCCTGTTAATGACGCCGTTTTCCTCTTAAATTGAATTTCATTAAAGCGACGCTGAGCTTTACACTTTAGGCGAACTTCCATTTGATTTAAGACGAATATTTTAATATCAATATAAAATTCATAACGTAAAATGCACCTGGCAGTTAAACCATCACATTTTTTGTTATTTTTATTTACTTAATGTAGCATAATACGAGTCTAAAAAATAAAACTAAGACATAACTTCTATGGCAAATTATTTTTTCAAGACAATATTGAACATTTAAAAAATAATACTTTGAAATTACATGACTTTTAGAAATTATTATTATAATTAATATGACACACTTCAATGTATAGTTTGCTGTGTCGACGACATTAATCACAGATCTAATAACAATCACTAATCACTATACTTGTGTTTTCAATAGTTAGGTTATTAGTCATTCTCCAATCTCATCGTTGTACGACTCTTCATTTTATTGTCGTTGTTCATATAAAACATTCCCCCTGCAAGAATTTTAATGTAAGCAATGTCAGTTATTTTATGTATACATGACATATATACACCCTACACGACGTCGTGCAATATAAAACGTGTATGAATAAAATATTAAAACAGAATAATAAAGAACTCTAAGAAGAAATATTTAATTTATACTTATTTTAATACTGATTTGAGTACTGGTGTACACGGCCTCTCCCATTGCAGGTAGGATCTGCATAATCGCCACGCTCAGCAGGTGGATTCACTATGACTAAAAATTACGATTGCAAAAATTTATTAAAAAATTAATAATGAAAACTGAAACTGAATACTTGACCTTCGTATGGAAATGTTGAACAATGAATTGTCTGACAGAATACGCGCTTTCAAGTAAAGAATCCGAGGGGAGCGACAGCGTCGTTTTTAAGAATTGTAAAATAATCTTTGAACAGCGGTGATCTATTTCTGATTGAAGTAGTATTGAAAATTGCTGTTTATGTAATACGTATATATACCAGCGTAAAAAGCAGCTTAATGCTACTGTGTTTCATGTGGTAAGTGTACAAACCCGGAGAACCTTTTTACTGGAAAAGTCCTCAGGGGTGACAACGCATTTGCAGTTTATGTAAATCCACTAACTTCTTTTAACCTTTCCTTTATTGCCTTTTGAAGTCTTTACAAAACATTTGTTTTTTCTATACTATAAGGATAATTTATTCATCATTCATTCATTTATTACAGCCTAACAAAAGTCAACTGCTGAACATAAACTGACCCCGTAAATGATAGGATACTATCGGATATATTATATACCGCTCGCTTCGCTGCGCGCACGATGATATTTTATTGCGGAACCAATTAATTATTTTTTTGATGGGACTATCGTAAAATCCATTCTTAACGAATGTCACATCAATTTCAAGTCAATCGGGTGTATAGTTTTAGAGATCTCGTGATGAGTCAGTCAGTCAGTTGTATTTCGCTTATATATAGACGAAGGATATTTACAATATTTGCCACGCATGGCAGGCTGGTTGGCACTCGCATTTTTTATTATTTTTGGTTGTTATTAGGAACAATGACAGATGATGGGCAGCAGCATCATCGGTTTTTCCTATATTAAAGCAAAACAAATGCAAGTTTTTTTTTCTAAGATAGGGTGACAAACGAGCACACAGTCCACCCGATGGGAAGTGGTTGCTGTAACCCATAGACATCTACATCTATCCTCAATAAAGAATCAAAATGCAGATGCGTTGTCACCCGTGAGGACTAAAATAGAATGGCTCTTTTCCAGTAAAAAGGGTTTTCGGTTCTCTACACTCACCATACCAAACACAGCAGTGTTAAACTGCTATTTTACGCTGGTATTCTGTGAGAGCGTGGTCCTTCCCCGGTCGAGCTGACCCATTCGTGCTACAACTATACTACTAATATAGCTGCAGCATGGCTCTACCACGTATAAAAGTGCAATTATAAAAAATTATAAAAATGTAAGTATAATAATTATATAGTTTAAATAATAATAAGTAAACAAATATGTGAAATTAAAATACAATAAAGACTATGTTAGAATTTAAGAGCTATCTCTGTGTGTAAAGGACTGTTCACAGCGTAGAAGCCCATCGGTAGACTTTAAAGGGCTGATGAAGACGAACAAGAAGAGTGTAGACTTTAGACCTAATTTAATAAATTGAAAATATTTGTTAAACTGTTTAAAACGTGCTAGGAGCAATTAACACATCTAAATTTATAATGGCTTTCGTGTCAATTAGGTTACATGTATCACTAATTACGTTATTAAATAAGAAGAGGATGATGCAAAATCTAAAACGTGCTTATCTTATTTCGAAAAGTATCTCGCACATAATAAGTTATACATACATAAAAAGCACATGAACAAACATCTAGACCAAGAAAAAAATTTAGGCCATACAAACACTTACTTCGTGCGGGATTCAAACCCACTACTTAACCTCCAGGTTAGCCATTGCGCTACCGGGCTGTCAATAAAAATGGCTACAAAGATGTACCTAACATTTTTCCTAACCGTTATGAAGATTTTCGATAGAAATTACAACAGAAAATTTGCGCAAGATTACTTTGAAAAACATAATGATAAATTTATTAAAAATATTACGAAAAAGAAGTATCGCAAGTAATCCCTTCGGATTATCATTTTTCTATATAATGCTGAAGTGATAAACGAACTTACACAGCCCACCTGGTAATAAGTGGCTACTGCAGCCCATGGAGACCTGCAATCAAATTCAAACAAAGGAAGCTACGAATGCGCGTCACCTCTGAGGTCTAAAATGGAATGCCTCACGAACTGTAATTATAATGGCTCTCTAACTCAAACCTTTCAGACCGGAACATATCCACACACGCACTGGTGCCTGGCGGTTGAAATATGTAAGAGGGTGAACCTACCCAGTCAGGCTCCAAGGCGG
Source organism: Parnassius glacialis (assembly GCA_033319125.1). NCBI lineage: Eukaryota > Metazoa > Arthropoda > Insecta > Lepidoptera > Papilionidae > Parnassius > Parnassius glacialis. Next base: position 13,588,695 of record JAVANC010000013.1, on the reverse strand, counting down.
AAAAGGTGTTCCAATATATAGTAAAAATTTATGACGCCAAAACAAAATAAAAATACTTCCTAGCGCCGAGAACGACAAACAAGGTTAAAATTACATGACGCGAGTGGGTGAAACTCGAGTATAAATCTTTCAAAAAGCCACGAGTTGAAATGTTAGCTTATGAACTAAATAGCGATCTCTAGCGGAATACTAACACCGCAGAATTTACATTTATTTTTGAATAATATATAACGAGGAAGTTTCATAGTAAAACGGAATTCCAAAAGGTGTTAATAAAAAAAACGCATAATATTATTTCATCAATTCATTAAAACATATCTCGTATGTATTTAATCTGTTTTATCATTATGAAATTAACGCAAGCTTTTTTTGCACACACATATAATATCAACTGTTATTACGTCGCCATTCTAATATTAGGCGCTTAAAAAAGGCGTCTGATGTGTTTGTAACTTTTAGGATCATTTCTTAAATTTAAATGACGTTTAACTGTACGACAATTTTTAGTAAACAGTAAATTATAATTAATAAAATTTAATAAGCGTTTATAAGAAAGCCTATATTAGTCTTGAAACCACACTGAAATATTTTAACAACGAAAGGGTAAACATTCCTGCCAATGTATCGCGGTAATAAATCATTTAACGCCTTCTAATAGAGTACATAAATTCGAAACGTCTTTCAAATTTGCTTTAAAAGATCAATGAAAGTAAGATACTGATGTAAAGCAAGTTCTCTCGTTTAATTTATAGCCAATTGATATTTGACAATAAACAAGTAAGGCATTAAATCGACAGAAGCAATATAGTGAGTTGAATTAATGCGTATTATGCATTCGCTACTTTGGAGTTTTTTAGTTTTATAACCATAGTATCACAACGGACCGTATAGTAATGAGTAATCAAGAAATAAGCTTTCAAATGTGATTGATTTATTAAATATTATTACTGTAGCAAATATCTCTGTTATGAAGCAGTCTATGGCGGAGGCTGATGTTCACATATGGACTTTAGGCTGTAATGAATGAATAAACGGATATAAAATATTTATTTATTACAAATAAAGGTTCCGTATGTGTTTTTTCTGTCATGAACACGATAAGCTTCATTGCAAGAAGCTGATTTGTTAGCTAATTTAAATAAATTCATTATTATAACTTTAATTATATTTATGAAGCTAAACATTTTATGTCGCACTCACTAAATTACGCATTTATTTTCATAATTTCCTGGTATTAAACTCATTTATTACCTCTACAATTTGGTATCGAGTACGTAGAGTTATAGAGCCCATAAATAAGCCGACTCAGCAGTAAACCGCTCATGTAAATTCAAAATATCTCACAGCATGCAAAATGAACTTCAAAGTCCCTGTTAGCCACAGCCTCGTATTATTTACTCTTGTATTTATAGTTTCGATGTACAATCTCTACCTTGGATATTATATTACAAAACGGTGACCGCCACTCTTTCGCATAAATACTGTTACCAAAAACTAGTTACCTAGTCCTTTTCCTTTATTATTAATATGTTGCTAAAAGGAAATATGTATGTCTAATACTTTTGTTACCTTTTTATCCGTCTACTTAAAGTTTATTGTATTATATTGATGTTAAACTAAACACAAGGCAAAGCGTCATGAGTCATGACTCATGTTGCTTAGGTAAAAATCAAAATACATATTCGGAGCCAATAGCAACTAAACAACGGCTACAGTTGCGAAGTCTAAGTGCCGTGCAGTCTGAGCAATCAATTTCGTAATCATTTCCCGACACGACCGCCTCCTCGGTACTACGATGATGAGTAAGCAAGTAAATGTCGATAGTTCCCTATATTGCAACTAACCTCGTAGAACAGGAAATCTCTTGTTTTATTAAATAAAAATTATTGCGCACAGCTCAAGCCTTTTTATGTTGATGACCATTGTCCTTTCCAATATTGGAACGTAGAGCTCTGGATGGACACAACATTGGAGCTAGCATTTTTGTACTCCCCCGATCACCAAAATTTAAGTATAGCAATTTAAGATACAGATCGCAAGTAGACAATTAAAGGTACGGAACATTAAACCTCACTGAAGTAACCCTTAAAGTATCAATTATAGATTACAATATAATTGCAGACTTGATTCATAGTAGTAAAACGCATATGTAGCGGTATTCGTTTGGAATTAGATTACAGGCGTTCAAGTGTATCGGACTGTGAACTTTTTTGTCTAACATTTAAAAAAGGGAATCTTTAGTTTTGGTCAATAAAATACGATAACCCAACAACATTCCGCTGATAATTTATTTTACACCTAACATACTTTTCTCGTATTCTGAGATAACACAGATCGAGTCGGCACATCTACCTCAATACTTTACTGGAGCAAACAATTTATAATAATAGGGTGTCAGAGATAATATAGATATTATACAATAGGTCTTTAAGAGAAAAATAGCTTTTATTTTTTATAATTTCATAAGAGTATTTTAGTCGTAACAGACAATAGAGTAAAACTGATACAAGAGATGGGCAGCAGCATCTTCCAGATAACAACTCAAAATTATAAAAAAATGCGGTAGCCAAACCCGCCGGCCAAGCGTGGCAACTAAGGCAAAATCCCCCTAAATGGCTATTAATGAAGGAAACTTATGTTCAGCAGTGGACTTCTATAGGTTGTAATGGATGGTTAAGTATCCAATGAGCCTTATACACTCGGCGTCACAAAAATCGCACCTTCCCGAAAAAAGTTACTTGAGTATCTGGCTCTCAGTGTTTACATTTAATCAAGTAAATATTGATATCTACTGAAAGTGCGTTTATTAACCTTTAAATCAACAACCGTTTTATTTCATAAACTTAAGAAATCCTCTGAGTACGAGAGGTTGAAAAAAACTGTTTCAAAAATACGCGTTATAAAAATCACTAGATGTGGTGCGTTATGTGCTATAAAAGGGCGGGTATAGGTAAAATGTGAGTCATTCGCTTCCAAACGTTGAAGAGAATACACGCAAACTTCTGAAGTAAGCTAAAAATCCCACAATATGGATACCACTGCTGGAGAAGCCGTTCAAGTGATTGCGCGACAGTGTGATGTCGCTCGGCAACTAAACCAATCCCGTTTTTCCATTCGAAGAGTACGAGGGCGAGACTATAAAGTTTTTAGAACTGGCCACTTGTAAACGACATAATAAAAAAATAAGTTCAAATTTTGAAAATGGAACTCTTTGCCAATATTATTGTGTATTTATTTTATTAATTTGTCATTTGTTTACGATTTGGCGGCAATTTGAAAATTGTCTGTGTCAGTTTAGCAGGAATTTAAAGCGAGAAAATTTTCGTATAATGATTTTTTATGACTTCCGATGTCATTTAAGTCAACAAGAAAATTATGATAGACTTCAGTTGTCCTTTCACGATGAAGCCCCATCTCGTGCCACTGTTTACAACTAGTTCAATGAGTTTAAACATGGTCGCACTAATCTCACCGATGATCTGTGTGAGGGACGGCCTTCTACGGCGACGACTGAAGATAACATCAGTGTTGTGCGGCGTATGATAGAGACTAACAAAAAAGTGACTTATCAGCAGATTTCGGACAAGCTTAGGCATCGGTATGAGTCAAGTGCACAAAATCCTCCATGAACATTTAGAAGTCAAGAAGCTTTGTGCCCGGAGGATACCTCATAATTTGACAGAGGCCCTAAAACTCCATCGTGTTGATTGGTGTCGTGAAATGATTCAAAGATTTAACGGAGGTGACTCAAATGCTGTGTTCGACATAGTTACGGGTGACGAAAGCTAAATTTATTGTTATGATCCTGAAACTAAGAGACAGTCTGCTGTCTGGGTGTTTCCTTCCGAGGAGTTGCCAACTAAAGTGAAGATAGGTCGAAGCGTGGGAAAAAAGATGGTGGCCTCGTTCTTCGGAAGGACAGGTCATTACGCAACAATTGTTCTAGAGGCTTGAAAAACAGTTACTGCAGATTGGTACACTAACAATTGTTTGCCACTTGTCATGGAAAAAGTTCGGGAGAAACGACCTCGTAGTAGGATCCTCCTTCACCACAACAACGCCTCGTCGCACACCGTCAAGCAAACAATCTACTACTTGGTGACGTCAGATGTTGAATTACTGGGTCACCCACCCTATAGCCCCGACCTCGCAATTTTTATTTGTTTCCGAAAATAAAAGAAAAACTTCGAGGCAAACGTTTTATGGACGCCGAGGATGCAGTGGCTGCGTTTCAAAATGTCATCGAAGACACCCCTAAGGACGAGTGGGCAAAGTGTTTTTCTCAGTGGTTCCATCGGATGCAGCGATGTATTGATGTAAATGGACATTATTTTGAAAAGATAAAATAAAACGGTTTCAGGACACCGGTGGCTATATTCGGAGCCGTGGGTCTGGGCAACAGCGCTGCACATCTCAAAGAGACGATCGATTCATTGTATCGACATCTTTACGCAATAGATTCTCGAATGCTGTAGAACTGCAATAGCAGCTACGATCAGCTCGCAGAATATCTGTAAGCGTCTCTACGATCAGAAGACGGTTAAGAAAAAATAAAATTGCAGCGCATAAGCCGGCAAATGGTCCAAAATTGACCGCACAGCATCGCAGAGATCGATTGCAATTTGCACGCGATCATATTGATTGGACGGTGGACAATGGAGGACGGTACTTTTTTCGTATGAGACGAGAGTATGTCTTTTTGCAATGATAAACACAGAAGAGTATACAGAAGGCAAGGGGAATGATTTGCACAAGCGTGTGTTGAAGAAACAGTTGGAGACAAAGGTGGCTCATGCATGTTCTGTGGTGTCAAATCAGTCAACGCCAAAACCCGCCTTGTCTGCGATCTCTGGAGTGGAGGCGCTCGTGATTAAGGGTCTCTGACTGCTTACCGATACGTAATGGAGATCCTAGAGGTTTTTTTTCGAACCAGTGGTAAAGTAAAAAATTACTTTCAATAAGAATTACACATGTGATCTATATTGAATAAAAAATTATTCTATTCTATTCTATTCCTATAAGAGCATGTGTGGTCCCATATGCGAGTTTTGTTGGCGATGCATTTACATTAATGTATGACAACGCCTGCTGTTACACTGCATTAATTGTACGTGATTACCTTCAGGAGGTCGGAATCTCTGTTATGCGGTGGCCGGCGCAAAGTCCAGACATGAACCCGATAGAGCACCTCGGGGATGATGTAAAGCAGCGAGTACGGGCTCGTGATCCTGCCTCAACCACACTGCAAGAACTCGAGGAGGCTGTCATTCAAAAATGAGACAACATTTCTCAAGAACACGTTATTACGTTGATTATATCAATGAAAGACCGTTTTAGGCCGTTTTAAAAAACGTTTTTATTTAATTTGTGTAAGTTGCAATAAATCGTAATTTTGTTCTGTTTGACATTAACTTTTTTAATTCTCCGGTAAAAACACATGATAACCATATTTTTTTTCTAATGAGTAAATTTAATTACCTTTCTAATGATATGACATACTCATAAACTTACCATTGAATAAATAGATTTAAAAGTACATAGTTAGAAGTAGAAATTTATATAGTGTGTTATTTATGAATTACAAAAACAAACACTCTCAGCAAAATACTATTCCCCTCCATATTAACGTATTTAATTCGACGTCTATTCTCATGATACTTAATAGAATACATTAAATTGTTGCGCCAAAATATTTTTATTTTAGTAAAATTGAAATGTTAGAAACATAGACACAGAACGTATTTTCTTCTTAAATATTATAGATAGAGCAATGCACTGAAGTTGAATAGAATTATTTTGGTTAATTATTTACGTATCATCATCATCATCATCATCATAACATTCCAGCCCTTCACAAGTCCACTTCTGAACATAAGCCTCCCCAAGGAATGCCACAAAGCACGATCTTGAGCCACCTGCATCCATCGACTTCCAGCGACTCTTACCAGATCGTCACTCCACCTAATGGGGGGACGCCCCACAGACGGCTCGGCGCCATACCGGTTTTGACGTACGGTCGAGCGGTGTGGAGAGAGCGCGCGAGCGCAAGAGAGTTGTTTGCAAGCAGTGCTATCGACAGCACGCTGTCATTTTTGTTCGGGAACGCGGAATAGTGTAAGCGCGTCGAATAAATATACTGTCTAGGATTCGTAACGCGCATTCCTTGTTTGAGAGCTTCTCCCGGGACTCAGTTGTGTTTAACTCTGAATCCGTATATAAGAGCATTCGACAATATTAACTACTATTCTAGAAATAATTGTTACCACGAGAAACGGTAGTGAACTTTGATCCGGACATTCGTATTCGTGCGGTGTGTTACGTTTTATGCTGATAGTAACGAGATTTCGTATAGACCGACATTCTGTATTCGTTTTGTGTATTTAAGCTTTATAACAAACGAGAGTTAGTGGCTTCTGGAAGTTAGTTAATTGTACGATAAAGTTAATGGACCGTCCTCGTGACGAATGAAGAAAGTAACTGTGAGCGGTGCTGAAGTCCGAGCTGCTGCCGACGGCCACGGTCCGAGCAGGTCTACCACTACCAGTCACACACAGATACACATCACTAACCCTTACTACCCATGCACCCTACAACCACATGCGGCCTGACCGAACCCTGAGACAGCAGTCGGCTTGGATATAGGTAAGTAAGCTCGGTTTACTATTCTCCCAATTGAACTGTAGTAGGATAGAACGCTCCCCCTTATAGTTTATTGTAATTAGGGACTTTCCACGTGGCCACTTGTTGAGGCCCGACCTGCATCTGCTTGTAAGGTCTTCCGTTAATGGGCCCCGGAAGATCCTACTCCTGGATAGGCAGCTGCAGGCCGTAACAGTCTCGTTTTCAAGTTTTGAGATATACCTGACGAGAAGATGTGCCTCACTTTCCTCAACGATATATATTATTTAATATATATGTTACTCAAAATATTTTTTCAAATTTAAAACGAGCAATGTTATCCCATGTTGATTATTTATCTATTGTATTATAAAGCACTCTATCGATTTACAATAAAGTTTATTATATTGCATACTAGCTGTTCTCCGCGACTTCGCCAGCGTGAAATTTAGGGTTTTAATTATGTTGCGCGGTACCCTAATTCTTTTTCTAAAATATAAGTAGCCTAAGTTACTGCTTATAAGATCAGCTATCTTCCAGTGAAAGTCCCGTCGAAATCGGTCCAGCCGTTTCGGAAATTAGCCGGAACAAACAGACAGACAGACAAAAATTTTAAAAATTGTGTTTTGTTATAAGTACCGTATAAACTTTCACATGCATTTAGTAAAAAGCTGATATTTTGAAAATGCTGAGTGCCAAAATAAGAATTATTTAAAAATATATAATCTATACAAACAAATAAATAAAATTGAAGTATCTCTTTGTAATGTCAAAATTACAGCTTTTTACTAAATGCAGATGAAAGTATATAGGGTACTAATAACAAAAATATAATTTTTAAAGTTTTTGTCTGTCTGTCTGTCTGTTTTTTCCGGTTAATCTCTGAAACGGCTGGACCGATTTTGACGGGATTTTCACTGGCAGATAGCTGATGTCACAACGAGTAACTTAGACTTCTTTTATTTTAGAAAAAGAATTAGAGTTCCGCGCAAAAGAATTAAAACCCCAAATAACACGCGGGCGAAGTCGCGGGGAACAGCTAGTTATTAATAATATTATTTTTATATCTGCTTGTTTTTTTAATTGTAGTGAGTTGTATGCTTTTTATTGTAATGAATAAATAATTCATCATGCATGTACTTTGATAGATCAGTCAGATGTTCTTCTGATAATTAAGCGTTTTTACAAAAATATTATAACATTAGGAAACTTTTCTTGTAGACTACAAAGAAAACTCATCTTATACTTGTAGTGTAATAAAAATAATAGAGTTTCATCTTCACGAAAAACAATACAGCAAAACATTACAAATAACTTTGTCGCAGACTCCTTCTTTCTTCGTCGAAAACTGGAACAAAAGCTAAGATTGTCGCTATATTTATGACCTTGACTTTTGCTTTTGTTTTTCTTTAGTGCTGGGTTAAGCGTCCAAATGAAATAGGGAAACGAATTAAATGCTCGTATACAAACACGAAGTGAAATTAAAAATTGTTGTTTTCAAATAAATGGGGTGGTAAGATTTAGGACATTATAACACAATAATGAGTAGAACTTTAAGTTTCAGTATATAGTTAAAAAAATATAATTTATCTCCATTTATATTTTCACAAAAACAAACTCGTCGCAACTTACTTACCTCATTAAAATTTGATTAAATTATATCTACACTATGTTTTTCAAAATATCTTATAATAAATGTATTAGCTACCCCTTTCTGTTATTTTATTGTTATTTCCCTATACGTTTCCGCGGAGAGAGCAAAAGAAAAACCATATTGTATATGAAACTAATTTGATTAAAATTTTGTTTAAAATTAAAGATTGTAATCTAGAAACACGGTAATATCTCATTCCTAAGGCTGTTCTTAATAAAATAAAGCAATGAATCCAGTTACTACGTAATGTTAATGAACACAGTTAAACGAATATAAAGTTTTACACAATTTGTAATTACTTTTTCGACAGAATTAAACTTCCATTAAAATATTTAAGAGTGCTATCAACGGAGATTACACAACGTAACGGGAGTGATTGTTAATTGAAACAGTACAATATAATTAAGAACACAAAATCACAGCTTACAGCTCACTGACTCTATCGTTCCAAAACATTAATGTTTATTGCCAAATGGATTATACTTACAGGAAAATCGAACGCCAGTACATTATTAATGTAATTGGTGAATGAGCGAGTTTTTCAATTAATACAAGTGCAGTAAACTAAAGATATACTATAATGTGAATTTTAAACATTATTTATAGTAAACATATACAAGTTTTATTCTTTGCAAAAGCAACTAACCTGTCTGTCCGTAAGCGAAGATGCAAGCATTGTATCCGTCGAACGCGTTGTCGAGGATATCCCGGCCGAGGCAATCGAACACTGTCTTCTGAGATGCGAAGTTGGGCAGCGTGGAATCCAAGGAGTAAAAACAGTGGTCGAACGCGAACGTCTTTGGTTGTTTTCTGAAAGAGATAATAGCTTGATATAACTTATTTGTTCAAACAGAAGACATAAAATCTGGCAATTCTTTGTTTATTATTTTACAAAATCTTGTATATAAAGAGAGAGGTTGTGCTGGTTAAGATTCTCTAAAGAGAATCCAAGAAATTTTTCTAGAAAGCTAACCGTGAATTAAGCTGACAGGAAAACGAAGATTCCAATTTCAACACGATAGATTATGATGATTGGAGAATAACTATTGTTTGATTTAGAATATTTTATTATAATTTTTATTACAGCTATTACGTTATATAAAAGACCATGAGTTCGAGTCTCGAATGGATCAAGTTTTTGTATTATCTACGAAAAATAGTTCAGGGTTTGGATGTTTGTCCATGTGCAATTAATATATTATGTATAACGCCTCCAGGATATAGCACAATGTACTAAGTTATGAAATTTAAATATAAAAAAGCAGTGTTATCTATACAAATAAAAAAAAATTAAGTGGCTGTTTGTAATGTCAACAAATTTTTACTGTAATGCATATGAAAGTATATACGGTACTTATAACAAAAAAACAATTTTAAATTTTAGTCTGTCTGTCTGTTTGTTTGTTCCGGCTAATCTCCGAAATGACTGCACCGATTTTGACAGGACTTTCACTAACAGATAGTTGATGTTATAAGGAGTAACTTAAGCTTTTAAAAATTAAAGCCCACGAAATCCAATCGTAATAAATTCCACGCCGACGAAGTCTCGGCATTAATAAATATAATTCTTATAATTATCTAGGCAGTCGTTTCATAATATCAATTCAATTACCACATTTTTATTTTTAATGTAAATTTTAGTTTAAATTTGAGAAATTTGTATTTAGATAAAATTAAAATAATTTTCTTATATACATGATGGACCCAAAAGAAGAATTAATGTGAAAAGCTAGTTTAATATCATGATAAAGGACAAATTTTACTTTTGTTTCTTTTATCTATAAGAAGAGAAAATAAATCATTGGCGGACAGTAAGAACTTTACAGTTATGACATAGAGCTTTGCGGTCTTTGGTGGGGTAGAAAAATGGAAGAAACTTGTTCATCTTAAGAACTGCTCTTTGAGCACGTTCTAATTTCAACAGATATTTTTTTAGAAGTAGCAACCAAAGCTGTTACGCCGTAATTAATTGGCAAAGTGGGAAGTAGGTCGATTTTATTATTTTTTCATCTGCCACCTGACAAATATTATTATTGTTAAATCTTGGTTAAAAGTAAATTTGGGTGAATATGCAAAAGTTGGGTAACTTTCAGTGATATTTTGTTTATCATACTTTTCAAGTCAAATTTCTATAAATTTGAATATTTAAGATAATGTAATGAATATATTGTTCTAAATCGGGCCAGTCCCTTTTTTAAGTAGATTTTGAGAAATTTCGGTTTTTGTGAATTTGACTGCTAGGGGACTGACGAGGGTTACATAGTTCTGATTAAATACACAATTTCATAAGAAAATATAGGAAATTTATTAACACTTTGAGCCAATTTCTTTTAATCTAATGGCACGCATAATAACATAACATAATAACGACAAAATGTTTTAAATATTTAAATACATTTAAGTAACTGTTAACAATAACTATTCATTTAAATTTCTATAGTTCGTATTTGTCTGCTACAGATACATTTCGTAATGACGTCTGTATTATTCGTTGTCCAGATATAGCTTGTTTGAACTTTTTTTCCTTTACGAGCCTTTATTTTAGTTTAGTTTTCGTCTAATTGTATTTTATAATTTCGCCGAAAAGGACCTTCTGTACTAATTCCTTCTTTTAAGTTATATCTTCACCCATTTGTTCAATTATGGTTCTTGGCGTCTTTTCGACAGATTTTTAACTTTCTTAATTAACTGTTTTATAGCTCGTTTATATTTTTGATACCGAGTATTTAGTTTAGTTACAAAGTTTGAAATAACAGCTTCCAACTTTTTATCGCTTATTTCTGTACTTTCAGTCTTCGTTAATATGTCTGCTTATGCATGAACTATTATGGCTATATTTTATGGTCAGTAGTTGAACGTCGTGTATTTTGACGTATAAAATTCTGAGTGTCTCGATTCAACAGGTGCTATTTTGTGCATGTATTTTGATGATTTATATTATATGAATATACCGACAGCAAAGAGAGCTGAAGTGTTTGTACAGTAGCAGAGTATGAAACCTATCCAACTGCAGAGAAGTGTAAGACAGGGTGGCGTTATATCCTCGAAACTCTTCACCGCTGCATTGGAAGACCTTTTCAAGCTACTGGACTGGAAATGATACGGTATTAACATAAATGGCGAGTACATCACTCACCTTCGATTTGCCGACGATATAGTCCTTATGGCAGAATCGCTGGAGAACCTAAGCAGTATGCTCAATGACCTCAATAGTGCATCTCAACGGACAGGTCTAAAAGGTGAACAGTTGTTGGGAGCACTAAGCTCGAAGTTGTTGACAAGTATGTTTATCTGGGACAAATAGTCCGATTAGGTAAGTCCAAGACAATTGATGTATTCAACTCGGTTGGGCAGCATTCGGGAAATTACGACAGATCTTCTCGTCAGGCATATCTCAAAACTTCAACACATGATTGTACAACCAGTTCGTATTAACCATTGATGACCTGTAGATCTGAGTCGTAGTCTTTTACTGCTGGCCGTATGAGGAGATCAAGGTGCTTAGCGAGCTATGGAGAGGGCTATGCTCCAGGTTTCTCTACGTGATAAGACTTAAAAATGAGGATATCCGCAGTAGAAACAGGGTAACCAACATAACCGAATGGAATAGCAAGCTAAAGTGGCAACGGGCCGGCCATATAGCTTGAAAAACTGACAAACAATAAGAAAAACTCGTACCGGTAAGCGAAGGGTAGGTCGTGGTCGTGGTAAGACATGCAGAAAGTTCAAGGATGCAGATGCGTCAGAACCGTGCTTTGTAGCTTTCCTTGGAAGGAAGCATACGTTCAGCAGTGGACTTGTGAAGGGCTGTAATGATGATGATGATTTTGATGAATATTCTTTCCCTTTTTTGGTATTTGCTGCCGTGGTGTAATTTCTTTACTTCGACTTCTCTTTTCTTTCCTAATTTAGCTCCCCTAGACAAATTTTGTTTTTTTTAGAAGGCGACATGATGTTTTTTGACTGAAATAAGTAAAATAAATGCTTATACACAGTCACAGTTGAGATAAATGTGATCTAAAACAAAATAAAAATCAGTATCCTGGAAACACGTCAGTCCTCTGACGCAATATTAGACACGGGACTGACGCCAAAGTACTGATGAAAAGGACATAAATTTGAGTTTACAAAAGGTACTAATGTTTCTTTCGGTATTCCCGAATATACACAAGCAACATTTTAACAAACCATAGTTAACTATGTATGAATCGAAATAAAATATGGGTACGACTGGTTCAGCACGTTTAAACGCGATAACCACGACTCTAATGGGCCTATACACCATCGGCCATGATTGACAGCCACAGAATGGGGCATGATTGTCACAATCATTGGCGGCCACACAATCGTACATCCTACATATTCGTATTGTCATCTATCCGAAATTGACGTAAAAACAGTAGCAGCTGACGCTTTTTATTTTAATTATTTTATAATATAACTATTATTGAAATGTAGAGCATAACGGAGTGGTGGAAAAAAGGAAGTTGTTCTATTTTTACTTGTTCTATTTCGGTGTATGTTAACTATACACCGAAATAGAACAAGGTAAGTTTATAGAGCATCTGCGTTCGGCGATCATGTAAACTCGGGCACGATCATGGCCGAACTTCCTTTGATGTTTGTCCGAAAAACCGACACAGCGGCCATTACGCTCGATCATTACCGTTCATGGGCAGTTATAGGCGATTATGCTCTCTACACGATCGTGATCGCTAGAATTCATCCATCATGGCTGATGGTGCATAGGGCCTATAACACTGGCGCAGCAAAGGTGGCCGTGAAATGGTAGGGTCTGCAGGTAACTTCACTACTAACATTCATATTTAACAAGGATTTGACCTTGAGTCGGTGTTATTTTGAACTTCAAATTTGAACAATGCACAACGGACTGATGATGAAACTGAACACAAAGATTCTTAATTTTCAAAAAATAACGCTTAGAGCATTACATGATGAAAGTTGTGTTAAGTACATTACAGATTGTAGTGAAATATTAAGTATTCCTAAATTAATGGCAGTTATAATATACAGCCACTTGAATGCGCGTTTTTGGGATTGTGACATGCCAAAGTTTTGAGGATTTCTCGTGTTATTTCACAAACTTGTTTTGAAAATAAATACCTGAAATTGGGTGAACAAAACAGCTTTTAATGGTTTTATAATAAAATGAAATAATAACAAAATGTAATAAAATGTCGTATCTATTGACTGATAACATCGAGTTACCCAACTTTTGTATATTCACCCATTTATTAATAACTAGCTAGTACCCGACGCATTACTGTCCCAGCAGAAGTAATTGTGGAAATATTGTTTTAAATTTGGAAGATTTATATTGTTTAATTAGGAATGATAATACATTCACTGAAGTTGAATGATACCTTTCAGATAAATTTGTGGTTGCGATTCGCGTGACACCTACTGTAAGTTCATTATACTATGTCTATAACCTCCGCGCAAGTGCAAGCAATAAGTTGACAAAGTTTTACCACAATCCGATGAACCGTATGGCAGCGCATAAAATTGTTTTTTTTTTCTTTAAAAAAAACATTACCCTCACATTAGGATTTTCTCCTGTCTCGTGGATAGTATTTTATATTTGTGTAACTCTTACAGTTTTTGCACCACACACCAAAATAGCTCGCAGATGACAGATTTTTTTCGACTTACTTAACACTTTTCGTTATATTTTGACCAATTTAAACAATATCTTTATTGTGATTTAAGGTGATCGCCACCATGCTAGTTCTATTAAAAATCATTTCAAAATTGTATAAATAAATTTATTGTTAAGTGAAATATGTTTGAAAAAAAAGTCCCGCTGGGTTTCTTGCTGGTTCTTCCCAGGACAGAGGTATTTTCCGAACCAGTGGTAAATAAAAAATTACTTTTAATAAGAATTATGTAATAATCAACATTGAATAAAACATTATTTTATTCTATTCTATTCTAAAATATAACCTATGTGTTGTTCGGATGTATGAGCTATATTATTATAAAGTATCATTAAAATACATTCAGTAGTAAATATTTGTGTGGAAGAATAACAAACATCCATACATCCACATCCTCACAAACTTTCACGTTTATAATATTAGTATGATAGAAAAAGGTTTGAAAATTTTGAAAATTATTCTGAGAACATGTAACACCTGTCAAGACTTATTGGAGTAAAAATAATATTTTGGAAAAAACAATTTTTGCAAAAGTTCACTATTGGGCACAGGCCTCCTCATAGGGGGGATATTTGCTATAGCTGCCGATTGTTTCTTTGGTCTAGTAGTCGTGAGCACAACTGTTAATCATGGGATAACGTGTTCAGTCCAGCGTTGGGCCAAAAATCAGATTTTTCTGCCAAGAAAGTTATTGTAGAAACCCGGAGTGAAGAAATAGGCGGTGTTTTACACCACACTCAGAAAGCACGTAAAGCAGTCGGAACTGCGCCTGTTCTTTCCGGTCGTATCGGATTTCTGTTCCATCTCGTTATGAGAGTGGGGTAATAGAGAGTGCACCTGTGTTTGCGCACACATTCGTGCACTACGCACAATGCAGTCCTGCGCAGATAATTAACTATGGTCTGTTGTTTTTTTATGAAAATGCTGCTGCTCATCTCCGTTCTCAGTTTACTTTTAACAAAATTGAATTAAAAATTTCCATAAAAAAATAATAAAAAGGCGTAAGTTACTTTCGGCTACGGCGGCAATGTTACCGAAGATAAATGGCTGGTTCATGAAAATTAAAGCGTAAATGGAGCAGGCACAACTTGTTCTAACTACGCTAATAGCTATAACTTTTAATTAATTTCGCTACTAGACAAATTCCTGTATATAAACGTTTACGACGATCAAGCTGGTTATTAAAAATACCTTTACCCGCCTTACATAAATATGACTGGCCTAAAGAATTTGTAATTATTACTTAATGGGTGAGACATAGTGTCCTGAAATACAGGCCTCCAGCTTGGTTCAGGCACCAGTCACCCGTAATATACCAGGTTGATTCCGTGACCAGCATTACTTGCTATATGGTCGCATGTATATATAAATTACAGCTGTACGAACGAAATAATTTTTGTACTTTTATTTTGAGTAGGTTATAATTTATTTCATGGATAACTTTTATTTGCTGATTTCAAAATCGGCGGATTTAATAATCCTTTGCCATATAACAAATATAAAACTAACATTACAAGAAAACTAGTGTGATAAAGACCTTTGTAAGTATACATTGAAGCCATTTTCAACTTATGTTTTTATAATATAAACTTTTTATGTAAAGTAAACGGTAAACGCTGTATTAATATGCGTAACAATTTTTATTGTTCCACTACTATTTTAATTAATCACATATTTTAAACAGCCGACTGAAAAATTTTGTTATAGAAAAGATACGGGAATCTTGTGCAATAGAAAATAATTGCTCAATTCCTTAAATCATAGTAACGGTGCATATCAAGATAAGGTGTACCAATAACAAGTCAAGGATCAGGCAGCGAGAAAATCAGGTGATCGGTAATATAACCTGACCCTACTCTAGCAAAATGACAGCAAGCAAAACATATGATCAAAATTTATCGTAGTGAGATATATTGGATATTTAGAATGAACTCGTACTTTTAATGTATCGTTTGAAAGTATATCGGCCAACAAAGACTAAAATATACTGTGCCAGTTTAATTTACTTTGACAAAACGTAAAACAAATTCAAGCAATATACTTCGTTCAATCAACGGGAAAACGCTGACACAGTCTCATTTATATATTTTCGTCGACATGTCTGAAGAGACATGAGCCAAATATGGCTGAAAGCGTGTACGGTACAGCATAAATCAAAAGTTCAATTTCCCCATGATATTCAGCGAACGCGGTATAATGTTACCGCAATGTCTTGTGGAGATGTAAGACTACGTATTTTTCTAATTTTTTTTTGTTTTTTATTAATTAAGTAATGAAAGCTTCGGTTTTATAAGGTAGTTATCTACATGGAAGCCATTGTACTAGAAAACTGATGAAGTTAACTTCAACTTTATTGTCGAATTTCACTTTTCTTGATGATTATAGTACACTCGTATACTATAATCCTGAACTGCGCAGCAATCTTATTGACTGAGATTTCACCAACAACAGTCAAGCTTTTGTCTAACATTAGTTTGAATCGAACCTAGTTATTAATGCTAGTAAAAAATTATATTTATTCGACATGTAGATACTAATGATATCAATTATAATATGATATTAATTCTTAACATTATATAACTATGAACTACTTTAATTGTATACAAAAAGATGTGTTATTATTATATAAAGAGTGATTATTTTCTGAAAAACTTCAATTTCAAGTTTGCTGAAAACATTAATTATCCATTATCCATTAAAGTCTATAAAAGTCCACTGCTAAACAATAGGTCTCGCTCATAGATTGCCTCATGGGGTGATTTTGCTATAGTTGCCACGCTTGGCAAGCAGTTTGGCAACTGCAGTTTTTTTTAATATTTTTTTAGTTAAATTTTAAGTCCTACAGTATCATCGGTTATTTTGGCAGAATTAATCATTGGTTTTTTAACGACTTAAACTGAAATAAATTAATGTGTATGACTTTCTATTTCTGTTGATGTGGGTATCACTGTAAACGTCACCTGGCTCGTCAGTTATTTCGGCATAATTCGTCATATTTTTATTGGCTTAAACTGAGATCAATTAAAGCGTATCACTTTCTATTTTTATAGCTGTAGGGATCTCTGTAAATATAATATCAACCCACACTCTACGAACAGCAACCCACGCGCTCTCACTAACAAAATCATATTAGATATTTGACCTTTCGTCTCGATTCTTTGTTCTTTTTTCTAAGATATAGATATCAATGGTTCATGGAAAAAAAACTGCTGTTGCTAACCCGCCTGCCAAGCGTGACAACTAAGGTTTATGTTCAGCAGTGGTCTTGGATGGAATGAACTAATGAATACTTGGAATTATTATAGACGAAATCGGCTAAAAGCAAAAAGTGACATTTCAAATAAAATTCAGTATTAGTATTCTTTTTTTTATTCTTCTTTAAAAAAACGTTACCCCCACACTAGGATTGTCTCCTGTGTCGTGGAGGCAGTTTACAAACATAAATTGCACAAGGACAAACATCCAGACCCGGAACAATTATTTGCAGGCCATACAAATACTTGTTCCGTGCGGGATTCGAACCCGCGGTCCCCTGCGCAACAACTGATTGCTGTTAAGCCACTGCGCCACGGTGCCGTCAGTATTAGTATTTATATTAAAAAGCGAGAATAACCTAATGATCAAGGGTGAGGGCTGTACTCGGCGAGGTTTTCCCGAGGAATATTGCCGGTATATAAGGCATCACCAGTGCTGACGTCTGCATAACAATTAATGTTACCAGTTTGCATCATATCATTGATATGCAGGAGAAATAGCGTTGGAGATAGCACGCAAACTTGCGGAACACCAGCGTTGATAGGCTTGAAATCAGATCATGCACCGTCTACTACGACCTTGATGCTCCGATCAGCAAGGAAGCTGGTGATCCATTTGCACAATTTATCGGGAAGTCCATAGAAAGGAAGCTTCGAAAGAAGAGCTTTGTGCCAGACTCGATCGAAGGCCTTCGCTATGTCCAAACTAACTGCTACTAAGAATTTCTTGAGAAAAAATCTCAATAACAGTCCCGACCGGGGGTTTCGAACTAGGGACCATAATCAGCAGTCGCGCTTACGACCACTAGACCAACGAGCTAGTAAAACGCGAAATTATTTTAAAAAATCAAGCTGTATTTTGCAAAACCGACCAATAATGCATGTCATGGGAATTCAACTTGGCCGTAACAACAGTTTTGCTATGAACCCATATAAACTTGAAATAGTCATACGTCATACAAATGGGTAAGAATCAGCATGGTTCCATTAAATTAGTTTGTAGAAGAATGACTGTTAAGCTTCCTTCAGAGCAATCAACTTAAAGCAACAAAACGCAAAGGTCTACGACTTCGCGTGACAAACGCAGACCTTGAAATTACGTTCAGACCTTGATAGTGCATACGTTTAAAACAACATATGTATAATCAAAGAAAATTGTACTTTTATTATATTTTGTTTGATGTTGAATGTAATTTCCTCCTGTATATAATCACTCTTCCAGTTATTGTTAGAAATTGCATAGCAATACTTGCCTCATAGGGGGGTCAAGCGGGTTGGTAACCACAGATTTTTATTATTTTGTGTTCTTAACAGGAAGACGCTGCTGTTCATCTTCCTCTGTTGCCTTTTACGACGACACCCAACACTGTACGATATGGGATAGCCGATATTCTTACAACGCCACTTAACACGGGCGAGAAATTACATAACATAAAAATATTTATTGATAATATAAGAGCGTCAAACAGGTCACATGATTAGTGACTATGCTGTAACCCATGGAAAGCTTTCGCTGACTTTGAACAATGGCATCACATGTCATTCCTTAAGCCTACATTTGACATGGAATGGCTCACAGTATTTTTTTATACTGGTTCTCTCACTCTTTAAACGAAATACGCATTACCAATTAAAAGTAAAGTAAAGTAAAGTTGCAGCCTATTTACGTCCCACTGCTGGGCACAGGCCTCCTCTCATTTCTGAGCGGGTTTTAGGGCAAGGAAATGTCCGCCGCGCTGCCCCAATGCTTGTGGGCGAACTTCACATGTCTTCGAAATATTTCTTTTCTTATTTCTCAGACATGCAGGTTTCCTCACGATGTTTTCCTTCACCGCCGAGCACGTGGTAAATCAGCACTTAAAATTGCACTTAACAATTTCATTAGTGCCGGCGGGCATCGAACCCGGGTTGCTTGAGTACTGTGAAGCTTACAGCGAGCGCTTACCATCTGAGCTACCACGGCTCTTACTACCAATTAAAGTCAATGTAAAATCGGTGAAAACTACAAAGCCATTTTCATCCTTTTGATATCATTCAATTAAACATACCGACTAAGAAACGCAGTCAACGTATCTGGCACTATATTATAATCCTTTTTGTTTTTAATTCTTTAAAAAATTTGTATAAGTGAAAGTAAAAGAAAACCAAGAACACTAAAAATGGAACATATGATAAATTTACAAGGTACACACACGGCCGTATTATGATAATATGAAATTTCTATTTAAAAACACAAAATGTTATACATGGGTTAGTAATTGATATTATAAACATATAATTTTTTTAGTATAAGTTTTGTATCTATAACATAAAAAAATTATACTTTATTATTTAATACTTTCAATATCATATAAAAGGAACAAGGAAAATTAACAAAAATTGTTCAAATTACCAAAAGATCATATTAAAGACAGATAAGTTAGTATAGTCATAGTACACATATTGGAAAATATATTTCAACACAGTTGACAAGGTTTCTTGAAGTTCCATCGTATAATGGGATGATTAAAAAAATAAAAACAAAATTAGATTAACATTGGATGTTTTTCAATTCAAATGTGAAAGTATACCTTTTTCGATAATAACAAAAAGAATCAACAAAATTCTGTCACCTAGCTTTCAGGATGTTGTAAGAGAATTTGAAACCTATTCCTTTAAAGTAGTCTACTGTTGTATAGATATAATCATATAATAGGAAATCCAGGAGGAAAGGCGTATTATGAAACAGCGACGGTAAGCCGGCAGGTTTATGTTCACGTTCCCGTCAGAAGAAACTATTGGCTGACAGCCAGATACTTTCCAGATTAAGGGACTAATGCCTCCGGTCTCTAAGCTTCCACGTCTAAAGATCTATCGATTTTCGCTACAAAGACGCTGTATAAATAATTTAATTGAATTATGTTTTTTTTTCAAGCAAACCTAAAACACATACGCGACTGCAAATTACACTTTTAATTATTTTTTCTTCTGTATTTAAACTAATGGAAAACATTTTGGTCTTGGATGGAAAAGAGAAACCTTCCTCGCCGGGCTAAAAGCTAGGTGTTCCAAACAAGGACCGAACAATGTTTCGTGTGATAGTTCTTCGAGAAACTTCGAGATCGTGATTAATTGAGGCGAGATGAACAAAAGCACAGAAAAATAATTGTTAGGTACGAATATGAACGCTTGATTTGCTATTAACACACTTGTTTAGTCACGTAATAAAAATATTTTGTAGGTGGAAAAAAACCACAAACTACTATTTTACAATAGTGTAAGAAAACCTCTCATTAGAGAATGTAATTATTGAATCAAATTACAAAATCTTAAATTTCAGTATTTTGCGACTCCGAAATAAGTGGCTCGCAGCCAAATGAATAATTATGCCAAGAGCAGTGAACCCAGTTATACTGAATCGAATTATGATTAATGAAGAGATTTTAATGAATCAAATATGTCACTCACCATTGTTTTTAAAAAACTTTAAGTAATCACGAATTTTTAGATACACATTCAGTTTTCTGCTGACTTCCAAAAAGGAGACGGTACTCAATTCGAGTGTATGTTTTTTTTTTATGTGTGTTACCTTATAACTTTGTACTGGGGGAACCGATTTCGATGATTCTTTTTTTATATGAAAGCTGATAGTTCTCGTGTGGTCCCATATGAATTTGATCAAGGTCAGACCAATGATTATTGAGTTATTCTGAAATAACTTATATTGAAGTCGCTTATATTGAAGTCGGCTGTACAAAATTTTTAATTTTTAATTATTAGTTATTTCTTAGATAATTAGACATTTATTGCATTACGTCATCATTTCTATCACTATAGCTTATTAAAAGTCCACTGTTGAACAAAAACCTCCCCATCGATAGTCTCTTAAAGGCAATATTTGCCATAGTTACCACTCTTAGTAGGAGAGTTGCTAACCGCAGTTCTGTTTAAATATTTTTAGCTGTTTCTTGGAAGACGCTGCTACCCGTCTCCTAACTTTCCCTCTGTCGCCTATTAAGACATAATATAGTGTAATGGATTCTATTTACGCTGTCACTACACGGTATTGTATTACCTACAATAACTTTCTATGTACAAGAAAACTGTTACACGTTAAGTAAAGAGGGTCTCTATGCTATGACTCTATTGTTCTACAATGAAAATAAGTTGGATTTAAATAAAAATAAAATAAATCAATATATATATATATTTTTACATCACATTATGTCCACCTCATCAATTATTAATAGGTCGTCTGCCTAAATAAATATCAAAGCAAGGTTACAAATCTTAATAATGCCTTGACCACTACAACACTTGCGATATTGTCAGACAGTTGATCATACGAAATAGCCTGAGGGCAAAGGACAATTAAAATACATCTTCTTCTGTCTGCTATTCCAATTCAGTACATACGATCAAATAACCAGCTTAACTAAACCCTAAATGACGTGGTCTTCAAAATATTAACTCTGATAGCTATTTTATTATAGTTGTGTATTACTGTTCTTATTTCATTGCTATAATAGTTTAGAAAAATTCAATACAATTATTACAGCAGAATTAAATTAGTCAGAAAACCTCAAAGGGCTCGCGCCAGTTTTTTAATTAACGTTACGAAAATAATTCTAAGTCTTGATTCCACCACATTTTAAATTACATGTCAGAGCAACATTTCTCGGAATGAAATAATTTTACACTATCAATTATCGTCGACACTTGTTTATTTTCTCGAGCTTGAAGATACAATTTCTTGATAATTCAATAGAAACAGATTTGTCTCGGTGAGTGCGGCTCGCCAGTATATGATTCAATTTCGAGAAAATGATATCTCGTAAAAAGTAAATTTATGAGTATTCGGAATCTTATATATTATCAGTAGATCTCAATTTCAATCTTTTTTCCAGAAAAATATCATAGATTATATATATATATATGAACAAATTAAATTCCATATAACTTTTACTTAGAATTTAATTTAATTTAAATCATTTAGAACAACCAAAAATCAGCACACTCTAATCATCAAAACAGAACAATAAAAATAATTATACTAGTGCCTAACAATTAAAGTTGCACAGCATGGATATTTTAACATGGTAGTACAAGAATGTAAAGTAGAAATCAATGCTAAAATGGTAACAAACTAACAAGGAAAATATAGTTATAGCAAATTGTTTTTATCAATAAACCATATATACTTTAATAAGACACATTTTTATTTTCACAGCATTTTTGGTAAGAAAGTATGATGTTATTATGGTATTATCGAATTCACAAATATTCCTACCAAGGATGATATGCGAGGTTATTGAAATTAAAAAACATTCTAATTTCAATAGAGAAGATGGATGGGTGCTGCTTCTCTATCTCTGCTGATCTACTTGGGATCCTATAAGTAACGTAATCAAATGCAAACCCAAGAATACCACTGCAAGACTTACTTACGAGGGCGGCACTGAAAATTTCGGGAATCAAGGAAGTGACACAGCATTACTATTTAAAAATGTATTTATTGCTTTTCGAAGTATTCTCCGCGAAATTTGACACATTTTTCCATACGATGGAACCAATCATTGAAGCAACCATTCCATTCGGAAAATGGGGTCTCCAAAATGGCCGTTTTGTAGGCGTCCACAGCTTCCTCAGGTGATGAAAATCTCTGTCCACGCAATTTATTCTTTATTTTAGGGAAAGTATAGAAATCATTAGGGCTTAGGTCGGGGCTGTACGGCGGATGGTCTAATAATTCTATGTTTTCTTGCCCTAAAAACTCTTTTGTTCTGTGTGCGGTGTGAGAACTCGCATTGTCGTGATGGAGGATGATGCGGCGGTTGCAGTTCTCTTTACGGAGTTCAGAAACGACCTGTGGCAAACAAATGCTAGCATACCATTCTGCATTAACCGTTCTTTGTCCCTCAAGAGGAATAGTCGTAACATGGCCGGTTTTGGAGACAAACGTGGCCACCATTTTTTTTGCAACACTCCGTGAACGAACAATTTTTGTTGGCTTTAACTCATTTTCGAACACCCAAACTCGTGACTGGTTTTTTGTTTCGGGTTCGTACGCGTATATCCAGGATTCGTCACCTGATACGATGTTGTATACAGCATTTGAGGATCCTGCGTGGAATCTTTCGAGAGTTCTAACGCACCAAGTAACGCGAGCCGCTTTTTGCTCTTCACAGAGCGAATGCGGTATCCATCGGGAAAACAACTTTCTTTACACCTAATTGTTCATGCAAGATTATTTGTATTTGACTCACGCCAATGTCTAAAGTTGCCTGAATTTCGCGGTATGTCACATGTCGATCTTCCTCAATCAGCTTACGCACAGCACCAACGTTTTCTTGGGTGACTGCAGTTTTTGGACGACCTTGAAGGGGATCATCACTGAGCTTGACACGTCCACGTTGAAATTCAGCAAACCAGCGATAAATTGTGGTTTTGGATGGGGCTTCATCACCAAATGCAGAAATCATCCGGTCAACACACTGTTTTTGTGTTAAACCACTTCGAAAGTCATAATAAATCATCGCTCTTGAATTTTCTCGAGTCAATTCCATTTTCTCAACGACTAAACAAGTTTGACAAAACCTTGTGACAAGACCGAAAATCTTTTTTTAAATAAATAAATAGTATTCAATTTTTAAAACCAAGGAGTTTTCAATTAAAAAGATTTTAATATGACAGGGACAGTGGAAATATTCCATTCCCGATACTTTAAGTGCAGCCTATGTACAAGATACTGTAAGCCCGTTCTGCGTAGATCGGACCAGAAATTAATATTCTAAACCTGAAGGTAGCCGGGTTAACTATGTCAATGGGACGTTAAACATTTCATTCCCACCCGTGACCATTGGTACTGTAAAGCATCCGAAACGTCGGAAATAAAAAAATTAAATAATTTAAACGTGATAAAATCCGTAAAAATAGTTTTATTCAATGTGTAGATAAATGTATTCATCAATACGCGTTCATTATTTCATGCTTAATGGGTTAAGGTTTAGAATCAAGTCGCCTTAATAGGGGCGTGGGGGTTACAGTGAATAGGGTGGGGGAGGAGTAGATTCGCCCCCCACGTTTTTCGCCCGCCGGGCGTGCCTATTTTTTATGGTTCCGTAGTCAAACGGCTGAAAACGGAACCCTTATAGATTCGTCATGTCTGTCTGTCTGTCCGTCCGTCACAGCCACTTTTTTTTTTGAAACTATAAGAACTATGCTATTGAAACTTGGTAAGTAGATGTATTCTATGAACCGCATTAAGATTTTCACACAAAAATAGAAAAAAAATCAATAAATTTTGGGGATTCCCCATACTTAGAACTGACACTCAAAAAATTTTTTTTCATCAAACCCATACGTGTTGGAAGCCATGGTACCCATATGTATGGTAGGTCTTCAAAAATAATATTGAGATTGCTTATTTTTTTCTAAACTGAATAGTTTGCGCGAAAGACACTTCCAAAGTGGTAAAATGTGTGTCCCCCCCCCCCCCTCCTGTAACTTCTAAAATAAGAGAATGATAAAACTGAAAAAAATATATGATGTACATTACCATGCAAACTTCCACCGAAAATTGGTTTGGACGAGATCTAGTAAGTAGTTTTTTTTTAATACGTCATAAATCGTAAATTATGTTACTTGCTGCTACGGAACCCTTCATGGGCGAGTCCGACTCGCACTTGGCCGCCTTTTATTTTTTATATTAAATGTTGAAGATTAAAATTTTTATTGAATGATTCCTGAGAATGGGGGGGCGTCCCCCTCCGCCGAAATAATTCTAAAGTATAGTCGACGGAACCCCGCTAATATTTTGTTATTTTCTGTTAAATAAAAAATAACCACGAAGGGGATGGAGCGGTCTGTTCGCTTGCTTCGCTCGCTCACTGGACCCCGCCATCCCCTTCTAAACCTAACCTGTCCGAGTCGGGGTGCCTCAAGTCTCGAGCTCGCTTCGCTCGCTCTTGCACCAAATAAAACATCAAAATGTTAACTTTTATAATTACTTTAATAAGTAAATATATTTTATTACTTCCACCATTTCCAAAAATATATCTTGATTATATTTCATAATGTTGCGCCTCCACAAATACTCCACTATTGCATCACCAAAATTGTCTGGATTATTGTAATTAACTTTTCAAAAAAAACGTTCACAGCTCTCCATTGTGACTCAACCGTTTGTGTGTGAGTCCCATTAAGAGTTTAGAGTAATTTAAGTTCCGTTTCAGGTATTAATTAGTGATATATGAATATTTAAAAAAAAATATTTTTAAATATTTCGACGCCGCTTCGGCAGCTAAAATTGCATAGGGACGCTTGAGATAAACCCCCTTGACCCCCCCCCCCCCACAGTGACATACTCCTCAAATTCAGGCGACTTCATTTTAAACCCAAGCGCTAAAATGAATACATCATTATCTCACTAAAAATACTATGTCGAGTGCTGGTACCTTATCTGAGTCGCAGATTGTTTTATGTAACAGATCCTAATTCTTAAAAATCTATTGTTTTAAGCATATTTTAACAATATGAAAATTCGAATATAACAGGAAAAACATACACAATTAAAATACGTAATCACAGGTGAAACAAAAAAGTACGTGACTTCGTTAATACTCAGAAACTAAACTTTGTTTGAAAAGTCAAAGCATTGAGATAATAAATATAATATGTACATTGAACAACATTACTAGATTATCACAGGCGCCGCAAGTAAACTTAATTTGTTTTCTTATTTAGAGAAAGGAAAAGAAAAACACTCGTGGGATTTATTTTCTTTGCTTCTTGGTTGGGAAGGAAGACGCGAATTTAATTTTCAAACGGTCGATTTAAAATGCAGTTTCGGGGATATAAAGATATTTTCTTTTTTGTAAATGAATTAACTACATATTATCCACGTTTATCGTTTTCCGTTTATGAACATGTTTACACCTTTACGCTTGTTTTTCCATTACATTTTTTTGTTCAGTGCCAATTTTATGTTTGAAAAAAAAAGCGCACTTTATATTAACGATAACAGTTTTTCTCTTAAAAACTACAATCAAGATATATACACGGCCTATTTATATTTAGGTTCGATGCCATTCCCAAATTTATTTAATCCATTATGAATTATTAATTCCCCCGTCAAATTTTTACATAACAATACTAATTGAATAAACATATTCATGAGTTCATGATAAATAAACGTACTAAAGTTTATGAAATTAATATATTTATAGTTGCAGAAACTGTTTTGATTCGTAGGTAATCGCCAAAAATATGACGGAAAAATATATATCTTAAACGATTTATTTAACTCTACCACAACAAATGTATTAATTAAAACGCTTACAATTATTATTCAGTGTTATCACTGAATAATAATGATAAAAAATGTTCTCGACAATTTCAATGATAATAGCAAGGTAAGGTAAAGTCCTAATACCGCCGAAAGCAATAAACAGTCTCCCCCGTGCGATGAAACGCGATGTCGCGAGGGACGAGTCAGATATGCGAATGTTAATATACGAGTATTAGATGTACCTACCTCCCTTTACATTAAGGGTTGGCTTTTAGGTAAAGTAAATGTATCTTCTATAAAAGTTCCAAATATTATGTGTTCCTGAATAAGTAGACAAATCGACTTGGTGTCAGTGGTGGCGGGGCATTGGTTCCTGATGCATTTAGTATCGTAATTTTTTTTAAATATTTATTTCATTAATTGGCAAGTGTAGATGAATATATTATCTGTATTTTCAAAAACAAAATCATTCGTTATATTTTAACTGGACAACTGTTTTCCAGCAGCGCCTCCGCCCCCGCTAAGCAATTGCTTGGTCTCGAATAACCGTAACAGCTTTACGACTGTTTGAGCGATGGGAAGTATCTAAATTAGGATGTGTGGTGGTGGTCTGCGGAGAAAGGGATGTTCCCTCCTACCTAACTACCGCTGCAGACAAGATGGAGTCACGGGGAAAAGGACTGTCAGTATTACGATGCCCATCGCGGTCAAAACTTGTTTGATGGCGGAGCGATAGGCCCGATCCTCCAATAGGATCAGGAAGGCGCTTCCGAGTGTTGGTTTTTTCTGGCCCCACGGCCTCCATGTATTAGGCTCGTGAGGTGCAGTTGAGGACTACGGAGGATGGTGTGCCTTGTGAGAACACAACACACCAGCGCCTTACCTGAGAAGGAGATGGGGAGGTTATGCCCTCACCCGGAGGGGCCGTAAAGAAGCGGCCAGCGCTGGTGGGGCTGCGGATGTATGCGAAAGTCTTTCCGGGGCCCTGTCAATATGCGATAAAGGTGGAATACCATTAGGTTTTAGTGGTTCGCATCCGACATAGCTCGTCTTTACCCCCATGAGGACGGCTATCGGTAGGCAATTTCTGGTGTTAAAAAATGATTCAGACATACTCGTGTAGTCAACACAAGTTTGTAGCTGTGATACATAATAAGCCTTAGTACGAATGGGTCGACTCAACTGGAACCACGTTTACACAAAATACTAGCGTAAAATAAAATCATAATATTTGAAAATAATCTTGTTTTTACAAATTAAATTAATAACATACATACGTGGCGTCTTTTTTTACTAAATAAGAGTGACAAACGAGCACACAGTTCACCTGACGGCAAGTGAATGCTGTGGCCCATAGACATCTACATACATCTATCCCTGATTAAAAATTAAAACCCCTGAGGAATAAAATGGTTTGCCTCGTTTCCAGTAAAAAGGGTCGCCGGTTCTGTACACTCACCATACAAAAAAAAAAGCTCGGCAGTAAATAGCTGTTATTTCGCATTGGTTTTCTGTGAGAACGTTGGTTCTTACAGGTGGTTAGGTGGAGTGTAAGTCCGTTTGTCAATTTTATAAAAAAAAATATACCTGTTTTCGATACTGTTACAAGTATTGCCGAATATTCATTTATAAATAATACCATAGGTACGAATAACAATGTAAGCAGTTAGTTAAGTACCCACTTTCACCAAATTAATTAATTTAGTAAAATTCATTAATTATAAGTAAGGTAAGCACCGAACATTGCTCTAACGAAAATGTACAACGGATTCAAGGACAACTTTGCAGTGAAATAAACGTTCTTCTATACATCGGTTTATATCAAGGTCAATGTTCCAACTGCAAAAGTAAGTTTGTAATAGTAAAAATTATTTTTATATGATATCAACTACAAATTAACTGTTTTTCCTTTAGCTGTGCTGTGAGACCTTGTTTATTTGAATAAAACTAGTTTTATTCAAACGACTTACGAATGATATCGCGTTTAGTTAGCTTATTTTTATATTCCCCAACGTTTCGAGTACTTTGCAGCTCCCATGGTCACGGGGGTGGTTGAGGTATTTCACGTCCCAACGTCATAGTTAATCACGGCGGCTACCTTGCCTGGGTTGAGATTTAATTTTATTAATTATAGGAGCAGATGGTACGAGTAGTACTCAGCCATCTTCCCTATTGAAATTAGGATGTTTTTTATTTCAATAGCCGCACGAATCATCCTCAGTAGCATTTTAAATTTGATGTAATGGCCGGGCGATTCTGAACATGTTTTCAGACTGCAGACTTCCCGGAGAGACCACATTTACAATCAAGCTTTTTACACTGCAGCATCCACCTTGTAGAGGGATATTACACTTAATGGATGGTAAAACTGGGTAGTAGCGGGATATCGACTACCCCATATCGTCCCGTGGGTGTCGTAAGAGTTGACAGATGGAAACTAAAAAAGAAAATGGGCAGCAGCGTCAACATACGTGAGGGACTCGAAGCTTGTTATCGTGCAAAACTTGCTTGACGTGCTCGGCGATCAAGTGTTTACTGTCACAGATTCTCCTGCTCTCTGATACAAAGATTTACCCACGGTAGCTTACTGTGAAGGATGGTGGTGAGATTCATCGTTTAGATAGATATATTCTGTTATCCCAGTATCCCCGTTTAGAATTTCTGAACATTTTAGAGAGGTTGAAATTAAAGTTTTGGAATGGCTAGTCTGCTTAATTTAACCAAGAAATATATATATAGGTATTCAACTGGTTTTATTTTCAATTAGCCTTAGTTTCTTTCAGTTTTTTCGACAATGTTAATTTTACTAAATAATTCCAATCAATCACTCAAAAATCACGATTATACCTGTTTGTAGGCTTTTGTCCCTTTATTTGCGTTCCTCTAAATATGTCCATGGACAGGAGGTATCATAGGTATGTAACAGAAAAACGATATCTGTAGAAGGCCAAATATTTTTTACAAGCTTTCATTGTGTGTAAATATCGATCTTTTTATGTAACCTGGTAAGCGATGATAGAAAGTCGATAGTTGCAGGTGGATCATGACCGTGCTTTGTGCCATTCCTTGGCGGATGCCTCTGTTCAGCAGTGCACTTGTGATGGGCTGTAATCACGATGATGATGATGAACCACTTTTTACATACTTTAATTTAAAATATATATATTACTTAATAACTTTACGGACAATTTTAGTTCATACAATTTTTTCTATATTATAGATTTTGATAACCCTTTTAACATTTCCTTAATAGTTAATGTTCATAGGAGATACTGTCCTATATTTAATACAAACAGATGTCACAAAAATGGCGTAGGAAAACATATACGGGGAACGCACATTTAGAGCAACTTTCTAACGACTTGACCCCCAAAGGCTTTAATGCTGACGCGACCTACCGTGACCACAAAGAATATGAAAACCATTGCGTCACTCTTGCCCTACTTAGTATCATTTTCTTAAAACAAGATATTTTTAACTTTAATACAATAGAAAAAGTAAGCGTTGAAAGTATTAATATTTAAGGGTCTCATAAAATTAATTGCGATTTATTTTTCATTATGATAAAATATATCATTGATGGGCTTATGTTTGTGTTTCCACCTTAAATGAAAAGTTCTGCAGCTATATTATAGTTATTGCACGAATGGGTCGCCTCGACAGGGAAAGGACCGTTCTCAAAGAATATCAGCGTAATATGCAGCTTAGAGCTGCTGTGTTTCGTATGGTGAGTGTAGAGAACCGGAGACCCTTTTTATTGAAAACGAGTCTTAATTGTCTTAACTGTCAGTCTTTAGTCATAAGGATTGACAAAGCATCTGCATTTTGATTCTTAATCGATAAAAGTTGTGGATATCTATGGATTTACAAAATCGACTTACCATCAGGTGGACTGAGTACTTATTTGTCACCCTCAGTTTATTTAAAAAAAAAACACGAACCAAATCACTATTTCTGCAAAAAAGGAATTATTCACACAAAAAGTTAATTATCGTAGTTTATAGGTTAGTAGCAACACAACCACAGATATATTATTATCACGAGCGTCACTGCTGGCTACGAACTTTTGATTTGCAATTGCAGAAGTAATTGTCTGGTACCATTAACGATACTCCTCGTCAACGGCCTGGGTTTATTTATATTATTTTACATCTATACGGGACATTGAATACAAAAAACAAAAAATGTTTTTGTATATCACTGATACGGGACGATATTCTGTTATCTATCAAAAGCTAGGTCTTTCTCACAATCGCCTTTTATGATACACACGGACACACGGGACTATATGGGATAGTGGTTTATCATCATTCTCATTAAACAAACATACCAAGAGATGACAATGATTTGACTTCATATACCTCGAAACATTATGGCATTTGATGTTTGTGTCAAACGACAACGAAAACCGATTGAACAAAACATACCTCCCTCGATAACATAACACTCGGCAATAGTGCACATGACATAATGCGTAACCTTGATTACATCAGGGCATCGCCACCGCAGCCGCCTTATAAAGCCGAGCACAAAACGCCTTCCGCTGTTTACTTGGAGCACTTTCACTGACAGGCCGCTTTAGCCGTGGCCCACTCCCGTTCAGAGTGATCGACCAACGACCAATTAAAATTTTAAAACAATCAAGGTTTATGTGTTATATTATATTCAACTATATTATAAGTAATTACTGTGTAAACTAGTGTAGTTAATTAAATACGTCACAAAAAACAGCGAACATTAAACGGCTATGCATAATACTATTCTCCAGAAATTAATTATGTTGTAAAATATCCTATATTTTATTTTATCGCTTATTAAAATTGTGTTTTTACTGCGTTTTGATTAAAGATTGAAAAGGTAATCTTATAATATAATACTCTGTTTGATGGTGCGATCTACTACGGTTCTCTATGGGGAACTAGTTTGTGCAGATGCCCTGATTGAGCATGGAGTCATACGGAGGGTATCGCGCCATTTTATGAGAAAGCATGTCTACTAGCGTGATTTCCTTTTAGTCCTAGTAATATTAGCTTATTCCAGCTCTGAGAAAATCACCTGCCTCCATTAAAAGAGGGAATGCGGAGCTTTCATAGTGGGCAGTATCTACTTAAAGTGGAAACGAAGACTTGTCAATCCGACGGCAGGGGGCAGAGCTGTCGAGACTACGTTTCGTCCTACAGAACTGGATGTACAGGCAGCCCGGTTTATTGACTTTTCTGGTTGGTACAAGTAGATGATTGAGATGGGTCGGTTATTTAACGTAGGCTATATAACCGAAAAAAAACCTGGCAACCAAATTCCACCTGCATAGCAGTGACGACGTGACCGTACTACGGCTACAGTATGGTGTGCGTATAGCGCACCATTTTCTACACGTGAGATCAGCTCAGGCTAAGCTGCGTTATTGTCTTGTACGTAAAAATGGTGAATTTTTTTCCCAACCTTAAAAAAAAACCTAAAGAGGTTATGGTTGGATGTGAGAGATTATGAAGTGCTTGAGACATGTGTGGGCTTGTATGATCTGATGATTTCGCAAAAGTAGGCTGCGGAGAAAAAAGAAGAGGACGTCAGAAGGAGAGTATATCAGGCCTTCCTCCACCCATCATAATTAAAACCTATGCGGCGGAAACTAGGCTTGGGCAAAATTATCGAAAAATCGGTATTTTTATTAGTAGATATTTATTTTTGAGTATCGAATTCGTATTAATTTCGATATATTTTAAAATGTTGTATTAATGACAAAACATGTAACAACAAAATATAAAATTTTGGACCTTATCTTTACATCATGCAAATGATGACGATATATATTATATCGCGTGATAAATATCGATACTGTTTAAAAATATCGATTCGATATATATCGATATATTTTTCCCCTGCCCATCCCTAGCGGAAACAGAGGGAAACGTGGAAACACCTAACATTTTTACTGAAAACGAGGCATTACATCTGAGGACTAAGATAATCCTCAGATCTAATGCCTCGTTTTCAGTAATATTAGCCTCCTTTAATAATATTAGCTCATTCTGAATTATTTTTTTCCTTTTTCTTGCTTAATATTTCTTAAAACCAAAGTGATGTCTGCACAGCTCCATAAAGAAATCTCACTTTTCTTTTTCTGAGTCACTATGAAATGTCGAAAAAGCAATTGAAGACCTCTGCTATTACATTAATGAGTTGCATAAAGACGAGTAACCTTGTTAATGGGATTTTACGAGATAAGTGCTAAGTTACAGGTCGTATTGCATAGAAACATGAAGGGATAGCAAAATATTTGACTTTCGACTCATCATGTTATTTATTTTCTTATGATTACGTTTTAAAAGAGAACCCACATTCCCACATTCATAGTGTCATAGTACTTTTGACACATATATCGGTCACATAAAACGATAAGGGTTGGTTTATTCGGCAAGTGAATGTAGATAGCGACAGGTCGCTAGCGTCCATCACTATTTGTTGTCGTGGTGTTTAACGCGTGTGTTTTTCGTGTAAACTGTTTAATGATTATAAAACCAATGCACAAAAACTACGCTTATCTTTTTTTTTTAGTATAAGGTCAACAAGCGAGCATTGTTGGTCCTGAGGAATAAGTTGAAATGCCTCGTTACCAGTAAAAAATGTCTCCGAAACTTTACACTCGCCACACAAAACACAACATTATTCTGATGTTTCACGCTAGTATTCTGTGAGAGCATGGTCCTATCCCGGTCGAGCCGAACTATTCGTGCTGCAGCTACAATAGAGCTGCAGCGTAGGTCTACCATGTGCAAGTTCCATCTGCAAAATCAATAAATTTATAATATATTAATAACTTTCTAGTTAGTTTTATTCATCTATTTTTGCATTCATACTTGTTACGTAACCATGTAGGAATATAAAAATAGAAGAATAAGGCCGGCCACATACATACGGAATTCCGATTGGAGATTCCGAACGCAGCAAGTTCATATAAAATCTATGACCCGTTACACACGTACGGTAGCTCTCCGTTCGATATTTTGCGGGCAAAATGGCAATCCGTATGTGTGTGGCCGACCCGTTCGGTATTCCGAAACGAAATCACGAAACGGAAATCCGTACGTATGTGGCCGGCCTAACAGAGTAAAATATATATTTGCCTTAAATATGACGGTTATGACAAGACCACCACAATTGGTCAAATGATTTGAATACATTATATTCATTTCTATTACCTACGCATATACATATCTCCGTTAAGTATGTTCAACACTGAATAAACAACACGACGTAAGTTGAATTCATATAATAAAATAATTGTAGGCGAGCCATCGCAGAGTAGAGCAGACTCATTGCTAGCCTCCCTCAGCATCGCCCACCCAAAAATGGGATTTGATATTCGTCAACACCACCACAGCTACGTGCTACATCATAGCAAGGGCAATATGTTTAGAAATGTCTGGAATGGTAAAGGAAAGTTAAAGGAAAACAGGATCCTAAAATGAAGGCGGCATATGGGAGTCAACAAGACGTAGGGTGCGTTCGTTCGTCACGGCGTAGAAATTACGGAGGGGTGAAACTATGACGTCACACGGCGCCATGGTGGCTCGGGCCGCTCCAACTGGCTCTGATTGGAACGCCTCCGTCACGACGTTCAGTTTACTACTCGCTACACGTATTTATTTACAGTTGAATGAACACTTGTCATATTTTAGTAATAAATCAAATGCGGCGAGTTTAAAACCATTAACAATGAAATTTTTACGATTTGAGTATATCGCTTAACGGTCTTTAAAATGTGAATGCTTGGTTATAGCGTATTTAAAAATAAATAACGATTTCCGTTAAATGTCTTACGTCCTCGTTTTAATATTTCCTAGTTAAAATTGCGCTGAATTATAAGGACTAGATAATTAATGTTTAAAATTATCTCCGTAACAAAACTAACACGTAAATTTTTTTTTTCCTTTATTATGTTTATTTGAGATTTCAAAATCTATTGGCCCTATTTAAAACATTCTCTAAAGTTTGTATATCACGTTCCATTACTATAATGATTATCAGTAAGGTGGATACATATATGAAAGTTTAACATAAGTAGTTCTGAAAGCATTCTGGGTTTTATTTGAGAGTGTTGTAATTTCACAAGGCGGATAACGTTTTGACTGTACGGAGTTCAATAAGTTCAATAACGATACGGTACGTTAGAAAGAGCATAGGAAGTTAAGGAATATGGGGCATGCGATACGCATTAGAACCTTTGTAGGATTTACTGTCCGCAGAACGTACCCATTATTGCCATATTATGTCTTTTAACTTTTACTAAATAAGACCACCATCTACAAACGCGATACAAAAGAAGTTATCAAGGTATGTAACCTTTAATAATAAAAATTATTATCATAATCGCAGATAAATATTACGATAATCGAATATTGATATAAGAACCTTGCAAAACAAAAATATTCATTAGTGAATTGAAATAAAGCGACCACAAAAGTTATTTTCGATGAATTTTGGAGAAGCAAAGAAATTGAACGAGGCACGTAACAGCAATCAAATTTTCATATAGATTGTATTTGTTTTGAGCGTGTGTAACTCGGCCGCTTTCAATTTCTTTGAAGTAGTGAGTACGCGTTTTGGTACATACAAATATCATGCTATGTGGTACATAATATGCAAATTATGTCTGACGTCTTACTTCTATTTACATTTTCGAAATAAAGTTGCTAAAGAAAGTAGCTAAAGTTGGTAAAGAATCTTAAAAATACTTTAAAAAACTTTGGATTTCGACAGTAATAAAAATATGTTTAGAAATAACTCTCAGTTACATCAGGAAAAAAAATATCTGTAAAAACAAAACTAATCGCCTAGAAGAATATTTTTATTACTTTTCTAAAAAAAACATTCACAATAAACCAGGTTGCATGCAATGTTTAGTGTCAGAAAGTCGCCATCATTTATTCATAACAAAGAAATCTCGTATGAAAAGCTCATTTAAAAACAGACATGTTCATTACTACAATGCGAAGATTTAACCATCGGACTATTAACAACTAACGCTCTTCTTATTATACGCTTGCATCAGAAGGCATTAAGTAGCTTTATCTCGTACATGCCCTAATTACCATGCGATAATGAATATATTTCATACCGCT
The DNA here is from genome assembly GCA_033319125.1 of Parnassius glacialis. Classification (NCBI taxonomy): domain Eukaryota; kingdom Metazoa; phylum Arthropoda; class Insecta; order Lepidoptera; family Papilionidae; genus Parnassius; species Parnassius glacialis. The sequence continues at coordinate 13,553,101 of JAVANC010000013.1, read as the reverse complement.
CCAGGGCAATCTCACCCCATTGCAGCACTTTAAATTAAAATAGTGAATAAGGAATTTAATACTCATTTTCCAAGAAACCGCCTTCAGTCTTTAAATTACTTTTTTTAAATTAATTATAAGCAGTTCAACAGCAACAGTCTTGCCTGATGTTAAGTGGTGATGCAGTCTGGGGTAGTAAAAAGTACTAGATTAATAAAAATCTTACTCCGAGGCTCTTGAGATACTAACATTCTGTTTGTACGGAAAGACTGATGAAGTCAACTATTCCAATTTTTGCTGTGCGCATTTTATATGACGAAGCAAAACTCTTCGGTCGTAAGCTCGAAGCATATTCACAACGAAAGGATGGAAAATAGATTTTTTGATAGTATTACGAATATTATTTTAAAGAAACGCATTAACGCAGTAAATAAAATTACTTAGTTATTATTGATAAGTTTTAAATTGAACGAATACGAATAAAATGGCCTTTTGACATGACATTTCTTGGTGGTACGAGAGCAAACAGAGTATGAACACATGAATATAAAACCGTCGGTGGTATGAACTCCACCGACACCGATGAATTTCTTAATTTTAATTTTAAGTGCTGACTTGCCACTTGGTTGGCAAGCCGTGGTACGTGTACGTTACGTTAAACATACTAAAACGTGTCTTTCTATGCAAAAAATGTACAATAGCAAAAATATGTTCTGACAAAACACTTCTTTGTTCGCAAAGTATAATATATTTCAACGTACGAACATAAGTATAACGGAGACCATGAAGATAGTGAGACGTACTCGTAGGTTGGTACTTAAGATATAGATCGCGCTTTCAAAATATGTAACAGAAAAGGTGTGAAAAGAGCGACAACCGCACATGACGAGGGTAGGATATCAATCGGAGCATCGCTGGTATAACGTAAATAAAAGAAATCACGAGATCTTGTCGGAGATTAAAGAAATACTACGCAATATTTTTCTATTAAAAATAGCACCAGTGAAATTTATCAAAGACATTTTGTATTTTTTTAATACAATAAAATAGGCTTTTAACAACTGAATCCATAAAGCCAATGATCAGTCAATAATTTAATTTAAAAAATAAGTCAACCAAAAACACAAAACATACATCGTAAGATCAGTTAATTTTCAAGACTAAGATTATCTATCTCATTAAATTTCAGAATATTTATCGGTATACATATGCTTCGATTATAATATGTTAGTTTAATAAATCTTTAATGTGTTTGGCGGGGTTAAAAAAACCCCGTTTCGCTCCATAGGTGCTGGTAAAAGGCGATTCTGGAAATGCCAGAAAAATCTTAAGGCACGATTTTTATTTAAATTAGTAACAAAGACGATGAAAAGGCACTTTTTAAATTATAAATACCTATTTACACAAAGCGGGAAATTTATACGGACGATTAAATGAAATCGTAAGCGGAATTTTGCTGCAAAAGTCAGCATTACCACTCTAATTAGAAAATGCCAGAGTAAGCAAACTCGCTGACCGTGAATGAGATTCCGGCAACGCATTGCGAATGTGATTTCAAATATTCATCATTAAAAATTTAAACCTCAAGTTAACCCATACTATAATCACATATGGCTCAAAGATATTCTTCAAATTTTGTGTCTGGCTTTTCTCTATCATCAGACTGTAATTGTCCACAAATGAGCCTGTGCAGGGAGTAATTTATGAAATCGCTACAGTTCGCGGGAGGACCGGCGATTGCAGTGCCATATATGTCGAACCTTTGTAGCATTTCTTACATCACCTCAGGTTTATGACGGGGGACGTGGTGTTAAGTTACAGCTGACATATACAAATCTTCCCTAGTGCACAGTCTTCAATAGCCTTTCCTATAATCGCTTTTACTTTATACAAACGAGTTGACAGTGAAAATCAACAAAAACATTTCAAGTAAAATGATAGTTTTATCTTCATTAATACTGTACTAATAATATTACTATCATTAGACGCATTAAAGTCTAACAGAGATAAGGTAAAGGAAGCTAAATTAAAAATCAGTTTCCTGAAATTTACTATTAATATACACTTTTTTAATCTTCAACGTTGAGTGCAATTACAAAGTTATTATCTTATACAATTAAACGAGCTATAATTCGTACTTTAAGTACTTTAAACGGACTTAGATTAAGTATGGCTCACAAGTAGACCATGAACAGAATAAAATTGTTTTTTAATCTCGATACAGATTATTAAATAACACTTATTTGACGTCCATTATTTCACTTACCGATGGTTTCATAAATATTTTTGCCCTGAGATCATTAATAAAAAAAAGGGGTATTATTCAGGCCAGTCTACATGAGCCTGCCTCTCGCGCGGCGCCCCAGACGCAGCGCCCAAGCCAGCCCGTGCCGGTGGAGAACCAGGTTCTGAACCTGGTCCGGCAGGAGCTGGCTGCCTTCCAGCACCGGTTCTCCGTGCTGGAGGGCATCGTCCTGCGCCCCCCCCCCCCCTCCTAGGGGCAAACAAGACGGCGGCGAGGCCGGCAACGGTCTGGTACGCGGCGGCCACGGCTGCCGCATCCAGGCCGGGGCCGTCCAGCCAGCCCTCGGACGGGGCTGCAGTTGCCCCTCCCCCTCCTGAAAAGCCGGTTCCGGCAAAACCGATACCGGCTGAACCGGCTCCGGCTAAGCCGGCGACGGGAAAGAGAGGCAAGGCGAAGGCGAAAAAGGGCAAGGCGGCAGCACAGGTGGTGGCTGCGCCAGCCCCAGTGCCTACGGCGAATGGGCCAGCGCCAGCGGCAAGCCAGCTGCCGTCGCCGCCACCGCCCCCCCAGCTCCCTACACCTCCCGCGGCTGAAGCCGGTTGGCAGGTTGTCGGGGACAAAAAAAGGGGAAGAAGGCAGCCAAAAAGGCCAAGGAGCAGGAGCGGCAGCGCCAGTTCAGGGCGCGCAAGATCGCGGCTAGGCTCCGCGCCCCGAAGACCGCAGCTGTAGTGATTACACTACAGCCGGACGCGGAAAAGAAGGGCGTTACCTACCGCGATCTGCTCGCGAAGGCGAAAGAGGCGGTGGATCTCGGGGAGCTCGGGATCACCAGGGGCCTCCGGCTCAAAGTCACCCAGACGGGGGCCCGTATGCTGGAGATCCCCGGGGAATCCAGTGGCGCGACCGCGGACGCTCTGGCTGCGAAGCTCAGAGCGTCCCTGAACGCGGACGAGGCCCGAGTGTCCAGGCCCGTCAGATGCGCAGACCTGCGCATCATGGGTCTGGACGACTCGGTATCGGAGGAGGAGTTGGTGGCCGCCGTCGCCAGGTCCGGGGGGTGCACTACTGACCAGGTCAGGTCAGGCGCCATACGCCCGGACCAACAGGGTATGCATGCCACCACGGTGTGCTGCCCTGTTACGGCGGCCAAAACCATAGTGGAGGGCCGAAGGCTTTTGGTGGGCTGGGTCTCAGCGCAGGTTAAGCTGCTGGAGCCCAGACCTCTGAGGTGCTACCGCTGTCTCGTAGGACATCACGTGTCAGTGAAATGCGCCTCGGAGGTTGACCGCAGTGGCCTTTGCTTCCGCTGCTGTCAGCCCGGACACAAATCGGCGACCTGCTGCGCCACGCCGCACTGTGATGCATGTGCGGCGACCGGCAAGCCAGCCGATCACTGGGCCGGAAGCAGGGCCTGCGTGCCACCCGCCAAGGCCAAGGCCGCAGGTAAGGGAGTGCCCTCCTCCACCGCCACCGCCTCTATGGCCACCGCCGTAGCCGCAACTGCCGCCGCCACCGCTGTCACTGTCGCCGCCGCCGCCGCCGCGACACCAACGCCCGCAGAGGGGCGCCCCGTGGAGGAAGCTGAAATGGAATGCCTATAACGGCCCCATTAAGCTTCCTCCAGGCGAATATCAACCACTGCGCCTGCGCTCAGGATCTGTTGCTCCAGAGCATGGCGCAGTGGTCGATTAATATCGCTGTGGTTGCTGAGCCGTATTTTGTCTGGCCTAGGGATGATTGGGTGGCGGACCTTAACGGCTCAGTGGCCATCATTTCTTCGGCCACCGCCGGTACCCCGACCCTTGAAGGTGTCACGAGGGGTCAGGGGTGCGTAGCAGCACGGTTCGGGGAGTTCGTCGTTGTGGGGGTGTACTTCTCCCCGAACCGATCTCTCGCCGGGCTCCACAACTCTCTTGCAGAGCTGAGAGCAGTCGTCGTCGGAAGCTATCCCCTCCCCGTACTTGTCCTCGGGGACTTCAATGCCAAGAACTTGGCTTGGGGTTCTCGTCGTACAGATGTGCGGGGTAGGATGGTGGAAGACTGGGCTCTGGAGACAGGCCTGGTCGTCCTAAATCCGGGTTCTGTCCCCACGTGTGTGCGGATGCGGGGCGAGTCGGTGGTGGACATTTCGTTCGCTAGCCCCGCTCTGTCGCCGCGTGCCATTGACTGGCGAGTCATGGAGGGGGTGGAGACCTACTCCGACCACCGGTACATCCGGTTTGACGTCTCCACCCAGCCCTCGAGCGCGCCAGTCCAACAGGCCCCGAGTGGTCCGCGTTGGGCGCTGAAGCAGCTGGACCGGGAGCTCCTCCTGGAAGCCTCGATCGTGCAGGCCTGGGTGTCATCACCGGATAGGCCTGCCGACGTCAATGATGAGGCAGGGTGGTTCCAGGAGGCCATGTCCGAGATATGTGACGTGGCAATGCCCCGCGTCCGGCCAGGAAGCGCCCGGCGTCAGGTGTATTGGTGGTCGCGTGAGCTGACGTGTCTGCGCGAGGCTTGTGTCGCCGCGCGGCACCTGTACGCCAGGCATCGCAGGCTCCGCATTCGTCCACCGAATGCGGCAGCCATTGAGGCGGAGCTGTACGAGGGATACAGAGCGGCGAAGACCGCCCTCCGGGAGGCTGTCATGCGGGCTCGGGATCGGGCCCGTGAGGAGATGCTGGAGACTCTCGACGGAGATCCGTGGGGGCGCCCTTACAAGATGGTGCGGGATAAACTCCGCACCTGGGCCCCCCCGCTGACGCAGAGTCTCCGGCCTCAGCTCGTGGAGGACGTGGTGAGCGCTCTGTTCCCTGCGCGAGGGGAACATCCGCCCCCGCCTATGGCTCCGCCACCTGCGGTGCCGGAAGCGGACCACCAGGACGACGACGACGACATCCCGGAAGGGACCGGGGTAGACCTGAGAGTGGCGGTACGTAGGCTCAAGGCCAGGAATACCGCCCCAGGACCCGATGGCTTGCCTGGCAAAGCCTGGGTCCTGGCCTCGGAGGCTCTCGGGCCCCGACTGGAGGGGCTCCTAAGCGCATGCTTGGAGAGAGGCCAATTCCCGCTTCGTTGGAAGACGGGGAAGCTGGTCCTCATTTGGAAGCCGGGGCGCCGTGGTGCTGCTCGACGAGGTGGGCAAGCTCTTTGAAAGAGTCATTGCAAACCGCCTCGCCGAGCACCTTGCGGGGACGGGGCCGGATCTTGCGGAACACCAGTTTGGTTTCCGCAAGAGGCGCTCTACGGTGGACGCCATCATGCGCGTGAGAGCCCTCACGACGGGAGATGCAGTGGCGAGGGGGGGGGGGTTGTTTTGGCGGTGTCTCTCGACATCGCCAACGCCTTCAATTCCATGCCCTGGAGCTGCATTAGGGAGGCACTCCGGTATCACCGGGTGCCGACCTATCTCCGTCGTATAGTCGGGGACTATCTGACGGACAGGGCCGTCATCTACCCCGGTCGCAACGGTGAGTGGAACCGGCGAGAGATGTCGTGCGGTGTCCCACAGGGTTCGGTTCTGGGGCCGCCCCTGTGGAACATCGGTTACGACTGGGTGCTGCGCGCCGACCTCCCTACCGGCGTCAGCGTAGTTTGCTACGCTGACGACACGCTGGTACTGGCACAGGGGGGATCGTACGAGGCGGCGGCGGAAAATATGACACGCGGGGTTGCGATAGTCGTTGAGAGGATCCGGCAGCTGGGTCTTGAGGTGGCTCTGCACAAGTCCGAGGCCATGCACTTCCATGGTCCTCGGAACAGGCCACCACCGGGATCCTCAGTGATGGTAGGAGGGGTATCCGTCGGCGTCGAGTTGACGTTGAAGTACCTAGGACTCGTCCTCGACGGCCGATGGAACTTCGTTGAGCACTTCCGACGTTTGGCTCCCAAACTGGAACGGACCGGGGGAGTGGCTTGAGAGACGCCACGGCGTCCTCACCTTCCGCCTGACGCAGGTCCTCACCGGACACGGTGTGTTCGGGAGGTTCCTGCACCGAATCGGGCGGGAGGAAACGCCCGGGTGCTCCCACTGCGAGGATCGACCGGAGGACACGGTGGAGCACACCGTGGAGGTGTGCGCTGCTTGGGCGGAGCACCGCCGTGTCCTCGTAGCGGCGATAGGCGGCGGCGACCTCTCGCGTCCGGCCCTGGTCGAAGCCATGGTCCGGAGCGAGACGGAATGGGATGCCGTCACCACCTTCTGCGAAGCAGTGATGCTAGCGAAGGAGGTGGCGGAGCGGGAGAAGGAGAGAGCAGCAGCTTACCTTCCCGGCCGCCGCGGGAGACGCCCCGGGCGTCGGGGGCTACGTTGTGGCCCCCGGCCACCGTAGGCGCGGGCCTGTGGATGGCGAGCAATGGGTAGCTCGCCGTCCGTCCGTCTAACGACGACAGGCCGTGTCGACGGCGCGTTTTGTTCCACGCGCGCCTCAAAGAGCTGTCAGCATCGTGAAGGGGCCCGCAAGGGCCGACGCCTGCCGGGGCTGCGGGCTGTTCGAAAGAGATACCGCGGCTCCGGAACGTAAGGGCACTGAAGGAACACGGATGGTTTTTAGTCAGTAAAAGTCTGACACTCCTTTCCGCTCCACCTAGAGCGAAAGGCGTCATTTGATGATTTTCCATCCGCAAAAAAAAAAAAAAGGGGTATTATTCAATTCTTTCAGATATTAATAATGTTGTACAATTATTATTTGTACGGATGCGCCCATGGGTTATATTTAACCCATAAGAATAGTTTATGTTCAAGGAAGTTTTTAAACTTGTTGATTGACAAGCGATGAATCAATTACTAGCTTAATGTAGCTTTATGAAGTCGAGTAACTGTGGCACTAGAAGGTCGTATTTATTCCTAGTATTAATGGGATAAATAATAAATAACATACCTACATACATTACATTTTTCATAAATATATTGTAAGATCAAAGATAATATATGTATTTTTTTCCTTTTTTCTGACCCTTGACAAAATTTAAGTAGCACTCGTTTACAAAACAAATTTAGGTTTTTTTTTCAATCGCGTTTGCACACAGCAAAATTACATATGGTATAAAAAAAGCTAAAATAAACCAATCTTTCTAACAGCATATGCTGTTAGTTAGCTAGTGGGTAAGATAATTGCTAGAACTAGCTCTGTTGTTTGAATATTATTAAAGTATTTTCTTTATAGTGATCATCTCATACAGCGTCAATACATAAGGTAAGTCATAGTCATATTCGAGTAGGTGTCCTATCTAGCTTTCATCTGCTTTTCTGTCTAGGAGTCCGTCTAGGTCCGTCTGGTACCTATTCAGTTCCCTCAGGTGACAAGTTATCTGTAGCCCTTTTTGTTTGAAGTTAGTTGTGCAGGCGGCAGTCGGCAGCAGTACCCACTCACTATCAGATGAACAGTAAGATCGAATGTCACTTCAATTTTACCAAAAAAGTACCTGAAACAAAAAACAAGTGAACTATTAGACAAACTATTATATAGAATTTATCATATGATTAAAACAAACAGTAAAATGTTAAGCACCAGGAAGATTATAAGTACAATACTATGTAATTTTAATAATAAGATCTGAATATTTTTTTTAAAACCACCCTCTCACTTATTTCTGCCGCCAAATAAAAGCGCCTGCTGTGTTCCGGTCTAAAGGGTATATCAGGTTACGTTATGAGACATTCCATCTTAAACCTCAGAGCTGTCAAGGCATCTTTTTGCATCTTTCGTGTTTGAAGGTGGTTGGTTGCATGTGTCCATGTGCTTCAAAAAAAACTGAAATGTTTATGTATGTGAATGTGTGACAAACATTTCAATTTTATAAAAATAAAATAACCAGAGATATATCCTTATAACAACATTGAAATAAAAACACTTTTTATACCACAATTTGAGCACAACAGCGACAATGAAAAACCGTAAGAAATATTAATGCTAATAGCAGGCTAATCGAGACTCGGTCGCAGTGAAATAAAGCGGCGTGCTGTGGATAATACATTATTCACGGACGGAAATGCGCCGCGAGCAGCCCGCTTCCTATTCTAGTATTATTCTGTATTGGGATTCGCGTAACCCGCTCTTTGTTTCAGTTAATTACAGGGCTGGGCGTTGGCTTCCAATACAGTCGGCTTTCTCATCACCTTTCCGTTTAATGTATTTAAACGGAATACACTTTAACTTATTTCTGATTTATTGCTAGCCTTTATTATGATGACATACGAAAACGAAATGATAACTAAGAAATCATCACAAAATATTTTAAGTATTTTTTTTATTTACGGAAAAAAGCTATTGTTCCCTTATATTTTAAGGGAACAATAGCTTTTACCTTAAAATACGCTGTCCTTTATTAACCTAGGCCTAATCTTAAGACATAACTTTATAAGTAAATTTAATATAGAAATGATATACCCAAGTGTAATAATGCCATTTTTATCACTATTAGTACTTATTTGCAAAAACTAAAAATGGCTTGCCCAGAACATTATGTTATAATTACAATAACAATATTATGAATATCCTTTAAATTCTATTCTAATTTACTGAGCAATCAAACAAACCTATGACTAAATTAAAAATTTAGTTATTAGTACCATAAAGTTCAATTATTTCAATATTGGCTTTTCAAATAAGAAATCTAATCAAACCGAACGCCGCGCCGTAGTGACTGTCTACCAAACAGAAGTGACGTGATGACGGTAGGTTGCCACACCGTTCATCGAAGCTATCGATTTTACGAGTTGTTGTGCAGGCCGCCCTTCTGATTGATAGAGGGATATTTCAAGAACTATTCATAAATTATTTATCAATAAAATACTGTAATGAAATATAAAATAAGAAATGTGAGGGTTTATGTGAGAATTTAATTTTGTTTGGAGGTTTACGTGTATGGAAAAGTGGAAAAAATACGCGGTGATACAACATATATAAGTCAATGCAATAAAAGTACCCAGTCATAATAAAAAATAGTAATTATGTAAACTAAATCAAGAAACTAAAGGAAAGCCCATAAGCAAAGATACCTGGTATGTTTTGTGGATCATGAACAGAATATGAACATCAATTCTGATTACTGGCAAGGAGGTTTATGCGGAATGTTGAACGTTGTTTTGACTTTGCATTACCGTTACAGCCTATCAAAAGTCCAATGCTGAACATACGCCGCCTCCCCTCATAAATTGTCTGTCAGGGTGGATAATTTCAGAAGTTGCCTCGCTTCGAAAGCGCAGTTTTCTTATTATTTTCAGCCGTTTGTTATCAGGAAGATGCTGCTACCTATCTTCTGTTTCATTTCCTTCAGTCACCTCTTACCCCACGGAACGATATGGGGAAGTGAATATTATACACACGGTGTTGTTTTTTATGCGTCTTAATAATTAAATTTGTATTTACTCCACATTAAAACAAAAGTTATAATACAGGTAATAATTTATAAGATAAATCAAATAACAATGTGATGTATTTAGATCCTGTAAAGTGCTAATGTAATTAAAAATTGTAAAAAAAAAAAGACAAAGAGCCCATACCTAATATTAGCACTTGAGAATTGAATCAAATTAGTTCCAAGGCCGTGAACCGTATGAATGGCTATGCTTTATTGCGAGGTCGAAACTTCACGGAGCCGGCTTTGAATAAGGTAAAGAGCCTAATGTATTGTCTCCTACATTAGTATATAACAGAACAGGAATTTACCGAAATTGGAAGAGAGTAGAAATTCTAAATGCGCAAAAAAATAAGTAACTGACATTTTCTAGTAACTGACGCCTACAAAACGGCCATTTTGGAGACCCCAACTTCCGAATGGAATGGTTGCTTCAATGATTGTTTCCATCGTATGGATAAATGTGTCAAATTTCGCGGAGAATACTTCGAAAAACAATAAATACATTTTTAAATAGTAATGTTGTGTCATTTCCTTGATTCCCGAAATTTTCAGTGCCGCCCTCGTAAAGTTGGTCTTTCATAAAAATACCAATACCTCACAAACTCGCAAATAAATATGACTTTTAGAGACAGTAAATAAATTTTGAGTGTTGATGCTCTACGTAAATAATTTACGGATAGCTTCTTTTCTTCGTTACGATTGTTTTCTTTCACCGCCAAGCACGTGGTAAATCAACACTTAAAATTACAATTAACAATTTCACTGGTCCAGTCCAGGGGACTACCTGAGGTTGATGGTTTTATTCATGAATTATTTTAAAATTGGATTTTACTATATTAGTAATGTTACTCAGTTTATGCTGATACCTTACCAAATACACCTCATACTATTTTTATGTCCACAACTGAAGCCCTAAAGAAAAAACAGGCCAGCATGCATTTCTTAAAAAGTCTTCCACTATTCTGCAAGCAAGTATATGTCGGTGAGATCAGAATCGATACCCTGCGTACTTACTACCAGTATTAACAATACAGCTTGCTATCCCTCATTATCATCGTGTTTTGTATATTATAGCCAGATTCATGTGGAATAGTATAGGCTATCTAGCATTAAGCTATATTACGCAGCTAGCCTTAAATATGGATATTTGTTAAGCAAGTCAGAAGAAAAAGCACTCCCGAAATGATTTAACCGCGTACGCTGGTGTTATCGTTAGGGATACGTAAATACAATGTTCTAGAAAAATATAGACCTTTACTCCGTCTAAAAAAAGTCCGCGATAACATATGTCTATTTCTATATACATAAGCCATAATTTGGTATTGTGTGACAAAAAAATATTGAAAATTTAAAAGTGATTTATGAGCGTTATTATTAGGTATGGTCTATTTATCCTTACGAACGAAAGTTACTTCATCATCAAGACAATTTTATGAATATAAACTTTGTTCTTTATACCATGTTATTTGGACACATAGTTTAAGAGATAATGTATAATTTAAAATTAAAAATTTTGTACAGCCGACTTCAATATAAGCGATTTCAATATAGGTTATTTAAGAATACCTCAATAACCATTGGTCTGACCTTGATCAAATTTATATGGGACCACACGAGAACTGTCAGCTTTCATATAAAAAAAGAATCATCGAAATCGGTTCGCCCAGTACAGAGTTATGAGGTAACACACATAAAAAAAAAAAAAAAACATACACTCGAATTGAGTACCGTCTCCTTTTTGGAAGTCGGCAGAAAATTAAAATAATTCAATACTTGGCTGGGCGCGCAAACGACGCTTAAACCCTAGCCGTTATAATTTAAAATTAAAAATTTTGTACAGCCGACTTCAATATAGGTTATTTGAGAATAACTCAATAACCATTGGTCTGACCTTGATCAAATTCATATGGGACCACACGAGAACTATCAGCTTTCATATAAAAAAAGAATCATCGAAATCGGTTCGCCCAGTACAAAGTTATGAGGTAACACTCATAAAAAAAAAAAAAAAACATACACTCGAATTGAGTACCGTCTCCTTTTTGGAAGTCGGCAGATAAAATACTAGGACATGTCGCGCACCTCGAACACATGATGACGCGGGTGAAACCGCGGGGCACAGCTAGTCCTCAATAAAGACTCAAGATGCAGATGCGCTGTCACCCGTGACGACAAAGATGGAATGCCTCTTTGCCAGTAAAAAGGGTCTCCGGTTCTCTACACTCACCATACGAAACACAGCAGCGTTAAGCTACTATTTTACGTTGGTTTTCTGTGAGAGCGTGGTCCTTCCCCGGTCGAGCCGACCCATTCGTGCTACAACTATACTACTAAATTAGGGTGACAAACGAGCACACAGTCCACCTGATGGTAAGTGGTTGCTGTGGCCCATAGACATCTACATCTATCCTCGATTACGAATCAAAATGCAGATGCGTTGTCACGCATGAGGACTAAGATGGAATGCCTCGTTTCCAGTAAAATAGGGTCTTCGGTTCTCTACACTTACCATACGAAACACAGCAGCGTTATGCTGCTATTTTACGCTGGTATTCTGTGAGAGCGTGGTCCTACCCCGGTCGAACCGACCCATTCGTGCTACAACTAATATCAGTAACATAGCTGCAGCATGGCTCTACCACGTAAAAAAAGTATCAGTAAGAAATGTAAGTGTATGGTATCCATCCATCCATCTATTACAGCCTATGAAAGTCCACAGCTGAACATAGGCCTCCTCTCTCATAGATTTCATCATATGGGGGATTTTGCCACGCTTGGCAGGCAAGTTGATAACCAAATCAAAAGGAAGATATTGCTGCAAGTTCTCTGTTTTAGTTTCCTTTTGTCACCTCTCACAATACCTACAGGACGATATGAAATGACATGGTATATCGTATGCGTATAAGAAACAAGAAAAAGATTGCTTTAATTATGGTAGAAAGCATAAATAAAAAAAGCACTCCGAGGTAAATACTAAAAAGGCGTCATCAATAATCCGATCATAGATCAGTCCTCCTGCAGAGCTAAAGCCGAAGCCGTAACATGTTGCTTATATAATTCTAAATATGCTTAAACAGCTTAGTGACAATAAAGGCGTAAAAATACTTAAGAATATAAAATATACATATTATTAATATCTATAACCTTAAATAGCTCATATTTTACGTGGTAGAGCCATGCTGCTGCTATATTACTGATATAGTTGTAGCATGAATGGGTCGGCTCGACCGGGGAAGGACCACGCTCTCACAGAATACTAACGTAAAATAGCAGCGTAACGCTGCTGTGTTTCGTATGGTGAGTGTAGAGAACCGGAAACCCTTTTTACTGGAAACGAGGCATTCCATCTTAGTCCTCACGGGTGACAACGCATCTGCATTTTGATTTGTAATCGAGGATAGATGTAGATGTCTATGGGCCACAGCAGCCACTTACCATCAGGTGTACTGTGTGCTCCTTTGTCACCCTTATCCTATAAAAAAAAATGACACGCGATATATCTTTATATATAAAAATTACGTGTCACGTTGTTTGTCCGCGATGAACTAAACTAAACTGATTGCAATGAAATTTTGAACACTGTGTGCAGTTTGGTCCAACTTGAGATATGATAGTTTTTATCCCTGTAAGTGATCCTCAACATTTTTTATTACGAATATAAGAATTTTTATAGGACACAGGGTCATCGGAGAGGGCAGATAAAATAAACATCTTATTTGTATTTTTTTTAAATACTAATAATCGAAATTAACTTAATATGCACTGTGACTTATATGCGATAGTGTCAAGTTTTTACTTAAATCAGGTTATTTTTTTATAAATTCATAAATAAATTAGTTTTGCGGATACTCAATTAATTTCGAAATTAATTAGGTACTGTAAAAGTTGTCGAAATAATATGTGTAACATACTCTTCACATATCCAATAAAGGTTTTAATGACATCAGAGACAATAAAGCTACTGTAATAATAATTTTAGTAACTCGACTAGACGTGGTACAGCGCGTCTGTCTAGACGGGTCAAGATTTAACCGTCTCTAAGGAAACATCGTATGTTATATATATAATTATAAATACATACACGTAATAAACAAAACTATTTCTAGGATATATTGACATACTTACGTATCACTTATGATATATTTCTATGATAAAACGCTCTCACACATCAGTAAGTACTACAATTTCAGTTACTCGCTCAGACTAACAAACAATGAAAGACGGAGCGCTGCGTAATTGTTTCATGGTTCATCTTTTTTGTTGGTGTGAGGTTACATGGCACATTATAAACGCAATGCACTAAGTAAAAAGTTTAAAAAAATATATGACCCCAAGCCCGAACGAGTGTTAAATGTAATTCCGACACCAATCGATATTGTACAAAGAGAGACAAACTTCAGTCTAAAATTAGAAACACTTAAGATAATTTACTCGTAGGCAAATCCAGAACTTTCTAATCTGTAGAGAAGTTGTTACAGCCCGTCCTCAATCAAGGTCTAATTGTATATGTTCAAAATTTTGCGTATAAATGTGTATTTGTGATTTAAATTAAATGTTATCTTATGTTTACTTAGGGTGTTTGAAGGCTACAACCTAGAACGAAAGTAAACTTTGCTTGACATTTCACATATGAAATAAGTAACATTTTAACGTTAGGCAAATATAAAATCAGAGAAAAATTTTATTTTATGTAAAGTTAGTACTATAATGGTTAGTCTAAACGTGTACATATTTCAATGTTTATATAATATTATGTTATCATTTTGAACTGAGCTTTTAGAAATGTACGCTCTATGTTTTTATTATTTACGAGTAGATTTCTTTAACTATCTTTAAAGTCTACGGACAATCTCGTATTATAATAATTATTTATAATAAAGCTAAAAATATACTGACTTCTAGAAACGAGAATAGCATTCCTATTCATCATCACTATCATTGCAGTCCATGACAGTCCACTGCTAAACATAGACCTCCCCCAAGAAAAGCTAAAGCACGGTCCTGAGTTACTTGCATCCTTCTACTCTCCCTGCATGTCTTTCAAGGGCGTCGCTCCATCTAATAGGGGGCCAACATTCGCTTACCGGTTTGGAGTGGCAGCTTCAAATGCTCAAATCCATATGTTATATATCACTAGCAACTAGCACTGTTGAGAAGATGTGTCATAATCTTGCGAACGCTCACCAGCCGCGTTGTACCCGTCAATTGACCCCTTTCGGTAGAAGTTTGAATTACTTTCTCCATGACCTTTGTCTTGTTGAGACATTAATTAGGATCTTTGAGCATAGTGCTCTAGTATGTATATCTGGTATATTTCTGCACTGGCGATTATGTCATAAAGACTATATCGTGCGCAAATCTAAGATACATTATGCACTCGCAATTGATGTTGATACCATATTCTTTCTAGTCCAGTAGCTTGCAAACGTCTTGCAATGAAGCGATGAAAAGTTCGGGCATTACAATTTATTTCGGAATTTGTATGTGGTCAGAAATTCACTAGCGATATCTCGGGAACTGATCTCGAAGCATTGTCTTGTAGATCGACTTATCTGCCGAAGGCTCGCAATAGCGTGAACAATGCCATTCAATGACAGTGACGTCTTAAGCCGCGTCTCCACCAAGTTTTGTTACCAACTGTTGAGTTGCCAACATGTGTTGTAACAAATGTTTCTGTAATTACCTAGTGTTGGCAACAAAACTAAAAAATGTCGGGAACCATGTTTCCATTTTCAGTGGCAACATCAAAGGAATACGCTTGTTGCAAACATTTGTTCCCTCGGTGGAGACGCTTGTTGGAAACATTTGTCGGCAATATCGGAAACAAATGTTGGTAGCTTTAGTTAAGTTGGAAACATAAATGTTGTCAACATTATTGGTGGATACGCGGCATAAGATTTAAAAAATTAAACTTTTAAAAAGT
The DNA here is from genome assembly GCA_033319125.1 of Parnassius glacialis. NCBI lineage: Eukaryota > Metazoa > Arthropoda > Insecta > Lepidoptera > Papilionidae > Parnassius > Parnassius glacialis. The sequence continues at coordinate 13,537,610 of JAVANC010000013.1, read as the reverse complement.
AAAAACCGATTTCTAACAACTAAAAAGAATTAGAGAAGATGCATACACTTTTTGCCAGAAATTTATATATAAATGAAAGTACAATTCATTTAAAGTATATTTAAATACTTAAATAGAGTCGCTCAGATGGTTAGCGCTCGCTGTAAGCTTCACAGTACTCGAGCAACCCGGGTTCGAATTCGATCGCCGCCGGCACCAGTGAA